>CP125977.1:43683603-44933603 GCA_030063025.1 Avena longiglumis | reverse complement strand
ATAGGTATGGTGGACTGAGCGGCAGCGGCAGCATGCACTGAACAACCTATAGAGACTCGATACAACTGGCGGTTATCAGAGAGGGGTGAGAATGACCTGTCCGGATCCAACCTGAAACTAACACCAAACAAACCCATCCTGGTGTTTCCCCCTCGAGACCAAACGAGGAAGTCAACCGAGGAACTCACACCGTTGGCAGTTTTACTTATTCAATTATCGTTGCAGCAATTACTAGTCAGGTTTAGATATTCATCCTGATAAAGTAAGCAGTAGGCACTTTTAATTAACCATTCCGTTATAGTTGCAACAATTACTAATCAGATACAGATAGCATGAGGTAACCCAAAACCCAGCGATTGTTGGTGCTTTTATTCAGCCATTTCGTTGTAGTTGCAATACTTACTAGTCAGGTACAATTGTCGCAAGCGACAAACCAAACAAGCAATTGTGGGCAGTATTAATTAGCCATTCCATTATAGTGAAGCTGATTACTAGTCATTATAAAGTCAAATTTATAGCAGTAAACTTTAGTTATGCTTGTCTATGATCGAGATACTGTGCTCCAAGTCGTCCATATCCGCGGACACGGCTTTCAGAAAGTTTTACCCGGCCGGGGTGCACCAATAGCAACACACGCTCGATCAACCTCGGAAAAACCAAATCAAAACCCAACGAGGCTTTCACGACTGAACAATCACAGGATTCAGAAATATTTCAGGGGCCACCTTAAGTAGATCCATAGCGAAGCGGTGACTCGAGACGGGCTCAAGGTTTGGGTAGACGGTGTGAGCATGGGAACCGAAAGTGTGGCTGGGCTAGTCGACACCGCGGAATCGTGTCCCGATCCTAATGCAGGTGTGCTCCTCGCACAATTTAAATACAGAAAGTAGCATGGCATAAGTACAGGATAGTAAAAACACCTCAAACTAGTTTGTGGCCCCAAGAAATAAGACGGAATCAAGCTCTGGCCCAGGGGGGCCCCATATACCTCCCGGATGTGGATAGCGCGATAAATCAAGGAACATGTATCAAGTACTCGGGGTCTTACGGGACACAAGTGGGCGTTCGGAAACCAAATGTTATCTATCACCCACCGATGCCTCTGCTTATTTCAGTTTTAGTTGTTAAACAGAAATTAAAGTGAACAATAAGTAAAAACTAGGATCATCTCCAACATCAACATGCGGCAATACATCAGCAACTGTGGCATATGACGACACACATCAACACTTGAGCAAGCAACTACGACGCGCAAGTCCAACTATCTACCAAACAACAGGTAATAGGATGTGTCCAAGGCAATATAGGGCTGCACGGTATATCACAGTTACGGAAACTAAAGCATCGCAACACAGATATCAATAGATCAATAGGAGGGAAGTAAATACTATAAAAGTAAGATAGGTAGAAAGGGGGAGATGCTCGCCTGAAAACATTGTAGAAAGGTTCATCCGGAGATCGGGGCGACGCTCACATCAACTCAACGGCCTTATCCGCGAAGAACCAAAACACTAGAAGAAACACCGGATGCAATATTTAATACACGGCAGAAGATCGGCATGATGCATGTATGATGGATGACATGGCAAGGTGCGATGCAATTAGGTCAAGATTAAGCGGAACCGGGGTCCCGACAATTAGTTAGATGGTTCAAGTTGTTTAGATTCCCCGCAATTTAAATGTTGTTTAACATGGCCAAAATATATCACCGGTTCGCTATATCAATTTAAATGAGGCCAATATAAGGCTAGATTTGCCCGCATATGGGCCCCATATTGAGTTATTAGGTGAATCGGCATAAGGCCCCCAAACCACAGATATGCATGCGAGATGAATGAATTAATGCAACAAGTTGATGTCATTTATAAAATAGGGTATCGAGGTAAAGGTTCACACATTGAGGGGGTCTCGACGGACTTGGGGATCCGGGGTTCGGGGTTCGACAGGGTCCAGGGTTCGACGGTCCGTTCTCGGCTCCGCGGTCGTTCTCGGTAACGGGGTAGTTCTTGTCGCGTCCGGGAAGCAGGTCTTGGTTCGGTGTCGGGGCGCATCGGCTTCTTCGGGTCGGTGTCGTTCTCGTCATTGCGAAGGTCTTGCCGGGTCCCACGGGTCGGTCTTGCCGTTGCGAGGGTCTTGTCGGGTTCGCGCCATCGAGGCGGTCTTGGTATCCGGGAGGGAGAACTTGGCGCTCCGCGGCGAAGTGCTCGTCGTTCCGTGTAAGCGACCTTGGCGTCCCGTTCTCGGCATCGGTGCGGAAGGGAGTTCTTGTCGTGTCGGGGTCTTGGCGTCCTTGGGTCCCGATAGGAGATCTTGGCGTTCGGCGGGTTCGGCCTCCGGGTCGGCTTCGGGGTCCTGGGATCCGGGAAGGAGTTCATGTGGCGGTCTTGCAAGCACGCGACCCCGAGACAGATGAACTATCGCAGATCTTGACAGCATCTCGAAACGGCAGTCCTCTACTGGCTTGAGCCAGCCCAACACCAAACTCACCCTCGACACACCAAGGCCACATCTTGGCGGGCAGTGCACAGAGGCGAGGGCGGCAACGGGGGCACAAAAGCAACCTGCTCCGGCCCAAGCGAGGGAGGGAGGGTGAACCGGACGGAGGAGCTTGCAGGCGCACTCTGTACGCGTGATCTTGGCGCGCATGGCGAGGCTCTGGCGGAGAGGAAGCTAGCTCGGCGGCGAAGCGAAGCGTCGCTCGGGAGGAACGGAAGGCCAGGTCGAGGTTAAGCGCGAAGTGGCGGGAGCGGGCGGCAAAGGCCAGGCGTGGCCGGACGCTGCCGAGGCTAGCGGTGGCCGGGCTCGCAGGTTGGTGGAGCTCTGCAGACAGCGAGGTGGGAGCAGGCGAGCAGTGAGGCTGGGCGTGGTGGCAGGCGAGGGGAGCGGTGGGGCTCGCGTTGGCGGGCTGATCGCTGTGGGGAGGCTCACTGAGAGAGGGAGGGCAGGCGGTCGTGGCCGGGGTGGGAAGCGGTGGCGGCGCAGAGGCCGGAGGAGGACGGGGAACGCGGGCTCGCGCGCGTGGGTGAGGGTAGCCGGGCGGCGCTGGGGAGGAGCGGGTCTGGGGGGAGGCTTGGGGGCGAGGTAGCAGGCGAGGAGAGAGAGAGGGAGAGCGCGAGCGGGCAGGAGGGGTTGGGGAAGAAGAATAGAGGAGAGGCGCGCGCTGCGGGTGGGCCAGGTGGGACCGGTCGGTCAGGGAGAGGGAAGGAAAAGGGGCAGCGTGGCCAGGGGGTGGGGTGGCGTTGTGTGGTGGAGGGAGTGTGTGAGCTGGCTGGGGAGAGGGGGTGAGAGGAGAGAGAGTGGCCATGTGGCAGGTGGGGATTGGGTGAGGGTAGAGGGGTAGCTGAGGTGGCGTATGGGGATTGGTGGGGGTGATGTGGAGGGATTGGGTGGGTAGGATTCTGGGTAGGTTTAGGTTTTAGGAAGGGCGGTTGGTGGACCGATTTAAAATCCTGGGGCGGTCGTTCGGGTCAATCGGCCGTTAACGCCCTATTAAAATAATTTAAATTTTATTTATTCTAAGCGGGCGTTTACCGATAGCAACAAACAAAATAACTCCGGAGACCCGGGTTTTGATGTTTGAAAATAAAGAGGGGCGTTTAGAAAACAACACGGGCTTTGCAAACATAGTTTTAGCAAACAATGCATGATGATGACGATGCAATGCACAAATTCAACGCGATTTTCTAGTAGTGGTTTTGCGGGATGCCACACATGATGACATGAGCATGCGGTCATGATGATGCGCAACACAAAAACACCGCGATTTTCTAGTAGTGTTTTTTGCGGGATGCCACAATTCGACACCACTAACAATGGATCTCGCCCTCGAGATCCGCCTCATGGTACCGGGAAGAAGGCGTGATGAATCTTCTCGCATCGTGTAGATCTTCGCGACACCACTAACAAGAGGTCGTTGTCCGTGATCGTCGAGAGAACACTCCGGGAACAAAAGGTCAAAGGTAGAGGTATCAACAAATAAAGCCACCTCTAGCTTCGATGGAAAGAGGGAACCGATGCATTCTCATCCACTTCAATGTACACAAGCGAATAGAGTGAGTAGTCGGCATGGGGGCCAATCCATCACGCACCCAAACTGTTACTCTGCACAATCAGTAGAAAAGCGTGCAACCATTCTCGGAATCAGACTGAAGATCTTGACAATCGAGGTTCAGAAACAAAGGAGTGATGCAGACTCTGCATCGGATCTGGCGTAGATGATGTCGTCGCGTCGGAAAACACCGGAAGGCACAAGGTGCGCAGAGAGGAGGCGCTGCAGGGCTCGGCGAGCGGGGCCGTGGGACGACGGGAGCCGAGCAGGGCGGGCATGGTCGCGTGTTGGAGCCGAGGACGACAGGCGGTTGAGGCGCTCGCGGAGGATGAACTTGGCCGGCGAGCTCTGCATCGGGGGGCCGTGAGGCGAGGAGGCGATGGTCGGGGTGGGGGTTGCGGGAGTGGTGGGGCCGGGGGTTGGACCAGGTGAGTGCGGGTGTGCGTTGCGTGCTGTGTGTGAGGGAGTGGGTGGGTCCGCTAGGTGGGGCCAGGAGGCTGATGTGGCGGCATGGGAGTGGAGGGAGTTGGGGAAGTGGTGAGGTGGCGGGACGGGGTTGGCCGGGGTGATGTGGAGGGGGCTGGGTAGGATTAGGTGTAGGTAGGATTATGTGGCATCCCGCAAAACCACTACTAGAAAATCGCGTTGTTTTTGTGCATTGCATCATCATGACCGCTTGCTCATGTCATCATGCCACATTGCATTTGAGCATCATCATGTCATCGTGCATTTGTTTGTCGAAACCTATTTTCTAAAAGCCTAGTTTGGTTTTCTAAATATTCCCCGTCTCAATTTCAAATTATAGCGCCGGGCTTTTCCGGGTCTTTTATTTGTCTAAAAACTAATTACAAAAGTTATTTTAAATTAAATAAAAATCTATATTATTTTTAGGGGGCAGTCGAACGGGCCGATCCGACCCAGTCGACCACCCCCAGTACAAAATCAGGCTATCTAAATCTATTCCTACCCAATCCTAGTCTACCCAAACCCCCTCCACATCACCACAGCCACTCACGGCTCGCCACATCCCCCTGGCCCAAAACCCCACCCACTCATAGCCCTCCATCTCACCTCTCCCTCTACTCTCCCACACAGCCACCTGCCACCTCCCCCACCAACCATCTCTCCCTGTCGCCCTGTCCCCACCCCGCTGTAACACCCTCAGAATCGGACCTATGCAAGTTTGAGCAAAATTCTCCAAACCCGCATAGAAACGATTCAAAGGTGCCCACCAGGCACTTTCGTATGGGGTGGAAACGGTAATAACATTACACAACAGTCCTCGATGGGACCCACAGCGAGATATATAACAGCGACTCAAAGAGTCAAGAATACAGATATCGGTACAAAGATCCAAATCACCGAAAGCGACAGCGTCCGACTACGGACAAGAAGCAAATGGGGCTAAGAGCCCTGAAGAATAACCAATGGCGTCCATAACCCTGCCGAGGCCAAGCCGGAAGGGTAACCCTGCTAACGACGTCGATCTCAAAACCTGCTTAAACAAAAGGGGTGCCGACAAAGGGCAAAGGAAAAAAGAAGGCGTCGATCGAGGCGATTACAGCGAGGCTAGAATTCGGTCCTTGCCTACATAGGTATGGTGGATGAAGCGGCAGCATACCTTGAACAACCTATAGAGACTCGATACAACTGGCGGCAATCAGAGAGGGGTAAGAAGGACCTATCCGGAACCAACCTGATACTATCATCAAACAAACCCATCCTGGCGTTTCCCCCTCGAGACCAAACGAGGAAGTCAACCGAGGAACTCACACAGTTGGCAGTTTTACTTATTCAGTTATTGTTGCAGCAATTACTCATCCTGATAAAATAAGCAGTGGGCCATTTTAGTTAACCATTCCGTTATAGTTACAACACTTACTAATCAGATATAGATAGCATGAGATAACCCAAAACCCAACAGTTGTTGGTATTTTTAATCAGCCAATTCCGTTGTAGTTGCCATACTTACTAGTCAGGTACAATGGTCGCAAGCGACACTTCAAACAAGCAATTGTAGGCAGTATTATTTAGCCATTCCATTATAGTGAAGCTGATTACTAGTCATTATAAAGTCAAATTTAGAGCAATAAACTTTAGTTATGCTTGTCTATGGTCGAGATACTGTGCTCCAAGTCGTCCATATCCGCGGACACGGCTTTCAGAAAGTTTTACCCGGCCGGGGTGCACCAATAGCAACACACGCTCGATCAACCTCGGAAAAACCAACTCAAAACCCAACGAGGCTTTCACGACTGAACAATCACAGGATTCAGAAATATTTCAGGGGGCCACCCCTTGAAGTATACCCATAGCAGTAAGCTAGCTCAGACGGACCCAAGGTTTGGGTGGACGGTGTGAACGATCGGGAACCCAAACTGAGCTTGTCGACACCGCGAATCGTGTCCCGATCCTAACAAGATGCAGTGCTCCTCGCACAATTTAAATACAGAAGTAGCATGGCATAAGTACAGGATCGTAAATAAAACCTCAAACTAGTTTGTGGCCCCAAGAAATAAGACTGAATCAAGCTCTGGCTCAGGGGGGTCCCATATACCTCCCGGATGTGGATAGCGCGATAAATCAAGGAACATGTATCAAGTACTCGGGGTCCTACGGGACACAAGTGGGTGTTCGGAAACCAAATGTTATCTATCACCCACCGATGCCTCTGCTTACTTCAATTTTAGTTGTTAAACAGGAATTTAAAGTGAACGATAAGTAAAACCATGATCATCTCCAACATCAACATGCCGCAATACATCAACAACTGTGGCACTTGACAACACGCAACAACACTTGAGCAAGCGAATGCGACACGCAAGTCCAACTATCTACCAAACAGCAGGTAATAGGATGTGTCCAAGGCAATATAGGGCTGCACGGTATATCACAGGTACGGAAACTAAAGCATCGCAACACAGATAGCAATAGATCAACAGGAGGGAATAAATACTATAAAAGGAAGATAGGTAGAAAGGGGGAAGATGCTCGCCTGAAAACATTGTCGAAGGTTTCAACCGAAGATCGGGTCGACACTCGCATCAACTCAACGGCCTTATCCGTGAAGAAGCAAAACACTAGAATAAACACCGGATGCAATATTTAATACACGGCAGAAGATCGGCATGATGCATGTATGATGCATGGCATGACAAGGTGCGATGCATTTAGGTCATATTAAGCGGAACCGAGGTCCCGACAATTATTTAGGTGGTTCATGTTATTTAGCTACCCCACAATTAAATGTTGTTATACAAGGCAAGATAAGGTACCGGTTCGCTACACAAATTTAAATGAGGCCAATATACGACTAGATTTGCCCGCATATGGGCCCCATATTTAATTATGCAGTGAATCGGCTTAAGGCCCCCAAACCAATGATATGCATGCGAGATGAATGACAATTTAATATGAGACAAGGTTATATTTCATTTATAAAATAGGGTTTGCGGGAAGGGGTCCACACATTAGGGGTCTCGACGATCTTGGGTTCCGGGGTTCGGGGTCGGTCTCAGGGTCCAGGGTTTGACGGAAACGTTCTCGGACTCCGGGATCGTTCTCGAATTACAGGGGTAGATCTTGTCGCATCCGTGAAGGAGGACTTGGTTCGGCGTCGGGGCGTAGCGGGTCCGCCCATGGTCGGTGCCGATCTTGTCGTCGTGCAGATCTTGGCGGGTCCCACAGGGTCGAGCTTGCCGTTGAGAGGGTCTTGTCGGGCCCGTGTATCGGGTCGGTCTTGGCGTTCCGGCCATCTTCGGTCCTCGGATCCGAGAGGGTTCGGGGTCTTGACGGGGTTCGTGCGCGCCGGGATCGGTCTTCGGGTTCGGGATGGATCTTGCGGTTTCCATGCGGACGTTCTTGGCGTTCCATAGTGAAGAACTTGCGTGCGAAGTCGTCGGCATCGGGGTCTTGTTGCCTTGAACCCGGGGACTTGGCGTTCACGGTCTTCGGCCCCATGAAGCAGATCTTGGCCTTTCGGCTTTGCGTCCTCGGGTACCCTCGCTCTTGGTGGGGTTTCTTCCATTCGCCCTCGCTTGTCGCTCCGGTCACCTCTTGTCAAGCAGCACCACACTTGAAGAAGACGCGAGGGCACGGCAGAGTGCAGCCTTGGCGGAGGCCAGGCGGCCGGCTCGGATCGGGCGACAAAGACTGTGAGCCGCAGCTCGGCTGGCGCGCCGGGGTCGGCGAGATGGAGGCTGGCGGCGGCAGCAGCCAGTCAGCTGAAGCGGAGGTTGGCGGCGGAGATCTTTGGGGCTCGGCGGCCAGCGGACTCGTGACGGAAGACGACGGGTCAGCGACGGCGGCGGAGGAGCTCAGAAGCGTGGAGGGTGCGTGCCGAGCACGGGAAGGCGTCGGGCGGGGCTTAGTGGCGAAGGCGGGCCGACGGGCTCTGGCGGCGGAGGCAGCAGGCGGTGGCGCGGCGGGTCGTCAGGCGGCGGGCGAACGAGAGGCGGAGCCAGGCGAGAGCGGGTGGCGCAGGAGGCAGGCGGTGAAGGCCGTGGCGCTTCAGGCGGCAGCGGCGCTGGCGGCCAGGTCGGGGCCGGACTCACTGGCGAGGCGGAGCTCCGCCAGGCAACGTCGGCCTGAGTCGGGAAGGCGCGGCTGGTCGCCGGGAGGAGCGGAGGCGGGGCAAGGGGACGGCTCATGAGTGAGGCGGGCGTGAGGGTAGCTGGCCAAGCGTGGCGGGAGGAGAGGGGCAGGCGGGGCTCGCGACGGAGAGAAGGAGGCCGGGTTCGCCGGAGAGGAGGTGGGGAGGGGAGGCATGAGCGGGCGTCGGCGGGGGGGTCAGGTGGCGTGGGGAGGAAGAAGAGAGGTTGGGGGAGAGGGACACGCGGGGACAGGGCTGCTGGGGTGGGGCCACCGCGCGTGGGGCCGGGGGTGCGGGGCCAGGGGCAGGGAGAGTGGGGCTGGCGGTTGGTGGGGGTCTGGGCGCTGCGCGTGGTGGACTGGGTGTGTGTGTGGCTTGTGTGGGCAGGGAGTGTTGAGTGGGTGGGGAGGGTGAGAGAGAGAGGGGGGAGAGGGGTAGGATTAGGTGGCAGTTTAGGATTGGGTAGAGGGGGAGAGAGGGTGAGGTGGCGTTTCGGGATTGGTCCGGGTGATGTGGCTGGGGTGTGTGGGTAGATAGGTTGGTAGGAATAGGATTAGAGGTGGACCGTTTTGAACCGGGGTGGTCGTTCGGGTCTATCTGGCCCGTTCGACTGCCCAAAAAAAAATAATTTAATATTTTATTTATTTTCAAATATATTTTGTAACTAGTTTTAGACAAGCAAAATATCCGGAACATCCGGGGGTTTAATATATGATTAAAGATGGGACGTTTTAGAAACAAAACGGGCTTTGCGAAAATGTTTTAAGCAAACAATGCATGAGGATGACGATGCAATGCACAAATTCAACGCGATTTTCTAGTAGTGGTTTTGCGGGATGCCACAATTCGACACCACTAACAATGGATCTCGCCCTCGAGATCCGCCTCATGGTACCGGAAAGAAGGCCGTCGGTCTGATCCTTCGCGCTTCGTGTAAATCCTTGCGACACCACTAACAAGGGTTTATCCTCCATCTTGAAATCGGCGACACCACCAACAAGGGTCGTTGTCCGTGATCGTCGAGAGAACACTCCGGGAAACAAAAGGTCGAAGGTAGAGGCATCAACAAATAAAGCCACCCCTAACTTCGATGGAAAGAGGGAACCGGTGCATTCTCATCCACTTCAATGTACAAAAGCGAATAGAAGGGGTAGTAGGCATGGGGGCCAATCCATCACGCACCCAAACTATTACTCCGCACAATCAGTGGAAAAACATGCAACCATTCTCGGAATCAGACTGAAGATCTCGACAAGCGAGGTTCGGAAACAAAAAGGGGAATGCAGACTCTGCATCGGATCTGGCGTAGAGGATGTAGTCGCGTCGGGTAACACCGGAAGGCACAAACAAGGAACAAAGAATGGTACCACAGCGGACGGATTCCTCAAACAGCTTGAACACCGGATGGTAGGACACCGTTATCAGAGAAGGACGCGAAACCCTGAAGGTATGACGGAACCCAACCACGAGAAATCCTGGACTCGAAGAGAGGGAAGAGAGCGGAACCAAAACGCGTAGACATAAGAGGAGAATAGCAGAGGGGTAAGGAGTAAAATCAGACCTAATCAGAACTATCCAACCGATTTTCAAAAATAGTTTTGACACTCTACTTCGGCCGTTAGCTAGGTTATCCTACAGGATGGACTTGTGGGGTATCGCAACTGCTGAGCTCTGATACCACTCTGTAACACCCTCAGAATCGGACCTATGCAAGTTTGAGCAAAATTCGCCAAACCCGCATAGAAACGATTCAAAGGTGCCCACCAGGCACTTTCGCGGGTGGAAACGAAGTAATAACATTACACAACAGTCCTCGATGGGACCCACGCAGATATATATATATGACTCAAAGAGTCAAGAATACAGATATACGGTACAAAGATCCAAATCACCAGAAAGCGATAGCGTCACTACGGACAAGATGCAAATGGGGCTAAGAGCCACGAAGAATAACCAATGGCGTCCATAACCCCTTGAGGCCAAGCGGAAGGGTAACCACTTAACGACGCCGATCTCAAAACACCTTAAACAAAGGGGTGCCGACAAAGGGCCAAGGAAAAGAAGGCGTCGATCGAGGCGATTGCAGCGAGGCTAGAATTCGGCGGTCCTCGCCTACATAGGTATGGTGGATCAAGCGGCGGCAAGATGCACCGAACAACCTATAGAGACTCGATACAATGGCGGCAATCGAGAGGGTAAGAAGGACCTATCCGGAACCAACACGATACTATCATCAAACAAACCCATCTGGCGTTTCCCCTCGAGACCAAACGAGGAAGTCAACCGAGGAACTCACACGGTTGGCGGTTTACTTATTCGATTGTTGCAGCAATTACTAGTCAGGTATAGATAATCATCCTGATAAAATAAGCAGTGGGCCATTTTAGTTAACCATTCCGTTATAGTTACAACACTTACTAATCAGATATAGATAGCATGAGATAACCCAAAACCCAACAGTTGTTGGTATTTTTAATCAGCCAATTCCGTTGTAGTTGCCATACTTACTAGTCGGTACAATGGTATGGCGTTTACACTTCAAACAAGCAATTGTAGGGTATTATTTAGCCATTCCATTATAGTGAAGCTGATTACTAGTCATTATAAAGTCAAATTTAGAGCAATAAACTTTAGTTATGCTTGTCTATGGTCGAATCTTGCTCCAAGTCGTCCATATCCGCGGACACGGCTTTGAGAAAAGTTTTACCGGCGGGTGCACCAATAGCAACACACGCCGATCAACCTCGGAAAAACCAACTCAAAACCAACGAGGCTTTCACGGTGAACAATCACAGGATTCAGAAATATTTGAGGCCACCCTTGAAGTCTACCATAGCAGTAAGCTAGCTCCGAGACGGACCCAAGGTTTGGGTGGACGGCTGTGAACGACTGGGAACCCAAAACTGAGCTTGTCGACACCGCGGAATCGTGTCCCGATCCTAAACAGTACAGTGTGCTCCTCGCACAATTTAAATACAGAAGTAGCATGGCATAAGTACAGGATCGTAAATAAAACCTCAAACTAGTTTGTGGCCCCAAGAAATAAGACTGAATCAAGCACTGGCTTAGGGGGGTCCCATATACCTCCCGGATGTGGATAGCGCGATAAATCGAGGAACAGGTATCAAGTACTCGGGGTTCTACGGGACACAAGTGGGCGTTCGGAAACCAAATGTTATCTATCACCCACCGATGCCTCTGCTTACTTCAATTTTAGTTGTTAAACAGGAATTTAAAGTGAACGATAAGTAAAACCATGATCATATCCAACATCAACATGCCACACCCGCCTCTTGCGCCTCTCCCTCGCTCGGTCAACCGCTCACGCACCGCACACCCCATCGCACTACCCTGGTCCCACCCAGATCCCTGCCGCGTACGCCCGCTCCCCCACGCGCCCGACCCCAGTCCTCCCCCGCATCGAGGCCCCATCCCCGCCGCCAGGAGCTCTCCCTTCTCCCTGGCCTCTCTCCCCGCCTCCGGTCGCAGCGGTGCCGTCCTCCTCCACCCCGTTGTGGCCTGCCTCCTCCCGCGAGCTCTCCCTCCTCCCTGGCCTCGCCCGGTTCGCCGGCCCCGCCTACCTCGCCGTTGGCCGCCGTCCATTCTCCCACCCTGCCGGCCTCAAGCCGCCGCGTCGCCCGCCTCCTCTGCGACCTCCTCTCCCTGCGGCGCCTCCGTGCTGGCCCTGCGCCTCCCGTGAGCGGCTCCGTCGCCGCCTCCTGTGCCCCGCGTGTCCTGCCGCCAAGACCGCCTTTCCTAGCACCCTCCAAGTCTCGCCGCCGTGCCGCCGTTCACCTCGCTCTTCCGTCGCTCGTCTGGCCGCCGCCGCCGGCGGTCTCTCTCTGTTCCGCGTCGCTCGTCATCGCCTGGCCGCATGCTAAGCCCCGAGCCCTCTCGCCTCCAGGACCTCTGAACGCCTCGCCCCTTCTCCGCAGCAGCTCAGGTCGAGCGCCCTAGTCCTCGTCCTGCGCGGCTCCTAGCACCACATCGACCCTGCCATCGTGGCTTGTCGCGTCGCCTTCCTCTGTCCATCGGCCGTGCGCTGCCGACGTCACGTCACTGCCTCACCTTGTCCTATCCGTTGTGGCTCGCGCGCCCGCAGCCAGTGTGTCGGCCTCCGCATCACCGGCGCCGCCCGGGTTCCTGCTTTCCCAAAGTTTTTCACGAGCAGCAGCACATTCGCTGGCTTGTACTCGCGTGAGCGTGACTGGTGTTGATCTACTATGTGTGTGTGCTTCCGAGGCCATGTCCCGCTGCAGTTGATGTTCACGTGGTGTGTCCGTGTGGTGACGTTTTGGTGATGAATATGGTGGGGTGAAGAGAAGATGGCCTTGATGTGCTACCACGAATCAATACCTTCCCGCAGAAGTGAACGAGATGTTGGACAAGGGCATCAATGTCGTCGACAAGATCTTCTCGGACCCGAGGATCCTCAAGACTTCCGCTCGGCAACGCCAAGTACTCCTTCCTGGCTTCGAAGCCCGACCCCGTGGACCGACATGATCTCCTTCACGGATACGACAAGTACTCCCTCGAGGACGCCGAGTACTTCACCATGGAACACCGAGAAGTCCCCCTGAACGCCAAGGTCGTCGACACGGATACGACATGAACTTCCCCCCCGGACGCCAAGACCGACCTGATACGCGGGCCCGACAAGATCTACCTCCGTTATCCGAGAACGATACCGCCGAGACCGAACCCTAGATCCGGACCCTGAGACCCGACCCCGAACCCCTCGAACCCCAAGCTCGCCAAACCTCCATGTGTGACCCTTATTCGAGAACCCTATTTTATAAATTGTCAACTATATATCCTGTTGCATATTAAATTGTTCATGCATGCATACTTGTCTGTGGTTTGGGGGCATTATGCCGATTCACTGCATAATTAAATATGGGGCCCATATGCGGGCGAATCTAGTCCTATATTGGCCTCATTTAAATTTGTGTAGCGAACCGGTACTATCTTTTGCCATGTCCAGACAACATTTAAAAATGCAGGGTAGCTAAACAACATGAACCATCTGAATAATTGTCGGGACCCTGGTTCCGCTTAATATTGCCTAATTGCATTGCACCCTTGCCATGTCATACATCATACATGCATCATGCCCGATCTTTTGCCGTAGTATTAAATATTGCATCCGGTGTTTATTCTAGTGTTTTGGTTCTTCGCGGATAAGGCCGTTGAGTTGATGCGAGTGTCGACCCGATCTTCGGATGAACCTTCGACAATGTTTTCAGGCGAGCACCTCCCCCTTTATACCTATCTTACTTTTATAGTATTTATTTCTTCCTGTTGATCTATTGCTATCTGTGTCGCGATGCTCTAGTTTCCGTACCCGTGAAATCCCTTGCAGCCATATATTGCCTCGGACGCATCCTATTACCTGTTGTTTGGTAGATGGTTGTACTTGCGCGTCCTAGTCGCTTGCTCCAGTGCTGTTGCGTGTCGTCAAGTACCACAGTTGTTGGAGTATTGCCATGTGTTTATTGTTGGAGATGATCATGGCTTTAATTATCGTTTAATTCAATTATCGTTTAATAACTAAAATTGAAGTAGGTAAATGCAGAGGCACAGGTGGGCAATAGATGTTATTTGGTTGTTAACCGTCCACTTGTGTCCCGTAGGACCCCGAGTACTTGATACCTGTTCCTTGAATATTCGCGCTATCCACATCCGGGAGGATTATGGGACCCCCCTGAGCCAGAGCTTGATTCATTCTTATTTCTTGGGGCCACAAACTAGTTTGAGGTTTCATTTACTATCCTGTACTTATGCCATGCTTTACTGCTTTATTTACGATTGTGCGAGGAGCACCTGTACTGTTTAGGTAAGCGGAGTGTTTTCGCGGTATCGACAAGCCCAGTCCCATTTTCGGGTTCCCAGTCGTTTATAGCCACTGGCGCAAACCTTGAGTCCGTCTCGGAGTCAGCTAGCTTCGTTGCGGGTGTACTCAATGGGGTGGCCCCCTGAAATATTTCTGAATCTGGTGATTGCTTTGTCGTGAAAGCCTCGTTGGGTTTTGATTTGGTTTTTCCGAGGTTGATCGAGTGTGTGTTGCTATTTGTGCACCCCTGCAGGGTAAAACTTTCTGAAAGCCGTGTCCGCGGTTATGGATGACTTGGAGCACAGTATCTCGATCATAGACAACTAAAACTAAAGTAGTGCTATAAATTTGACTTTATAATGATTAGTAATCAGCTTCACTATAACGGAATGGCTAAATAAAACTGCCAACAATTGCTTGTTTGGGTGGTCGCATGCTAATTGTATCTGACTAGTAAGTATTGCAACTATAACGGAATGGCTAAATAAAAGTACCAACAACTGCTGGGTTTGGGGTTATCTCATGCTAATTGTATTTGACTAGTAAGTGTTGCAACTATAACGAAATGGTTAACTAAAAGTGCCCACTGCTTACTCTATCAGGATGACTATCTATACCTGACTAGTAATTGCTGCAACGATAACTGAATAACTAAAACTGGCCACCGTGTGAGTTCCTCGGTTGACTTCCTCGTTTGGTCTCGAGGGGGAAATACTAGGATGGGTTTGTTTGCTGGTAGCATCAGGTTGGTTCCGAATAGGTCTTTCTTATCCCTCTCTGATAGCCGACAGTTGTATCGAGTCTCTATAGGTTGTTTAGTGTATGCTGCGCTGCCGCTCAGTCCACCATACCTATGTAGGCGAGGACCGCCGAATTCTAGCCTCGCCGTGTACTGGCCTCAGTACTGACCGCTCTCTCTTTTTCCTTTGCCCTTTGTCGGCACCCCTTTTGTTAAGCAGGTTTTCAAGTTCGACGTCGTTAGCAGGGTTACCCTTCCGGCTTGGCCTGGGCAGGGTTATGGACGCCATTGGTTATTCTTCAGGGCTCTTAGCCCCATTTGCATCTTGTCCGTAGCTGGACGCTCTATCGTTTTCAAGGTGATTTGGATCTTTGTACTGTATATCTGTATTGTTGACTCATGGAGTCGTGTTGTGTATATATCTGTTCTGTGGGTCCCATCAAGGACTGTTGTGTAATGTTATTACTTCGTTTTCCACCCGCACGCAAGTGCCTGGTGGGCACCTTTGAATCGTTTCTATGCGGGTTTGGCGGGAATCGCTAAAACTTGCATAGGGCCGATTCTGAGGGTGTTACAGATTAGGACTAGATATTTTTAGACTAGGGTTTGGAGGTGGCCAGCCGGGCTTTCGGGCCTGGCGGGCTGCCTCCTAAAAACAATTTAAATTTTTTATTTATTTAAAACGGGGCTTTTGCAAACCGCGGGTAGACAAAACAGAATATTCCGGAGACCCAGGTTTTGTGTTTGAATAAAGATGGGGCGTTTAGAAAACAAAAACAGATTTTTTGAAAATAGTTTTATGCAAACAAATTCAAGATGACATGACGATGCCCAAATGCAATGTGGCATGATGACATGAGCATGCGGTCATGATGATGCGCAACACAAAAACACCGCGATTTTCTAGTAGTGGTTTTTGCGGGATGCCACAGTCATCCCCTCCGGTTGTCCCAATTATTGTCACTTTGGGGCTTTTGGATCTGGACAATGATATGTGTACACAACTTGCAGATAAGATCACAAACAATACTATCATAATGATTCAATAATAAGTTCAGATCTGAGATCATGGCACTTGGGCCCTAGTGACAAACATTAAGCACAACAAGTTGCAACAAAGTCAAATAGCACTAATAGAGATACTAGACACTATGCCCCTAACAGATCTTATTCGATTACATGATAGAACTCATCCAATCCCTACCATCCCCAAACCTACAACTGGGGATTACTCACTCATGGATGAGGGAAACATCGGTGGTTGATGGAGATGCGTTGGTGATGACGATGGCGATGATCCTCTCCAAATTCCCTGTCCCGGCAAGGTGCTAGAACGGAGTTTCTGGATCCGAATCTTGGTTTCTCGTGGCGGCGGCGGAGCGGCACTCTTTCTGAAAAACTTCCGAACCCCCCTCTGTTTTTAGGTTAGAAGGCAACTTATAGGCGCGAAGGGAGGAGCTGCCAGGGTGGCGGACCTCCCAGCGCTGAGTCGTGGGCCCGCGCCTAGGGTGGGTCTGGCCCCACAGGCCTCCCCTCTGTCTCCCCTTCTGCCTCCGTGGATCTTCTAGTGAAATATAATTTTTGGCATATTTTTCGGGATTTTTCATGATAGTTCATTTTCTGCACAAAAACAAGACACCAAGTTAATTCTACTGAAAACAGCGCCAGTCCGTGTTAGTTGTATCCAAATTATATAAGTTTAGAGAAGAAACAATAGCAAAGTGTTCAAAAAAGTATATACGTTTTGGACGTATCAATGTGCTCCAGCACCGCCTTGAGCGTCCGGCCTGGCGCGCTCTAGAAACGCCGGCGACCGACCGCGTTGTTGCTCTTTGGTGACGACTCGTTCGGTGGCCTCTCGTGGCGAGCGAGCTCCTAGGCGCGGTGGTCGGCGAAGAACTGCTCCCAGTACAGGAGGTTTTCAGGGCTCTCGGCAGCGGAGGGGTCATCCATGGCGCCGATGAACTCCTGGATATCGTACGACAGTTCTTTCAGCGTCGGCGCCGGCGGGATAGGGATGCCGCCGGCGCTTAGCTTCCACCCAGGAGGATTCCGCGTGTCCGGCGGCGCCATATAGCCGGCCTCGTAGAGCAGGCGCGCCTCCCAAGCCTGGAGGGTGCGTCGGCCGAAGCCGTTCGCCGCCGCACCGTCGTCCGGGTACCGCTCGGCCATGGTTGGGAAGGGAAGAGTGAGAGTGTTCGCCGGAGTTTTGGGCTGGTGGGTGTAGGGTTTCGTAGCATGGAAAACACAAATTTTCTACCGCATACAAACAAAGAAGCCAAGATCTATCTACTAGATTGTAGCAAAGAGTCGATGGAATAACTCACCCTCGAAGATTCCAAAGTGTTTAACGAGAGAGGATTCTCGTGGGTGATGTAGTCGTACTCTTCCCGATCTCAAGATCGCGTAGACGATCCTTCCGGCGCTGCGTTCCGGCAGCGCTCCCGCAGTCGGTCACACGTTCGGTACTCGACGAAGACCTTCCTCTCCCTTGTTCCAAAGAAAATGGAGGTTGTAGCACTCTCCTCGCAATTCCAAAGACAACTGGCGTGGTACCGGAAGTAGAGGGGAGATCTCGCAGGGCTTCGCCTTAAGCCAGAGCGAGTATGGTGGAGTATGAGAGAGATCCTCGGCGATCTAGGTTTTAGACACACCAAGGAGGAGGTGCTAGAGCCGGCGGCTAGGGTTTGGGGCACCCCAAGTCGGCGGCTAGGGCCACCCTAGGAGGCGGCGGCAACTGCAGGAGGTGGTGGCGCCAAGCTAGGGTTTGGAGGAGAGGTACTTGTGTTCCCTAGGAGGGAGCCCTGCCCCTCCTTATATAGGTGGAGAGGCCGGCCGGCCAAGGGGAGGGTGGGGAGTCCCTCCCCAACTCGGCTTTGGTGGTGCGCCGCCGGTTGGAGGAGGGATTCCCTCCCCAACTCGGTTTCCCACTCCTCCTCCTCTTTCCAAAACTTGCCGTTTGACTTTCAAACTAGCCGTTTGACTTTTCAATTTAGGATTTGAATAAACCCTTTATTTTGGACAGCGAAGACACTTAGTACATGATGCAATCATTCCAAATTTCAATGACACATTCATGTACCCCTTCCCCTTCGGAGTGCCGGACATTCCGGAACCTTCTAGAACATTCCCGATGAAAACACCGGAAACATTCCCCAACTCCGAAACGGGACTTTCCTTATATGAATCTTATTCTCCGGACCATTCCGGATCTCCTCGTGATATCCCGGATCCCATCCGGGACTCCGAACAACATTCGGTCTCTTTCTCATCATACCATAACTACTCAAATAACGTCGAATCCTTAAGTGTGTCTCTCTACGGTTCGTGAATTATGCGGACATGGTCGAGACACTTCTCCGAACAATAACCAATAGAGGAATCTGGAAATTCATATGGATCCCACATATTTCTACGATTACTTTGCGATCGAATGAACCACTTACATACGATACCAATTTCCCTTTGTCTCACGATAGTTTACTTATCCGAGGTTATGATCGTCGGTATCTCTGCATACCTAGTTCAACCTCGTTACCGATAAGTACTCTTTTCTCGTTCCCGTGATATGTGATCCCTTGTGAGCCAGTCACATGCTTGCAAGCTAATTGGATGACATTCCACCGAGAGGGCCCAGAGTATATCTATCCTTCATATGGATGGACAAATCCCACTCTTGATCCATGTGTCTCAACCAATACTTTCCGAACACTCAATGCCACCTTTATGGCCACCCAGTTACGGTGTGGTGCTTGATGTCATCAAAGCATCCATCCGGTAAAGGTGATATGCATGATCTCATGGTCGAAGGAATTAGGTTACTATGTATCAGAAAGCATATAGCAATTGAACTATTGAAATGACTTGATCTTTAGGCTACGCTTATCTATATGAGTATGTCCATCATATCATTCTCCTAACGATATGATCTTGTTGTTAATAACATCTCAATGTTCATGATAGGGAAACCATAATTATCTATTAACCAACAAGCTAGTATTATATAGAGGCTTTACTAGGGACTTCAAATTAAGTTTACAAATCACACAAGTATTAATGTTTCCTTGTTAATACTATTATAGCATGAATATAAACATTTATCATAAACACAAAGATATAATAATAACTATATTTATTATTGCCTCTAGGGCATATCTCCAACAGTGGGCTGGGGGAGCTGTGAGAGAGTGCGGAAGACTCCGGCGAGGGGTACGTCTTATAAAGGCCGAGGTGGACGGTGAGGGCGGGAAACGGGGAAACGACGGAAAGTTAGTGTCCGCCGGTCCGTTGCAGGAACCAAGGCGGCGGCGGTGGCGCGGCAATTTGGCGACGGTGGCCGACAGACAGTTAATGTCCGGCGGTCGCCGCGTGGTTTCGAGGATGACGACGACTCGGCTTCCGTCGTTGAGTCGACGGGTCCACGTGCCGCTTCGTTTTTGTCGCCAAATTCGCTACGTCCGTCGTTTTCAGGACGTACCCTGGAATCTGAGTTCGGCCTGGAAAGTCCGAACCAAAGTTCGTTCAAATCCAAACAAAAACAAGTTACTAAATATATGACTGAGCCAAATTTCAACGTCCGGAAATAAATTCGGCGTCATAGATAAGAGTGGAGATGCTCATATATTATAGAGCAAATCGAGATGTGGAACTGACAAGACGCAGGTTTAATCATATTCCCTAGTGCGTCCCGAGAGCGACGCCGCAGACGGGAATCCGGATCCGGTGTTTCTCAGATACCCGAGAGAGAGAGAGAGACCCCGGCTCGCGCAGGCGAGGCAGGACGGATCTCAACGCGGAGAGAGTACGGCCGCCAGAAAGACCACGCTGGCCCCCGCTCACTTGAATCCTCCCGTAGGTCCACCGGGATCTTTGATGACCCGCTGGCCCAGCGGCGCGGCGGGCTGGCCTTCCTTCGCTGGCTGGCGCGGGCCTCCGTGGCAGCGGCCAACGCCGCGTGTACGCGCGCGAGTATTTCGGAGATGCGCCGGCCGGTGCGAGGCGGTCCCCGCCGTGCGCTTACGCGAGGATGGAGCGGAGCTTCACATTCTCTCTCAGAGCGAACTGTTTTGACCTGAGCGTATGTGCGTTATCCGCGTCCAATGGCCATGTCTTGCTTAGTCTCCGATCCACTGTTCGTGCTGCTGCTGCTCCTGTGAATTCGAGTATCTGCGTGTTGATCTATGCCATGTGTTCGTAGTCGCCTCAGAGAATTATGGCTACCTTTGATTGCAGCAGAGAATGTTTCATTACCAGCAAACAATACTTAAAAAAAAAAGCAAAGAATGTTTCATCGGAGGAACGAAAATGTAGGCTCAAAGTACAGTTTTTCAGATTAGAGTATCTCTAACGGTTACTGAAAATGCGCGACCTGTAAAAACGCGAGTTACTTGTGTTTTTGTGCCTAGAAATCGTTTATGTTTTTCAGTTTTATTTTAGGACTCTGTTCCACACCAGCGATTCCGAACCCGAAAACCCAGGGTTTATCACATATTTTATATGCAAACTGCTAGATCACAAATTTCAAAATGCAAACAATTGATGCATAGTTCAACATAGTCTACATCACATTGCCGCAACGAGTTCAAAGCAAACCTAGGGCCGGCCCATTGGGCGGGGCAGAGGGGCGCTCGCCCTATGCTCTCATAAGGTAGGGCCCCCGGCCAAAGACTTTTTTATGTATCTATGGTAGCTTTTACTTTTATACTCAACCACATGTAGAATAATTATAGAAAATATAGATGGTTCAAGATGCAGTGCACTATTTTTTTACTCTGGCTCTTTTTTTTTCTCCAAATGATACTTCATCATTTTTGAATATGTTTCTTGATGTCATCCAAATTGGTAAACCAACATCATCCCTCATGTGCATTTACATGGCTATGAGTAGTGGAGACTAAAGATGCAATCACGTAACCATACCATTTTACAAATGGCTCTCCTCCGATTTCAATGATTCCACTTGTACTACCATATATGTTTGAGAGTATTTCATCTTAACATTAATCTTATGTCTAATACGTCTATTCTTCTACTCATCTTTTGCATAGTCATATGAACTTGGTACTTCCATAATGTTGCTCTGTGATTAATTTTAAAGGCGTGTATGTATATACACATGTACACAAACATCAATTGGTAGAAATACGTATCATGATATATTGTTCACTCCATAAATATAAACAGTTAGTTTTGAATTTTTCATCGAGATTTCATAGACTATAGATCTATCAAATCTAAATATTATTTAACCTGATATTGCATTACACGAATATTTCTCTCATGGAATACTAATATTTTTTGAGACTTCCGTGTGTAAGCAAGTGACGGAGCTTGAGATACATTGTTGAGATGCCCAAGAACTCTAATCATTCTTAATGATAGAGTAATCTTAACATTTTAACCATAATAAATATTAAAAATATTCTTAAGAAATTTTATGTAGTAGGGGGGCCATTGCCCCCCTTAACCCTAGGAAAGGTCTTCCATGTTAAACAAAGGGCCCTTGATGCCATGTTGCCCTAGGACCCTCAAAATCTATGGACCAGACCTGAGCAAACCGAGCATAGTTCATGGGAAACGCGAGGTGCACGTCGGCACCCAAATCAAACGGAGACAACATCATCACACTACACCTCCATGGGTAGCCGATGCAGTGATGTCTACGCACTTCTATTCTTGTAGACAATTGTTGGGCCTCCAAGTGCAGATGTTTGTAGAACAACAACAAGTTTCCCTTAAGTGGATTACCCAAGGTTTATCAAACTCAGGGAGGAAGTGGTCAAAGGTATCCCTCTCAAGCAACCCTGCAATCAAGATACAAGAAGTATTTTGCGTCCCTAACACACCCAATACACTTGTCAGGTGTATAGGTTCACTATTTCGGCGAAGAGATAGTAAAATACAAGTGATATGGATGATTATAAGTGATAATGGTGCCAGAAAAGAGCTTCTGACGGGGAGGAAAAGATTGAAGTTGTCCTGTAGATTCCCCGACAACGGCGCCAGAAAAGAGCTTTCTGGCTTGTCGTTGACGTGGGAGAGACTAAAGGCAATATGAAATATAGATGGAAGTAAGCAAACATGTAACATATCTAGTTGTAAACAGTATTTTAATGCTTAGAAACAAGGCCTAGGGACTATAATTTTACTAGTGAACACTCTGATATAAATATCTTCTATTCATGATACTACTCTGAACTACTCTGCGGTTGGACAACTCTAATCCACGGTAGGGCTACAAAAGCACTCCTTAAAGTTTGCAATCCCCATATAGATAACCCTACACTGTCACCTTGAGCGCTAGATGGTTCCTTCAAACACCATAATTTCATAGAGACATCCAACTCCAAATATAACTCATGACAAGTATTTATGTGATCTTTAGCCTAAGTGCCACACGGTGTCCACGCTGTCACTTTCACACACGTGGGGAGAGCTGGAGATATATTAAAGCACTTGAGTAGCATAGTAGATCTACTTGATTACAAATCTCATGATCACAATAAGATAATGCATAGAGAGAGAGATGAACAAATAGCTACCAGTAGAGCCCTTAGTCTCGAGGAAGAACTACTTCCTCCTCATCATGGGAATCAACAACGATGATGGAGATGGTGGTGGAGATCGATGGAGATGGCTCCGGGGGCACTTCCCTGTCCTGGCAGGGTGCCGGAACAGAGACTTCTGTCCCCCGAATCTCCCCTTCGGTGGCGGTGGCGCTGTGAAACTTTTTCTGGATGTATGCCCATTCATCTTGGGTTTTCTCATCGGGGCTTCTTATAGGCGAAAGGGCAAGGTCGGTGGAGGGCCAGGGGGCCCACACCCTGTGGTGGCGCCACCAGGGGCTACCCGTGCCACCCTAGGGTGTGCCCACCCTGGTGTCCCCCTCCGTCTCTGCTTCGTGTTTCCGTATTGCTCCGGAAAAAATAGGCAGATTGGCTTTTGTCCCGTCCAATTTCGAGAATATTCATTTTTTATCTTTTCTGAAACCAAAAACAACAGAAAATAGGCAACTGACACTGCGACATCTTATCAATAGGTTAGTTTCAGAAAATGTATAAAAATACCTCAAAGTGTAGACAAAGCATAAGACAAATGATATAAAACAAGCATGGAGTATAAAAAATTATAGATACGTTTACGACTTATCATGCAGCACCGCCAAGAGTAGCCGATGCACCACCACTTGCCCGCTGACGAGCTAGCCTTCTTCTCTCCATGATCTCCGCCGTGGCCTCCTTCCACCAATCGTATTGTTGCTCATTCATGTTCTTTGTGAACATCATCATGATCTCCCTCTCTTCGGCCAAGAGCTTCTTCATTGCCTTGGCTTTCTTCACATCGATCTTCATGGCCTCCAACTCCGCCTTGTGCCTTGATTTTTCTGGGTTGGCTTCAACCTTTGCAAGCTTTACCTCTCTCTTCTTCTCGGTGATGACAAGTTTTGCCTCCAATGCCTTCACCGTCATTACCTCCTTCGATTTCATCATTTGATCAAAATTTTCCCTCAACAGTGATGCCTCCCCCTCTAGCTTCATCCTCTCTTTGGCCTTCTACTACATTTCACATCCCTAAAGTTGACGAAAGAGGAACAATTGACTCACATATTGGTCGATTGTTGCGCCACTAGGAGGATGCTGCGTTGTTTGGTCCATAGCCGCTGCCCAACGGCTACATGCCGGTTTGATGGCATCCCACCGACCTTACAAGGATTGGTATGTGCGATACACAAGTTGGCGTACACGAGGCATGAGCTTGCAAAACTTATCTTTGATGCGCTGCTAGTACCTCTTCCCGGTTGGATCCGTGCCAAACATCGCATCCATCCCAATGGCCTCCCAAGCACGGCACAACGTCGCATCCTCCACCTCGGTGTAGTTTACGACCCTTCTTTTTTCTGCTTGCCTTCCTCCATCTCGCCCACCTCATCACCGTCCTCATCGGTACCTTCATCGTACCCCCCTCGTGAGAATCATCCCCTCCACCGTTCACGACCTCACCCCCAACGTTGGAGTCGAACGACAAGAGCAGGGGATCGGCGATGTTGACCTCGTGTAGAAGGTCCATGAAGGAAGCATGCCCAGCTCTATGCGCACACAAATCGAACGAATTCGGGATGCAATTTGCGCGCCCAAATCAAACAAATTCGGGATGCAATTTTCTTACCTAGGAGTCATATCGTCGAGCATGTTGGGGGCACCGTTCGTGTTCTCCACATTGGACGATGGAGGGTGGGTGCTGCGGCGGACCGTCTTCTTCGTCTTTGCCCCCCTAGGACCGGCAGACTGAATCTTGGGGCGGGCCGCTCTCTTTAGCTTCGCAGGCGGAGGGGCGGGGACGACCAAGAGAGGTCCGGCTGCAGCAGTCTGCGGGAGCAAGTGGGTGCCCGCGCGCTTCCGCTTCGTCGTTCTGGTTGCCGTGACCGTCTGAGCCATGTCGCCGGCGGTCGGCAATCCTCTGCCCATCCCGACAGACACGGTCGCCACAGAAGAGGGTGGCAGAAGCTCCGAGCTGGCTCCGGCGGCCGACGGCTCTGAGTTGAGGCTCATCTCGCACAGATCTGGCATCGGCGTTGGAGGAGAAGGTGGATGGGCGTAGATCGGCGGCGGCGATGGTTAGGAGGGAGGTGGAAAGGGATAAAAACTCCACGTAAGCTTTCTACGGGGAAGTGCGGGTCGCGATCGGTTCGTACTATTACGGGCCGACGAGCTATTTTTTCGAAGCCCTAAAAAATTAAGTTCGATTTTACCCTTTTTGGTAACTGATCTGCGCCGTTTTCTGAATTGAAACCGTAAAAAAAGGGTATTTTACAGTTTTAAGGTGTTTACCATAACTGTTAGAGATGCTCTTAGGCTAAATATCATTTTTCTTTATTGCCACTGAAAAGTATTTCCATTGTAAACTCAACTTCAGCTTCTGTGATAGCACCAGCTTGTGCGATCTAGTTGGAAGCACCAAGATCCCGTTACCGATCCGAGCAAACACTATGACAGTATGGCCTGGGTTCACGTTCAACCTCGACGCAGCGTTAGCGAGGCCCACCTTCTCCTTTCGGCGATGTGGACGAACGGCATTTACCTGGCGGACATGTCCTCTTCACCGAATCGGAGATGGGTTTCTGGGAGGACGGGGATGGGCTGCTAGGAATGGCAAGAATGTTCGTCTCCTTTGCCTCTCCTGCCCACTGCAGGTGGCTGCCGCGTCCTGCAGGATCCAACCAAAGCCCCGGCATATCTGCTTCCCGAAACGACCAAGCCGTGAGGGCGACGTCCCGGTCGGCATGGCGGTTCTCGACACCGACCGGCCGGAGAGAGATCCTGATCCAGCATCTTCTGAACTACTTGGATGGATGGCTTGCTAAGCCTGGTTTCTGGACTGTGGGTCTGTGTCTGTGTAGATAGAAAACGGCGACAGGTTCGCAGTTCGCACAGCAGTTTCACGAGAAGCGCATACACAGTCCCGTGCGAGAACGTCCACACTAGTTTTTGAAGCCGCGAGCACGGCAGAGGAAGAACCATTGTTGGAAATGGTCAACAAGAGACATGAAGTTCTGGATTTCTGGATGGATGGCTAATGGTCAACAAGAGTCAAGAGACATAAAGTTCTGGATTTCTGGACTCTCCCAAGCGTGAGAGCAGTTACTTGTGTCATGCTATGGTACAAGATCGACCTCCCATGCGTTCCGTTTTGAGCACTGTGATCTCTTAATAGGGATTTTACGTTGCACTCGATTCTCAAGAGGTTGTTCGAGTGATTACTGGTTACAACGACGCTTCCTTAAATTTGCATCAAGTTTGCTACTCGTTAGAAACCTTAGGCCATTGACACATGCAAAAGCACCATGTTTTTTTCGAAGATTTTGCCGATCTATTAATAACCATCGACAATGGTACAAAAGCCCAAAAGTAATAAAATAGTAAATAGGTCTTTAGGTAAAAAAGTTTATGAAGTGTGCATTATTACTTAAAAGTTTTAAGTATGACACCGGCCTTTGCATATCAAGGATACGCACAACCGACCCAAATCTAATAAGATACAAAAAATGAAAACAAGGGAAAGTACGTCTCAGATTAAGAAATTGTAAATCCGCCTAAGGAGACGGAGGGCAAATCCGACGATCATGTTGCCGTTCATGTCATCGTCTTGTCGTCCAACAGTGTAGACACCTCCATAAATTGCCAGGCACAACTAATTAAAGTCAGACCATGGATTTTCACCCTGAAAGGTAGGACCATGAACCTCTCCTGTGAAGTCGCCCCCACTTGCATGCCACCGCTCCAAATCACAATTCACCAAGCCAATTCCTCATCACCACCCAGATTCGAACCACCATTGTCAGTCCTCAGATACCGGTCTCCATGACTTTCTCCGTCGCACCATGGAACGAGAACATGCCCCATGATAATAACAACCAACAGACCTTTGAAGCGCTCCCTCTGAAACCAATCGGTCAGAGTAAAATATGGGTGTGCACGACTAAATCCCACCCGATCCAGCAATCTCACGGCATGAACGCACTATGAAGTTCGCCGGCGAAGCCTTTCGGAACACGACACAGAAACCAGATCAATGGAGACCAACATCATGTAGATCTTCGTCTTGGCTTGAGAGGGATTCAGGACCACCTCCTTTATCGAAACCGAGCCAGCAGCCCCCATGCCACCCACCGAAAACTAGGAGGATCCTCCGTTCTACGGCAAGTCCACCCGGCCGACCACTTCGACGGAGAAGGAGGTCACCACTGAAGGGAATATGCCCTGAGAGGCAATAATAAAATGTTTATTATGTGTATTCCAAGTATATGATAGATGTTTATTTTGCATGCTATAATTGTATTAATACGGAAACGTTAATAAATATGTGTTTAATAAACAAACAGAAAGTTCCTAGTTATGCCTCTCTCATAAACTAGTTCGTTGATTAACAAGATGATCACGGTTTCCTGATCATAGACATTGGATGTTGTTAATAACGAGATCACAACATTAGTGTAATGGTGTGATAAACATTCATCAGAAGTATAACATTATGATCAAAGTCATTGAGTTTATATTGCTATAAACAAACTACGAAGTAGTCCTAATCCTTAGACCATGAGATCATGCCAATCACTAACACCGGAAGAGTTTCTTGTTGACATCAAACGTCACTCCGTAACTGGGTGATTATAAAGATGGTTTCAAAGCTACTAAAGTGTTATGTTGAGAATCATGGATCAAGAGTGGAATTTGTTCATCCCGATGACGGATAGATATGCTTTGGGCCCTCTCGGTGATATCACATTGGTTAGCTTGCAAGCAAGTGATTTGATCACTAGAATGTTATATCACGGGAACGAGAAAAGAGTGCATGTCAGTAACGAGATCAAACTAGGTATGGAGATACCGATGATCGAATCTCGGACATGTAATATATCATGAAACAAAGGGATTAAGATACAAGCGTAAAAGGTTCCGACGATCACAGGAAAAGTCATCGTTGAATGTGTGGGAGTCAGTATGGATCTCCAGGTCCCGCTACTGATTATTGATCGGAGAAGGGTCTCGATCATGTCCGCATTATTCGCGAACCGTAGGGTGACACACTTAAGGGACACTGGCATCCAGTTGGAGAAAATGTTTCATGCCGAAAGAATAAACAAGCGCAGGAATTTATTTCACTAGATACCGAAACAGGTTTTCGGGTGAAATTGCATAAAGTGGTTATGCATGTGAAATGGAATTCTATCAAGGGGTTATTTGTGAATGTTTGTCATCAAAGTAATTGACAAAATTATGAATAAAATAAATGAGTTTTATTTAATGAGAGTTTGCATTAAATTTGGTGGAAATTTAATGGGAATTTGAGTGGACTTTTGAGTGGAGGGAATTTAAAGGACATTTTGTGAGTGGAGTGTCCACCCACATGAATGAAGGAGGGGAGGGGGCAGCCCCCATGGCCGGCGGCCACCCCCTTGGGTGCCCCCTCCTCCTATAAAAGGAGCCCCTCCTCTCACTTGTCTCTTACACCTCCTCGTGAAGGATCTCTCTCCCCCTCTAGAATTTATCCCCCATGGTCTCGGACTAGCGAGATACATGTTCCCGGTGGCTATTCGACAAGAAAGGGTTGTTCTTACGCTGCATCGCTGGAGCGAGGAGGCGGTGTAGGGTTTGCAACATAGAAAACAAAAATTTTCCTACGATGTGAACTATATACCAAGATCTATCTACTAGATACAAACAACGGACGGATGTATATCCGTAGAGAACATACCCTTGAAGACCGACAAAGCTTAACGAGTTCAACTCGTGGTTGATGTAGACGATCTCTTGCCGATCTCTAGATCGAGAGGAAGTCCTAGCGCCGCAAATCAGCAGCGCATCCGTTCTCGCACACACGTTCGAGGCACCGAGCAACCTCCGCCTCCTCGCTCCAGCGATGCAGTGGAAGCACAACTCTTTCTTGCCGAATAGCCACCGGGAACATGTATCTCGCTAGTCCGAGACCATGGGGGATAAATTCTAGAGGGGGAGAGAGATCCTTCACGAGGAGGTGTGTGAGACAAGTGAGGAGGGGGGCTCCTTTTATAGGAGGAGGGGGACCCAAGGGGGTGGCTGCATGGGGCTGCCTTGCCTTCCCCTCTTCATGTGGGTGGACACTCCACTCACAAATCTCCTTTAAATTCCCTCCACTCAAAAGTCCACTCAAATTCCCATTAAATTTCCACCAAATTTAATGCAAACTCTCATTAAATAAAACTCTTTTATTTTATTAAGAATTTTGTCAATTACTTTAATGACAAACATTCACAAATAACCCCTTGCTAGAATTCTATTTCACATGCATAACCACTTTATGCAATTTCACCCGAAAACCTGTTTCGGTATCTAGTGAAATAAATTCCTGCTCTTGTTCATTCTTTCGGCATGAAACATTTGCTCCAATTGGATGTCGGTGTCTCTTAAGTGTGTCACCCTACGGTTCGTGAATAATGCGTACATGATCGAGACCCCTCGATCAATAATCGAGCGGGATCTGGAGACCCATACTGACTCCCACACATTCAACGATGACTTTCTTGTGATCGTCGGAACCTTTTACGCTAGTATCTTAATCCCTTTGTTTCACGATATATTACATGTCCGAGATTCGATCATCGGTATCTCCATACCTAGTTTGATCTCGCATCGACATGCACTCTTTTATCGTTCCTGTGATATAACATTCTAGTGATCAAATCACTTGCTTGCAAGCTAATCAATGTGCTATCACCGAGAGGGCCCAGAGGATATCTATCCGTCATCGGGATGAACAAATTCCACTCTCGATCCATGAGCCTCAACATAACACTTTATTAGTTGAATCCATCTTTATAATCACCCCGTTACGTGTGATGTTTGATGTTATCAAGAAACTCTTCCTGTTAGTGATTGACATGATCTCATGGTCTAAGGATTAGGATCACTTCGTAGTTGTTATAGCAATATAAACTCAATGACTTTGATCGTAATGCTATACTGAATGAATGTTCATCACACCATTACACTAATGTTGTGATCCCGTTATTAACAACATCCAATGTCCATGATCGTGAAACCTTGATCATCGGGTTAATCAAGGAGCTAGTTTATGAGTGAGGCATAACTAGGGACTTTCTGTTTGTTTATTAAACACACATGTATTAACGTTTCCGTATTAATACAATTATAGCATGCAAAATAAACATCTGTCATATACTTGGAGGACACATAATAAACACTTTATTATTGCCTCTCGGGCATATTCCTTATCTCCCACTTGCACTAGAGACAATAATCTAGTTACATAGTGATAAATCTAACACCCATTGAGTTCTGGTGTTGATCATGTTTTGCTCTAGGGAGAGTTTTAGTCAACGGATCTGCTACACTGAGATCCGTATGTAGTTTACAAATCTTTATATCTCCATCCTTGACATGCTCGCGGATGGAGTGAAACCGACGCTTAATATGCTTGGAATGCTTGTGAGACCTTGGATCTTTGGCATTGGCAATGACACCATTGTTGTCACAATAGATCACCATTGGGTCCAACGCGTTTGCCACCACTCCTAGTTCGGATATGAACTCCTTCATCCAAACTGCTTCCTGAGCCGCTTCTGAAGCAGCAACATATTCGGCCTTCGTTGTTGATCCCGCTACCACAGGTTGTTTGGAGCTCCTCCAACTAACCGCTCCGCCATTCATGAGAAATACGTATCCGGATTGAGACTTAGAGTCATCCGGATCGGTGTTAAATCTAGCGTCGACATAACACTTAGCGACGAGCTCTTCTTCACCTCCGTATACAAGAAACATATCCTTAGTTCTTCGTAAGTACTTAAGGATATTCTTGACCGCTATCCAGTGTTCCGAACCTGGATCCGATTGGTACCTACTAGTCAAACTAATAGTATGTGCCACATCCGGTCTTGTACATAGCATGGCGTACATTATAGAGCCTATGGCTGAAGCATAGGGGACTTTGTCCATTATCTCTCTTTCTTCCGCCGAAGCCGGACTTTGAGTCTTACTCAATGTCTTGCCTTGCAACATAGGTGTCGGTGTCTCTTAAGTGTGTCACCCTACGGTTCGTGAATAATGCGGACATGATCGAGACCCCTCTCAGATCAATAATCAGAAGCGAGACCTAGAGATCCATACTGACTCCCACACATTCAACGATGACTTTCATTTGATCGTGAGAACCTTTTATGCTAGTGACTTAATCCCTTTGTCTTCTATATATTACATGTCCGAGATTCGATCATCGGTATCTCCATACCTAGTTTGATCTTGTTACTGACATGTACTCTTTTCTTGTTCCCGTGATATAATATTTTAGTGATCAAATCACTTGCTTGCAAGCTAATCAATGTGATATCATAGGGCCCAGAGTATATCTATCCATCATCGGGATGAACAAATTCCACTCTCGATCCATGGGCCTCAACATAAAACTTTAGTAGTACTGAACCCATCTTTATAATCACCCTGTTATGGTGTGACATTTGATGTTATCAAGATACTATTCTAGTGTTAGTGAATGACATGATCTCATGGTCTAAGGATTAGGATTACTTCGTATGATGTTATAGCAATATAAACTCAATGACTTTGATCGTAATGCTATACTTCAGATGAATATTCATCACACCATTCCAATAATGTTGTGACCTCGTTATTAACAACATCCAATGTCCATGATCAGGAAACCTTGATCATCTTGTTAATCAACGAGCTAGTTTATAAGAGAGGCATACCTAGGAACTTTCCATTTGATTATTAAACACACATGTATTAACTTTTTCGTATTAATACAATTATAGCATGAAAAATAAACACCTATCATATACTTGTAATATACATAATAACCACATTATTATTGCCTCTGAAAGTACAAAGGAAGTCGCCTAGAGGGGGGTGAATAGGCTTTTTAAAATTATTACGGTTTAGGCTCAAGTAAATGCGGAATAAAACTAACGTTTAATTTATTGAGCACAAAACCTAGCCACTAAGTTCACCTAGGTGCACCAACAACCTATGCTAAGCAATACAAGCAACAAGGTGATAGCAAGGTATAAATACTTCAAGCACGATGGCTATCACAATGTAAAGTGCATAAGTAAAGGGTTCGGTTGAGAGATAACCGATGGACGCGGAGACGAAGATTTGTTTCCCGAAGTTCACTTCCAAAGAAGCTACGTCTCCGTTGGAGAGGTGCGATGGTGCAATGCTCTCCGAACGCCACAAATGGCTCACCTCGGTGTGGTGGCTCGATGCACACCCAACGCCACACAAGGCCTCACCCGGATGCGGAAGCACGCAACTCACCGACACCACAAAAGGCTCACCCTATTCTCCCAAGTGTGCACCACAAAGGCGGCACTTGCTCCACTATGGGACGCTGAGGCGGTCACCGAACCCATACAAGATTGGGGCTAACTCCACAACTCAATTAGAGGCTCCCAACAACAAAGCCACAACAGGCCAACAATGCCACAAAGGCCAACAACGCCACAAAAAGGCTACAAGACCATAAAGGTCAACAAGACCACAAAAGGTCAACAATCCAACCATTAACTGCCTCTAGGGTTCCAAGGAACCCAAGAGAAACAACCTCTCAAGCTTGAACTCGCCGAATCTCCGAGGAGAACTCAAACCTATGCACCAAATGCAAGGGCAAGTCCTTCTCCCCCAAATTCCAACAAAGCTACAAAAGCTATTGGGGAATAAGGGAGGAAGAACACAAGAGTAGAACTCAAACCTATGCACCAAATGCAAGGGCAAGTCCTTCTCTCCCAAATTCCAACAAAGCTACAAAAGCTATTGGGGGAATAAGGGAGGAAGAACACAAGAGGAGAACACAAAACTCTCCAAGATATAGATCCCAATGATTCCTTCACAGAGAAGGGATTTGACTTGGGGGGATAGTAGATCTAGATCTCCTCTCTGAAATCCCTCAAAAAGATGCAAGAATCATAGGAGGGGGAAGGGAGAGGGAAAGCTTCTTCAAGGTTGACAATGGAGGAGAGAGAGAAAGCCAAGAACCAAGAATAAAAGCTAGTGCCCACGAAGGGGAAGAGGAGCCCTTTTAAAGGGCTCCCAGATCTGCCCGTTATGGGCATTCGCGACACCTGGCCGGAACTTCCGGTGGGAGGCCGGAACTTCCGGTGGCACCCAGCCAACGGACGAAAACTGCAGAGCGAGAAACTGAAAAAACATATCATGGCCGGAACTTCCGCTGCGGAATTTCTGCCACTGGCTCCAACGGTCATCGAACGTTGACGCTTCAAGCACACAACCGGAAGTTCGGTCAAAGCAGACCGGAAGTTCCGGTGAACTTCGACAAAGTTCGCAAATAGAACGCTTCAAAATGAAGGTTCGAGCCTTCACGAACTTGGGGAACAAGGCGGAACTTATGAGTCGCAAAGCGAGTCTAACCGGAAGTTCCGGCCTTCAGGCTGAAGTTCCGCTCAAGAACTTTTGCCAGGACAAGTTCCGATGCAAGTTCCGGCCAAGTTTCGGCCAAGTTCCGGCAAATAGCACACTTCAAAACAGAAGGTTACTAAACCGCCACCGGAACTTGGGTGGAACTAGCGTCGGAACAAACTGTAGAACAGCCCGCAGAAATAAGTTTGAGCGGAACTTCCGGTGGGAAGCCGGAACTTCCGGTCAGGGAAATTCCAGAAACCAGAAAACCAGAAACGCAATAACTTTTGCATCCGAACTCCAAAAGGGATGAAACCAATTTTGTTGGAAATATAACGACGAATATAATCCAACAAGGTGTCACCTTGGGAGAAAATATCATAAATATTGGGTATCACCTTGGGAGAAAATATCATAAATATATATGTGAAGTATCCCCCAAGGTGTGGAGCCGGAAAACTCGCAAGATCAAAAACCGCAATAAGATATGCAAGTGAAATCCTTAGATGATGAACTAGAGCTTGTTATGATGATGACCACAAGATCTAGATCCTCTCATGGACAAGAACCAAATAACAACCAAGAAAGATGATGCTATGAATGCAAAGATTTGAGCTCTCTTCGAACGATGCAAACGAGACACCCGCTTGAGAGCCCCTCTTGATAGTACGGCTATCTATCCTAAACCCGGTCTCCCAACTAACAACACGAGACCGGCAAAAGAGAAGCCCTATCAGCATACCTTTGCCTTGAGCGTCCCACTTGAACTTGATGTAGACCGTCTTGTTCTTCTATAGTGGGAACACCTTTCTTGTTTTCTCTTGCTCGCTCTTGCTTGATGAAGACTTGCAAAATGCTCCCCCATACTCCATGGGGAAACCTCTTCTTTGAACTTGTCTTCATCATTCCATGAGCACGAGGATGGCAAGCTTCAAGCATGAGATCTTCTAGAGATGGCGCATCTTGAGCTCGTCCTTCTTCATCCTTACTTGAGGTTGATCCATCTTGATGCAACTCTTTGCACATTCCTTGATCGACCTTCAAGCTCCTTCTTTCTTCATGATTCCAATGGGCACAAAGCCCTTGGACATTTCTTCATCTTCCAACCTTGAGACCAACACATGGCCCAAGCGATGCCAATTGACAAACCTACAAGTGAAACTCAATTTACACATTAGTCCATAGAGATTGTCATTAATTACCAAAACCACACATGGGGGCATACATGCCCTTTCAGCCTCTCAGGGCATATTCCCTTCAACTTTCCCCAGGATTGTCTGGCTAGGGCCAGAGGTTTTGCCCGGGCTAGATAATCTGCCCCTCCAAGGGGGCCGGATAATATGCCCCCCCCCCCAGGAATTTTGTCAAAGGCAGCCAAGGTGAGTCACGCGGTAAGGGGCAGACATTTGGCGTGGATATTCCGTCTTCAGGCCGGATGTATGACTAGGCCATATTATCCAGCCCCCACTTAGGCCGGATTATCCGGCCCCAGTTTCTTCCAACGTCTGGCTTTTGGAAGAGGGTATAAATACCCCATCTGGTCCCCATTTTAGTTTTACTGGATACCACAAAAAAGTTCAGTGTTGTCCATTACAATCCTTGCAAGATCTCTACTTTCAACCACCCGAAGACTACAATCTTTGGGGAATCGAAGGAGGAGGCCTCAGTCTTCATCGACATCAAAGTAACTGTGAGAGCGAGGAAGGACTCCTTCTCATTTTATAGGGGAGAGGGGGCAAGGCCCCCTCCTTGTCCGACGCCATGGGGTGCCCCCTCCCCTCCTCTCATTCATGTGGGTGGACTCTCAACTCACATAAAATTCAATCTCCACTTTCTCCATTTATTCTCCACTCAAGAAACCAAAGTTATTTCCATTAAAGCACTTTAGTTCTCTTGTTTTAATGCAACTCAATTTAATTCACTTCATTTAATGAACACATTAACATTTTGATCCATTACTTTGTTTCGATACCCCAAAACCATTTCGGGAGATTTGACAGAACAAAATCATGCAATGTCAATTGTCTTACCTTGTGTTTCCTATATTCTCAATTGCGTCAACTAACCTTAAGTGTGTCTCTCTACGGGTTCAAGAACTATGTAGACATGATCGAGACTCCCTCTGATCAATAATCATTAGCGGGACCTGGAGATCCATAATGACTCCCACTAGTTCCACTAAAATCCAATGATCGTTTGAACCTCTTTTGATGTAATCAAATTCCTTTTGCCTCGCGACATTTTACTTGTCCGAGATCCGACCACTTAGTATCATCCATACCTTATTTAATCTCGTTCCCAACAATTACTCTTTTTCTCGTTCCTGTGATATGACATTCTAGTGATCAAATCACTTTCTTGCAAGCTAATGTCAATGTGATATCACCGAGAGGGCCCTCAGTATATCTCTCCGTCATCTGGATGTACAAATCCTACTCTTGATCCACGAGTCTAAACTAACACTTTCCAAGTACCCGATGACACCTTTATAATCACCTTGTTACGGTGTGATGTTTGATGGAATAAAAGTACCTTTCCGGTGAACATGATTAACGTGATCTCATGGCCTAAGGACATTGAGTTACTATGGATTTGTTAGCAATATAAACTTGAGGACATTATTGTATTTCTACATCTACTTTGGGTGACTGTTCATCATATCATTCTCCAATGATATGACCATGTTATTAACAACATCCAATATTCATGATCAGGAAACCTTTGATCATCTGTTAATAAACAAGCTAGCATTAAGAGAGGCATTACTAGGAACCATATATGTTTATAAATCACACATGTATTAATGTTTCCTATTAATAAAATTATAGAATGAAAAATAAACATCTATTATAAACCTGGAATAGCATAATAACCACTTTATTATTGCCTCTCGGGCATATTACTTTCATAAATAAAGTGTTTTATTGTTATTTATCTAATGTTCATAGTAAGTTTTGTATCATGCTATAACTGTATCAAGCGAAAACATTAATATAAGTGTGGTACATAAACAATCAGGTCCCTAGTATCCTCTAGTACTAGTTTGTTGGGCAGATGACGAGTGAGGTTTCCCGGTCATGGACTTGACGCAAAATAGTCAACTGACAACGAGGTCACTTATGAAGTGATGGACGCACCTGACCGTAGAATTGTAATATGATCCATTCACAATGTTTAACACTGTGATATCAAGCAAAGCATAGTGACTTAATCCTTCGACCATGAGATCATGTTTAATCACTATCTTTCATGGCTGCTTTGATCATATCAACTGCCATGACCGTAATTGGGTGGCTATAAAGGTGTACGTCAGGTATTCTAGAGGAATGGTTGAGGCGTATGATCGAGATTAGGATTTGCCTATCCAAGTGATGGATAGATCGTCTCGGCCCACTCGGTGAGATCACATCAATGAGTTTGCAAGCATGTGACTTGGTCATGGGGGTATGATATCACGGGAACAAGTAAAAGTGTTTGTCGGTAACAAGATCGAACTGTATATGGATACGTGATATCAAGTCTTGAACAAACCAGGTATCGTTGTGCAAAGGAAATAAGACTCGACATTTAGAAGGTTCAAGCGAACAACCATATTCTTGGAATATGAAGGGATCTACATGTGTTTCTAGATACCGCTGATGATCAATTGAGCGGGGAGATGTCCCCTTTATACCTGAACATTCCTGAACCTCAAGTGGAGATCAAAAAGGAACATCAAGTGTTGATGATCAATAGGAACACTGGTTTCAAGAAAGACAAGAAGGGAAAACGGAAGGGAAGTAAGGGCGGCAAGCCTGTTGCCGTCCCAGAAAAGAAACCCCGAGTTGGACCTAAGTCTGATACCGAGTGCTACTATTGTAAGGGGACTGGCCACTGGAAGCGCAACTGCCCCAAGTATTTGGCAGGCAAGAAAGCCGGCAAGGCAAACAAAGGTATATATGATATACATGGTATTGATGTGTACTTGACTAGTGCTCGCAGTAGCACCTGGGTATTTGATACCGGTTCAGTTGCTAATATTTGTAACTCGAATCAGGGGCTGCGGAACAAGCGACCGCTAGCAAGGGGTGAGGTCAAGATGCGTGTCGGCAATGGATCAAGCGTTGATGTGATCGCCGTCAGAACGCTGCCTCTCCACTTGCCGTCGGGATTAGTTATAAACTTGAATAATTGTTATCTGGTGCCTGCACTAAGCATGAACATTGTATCTGGATCATGTTTGATGCGAAGTGGTTATTCATTTAAATCCGATAACAATGGTTGTTCCATTTATATGAATGAAATCTTTTATGGTCATGCATCGATGATGAATGGTTTATTTCTTTTGGATGTCGATAATAATGTTACACATATTCATAATATTGATGCTAAAAGGATTAAACTAAATGATGATATATCTGCATATATGTGGCACTGCCGTCTAGGTCATATTGGCGTTAAACGCATGAAGAAGCTCCATTCGGATAGACTTTTGGAATCACTTGATTATGAATCATTTGATACATGTGAGGCATGCCTTATGGGCAAGATGACTAGAACGCCGTTTTCCGGTTCAATGGAACGGGCGACAGATTTATTGGAAATCATACATTCTGATGTATGCGGTCCAATGAGTGTGTCGGCGCGAGGTGGATATCGTTATTTTGTTACTTTCACGGATGATTTGAGTAGATACGGTTATATCTACTTGATGAAACACAAGTCTGATACCTTTGAAAAGTTCAAGGAATTTCAGAATGAAGTGGAAAATCATCATAATAGAAAGATCAAATTTCTACGGTCCGACCGTGGAGGTGAGTATCTAAGTTACGATTTTAGCACTCACATGAAAGAGTGTGGAATTGTTTCACAACTCACACCTGCCGGAACACCACAGCGAAATGGTGTGTCGGAACGTCGTAATCGTACTTTATTAGATATGGTTCGATCTATGATGTCTCTGACGGACTTGCCATTGTCATTTTGGGGCTATGCACTAGAAACTGCTGCATTCACTTTAAATCGGGCACCATCTAAATCCGTTGAAAAGACACCGTATGAATTGTGGTTTGGAAACAAACCTAAGCTGTCATTTCTTAAAGTTTGGGGATGCGATGTTTATGTGAAGAAACTTCAACCGGATAAACTCGAACCCAAAGCGGAAAAATGCGTCTTCATAGGATACCCTAAGGAAACTATTGGGTATTCCTTCTATCACAGATCCAAGGGCAAGATTTTGTTACCAAGAATGGATCCTTTCTAGAGAAAGAGTTTCTCGCGAAAGGTGTGAGTAGTCGGAAGGTAGAACTCGAAGAGGTTATTGAACCTTCTCTTCAAAGTATGGCGAGTAGCGCAGCGCCGGAAGTTGTTCCGGAGTTGGCTCCACCTGTTGAAGAGGGAACTAATGATAATGATCATGAAACTCCAAAAGAGAGTACTACCGAACCTCGCAGGTCAAGCAGGACGCGTGCAGCTCCCGAGCTGTACGGAAATCCTGTCATGAATTTCATGGTTGATGAAAATGATGACCCTGCGACGTATGAAGAAGCGATGATGAGCCCGGATTCCAACAAATGGTTAGAAGCCATGAAATCCGAGATGGAATCCATGTATGAAAATCAAGTTTGGAACTTGGTGGACTTACCTCACGACCGAAAGGCCGTGGAGAACAAATGGATTTTCAAAAGGAAAACTGATGCTGATGGTAATGTAACCGTCTATAAAGCTCGACTTGTCGCAAAGAGGTTTCGACAAATTCAAGGAGTTGACTACGACGAGACATTATCTCCCTTAGCGATGCTAAAGTCAGTTAGGATTATGTTAGCAATTGCTGCATATTTCGATTATTTCACTAGACATCGAAACTGTTTTCAGGTGAAATTGTAGAAAGTGTAAAAGGATTTTTATTTAAAGAGAGTTTGCATTAAATTTGGTGGAAATTTAATGGGATTTTGAGTGGGATTTTTGAGTCGAGAATTGAGGGGCCAAATTGTGAGTGGATCTTCCACCCACATGAATGGAGGGAGGGCAAGGGGGCATCCCCCATGCGTCAGCCACTCCCTTGGGGTTACCCCTCCTCCTATAAAAGGATCCCCTCCCTCTCTCTCACTCACACCTCCTCATGAAGGATCTCTCTCCCCCTAGTTTATCCCCCATGGACTCGGACTAGCGAGATACATGTTCCCGGTGGATTTTCAGCAAGAAAGAGTTGTTCTTTCGCTGCATCACTGGAGCGAGGAGGCGGATGTTTCTCGGTGCCTCGGACGTATGTGCGAGCACGGATGCGCCGCTGATTGGCGGCGCTAGGACTTCCTCTCGATCTTGAGATCGACAAGAGTTCGTCTATATCAACCACGAGTTCAATCTCGTTAAGCTTTGTCGGTCTTCAAGGGTATGTTCTCTACGGATGTATATCCGCTTGTTGCTTGTATCTAGTAGATAGATCTTGGTACATAGTTGTTCCCATCGTAGGAATTTTTTTGTTTTCTATGTTGCGAACCCTACAAAAGTCCACCCCCTCTCTGAGCGTCGTGCCTTGGCCGCCTTTTGAAAAAGGGATTTCTATTTTTGTGCCCGTTGTTTGTTAGTTGTACTCACTTTTCTCTAGCCGCTTAATTTTTCGTCTCTTTTGCCAATCTCCTTCCCCAAAACTCATCAAGCCGTCAGGTTGACCGTTGGCTGAAGTATGGGGCCACACAGTGTGGGACCAAGTGGAGCGTGTTTGGTAGTTACGTGTGCATTTGTTGCCTAAATTGGAAGTTTTTATTTTTATTATTGTTATGATTGTCCTTTTTAAGAGCGCATTTTCCCCCTCTCTCTAGCATTTGTGTTTTTGGCAAAAAAGGTAGCAAATTTAGAGCAGCGTCTCTCTTCATTCATTGTTTGTTTTGGCCCTCATTTTCCCAATTTGGAGCAAATCTAGAGCAGCAAATCTAACCAGCACCATAAATACATCCAGTAAACAAAGAAGATGTAGATAAAGCAACTAATATAGGATATATAGTACGGTAATTAACGAGGTTCGGCAATTAGGCTGCTCAATAGCAGCAATGGACAAGTTTAACATAGACAATACAAAAGAAGCTGCTTTACAGCAACAACAACACAAGATCAGTGGCCCCTCCTGGATTCCACCAGGAGGGCCCCCGCTTCCTCCCTTTGGCCCTTCCTCCACTTCTTGTTGTCTAGTCCCTTGACCTTGGGCGCCTTGGGCTTGATCGGGGCATGCGACCCTCTTTTATGGCCACCTTCTGAAGGTTGCGGAGGTGAAATACAAGTGCCTTGTGCTTGGCTCTGAAGGCGTTGACATTCACAGACTAGCCACGGGTGGTCAAGTCCTTAGCATGCTTCACAAGGGAGTTGAAATCAGTGGCGAGGAGTTTCCTATTGTAGAAGGGGCACCTGTATACGTCACCGGCAAAGTAGTCGTCGTATTGGCCGGGCTTTAGTCTCCTCAGCACCTGACGAGTCTTGGTGTGCTTGGACTCGTCGTCGCTGCAGAAGTCGCTGCTATCCACTTGTTGGAAAAATAGTAGCATGCAATAAGGACATGATTGAGATACCTTGATTATTTGGATTGATTATTTGCATAAATTAACCAATTGAGATCCCCTGATTATTCGCATAAATTAACCGAGTGGGTTAAATTCCCCAATCCCCAAATCTTAAACAAAATCAAATACTGATCCCAACTACAGATCGACGCTAGTACTAACGAGGGAATCCCTTATCTACAACTCGGAGGACAAATAAAATAGGATTGAAATACGAATAGGGGGATTGATCAAAATACGAGATCTAACACAAGATGAATAGCTTCTATAAAAATACCTAGCATCCAACGTTTGAAAATGCAAACAACTGAATCCTAATAACACACGATCTAGCATCCAACGATGGGAATGGGGGAAAGAACAAGGAAAGGGGATAAAACCCTAGTTACCTTCGACCATGGGTCAACGATGCTGGTGTTGTATGGGTTCTCTGGCCTGATGTACTCCTCCTCGCAGGGGTCTCAGCCGAGTGGGATCTACCCGAGACCGGCGAGGCCTCCTTGCCAGTGGCTATGGCGGAAGCGGGGACATGGGCCTGGGCGGGGACAGTGACTGCCTTTGATGCCTCGTCGGGGGCCTATACGGGGACGGAGGCCTCCTTGCCGGCAGCCTTGGAGGCGACGATGGACACCGTTGTTCTTCTCCATCGCCGACACAGTTGGGGTTTTCTTGGGGATTTGCAGAAGGTGATGGGCCAGTGGAGATTGTTGCGTGAGTGAGAAAGTAATCAAGCGAGTGAGTGATGAGTGAGAGTGAGGAGGCCTCTATAGAGGTGAAGGGAAGGGACGTTTCGTTGCACCACCGTGCAACACGTAACCGTGTACGCTACTACACCGTGCACGGCCACACGTGTCCGCTACCGCCACATGCACCACGACACATGTACCGTGCGTCACGTTTTTCCCACGTGTCTAATCCTGGCGACTTACACTAGTACAAACTCGTTACTTCGAGACTGTGCCTAGAGCCGGTTTACCCTAAAAATACAATCCACCGACTGTGTTCATCACCCTCAGGCGGTTGTAATTGTTTGACCGCCTCTAACTTTAGCCTCGAACAGTTTTTAATCTGCGCCATCTCTAGTATGACTACCCCCTCAGTCACTCGTTAAAACAAAATGCCTCTAAATGGAACCTAAGACGATGGAAATTATTGTATGTCTCCCTTGATCACCCAACCGCAGCCGATTAGAAATATTAATCACCTCTAGGGGTCTACTGAGATGGACCATTATGCCGCTTGCCTCGAAAACTCGTGTCGTGGATGTTCCCGAGGTACCGTGCATGTGTTGTTAATGCAATTAGAAAGTGGAGATCATTCACTCCCCCACCCACACGCGTACACACCCACATGTGTGTCCACTCGGATATAAAACCGCTAGGCATTCTTCTTCCATGAGCTCATGTCATTTTCCCCCAATCTTTCTAGTCACAAAACCACAATCTGCACCTTCCGCGCGTGCCAAAGCTTCTTCGCTTGCACCACCACCCTCCTCTTAGTTGCGCAATGAAGTGTATGCGAGGTGACGAGCTGGAGGTGAAGCCAATTGGAGGCGTAGCAGCAGATGGCTCGGTCGTCGCCGAGCAGGCTGATGCGGCTTCTTCGGACACACACCTCGCTCATCTCCGTGTCGTCAATGCTTCGGGATCCGTCTAGCCAGTCGCCATCACCCTCGAGCAGCAGGTGGCCGCCAACGTCATGGTGCCAACGGCAGATCTGGTTGAGGGGCATGCGCTAGCTGACGGAGGCAACCCGGTGCTCATCATCAACGACAAAATCCTCCCCGAACAAATACTCTTCAAAGAAATCAAGGATAGGGATGAATTCAAGGAGGAGATATACGATGATACATCTGGGGTACTACTTTGCTAACTTCTCTAGTCATCGCAGCCACAGATTTGACTGTTTATATGTAGGATTTGCTCAGTCTTCTATAGATTATTTTGCTTTTCCGCGTGCCTTCTTGATGTAGGGAATATATATGATTCGAACGGTCTATTGTTTTGGAGATTTGATAGATCTGCTCATTTGCCATCTAGTAAATTTACATCTGCTTAGATCTGCTCATCTGCCATCTAGTAAATTTACATTTGCTTAGCATATATTACCGGAGTGTTGATTTCGATACACAACATGCATATATATGCTTCATAGTGTACATTACGTTTCTATTTCATAATGAGGCAAATGATTAAATTTTGCCCCAAAAGAGTGCAAGGGGAGACACATATGATAGATGATGTCAGATTTGCCCTAAAAGAGAGGCATACACATTAATTTATGTCAGATTTTTTCAAGGATGAGTTAGCGAACCCGGGGCAATGTACAAGAACAATATATAGGTTATGCAATTAGTACTTGGTTCACTCACGCCATCCCTGAAGAAAACTTATGAGGCCCCAGACTTTGTTCTACATATAACTCTCATCCAATTAATTGTCATTTTGTTTGGATACATGAATGATATATGAACTGATCAAACTATTGTCTTACATATATATGCTAATTTTCATTTAATATTGTCTTACATATATATGTTGTCAATTCTTTAGTTATAATACAATTCATTTATATGTATGAGTTCTAAGTTATTTTAAAAAAAAATCAACAGTATGATTCTGATGACGTAGACTCTAGTAAGCAGTCCAGGGACAACAAGAGCCGCTACGTGCTGATGCGCTTATGGTAGGGGCTAATTCCTTTCTACCATAAGGGGATTTGTTTTTCCCATTTTGTTATGGATCCGTCAACACAGACATCGACGGCATGATCTAGCATACGGTGGAGATTGCCGAAGGCCAAGGCCAAAGGCACTAGCCGAAGACCTTGACACAACACGCAACCTAGAGCAAATTCATCCATAAATATGTATTGAGTGGCATGTTTGCCATTGAGTAGGCTGATACTCCTGCTAAGGCGGCTATGTGTCCCTGCTCCTGATGCTACGCTGCTGCCCCTGCTTATATTTTGTTTAAGTTAAATATTACCTGTTGTTGCATGTAAGATAATATCTACATCCGTAGTCTCTAGTGGTTGAACTATTATAACTAGTCTCTGGTTGCACTATTATAAGTACCTCGTTTATATATTAATCTACTCCTTTATATGGAGTTACTTAAATTTTCTCGTGTTCAATTATATTACTGATCATGCTGCCACACTGATCTATATATGTAGTCTCTGGTGGTTGAATTAATAAGGATGAAAGCATAACCTTTATATGGAGTTCCTTCAGTTTGTTCGTGTTCAAATTCAAAACACTTGTATCTTATTGATCCGCAGCAAGAGCATGAACATATTATACGAGTCAGTCATATACCTTTCAGGTTACCCAAGACACAATATTTAGATTAGTATGCACACAAAAATCTAACCTACCTTAGGACTCAATTTTTTAGGTTGCCCAAGGTACTATGCCATATATTTTATTCGATATATGAACCTCATTTACTCTTAGGACTCAATTTGAATCTAGCAAGCATGTGTACACACCTTTCTTTGCCTTTAAATTATGAATTATTTTCTAAATTTAAGATTAACGAAATTCGGAGTTCTGAATATATCCGGATTTCCAATATTCACTCAACCAAACTTCCTTCAAATAATACATGAAAAATGGTTATATTGGTGGAAAAATCTTAATTAAGAAACCAAATGATCTCACTTCATGATTAGACATTTGAATTAGTCAAATTCAAAACACTTGCACCTTATTGCTCTGCCGCCAAGCGCGTGAACACTAAGAGTCATCATGTTTTCAGGGTATAAGATCCAAGGTTTGTACTATGCCAATTCTTTCTTCAATTTATGAACTTTCTTTAGTCTTAGGGGACTCAATTTTACTCTAGCAAGCATGTATACACACCTTTCTTTGCTTTTAAATTATGAATAATTCTCAAATTTTAGAATAATCAAATGCCAGAGTTCCGAATATATCCGGAGTTCTGAACACGTTTCTTTCAAACTACTAGTCGTCTTAGCTAGGCAAGTTTCTTGAAGAAAAAATATGAAATATTCGGAGAACGGATGTTCTTAGATATGTTTTCCAATTGCATTCGTCTAAGGCTAGTACTTGGCGGAAAATATCTGAGAATATTTGGACAAATATTTCAGATCCATGCCACATTTTTTCTTTCCCGCCCGCCCAAACCACTGTATACCGCCACTGTCGGTCCCTTGCCTCCCCATGACCGCCTCCTCCGGTCTCCTGCTTCTCCACCACCGCCGTTTGTCCCCTGCCTCTCCGCCACCGCCCTATCTGGTCCCCAGTGCTGTGGACTGATACGTTGGAAACGTAACTATAATTTTTATGCTCCATGATTGTTTAGTATCTACTTTGCTTTGCTTTGTCTACACTTTGAGATGTTTTTATATCTTTTCTGGAACTAACCTATTAACAAGTTGCCACGGTGCCAGTTGCCTGTTTTCTTCTGTTTTTGGTTCCAGAAAGGTAGAAAATTAATACTCTCGGAATTGGACGGGACAAAATCCAAAGTCAATAAATTTCCGTGAGGGACACGAATTCAGAAGGAGGGACGGAGAGGCACAAGAGGGTGGCCAGACACCCCTGTGCTTGGCCAAGCCTGGCCTGCGCCTGGGGAGGGTGTGGGCCCTCTGTCCGCCTCCTCGGGCTCCCCCTTCGCCTATAAGATGCCTCTGACCCAAAAACCCTAGGGCATCCAGAAGAAATCCACGAAAACCTCTGTAGCGCCGCCGCCACTGAAGGGGATATTCAGGGGGGAGACATAAAGTCTCTATTCCGGCACCCTGCCGGGACGGGGAAGTGCCCCCGGAGCCATCTCCATCGATCTCCACCACCATATTCATCACCATTGCCGATTCCCATGATGAGGAGGGAGTAGTTCTTCCTCGAGGCTAAGGGCTCTACCGGTAGCTATGTGTTCATCTCTCTCTATGCATGATCTTGTGGTCATGATCTTTGTAATCAAGTAGATCTACCTTGCTACTCAAGTGCTTCATTAGATCTCTGCTCTCCCCATGTGTGTGAAAGTGACAACATGCATTCCATGGTGGCACTTAGGCTTGAGTCTACATAAATACTCTTTGTGCTTTAATAGATCTATGCTTTTCCCCACATGTGTGAAAGTGACAGCGGGCATACCGTGTGTGGCACTTTGGCTAGATTGAATATTTGTTATGAGTTATATTTGGAGTTGGACGTCTCTATGAAATTGTGGTGTTTGTTGGAACCATCTAGTGCTCAAGGTGACAGTGTGGGGTTATCTAGAATGGTGAAGGCGGACTTTGAGGTGTGTTATTATAGCCCTACCTTGGATTAGAATGTCCAACCGGAGAGTAGTTAAGAGTAGTATCATGAAGAGATGATATTTATAGAGAGAGTGTTCACTAGTGAAAGAATGATCCCTAGGCCTTGTTTCTAAGCATTGAAACACCGTTTGCTACTAGATCTGTTGCATGTTTGCTTGCTTTAGTCTTTACCTCACCGTAAAGCTCTTTTCTGGCACCGTTAACACTTGTATTTCACTATATCTTCGCCTAACTAGTGAACCTGTACACTTGACAAGTGTATTGGGTGTGTTGGGGACACAAGAGACTTCTTGTATCTTGATTGCAGGGTTTCTTGAGAGGGAATACCTTTGACCACTTCCTCCCTGAGTTCGATAAACCTTGGGTGATCCACTTAAGCGAAACTTGCTGCTGTTCTACAAACCTCTGCACTTGGAGTCCCAACAACTATCTACAAGAATAGAAGTGCGTAGACATCACAGACACTCTCTCTCACCTCCAAGGACCCCTTCGTCGTCCACGTAGGTATGGATGAAAACCAAACCCCCAAAACCCTAAATCAGCAGTTTCGATTTAGGAATCTTGCCATGTAATTTGCCAATTTGCTTGTCGATTTTAAGGTTCATGGCTACCGAGATGCAAATATCCGACAACGCCATCGGAGAGCCTTCCCCAGGCGGCCTACATCTGTCCCAACCTCTTTTCCCCTTGTATAAATCTCAAAATCTGCAATTGACACTTCTAGCAATAGAGATTTAATTGTCACTTCATTGGTCTCTATGTATCTTGATTGTATTAAAATGCTTTCTGTATGTATCTATTTAACAGATGGGAACCTATAGTGATGATGCAATAACACTATATAGCAACGATAATTTTCGCTTTACCTTCGGTGGTTTTGAATTGCAGTTATCAGATGAAGAACCCACTGAGAGGATTGAGTTTAGAGGTATCAAAAGAACATCAAAATTGCATTCATTTGTTTTGTATGTGTTTAGACAGTAGAACTTAATTTGTTGTTGCAATAGGGCCTCAACACAAGGGGGACACTGATTTTGATAAGCAGAGCCTTTTGGAAACGACAAGTATCTGAAAGAAGTTCATGTAAACTTCCTCTTAGACTAGTGTGAACCCAAATTTCCACCAGAAATCAAGTACTACATCTACATGCTGCCCTATTCATCTATCATGAAAAAGAAGTGTAAGATGGTAAGATGATATATTATTGATAATGTTATGAACAACAAGCTACCCTGTGATATTTAAATACTTCCAGTAATCACAAGTATGCTAATTATTCAATTCTCTATACTTCCAAGACATTTGGAGGTGAGTTCACAAGAAAATACCTAAAGCATCTCCTTAATGAACCTATTAATGTCCATGTTTGGAAAATGAACAGCAAAAAGCCAAATATGGTTAGGATGAATATAGGAGCTGGGTCAAATGCAATCTTGACGACTGGATGGGAGAAGGTTGTGTCGTGGGAATGACCACGGCAGATGCTGCAATCGGCAGCGAGTAGTAGAACGAAGGGCAAGGGCGGCCAGACATCTGCGGTGCGAGATGAGGGCAAAGACACAGGGTTTTACCCAGGTTCGGCCCCCCGGAGGGTAAAGACCTACTCCTGCTAGATTGTATTATGGAGGTGTTTACAGTGGGCGAACTCGGCGACTAGGCGGCGAGTTGCTTGGGTGTATGAGGGAACGTGTCTCTACTCACCCCTTAGGGAGGTTTATATAGGCTTACCTCCCTAGGGTTTACATATCTCAACCGATTCGGTTACAACTTTGCCAATCGTTTAACTCAGACCGACGGGCCTATCTACTACTTTGGGCCTTGACCTCCAATCGCTGGTACCTTGATGGGCTTTGATCCACTCATTGCGCAGCCCACTCGCCAGCCCTTGGGCGGTCGAAAGCGTCGGCGAGGATACCCCAAGAGCATATCCCCATCAGTAGTCCCGAGGCCGTCGTTGATTAGGCGCGGGTGGCTGCTGGCGATCGAGTATCGGCTTCAAGTTGGCATCGTCGAATCGTCGGCGCTCTGACGAAGGAAAAATCCGTGAACCGAGTTGCGTCTTGGGTGAATCGCACCAACGGGTCGCGGCCTCGGTGAGTAACTTAGCGAGCCGGGTGGCAGGAGGCGGACCGTCGGGCGTGGTCAAACTAGCCGTTAAGGAAACTTAACGGTAACTTTCGCGCAATCATCGCGGTAACGGCCCCTAATTTGGCGGGCAGCTTCCGCTATATAAGAGGAATGGTAGGCTATCGGAAAGCCAACCGCCCACCATTTCTTCCGAGTACGCACATCTTCGCCCGATCCCGCGATCCGATCGATCCGCAATCCTCCGACCTCCAAGCAAATCCTCACCATGGCCCTCTCCACGAACCTTGGGGTAGATCCAAATGCACCGTATGGCGGCCTCCTTCGAGGAGGCGGAATCTGCGGGCGGGCTGGCGAATCCTCGCCGAGAAACGACCGAACCAGCGAGAGAGTTCATCTGCTTCACTAGCCACCTCGAGCGGGGTTTAGGGTTTCCCACTTCTCTGTTCTTCCGGCGCTTCTGCGCCTACTACGGGATCCAACCCTCGGATCTGGGTCCCCACAGTATCGAGCAGCTTGCCATCTTTGTGGCGTTCTGCGAGTGCTATCTGGGCTGCCGGCCCTATTTTCCCCTGTGGCAAGATCTGTTCCATGGACGGATCAGCCGCGAGGAGGCGGGCGGCCCAATGCTAGCATGGCGCTTAACCTTCCAACTGAAATCCAAAGCCTCCTTCTTCGACTTGATGCTGCCGGCCAAAGCAGCGAGCGACTGGAAAAAGTCTTGGTTTTATGTGACCTAGGCGACCCCGGAGGACGAGGCGGCGATCCCACGGTACTCGGCCGACCGTTCCGAGCCGCGCAATCTCCAAGTCGTCAAGCTCCCCGACGACCAGCGGATGGTCGTCGACGAGATGCTCCAGACCATTCGCGGTCTGAAGAAGAAGGGGAAAGAGGCGAGGGCCCCCCTGAGGAGGAGGACGAAGCCGCCGAAGATGGCCTCACCGCCGCGCTCAGCGAGCAGCTCCGATGCCCACAGCTCGGCCGGTGACGGGGCGGCCCCGGCAACAACCGCGCTAGATGCGCCATCCATGGAGGCACCGCTGGCCTCGATGCCCCGCCGCGCGGTCTCCGGGCTAGGAAGGCTCCGGAGGCGACTTCGCCTTGCAAAGGGTCCCAGCATGGCGGTCTCGCCTCGCAAGGAGGCTCGGTTGCGGCAGCTCCTCGCAAGAAACCTCACGAAGGCGCCGGGCGCCAACGCTACCTCAACATCAAAGAAACCGTCCGTATCCCGGGCCCTGGCGCCACAGGCTGGGGCTCGATCGCCCGGCTTGGCCCGGTGGAGAAACCGGCCGCCTTCGCAGGCTGCGTTTCATTCCGATCGCCAAGTGAGTGTACTCGGCTTCGCCTTTCTCTCTTAGTATTTTGAATGTTTTCTGAATTGTCTCGTCGTGGGACGGAGTGAAGAAGATGGGCCACCCGGTGGTCAAGGTGCCCTCCTCCACTAGCGAGGAGGACCCTTCCCATAAGAGGAAGGCGGACGAGGTCGCCGCTTCCACGGCGGCAAAGAAGACCAAGGGCGATGACATCGTCATTGTCTCTGACGACACGGCAACAAGGCTGGGCCCGGCTGGAAGCGACGCGTCCACGAAGGAGGCATTTCGTTGCCTAGACGGAGGAAGCGAGCTCCTTTGGGCGGGTGCGTCAATCGCTACCTTCCCCTTCATGACCAAGGCGGCCCACGGCGAGTGAGGCTGCGACTCGAACCCGCTCGAGACCGCCGACGCTGAAATTGACCAACGTCGCGGGCACACACCGGCTGCTTGCGTCCGTGGGCCAGCGCCGCCTGCGGCATGCTTGGCGCGGCCATCCAGTACCTCCGGTCCCGAGGATCAGGTCGGTGCTTTGCAACGGCTCGATTCTTCTCAGTTACTTGTTTTGTGCGTTCGAGTCCAGTCCCGAAAGCGCCTCGCTAAATTGTAGCGGTGGGCACCGAGTAATTTTCGAGCCGGTCCCCGAGTGCGCACCCGCTAATTTGTAGCGGGTGGGCACTGAATAATTTTCGAGCCGCCAGTCCCCGAGTGCGCACCCGCTAAATTGTAGCGGGTGGGCACTGAGTTGTTTTCGTGTGTACTGACTTTGAAAATTTGCAGGGTTTACAACTGGAGTCGGCAGAGCGATTGGCTATGACATGCTTGAGAAGGAGTTAGGCGCTCTCCAAGTAAACAAGGAGCTTGAGCAATTGCTGCGCAGTGAGGTGGCTCGCCAGAGCTTGTCCTATTTGGCGGCTGATGGCGGCGATCTGCGTTAAGCACTGCTGAGCAAAGGATCGCCGACCTCGGCCGAACTGCGGGGAGGCGAAAAGAAGCGAAGCTCGTGACAGGCGGCTAAGGCCGCCGTTGCTGCGCGGAAGACCGGAAGGTGTCGGAAGCCCTCATCGTTGGGCTTCGTGGCGATAAGACGCCGCTTCAAAGCTTCATCACGGGGCTCGCCCGCCCGTTGCTCGGTGAGTGCGTCTTCCCAATCTTGTAGTTATATTGTTTGTGGTTTCCGTGGTGCTCACAACTGTTTCCGTCTAGCAGGCCATGTGATTGGTAGCCATGAAGAAGCGAGTTCTCTTGATGCGAGGTGCGTGAGCATGCTCGTCGACTTCGGCGATTGTCGGCGACTTGCATCCGCACCTACCTTCAAGAGATGTCGCCCACGGAGGTTATTCCCAGTGACCTCGTTGAGGTGTGGGAGTACTTGGAGAAGCGCCCGGTCGTGGAGTTCATGGCCGGTCGGCGTTTCGGAGCGTCGGCGGCTCTTAGCACAGGACTCGCCCACTTCCCGAAGATTTCGACCTCGGCGATGTGACAGTGGGTACCCTTCATCGCCTGGCGGTGGATCTGCGAAGTTCTTAAGCTGCGAACGTGCGCGCGTACTCGGGCGTGTTTGGGCGATGGGCGACCTCCTTCCGTACCAGAAGCGGTCGTCGCGCGAGCGACCCCGAGCCGCATCGCGACTTCAAGGTCGAGCAGCCCTTCCGCGGCGATGGCGGGCGGTGACTTATCCATCGAACCCGTACACTGCGTTCATCCGGAAGCGCCGGGACGCTGGTGCGTCATCGTCGAAGCATGCGGAATAGTGTAGTATGCCTAGATAAGTTAGTAGATTCGCGAATGGCATAGTTTGTAATGTAAGACATTGCGATGTGCGAATGAATTGGATGTTGTGTCCGTTTTGATAATAATTGTCGTGTTTTGGATTTGATTTTGGATGAGTCCCCGAGCGCGTCCGCCCTTTTGTGGGGTTCACCTTGTATATGATGTTTATTGTTATCGTGTGTTTTGTTTAGTTTGGTCGACTCGCCCGAGCTCGGAGAGCCAGTCGCATGGCGACTCCCTTGAGTGCTCTTTACTTTACCGTTTTCCCGGACGCGAACGGGGTCGGGTGGCCGAGTCCCCGAGCGTAGTACTTGGTATTTCGAGCGACTTCGAGGTGGTTGAGGACGAGCGCGTTGGTGTGGCGCGTCACTCCTGGCCCGGTCGGTCGCGTGGCGAGTCAGGCGTGCTCTCTTGACGCGTTTTCCACGATCGCGAAGAACTGGTATCAGTCCCGGCGTGGTACTTAGTCGTCGAGTCGCCACGCCGAGGATGCGGGGACGAGGTCGCTGTGAAGCGAGCAGTTGTCTTGGTTTGCAAAACCAGTCGAGCTAAGCGACTCAATGGGGCTCCGGATTGGCGTTTTGTGGGCGACACAGACTGGTGACTCGGTGCTCTATTTCGACTACTTGGCGTGCCGTCGCTGTACCAAAGGTTGACTTACATGTTAGCATGATCTGTTATTACGAAAAGTCGAGTGGCACAAGGTACGGAGAGTAGACGCAATTTGCGATCGCTTATTTTATTTCATAGCGATCGGAGAGTACATATGGGGGTTCTAGGAATAGAACTTCCGTAGAGATTTACATTCCATGGCCGCTGACGTCGAGCTCGCCGTCCCAGGACGTCGATGAGGTAGTAGGCATCGTTGCGTCTGCGCCCGATGGCGAACGGGCCTTCCACGGAGGAGAGCTTGTGCATGCCCTTCTTGTCTGGATGAGGCGTAACACCAAGTCGCCTTCTGGAAGGTGCGGGTTTTCACCGTCGGCTGTGGTAGCGCCGGAGCCCTTGGCGATAGATAGCGGTGCGCGATCGGGCGGTCGCGTGCTTCGTCGAGTTGGTCGAGCCCATCTTGGCGGGCCAGTTCGTTCTTGACCTCCGTATAGTGGACGATCCGGCGAGTCGTGTTCGAGGTCGGTTGGCATGGCGACAGCCGTAGTAGACCATGAAGAAGGGGTGAATCCGTCGACCTATTGACCGAGGTGCGGATTCCCCGGATATGACGGAGGAAGCTCTTGACCCAGCATCCAGCGGTGCGCTCGAGTGGTACTTGAGTCGCGGCTTCCGTGGAGGATGCTGGTTGGCTCGTTCGCTGGCGTTGGATTCGGGTGTGCGGCCGGCGGTCGAGCGGATGTGGTGCTCCTCGCAGAACTCGGCCATTGCTCCCTTGGCGAAGTTTGTGCCGTTGTCGTGATGATGCTGTTGGGGAAACCGTAGCGGTATATGAGCTCGCGAGGAACTTAGTGGCGATCTTCCGTCGCATTTCGGACTGGCTTGGCTTCTACCCACTTTGTGAATTTGTCGTGGCGACCAGCGGTGGGTGTAGCCGGAGGGGCCTTCTTGAAGGGCCTACCATGTCCATGCCCCACACGGCGAATGGCGGTGATGGGGATTGTTTTGGCGCCGAACTTGAACGTCGTGCGGTTGGCGTGCCGGCACCGGCGCATCGCTGGGCGATATCGACGGCGTCGGCATGTGCGGTGGGCGAGAAGCCGTGTCGCATGGCTTTGGCGACCAGGGAGCGGCGTGGTGGCCGCAATCGCCGAGTGGATGTCGTAAGATTTTGCGTCCTTCACCGGTTGGACGCAGCGCTGAACACGGTGACGCTGCGCTTGTGTAGCTCGCCGTCGATGATGGTGTAGGACTTGCATCGGCGATCATTCGAGCGCTTGTCTCTGCGGGCAGGTTGCTGTCTCTGTGTAGACGATGTAGGGCTTGGTCGGTCGTTCGGCTCGGGACGAAGTGCGACCAAGGTTGCCTCTGGTTGGAGGGGGACTCCGATGTCGATCTCCCTCGGGGGAGAGACTGATGGCTTGGAGATTGTATCGAGGAACACGCCGGCGGGTGGTGCGAGTCGAGCCGACCCGATGCGAGAGAGGGCGTCTGCCTCCTCGTTTTTCCGCCTGTCGATCCATTCGACGGAATAGCCGGTGAAGTGGCCGCCCAGCTTGTCCACCTCTTGGCGATACGCCGCCATGGTAGAGAGGCGCGTCGCGGTGCGGCGACTTGTCCCGCGACGAGGTCGGAATCTCCGTAGCATCAAGGCGGTTGACGCTCATCTCCTTGCGGCTCGCATGTCGTGAAGTAGGGCCTCGTATTCGGCCATGTTGTTGGTGCAGGGCGTGAAATCGAGGTGAAGGATGTAGCGGAGCTTGTCGCCTTTTGGTGAAGTCAGCACAATCCCCGCGCCTGCACCGTCCGCGTTCTTGGACCCGTCGAAGTGTAGGTTCGATAATGGAGGTACGCGGCTTGTCTTTGGGCCTCTTCGATCGGCGATGAAGTCGCCGGTGCTTGGGACTTAATCGCCTTCGTGGCTCGTGCTTAATGTTGTGGACGCCGATCTCGGCCCACTTGGCGACTCCGGTCGCCTCGCGATTGCGGATGATGTCTTGTAGTGGAGCCGAGGCGACCGTGATGGGATGCTCTCGGAAGTAGTGCAGGCGCCGCTGAGCTCTGAACCGCGTATACCAGCTTTTGGTGTGGGTATCGCTGGCGCGACTCGGTTAGGACCTCGCTGATGTAGTATACCGGCATTGGGTGGCGTTCTTTTCCTTCCTCTGGTCGTTCGACGACCATTACAGCGCTGACGACGCGCTCGGACGCCGCGACGTAAACCAGCATGGGCTCCTTGTCGACGGGTGCGGCGAGTAGTGGTGCGGCGAGTAGCACCTTTTTGAGGTCGCGGAGCGCGTCGTCCGCCTCCTTGTCCCACTGGAAGGTGGGATTCTTGCGCATCAGGCGGTATAGGGGCATCGCCTTACCAGCGGATGAAGCGGCGAGAGCCGCTACGCCCGCCGCCCGACACGGGCGTCGCCAGCACTCGGGTTTTGCCGAGCGATCGTGTCGATCTTCGTTGGGTTTGCCTCGATCCCTCGTTTGGAGACGCGTTTCCCGATGGTTGCCCGGGTACACCGAAGGTGCACTTGGATTGAGCTTTATTTTGTACCTTCGCAGATTGGCGAAGGTCTCGCGAGAGGTCGGCAGTAGGTCGCCTTGGCGGCGGATTTCACCACGCGTCGTCGATGTAGCGTGGATGTTGCGGCCAATTTGGCTCGCGAGGCATTCTTGCATGCACCGCTGGTAGGTTGCTCCGGCGTTCTTGAGGCCGAAGGTCATGGCGGTGTAGCGAAGGCTCGAATGGCGTGATGAACGCCGTCTTCTCCTCGCCTCGACAGCCATTTTGATCTGGTTATACCCGAATAGGCGCCGAGGAAACACAGCGACTCGAACCCGCGGTGGAATCGATTATCTGATCGATCCGCGGAGGACGAATACTCCTTTGGGCGGCTGTTCAGGTTTGTGTAGTCGATACACATTCTCGGTCCCGTTCTTCTTCTCGACCAGGACTGGGTTTGCAGCCACTTGAGTATTTAATTGGCGGATGAAGCCGGGCGAGTAGGCTGCACTTCCTCGGCGATTGCCCGGCGTTCTTCGTTGAAGGGCCGTGGCATCGCTTGTTGGTCGCACTTTGGGGTCGGCGTTTAATTTGTGCTCGGCGAGCTCCCTAGGGACACCGGGCATGTCGGAGGGTTTCCATGCGAAGATGTCCCTGTTCTCACGGAGGAACTCGATGGCCGCCTTCCTATCCGGGCTCATGCCTGTCCCGATCGTCACCGTCTGGCCGAGTCGCCGGGACCAGCTCAAAAGGCGAGTGTGCGTCGTAGCCTCGAAGGTTGAGGTGTTTGCGCCCTCTGAGTTTGGCTTCTTGAGTATCGTGGGGTCGTTGTTAACCCCGCTCGCGTATTTGGCGAGCTCGTCGGCGTGATTGGTTTCTGCCGCGATGACGGCGTCGGCGAGTTCGGCTCCTTTGGCCTCGCATTCGGCGGCCATGTCGGGGTCGCCGTTGATGGTGATGACTCCGCATGGCCCGGGGAGCTTCATCGCGTTGTACGCGTAGTGGGGCGCCGCCATGAATTTGGCGAACGCCTGGCGCCCTAGGACGCAGTGGTAAGGGCTGTCGAATGGCACCAGCTCGAAGACGATCCGCTCGGTGCGGAAGTTCGCTGGAGTACCGAAGGTGACAGGTAGCGTGACCTTGCCGATCGGGTACGCCTTCCGACCGGGGACGATGCCGTGGAACGTGGTGTGGGTGGTCTCGATCATCATTGCGAGCCGGCCGCTGAAGGTGTCGAGGTAGAGGATGTTGATGGAGCTGCCGCCGTCCGAGTCTTGGGGAGCGATGATCGCCGACCTTGGAAGCTTGACCACAGGCGACTCGCCCGGGTACTCGATGCGTGGCGAGTGGTCTTGCCGACTCGGTGATGGGCTGCTCCGACCAGTTCAGGAACCGGGGACGTCTGTCTCGCCACCGCGTTGACGGCGGCAATGGCGATGACCTTCTTCTCGCTTCGTGTTGAAGCCGGTGAAGGTGTGGGCGAGCGCTACTTTGCGAATTTTCCGCCATTTTGCGGGTCGTTGTCGGTGTCCTCCCGCGCGTGCCGTGCCTTCTCGATTTCCCTGAGGGTGTGGCAGTCGGCGGTGGTGTGCGTGGCGGGCTTTCCTTCCCTGCTGTGAAACGCACATGGTTGGTTAAGGAGGGCCGCGGGATCGAACCTTGGCTTGTTCTTGTAGTTGCCGCCATCGCGTCGTTGCCCTCCGTCGCGGCGGTAGCTTTTGGGCTCGCGTTGTGCGTGCCCAGCGTTGGCGACGAAGTCGACTCGCCCGTCGTTGCGGCGCTTGCCTGTGAGGCGGGTGCCGCTGTAGCGTAGGTCGGTTCGGCGTCCGCCGTCGTTGCCGTTCGTGCGGCGTTGCCCCCCTGACTCGTCGTCGACGTCTTGGTTGGGGTCCTCCTCGGCGTACCGCTTGGCGATCTCGAGGAGGTCGGGGATGTTGTCGAGTGTGCGGGCGTGTCGCTTGAGCTTGGCGACTAGAGGCTCGTAGCGGCACGAGGTCTTGAAGCAATGGATCGCGGTGTCCGGGTGGATGCCGACCGCGTTGTACCAGAGCTCTTGCCACCGTTGGACCCGATTCTTGGGTCGACTCGCGGGGTCCTGGGCGCATCGTTCGGTCTTCAATGGTGGTGGCGCGGTGTAGGAGCACTCGAAGTGCTCGACGGCGTCTCGCATTTCCTCCCGTGAGTCGACATCACGGGGAGCGTGTTGATCCATTGCCGCACGTCCCTCCATCATCGATTGGGAGGTAACGAGGCGTAGTAGGTCGATGTGACCCGCGATCCCCATTGCCATGAGGTATGTCTCGAGCCGCACCGCGGGGTCGTCGAGGAGTCGTATTTTCGATCTCCTTTGGCGCCTTGAAGTTTGGTGGGTACTTTTCGCCTCGGATCATTGGTCCGAAGCTTAGGCCCTAGTCGATGGCGACCCCATAGGCTCGCCGCGGCCAGTAGTTAGGGTGTGCCGCAAGTCGTCGGGCTGGCGTCTTGGCGCCGATTTGGTTGTTGATGATGTGAGTGCGCGTCGATTGGTTCTCCGTTGGCGGCGGCGGTTGGTCGCTGGCCTGGGTCGTTGGTGGAGTGCGCATTCGCGGGTCGGCGTTGAGCTGCGGTGGCTCGTGGCGGGCAATTGAGGGTGTTCGCCACCGCTGGGCGGCGCTGAGGCCGCCGCCTTCCCGAGGCGCGAGTATACCGCCTTGCAGTCGGCGCCGCTCTTGCTGTTCCACGGCCTTGCGAGTAGGGCCACGACGTCTTGGATTTGTAAGCGCCGTCGGTGGCCGTGATGCTATCGGCTGCTCGGCCTGCCACGAGGTTGTCCATCGGTGGAGAACGTGGGAGGCCGTTAGCGTCTCGCTCCGTGAGGAGCGACTATCATGGCTGGTCCACAGGAGGTGCGGTTGGGTGGTGGTGGGGCACCCGCCGCGTTGATCTGGCGGGCGGTTGCTTCCTCCCGGTGGCGCGTTCTCGATCGCGCTCGGCTATCTTGGTCGCTGTCGTCGAAGTTCGTGGCGCCTGAACGGTGGGGTTCAGCGTGACCTGATCCGCTGCTGGTGGTAGCGTGGCGGTTCTGTTGTCACCGCCGAGGCGAATTTTTCGCCACCGCTTGCTCTTCGTCTTGCCTCCGCCAACTTCAGGCGGAGTTCCTCGACCTCCGTCGCCGTGGCGTTAGGAGGGATCGGAGTGGAGAAAGGGTCCTCCGGCGGATCGGTGCCGGTGGCCATGTAGGTCGCGGCATGGCGACTGGCTCCTTCGTGGAGGTCGGCGGAATTTTCCGACCCGGAGTCGAATTCGAAGATCCCGGGGATGGGGGGGGCCTCGAAATCTCAGCGTTGGAGACACGGGCGATGGAGCCCGCGGATGAGGCCGGTGATGGATCCGGCGAGTGGCGCCAGGTAGCCGAGTCGGCGTCGTCGGTGAGGGCGTCTTCCGCGGCTGAGTTCTCGGCCACGCGTTCGTGGGCGAGTTGTACTCGGGCGAGGCGGTGGATCGTGCGGATCTGGCTCTCGGAGAGCCGATCGCGTGGTGGCGACTTCGCGGATGCGAGCCGAGTCCTCCGGTGATGACGTTGGTGAAGCCGCGAAGAGGCTGATCGTGGCGGGATCACGCGTGTGTGACGGGTCGCGCCCGGCGGGGCGTAGCTCGGCAAGATCTGGAGCATCTCGCCGATCGCTATCATGCGGCGGTGGCGGCCTCGTTGATGGGCAGATTGGATCTCGCCCGAGAACACCGCCAGACCGGCCAGGCCCCACGGTGGGCGCCAGCGTGGGAATGACCACGGCAGATCTGCAATCGGCGTAGTAGTAGAACGAGGGCAAGGCGGCCAGCCATCTGCGGTGCGAGATGAGGGCAAAGACACGGTTTTACCTGGTTCGTCCCGGAGGGTAAAGACCTACTCTGCTAGATTGTATTATGGAGGTGTTTACGGGGCGAACTCGGCGACTAGGCGAGTTGCTTGGGTGTATGAGGGCGTGTCTCTACTCACCCCTTAGGGAGGTTTATATAGGCTTACCTCCCTAGGGTTTACATATCTCAACCGATTCGGTTACAACTTTGCCAATCGTTAACTTTCAGACCATTGGGCCTATCTACTACTTTGGGCCTTGACCTCCAATACTTTGGTACCTTGATGGGCTTTGATCCACTCGCCGTTCTGCAGGCCCACTCGCCAGCCCTTGGGCCAGTCGGAAACGTCCCGCTGAGGATACCCCAGTAGGCATATCCCCATCAGGTTGTGAGAAGCTTCAACCTAAAGCAGGATAGCTGAAAGGACATTTATTTTAATAATCACTTTTGTTGTTCGTTAACAACAAGTAGATCATTTTACAGTTTGTTACTGTCCACATGTTGTTATAATGATAAGTGAAAAGTACTCTCACACTATGAAAATATTCCTGCAAGATTGACATAGTTCTAGAAATTCCAAACCGGAGTCTCCGGTCTTGCTGGACCGGAGTTTCCGCAGGAGTCCCCGGTGGAGGCATCAGGAACCTGGCTGTGACATTCTGTATGGGGGTGCGGAGCAAGGTCCGGAGGCTCCTCCAGAGTCTCTGGTGTGGCCTCAGACCGGAGTCTCCGGTTCTGCTGGACTGGAGTCTTCGGCCCACTTGGCTCGTGACAGGGCCTGGTCAATCAGAAGGCTGGTCCGGAGATAGGCCAGAATCTCCGGTGTGCAGACCGGAGTCTCCGGTCTGACTTTCCTCCAATGGTTAGAAAAACGGTTCGTGGAGGGGGGCTGCTTATAAGTAGGGACCCTTATCCCCTTCCTCCAGCTGCTCGACCTGCTCAAGAACACAAACTCCATTAGAGCCACCAAATCAACAAGATCTCTTCATCGAACCATCCAAAGTCATTAATCTTTGGAGAATCGAAGGAGGAGGCCTTGATCTACAGCTTCACCAAGAGAGATCTTCATTTCCCCCTCATTCACTTGAGGCCCCCCATGCTCTAGTGTTTCTTTGGAAACCCTAGCTTTGATTTGGTTCTTACAAGCTTGTCTTTGATTGTTTTGATAGCTTAATTGTATTTAGGATCCTCCAATTAAGTTGTGGATGTGTGCCCCGAACTTGTTGTAAAGGTGACGGCTTCCACCTCGAAGGTTTCTGATATAGTGGAAGGTGAATCGAACCCCTTGGGGTGAGGTTTATCAGAGAACAAGGGAGGCCTCTCGTGGTGTTGGTGGTTTGAAACCACACCCTCTCCAAACGTAGACGTACTTCCCCTCAAAAGGAAGGAACTACGGGAAACAAATCCTTATGTCTCCGGGTCCACCACTTTCATTACTTCTATCCTTTACCGCACTTTTCTTACTTGTTCTTGCTTAGTGTTGTGCTAGTTGTTGCTTGTTTGACATATAGGTAAATTCACCTTATTGCATAATCTAGAGAATTTACCTTTCTTGTCAAACCCTAAATTGAAAAACAAGAAAACTTGAAGTAGCACCTATTCACCCCCTCTAGGTTCCCATATGATCCTTTCAATTAGTATCAGAGCCTCGGCTCTTTATCCGGGCTTTACCGCCTAAGAGTATATGGGTATCAATGATGGGGAAGGTGGTGGTGAGCCTACCTCAGTGACCATGGATGATCTCAATAACTTGGAAGCAAGATTGAGCTCCACCATGGCCAATGAGATCAAACAATTACACTAGTTACTTGAGAAACTTGTTAAAGATAAAGTTGGCTCATCATACCCTTCTCCTCAAAGGGAACTTTCATCTTTACCCAAAGGGAATTCCCCGGCATCTCCCACGCATAAGGTGGTGGGGGATAATCAAGACAACATTAACTCCTCCACAAAAAGGGTTGGTGAGAAGAGAGAGCACCATGACTCTCATGGATGGTACACTCCTGATGGCGCCCAACACTTGTCGTGGGGCGCTTCGTTGGAAACCCCAAGAGCAAGGTATGAAGCAGCACAGCAGCAAGTTTCCCTCAGTAAGAAACCGAGGTTATCGAAACAGTAGGAGGAAGGAAATGTCACACAGGTGTTGCAAGCAACACGGAGGCATGCACAACACAAACTCAAGACTTTGCCCCAACGAATCAGTGAGGTTTTCAATCTCACCGGTTTGTTGTAACAAAGGATTAAACGTATGGTGTGGAAGGTAATGGTTTGCAGTAAGTAAACAAGTAACAATGGAAGATGTATCAATGTTAAAGATTGGACCGGGGTCCACAGTTCACTAGAGGTGCTCTCCTTGGATAAACAACATGGCATGAAGGGTAAACAAGATACAGCAGGCCAATTGACAGGAACTGAGTAAGGCATAACAATATAATTACTAGTCAGAAAGATCCTATGAGATTCGATTGGGCAATACAACAAGATACATAGACCGCCATCCAACTGCATCTGTGACTAGAACTTCACCTTCAGGTTATCATCCGAACCCCCTCCAGTATTAAGTTGCAAGCAACAGACAACTGCTTTAAGCAAAGTGTGTAAGGTAAATAGTCCACATGTTCCATGAACAAGACACTGTTATTTTCTCGCTAGTAGCAACAACACATCTACAACCGAAGAGATTATTGTCACTTCCCTTGGAAACTAGAGGCATGAACCCACTATCGAGCATAAATACTCCCTCTTGGAGTCACTAGCAACTACTTGGCCAAGATAGCTACTAACAACGGAGAGCATGCAAGATCACAAACAACACAAACATGATAGAATCATAAAGACAAAACCATTAATCAAACCAACATAATAATCTCAATATCCATCGGATCCCCGAAACACAACATGCATGATTACAAATAGATTAGATCTTGATCATGAATGGAGCTCACAAGATATATACATGAAAGCACAAAGGAGGAGATACAACCATCTAGCTACTACATGGACCCATAGTCCAAGGTGGAACTACTCATGCATCATACCAGAGAGAAGGCCTCCGGGATGATCTCCCCTCCGGCAGGGTGCAAGGAAGAACTTCAGATCCCCCCGATCTAGGGACGATGGTGGCGGCGGCTATAGACGGTTTCGTGGAGATTTGATCGGGTGCTTAGGGTTTCTGCATCGGGGGCTTCTTATAGGCGAAGGGGAGGCCGAGGAGGCGTCCAGGGGGGTCAAACCCTACCCAGGCGCGGGTCAGGGCCCACCCGCGCCTAGGGGGGTTTGGCCGCCCTGACACGCTTCTTCGTCTCCCCTCTGGACTTCTTGTTCCCCACGTAAAGTAATTGACTTTGATGTTTGTCCCTTCCAATTCCGAGAATATTTCTTTACTTACTTTTCTGAAACCAAAAACAGCAGAAAACATGCAACTGGCACTGTGGCAACTTGTTAATAGGTTAGTACCAAAAAATATGTAAAAAACACCTCAAAGTGTAGACACGCAAAGCAAACTAGATACTAAACAAGCATGGAGCATCAAAAATTATAGATACGTTTCCGACGTATCAACTCCCGACCCTCCAATTCCTCACCCTCATATAAACAATAGGGGAGACCCACCAAAGCTATAAGCATCTACTTTTGATCAATGGCAATCTCTAATGAAAACTCATGTGTGTGGCTCTTGCATTGAACTCTGGAACATCATTGAACAAGGACTCTATATTGGGGATCCAAACAACTTGACAAGAAGAGAAGTTGTCAATATTCAACTCAATGCCACCGCTTTGCACATGATTCAACAAGGATTGGCTACAAAGGATTACCCACACATTGAGCACCTCAACACCGCCAAGGAAGCTTGGGATGCTCTCATAGTGTTGTTTGTTGGGAATGAGAGCATGAGGAGGAACCGATATGATGCACTAAGCAATGAAGCCTAAGGCTTCTATATGAAGGAAGGTGAAGATCATGAGGACATGTACCGTAGGCTCAAGACCACCGCCACCGCTTTTAGGAATGTGGGTGCTCACATGTGGATGATGATTGGATAAAAGGAAATATGTGAGTGCACTCATGCCCTTTGAGCCCACCGACTTGAAGAGTCTACAAGGAAGACACAACTACCATCTCATGACCTCCAATGAAGTTATGCAAGAGATGGCATATTTCAAGGTTGCCGCCAAGAATGGCAAAGATGCCCGTGCTCGAGCCCTAGGCATGAGCAATGTTGTCAAACTTGCTTTGAAGGCCAAAGTTGTGGAACATGGGGATGAAGATGATAGTGATGAAGGCCTCTCCATGAGCCACCCGGTGATGTCAAGATTGCTCATGGTCAATATATGTCTTTCTATGCAAATAACTTTTGGAAGAACCCCTCCAAGGCCAAGATGGAAATGCAACGAAGAAGCAACCCAAATGGAAGAAGATAAAATGTCACTAATTTGATAACTTGCTTCAATTGTGGTGACCGCTATCACTTTGTGGCGGGTTGTCCCTATGAGAAGAGAGAAGATCATGGTGGTAGACTTGTGATAAAGACAACTTCCAAAGCTCCCTACAAGAAACCCTCCATCAAGAAGAATCCAATCAATAAGAAGAAGGGCGAACTTGTATTGATCACTCATGAAGAATTCTCCTCCGACAATGAAGATGAGGAAGAGGAAACATCAAGTGGTGTGGCTGCTATATCCACTACATCTACTCTGACATTCTCACTATTCGATTCTCCAAATGAGAATACTCCCAACAAGAACGTCACTTGCCTTATAGCAAGAGGAACGGAGGTATCCTCATCATCTCACTCCACTCCCTTAGCCAATGATGAATTTGATGATGAGATGTCTCTTGAAGTAAAAAGAGAATTAATTGCTTTTGATGAATTTGTGACTAACTTACAAGGGGAGGCCAAGATACATTTTGGGAACATGTAAGATCAACTTTCACACACACAACAACTTCTTGATGTAAGATGTAAACTTGGGAGTGAACACATGATTGAGATAGAAGCCCTAAATAATGCTCTAGAAGAAGAACAACAGACTAGGACGTCTCTTGAACTAAAACTTGAAGGGCTTGATGAGGCCAATGACATAATTGTTAATAGACTCATCAAAGAATGTGATCATGCTATTGCTAAATACAAAAGGGCTAAAAAGGACAAGATTGAGTTTGGTGTGGTTCATGAAAAACTTACCGAGGACTTTAGTTTGCTTAACAAGGCTCACAAGGCTTTGGAAAGTGAACTCTTGTCACTCACAAAGTCCCATGAAACGCTTCAAACTCAATTGACCAATTTTTCTTCACCTAGTAATTTCATTCCTTCTAGTAGTACAACTATTCTTGAAGAAAATGCTAGGTTGAAGGGAGAGCTATCCAAGGCCACATTTCCACAAGGTAACAAGTCCATTGATGATCTTTTGAGTAAGAAAAGGCCTAATGGTGAGAAAGGGGGCATTGGTTTTGTCTCTAAAGCCAATAAGAAGAACAACAACAAGAAGAAGGCCAAGCCCGCACAAGAAAGGTGGACCCTCAACATGTTGATCATGGTGACAGCTCTATAGAGATAGAGCTTGGGTATCCAATCTACAGAATGTCAAGTGGTGCCAAGTCAATTACACAAGGGAGATCCATACAAAGTGCCTTAAGACAAGCTCAACTCAATGCTAGAAATGTGCCAGATCAAGACCAAGGTCAATCTTTGCCTCTTAATGAAGAGAATGATTCCCGTGTTGATCAAGGTCAAGATAATGGTCAAGACGAGGACCAAAATGATGAAGAGGGTCCTCCAAGAAACAACGAGGAGATCCACACTCGCCGCGAAGCTAGAATGGATAGGATGTTGGAATTAAGAGACCACTCTCTAGAAAATGTGGTTGGTGACCTAACGAGAGGCATTTCCACAAGAGCACAATTGAAGAGGTTTAGTGAACAACAAGCACACATCTCCATGATTGAACCAAAGAAAGTGTGGGAAGCTCTTGAAGATTCGGATTGGTTGGAAGCAATGCACAAAGAGCTCAACAACTTTGAGAGAAACAAAGTATGAAAGTTGGTTGAGAAGCCAAAGGATTGCCGCAATGTTATAGGCACCAAGTGGATATTCAAGAACAAGCAAGATGAGCATGGAATTATAGTAAGGAACAAGGCAAGATTGGTTGCACAAGGGTTCTCTCAAATTGAAGGCATTGATTATGGAGAGACATATGCACCCATGGCTCGCCTTGAGTCCATCTATATCCTTATTGCTTATCCATCACATCATAACTTTAAGTTGCAACAAATGGATGTAGAAAGTGCCTTTCTTAATGGTCCATTGAATGAGTTGGTTTATGTAAAGAAACCCCCAGGATTTGAGGATCCCAACTTCCCAAACCATGTCTACAAACTTGATAAGGCGCTCTATGGGCTCAAACAAGCCCCACGCACGTGGTATGAGCACCTTAGAGAGTTGTTGTTTAACCGTGGGTTTGAGGTTGGTAAAATCGATCCAACTCTTTTTACTAAGAAGGTCAATGGGGAGATTTTTGTATGCCAAATATATGTTGATGATATTATCTTTGTCTCATCTAACAAAGCTTTTAATGATGAATTCTCAAAGCTTATGACTAGTAGGTTCCAGATGTCTATGGTGGGGGAGTTAAGAGTATTTCTTGGTTTTTAGATCAAGCAAGTTAGAGGAGGGACATTCTTCAACCAAGCCAAGTATACTCAAGATATGATCAAGAGATTCAATATGCAAGATTTAAATGGAGCTCCTACTCCCATGGCTACAAAGACTCATCTAGAACAAAATCCAAATGGTAAAGATGTGGATCAAAAGGTATACCGGTCTATGATTGGTTCTTTGCTTTACCTTTGTGCATCTAGACCCAATATTGTGTTGAGTGTAGGTGTGTGTGCAAGATATCAAGCGGCTCCTAAATAAAGCCATTTGATGGCGGTCAAGAGAATCTTTCGATATTTGGTTCATACCCCACATTATGGTCTTTGGTATCCTCGAGGGTCAACATTTGCTCTTTGTGGATACACGGATTCGGATTGGGCTGGTGATAAGGATGATAGAAAATAAACATCCGGGGCTTGCCAATTCCTTGGTAGATCTTTGGTATGTTGGTCTTCTAAGAAGCAAAAATGTATATCTCTCTCCACCGCTGAAGCCGAGTATGTGGCAACTGCTAGTGCTTGCACTCAATTGCTATGGATGAGGCAAACTTTAAAGGAATACAGTGTCCATTGTGACAAAGTGCCTCTTATATGTGACAATGAAAGTGCTATCAAGATTGCCTACAACCCGGTGGATCACACAAGGACGAAGCATATTGAGATTCGCCATCACTTCATTAGAGATCATGTTGCTCGAGGTGATATTGATTTATCTTATATGTCAACCAAATACCAACTTTCCGACATCTTCACGAAGCCACTTGATGAAGCAAGGTTTTGATATCTGAGGAATGAACTAAATATCATAGATTCAAGGAGCTTGACTTGATCACCTTGCATGCTCACCTATGTCGTAATCCTTATTTGGTTTAGGTGCAGGCATGGATATAGGGGGAGTGCGCTTCTAATTGATTGGACTATCTCTCCCCCTATTATGCCCAGAGCAATCAAAATCATTCCTCTTAATATCATTTTGTGATATGTGAGCTTAAATGACGAGTTTCGGTAGTAGACCCAAGATATATCTTCGTGGTGCCTGTAGGGTTCACAGCATAGAAAACAAAAAAATTCCTACGATGGGAACAACTTGTTGGAGATATGCCCTAGAGGCAATAATAAATATAGTTTTTATTATATCTTTGTGTTTATGATAAATGTTTACATTCATGCTATAATAGTATTAACAAGGAAACATTAATACTTGTGTGATTTGTAAACTTAATTTGAAGTCCCTAGTAAAGCCTCTATATAATACTAGCTTGTTGGTTAATAGATGATTTTGGTTTCCCTATCATGAACATTGAGATGTTATTAACAACAAGATCATATCGTTAGGAGAATGATATGATGGACATACTCCTATAGATAAGCGTAGCATAAATATCAAGTCATTTCAATAGTTCAATCGCTATATGCTTTCTGATACATAGTAACCTAATTCCTTCGACCATGAGATCATGCATATCACCTTTACCGGATGGATGCTTTGATGACATCAAACACCACACCTTAACTTGGTGGCTATAAAGGTGGCATTGAGTGTTCGTAAAGTATTGGTTGAGACACATGGATCAAGAGTGGGATTTGTCCATCCATATGACGGATAGATATAATCTGGGCCCTCTCGGTGGAATGTCATCCAATTAGCTTCCAATCATGTGAATGGCTCACAAGGGATCACATATCACGGGAACGAGAAAAGTGTACTTATCGGTAACGAGGTTGAACTAGGTATGCAGAGATACCGACGATCATAACCTCGGATAAGTAAACTATCCTGAGACAAAGGGAAATTGGTATCGTATGTAAGTGGTTAATTCGATCGCAGAGTAATCGTAGAAATATGTGTGAGCCATATGAATTTCCAGATTCCTCTATTGGTTATTGTTCGGAGAAGTGTCTCGACCATGTCCGCATAATTCACGAACCGTAGGGAGACACACTTAAGGATTCGACGTTGTTTGAGTAGTTATGGTATGATGAGAAAGAGACCGAATGTTGTTCGGAGTCCCGGATGGGATCCGGGATATCACGAGGAGATCCGGAATGCTCCGGAGAATAAGACTCATATAAGGAAAGTCCCGTTTCGGAGTTGGGGAATGTTTCCGGTGTTTTCATCGGGAATGTTCTAGAAGGTTCCGGAATGTCCGGCACTCCAGAGGGGAAGGGGTACATGAATGTGTCATTGAAAGTTGGAATGATTGCATCATGTACTAAGTGTCTTCGCTGTCCAAAATAAAGGGTTTATTCAAATCCTAAATTGAAAAGTCAAACGGCTAGTTTGAAAGTCAAACGACAAGTTTTGGAAAGAGGAGGAGGTGGAAACCGAGTTGGGAGGAATCCTCCTCCAACCGTGGCACCACCCAAGCCGAGTTGGGGAGGGACTCCTCCTCCTCCTGGCCGGCCCCTCCACCTATAAGGAGGCGGGGGCTCCTCCTAGGGCACACAAGTACCTCTCCTCCAAACCCTAGCTTGGCGCCACCACCTCCTGCATTGCCGCCTCCTAGGGTTGCCCTAGCCGACTTGGGGTGCCCCAAACCCTAGCCTCCGGCTCTAGCACCTCCTCCTTGGTGTGTCTAAAACCTAGATCGCCGAGGGGCTCTCTCATACTCCACCATACTCGCTCCGGCTTAAGGAAGCCTGCGAGATATCCCTCTACTTAGGTACCACGTTGTTGTCTTGCGGAATCGCGAGAGTGCTACAACCTCCACGCCTTCGGAACAAGGAGAGGAAGGTCTTCGTCAGTCTTGAACGTGTGACCGATTGCGGGAGCACCGCCGGAATGCAGCCGGAAGGATCGTCTCTGCGATCTTGAGATCGGGAAGAGTATGCGACATCACCCACGAGAATCCGCTCTCGTTAAACACTTTGGAATCTTCGAGGGTGAGTTATTCCATCGACTCGTTGCTACAATCTAGTAGATAGATCTTGGCTTGTTTGTTTGTATGCGGTAGAAAATTTTTGTTTTCCATGCTACGAAACCCTACAGTGGTATCAGAGCCGTGTCTATATGTAGATCTGTTGCACAAGTAGAACACAATGGTCATTGTGGGCGTTGATGCTTATTTTGTCGATTGCTTCTTGTGTACTTTGCATCTTGCGGTATGTTGGGATGAAGCGGCCCGGGCTAACCTTACATGACATCGTTCATGAGACTTGCTCCACGCTTGACATGCAACTTGTATTGCATAAGTGGCTTTGCGGGTGCATGTTTCTCCTAGCATAGTTAAGATCCAATTCACAACGGGTGATTAACAATACTAGTATCAATGCTGTGGTTCTTGTTCGTAAGTTAGAACGACACTTATTGAAAGCCCCAACCACGTAAAACATGCAAACAAAGTAGAGGCGTCTAACTTTGTTTTGCAGGGGTGTGCTGTGATGTGATATGGCCATGATTGTGATTATATTTGATGTATGCAATGTTACTTATTGTAAGTTGGCAACCGGCAGGAGCCATATGGTTGTATTTAATTTATGTTAAGACCCGCGTGTCTATTCAAAGTAGTTGTAATAGTTGAAGCCAGTGGATGACAACCATGGAGAAGCGTCATTGACCTTGATGCAATGCCGGTGATGATGGAGATCATGTTTGTGCTAGAAGATGGAGATCGGAAGCAAAAAGAAGAAAGGCCATATCATATCACATATTATGAATTGTATGTGATGTTAATCCTTTATGCATCTTGTATTGCTTAGTAGACGACGGTAGCATTATAAGATGATCCCTCATGCACATGAATTTCAAGTCATAAAGTGTTCACCCTTAGTTAGCACCGTTGCTAAAGCTTGTTGTTTCGAAGTACCACGTGATGATCGGGTGTGTTAGATTCCGCAAGTGTATACAACGTGAGCAAGCCAGATTTGCTCATGCGGAAACTAAGGTTTGATCTTGACGAGTCTAGCATGTACAGACATGGTCTCGGAACACGGATCATCGAAAGGTAAAGCATGAATCATATATTAGATATGATGAACATGTCGATTGTTCGCCATTGAAACTATATCAACTCTCGTGATGATCGGTGTTGATGTGGTGAATTTGGTTCGTGTGATCACTAAAACAATGTGAGGGATATTGTTTTGAGTGGGAGTTCACCTAGATTAATTTTATTAATATGAACTCAATTTGTCATAAACTTAGTCTAAACTATTGCAAATATGTTGTAGATCAATGGCAGCCCCTACCATCAATTTTAATGTGTTCCTAGAGAAAGAAAAGTTGAAAAACAATGGAAGCAACTTCGCGGATTGGTTCCGCAATTTGAGGATTGTCCTCAACCCGGTAATTTGACCTATGTCTGGATGCACCATTGGTGACCCACTGCGGTGATCTTGCCGATGAAGTAAAGAACGTTTACCTCACTCGGAAGACTCAGTACTCCACAGTTCAGTGTGCTATCTTGTATGGTTTAGAATCGGAGCTTCAGAAAAGGTTTGAGAATTCAGACCCATATGATATTGTCGAGGATCTCAAATTGATCTTTGAGACTCATGCGGCAATTGAAAGCTACGAGGCTTCTGAAAAGTTCTTTAACTGCAAGATGGAAGAGGGCAGCTCCGTCAGTGAGCATGTGCTTAAGATGTCTGGGCACGCAAACAAACTTCAAAGATTGGGTATAGTGATTCCTAATGCTTTGGGGATTTACCGCGTCCTCCTCATCGCCACCAAGTTACAGTGAACTTTGTGATGAACTAAAACATGCGAGAACATGAACAAAGAGTTGCGAACTGTTTGCTATGTTAAAGTCTGCGAAGTGGAGATCAAGAAAGAGCACCAAGTGTTGATGGTCAATAAGACCACCAAACTCAAGAAAGGCAAGTCTAAGAAAAAGGGAAACTTCAAGAAGGGCGGTAAGAAAGTTACCGTGCCGGCGAAGAAGACCAAGGCTGGACCCAAGCACGGCGAGTGCTTTTCGCAAGGGAGAAGGTCCTTTGAGCGGAATTGCCCAAAGTACTTGGCGGATCTGAAGAACGGCAACATCAAGAAGAAAGGTATATCTGATATACATGTTATTGATGTGTATCTCACTAGTACTCGTAGTAGTGCCTGGGTATTTGATACTGGTTCGGTTGCTCATATTTGTAACTCGAAACAGGTGCTACAGAATAAACGGAAGCTAGCGAAGAACGAGGTGACGATGCGCGTGGGAAATGGATCAAAGGTTGATGTGATCACGGTCGGCATGCTACCCCTTCATCTACCATCGGGATTAGTTTTATACTTAAATAATTGTTATTTGGTGCCTGCGTTGCGCATGAACATTATATCGGGATCTTGTTTATTGCGAGACGGTTACTTGTTTAAGTCCGAGAATAATGGTTGTTCGATTTATATGAGTAATATGTTTTATGCACATGCACCTTTGATAGATGGTCTATTCTTATTGAATCTCGATAGTGGAAATACACATATTAATAACATTGAGGCTAAACGTTTGAAATCAAGCGATAACTCGACCTATATGTGGCACTGTCGTCTTGGTCACATTGGAGTGAAGCGTATGAAGAAACTCCATTCCAATGGACTTCTTGAATCACTTGATTTTGAATCACTTGAAAGATGCGAAGCATGTCTGATGGGTAAAATGACTAAGACTCCATTCTCTGGTGTGATGGAGCGAGCTACGGACTTATTGGAAATCATACATACCGATGTGTGTGGTCCAATGAGTGTAGCATCACGCGGTGGTTATCGTTATGTTCTTACCTTCACGGATGACTTGAGTAGATATGGGTATATCTATTTCATGAAACATAAGTCCGAAACTTTCAAGAAGTTTAAGGAGTTTCAAAGTGAGGTAGAGAATCAACGTAACAAGAAGATTAAATTTCTACGTTCTGATCGTGGAGGTGAATATATAAGTTACGAGTTTGGCGAGCATTTGAAAAAATGCGGAATACTTTCACAATTGACACCGCCGGGAACACCACAGCGTAATGGTGTGTCCGAACATCGTAATCGAACTCTCTTAGATATGGTTCGTTCTATGATGTCACTTACAGATTTACCGCTATCATTTTGGGGTTATGCATTAGAAACAGCCGCATTCACTTTAAATAGGGCACCGTCTAAATCCGTTGAAACGACACCGTATGAATTATGGTTTGGGAAGAAACCTAGATTGTCGTTCCTTAAATTTCGGGGATGCGAAGCCTATGTAAAGAAGTTACAGCCGGACAAGCTTGAACCCAAAGCGGAAAAATGCTTCTTCATAGGATACCCGAAGGAAACTATTGGGTATACCTTCTATCATAGATCCGAAGGCAAAATCTTCGTTGCCAAGAATGGATCCTTTCTAGAGAAGGAATTTCTCTCGAAAGAAGTGACTGGAAGGAAAGTAGAACTCGACGAGGTTGTCGAACCTTCTCTCGATATTGTGAGTAGCGCAGCACCGGAAGAAGTTCCTGTGGTGCCTGCACCAATAAGAGAGGAAGCTAATGATGATGATGATCATGAAACTTCGGTTGAAGTTGCTACAGAGCCTCGCGGGTCAACGAGAACTCGTACCACTCCAGATTGGTATGATCCCGTTATGAGTGTCATGTTGGTGGACAACACCGATGACCCTGAGACATATGAGGAAGCGATGATGAGCCCAGATTCCAATAAATGGCAAGAAGCCATGAAATCCGAGATTGGATCCATGTACGAAAACCAAGTATGGACTTTGGTGGACTTACCAGATGGCCGGAAGGCTATCGAGAATAAATGGATTTTCAAGAAGAAAACAGATGTTGATGGTAATGTTACTGTCTATAAAGCTCGACTTGTCGCAAAAGGGTTTCGACAAATTCAAGGAGTTGACTACGATGAGACTTTCTCACCAGTGGTGAAGCTAAAGTGTGTGAGGATTATGTTAGCAATCGCTGCATATTATGATTATGAGATATGGCAGATGGATGTCAAAACAGCATTCCTCAATGGAGACATTGATGAAGAGTTGTATATGATGCAACCCAAAGGTTTTGTCGATCCTAAAGATGCTAACAAGGTATGCAAACTTCAACGGTCCATTTATGGATTGAAGCAAGCATCCCGAAGATGGAATCAACGTTTTGATAAGGTGATCAAAAGTTTTGGTTTTATACAAACTTATGGAGAAGCTTGTATTTACAAGAAAGTGAGTGGGAGCTCTGTAGCATTCTTAATACTATATGTAGATGACATATTGTTGATTGGGAATGATGTAGACCTTCTTAATAGTGTCAAGGAATATTTGAATAATAGTTTTTCAATGAAGGATCTTGGCGAAGCAGCTTACATATTAGGCATAAAGATTTATAGAGATAGATCAAAACGCCAAATATCATTGTCACAAAGTACATATTTGGACAAAGTTCTAAAGAGGTTTGGAATGGAAGAAAGCAAGAAAGGGTTCTTGCCCATGTTGCCCAATACGACCTTGAGTAAAACTCAAAGTCCGACATCGGCAGAAGATAGAGAAAGGATGAGTAAGACTCCCTATGCCTCAGCCATAGGATCTCTAATGTATGCCATGCTATGTACTAGACCCGACATTGCATATGCTGTTAGTTTAACTAGCAGATATCAAAGTGATCCAGGAGTGGATCATTGGACATGATCAAAAACATCCTTAAGTACTTGAGAAGAACTAAGGATATGGTTCTTTCTTATGGAGGTGATGAACATTTCGTTGTTAATGGTTACACCGATGCTAGTTGGAACACCGATCCGGATGATTCTAAATCACAACTGGATACGTATTTATTTTGAATGGTGCAGATTAGCTGGAGGAGTGCAAAGCAAAGCGTTGTGGCGAGATCTTCAACTGAATCGGAATACATGGCTGCTTGAGGCTTCACAAGAAGAGATATGGATGAAAGAGTTCATTACAGCTGGGTGTGGTTCCTAGTGCTGGACCCAATGTCTATCTCTTTGTGATAACATGGGCGCCATAGCCAATGCGCAAGAACCAAGGTCACACAAGAAGCTGAAGCATATCAAGCTACGTTTTCACGCTATTCGAGAACATATCCAAGATGGGGATATAAAGATTTGCAAAGTACACATAGATCTGAATGTGGCGGATCCGTTGACTAAACCTCTCCCGAGGGCAAAACATGACCAGCACCAAACTGCCATGGGTGTTCGGTATATTACCATGTAATCTAGATTAGATGACTCTAGTGCAAGTGGGAGACTGTTGGAGATATTCCCTAGAGGTAATAATAAATATACTTATTATTATATCTTTGTGTTTATGATAAATGTTTACATTCATGCTATAATAGTATTAACAAGGAAACATTAATACTTGTGTGATTTGTAAACTTAATTTGAAGTCCCTAGTAAAGCCTCTATATAATACTAGCTTGTTGGTTAATAGATGATTGTGGTTTCCCTATCATGAACATTGACATGTTATTAACAACAAGATCATATCATTAGGAGAATGATATGATGGACATACTCCTATAGATAAGCGTAGCATAAAGATCAAGTCATTTCAATAGTTTAATTGCTATATGCTTTCTGATACATAGTAACCTAATTCCTTCGACCATGAGATCATGCATATCACCTTTACTGGATGGATGCTTTGATGACATCAAACACCACACCGTAACTGGGTGGCTATAAAGGTGGCATTGAGTGTTCGGAAAGTATTGGTTGAGACACATGGATCAAGAGTGGGATTTGTCCATCCATATGACGGATAGATATACTCTGGGCCCTCTCGGTGGAATGTCATCCAATTAGCTTGCAAGCATGTGACTGGCTCACAAGGGATCACATATCACGGGAACGAGGTTGAACTAGGTATGTAGAGATACCGACGATCATAACCTCGGATAAGTAAACTATCGTGAGACAAAGGGAAATTGGTATCGTATGTAAGTGGTTCATTCGATTGCAAAGTAATCGTAGAAATATGTGGGATCCATATGAATTTCCAGATTCCTCTATTGGTTATTGTTCGGAGAAGTGTCTCGACCATGTCCGCATAATTCACGAACCGTAGGGAGACACACTTAAGGATTCGACGTTGTTTGAGTAGTTATGGTATGATGAGAAAGAGACCAAATGTTGTTCGGAGTCCCGGATGGGATCCGGGATATCACGAGGAGATCCGTAATGGTCCGGAAAATAAGATTCATATAAGGAAAGTCCCGTTTCAGAGTTGGGGAATGTTTCCGGTGTTTTCATCGGGAATGTTCTAGAAGGTTCCGGAATGTCCGGCACTCCGGAGGGGAAGGGGTACATGAATGTGTCATTGAAAGTTGGAATGTTTGCATCATGTACTAAGTGTCTTCGCTGTCCAAAATAAAGGGTTTATTCAAATCCTAAATTGAAAAGTCAAACGGCTAGTTTGAAAGTCAAACGACAAGTTTTGGAAAGAGGAGGAGGAGTGGGAAACCGAGTTGGGGAGGGAATCCCTCCTCCAACCGGCAAGACCACCAAGCCGAGTTGGGAGGAATCCTCCTCCCTTGGCCGGCCCCTCCACCTATATAAGGAGGGGGGCTCCTCCTAGGGCACACAAGTACCTCTCCTCCAAACCCTAGCTTGGCGCCACCACCTCCTGCACCGCCGCCTCCTAGGGTTGCCCTAGCACGACTTGGGGTGCCCCAAACCCTAGCCTTGGCTCTAGAACCTCCTCCTTGGTGTGTCTAAAACCTAGATCGCCGAGGAGCTCTCTCATACTCCACCATACTCGCTCCGGCTTAAGGCGAAGCCCTGCGATATCTCCCCTCTACTTCCGGTACCACGCCGTTGTGCTGCCGGAATCGCGAGGAGAGTGCTACAACCTCCGCTGCCTGCTGGAACAAGTTAGAGGATGGTCTTCGTCGAGTACCGAACGTGTGACCGACTGCGGGAGCGCTGCCGGAACGCAGCGCCGGAAGGATCGTCTACGCGATCTTGAGATCGGGAAGAGTATGACTACATCACCCACGAGAATCCGCTCTCGTTAAACACTTTGGAATCTTCGAGGGTGAGTTATTCCATCGACTCGTTGCTACAATCTAGTAGATAGATCTTGGCTTGTTTGTTTGTATGCGGTAGAAATTTTTTGTTTTCCATGCTACGAAACCCTACACAACTATGTACCAAGATCTATCTACTAGATACAAGCAACGGGTGGATATACATCCATAAAATACATACCCTCGAAGACCATATAGCGATAACAAGGTTGTACTCGTGGATGATGTAGTCGAACGCTTGCCGATCTCAAGATCGTGATGAAGTCCATCTGGTCCAGCCGGTCCAACACCATGACGTCCAACACCGCAAAGATGTGGTGCATCCGTGATCGCACACACATCCAGGTACCCCGAAAACCTCCACGCCCTCGCTCCAGCGAAGCAGCAGAAGCAACAAATCCTTCCAAAAAAATCCACCGGGAACATGTATCTCGCTGATCCGAGACCATGGGGAATTTCTAAAGGGGGGAGAGAGATCCTTCGCGAGGAGGTGTCCTTTGAGAGGAGGAGAGAGGGGCCTTTTATAGGGAGAGGGGGGCACCCCAAGGGGCATGGCGCCCAGCCATGGTGGCTGACCCCACCTCTTCCACATTCATGTGGGTGGATCTCCCACTCAAAATGAAAAGACTCCACTCACATAAAAGAGCCTCCACTAAAAAATCCACTCACATGCATTAAATTTCCACCAAATTTGATGCAATATCTCATTTAAATAAAACTCTTTTATTTATTTATTCAGAATTTTGTTAATTACTTTAATTAACAAACATTCGCATAAAACCCCTTGCTAGTATTCAATTTCACATGCAGAACCAGTTTTAGCAATTTCAACCGAAACAGTTTCAGTGTCTAGTGAAATAAATTCCTGCGCTTTCCTTTTTATTTCTCTGGCATATTATTTGCTCCAAATGGTGTCGGTATACCTTAAGTGTGTCACCCTATGGTTCGCGAATAATGTAGACATGATCGAGACCCCTCTCCGATCAATAATCAGCATCGGGACCTAGAGATACGTACTGACTCCCACATATTCAACGATGACTTCTGTGATCGTGTGAACCTTATACACATGTAACTCAATCCCTTTGTCTCGCGATATATTACATGTCCGAGATTCGATCATCGGTATCTCCATACCTAGTTTGATCTCGTTACCTACATGTACTCTTTTCTCGTTCCCGTGATATAACATTCTAGTGATCAAATCACTTGCTTGCAAGCTAATCAATGTGATATCACCGAGAGGGCCTAGAGTATATCTCTCCGTCATCCGGATGGAAAAATTACAATCTTTATCCATGATCCTCAACATAACACTTTAGTAGTTCTGAACCCATCTTTATAATCACCCTGTTATGGTGTGACGTTTGATGTTATCAAGAAACTCTTTCGGTGTTAGTGATTGACATGATCGCATGGTCTAAGGATTAGGACCACTTCATAAATTGTTATAGCAATATAAACTCAATGACTTTGATCGTAATGCTATACTTCGGATGAATGTTCATCACATCATTACACTAATGTTGTGACCTTGTTATTAATAACATCCAATGTCCATGATCAGGAAAAGTTTGATCATCTTGTTAATCAACGAGCTAGTTAAGAGAGGCATAACTAGGAACTTCCTTTTGTTTATTAAACACACATGTATTAACGTTTCCGTATTAATACAATTATAGCATGCAAAATAAACATTTATCATAAACAAGGAATACGATAATAACCACTTTATTTTTTTAGGGTAAAACAGTAGGGTAAAGAACCCCACTGCAATTTTTATAAATCATATAGAGTTACAAATAAGTATTTACAAGTTTCGGGCCACCTCAAAAGAGGGATAACATTCTGAGCAGCTATCTCCTGTCTAAATTATTTCTAATCCAATCTTTGAGGCCCTGATATTTCTTTTTCTTAATTCTACACAGGACCCATCTTAATTCCTAAGCGACAATATCCCCTTTATTATTTCCTCTCGGGCATATCCCCTTCAGTGCCAAGCCGAGTATACTCAAATATGGTGGCCTAGGACACCGCCCTCTCACATTCGAGAGGTTGGTGCTTACTCGTGTTTGTCATTTGTTGGTCCGTGTCTTTTTGGAGCTTTCTTGAACATTTTTGTGAATTTCTATGGCTCTTGTTGGTTCTTCACAGATTGATATCTTAACCAAGCCTATACCTTATCATAAAACTCTCTATCTCTCATATATGTCCCCAAACACCTAAACCTGGAGTTTTTGGTCGAGGAGGATCGGAGTCTCCGGTGTAGGCCGGAGTCTTCGGTGTAGACCGAAGTCTCTGGTCCAGACGGGTTCTGCCACTTAAAGGGAGGGGACGGGGTGAACTAAAACAATAGTTTCATTCTTCCACCCTTGATCCCTCCTTCCAACCCGTTTCCCCCTCCTCCAAAACTCCTCCCCGGAGGTTAATAAGCCCCTGGGATCCGCCGTGCCGCCGTCCAATCTTCTCTTCTCCTCCATTGGGTCATTCCCATCGGAGGAATTGATCCCATGGACAGATTTGGTACCTCTCCTCTTATTTTTCTCCTAGGGTTCATCTCTAGACGTGTTTTTGAGGATTGGTGCTGATTTGTCCATTGGAATCACTTGTACACCTGCACTCTAGTACTTTAGCCTTGTTGCATTGCCCGATCTATGAGTTTCACCCCCACCAGCACCCTCCTAGCTCATGCCCGAGCCTCCCGACCGAAGATTCCGGCCCCTGGGCCAGAGACTCCGGTCCAGGCCGAAGACTCCGGTATGAGCTGCGGAGACTCTGGTGTGGGGTGACTCTAAACGGTTCAGAAATGGATCAAAGCTCTTGTACTGCATCTTTGGGACATATATACTCATCTCCATGCTATCTCCATCACTGCTGTTCACAGGTGATGGTTCTCGTCATCCTCCTCGCACCAAGGCCAAGTCAAAAAGGGGCACTTCTCGCTATGATGAATCCCAGGGTCAGTTTATCGTGCCCCCTTCCAACCGGAGACAGCAAGCACAGGATGCAGCTTATTTGAGGAGGGAACAGTAAAGGACTGAACAAGAGAACCTCCCCAAGAAGGCCAAATATGGAAATCTTCAGTCTTTGGCCAAAATGTCAAAGGAGGAGTTCCGTGAGCTGAGGAAGACTAACTTCTATGATCTGTCACATACCATCGAGGATCCTCGTTTCTGGAGGAAGGAGCAGGCTGTGTTCATGAAGGATGTGTATGGTGTGCTCACAAAATCACCTATGTTTCCTCATAAGTTCATGAGTGTTGAGCAGATGAGGCTCAGCCCCTACTTCAATGATGCTCTGTGGATCTATGAGAAGTTGGGGTTGTTCAACTTGATGGAGATCCATGAAGATTACAACATCACTCTCGTGCAGTAGTTCTACGCCACTGAAGTGTTTGGATCAGACCAAGACAGGACCATGAATTGGATGACTGGCACCACCCGCTGCTCAACTACTTTTTATGACTTTGCCAATGTCATTTTTGAGACCTTCCATGGTGTATCCACTCCTGTTGGGCTACACATGCACTCAGCGTCACTTGGTGAGAACAAGATGAAGCTTGCACCTTTGTATGTCAGCGAGGGTGTTGTAGGGGGGTCCAAGGGACTCAAGCCTCTCTACAACTTGATGTTGAGGATATTCCGTCATACCATCTACCCGAGTGCTAGGAATGACGATGCTACTAGGTGTGGGCTTGTCAACCTACTCTATCATACCCACCGGATCTACAATGCTGGCCTAGAGGCAGATGTTGATCCTATTGATGAGATGGATTACATTTTTAGGAGATGTTCCATGCCATTCTCTTCAAGAAGTCTCCTCCATATGCACCCTTGGTTATGAGGCTCATAAACTCCAAGGAGCATGATTCTCCTCTTGGCATGGCTCCCAATCTCACTGAGCAGACTCTGGTTTCACTACAGCAGAAGGGGCGCATGGGGCCTCCCCCTAGGCATTGCTATGGCAATGATGATGAGGAGAGGTATGAGACTGAGAGGGCTCCCTCTCCCCCTAGAGCTCGGAGGAAGAATGCCTCCAATGCACCTATGCCTTCCATGACATGGGACAATGTACATGATAAGGTCAAGAAGGCCACTTTCTGGGAGAGGACCCTATGTTGCATGAATTTAGACATCCGCAAGCAATATCATGCCTCCTACCAAAGCAATCGGCGCATTGAGAAGCTCCTCAAGGAAATCAAGGAACATGGAGAAGAGGATGATGAGGAAGGAGAGGGTGAGTACAATGATGAGCATGGTGCTCAGCAGTCCACTAAGTCAGATCACACTCTTTCCTTTGGGGCATGGAATGCCTAGCATGAAAACCTAGTTGACTGGAAGACATTTTTAGATGTCACCTCTGGATACGGGTACCAGTGTACCTCCTCTTCTTGCCCTCATGATGACTTTGATGAGGATGGTGAGGATGAGTATGAGGATGACAAGGATGATGAGGACTACTGAGTTGCTGGTGTTGGAGATATGCCCTAGAGGCAATAATAAATGTAGTTATTATTATATCTTTGTGTTTATGATAAATGTTTACATTCATGCTATAATAGTATTAACAAGGAAACATTGATACTTGTGTGATTTGTAAACTTAATTTGAAAGTCCCTAGTATAGCCTCTTTACTTCACTAGCTTGTTGGTTGATTAAATGATTGTGGTTTCCCTATCATGAACATTGAGATGTTATCAACAACAAGATCATATCGTTAGGAGAATGATATGGTGGACATACTCCTATTGATAAGCGTAGCATAAAGATCAAGTCATTTCAATAGTTCAATTGCTATATGCTTTCTGATACATAGTAACCTAATTCCTTCAACCATGAGATCATGCATATCACCTTTACCGGATGGATGCTTTGATGACATCAAACACCACACCGAATCGGGTGGCTATAAATGTGGCATTGAGTGTTCGGAAAGTGTTGGTTGAAACACATGGATCAAGAGTGGGATTTGTCCATCCATATGACGGATAGATATACTCAGGCCCTCTCGGTGGAATGTCATCCAATTAGCTTGCAAGCATGTGAATGGGTCACAAGGGATCACATATCACGGGAGCGAGAAAAGAGTACTTATCGGTAACGAGGTTGAACTAGGTATGCGAGAGATACAAGCGATCATAACCTCGGATAAGTAAACTATCGTGAGACAAAGGGAAATTGGTATCGTATGTAAGTGGTTCATTCGATCGCAAAGTAATCGTAGAAATATGTAGGAGCCATATGAATTTCCAGATTCCTCTATTGGTTATTGTTAGGAGAAGTGTCTCGATCATGTCCGCATAATTCACGAACCGTAGGGAGACACACTTAAGGATTCGGACGTTGTTTTGAGTAGTTATGGTATTATGAGAAAGAGACCGAATGTTGTTCGAGTCTCGGATGGGATCCGGGATATCACGGTGATCCGAATGGTCCTGAGAATAAGATTCATATAAGGAAAGTCCCGTTTCGGAGTTCGGGAATGATTAGGTGTTTTCATCGGGAATGTTCTAGAAGGGTCCGGATTGTCCCAAGACTGGGGGAGGGTACATGAGTGTGTCATTGAATGATTGCATCATGTACTAAGTGTTCTTGCTGTTCCAAAACATGAAATTCAAATTGCCGGTTTGAAAGTCAAGCGGCTAAAACAAGCTGTGGAAAAGCGAAGCTGTGGGAAACAAGCAAGAGGAGGTTGAAACCAACTTGGAGGAGGAGTTCCTCTCCTCCTTGGCGCCCAGCCCTAGGCCGAGTTGGGGAGGAATCCTCCCTCCTGGCGCCTAGCCCCTCCACCTATAAAAGGAGGCGGGGCTCCTCCTTGAGACACACAAGTTTCTACCTCTAATCTCGGTTTAGAGCCGTTTGGTTTAGAGCTTCTAATTGCTTTAGCCTGGTTTAGAGCCTTCTAATTGGTGTGTCTAATCTCTAGACCACTAATAGTCTCTCTCATAATCCACCATACTCGCTCGGCTTAAGGCGAAGCCTGCGGGATTTCCCTCTACTTAGGTACCACGCGTTGTCTTTAGGAATCGCGAGAGAGTGCTACAACCTCCATTTTCTTTGGAACAAGGAGAGGAAGGTCTTCGAAATCGAACGCGTGTGACCGATTGCGTAAGCGCTAACGAACTTGGCCGGAAGGATCGTCCACACGATCTTGAGATCGGAAGAATGCGACTACATCACCCACGAGAATCCGCTCTCTCATTAAACACTTTGGAATCTTCGAGGTAAGTTATTCCATCGACTCGTTGCTACAATCTAGTAGATAGATCTTGGCTTGTTTGTTTGTATGCGATAGAAAATTTTTGTTTTCCATGCTACGAACCCCTACGATGGTATCGAGCCGTGTCTATATGTAGATCATTGCCTGAGTAGAACACAATGGTCATTGTGGGCGTTGATGCTTTATTGTCGATTGCTTTTGTGTACTTTGCATCTTGCGGTATGTTGGGATGAAGCGGCCGGGCTAACCTTACATGACATCGTTCATGAGACTTGCTCCACGCTTAACATGCAACTTGTATTGCATAAGTGGCTTTATGGTGCTGTTTCTCCTAGCATAGTTAAGATCCAATTTACAACGGGTAATCAACAATGCTAGTATCAATGTTGTGGTTCTTGTTCGTAAGTTAGAACGACACTTATTGAAAGCCCCAAACCACGTAAAATATGCAAAGAAAGTAGAGGCGTCTAACTTTGTTTTGCGGTGTCTGATGATGTGATATGGCCATGATTGTGATTATATTTGATGTATGCAATGTTCCTTATTGTAAGTTGGCAACCGGCAGGAGCCATATGGTTTTCTTTAATTTATGTTAAGACCCGCGTGTCTGCTCAAAGTAGTTGTAATAGTTGAAGCCGGTGGACGACAACCATGGTGAAGCGTCATTGACCTTGATGCAATGCCGGTGATGATGGAGATCATGTTCGTGCTTGAAGATGGAGATCGGAAGCACAAAGAAGAAAGGCCATATCATATCACATATTATGAATTGCATGTGATGTTAATCCTTTATGCATCTTGTATTGCTTAGTAGACGACGGTAGCATTATAAGATGATCCCTCATGCACATGAATTTCAAATCATAAAGTGTTCACCCTTAGTTAGCACCGTTGCTAAAGCTTGCTGTTTCGAAGCACCACGTGATGATCGGGTGTGTTAGATTCTGCAAGTGTATACAACGTGAGCAAGCCATATTTGCTCATGCATAAACTAAGGTTTGATCTTGACGAGCCTAGCATGTACAGACATGGTCTCGGAACACGGATTACCGAAAGGTAAAGCATGAATCGTATAGTAGATATGATGAACATGACGATTGTTCGCCATTGAAACTATATCAACTCTCGTGATGATCGGTGTTGATGTAGTGGATTTGGTTCATGTGATCACTAAAACAATGTGAGGGATGTTGTTTTGAGTGGGAGTTCACCTAGTTTAATTTCATTAATTAATTTGAACTCAATTTGTCATAAACTTAGTCTAAACTATTGCAAATATGTTGTAGATCAATGGCAGCCCTACCATCAATTTTAATGCGTTCCTAGAGAAAGAAAAGTTGAAAAACAATGGAAGAAACTTGGATTGGTTCCGCAATTTGAGGATTGTCCTCACATTTGGTAATTTGACCTATGTCTTTGGATGCACATTGGGTGACCCACTGCGGTGATGCTTCCGATGAAGTAAAGAATGTTTACCTCGCTCGGAAGAATCGGTACTCCATAGTTCAGTGTGCTATCTTGTATGGTTTAGAATCGGAGCTTGGAAAGGTTTGAAGAGTCGACCCATATGATATTGTCGAGGATCTCAAATTGATTTTTGAGACTCATGCGGCAATTGAAAGCTATGAGGCTTCGAAAAGTTCTTTAACGCAAGATGGAAGAGGCAGCTCGTCGGTGAGCATGTGCTTAAGATGTCCGACGCAAACAAACTTCAAAGATTGGGTATAGTGATTCCTAATGCTTTGGGGATTTACCGCGTCCTCCAGTCACTGCCACCAAGTTACATGAACTTTGTGATGAACTAAAACATGCAGAACATGAACAAAGAGTTGCCAGAACTGTTTGCTATGTTAAAGTCTGCAGAAGTGGAGATCAAGAAAGAGCACCAAGTGTTGATGGTCAATAAGACCACCAAACTCAAGAAAGGCAAGTCTAAGCAAAAGGGACACTTCAAGAAGGGTGGTAAGAAAGTTACCACGCCGTGAAGACCAAGGCTGGACCCAAGCACGAAATCGAGTGCTTTTACCGCAAGGAGAAGGTCACCGAAGCGGAATTGCCCAAAGTACTTGGCGGATCAAGAACGGCAACATCAAGAAGAAAGGTATATCGATATACATGTTATTGATGTGTATCTCACTAGTACTGTAGTAGTGCACGGTATTTAATCTTGGTTGGTTGCTCATATTTGTAACTCGAAGCGGTCTTTGTAGAATAAGCGGAAGCTAGCGAAGAACGAGGTGACGATGCGGCGTGGGAAAGCGGATCAAAGGTTGATATGATCGCGATCGCACGCTACCCCTTCATCTACCATCGGGATTAGTTTTATACTTAAATAATTGTTATTTGGTGCTGCGTTGAGCATGAACATTATATCGGGATCTTGTTTATTGCGAGGCGGTTACTTGTTTAAGTCGAGAATAATGGTTGTTCGATTTATATGAGTAATATGTTTTATGCACATGCACCTTTGATAGATGGTCTATTATTATTGAATCTCGATAGTGGAAATACACATATCAACAACATTGAGGCTAAACGTTTGAAATCAGCGATAATTTGACCTATATGTGTAATCGTCGTCTTGGTCACATTTGAGTGAAGCGTATGAAGAAACTCCATTCGATGGACTTCTTGAATCACTTGATTTTGAATCACTTGAAAGATGCGAAGCATGTCGATGGGAAAATGACTAAGACTCCATTTTACGGTATGATGGAGCGAGCTACGGACTTATTGGAAATCATACATACCGATGTGTGTGGTCCAATGAGTGTAGCATCGCGCGGTGGTTATCGTTATGTTCTTACCTTCACAGATGACTTGAGTAGATATGGGTATATCTATTTCATGAAACATAAGTCCGAAACTTTCCAGAAGTTTAAGGAGTTTCAAAGTGAGGTAGAGAATCAACGTAACAAGAAGATTAAATTTCTACGTTCTGATCGTGGAGGTGAATATCTAAGTTACGAGTTTGGTGAGCATTTAAAGAAGTGCGGAATACTTTCACAATTGACACCGCCGGGAACACCACAGCGTAATGGTGTGTCCGAACGTCATAATCGAACTCTCTTAGATATGGTTCGTTATATGATGTCACTTACAGATTTACCGCTATCATTTTGGGGTTATGCATTAGAAACAACCGCATTCAATTTAAATAGGGCACCGTCTAAATCCGTTGAAACGACACCGTATGAATTATGGTTTGGGAAGAAACCTAAATTGTCGTTCCTTAAAGTTTGGGGATGCGAATCCTATGTAAAGAAGTTACAGCCGGACAAGCTTGAACCCAAAGCGGAAAAATGCGTCTTCATAGGATACTCGAAGGAAACTATTGGGTATACCTTCTATCATAGATCCGAAGGCAAAATCTTCGTTGCCAAGAATGGATCCTTTCTAGAGAAGGAATTTCTCTCGAAAGAAGTGACTGGAAGGAAAGTAGAACTCGACGAGGTTGTCGAACCTTCTCTCGAAATTGCGAGTAGCGCAGCACCGGAAGAAGTTCCTGTGGTGCCTGCACCAATTAGAGAGGAAGCTAATGATGATGATCATGAAACTTCGGTTGAAGTTGCTACAGAGCCTCGGAGGTCAAGGAGAACTCGTACCACTCCAGATTGGTATGATTCCGTTATGAGTGTCATGTTGGTGGACAACACCGATGACCCCGAGACATATGAGGAAGCGATGATGAGCCCAGATTCCAATAAATGGCAAGAAGCCATGAAATCCGAGATTGGATCCATGTACGAAAACCAAGTATGGACTTTGGTGGACTTACCGGATGGTCGGAAGGCTGTCGAGAACAAATGGATTTTCAAGAAGAAAGCAGAGATCTTGATGGTAATGTTATCGTTTATAAAGCTCGACTTGTCGCAAAAGGGTTTCGACAAATTCAAGGAGTTGACTACGATGAGACTTTCTCACCAGTAGCGAAGCTAAAGTCTGTGAGGATTATGTTAGCAATCGCTGCATATTATGATTATGAGATATGGCAGATAGATGTCAAAACAACATTCCTCAATGGAGATATTGATGAAGAGTTGTATATGATGCAACCCAAAGGTTTTGTCGATCCTAAAGATGCTAACAAGGTATGCAAACTTCAAAGGTCCATCTATGGATTGAAGCAAGCATCCCGAAGTTGGAATCAACGTTTTGATAAGGTAATGAAAAGTTTTGGTTTTATACAAACTTATGGAGAAGCTTGTATTTACAAGAAAGTGAGTGGGAGCTCTGTAGCATTCTTAATACTATATGTGGATGACATATTGTTGATTGGGAATGATGTAGACCTTCTTAATAGTGTCAATGAATATTTGAATAATAGTTTTTCAGTGAAGGATCTTGGCGAAGCAACTTACATATTAGGCATAAAGATTTATAGAGATAGATCAAAACGCCAAATATCATTGTCACAGAGTACATATTTGGACAAAGTTCTAAAGAGGTTTGGAATGGAAGAAAGCAAGAAAGGGTTCTTGCCCATGTTGCCCAATACGACCTTGAGTAAAACTCAAAGTCCGACATCCGCAGAAGATAGAGAAAGTATGAGTAAGACTCCCTATGCCTCAGCCATAGGATCTCTAATGTATGCCATGCTATGTACTAGACCCGACATTGCATATGCTGTTAGTTTAACTAGCAGATATCAAAGTGATCCAGGAGTGGATCATTGGACAGCGGTCAAAAACATCCTTAAGTACTTGAGAAGAACTAAGGATATGGTTCTTTCTGATGGAGGTGATGAACAGCTCGTTGTTAATGGTTACACCGATGCTAGTTGGAACACCGATCCGGATGATTCTAAATCACAATCTGGATACGTATTTATTTTGAATGGTGCAGCAGTTAGCTGGAGGAGTGCAAAGCAAAGCGTTGTGGCGAGATCTTCAACTGAATCGGAATACATGGCTGCTTCGGAGGCTTCACAAGAAGCGATATGGATGAAAGAGTTCATTACAGAGCTGGGTGTGGTTCCTAGTCGCTGGACCCAATGTCTATCTCTTGTGATAACATGGGCGCCATAGCCAATGCGCAAGAACCAAGGTCACACAAGAAGTCATATCAAGCTGCGTTTTCACGCTATTCGAGAACATATCCAGGATGGGGATATAAAGATTTGCAAAGTACACACAGATCTGAATGTGGCGGATCCGTTGACTAAACCTCTCCCGAGGGCAAAACATGACCAACACCAAACTGCCATGGGTGTTCGGTATATTACCATGTAATCTAGATTAGATGACTCTAGTGCAAGTGGGAGGCTGGAGATATGCCCTAGAGGCAATAATAAATGTAGTTATTATTATATCTTTGTGTTTATGATAAATGTTTACATTCATGCTATAATAGTATTAACAAGGAAACATTGATACTTGTGTGATTTGTAAACTTAATTTGAAAGTCCCTAGTATAGCCTCTATACTTCACTAGCTTGTTGGTTGATTAAATGATTGTGGTTTCCCTATCATGAACATTGAGATGTTATCAACAACAAGATCATATCGTTAGGAGAATGATATGGTGGACATAATCCTATTGATAAGCGTAGCATAAAGATCAAGTCATTTCAATAGTTTAATTGCTATATGCTTTCTGATACATAGTAACCTAATTCCTTCGACCATGAGATCATGCATATCACCTTTACCGGATGGATGCTTTGATGACATCAAACACCACACCAATGGCGGTGGCTATAAAGGTGGCATTGAGTGTTCGGAAAGTGTTGGTTGAAACACATGGATCAAGAGTGGGATTTGTCCATCCATATGACGGATAGATATACTCTGGGCCCTCTCGGTGGAATGTCATCCAATTAGCTTGCAAGCATGTGACTGGGTCACAAGGGATCACATATCACGGGGAGAAAAGAGTACTTATCGTAACGAGGTTGAACTAGGTATGCAGAGAATCAGCGATCATAACCTCGGATAAGTAAACTATCGTGAGACAAAGGGAAATTGGTATCGTATGTAAGTGGTTCATTCGATCGCAAAGTAATTGTAGAAATATGTGGGAGCCATATGAATTTCTAGATTCCTCTATTGGTTATTGTTCGGAGAAGTGTCTCGATCATGTCCGCATAATTCACGAACCGTAGGGAGACACACTTAAGGATTCGACGTTGTTTTGAGTAGTTATGGTATTATGAGAAAGAGACCGAATGTTGTTCGGAGTATCGGATGGGATCCGGGATATCACGAGGTGATCCGGAATGGTCCGGAGAATAAGATTCATATAAGGAAAGTCCCGTTTCGTAGTTCGGGAATGATTCCGGTGTTTTCATCGGGAATGTTCTAGAAGGGCCCGGATTGTCCGGCACTCCGGGGGGGAGGGTACATGAGTGTGTCATTGAATGATTGCATCATGTACTAAGTGTTCTTGCTGTTCCAAAAACATGAAAGTCAAATTGCCAGTTTGAAAGTCAAACGGCTAAAACAGGAAACTGTGGAAAACAGGAAACTGTGGGAAACAGGAAACTGTGGGAAACAAGCAAGAGGAGGTTGAAACCAACTTGGAGGAGGAGTTCCTCTCCTCCTTGGCCGGCGCCCAGCCCTAGGCCGAGTTGGGGAGGACTCCTCCCTCCTGGCGCCTAGCCCCTCCACCTATAAAAGGAGGGGCAGGGCTCCTCCTTGAGACACACAAGTTTCTACCTCTAATCTCAGGTTTAGAGCCGTTTGGTTTAGAGCTTCTAATAGCTTTAGCCTGCGGTTTAGAGCCTTCTAATTGGTGTGTCTAATCTCTAGACCACTAATAGTCCTCTATCATAATCCACCATACTCGCTCCGGCTTAAGGCGAAGCCCTGCGGGATTTCCCTTCTACTTAGGTACGCCGTTGTCTTTGCGGAATCGCGAGAGTGCTACAACCTCCGCTGCTTTGGAACAAGGAGAGGAAGGTCTTCGTCAGTACGAACGTGTGACCGATTGCAAGCGCTGACAGGAGCATTGGAAGGATCGTCCACACGATCTTGAGATCGGAAAGAGTACGACTACATCACCCACGAGAATCCGCTCTCGTTAAACAGTTTGGAATCTTCGAGGGTAAGTTATTCCATCGACTCGTTGCTACAATCTAGTAGATAGATCTTGGCTTGTTTGTTTGTATGCGATAGAAAATTTTTGTTTTCCATGCTACGAACCCCTACAGCTGGGGCGCTAGCTTAGGTCTTTTACCTTTTCGGTGTTTCGATGCCAAAGGGGGAGAAGACATTATCATCGATTTGCATGGGCTTGGGGCTTGGATTCGCTATTATTTGCCTTTATTTTCTATATTTGAACTTCTATGTGTTATTTGCCACTTATGTGCATGACTATGTGCTTATGCATCTATTATTGTAACTCATGTGAGAATTACGTGATTTATCTGTGATACCATCTATCTTGCATAGTTTACTTGTTTACCTTATTGCACATATTCAGGGGAGCTTCATACAAATTATTCCATGCAAAATCACTTGTTGTCATCGAACACCAAAAAGGGGGAGATTGAAAGGACATTTATTGTCATAATCACTTTTGGTGTTCGTTAACAATAAGTAGATCATTTTACAGTTTTTTACTGTCCACAGGTTGATAAGTGAAAAGTACTCTCACACTATGAAAAGATTCCTGCAAGATTGACATAGTTCTGGAAATTCCAGACCGGAGTCTCCGGTCTAGTTGGACCAGAGTCTACGGTGTGGACCGGAGTTTCCGCAGGAGTCCCCGGTGGAGGCATCAGGAACCTGGCTGGGACATTCTGTATGGGGGTGCGGAGAAAGTTCCAGAGGCTCCTCCAGAGTCTCCGGTGTGGCCTCACACCGGAGTCTCCGGTTATGCTGGACCTGAGTCTCCGGCCCACTTGGCTCGTGACAGGTCCTGGTCAATCAGAAGGCTGGTCCGGAGATAGGCCGGAATCTCCGGTGTAGACCGGAGTCTCCGGTCCGACTTTTCTCCAAGGGTCAGAAAACAGTTTGTGGAGGGGGATGCTTATAAATAGGGACCCTTATCCTCTTTCTCCAGCCGCTCAACCTGCTCAAGAACACAAACTCCATTAGAGACACCAAATCAACAAGATCTCTTCATCCAACCATCCAAAGCCATTGATCTTTGGAGAATCAAAGGAGGAGGCCTTGATCTACAGCTTCACTAAGAGAGATCTTCATTTCCCCCTCATTCACTCGAGGGCCCCCATGCCCTAGTGTTTCTTTGGAAACCCTAGCTTTGATTTGGTTCTTACAAGATTTTCTTTGATTGTTTTGACAGCTTGCTTGTATTTAGGAGCCTGAAATTAAGTTGTGGATGTGTGCCCTGAACTCGTTGTAAAGGTGTCAGATTCCACCTCGAAGGTTGCCGATATAGTGGAAGGTGAATCGAACCCCTTGGGGTGAGGTTCATCGGAGAACAAGGGAGGCCTCTCGTGGCATTGGTGGTTTGAAACCACCCCCTCTCCAAACGTAGACGTACTTCCCCTCAAAAGGAAGGAACTACGGGAAACAAATCCTTGTGTCTCCGCATCCACCACTTTGGTTACTTCTATCCTTTACCGCACTTTGCTTACGTGTTCTTGCTTAGTGTTGTGCTAGTTGTTGCTTGTTTGACATATAGGTAAATTCACTTTAGTTTCATAATCTAGATAATTTACCTTTCTTGTCAAACCCTAAATTGAAAAAGAAGAAAATTTGAAGTAGCACCTATTCACCCCCCCCTCTAGGTGCCCATACGATCCTTTCAATAGCATTGTCATTTTTTCCTTTGAATAAAAAGATAATGGAGAGGTACATATTCTGGTTCAGCAACTTTCATGGGGTGGCCCATTATAAATGCAATGCTGGTTTCTTAGAGAGTACTAATTATGCTAACTGATTGATTTATATAATGCACTTTGTATATATGTACTGCCATAATGTGTAATGGTTAAATTTGTATGGATTTCCCCAACCATATATATGTTCTTGACTAGTCTATCTGGCTGCTGAATCATGATTATGTGTCACATTAGCTATGACCGAGTTCGAATTAGCATGCTACTATTTAAAATGTTCTACACACACTGGAGATGGTCACTTTAAAATCCGCTTCAAAGCACACTAGTTTGTAGATGGTCTTTGTTATAATACGAATCAGGTTGCCTCACTATTGGAGACGGTCCCTAGTATATGTCATCTGAGGTTGAGGAGTTCTTGCAAGTGGTCAGAAATATTGGACGTCCCCAGCTCATACATGTTAGAGGCATTTTCCTTTTTCCACCGTCTCAGGTCACGTATCTTAGAGCCGCAAAGAAAAACCGGCTGATGTGGTGTGCTCTTAGAAGCTATGCGCTTGAGCCGGAATGAGAAACCGTCTGAGGCCTATGGGAAATTGATGTCTCTAAGTAACGAGTTTGTACTAGTGTTAGTTGTACTCAGTTATACCCTAGAGAGTAGAACTGGCAATTTGGTTGTACTCAGTTTTGCCCTCCAGTAATAACACTAACCCGTGAAATATACCCAGTTTTACCCTCCGGCGGCTGGTCAACAGAGAGTCAAAGAATGGGTTTTAGCTAGCTAGTTGAGTCATTTTATGCATAACAAATGCAAAAAGATCAAAACATAGTGGCACCTACCCAGGGAGTCTTCTTATGTGACCTATGAGACATTCAATCCGGATTACAAATGTAGTATAGCTCTTTTTCCTTAGTAGACCTAGGTTATCGAATCCTCGGGAAGCACAAAGCATGTAAACTTACTTAAATGGACCTTCGGGAGTTTTAGAATTATTTTTGTGTTTTATCGGACCAAGAGTTTGTGATCTTTTGTTGTTGATGATGATGGAGAGAGAGGGCCTAGGGATTTCTGTTTCACCTATATAGCTGTGCAAAACATCTGATGGGAATAAAAGATAATAATAAAGTATGCATGTAATTGTTCGAGCAAGATAATTATATGTGGACAGTGCATCCATAATTGCTATTGCCTCCGCAACCGCTTATAGCAATAACCTACTAGTCTCATCCATAGAAGAAAGAGAACTAATGATATGCATAGTGATGTCACCGTTAATCCCAAGTAAATCCCTCACAAATAGCCGTACAATCCTTTCTGTCACTGGGGTTCCCATCCTGCAGATTAGTCATTACTCACACTCCCTATACTTGGATCAATCCTTGGGGTCTTGGGTACCTGACAAGTCCTTAGATTGAGGCAATAGAGGGTACAATAATCATCATGTCATACAACCTAATACATGATCCCATCCATGATAAATAACATGCACAAAGCAACATGGCTAGGCCGAAGCCCTTAGCCTAAGGAGAATTACTCACACATAGATATGAAATCAACAATCATAAACATTGTAATGTAAATCATGAGATTTATAGTAATAGTCTTACAATGTCGCCAATCGGAGATGAGATCTACTATTACAAATGGTGGAATATGGCTATGGTGGTGGCGAAGGGTTTGGAGATTAGATCTAGATCTATTCCTCGGTGTTGTGGTTTCTGATGGCAGGGGCGGAAGAGAGAGTCGAGAGCTAGTTTTCTCGTCGCCCGAGGCCTTTTTATATAGGGGTCCCTTCACGAAAGTTGTTCTACTTGACCTAGCGGTGTCGGTGGCAACTATATGGCCGAAACGTATAGTTGGTCGTTAAAGCTTCTGCCTCCACTTCACGGCTCCTGGTTTCTTTGAGTTGTTGGTAATCTCGTATCTTTGACTTTAATGTTGTGATTCCCACCATCAAATGTCATTATCTGTGTAGGGAAAAATAGAAAATAGGATTGCATACCCCTTTGATCATTAGAATTAGTGGCAGGATTTAGAGAGATATTTCATCATAAATATGAATAATATCTAGTTTAAATGTGGATGTGTATGGCTATATTTCGCAGCCATCAACCTCCCCAAGCTTAAACTTGATCGCCCTTGAGAAACAAAACCAAAACAAAAAAAACTCAACATTTAAACTGAAATAAATGAGATGATGGTCTTACTCATGATTGGTAGTCTCATGTTTCCTCCACTTTATTAATTTGAAAAACTTCAGCATAAATAGAGTAATGGCAAGCATATCATACGTGTTTCATGAATCCTTATATCGCAGCAAGATTATTGTTAGCCTGGATGATTCAAATGAGTAAACTTTATTCCATGTCATGTAATCAACTCACAAGCTTGCCTTTGAACAATAAAGTATAATCATCTATAATTGAGAGTGTGAGAGTTTGTCATGAAAAGCATATATACTAAAGTATCTAAATTCTCCCACATCAATAAATCAAGACTTTTCAAGCACTACTTTTCTATTCATTGTCCTTCAAGAATTTTAGTTCTTAAGTAATTGAGAGCATGCCAAAAAAATTAATTAGTTTATCAGGTTGTGATGAACACTCGTGGCATTACCAAGGTTTTTGTTCCTTTTGCATAATGATTACTCATATCAGCCAGAGGAGTGATTCCATCATGAACACAGCTTCGCGAGGGTGCCAAGAATCTTACCCATTATAGGATTGCTGCTACATATGTTTAATCAACTCATAGCCGAAATCTAGGAGTTTCCTCCATGAAGATCGTTCGTAGGCAAGCGGAGTTGTTGGCATCCCATGAAGTTTTACACGCATAAATCTATATCGTTCTTATGATTCACAAGTCAAATTTTGGCATGCTCACAAAAACCGCTAAACATCAATTCAATTAAAGAAATCCTTTCAAAGAGAACTATCAAGTCAATCATTATTTTCTGAGGCGTTGAGTGTCTCTAGGAGTAAGCTTTCAAGACTAAACACTACAACACCCAAGCCTTCAATTGTGAGACTTTTTCTTATTACAATTTTTTAGCAAATTTTTAGGCAATACTTGGTTAATTACAAGAGCTGGAACAAAACGTACTCAACTAAATATCCATGCAAACAAAATTTTACTCCGATATAAAGACTCACTCCACCAATATAATATCTTAACATTTACTACTAACTAGCATGGGTTTCTCAAACTTCAAAAGTGGGGAGTCATAAGGCATACCTCTCATGTTTGGTTCCACTTCTCTCTTCCCTTTTGATTTGTTCCTTGGAAACTCGAAGTCAATCACTCTCTTGCAAATAAGTGAGAACCTCGAGGAGAAAATAAAAAGGGAAAATAAAGATAAATGGAAAAATATTTTGTTGTTTTTGAGAGAGGGAATTAAATAATAGAAAATTGGCGGCAAAGCTCGGCTTGAAAATGTCGAAAATAAAATAACTAAAAATAAAATGTTGGGGAAACTGACACGAGTGCTTATAAACTCAAATTAAAAGCATAACCTTGAAATAAAAAAAAGCAAATGAATGTCAAATAAAGATAATGAGGAAACTTACCCAAGCTTAGGCTTTTGCAAGCCCTTCAAATCACTGAGGTGGCAGGAAAAATTTGTAACTCCAGTTCGCAAATTGAGTTGATAAGTTACTACTGATTTCTCAGAGGTTCAGGGCGAGATTATGCATCCCCTCCATGGTCCCTCCAAGTTCTTCGAAATCTTGATATGTAGCGAACCGGTTTGGTGGCTGCTCCTCTTGATAAGGAACTTCTTGCTCCTCTTCTTGGTCCTCATCCTCATACGAAATCTCCTCCTCGGGTTGGTTTTGCTCGACCTGCACATCATATAGCAAACGTCCCTTCTCGATAGAGAAAAGATCATTAGGAAAAGGGGCGGGGTAGAGACGCCTGATGACCCACAAGTGTAGGGGATCACAACAGTCTTCGCGGGTAGTATTACCCAATTTATTGATTTGACACAAGGGGAGCCAAAGAATACTTGCAAGCCTTAACAAATGAGATATCCAAAAAGTGTTGAAAGCGTTCCCTGTGACAGCACGGTTCTGCTGACTCCCAGCATATAATTTGCAAGCATATAACTTTCATGGACATGTCACAATGGTTCGGGATTATTAAGCGCAAGGAATAAAGGGTGCCATCAAGTTCATGAGAGCTTTACTAACTAACTTTCTCAAAACAAACAAACATTTTATTTGGAAGAAAACACGGCATATAAAATATTCACTGAAGTAGCAAATGATGCTAATAGGTAGATATGGTGGACACTGTTGGCAATATTGGTTTTTGGGAGTTGGAAGCACATGTAGAGCTCATACTCAGTGCAAGTGAAGGCTAGCCATAGAGAGGGAGCGACAAACGAGAGAGCAATAACTGTCATAATCATGCTTGCAACAAAATAGGACTAATTATGGCATGAAAGTGATACAAGAGCTCTGAGGCAAAATAAATCATCGAGGCTTACTGACTATTGTTTAGTCATGTGCATGCGTGAGCATGTGCCAAGTCGATTCATATGAACAGTCAGAGGAGGATACCACAATATCATACCAAATTATGAATAAAACAATGCAAGCAAACATTCATATGACATGGTACAAACTATTAGCAAGCTCGAGCTAATCACAAGCAAGCAAGAACTACTAAGCATCCATAATGACATACACCTTACACAAACAGGCTAAGCATGCTCACAATGATGAGTATATGTACAAAAATGAAAACAAATAGAGTTCATTACCAGCCTCTTACCACTCCTCAAGTTGTCTTAATCTTCATTATTACCCTTCACTTGTGTGACTTGAATAATAACATGAAACCAAAATCCATTGAGGATGGCTGAACCCTGCAAAGAACTCACAAAACCAAAGAAGAAGAACAAATATTTTTTGGTGTTTTCAATTTTCTTAAAGAAAGCAAACAAAGAAAAAACAAACAAAGAAAAAGCAAACCAAACAAAGCAAAATATTTTTGGATTTTTCTTTTAAGGAAAACCAAAGCAAAGAAACAAAGAAACAAACCAAGAGAAACAACGAAAATATTTTTGGTATTTTTGTGTTTTTGAGAAATAAGCAACAAAAACCAAAAATAAAGCGAAACAATGGATATACAAAGAACCGACCAAACATGATATATAAATGAGTGTGATGTCGGTACCTCCCCCCAATCTTAGGCTTTTGTCCTAAGTGGGGCTCAATCCCATGGTGGCCAAGTAGATGCACCTCCGCAGTATGACGAGGAGGCTCCCTCATCGTGGTACGATCTCGAGGACTCCCCTGTGTAGTGTACAACGGGGTCATATGAGGGCGCTTCCTCCTGATAGTGCCCATGGAAGTTAAAAGAGCGCAGCAACTCATCCATCTCCTCCTTGGAGTGTGACAAAGGTCCCTGAGAAATACTGAATAAAGTGGTTTGGGGGAGAGGTATCTCTCTCTCTTCCCCGTCAATAAACAACATTCTACAAACCAAATTCTCAAGGGTAGAGCTAGTGGTTACAAAGTGATGCACCTTCATGGCAGCAAGATCAAGCCTCTCAGGATCCAAGACTGTATCATTTGGATCAACAGCAATGTCCAAGGCAGCAGCAACACGCATTGCAATAATTCCCCCATAAATGGGTCCCTTAGCAGTTAAGCGACGAGCAATGAGAGAACCAAGATTGAACTTAGTTTCATTGTTGAGTGCAGCAGCTAAGAAAGCCAAATTATAGCTGGAAATAATACTAGTGTTGTCCCTACGAAGAACACTAGTGGCAAGATAGTAAGAGAAGTACCAGATGGCTAGAAGCTGAATGTTTCTTATCTTTCCCCGTTGAGCTCTACGGTTATCATCATTGGTTATTCCTTGGTAAAGCTCCAACAAATCAGCGGGTTGAGCTGTAATCTTCTTTGCTGGCCTAGCTGTACCAAGTCCAAGAGCCCCACAAAATTTCTTCAATGTCATATGGTAAGACCTGCCATAAACTTTGAAAGAAACATCTGGATGGAACACGTTGTTAGTAAAGGAGAAGCTCTCCACAAATGTTTTAGTGAGCGTAGCATATTGAACGCTCTCATCCTGCATAAGGCTTGTTAGTCCAGCCCTCTGAACCAAGGTCATAAAATCATCAAGAATCCCAGCAGCCCGCAAGAAGGTTTGGCAAGGAAATGTGGATGGGTGCACATCCCCCTCATCTCCCTCGTCACCAAATCACGGAGTAATGAGATCCTCATTGTATGAGGGCCTGACACTGGTGGATGATCTTGGTAGCCTTGCCCTTCTAGGTGAATCACCCTCAAAAATTTCACCAAATGTGTGGTGGTCCATGACCTCCCTTTTCTGAATTTTGTAGACAAACATCAAACCAAGTGATTTCCAAATTGATAAATGATGAGCAACTACTATAGGAACTTGATAGAGGGCTACACATGCATCAAAATGAAATTTATAAGCATAGAACAAGTATGCAAGCTCACACAACCTGACACCTATAGCAGCAAAATACTCAAGATACAATCTACCAAACACAAATCTAATTGGACAAGTGGAGGAGGCACATACCAAGGAGAAAACCCTCCAAAAATAATCACTTGAGATGGGCTGAACAAGGAGATTGAAAATCGTGAGCAAGAACAACAAGAACTCTAGCTAGAGAAAGTTTTCCGATGTTTTTCAGGAGAGAGAAAGAATATGGCTTTGAGGAGGCAGCCTAGAGGGGCCTAGGTGGGCCAGACCCCCCCTAGGCGCCACCCACAGGTAGGCCGCGCCTACCATGGGTGTGGTGGCCTGGGATGGCCCCCTGTGTCAGTCCAGGTGTCCCTCTGCCCCTTTTTTCGAGGAAAAAATTATTTTGATTTCTGGGAAACTTTATTTTTGGCCAATTTTCAGGGTATGAAAATTGATTTTCTCGAAGAAACAATATTTTTTTCAAAAGAAGCAAAAGCAAACAAAAACCAAACTACAACAGCTCTAAGACACTCTAACAAGCAAACAACTAGCAAAACTAAAGCTAAAGAAAAGACTAGGAAGGAGAAAAGTAAAATAAAGCAAGTATAACCATAATGGAAACATTATCGTGTTCATTTAAAATCCTTTTGTTAACAAGGTTGATCAAGTCTTGTTACCAAAACAATCTTATATGAGACAAAACTTTGTATTCCACCAAGTAATTATGTTACCTCACACTTGATAGCAATGGTCCGAATCATAATAGTTTCAAAATTTTCTTATGGAATGGGACAATATATTTCTCCAACCTTGATGCTCTCAATATTTTCAATGGAATTCAAGCAATAGCTCTTAGCAACCTTCTTGGGGAAATAGACAGTATGCTCTTTGTCATTAATATTGAATGTTACTTTTCCTTGATTACAATTGATGATATCACCTGCAGTGTTAAGAAAAGGTCTCCCAAGAATAATAGACATATTATCATCTTCAGGCATTTCAAGCACAACAAAATCAGTTAGAACCAAGCAATTATGAGCCACTTGAACAGGAACATCCTCACATATATCGACAGGAACAATAGTTGACTTATCAGCCATTTGCAAAGATATATCAGTTGGTATCAAATTTTCTAGCTGGAGTCTCTTATAGAGAGAAAAATGCATAACACTAACTCCAGCTCCCAAATCACATAAAGTAGTTCTAACATAATTATTCTTAATAGAGCAAGGAATAGTTGGTATACCTTCACCAAGTTTCTTTGGAACCTTACCATTGAAGGAGTAATTAGAAAGCAAAGTAGAAATCTCCTCATTAGGAATCTTCCTTTTATTAGAGACAATATACTTCATATACTTTGAATAAGGAGGCAACTTAATAGTATTATTCAAAGGAATTTGCAAAAATAAAGGCTTCATCCACTCACAAAACTTGTTGTAGTGTTCTTCCTCCTTTAACTTGTGTTTCTTACCTAGAAAAGGCATAGGTTCTGCCCCCAAGGTTCTCTCTCTTTACCATGTTTATTAGAAATAAAATCTTCCTTAGTGTACCTAGTGTTGTTAGTGTGCTTCTCGGGTTCTTCCTCAACTTCCTCCTTATTAGGGGCATCATTTTTATCATTACCACTCTCAGTTTCAGCCTCAGAGACAGATATACTATTAGGATCTACATCAGGTTCAAGTGGTTCCTCAACTATTTTGTGTTTCTTTTTCTTTCTCTTACAAGGACTACCACTACTCTCACCTTGTTGAGAATCCTGCTCAATTCTTTTAGGGTGTCCTTCAGTATATAAAGGATCTTGAGTAGCTATACCACTCCTAGTTCTAATTCCATAAGCATGTTTATTTCCCGAGGCATTAACTAGCATATCCTTTTGTACCTTAGCAAGTTGATCAAGTTGGGTTTGGACCATTTGAAAGTGTTTACAAAGCATTTTAATATCATTAGAAGTTCTTTCCACAATATCTTTCAACTCATTGATAGCTCTAGAGTTTTCCAATAAATGATTCCGAACTCGTTTATTAAAATTACCTTGCTTAACAATAAAAATGTCAAGTTCCTCTAAGCATTGATCAGGAGGCTTACCATAAGGAATATCACCTTCATCAAAGTGTTGGAGAGAGTGTACCTCAATAGTAGATGAGTGGGGAATTGGCTTACATAATTCTTCTATAGGAGGTAGATTCTTCACATCTTCAGCTCTAATACCTTTCTCCTTTAGACACTTCTTAGCTTCCTTCATCACTTCATCATTTAATGCAATAACTCCCCTCTTCTTTGGTGTTGGTGTTGGAACTAGTTCAGGCACAACTGGTTCAGGAGTAATAGGCTCAGGTGTATTTAGCTCAGTTGAAGTCCAATCATCATAATTCTTGCTTATTTTAGCCATTGGTTCTTCAGCATCTATAGGAGTTCTTTTCCTAAAAACACAATCATCAAAGCTATCTAGGTATGTCCTAGAATCATCAGTTAGTCCATTATAATAAATATCAATAAGCTCATTCTTAGGTAATGGACATCCAGGATGTGCATGAATAAAAGCACAGAACCTTGTCCATGACTCAGGCAATTTCTCTTCTTCTCCCTGTTTAAAATCAAAAAGCCTCAGCAAAGCAGCATGCCTAGCACTAGGAGGAAAATATTTTTGGAAGAAAGAAGCAATCAATCAAACAATCAAGACTATCAATGGATCCAGGAGATAATCTATTAAACCAAGCCCTAGCATCTCCTTTTAGTGAAAAAGGGAAGATCTTAGTAACAAAGTACCTACTCACCTTAAAATCATCAGAGAATAAAGAAATCATAGTAGAAAGCTCATTCATATGAGCCACATCACTCTCATTTTCAGTCCCATAGAAAGGTTCTTTCTTAACAATGTCTAAATAAGATAAATCAAGAGAGAAATCATAATCTTTATCTTTAATATCTATGGGAGAGGTGGCAAACTTAGGATCAGAGGACAGTTGAGGCATAATAGTACGTCTAGCAAGGAGACTCTTAATAGCACTAGTACCATGTGTGTTTCGGCACTCTTCAACAAAATCATCAGTGAACTCAATGTAACCATCATTAATATCATAACTCTCACTAGACTGAGGTGAGATAACAGGTATAACAGTGTCTTCACTAGGAGTTTTAGTATTTCCTAGACTAGCCATAGTAGCATCTAGAAAAGGACCTAATGAACCACTCGCATCAAGCACAGTAGAAGTAACATCATGAGTATCAAAAGCAGTTTCAGAATCAGCAGTAGTAGCAGTGTGTGTAGCATGATTATGTGGTGGTGGTGTAACAAGCTTACTTATAACAGACGGTGAATCAAGAGCAGCAGAGGTGTTTAGGACTGTACCTCTTCTTGTAGTGGATGGTAAAATAGGGAACTTTCCATCACAAGACTTCCCCATGATGAAAGGAGTAGCAGTGAACAATAATAGATCCAAGTGAACTTACAAATAAAGCTATGCTCCTCGGCAACGGCGCCAGAAAATAGTCTTGATGACCCACAAGTGTAGGGGATCACAACAGTCTTCGCGGGTAGTATTACCCAATTTATTGATTCGACACAAGGAGATCCAAAGAATACTTGCAAGCCTTAACAACTGAGTTGTCAGTTCAGCTGCACCTAGAAATAGTTCTTGCTCACATAAGTTTATCAGTAGCAACAGTTTGGTAGTAGAAACAACAAAGCAACAACAACAATAGAACAAGAGCAATAGTAACAATAACAATAACAGTGGGATTCGAGTGCGGTAGGCATAGGGATGGATGGACGGGCATTGCATGGACGAGTCTAAACATGTAACTTCAAGATATAGGGAATTGCAGATAAATAATAACAAGCATCCAAGTACTAAACAATCCTAGGCATGTGCTCCAAATATAGTCATATGTGCTCTTAATGAGAACTTGCACAACATGTTCTGTCCAGCCAGCCCATGGCAGCGGGGCCTCTAGGGAACTACTGGTAATTAAGGTGCTCCTTTTAATAGAGCACCAGAGCAAAGCATTAACACTCCATGAACACATGTGATCCTCACACCACAGCCATCCCCTCCGGTTGTCCCAATTATTGTCACTTTGGGGCTTTTTGGATCCGGACAATGATATGTGTACACAACTTGTAGATAAGATCACAAACAATATTATCATAATGATTCAATAACAAGTTAAGATTTGAGATCATGCCACTCTGTCCCTAGTGACAAGCATTAAGCACAACAAGTTGCAACAAAGTCAAATAGCACTAATAGAGATACTAGGCACTATGCCCTTACAATCTTATTTGATTACATGATAGAACTCATCCAATCCCTACCATCCCCAATCCTATAGCGGGGGATTACTCACTCATGGATGAGGGAAACATTGATGGTTGATGGAGATTCCTTGGTGATGACGATGGCGATGATCCTCTCCAAATTCCCCGTCCCGGCAGGGTGCCAGAACGGAGTTTCTGGATCCGAATCTTGGTTTCTGGTGGCGTAGCGGAACTCTCTCTGGAAAATTATCGAACCCCCCCTCAGTTTTTAGGTCGAGAGGCAACTTATAGGTGCAGAGGGAGGCCGAGGGGGTGCCTGGGGTGGCTGGACCCCCTAGGCGCGGCCAGTGGCGGGCCTGCGCCTGGCAGGGGTGTGGGCCCCCCAGGCCCCTTCTCCGTCTCGTCTTTTGGCTCCGTGGATCTTCTGGTGAAATATAATTTTGGGCATATTTTCCGGGATTTTTCCTGATAGTTCATTTTCTGCACAAAAACTAGACACCAAGGTAATTCTTCTGAAAACATCATCAGTCCATGTTAGTTGTATCCAAATCACACAAGTTTAGAGGAGAAATAATAGAAAAAAGTGTTCAGGAAAGTAGATATGTTTTGGACGTATCAATGCCTAGCTCCTGCAATATGCAAGTAATAAACACCACCTCTCTTAGTGAGAATTCCACTAGCTTTTAAAGTAGAGAAACCAACGTGTCGCTCACCTAGAAATGGTTGTAACTCACCTAGGTTGATGCCTAGGGCGATGGCAAGCACGGTGATGACGCCTCCACCTGTGATTGGTCCTTGGCTTTGATAGGATTGGGGCTCCAAGTAGCGCACAAAAATTGCGCCCAAGTTGAGTGACAAGTTATTGTTGACAGGAGCTTTTGTGAGGACCAAGATGTCCTCCTCGTTGAGTCTTGTAAACTCATTTTGTGCCTGCAAGGTGTTAGCAATAACATAGAACAAATAGTGAATAGCAGGATGCAGAATATTCTTCCCCTTGTTGACTCTAGAAGTGAAACTCATTCTATTGTAATAGTGATCTGGGAAGGGTTCATGTTGACATAAGATGCACGTAAGGCATTAACATAATTGTTTGGTAAACTAAGACAATTGCACCATTCATCAAGTGTCAATGTATAATTGTTGTTCATAAGTCGGAAATAAATTGTGTCCTCTCCGTGCCATGTTTTAACGGTGCTTTACAAAGAACTTAAAAAATCAAGAGTTAACCGCTGATAAGTGGGCACATCTTGGAATACAAAGTTTTACAGGTCAACTATATTGCAAAGTAAATTGAAATCATTAGAAATACCGAGTTGATTCAATAAAACGGGACAAACCCACTTGGTTGTCTTCACTTCTCGGTTCTTGATCTTGTTGAAGCGATCACGTTGGAGCTCATTCCTGAACCGTATCCCCATGCGGTCCTAAGCTGCAGCAGCTGCTTGAGAAGAACTCACAGCAGCATGAGCACGCGTTTGGCTCCTTGTGTTCATATTCGTAGATCACTTGTGTGCGAGGAAATCGAACGAAATTGAGTAGATATGAAGATCCCTTGAGGTTTTGAGAGAGTTTGGAGGTAGAAGAGAGAAAAAGGATTGAAGTTTAGGTGTTGGGGTACCTTCCTGTAGAGGTCCCAACCTTTAAAAAGGTGGAGATCCCTATGTTTACAATGTTAGTCCCTGGATCAATAGCTAGCATCCACAGTTAAGATGTAATATCAAGAAACAAAGGTCATAATACAACTTTATAACCAGTAATATAATAATTCATTACATCTTACATAGCTCATTTGGCTATCTCATTACAATGCAGCAGAAATAATATAGCATGGAGTCCTTCATCTTCAAAGTGCCACAGCCAATCATGTTGGTTGTAGACTTGTAATCCTATTCAACACACTTCACTAACATCAAACAAACCTGCAACATAATAAGTTACAGCCACAAGGGTTAATACATTTGAATTGCATTGGCAAGTGATACTATGGTAGAATAGTGGTATCTATTATCTACATGCAATTTGGCTAAGTGGAGCTTGGGCTTGCTTTGCTCAAAATAGATTTTCCTTATCATTTGAAAACACTAAGTTTTTGTTTGTCAAAATCACCCAAGGCATCTACCAATCATTGATTGAAGATCTTTTAACCCTTGTTCAACCATAAGTTTTTAACTTAGAAATTGGGATGATGAGATCCTTGATACCTTCCATGTCTTGATGCTCAAATTGTCCATTGCCGAGGACACGGCTAAGTACTTAGATTTTACTCTCTCGAGAGGTGGTGCACGTTCCCCACAAGACTCGACATGCATCGAGACAAGATCTTTCAGAAGCCTTCCCTTAGACCAAAATGGACGCGTTCCCAAACCTATCATCCCCTACCACCAACTGTCCATTTGGCTAAGTTATTGCAACCTATATGATCCAGGCAGAGCCCATAATGCCATGTGGCTGCACTTGAAGCTTCTCAACATTTCACTTCTCAAATCTCTTTGTTCCTAGGTGGATTTCCATAGGTGAGATACACTAGGGTTGGCCATGAATATGGGCCCTAGGTAACCACTCAACACAAACCATTCACACCATTCCACCCAGGTGATTCATTCACATAGTTGTTTTATTAAAAAAAACACAAGTCATTAACTTAGAAATATTTCATAGCATGAATATAATCCACCCTTGTTTTCTACTATCTAGGATAAGCATGATAGTAGTAAGGATCTTAACTTAGAAAAATTCTACTAAGGCATCATCTACTAGGATTTCCCATGGCATAGTTTATACTTAGATAATTCCATGCAAGTCCTACTCAAAATATCACTAATGCATAGTGAAAATAATAGGAAAAAAGTATGAAGCACCACTTTCCTTTTTAGTATAGAATATATGTTCACTCCTTGATCTTGCAAATGTCACACTCTTCAAGGTTCACTACAATTTCAATCAAGGCACAAATTCAAACTAGCATTCAAACAATTCATCACCTAAAATAATAAAAACAAAGTAATGCATGCAAGCATGCAAAAGATTGTTTTATTTGAAAAGGTGGTTTCTAATAGGCTATAAACATTTTAAGACACCTATTGGTCATTTATAAAAGTGGTAAAACCATTTGATATTAAGTTAGTGAAAATGGCCACTTTAAATCATTTTTGTTTTTCTAGAAATGATTTAAATCAAAGTAATAATTTCTAGTGTTTGACCAATATATTTTTAAACACAAATGTTAGTGTTTATGGTCAAATTGTTTAAAAAAAAATCATTTACAAAAGGTTTCACTCAAAAACCAATTTTAGATCAAGCACCATTTTATTTTGTTAGAAATGCCTTTAAACAAGATAATAATTTTACTAGGGTTAATATAATACATTTTTAAATCTAAAACATGGTGTTTAGGGTCAGAGAGTTTAAATCAAATCATTTTCCAAAGGTTTTACTCAAAAAGCATTTTTAAACCATAATCAATATTTTTATTTGACTATAAATGCTTCTATTCAAATATTTTTTCCTTAGTATCACAAAATATACTTTAAATATACAAGTTGGTTTTTATGGTAAGTAGGTTCAAAACAAACCATTTACAAAAGATTTTACCCTAAAACATTTTTAGTATAAATTTTATACTCAAAATAGGCCTAGACGTGTTCCTGCAAAAACAACCACTTTTACAAAAGCAATTCACTAACAAAGGGAATGGTTGGAATGTATTCTTTTTGCTGATTCCATTGATATAAAGTTTGCAAAATTTGGACGTGTGGATTTAAAGATATGAATTTTACAAATTCAATCATCTAATAGAACAAATCTGGTTTTAAAAAAAGAGTCCGGGCCATGTGGAGCAATCCTATTGGAGTATACCATTTCGCACGGATCGGTCAGTGTGGACCGTCAGATCTAAATAGAATCGTGCGGCACAAAAACGATCATAACCCTTCGAGTTAAGATTTATATCGTACCCATTAGACCAAGATCCAACGGTTGATGAGCGAGTGACCAAGGATGGGCGGTGCTAGCGGCGGCTGTGCGGCGGCGCGGCTCTACCAGCGGTGGTACAGAGAGTACAGGAAGCGCGGGAGAGGGAGAAGATCATTAACGGACTCACCATGACGTGCTGGATCTCGAGGTGGTAGTCGTAGCTTAAGGGGCGCACGGTGCTGACTTGAATCGCTCGCTAGAGAAGCTTTTGGCAACGGTGTGCTCGGGCTGTCGTCGTTGGCGATGTTACGGACCGTGCTAAGACAAGACAAAGGTTGCGTTAGTTGCGCACGAGGTCGGTGGTCACACGCGTATCAAAGAGAGGGAGAGGGGAAGAGGGGCTTACGGGGAGACGTCGCTGGAATCGAAGCAGATGGCGGCGGTGTTCTGTCGATGTTGTTGCTGAGGGTATGGGGCTCACGCGAGCAAGAGGAAGGTGCTAGGAGATGCGCAGGAGGTGGGGGATCAGTCTTGTTTTCTCTGGGGGTAGTGGGGTGGTGCGTACTGGCCGGAACTATGGACGGAGTTCGTCGGGACATTGGGGGTACGAGCTCGAAATTGTAGTAGCCTGGGGGCTCACTGGGCATGGCGTGAGAGGGGAAAGAGAGAGTGGGCGATGGCGTTTAAGAGGGCAAGGTTGTGGGCGAGAATCACTCAGCCGTTGATGCGAATTAACTCGGAGAATTCAAAGAAGAAACAACCATGATGAATGGGGGGGTGAACTGGTCACGGGGTAGACGACGATGACGCGGCAGTGGGGTCCGTTGTCAGCGAGTGAGTGGGGGTTATGGTGGGGTCCGGTGGTCAGCGTCTGCGGGTGTAAGTGTTCTGGTGCGAATCATTTTCTGCGGCGAGAAAGATATAGATGGGCTAGCTAGGCTTAGTTGGGCCAGGTTCCTGGGCTGGTCTTTTCTATTTATTTTCTTCTCTATTTCTTTTTATTTTTCTATTTTAATTTTCTGTTTTGAATTCAAACTATCATTTGAATTCAGATTCCTTTTTCAAATATTTTCCAAATATTCAGTATGTATCTATACTGTTTTAAATATGTATTTAAAGTCCATTTTATAATAATTATTTTATTCATTTATGGTTTATTATTTAATTAAAATAGGTACTTGCCTTTATTTAAATAGTATTTTAAATATATTTTCAAACTCTTATTTGAATTCTAATTTTCACCAAACCTTTTTAGTAGGTTTTATTTATTCAATAGGGTGTTAAATAATTCACTTTGAATTATTTGAAATATTTTTAATATGATTTATTAATCATTTAAATTAGGCATTTGTCTTTATTCCAATAAAATAAAATATGGTTTTAAACCTTATAAATTTTATTCCAATAATTCATTTTATGTTAATTAGATAACCTTTTAATCCACTTTGGCAATTTCCAATTTACTATTTTCTCATGATTTAATTAATCATGTCTATTAGGGATTTTATCTTCATTGAAATAGAACATAATTTGGTTAATGCCATATTATTTTATTTGAATATTCCTTCCTTTATTTTATTTGGATTTGGATTATCTTTGTTCCATTTGCTTATGGATTTAATTCAAGGTCTAAATTATCTTCTAAATATTTTTATTTGGATTTATTATTTAATTTAGGCAACTTGTCTTTATTTAAATAAAATTGGACATTGTTCAATCCTTATGATTTTATTTAAATAATATTTTACCCTTATTTATTATTCAATAATCTTTCATTTTACTTTTTTATGGATTTGGCCAAGATTTAATTTGGCTTTTAAATATTCCCTATTTATTTATTTATTTATTTCTTTATCTTATAAAATCCATATCTTTTTATTTATAGATCCAAAATTGGTGATTCCAATTTGTATGATTTTATTTAATATTTGTTTATCTTTTTAAATCCTTTAGGATTATTTTGCTCACAATTTGGTATGGATTTTAGATAGGAGCTTTATTAGCCTTGAAATTATTTTCTTTTATCTTAATAAATTCATAAGTTTTTATCCATGGCTCCAAATTAATTGAAACCAATTTCTATGGTTTTATAATATTTTTATTTATCATTTTTTATCACTTATAAATGTTTGTTAACAAATTTTTATATGGATCAAATCCATAGTCTTAGGGAGATCTTGGAAATGTTTTATTCCATTAGGGTTTTAGGGTTTTGGTTTAGCTTTTCCAAGTGTTTAAATTTCAAGATACATTCATTGATGATTGCATTTCACTTGATTGAAATTTGTTGGATTCCATTTTATTCAAAGTTTTTCAAGAAGGGTTTTGATGTTTCCATTTAGAAACAAAAAGTTTATTTTCACCCTAAATTTCAACAATTATTTATTTTGTTTATTTATTTTTCACATTTCAAAATTTGGAAAATTTTGGGATGTGACAGGCTATCACCCTTAAAAGAAATCTCGTCCTGAGATTTGGGAAGGCTAGAGGTTACAAGTTGGCTTCAAGACAACTAGGTTACTACCACCCTTAAAAAGGTTTACAACTAAATTACATCTTGGCTTACTTGGGATCTTGATGTATCTTCTCTAGGCAGTTATTGGCATAATGTCCTTTGTTTCCACACTTGAAACATGTGACAAGGCTGATGTCTCTCATATATTGACTTGTCTTGTCTTTCTCCTTTTCAGGACAATGTGATGCATAATGGCCTAGCTCTTTGCATTTGTGGCACATCACTTGGCTAATTCCCTTATTCTTCTTCTTCTTGGGTTTCTCCAAAGCTAGGAGTTCCTCTAGTTCATGTTCTTCATACCGCACCTCAAATGTGGGAAATCTTCCTCGGTTCCTTGAACGATTCCTTGGATAATACTTATGTTTCCTCTCTTGTCCATCAAGGTGATTAACAATGTATGGAGGTGCAATCTGAGGTTTGTCTTTATCTTCATACTTCTTGATAGAAGTTGTTTCCTCATGGGGGTTTCCAAACTTTTGATGCATTCCTCCTTGTTTCATTTGTTGAACTATAGGATAGATGGGTCATTGGATAGGGACATGATTATTTCCTTCACATAGGAAACAAGTAACTTGAGATGTGGGGCATTGTTTAGTTGGATGTTTCTCTTCATAATTAGGGCATTGATCCTCATGCTCTTTAGAAGTGTGTTCCATGTCTCCACAAATATTGCAAGCTTGAGTTCCTTCTATAATATCATCCTTGACATCATTGTTGTCACTAACTCCTTGGTAAAGGTTGTCTCTCATGTTGATCATTTGATTTGTCATCCCTTGCAACAATTGGGATTGGATTTCCAAAATCTTTTGCAAGGTTGGGTCTAACTTATTGTTGTTGGCTAAAAACTGAGTTGTCACTTGACTCAACTGGGTTTGGTTTGCTAGTAGTTGTTCTCTCATGTGCATCTCTTGGTTGTTGTTGTTGTTGTCACCATTCTTGATGTTGGAGTCTCTTGGAGAGGTCGTCTGTTTGGTTTGTATTGGGATTAGAGTAGGCAAAAGATTCCTAGAGAAATAATTCTATTCACACACAAGAAATCATACAAGCAATGTGCAAGCAATCACAATCACACATTTCAATCAAACAACAAGGTTCAAACACATTTTTAGGCAACAAAATATTTTTTCTACACCATATAAGTTGGTGTGATTGATTTAAACTAAACACTAATATGGTGGTCCATCTATATGGTTCACTTGAGATCATTTCCTTCTTCTTAGTTGTTTCTTCTTTAATGAGATCATGGTTTCCTTGGAAAAATTCTTGCATCTTGGTCACAAAACTTCAAAGGTGATGATGGTTCCTTCTAAGTCTTCAAGTCTTGAGTAACATTCTTGTCTCACTTGTAGTCCTTAGTGATGTCCAAGTTGAAGTCCTTGATGAAACTAAAGTTGAAGTCGTTTGAGTTGGTGAAGTCCTTTGCTCATATTGAGGTCTTTGCTCATGGTGAAGTCTTTATCCATCAAGTTTGAAAATGAAAAGGTGTAGATTCAAAACAAAAAGATTGAGGAAAGAGTTTACAAGATTATTTGTAAATAAGTTTTGGAACAAAATACAACTCCTATTTTTCTAAAGGGTTTTGTCCAATCCTAGGGCTAAAATCCTATAGGCAACACAGTGCTCTGATACCATCTGTAGAGGTCCCAACCTTTAATAAGGTAGATATCCCTGTGTTTACAATGCTAGTCCCTGGATCAATAGCTAGCATCCACGGTTAAGATGTAATATTAAGAAACAAAGGTCATAATACAACTTTATAACCATGAATATAATAATTCATTACATCTTACATAGCTCATTTGGCTATCTCATTACAATGCAGCAGAAATAACTATAGCATGGAGTCCTTCATCTTCAAAGTGCCACAGGCAATCATGTTGGTTGTAGACTTGTAATCCTATTCAACACACTTCACTAACATCAAACAAACCTGCAACATAATAAGTTACAGCCACAAGGGTCAATACATTTGAATTGTATTGGCAAGTGATACTATGGTAGAATAGTGGTATCTATTATCTACATGCAAATTGGCTAAGTGGAGCTTGGGCTTGCTTTGCTCAAAATAGATTTTCCTTATCATTTGAAAACACTAAGTTTTTCTTTGTCAAAATCACCCAAGGCAGCTACCAATCATTGATTAAAGATCCTTTAACCCTTGTTCAACCACAAGTTTTTAACTTAGAATTTGGGATGAGGAGATCCTTGATAGCTTCCATGTCTTGATGCTCAAATTTTCCATTGTCGGGGACACGGCTAAGTACTTAGATTTTACTCTCTCGAGAGATGGTGCACTTTCCCCACAAGACTCGACATGCATCGAGACAAGATCTTTCAGAAGCCTTCCTTAGACCAAAATGTTAGCGTTCCCAAACCTATGATCCCCTACCACCAATTGTCCATTTGGCTAAGTTATTGCAACCTATATGATCCAGGCAGATCCCATAATGCCATGTGGCTACACTTGAAGCTTCTCAACATTTGACTTCTCAAATCTCTTTGTTCCTGGGTGGCTTTCCACAAGTGAGATACACTAGGGTAGGACATGAATATGGGCCCTAGGTAACCACTCAACACAAACCATTCAAACCATTCCACCCAGGTGATTCATTCACATAGTTGTTTTATTAAACAAAACACAAGTCATTGACTTAGAAATATTTCATAGCATGAATATAATCCACCCTTGTTTTCTACTAGCTAGGTTAAGCATGAGAGTAGTGAGGATCTTAACTTAGGAAAATTCTACTAAGGCATCATCTACTAGGATTTCCCATGGCTCAGTTTATACTTAGAAAATTCCATGCAAGTCATACTCAAAATATCACTAATGCATAGTGAAAATAATAAGACAAAAGTATGAAGCACCACTTGCCTTTTTAGTAGAGAATTTATGTTCACTCCTTGATCTTGAAATGTCACACTCTTCAAGGTTCACTACAATTTCAATCAAGGCACACATTCTTACTAGCATTCAAACAATTCATCACATAAAATAATAAAAACAAAGTAATGCATGCAAGCATGCAAAAGATTGTTTTATTTTAAAAGGTGGTTTATAATAGGCTATAAAAATTTAAAACACCTATTGGTCATTTATAAAAGTGGTAAAACCATTTGATATTAAGTTAGTGAAAATGGCCACTTTAAATCATTTTTGTTTTGCTAGAAATGGTTTAAATCGAAGTAATAATTTCTAGTGTTTGAAAAATATATTTTAAACACAAATGTTAGTGTTTATGGTCAAAGTGTTTAAAAAACAAAATCATTTACAAACGGTTTCACTCAAAAACCAATTTTAGATTATTTTGTTAGAAATGCCTTTAAACAAGATAATAATTTTACTAGGGTTAATCTAATACATTTTTAAATCTAAAACATGGTGTTTAGGGTCAGAGAGTTTAAATCAAATCATTTTCCAAAGGTTTTACTCAGAAAGCATTTTAAACCATAATCAATATTTTTATTTGACTAGAAATGCTTCTATTCAAAGATTTATTCCTTAGTATCACAAAATATACTTTTAAATATAGAAGTTGGTTTTTATGGTCAGTAGGTTCGAAACAAACCATTTACAAAATATTTTACCCCAAAAACATTTTTATAATAAATTTTATACTCAAAATAGGCCTACACATGTTTCTGCAAAAACAACCATTTTTATAGAAGCAATTCACTAAACAAAGGGAATGGTTGGAAAGTATTATTTTTGCTGATTCCATTGATATAAAGTTTCTAAAATTTTGACGTGTGAGTTTAAAGTTATGAATTTTAAAAATTCAATCATCTAATAGAACAAATCTGGTTTTAAAAACAGAGTCCGGGCCACGTGGAGCAATCCTATTGGACCATACCGTTTCGCACGTATCGGTCAGTGTGGACCGTAAGATCTAAATAGAATCGTGTAGCACAGAAACGATCATACCCCTTTTGAGTTAAGATTTTATCGTACCCATCAGATCAAGATCCGACGACTGATGAGCGAGTGACAAAGGATGGCCGGCGCTAGCGGCGGCTGTACGGCGGCGCGGCTCTGCCAGTGGTGGTACGGCGAGTACATGAAGAGCGGGAGAGGGAGAAGATCATTACCGAACTCGCCGTGATGTTTTGGAGCTCGAGGTGGTAGTCGTAGCTTAAGGGGCGCACGGTTCTGACTTGAATCGCTCGCCGGAGAAGCGTCTGGCGACGGTGTGCTCGGGCTGTCGTTGTTGGCGATGTTACGGACCGCGCTAAGACAAGAAAAAGGTTGCGTTAGCTGCACACGAGGTCGGTGATCACGCGCGTATCAACAAGAGGGAGAGGGGAAGAGGGGCTTACGGGGAGACGTCGCCGGAATCGAAGCATACGGCAGCGATGTTCTGTCGATGTCGTTGCCGAGGCTACGGGGCTCTCGCGAGCGAGAGGAAGGTGCTAGGAGATGCGCAGGAGGCGGGGGATCGGTCTCGTTTGCTCTTGGGGCAGTGGGGTGGTGCGTACTGGTCGGAATTGTGGCCGGAGTTCATCGGGATAGTGGGGGCGCGAGCTCAAAATTGTAGCAGCCTGGGGGCTCACTGGGCATGGCGTGAGAGGGGAAAGAGAGAGTGGGCGATGGCGTTTAAGAGGGCAAGGTTGTGGGCGAGAATCACTCAGCCGTTGATGCGAATTAACTCGGAGAATTCAAAGCAGAAACAGTCGCGGTGAATGGGGGGATGAACTGGTCGCGGGGTAGACGACGATGACGCGGCAGTGGGGTCCGGTTGTCAGCGAGTGAGTGGGGGTTATGGTGGGGTCCGGTGGTCAGCGTCTGTGGGTGTAAGTGTTCTGGTGCAAATCGTTTTCTGCAGGGAGAAAGAGATAGATGGGCTAGCTAGGCTTAGTTGGGCCAGGTTCCTCTCTGTTTCTTTTCTATTTTTTCCTCTCTATTTCTTTTTCTTTTTCTATTTTAATTTTTTGTTTTGAATTCAAACTATCATTTGAATTCAGATTCCTTTTTCAAATCTTTTCCAAATATTCAGTATGTATCTATACTGTTTTAAATATGTATTTAAAGTCCATTTTATAATAATTATTTTATTCATTTATGGTTTATTATTTAATTAAAATAGGTACTTGCCTTTATTTAAATAGTATTTTAAATATATTTTCAAACTCTTATTTGAATTCTAATTTTCACCAAACCTTTTTTAGTAGGTTTTATTTATTCAATAGGGTGTTAAATAATTCAATTTGAATTATTTGAAATATTTTTAATATGATTTATTAATCATTTAAATTAGGAATTTGCCTTTATTCCAATAAAATAAAATATGGTTTTAAACCCTTATAAATTTTATTCAAATAATTCATTTTATGTTAACTAGATAACCTTTTAATCCACTTTGGCAATTTCCAATTTACTATTTTCTCATGATTTAATTAATCATTTCTATTAGGGATTTTATCTTCATTCAAATAGAACCGAATTTGGTTAATGCCATATTATTTTATTTGAATATTCCTTCCTTTATTTTATTTGGATTTGGATTATCTTTGTTCCATTTGCTTATGGATTTAATTCAAGGTCTAAATTATCTTCTAAATATTTTTATTTGGATTTATTATTTAGTTTAGGCAACTTGTCTTTATTTAAATAAAATTGGACATTGTTCAATCCTTATGATTTTATTTAAATAATATTTTACCCTTATTTATTATTCAATAATCTTTCATTTTATTTTTTTATGTATTTGGCCAAGATTTAATTTGGCTTTTAAATATTCCCTATTTATTTATTTCTTTCTTTATCTTATAAAATCCATATCTTTTTATTTATAGATCCAAAATTGGTGATTCCAATTTGTATGATTTTATTTAATATTTGTTTAACTTTTTAAATCCATATATTTTTATTTATAGATCCAAAATATAAGGAGATTAGCCAAGTGTGGTGTAACAACTGCAAAGAGCTAGGCCATTAAGTGTCAACTTGTCCACAGAAGATACGTGAAGAACTCAATCTTGTCACATGTTACAATTGTGGTGACCAAGGACATTATGCAAGCAATTGTGCAGAAAAGATGAAGCACAAGATAAATCCTATGAAGGATCTCAGCCTTGTCACATGTTTCAAGTGTGGAAACAAAGGACACTATGCAGATGTTTGCCCAGAGAAGTATCATCAAGACCCCAAGCAAACCAAGATGTAATCTAGTTGGAAGGATTTTAAGGGTGGTAGTACCCTAGTTACTTTCAGCCAACTTGTAACCCTTATATTTCCCAAATCTCGGGACGAGATTTATTTTAAGGGTGGTAGCCTGTCACATCCCAAGATTTTCCAAATCTTGTAATGTGAAAAATAAATAAACAAAATAAATAATTGTTGAAATTTAGGGTGAAAAGAAACTTTTTGTTTCTAAATGGAAACTTAAAATCCCATCTTGAACAAACTTTGGTTAATGTTTGAATCTAACTAAATTCAAATCAAGTAGAATGCAATCTTCATAAATGCATCTGGAAATTTAAACACTTGGAAAATGAACCAAAACCCTAAAACCCTAATGGAATCAATCATTTCCAAGATATCTCTAAGACCATGGATTTGATCCATATAAAAAATTTTCAACAAACATTTACAAATGATGACAAATAGAAATATTATAAAACCATATAAATTTATTTCACTTAAATTGGAGACATAAATAAAATCTTATGAATTTAATAAGATAAGGAAATTGAATTTCCAAAACTAATAAAGCACCTAACTAAAAATACATATCAGATGGTGATAAAATAATCATAAATACATTTAAAAGGATAAACAAATATTAAATAATATTTTACAAATTGGAATCACCAAGTTTGGATCTATAAATAAAAAGATATGGATTTTATAAGATAAAGATAGAAATATTAAATAAGGAATATTTAAGGGACAAATTAAATCTTGACCTAATCCATAAGCAAATGGAATGAATATAATCCAAATTCAAATAAAATAATGGATAAGGAATTTTCAAATTAAATAAAATAGCATTAACCGAATTCCATTTCCATTTGAATAAAGACAAGATCCCTATTAGAAATGATTAATTAAATCATGGGAAAATAATATTTGGAATTTACCCAAGTGGAATAAAAGTTGTTTAATTAACTTAAATAAGATCAAGGAAATCTTCCAAATAAAATTTATGGAATTAAAAATATATTTAATTTCATTCGAATAAAGACAAATACCTAACTTTAAATGATTAATAAAACATATTTAAAACATTCCAAATAATTCAAGGCGAATTATTTGACACCCAAATAAACAAATAAAACCTACTGAAAAGATTTTGGAAAGATTTAGATTTCAAATGGAATTTTAAAAACATTATTAAACCTTATATGAATTAATGTAAGGGCCTATTTTAAATAATTTAAAGACCCTCAAAAGAATAAAAGGAATAATCTAAATTTGACTTTAAAATGTATTAATAAATAGTATTTGAATATACATAAAGTTTGGTAGAAATTTGAATTCAAATGGATGTTTGAATTGATTAAACAAAATCAAAACAGAATAAAAGAATTGGAAAAAGAAAAATAAACAGGAGAAGAAAAAATAAAAACAGAACAACCCAACCAGACCTGGCCCACTAAGCCCAACACCAGCCCACTCCCTCTCTCCCACGAGAAAATGTTTCATACCAAAACTTAATCCGCGCAGTCGCCGACAGATGGACCCCACCCCTTCTCTCTCTCTCGCTGACAACCACGCCCCACTTGTCAGTCTTCTTCCTCCCCGCGAAAACCACGCCCTCGTCGCCGTTTTTGCCGATTGATTACGCGCTTGATTCCTCATTAACCGCGCGTTGATTCAGCCCCGCGATCACGCATACATAAGCGCCTGCCCTCTCTCTCTATTTTCCCTCACTCACCGCACCTCCTCCGCCCCAGGGCTGCCCGAATTTCTCTCGGCAACATCCACTGCTCCGGCGAGATTCTCCGTCAATTCCGGCCACCACCGCCAGCCCCACTGCCTCCAGAGCACACAAGCTTGCTCGCCATCATCTCCTGCACCTACCAGTGCCTTTTCCTCACTCGCGCGCGCCTCAGACGCTCGGCAACAACCTCGACTGAACTCCGCCACCGTCTGCCTCGACTCCGGCGACTCCACACGGTGAGCTCTGACCTCCCTTTCCCCTCTTTTTGATACTCCTGTGCGCGCCACGACCTTGCGCATCTGACCTTGTCCTCCACTCGTCATAGCACGCTCTCAATCCTCGCCTCCGTCAAGACCAGCACGAACCCGACGCCAGGCAGAACTCCGGCGAGAAATTTTGGTCGTCCTCGTGCGCCCCTGTCCAGGAAAAGACTACGTCAAGCTTTCCCACGATGCAGAGATCGCTGTAAGCCATCTCTCTCCCTCTCTCGCCTTCTAAATCACCGGCAACCTCTCCGCCAGAGCGCACCGCCGCCACTCGCCACCGCCAGCGCTGCTCACTCTAGGTCAAACACGCAGCAACCGTTAGATGCAGATCCATCGTCTAAGATAGAGTCACTTATCGAAGAGGTATGAGAGCATCTACGCCGTGCAATTTGCTTTAGATCCAGCAGCCCACATTAGTCGATCCACGCGAACCGTTATTGACCAATAGAATCGCTCCACGTGGCCAGCCTTTTGTTTTAAAAACACAAACTAATCTATTAGATGTTTGATTTTGTAAATTGCATAACTTTTGATCCACACGTCCAAATTTTGCAAATTTTATATCAATGGAATCATCAATACAAACCCTATCTAACCATGCACTTTGTTTAGTAAATTGATTCTATTAAATTGGTTGTTTTTGCAGAAACTTGTGTAGGCATATTTTGAATATAAAATTCATTCTAAAATTATTTTTGTGATAAAACCTTTGGCAAATGGATTGTTTTGAACCTAATGACCTTGGAAACCAACTCATGGATTTGAAGATGCATTTGGTAAATCTAAAGAGTAAATCTTTGATTTAAAGCATTTCTAGTCAAATAAAAATAATGTTTATTTATTAAAAATGCTTTTGGAAGAAAACCTTTGGGAAATGTTTTGATTTAAACTCTCTGACCCTAAACACAAGGTTTTATGATTTAAAAATATATTTGGTGAACCATATAAGGATTGTTACTTTGCTAAAGGCATTTTCAACCACATAAAATATTGATTTGGTTTAAAAATGATTTATAAGTAAAGTCTTTTGCAAATGATTTTGCCACTTTATAAAATGACCAATAAGTGTTTTAGAATGTTTATAACCTATTAGAAACCACTTTTGCAAATAAAACAATCTTTGGCATGCTTGCATGCATTGTTTTGTTTCTATTATTTTATGTGATGTTTTGCTTGAATGATAGATTGAATCTTTGCTTGCTTGATTGAATTGTAGTGGAATTTGAAGAGGGTGATCATTGCAAGATAAAGGAGTGAACTTATATTATCTACCAAAAAGGCAAGTGATGATTCATACTTTTGTCCCATTATTTTCACTATGCATTAGTGATATTTATAAGTAGGACTTGCATGGAAATTTTGCTAAGTATAAACTATGCCATGGGAAATCCTAGTAGATGAAAGCTTAGTAGAAATTTCCTAAGTTAAGATTCCTACTACTATCTTGCTTAGCTTAGCTAGTAGAAAACAAGGGTGGAATATATTCATACTATGGAATATTTCTAAGTCAAGGACTTGTGTTTTGTTTAATAAAACAACTAAGTAAATGAATCACCTGGGTGGAATGGAAAGAATGGTTTGTGTTGAGTGGTTATGCAAGTCCAGTATGCTGGGAAAAACTTGGGCATCACAAAGTCCAGTATACCGGGGAAAACTTGGTATCTCACTTGTGGAATGCCACCCAAGAACAAAGAGATTTGAGATATCAAATGTTGAGAAGCTCCAAGTGCAGCCATTTGGCATTATGGGCTCTGCCTGGATCATATAGGTTGCAATAACTTAGCCAAATGGACAGTTGGTGGTAGGGGATGATAGGTTGGAACGCGTCCATTCTGGTCTAAGGGAAGTCTTCTGAAAGATCTTGTCTTGGTGAAACCAAGTCTTGCGGGGAAAGTGCACCACCTCTACAGAGTGTAAAATCTAAGTACTTAGTCATGTCCCTGGTAAAGGACAATTTGAGCATCAAGACATGGAAGCTATCAAGAATCTCCTCATCCCAATTTTCCAAGTTAAAACTTTGTGGTTGAACAAGGGTTGAAGGATCACCAATTTCTATTAGAAGATGCCTTGGGTGATTTTGTCAAGAAAAAACTTAGTGTTTTCAAACGATAAGAAAAAAATCTATTTTGAGCAAAGAAAGCCTAAGCTCCACTTAGACAAAAGCATATAGAAGATAGACTCCACTATACTACCATAGTATCACTTGCCAATACAATTCAAATGTATTGACCGTTCTGGCTGTAACTTATTATGTTGTAGGTTCATTTGATGTTAGTGAAGTGTGTTGATTAGGATTACAAGTCTACAACCAACATGTTTGCATGTGGCACTTTGAAGATGAAGGACCCCATGCTATAGTTATTTCTGCTGCATTGTAATGAGATAGCTAAATGAGCTATGTAAGATGTAATGAATTATTTTATTCCTGGTTATAAAGTTGTAATATGACCTTTGTTTCTTGATATTACATCTTAACTGTGGATGCTAGCTATTGATCCAGGGACTACCATTGTAAACACAGGGATCTCTACCTTATTAAAGGTTGGGACCTCTACAGCAGCGCTGAGTTGATGTAGGAGCGCTTCGTTGGGAACCCCAAGAGCAAGGTGTGAAGCAGCACAACAGCAAGTTTTCCCTCAGTAAAAACCAAGGTTATCGTGTAGGGGTTCGTAGCATGGAAAACAAAAAATTTCTATCGCATACAAACAAACAAGCCAAGATCTATCTACTAGATTGTAGCAACGAGTCGATGGAATAACTTACCCTCGAAGATTCCAAAGTGTTTAACGAGAGCGGATTCTTGTGGGTGATGTAGTCGTACTCTTTCCGATCTCAAGATCGTGTGGACGATCCTTCCGGCGCCACGTTCCGGCGCTCTCAAGATCGGTGACACGTTCGGTACTGACGAAGACCTTCCTCTCCTTGTTCCAAAGAAAATGGAGGTTGTAGTACTCTCCTAGCGATTCGGCAAAGACAACGTGGTACCTGAAGTAGAGGGAGATCCGCAGGCTTCGCCTTAAGCCAAGTAGTATGGTGGAGCTTATGAGAGAGGCTATTAGTGGTCTAGTAATTAGACACACCAATTAGAAGGCTCTAAACCAATTAGAAGGCTCTAAACTGGCTAAAGCAATTAGAAGCTCTAAACCAAAACGGCTCTAAACCGGAGATCTAGAGGTGAAACTTGTGTGTCTCTAGGAGGAGCCCTGCCCTCCTTTTATGGGAGGGGGTCTTGGCCAGGAGGGAGGGAGTCCCTCCCAACTCGCCTAGGGCTGGCGCCGCCGGGAGGAGTCCAACTCCTCCTCCAGGTTGGTTCCAACTCCTCTTGCTTGTTTCCCACAGTTTCTTGTTTTGGCAGTTTGACTTTCAAACTGGACATTTGACTTTTCTGTTTTAGGATTCAATTTAATCCTTTATTTGGGACAGAAAGAACACTTAGTACATGATGCAATCATTCCATTAAGTAATGACACATTCATGTACCCCTCCCCCCCCGGAGTGCCGGACAATCCGGAACCTTCTAGAACATTCCCGATGAAAACACCGGAATCATTCCCGAACTCCGAAACGGGACTTTCCTTATATGAATCTTATTCTCCGGACCATTCCGGATCACCTCGTGATATCCCGGATCCCATCCGAGACTCCGAACAACATTCGGTCTCTTTCTCATAATACCATAACTACTCAAACAACGTCGAATCCTTAAGTGTGTCTCCCTACGGTTCATGAATTATGCGGACATGATCGAGACACTTCTCCGAACAATAACCAATAGAGGAATCTGGAAATTCATATGGCTCTACATATTTCTACGATTACTTTGATCGAATGAACCACTTACATACGATACCAATTTCCCTTTGTCTCACGATATGTTACTTATCCGAGGTTATGATCGTCGGTATCTCCGCATACCTAGTTCAACCTCGCACCGATAAGTACTCTTTTCTCGTTCCGTGATATGTGATCCCTTGTGACCAAGTCACATGCTTGCAAGCCAATTGGATGACATTCCACCGAGAGGGCCCAGAGTATATCTATCCGTCATGTGGATGGACAAATCCCACTCTTGATCCATGTGTTTCAACCAATACTTTCCGAACACTTAATGCCACCTTTATAGCCACCCAGTTACGGTGTGGTGTTTGATGTCATCAAAGCATCCATCCGGTAAAGGTGATATGCATGATCTCATAGTCGAAGGAATTAGGTTACTATGTATCAGAAAGCATATAGCAATTGAACTAATGAAATGACTTGATCTTTATGCTACGCTTATCTATAGGAGTATGTCCACCATATCATTCTCCTAACGATATGATCTTGTTGTTGATAACATCTCAATGTTCATGATAGGGAAACCACAATCATTAATCAACCAACAAGCTAGTGAAGTATAGAGGCTATACTAGGGACTTCAAATTAAGTTTACAATTCACACAAGTATTAATGTTTCCTTTTTAATACTATTATAGCATGAATATAAACATTTATCATAAACACAAAGATATAATAATAACTACATTTATTATTGCCTCTAGGGCATATCTCCAACAGTCTCCCACTTGCACTAGAGTCATCTAATCTAGATTACATGGTAATATACCGAACACCCATGGCAGTTTGGTGTTGGTCATGTTTTGCCCTCGGGAGAGGTTTAGTCAACGGATCCGCCACATTCAGATCTGTGTACTTTGCAAATCTTTATATCCCCATCCCGGATATGTTCTCGAATAGCGTGAAAACGCAGCTTGATATGCTTCACTTGTGTGACCTTGGTTCTTGCGCATTGGCTATGGCGCCCATGTTATCACAAGAGATAGACATTGGGTCCAGTAGACTTGGAACCACACCCACTGTAATGAACTCTTTCATCCATATCGCTTGTGAAGCCTCCGGCAGCCATGTATTCCGATTCGGTTGAAGATCTCGCCACAACGCTTTGCTTTGCACTCCTCCAGCTAATCACTGCACCATTCAAAATAAATACGTGCGGATTGTGATTTAGAATCATCCGGATCGGTGTTCCAACTAGCATCGGTGTAACCATTAACAACGAGCTGTTCATCACCTCCATAAGAAAGAACCATATCCTTAGTTCTTCTCAAGTACTTAAGGATGTTTTTGACCGCTGTCCAATGATCCACTCCTGGATCACTTTGATATCTGCTAGTTAAACTAACAGCATATGCAATGTCGGGTCTAGTACATAGCATGGCATACATTAGAGATCCTATGGCTGAGGCATAGGGAGTCTTACTCATCCTTTCTCTATCTTCTGCCGATGTCGGACTTTGAGTTTTACTCAAGGTCGTATTGGGCAACATGGGCAAGAACCCTTTCTTGCTTTCTTCCATTCCAAACTTCTTTAGAACTTTGTCCAAATATGTACTCTATGACAATGATATTTGGTGTTTCGATCTATCTCTATAAATCTTTATGCCTAATATGTAAGCTGCTTCGCCAAGATCCTTCATTGAAAAACTATTATTCAAATATTCCTTGACACTATTAAGAAGGTCTACATCATTCCCAATCAACAATATGTCATCCACATACAGTATTAAGAATGCTACAGAGCTCCCACTCACTTTCTTGTAAATACAAGCTTCTCCATAAGTTTGTATAAAACCAAAACTTTTGATTACCTTATCAAAACGTTGATTCCAACTTCGGGATGCTTGCTTCAATCCATAGATGGACCGTTGAAGTTTGCATACCTTGTTAGCATCTTTAGGATCGACAAAACCTTTGGGTTGCATCATATACAACTCTTCATCAATGTCTCCATTGAGGAATGCTTTTTGACATCCATCCGCCATATCTCATAATCATAATATGCAGCGATTGCTAACATAATCCTCACAGACTTTAGCTTCGCTACCGTAAGAAAGTCTCATCGTAGTCAACTCCTTGAATTTGTCGAAACCCTTTGCGACAAGTCGAGCTTTATAGATGATAACATTACCATCAACATCTGCTTTCTTCTTGAAAATCCATTTGTTCTTGATGACCTTCCGGCCATCCGGTAAGTCCACCAAAGTCCATACTTGGTTTTCGTACATGGATCCAATCTCGGATTTCATGGCTTCTTGCCATTTATTGGAATCTGGGCTCATCATCGCTTCCTCATATGTCTCGGGGTCATCGGTGTTGTCCACCACCATGACATTCATAACGGAATCATACCAATGGAGGTACGAGTTCTCGTTGACCTCCGAGGCTCTGTAGCAACTTCAACCAAGTTTCATGATCATCATCATTAGCTTCCTCTCTTATTGGTGCAGGCACCACATGAACTTCTTCGGTCTTTGCTACTCGTAATTTTGAGAGAAGGTTTGACAACCTCGTCGAGTTCTACTTTCCTTCAGTCACTTCTTTCGAGAGAAATTCCTTCTCTAGAAAGGATCCATTCTTAACGAATGTTTTGCCTTGGATCTATGATAGAAGGTATACCCAATAGTTTCCTTGGGTATCCTATGAAGACGCATTTTTCGCTTTGGGTTCAAGCTTGTCCGCTGTAACTTTTTACATAGGCTTCGCATCCCCAAACTTTAAGGAGCGACAATTTAGGTTTCTTCCCAAACCATAATTCATACGGTGTCGTTTAAGCGGATTTAGGCGGTGCCCTATTTAAAGTGAATGCGGCTTTCTAATGCATAACCCCAAAATGATAGCGGTAAATCGTAAGTGACATCATAGAGCGAACCATATCTAAGAGAGTTCGATTCTGACGTTCGGACACACCATTACTGTGGTGTTCGGCGGTGTCAATTGTGAAAGTATTCCGCACTTCTTTAAATGCTCGCCAAACTCGTAACTTAGATATTCACCTCCACGATCAGAACGTAGAAATTTAATCTTCTTGTTACGTTGATTCTCTACCTCACTTTGAAACTCCTTAAACTTCTCGAAAGTTTCGGACTTATGTTTCATGAAATAGATATACCCATATCTACTCAAGTCATCCATGAAGGTAAGAACATAACGATAACCACCGCGCGATGCTACACTCATTGGACCACACACATCGGTATGTATGATTTCCAATAAGTCCGTAGCTCGCTCCATCATACCAGAAAATGGAGTCTTAGTCATTTTACCCATCAGACATGCTTCGCATCTTTCAAGTGATTCAAAATCAAGTGATTCAAGAAGTCCATCGGAATGGAGTTTCTTCATACGTTTCACTCCGATGTGACCAAGACGATAGTGCCACATATAGGTCGAATTATCGCTTGATTTCAAACGTTTAGCCTCAATGTTGTTGATATGTGTATTTCCACTATCGAGATTCAATAAGAATAGACCATCTATCAAAGGTGAATGTGCATAAAACATATTACTCATATAAATAGAACAACCATTATTCTCGGATTTAAACAAGTAACCGTCTACTTAATAAACAAGATCCCGATATAATGTTCATGCTCAACGCAGGCACCAAATAACAATTATTTAAGTATAAAACTAATCCGATGGTAGATGAAGGGGTAGCGTGCCGACGCGATCACATCAACCTTTGATCCGTTTCCCAGCGCATCGTCACCTCGTTCTTCGCTAGCTTCCGTTTATTCTGCAGCATTTGTTTGAGTTACAAATATGAGCAACCGAACCAAGATTCAAATACCGAGCACTATTACGGTACTAGTGAGATACACATCAATAACATGTATATCGGATATACCTTTCTTCTTGATGTTGCCGTTATTCAAATCCGCCAAGTACTTTGGGCAATTCCGCTTCGATGACCTTCTCCCTTGCGGTAAAAGCACTCGATGTCGGGCTTAGGTCCAGCCACGGTCTTCTTCGTCGTGGTAGCTTTCTTACCACCCTTCTTGAAGTGTCCCTTTTGCTTAGACTTGCCTTTCTTGAATTTGGTGGTCTTATTGACCAACAACACTTGGTGCTCTTTCTTGATCTCCACTTCTGCAGATTTCAACATGGCAAAGAGTTCTGGCAACGTCTTGTTCATGTTCTGCATGTTGTAGTTCATCACAAAGTTCTTGTAACTTGGTGGTAGTGATAGGAGGACACGGTAAATCCCCAAAGCATTAGGAATCACTATACCCAAGCTTTGAAGTTTGTTTGCGTGCCCAGACATCTAAAGCACATGCTCACTGACGGAGCTGCCCTCTTCCATCTTGCAGTTAAAGAACTTTTCAGAAGCCTCATAGCTTTCAATTGCCGCATGAGTCTCAAAAATCAATTTGAGATCCTCGACAATATCATATGGGTCTGACTCTTCAAACCTTTTTCAAGCTCGATTCTAAACCATACAAGATAGCACACTTTGAACTATGGAGTCTTGATTCTTCCGAAGCGAGGTAAACATTCTTTACTTCATCGGAAGCATTGGTGCAGTGGGTCACCCGGTGCATCCGACATAGGTCAAATTACCACCTGTGAGGACAATCCTCAAATTGCGGAACCAATCCATGTTGCTTCCATTGTTTTTCAACTTTTCTTTCTCTAGGAGCATTAAAATTGATGGTAGGCTGCCATTGATCTACAACATATTTGCAATAGTTTAGACTAAGTTTATGACAAATTGAATTCAAATTAATAATAAAATTAAACTAGGTGAACTCCCACTCAAAACAATATCCCTCACATTGTTTTAGTGATCACACGAACCAAATCCACCATATCAACACCGATCATCACGAGAGTTGACATAGTTTCAATGGCGAACAATCGTCATGTTCATCATATCTACTATATGATTCATGCTTTACCTTTCGGTGATCCGTGTTCGAGACCATGTGCGTACATGCTAGGCTCGTCAAGATCAAACCTTAGTTTACGCATGAGCAACTCTGGCTTGCTCACGTTGTATACACTTGCAGAATCTAACACACCCGATCATCACGTGGTGCTTCGAAACAACAAGCTTTTAGCAACGGTGCTAACTAAGGGTGAACACTTTATGATTTGAAATTGATGTGCATGAGGGATCATCTTATAATGCTACCGTCGTCTACTAAGCAATACAAGATGCATAAAGGATTAACATCACATGCAATTCAATATATATGTGATATGATATGGCCTTTTCTTCTTTGTGCCTCCGATCTCCATCTTCAAGCACGAACATGATCTCCATCATCACCGGCATTGCATCAAGGTCAATGACGCTTCTCCATGGTTGTCGTCCACCGGCTTCAACTATTACAACTACTTTGAATAGACACGCGGGTCTTAACATAAATTAAAGACAACCATATGGCTCCTGCCGGTTGCCGACTTACAATAAGGAACATTGCATACATCAAATATAATCACAATCATGGCCATATCACATCACAGACACCCTGCAAAACAAAGTTAGACGCCTCTACTTTCTTTGCATATTTTACGTGGTTTGGGGCTTTCAATAAGTGTCGTTCTAACTTACGAACAAGAACCACAACATTGATACTAGCATTGTTGATCACCCGTTGTAAATTGGATCTTAACTATGCTAGGAGAAAGCGCACCCATAAAGCCACTTATGCAATACAAGTTGCATGTCAAGTGTGGAGCAAGTCTCATGAACGATGTCATGTAAGGTTAGCCCGGGCCGCTTCATCCCAACATACCGCAAGATGCAAAGTACACAAGAAGCAATCGACAATAAAAGCATCAACGCCGACAATGACCATTGTGTTCTACTCGTGCAACAAATCTACATATAGACACGGCTCTGATACCACTGTAGGGGTTCGTAGCATGGAAAACAAAAATTTTCTATCGCATACAAACAAACAAGCCAAGATCTATCTACTAGATTGTAGCAACGAGTCGATGGAATAACTTACCCTCGAAGATTCCAAAGTGTTTAACGAGAGCGGATTCTCGTGGGTGATGTAGTCGTACTCTTTCCGATCTCAAGATCGTGTGGACGATCCTTCCGGCGCCACGTTCGGCGCTCCCTTGATCGGTCACACGTTCGATTTTCGACGAAGACCTTCCTCTCCTTGTTCCAGCGGCGGAGGTTGTAGTACTCTCCTCGCGATTCACGCAGCACAACGGCGTGGTACCGGAAGTCGAGGGGAGATCCCGCAGGGCTTCGACTTAAGACGGTGCGAGTATGGTGGAGCTTATGAGAGAGGCTATTAGTGGTCTAGTAATTAGACACACCAATTAGAAGGCTCTAAACCAATTAGAAGGCTCTAAACTGCTGGCTAAAGCAATTAGAAGCTCTAAACCAAAACGGCTCTAAACCGGAGATCTAGAGGTGAAACTTGTGTGTCTCTAGGAGGAGCCCTGCCCCGCCTTTTATGGGAGGGGGTCTTGGCGCCAGGAGGAGGAGTCCCTCCCCAACTCGGCCTAGGGCTGGGCGCCGGCCTGGAGGAGTCCAACTCCTCCTCCAGGTTGGTTCCAACTCCTCTTGCTTGTTTCCCACAGTTTCTTGTTTTGGCAGTTTGACTTTCAAACTGAACATTTGACTTTTCTGTTTTAGGATTCAATTTAATCCTTTATTTGGGACAGCAAGAACACTTAGTAAATGATGCAATCATTCCATTAAGTAATGACACATTCATGTACCCGTCCCCCCCGGAGTGCCGGACAATCCGGAACCTTCTAGAACATTCCCGATGAAAACACCGGAATCATTCCCGAACTCCGAAACGGGACTTTCCTTATATGAATCTTATTCTCCGGACCATTCCGGATCACCTCGTGATATCCCGGATCCCATCCGAGACTCCGAACAACATTCGGTCTCTTTCTCATAATACCATAACTACTCAAACAACGTCGAAACCTTAAGTGTGTCTCCCTACGGTTCGTGAATTATGCGGACATGATCGAGACACTTCTCCGAACAATAACCAATAGAGGAATCTGGAAATTCATATGGCTCCCACATATTTCTACGATTACTTTGCGATCGAATGAACCACTTACATACGATACCAATTTCCCTTTGTCTCACGATATGTTACTTATCCGAGGTTATGATCGTCGGTATCTGTGCATACCTAGTTCAACCTCGTTACCGATAAGTACTCTTTTCTCGTTCCCGTGATATGTGATCACTTGTGACCAAGTCACATGCTTGCAAGCCAATTGGATGACATTCCACCGAGAGGGCCCAGAGTATATCTATCCGTCATGTGGATGGACAAATCCCACTCTTGATCCATGTGTTTCAACCAATACTTTCCGAACACTTAATGCCACCTTTATAGCCACCCAGTTACGGTGTGGTGTTTGATGTCATCAAAGCATCCATCCGGTAAAGGTGATATGCATGATCTCATAGTCGAAGGAATTAGGTTACTATGTATCAGAAAGCATATAGCAATTGAACTATTGAAATGACTTGATATTTATGCTACGCTTATCTATAGGAGTATGTCCACCATATCATTCTCCTAACGATATGATCTTGTTGTTGATAACATCTCAATGTTCATGATAGGGAAACCACAATCATTAATCAACCAACAAGCTAGTGAAGTATAGAGGCTATACTAGGGACTTCAAATTAAGTTTACAATTCACACAAGTATTAATGTTTCCTTTTTAATACTATTATAGCATGAATATAAACATTTATCATAAACACAAAGATATAATAATAACTACATTTATTATTGCCTCTAGGGCATATCTCCAACATATCGAACCAGTAGGAGGAAGGAAATGTCACACAGGTGTTGCAAGCAACGCGGAGACCTTCACAACACAAACTCAAGACTTTGCCCCAAACGAATCAGTGAGGTTCTCAAGCTCATCGGTTTGCTGTAACAAAGGATTAAATGTATGGTGTGGAAGGTAATGGTTTGCATCAATTAAACAAGTAACAGTGGAAGATGTATCAATGGTAAATATTGGACCGGGGTCCATAGTTCACTAGAGGTGCTCTCCTTAGATAAACAACATGGCATGGAGGGTAAACAAATTACAGCAGGGCAACTGACAGGAACTGAGCAAGGCATAACAATGCAATTACTAGTCAGAAAGATCCTATGAGATTCGATTGGGCAATACAACAAGATACATAGACCGCCATCCAACTGCATCTATGACTAGAAGTCCACCTTCAGGTTATCATCTGAACCCCCTCTAGTATTAAGTTGCAAGCAACAGATAACTGTTTTAAGCAAAGTGTGTAAGGTAAACAGTCCACATGTTCCATGAACAAGAGACCGTTGTTTTCTCCATAGTAGCAACAACACATCTACAACCGAAGATATTATTGTCACTTCCCTTGGAAACTAGAGGCATGAACCCACTATCGAGCATAAATATCCCCTCTTGGAGTCACTAGCAACTACTTGGCCAAGATAGCTACTAAGAACGGAGAGCATGCAAGATCATAAATAACACAGACATGATAGAATCATAAATACAAAACCATTAATCAAACCAACATAATAATCTGAATATCCATCAGATCCCCGCAAACACAACATGCATGATTACAATTAGATTAGATCTTGATCATGAACGGAGCTCACAAGATCTATACATGAAAGAACAAAGGAGGAGATACAACTATCTAGCTACTACATGGACCCATAGTCCAAGGTGGAACTACTCACACATCATACCGGAGAGAAGGCCTCCGGGATGATCTCCCCTCTGGCAGGGTGCTTGGAAGAACTTCAGATCGCCTCCCCGATCTAGGGAAGATGGTGGCGGCGACTACAGACGGTTTCGTGGATATTTGATCGGGTACCCATGGTTTCTGCATCGGGGGCTTCTTATAGGCGAAGGGGGAGGCCGAGGCGGCGGCCAGGGGCCCCAAACCCTAGCCAGGCGCGGGCCCACCTGTGGCCGCGCTGAGGGTGTGGCCTCTGCTCGCCTCGGCTCCCCCTCGACTTCTTGTTCCCCACAAAAAGTAATTGACTTTGACGTTTGTCCTGTCCAATTCCGAGAATATTTCTTTACTAACTTTTACGAAACCAAAAGCAGTGAAAAGCGGACATCCGCACTTGCAACTTGTTAATAGGTTAGTACCAGAAAACATGTAAAAATCACCTCAAAGTGTGGACAAGTAAAGCAAAGTAGATACTAAACAAGCATGGAGCATAAAAATTATAGATACGTTTCCAACGTATCACGCTCCAAAATAGTTGGACTTCAAAGTGATGGCCTCCTTCTCATCATGCCTCGCTTTATTCTTCCTGGGACAATGAATAACAAAAGAATCCCGCAAAGGCTATTGAAGCTTCATGTTCCCTTCATGCAGATTAATCAAAGCCTTAATAGTTCTTAAGAATGGATGGCCTAATATGATAGGAGCAGTAGCATCTTCAGGCATGTCAACAATAACAAAATCAATAAGAATAGGACATCCTTTAATGTATACTAAGGTATTCTCTTTAATTCCTACTGCTTTTTGTAGGTAGAATCTGCTAGATGTAATTTTAACTCGGTGAGTTTAAAAGAGACAAGATTTAACTTATTAAAATTAATTTTTGGAATTGTGAAACACTTGCACCCAAATAAAAAATGTGCAGCTACCTCATTGGTCCCAATTTTAATCTTAATAGTAGGCTCAAATATATCATCAAGCTTAACATCTAGTTTTTCAGTAATTTTCTTATATTCTTCATCAAGCTCACGTACCTTTATTGCTACCTGATTAACGAAGTGTTGATACATATATTCCTCATTTCCTTCACTTATCGAAATCTTGATTGATCCTTTTCACAAGATCTTCAACTATTTAATTTGGTGAAGGGTCATTGCTATAGTCAAGTTCTTCAGGCTCATCCCTTTGGATTTTATCATCTTGAGGTCTTCAACCAGATTGGGCTCAGCTTTACCTGCAAATTGATCTAGAATGAGAGTTTGACTCTCAGTTATCTTACCTAGTTGTGCCTCAACAATCCTTGTCCTTTCTTGGAGGGCCTGCAAATCACTCCTCAAACTTACAGCTTGGTTGGACAATTTTCCAAGCATATTATCATGGTTCTCCGTTATCTTAACAAGGATATTATTTTTCTCATTTTGTGAGTCCATAAAAGACTTAAGATTTTCTTGGAGACTACCATTACTTGATCCCATATTATTATTAGAGTTACCTATAGGGCTATAATAGTGTTTCTGGAAATTAGGATTATAGTTCTTCTTCTAAGCAGGGTTATAATAATTACGAGTTATAAATTCTATTTCTTCAATATTTTATTCCGAGATAGCTCTTACCTGGGTTCCTTACCTTTGCCGGCTAATATGAGCTCATCCAACTTAGCATTGAGTTCTTCATTTTCTTGAGGTGTGACGGAGTTCACTTTCTTTGTGTTTGATCTTTCCACATGCCATTGGGCATGGTTGTCTTGCATATTGTCAAGCATCTGCTTTGCTTCGGTAATTTGTTTACCCATAAATGTTCCTCTAGCCGCATTATCAAGCATAGACTTAGACATAAGGTTAAGATAATTATAAAATAAATAGAGAATTAATCAATCTTCCATCCCATGGATGGGACATTTTCTCATGCATTCTTTCATTCTCTCCCATGCAAGTGCTAGTGGCTCACGCTCCTATATGAAACCAGTAATATTAGATCTTAGTTGCATAGTCTTTGCATGTGGGAAATATTTAGTCATAAATAAAGAAGTACACTCCACCCATGATGCAATAGTATTTCTAGGCAAAGATAGCAAGCATTCTTTTGCTCTTCCTCTAAGAGAGAAAGGAAATAAGCACAACTTGACCACATGGAGGTCAACATCTTTAATGCGCATCATATCACATATTTCAGTGGAAGTATTCAAGTGCATACCTGCGTCCTCAACAGCAGAGCCTCCAAATTGATTATGTTGAACCAAACTTAATTAATGGGGCTTAATTTCATAGTCCTCAGCGATAATTGTTGGTTGGGTAATAGGAGTATGCAAATAATCATTATTGGGAGTTGTAAACTCCCCAAGCTTCTTTTCATCCATATTTCCTATGTTTTGGGGTTTTCTTAAATAAAAACTTATGATAGTAAAAACAAGAATTAAAAGACTAACTAATTTTTTTTGGTTTTTTCAATAAAGACTAAACGCAAACTAACAAAACTAAAATCAAGAATTAAAACTAGCAAGGTTACTACTAACCTTACCAGGGTAGCTATTGCTTTCCCGACAACGGCGCCATAAAAAGGGTTGATACCTTCGATCCAGATTATAGATGTAGTATAGCTCTTTTTCCCTAGTAGACCTAGGTTATCAAATCCTCGGCAAGAAAAAAACATAGTAAAGTTACTTAAATGGACCTTCGGGAGTTTTAGAATTCTTTTTGCGTTTTACCGGACCAAGAGTTAGCGATCTTTTGTTGTTGATGATGATGGAGAGAGAGGGCCTAGGGATTTCGGTTTCACCTATATAGCTGTGCAAAACATCTAATGGAAATAAAAGATAATAATAAAGTATGCATGTAATTGTTAGAGCAATATAATTATATGTGGGCAGTGCATCCATAATTGTTATTGCCTCCGCAACCACTTATAGCAATAACCTACTAGTCTCATCCATAGATGAAAGAGAACTAATGATATGCATAGTGATGTCACCGTTAATCCCAAGTAAATCCCTCACATACATCCGTACTACCCTTTCTGTCACTGGGGTTCCCATCCTGCAGATTAGTCATTACTCACACTCCCTATACTTGGATCAATCCTTGGGGTCTTGGATACCTGACAAGTCCTTAGATTGAGGCAAGAGAGGGTACAATAATCATCATGTCATACAAACTAATACATGATACCATCCATGATAAATAACATGCACAAAGCTACATGGCTAGGCCTAAGCCCTTAGCCCAAGGAGAATTACTCACACATAGAGATGAAATCAAAAATCATAAACATTGTAATGGAAATCATGAGATTGATAGTAATAGACTTACAATGTCGCCAATCGGAGATGAGATCTACTATTACAAGTGGTGGAATATGGATATGGTGGTGGAGAAGGGTTTGGAGATTAGATCTAGATCTATTCCTCCGATGATGTGGTTTTTGATGGCAGGGGCGGAAGAGAGAGTCGAGAGCCATTTTTCTCGTCGCCCGAGGCCTCTTTATATAGGGGTCCCTTCACGAAAGTTGTTCTGTTTGACCTAGAGGTGTTGGTGGCAACTATACGGTCGGAACTATACATCCGGAATTTTATTCCCGCTGTATAGTTGGTCGTTAAAGGTTCTGCCTCCACTTCACGGCTCCTGGTTTCTTTGAGTTGTTGGAAATCTTGTATCTTTGACTTTAATGTTGTGATTCCCATCATCAAACGCCATTAACTGCGCAGGAAAAAAATAGAAAGATAGGATTGCATACCCGTTTGATCATTAGGCATTAGTGGCAGGATTTAGATAGATATTTCAGCATAAATATGAATAATATTTAGTTTAAATGTGGGCGTGGATGTCTATATTTCACAGCCATCAACCTTCCATCATAATAAATATATAGAAATCAAGTTTTAACCTAAATCACCACTTCTCAAATCACCTGCTATCTGTGAAGGTTCATGGCTTTCTACTCAAGCCTCTTCCCAAAACAACCCTCCCCAAAACATAGTTTGTCTGAATGAGGCAATAATTGTCACACTCATGTATATTTGAAGTGCAGATAGTTTGATGTATGCCTAGATGTATTTTATTTTATAAAATATGCATTTTACATTTTTTAAATCTCTTTCTAATTTATATTTGAATCCCTTTGTCATTTTTACCATGGTTTTTAAGTTATACTCAGTTTTCCCCTCTCTCTTAGTCACAAACTCTCACACTTGTGCTCATCTTAGTTGCTACATTATGATTGGTCGAGATAGTTGTCACACAAATCGTGCCCACCAACTCTTGATCCTCTGCGATTTAGCGAACACGATAACCCCTATATATGTCGGGGGCCACCCCTCTATTCATGCAAAATAATGAGTTTTCCACCAGTACTTTAACTCCATAAACAAATGATTTTGAATATAATTTGAAGGGAAAGTGTTCAAAGGTGTATAATTTTCGTATATGCAAGTTTATGCTTTACATTCCACTCTATGAAAATGATAATCTCTCAAGATTTTGTTAGCACAACATTATCACGTCCTAGGTGCGATTTCACAATGTTCAAAGGCATATAATTTTCGTATATGCAAGTTTATGCATTATATTACACTCTATGAAAATGATAACCTCGCAAGATTTTGTTAGACAACATTATCATGTCCTAGGCGCGATTTCACAGTGTTCAAAGGTGTATAGTTTTCATATAGGCAAGTTTATGCATTACATTACACTCTATGAAAATGATAATATCTCAAGAGTTTGTTAGCACAACATTATCATGTCCTAAGTATGATTTCAGAGTGTTCAAAGGTGTATAATTTTAGTATACGCAAGTTTATGCATTATATTTCACTCTATGAAAATGATAAACTCTCAAGATTTTCTTAGCACAACATTATCATGTCCTAAGTGCAATTTCACAGTGTTCAAAGGTGTATAATTTTCATATACACAAGTTTATGCACTATATTTCACTCTATGAAAATGATAAACTGTCAACATTTTATTAGCACAACATTATCATGGCCTAAGTGCGATTTCACAGTGTTCAAAGGTGTATAATTTTCGTATACGCAAGTTTATGCATTATATTTCACTCTTTGAAAATGATAAACTTGATGGCGCCCAACACTATCATGGGACACTTCGTTGGAAACCCCAAGAGGAAGGTGTGATGAGCACAGCATCAAGTTTTACCTCTGTAAGAAACCGAGGTTATCGAACCAGTAGGAGGAAGGAAACGTCTCAAAGGTGTTGCAAGCAACATGGAAACATGCACAACACAAACTCAAGACTTTGCCCCAACGAATCAGTGAGGTTGTCAAGCTCACCGGTTTGCTGTAACAAAGGATTAACTGTATGGTGTGGAAGGTGATGAATGGTTTGCAGCAAGTAAACAGTGGAAGATGTATCAATGGTAAAGATTGGACCGGGGTACATAGTTCACTAGAGGTGCTCTCCTTAGATAAACAACATGGCATGAAGGATAAACAAATTACAGCAGGGCAATTGACAGGAACTGAGCAAGGCATAACAATGCAATACTAGACAAAAAGATCCTATGAGATTCGATTGGGCAATACAACAATATACATAGACCGCCATCCAACTGCATCAATGACTAGAAGTCCACCTTCAGGTTATCATCCGAACCCCCTCTAGTATTAAGTTGCAAGCAACAGACAACTGCTTTAAGCAAAGTGTGTAAGGTAAACAATCCACTTGTTCCATGAACAAGAGACCATTGTTTTCTCCCTAGTGGCAACAAAGACATCTACAAATCAAGAGATTTACATCACTTCCCTTGGAAACTAGAGGCATGAACCCACTATCGAGCATAAATACCCCCTCTTGGAGTCACTAGGAACTACTTGTCCAAGATATCTACTAACAACGGAGAGCATGCAAGATGACAAACAACACAGACATGATAGTATAAAATAGACAAAACCATTAATCAATCTGACATAGTAATCTCAATATCCATCGGATCCCTGCAAACACAACATGCATGATTACAAATATATTAGATATTGATCATGAAAGGAGCTCACAAGATCTATACAGGAAAGCACAAGGAGGAGATATAACCATCTAGCTACTACATGGACCTGTTGTCCAAGGTGGAACTACTCACGCATCATACCAGAGAAGAAGGCCTCCGGGATGATCTCCCCTCCGGCAGGGTGCCGGGAAGAACTTCAGATCCCTCAATCTAGGGACAATGGTGGCGGCGGCTATAGACGGTTTCATGGAGTTTTCATAGGGTGCCTAGGGTTTCTGCATCAAGGGATTCTTATAGGTGAAGGGGCGAGCCAAGGGGGCCACCAGGGGGCCACACCCTGCACAGGCGCGGGCCAGCCCTAGCCGTGCCTAGGGGGGTCTGGCCGCCCTCTGGCGCCCCTCCGTCTCGTCTTCTGGCTTCGTGTCGCCCACGGTAAAAATATTGACTTTGGCTTTTGTCCCATCCAATTCCGAGAATATTGATTTTCTGCCTTTCTGGAACCAAAAACAGAGGAAAATATGCAACTGACACTGTGGAAACTTGTTAATAGGTTAATTCCAGAATATATATAAAAAAACCTCAAAGTGTAGATAAAGCAAAGCAAAGTAGATACTAAACAAGCATGGAGCATAAAAAATTATAGATACGTTTCTGATGTATCGAAACTCTCAAGATTTTCTTAGCACAGCATTATCATGCTCTAAGTGAAATTTCACAGTGTTCAAAGGTGTATAATTTTAGTATACGCAAGTTTATGCATTATATTTCACTCTATGAAAATGATAAACTCTCAAGATTTTCTTAGCACAACATTATCACGTCCTAAGTGTGATTTCATAGTGTTCAAAGGTGTATAACTTTCGTATATGCAAGTTTATGCATTATATTTCACTCTATGAAAAATATAAACTCTAAATGTTTTCGTAGCACAACATTATCATGTCCTAAGTGCGATTTCACAGTGTTCAAAGGTGTATAAGTTTCATAAATCAATGTTTATGCATTATATTTCACTCTATGAAAATGATAAACTCTCAAGATTTTCTTAGCACAAGATTATCATGTCCTAAGTGCGATATCAAAGTGTTCAAAGTGTATCATTTTCATATACGCAAGAGGCATAAAGATTTGGGAAGATTTTAGTTTAGGGATCCCTTTAGTTTATGCATTACGGATGCATGTAAAAATGCATACATGAACTATGTAGTTTGTTAACATGTTTACCCACATATTTGCATCATATATAATGTTATATCATGTTTTACATTGATTTTTGGGAATTTTCCAATGATCCCCTTTAGTTTGGCTATAACCAGGCAGTGTAGAAAAACCCGGTTTTCAATATATTTGATGTTTCGGGACCTATGCGAAGTCAAATGGACCTGAACTTTTGGGAATGCCAATATTTATCCACGAGAAGTATCTAGAGCACAAGAACCTCACCTCGAGGACTAGGAGGCCCAAATTATACTATGTGGCACGCCTAGCCCAGGTGGGCGAACCACCTACCCTTGTTTGCTCCTCGGCCGTCCGATCACCTTGATTCTTTCGTACATTGTTCTCTTGACTAAAAACCCCTATATAAGGATCCCCTGGGAGTCCTTGAGAGAGAGAACACTAGAAACTAAAACACCACCAAACAAAGTCAGATCCAGCAAAGATTGGAGGGGGAATCTCTACCGGAGCCACCTCCAGGGAGATCTCCACCCTCTCCAACATCTCCGGCATCATCACCATGATGAAGAGGGAGTATTACACCTCCGGGCTATGGTTTTGTGGTAGTATCTTGATCTATTTCTCTCTTGGTCTTCATAGATCTAGTACCATATGAGATGCCCTACATGATTATGGTCATATATGTAATTCCTATGTGGTGGATATTTGTTCTATGATTTGATATTTGAGATTAGAATCTATTTTGTATAAGATGTATTGATAGATGCATATCATGTACACCATTCTTAATTGCTTGCTTTGATCCAACTTGTATGCAAGAACTTTGTATGCGAAGAATTGTGTATTAGATGGAGTACCATGGTGTTAGTGATTGAATTGTGATTAACAATATTCAAGATATAGTTTGGTTTTACCTTTCTTTTGCTGCCTCACTAGGGATAAATTGAAATCATGTGCTATAGTTATCATGTGATAGTGTGATAATCTTGTTAGATCAAGGTAGCATATTTGTATTTCAAACATCATGTTATATTACTTAAAGATATACTCTGATTTGTTCTTAATTTAAGATTGCATGGAGTTTCCCTTTCTTGAGGAGTATAAGAGAGATGTATTTCATCTCTATGTTAGAATGTGATGCCCATATGAATGCTTATCAAACACATATAGAAGTTTCATGAATATTTATCACTGATGAATTGTTTTATGATCACTACAACTTAAAAGAGTAGACAAGTGAACCCATGAACCCAAGTCTGATTTTAATCATAATAAACACCTTTCAATTGCATCTACTACCTTTTATATTTTCTGTAATTTATTATTTCAAAAATACAGAAATTCTTTCCCTACTTGCAATCACTCATAAAAACCCAAAAACAACTCTACTATCTTCCATATCATCTATTTTGCATTACTTTACTTTATTTATATTTAATTTCATATTACTAATACAAAACCTTGTGCTTGACAACCACTTGGTGGAGTTGGGGACATTAGACAAATTATTTACTTTACATGTTGCTTGAAGAGGAGAAGACAAATACACTTCCATAACCAATTCTCCAAGAGTTCGATATAAATCATCGATTCACCCATGTGGGGAAATAAGCTTGCTACAACACTCTGCACTTGGAGTCCCACCGAAAAGTGGCACGATTGTTACCATCAAGAAGATGTTATGGCGCCGTTGCCGGGGAGTTGGCGAAGTAGCTTCATAAACTTGTGCAATAACTCAAGCTTGGGGAGGTTGCACCATTGTGAGATTTTTCTTCTCCTTTTAGATTTTTAAAGTATTTTTCTTTGTCTTGTTTTTTGTCTTTTTTAAGTTTTCCTTTAAAACACAAAAACACATACAAATTAGTATAACCTATAAATATCCATGCTAAACTATGGATAAACTTGGAATCCACATACCTGAAGTTCATGTCAAAAGGATGGAAGCCTACTTTGAGTATAGATCAACTATAGAAGGAAACGGAATGGAGGACATGCTTAAATATCTTAATCAAATCTCTATAGACTTTTGTGAACTACATGATGTAACTTGTTGGACCAGAGAATTCTATAAACACTCTCACTAGCAATGTAAGCATAATAGTGATCCTATAATTTCTAGTTATCAAGAGTGTAGACCTAAATGCCATGATATAGAACAAGTTGAGAAACATATTTCTTATATTTGCAGCCCATGAAATAGACTCTCTTATTAATGAAAAACTTGAAACTAGTTAAATAGCTCTTATGTTAAAATTTCACTTGGCTATTATCCTTCAACTTTGCAACGAAGAATTTAGTGATAATGCTTATGTTATTAAATATAAAGAAATAACTCTTGCTGCCATGGAAAATACTAATATATTGTAATAAAAAGATGATGAAAACATAAAATTGGAAGAAAAAGTGTGTGAATATTAAAATGAAGTAGAGATAATCTAACCTAATCTTGGGGAAGAGTGGGATCTTCCACCTTCACCATAAACAAATGATAGTAACACTCAAACTAAAATGGTTATTTATGAGAACCCTTCCTATTATGATGAAACTAATGATGTGCCTTTACCTGCTATTAATGACACTAGTGAAACAATTGATGATGAGGAGGATTGTGTTTTAGATATACTATATGATAATGCTTTAGATGATGGCCCAATGTCTATTAATAACCTTCCATGTATAATACATGAGGATAAACATGAAATACTTGTTAACCATGATGATACTATTATTAGTAGGAGTCCTATAATATTCTTGAACTCTCCTTTGTTAACCATAGACGAGAAATATGCACTAGCTAGAAACTATATATGTGGTTTGTAGTTATCTTATGTTGAAAATCATCATTGCAACCATGATCTTAAAAATGAAAAGAGTATGGAAACTATTTTGAAATAGGAAAGCATGATAATCAATACCATGATAATTATAATGATCCTCTTTATATATCAAACTTTTAAAACTTGCATGATTTAAATGGCTGCAACTTTAAATTTTCTTTTAGTGCTTGCAACTACTATGAAAGAGGAGGTGATAAGTTCCCTCTTTGTGCCACTAACCATTCTATGTTGCATTCACCTACTGATAATATGCAATAGCATGCCTCTATTTACTTTCATTTAGTCATATATAAAATGCCAATGCATAGGAAGAAAGTGAGACTTCGTTTCCCATATCTTGTGTTGCTTTTTACCATGTTTCAACTTGACTTTTACTTTGATTGTTATGAGCAAACCATGGGACCCAGGTATAATGTATGGAACACTTTCCAAGGAAGAATAATGTAGCAAATAAGCACAAGCTATCCCATGAATTCCATATTACTTAAAACCAAGTAAGTAAAGCCTAGCTATATGTCTATAAAGAAAGCGCTTTGCGGGAGGCAACTCGGTTATTTTATTTTGGATTTTTGTTTTGAACGCTTGTTGTAGAAAGAGAGTTTTGTTTTGGTTTTATTTATGTAATTCTTAATAAAGTAGCAAGTGGAACCCATTTTGGATGTTAAAAAGTTGTTAAACATATGGAGTAGCAAAATTTCTGTAGAATGGTTTTTAGTGCAAGAATTTTCTATTTTTTATTTAACTCAGATTGCACTCAAATTTATACAAGATTTACAAATTTTCATCCTGTGTATGCATAAAAATTGGCTAAAAATTTCTGGCATGTCTAAGTGTGCTAACAAAACCGTTTTGCTGCTGCTGAAAATCTGGACAGATTCTGACATATTTTGTTTTAACCATTCCCAAGTGTCTTAAAATGATTGTTATGAGTCATATTATATGATAGGGATATGTAGAAACATTATATTATTTCTGGAACATTTATGAATAATTTTTTATTTGATATATATGCAGCAACTATTATACTTTTGTGCCACTAATATCACCACTCAGAAAAGAGATGGAAGAAAAAGTTATGTGTTGAAGTTTTTTTGATAGGGAATAGAGGAACATCACACCAAGAGCAATCCAAGCATGGTGAAAACCATAAGCTTGGGGATTCTCAAGGCACCCCACTAGACCTATTAAACTCTTGGTTCGCAAACCTCTAAACTTTGTTTTTCGAATAACATAAAACTATCATAGAAACTTGGAGCGTCTATTTTGTTTATTTTATTTTTGTTTGCAATAGAATTACCACCACCACTATTATTATGAATGTTTATGATCAAGCTACTGGAAAGAAACTTTGACATGATGAGATCAAAAATTAATAAGAATTCCTTGAAATAAAATAAAAGGGGAGATAAAAGCAAAAGGCTGGAATTCATGTTGTGTCTAGTTCTTAATCTCAAGTACTTTAAATCGAAGTATGATTTGTTTTGTGCCTATTAATTTGTATCTCTTGCATGTGTATATTTATGTTCATCATTAAGGAGCAATGTGAGAAAATAAATGCTAGCATTATGAACTATATGACACACTCTTTAGATATCTTTTTGATAAGCCTTCACAATGCAAGCTAAGACTTGTTCCAACCCCCCTAAAACTAGACTAGGCATATCCCCCTATTTGTGTAAAAAGCTACTTTCAAGTATAGTATGTATGCTAATCCTCCAAACATTCTTAAAAACACCTTTTCATGTATTTTATAGCTCATAAGAAAGTAAGGTTTGGGGTGATACCACTATGGAAATTTTTGTGCTTTACATATTATTAGTTGTTGTTGGCCAAACCATGATATCATGGCACAAGCTTTAAATGTACAATGTTGATAATTAATCATGTTAATGTTCTGCCTATGGATCGGATCGCATCATGTGAAATAAAGTGTGCATACTAGAGTAGGCATGTTAAGAGAAAACGCTTTTGAAACGCTAGTCAAATCCATGCGTCGTGCGACACTCATGGTGGAAACTTACAACATGATGATATGATTCATATGTCTATTTTTCTTGTTCTTATGGAGTAGATATACTGCCCCCTCACACCATGAACATGACCAAGGAATTATATTAACTCCTATGCTAAATAAATATAAAAGGGGGAGGGTCATATAGCTACACAGGGAGCAAGGTACTTCAGTGATGCGGTTTTAGTGAAAAACATATACATACAATGACAGGCCTAAGTTGAGTAGCATGAGGAGTGCAAGGTCATAGGTATGGTGCATGAAACAATCAACTTGTAAGATGTTCAACACATAAATCATATGAAGCTTTGAAATAAAATATACTTGGAACCCCATCCTTATTAGTATTGTTGACATGAATTATATAGCTCAAAACTTTATTTTACATTATTTATGGAGGATTAACATATGTATTCAATACTTACTTTCGATACAAGATGCAAAACATCTCAACAGGAGACATAAAACTAAGAAGTGAGTCTTCTAGTCGGGCATGAAACTAAGAAGTAGCCTAAAAATAAAGGCATAAAACACCAATGCCAATCATGAAAAGAGTCTATTATTCTATAGGTTCATTAAAGTGTGCTTGAAGGTTTGTTTTGTCCATCATTTGTTTTATCACACCATTACTTATTGTTCAACATGTTTTTAGATGTTAGAAGATACAACATGGTAGTACACTTGCATATTATGTTTCATTTAAAGGAATTGAGCCTATGAAATTTACATGATAATGAAGGAAACAAAGGTAATAAACTCCAAAGTCCATGTTTAGTTTTTATCACCTTCATGCTCGAGGACAAGCATAGGTTAAGCATGGGGATGTTGATGCATGTAAAATGCATACATGAACTTTGTAGTTTGTTAACATGTTTACCCATATATTTGCATCATCTATAATGTTATATCCATGTTTTACCTTGATTTTTGGGGATTTACCAATGATCCCCTTCATTTTGGCTATAACCCGACAGGGCAGAAAAAACCCGTTTTCAATGTTTTTGATGGTTTAGGACCTATACAAAGTCAAATGGACCTGGACTTTTAGGAATGACAATATTTATCCATGAGAAGCATCTGGAGCACAAGAACCTCACCTAGAGGTCCAGGAGTCCCAAATTATCCTAGGTGGCGTGCCCGGCCTAGGTGGGCATGCCATCTACCCTCGGTTGCTCCTACACCATCTAATCGCCTTGATTCTTTTGCCCACGGAGTTCTCTTGACCTAAAAACCCCTATATAAGGATCTCGGGGGAGTCCTCGAGAGAGAGCACACCAGAAACAAAAATATCACCAAACAGAGTTAGATCTAGCAAAGGTTGGAGGGGAAACTCCACCGGAACCACTTCTAGGAGATCTCCACCCTCTCCAACATCTCTGGCATCATCACCATGATGAAGAGGGAGTATTCCACCTCCGGGCTATGGGTTTGTGGCAGTAGCTTGATCTATTTCTCTCTTGTTCTTCATAGATCTAGTACCATATGAGCTGGCCTACATGATTATGGTCATATATGTAATTCCTATGTGGTGTATATTTGTTCTATGATTTGATATTTGAGATTTTAATCTATTTTGTGTAAGATGTATTGATACATGCATATCATGTATCCCGTTCTTAATTGCTTGCTTAGATCCAACTTGTATGCGAAGAATTGTGTATTAGATGGAGTACCATGGTGTTAGTGATTGAATTGTGATTAACAATATTCAAGATATAGTTTGGTTTTACCTTTCTTTTGCTGCCTCACTAGGGATAAATTGAAATCATGTGCTATAGTTATCATGTGATAGTGTGATAATCTTGTTAGATCAAGGTAGCATATTTGTATTTCAAACATCATGTTATATTACTTAAAGATATACTCTGATTTGTTCTTAATTTAAGATTGCATGGAGTTTCCCTTTCTTGAGGAGTATAAGAGAGATGTATTTCATATCTAAGTTAGAACGTGATGCCCATATGAGTGCTTATCAAACAAATATAGAAGTTCCATGAATATTTATCATTGATGAATTGTTGTATGATCACTACAACTTAAAAAGAGAGTAGAGTGAACCCATGAACCCCGGGCTTATTTTAAGCATAAGAAACACCTTTCCATTGCATCTACTACCTTTTATATTTGCTGCAATTTATTATTTTGAAAATACAAAAATACTTTCCCTACTTGCAATCACTCATAAAAACTCTACTATCTTCCATATCATCTAGTTTGCATTACTTTACTTTATTTATATTTAATTTTATAATACTAATACAAAACCTTGTGCTTGACAACCACTTGGTGGAGTTGGGGCACAAGAAAAATTATTTAATTTACAAGTTGCTTGAAGAGGAGAATATGAATACACTTCCATAACCAATCCCCGGAGAGTTTGATATAAACCCTTGAGTCACCCTTGTGGGAAAAACAAGCTTGCTACAACACTCTGAGGCACTTGGATTCCCAACGAAAAGTGGAATGATTGTTTCCATCAATTACTTTGCACGCTCTAAAAATGGTAAGCTCTCAAGATTTTCTTAGAACACCATTATCATGTCCAAATTGCAATTTGAAAGTGTTCAAGAGTTATGTCAATTATAAACTCTCTTTTATATTAAGAGTTGTATAATTTTTAAAATTTGAATGGCTCCTCTCTCGGTCGCATTCTCCATAGCAAGCACACTCTCAATTGAGATCCTGAGTTGGCCAATTAATTGTCTATAGCAAGCACCCCCCCTCTAATCGGAACAATTTGGTATAATATCTAACCTTTCATGCGTACGGTTGCTATTGTCATCCTTCATACAGGTCAATGGGACGACACCATACTACGGTCAGGATGAACAGGAGACCCAAGTGAAGCTAGACAAAGGGCCACTGTCAGCGGGGAAGAAGAAAGGGGAGGCAACAACACGGGCGTGGGGCTGGCTCGGGGTCCCATCTTGCAACGCCAACCTGGGTAAGTTGTGGGTCCGACGCTCACATGGATAAGCTGAGGGTCCCATGCTGATCTGGATAAGTGGAGAGAGGTGTCCACTACGGACCCGACTGAACTTGGACACTTGTTAGAATGTAACGACAAGGCTGACGGACAACGAGTTTTAGACCGCGTGAGAGTTTTGGAGAAGGAGATGGGCAAAAGTGAGGAAAAGTCATGGTTGTGGAAAAGTGAGTACAACTAAAGAACCAATGGCACAAAAATAGAAACATCATTTTAATAGATATGACATGTGTAATAAACTTAAATAGTGATAATCACATACCTGAAAAATTCTATGTTTTCCTCTTAGTGTCTGCTCTTGAGCCCCATCTTGATGGACAAGATTCTTTATCGTTGCTGGACCTGTAGCCTGTCTTGTTTCAATGTTGGTCGCTGCAGAAAAAGAGAAGCAAAAGAGTCACACACATGAGGAAGAATGAAAAGATTGTAAAGTACAGTTAGCTTCCAAGGCTTACCTTCAACCATGCTTTGGGAAGCGCTGAAGACAACATGTAGCGACGGACAACACCATTGAGTGGAAGATGCGTCGGCTGGGGCAAAGATCTCTTCCGTTCCATATCTTCGTCGTCGTTGTCGGATGTGGGCCATCTGCTAGTTTGCCGACAGGGTGCAAAATTCACACACGAAATCCATGTTATCACAAAAGTATACATTTGTGTTAAAACACAACCATCCTCTTTATCGAAAACACGTTGACATGCAATGAATAATGTGAATAACAACCTTTTAATGTTTTCATAATCCATTATCCCATTTATGTTTTATACTTGAAATGTGCTAAAATTATCGTGTGATAAGTATCATACAACCGACAGTAAATGCACAGTTACCCTCAACCTTCAGTAAATACTCAATCGACATTATGCACTTTTTGTAAAAAATGTGTGTATCTTAATTCAAACCCAAAGAATTCACATACATCATCTATTGGCATATATTAAGCACATTATGATGAAATCACAAACAAAACTAGGATTCTTGCATGAATGAACTAAAGTGGTGATCCAAGAGGAAGAAACAATATTTATTATCTATACAACATTTATGTGCTATAATATGATATGAACTATTGATACATAATAATAGTCATATAAATTAAGACGAGTAATTTTATAAACCATGTTACAATCCCTAGTTGATTTCTTTACTAGCCAAAAACTATCAATCAATTCATAGTGACCATGCTCACATAAATACCATATAATTGTGTTTTAGGAATCTGCCATGCTGAATGCACAGAATTACATGGACATGAAAAGTTAAAAATGTTAATAATGTAGTTTTTCGATATTCCACGCTCCCTCTTACATGTTTTATTTTCTAAAAATGTATTTAATAATACATAAGAAATTTCATACTATTATTAACATGCACGATATTGCCAACCATGGTAAATTTCAAAGTTAATATCAAGCATGTTGGTTCACTAGTTACTAAGGAAGTTGCTTATGGTGACTTTTGGCCTTTCTCAAATTGGAATTTTATATCATGGAATGTCATGTGCACATTAGAATACTAAGAATGAGAAGAAATCACTCTAACTTACAAGAGATACGAACATAAGCTCCCGGATTCCAAACATAGTCATGTTGTGAGAGAGACCACATTCCGAAAAAGTACTTTTGTTATAAATAATAAGGCAATGTTAATGCCAACTATCAATACAGGATAGATGACACCAATTTATTTTTCCATGTCTTTTTTTTACATACACAGATGTACTCATGTTGCTTTGTACATTAAATTTATTAATATATGTTGGGGATATATGTACAATGAAACTTTATTTACCCACCAAAGTTCAACATTTATGTATCGCATGTTGTTACAGCTTGCATGTGCGAAAAAATATTGTCATATTGTTGCTACTGTTGATGTAACGGAAATGCACAACCATTTTATGTTAGGCTAGTTGTGTGTAGTATAAGTGCATTTTATCTTCCATATATTTATAGAATTTGTAACGTTTACATACACTTGACAAACAAACTTAAACATGCATTTGAGTTTGTATAGTGCATTATTGTTCTTGAACTCAGTTCCTCCTAAGGGCAAAAGCTGTTACAAACCCTTGGTTTATATTCAATACTAAAATAACGTTTGCATATCATGTTTTCTATTTGTTTCAATGCTTGTGACAGCTTGCTTTTATTCTACTTGTTTTGTATATGTCTTTACAAGTTGGTTGCATCGATCCAAATTATATATTTCTCATAAACATAACTCACAATTCATCGTCTTGCGGGCATTTGACGAAGCATATATTAATACAAAGAAATAATAGCAATATTCATATATTTTAACAATTAAAAATGTGCGTTGTTTCCTAAAGTGAATTTTTTATATTACTTTAATTAGTTCCTTACTAACTAGTTTAGTTTGGGAGCACAAATTAGGAATCATTTTTTGGGACACATGGTATGCTAAGCTACAAATAAAAAATTTCTACCACACAAATCTAGATCAGGTTGTAGATCTAAGATTACCACTAGACTTGCAAAAATTAGCAGAAGTAGAGTCAGGGCTAAACATCGATGCAACTATGGTTGTACTGCCTACTCTTCTTTGTAGATCATTCATATGGCTTGTGATGGATCAGAGGTTTAATGCCTCCAAGGTATCTATACGTACATGAAGGAGCAATATGTGGCATATTGCTAAATCATATTGCACGATCAGAACATGGAGGTACATACAATTAGGTCGTGGAACCCTTTTTGGGTTGAGCTTCTTCACATATATAGACATCCCAAGATGGGATCAACACTTAGACCCATCAGGATTCTATTTCTAAAGTACACTTATATCCACATATCAAGAACTTGCAAAGACCTTAATTGTATGCCATGACATATACATTAAACTTCGAGGCTAACAAATTACAAACGTCTTGTTGGGTCTCAAAGTGGACATGTACATCTTAGCGATCTCGATCCATGACTTCATATTATTGTATTTGCATCTCTATGACATGATTTTGTGAAACTTATTTGTCAAAATAACTGTATACTAGTTAAAGAAGACTCAGCTAGCCCACATAGCCATTAGAACAACCATCATACAACACATAGTCTCACAACCTATAGTCACATACTTGTTGATACATATTAATGATGATGTTCAAGAAAAATATAAATAAATCATGAATACATAGGAAAATATCATCATCACATGATTGCCTCTAGGTCATATTTCCCACATCCTTGTTTTTGTGTAGTAGTACAAATCACACCCCATATTTTCTTTGCATACGAGATGACTTAACTCGATATATTTGTGTATGATATAATAATTTGAAAACATAGAAAGGAAAATTAGGGATATAAGAATGCATGTATATGTGTCAATACCCCTGCCCCAACCTCCCAAAAAATAGTGATATGAACATTGGCTTGATTTTCAATCCATTTTGCATTTAAAAACCATATAATCAGAGGATACTATACTGAATAGATATGATATCAAGTAATAAAGAAAAACTAAACTATATAGTCTACATATATTTTTTGTATTCCATACCTTTTCCAATCACATTTTATCATTTAGTTCAAGAAGACATGAGAGTTAATTTTACATGCATGCAAAAATCATAATGGCTGTAAACATGTTCTTTGTGAAGGAAAAGTGGAAAAATTTACAAGAAACAGTTACTTTTCTTATGTGAATTCTCTACTTCTTATGTTTGATGTAGTTTGATGGCATAAGGATGCATCATATTGGATAAATAAATTGATATGTTTGTTGCATGGAAAGCAAAAAATTGCTACGGAACAGCAAGAGGAACCCCCTCAAGATCTAATCTACTTACCCTCAAAGAACACAAGTTGTTAATGATCTATAGATCGTGGATGATGTAGTCGTTCGCTTGCGTCAGTTCAAATTGATGTAGATCTTGACCTTCTTGATCCAAGTAGCGAATGTATGTAACCTCAACGGTATCCACACATTCCGCTGTGTGACGTCTCCTCCTTATTGATCCTTCAAGAGAAATATAAGATCTCCATGAGAATATCGCAGAACAACGGCAACACTACTATGTTGGAGAGAGAAATTTGCAGGGCTTTATCGTGCTTCTATCAGATGAGGGGAGAGATATGGAGGGGGAGGGGGGAGCCAACTTCCAACACAATGGGTGCGACACCCCTTGCCCCATGGCGTCTCTTATATAGGTGTGGAGAGGGGAGTCTTGGCCCCTCCCCCAAGCCCTAGGCTGGCTGCGGCCAAAGGGGAGAGGGAATACTCCCCCTCCGACGCGTGCCCCCGTTAGGTTTTTCCCAAAACCTAGGCCGCATGGTCCTAGGTGGCTATGGCGCCTTGGCACACTAGGGTCGGGGTGCCCCCACTTGGGCCCATGTGGACCCTCCGAGAACATTCCATCATATGGAAATAATCTAAACTTTTCCTGAAACCCTAAAAAGGAAATGCCATATACTTTTCTCTACCTTCATACCATTCTGAATCTCCTCGTGATATCAAGGATCTCAGTCGAGACTCCAAAACAACAATTGATTACACCATACATATTCTCAGTGAATACTAGTGACACTGAATCGTTAAGTGTGTTACCTGATGGGTTTGAGAACATGTAGACATGATCGAGATAACTCTCTGATCAATATCCATTAGCGGGACTAGGATTCCCATAGTGGTTCCTACACATTCAATGAAGTTCTTTTCGGTTGAACCACAACGTCAAAGATTCAATAAATCCAGTATATGACTCCTTTTGTCTCGTGATATATTACTTGCCCGAGATTCAACCATAGCTACCTCCATACCTTGTTCAATCTCGTTACCTACAAGTTCTCTTTACTTACCGTGGTATAGGATCCCTGTGACCAAACACATTAGCCACTTGAGCTCTTGGATGCTATACTACCAAGAGGGCTCAGAGATATCTTATCCTCTATCACACCAAAAAACAAATCCCAGTCTTGATGCATGCAACCCAAATATATACCGTCGAATATACCTGAAAACCACCTTTAGAATCACTTAGTTACGAATGATGTTTGATATCCACAAAGTATTCTTCAGATGCTCAGGAGTAACATGATATCATGGTCCGAGGAAACTATACTTGACATATTTAGCAAGCTATAGCAATCAAACTAGGCGACGCGATTAGAAGCTATGCTTATTATTTGGGTATGTCTATCACATCATTTTCCTAATGATGTGATCCCATTATCAAGGGACAATCATGTCCATGGTTAGAAAACCTTAACCATCACTTGACTAACGAACTAATAGAAGAGTCTCACTAGGGAATCTATGCTGTTTACTTATCGACACATGTATTTAGTTCGCAATACATATAGTTATAGCATGTACAATAAACATTAATCATGAACAAGGAAAGATGAATAATAACAACTTTATTATTGCCTCTAGGGCATATTTCCAACATAAATAAAGTTTTATATTAACCTAACATGTCTCAAAAATGAGTAGAAGAAAACACTGTATTAGTTTAGAATTACCGCTCAAATAAAATACATAAATATTTTAAGGAATATGGTCTTTCAACAGTGTTGTTTCAAATACATGTTACAGATCAAATCAAATCTCAGATGTCAAGCAAAACAAAAATCCAGTACTAAAACTCTAACATATATTCAAACTTCCCAAGTATATTTTATATCCAAATAAAATGAGTAAATGATATTCAAAAGAAATCAAAATAACATATCTAGCCTAATGATACGTGATAGTGCCCACAATAATAGGTCGGTAATTGTTACACAACTTTTCTTATGATGTAGAGGATAACGATCCACCATTAATATGATTTGATTTCAAATCCATATATAAGGCCAAAAGTTAATGCCAATTAATACTATGCTAAAGTATAAACGAATTAATTAGAATGGTCTTATTTCCCTTTATAGAGGTACCCAAGTTAAGAATACATTGGGAGTCATTCATGGCGGGGTAAAGAAAGGAATCAAGACAACAACCCTATCTGAGTCTAACTATAGGTAGCATATTTTTTTTGCAACCAAATCGAATAGAATTGGTAGAAAGGAAGGTCAATAACCTCAAACATAGCAGGTCCTAAAAAGTGTTTCACAATTGTACTCAATATAATTATAGGTTATATGGTTTAATATTACTACTAGAAACTTATAAGCTTTTTACAAGCTTCAAATGTTATATGAATTACATTCAAAAGTATAGCGTGTACCCATTAAAATTTCTAATATAACAATGCACATGAATAAACAAAAACATGTTACAAAACCAATATCTCAATAAGCATACATGAGGAACGCACACAAGCAACTTGTTAACTAGATGTGAAGTACTATAATCTCAATGTAATATCTCTATCGTATTACTCGAATATAGTTTTGGAAATAAATTATATAGATGATGCCTAATATTATTGTTTACATGATAGAACTATGTCATAAGAGTATCAATGCCAGCTTGTATTATAAGCAATGTTCTAGATGTGCTTTTGTTACTATTTCTTTAGTGTTTAATATAATAGTGTAAATGTGAAATATTTATTTTAATGCTACGATAATCTGAAATATCTTATTTAGATGATACATAAATATGTTTTCCTCGATTACTAAACGGGAACTACAATTTTTTGATGGTAATCTTGATGACTTACTTGAAGCTCCTTGTAAGATATATTAGTTAATCATGATAACTTTAATTTTATACATTTACACAACCATTCTTCATGAACAAAAGTATGTAGTTATTTATCAAAAAAGAAATAACGTCACACCATTTTCCGGTTTTAATTGCCAATCATCACATATACACATTACACTTCTAAAACATGGTTAATGTCGCATTGTTATCCATGATTAGTTTCAAAGTTACTCACAATGAACATCAAAAACAATTTACTGAGATAACACAATGGACATAAAAAAACTATTCACATAAGTAAACATGAAATTTATTGTCACCCCACATAATTGAAAGCACAAAATAGTTGATCAATCAAGTAAAATTGTGTAACACAGACTAAGCATGATACATAAAATTTTGGCATGACTATAAATACGTACGGAAACCATAAATCAATGTTCTATGATGAATCAACTAAAGTACGTAGGGAGGCAAAGAGAAAGAAAAAAAACAAAGACATCAACATGCCATTCCCACTTGTGGTAAAGTGCCCAAAGTTAGTACTTATCTGGCAATAAGTATTAGTTATTAGATGAACACATAATTATACACTGCCATATGAAGGTTGTTCAACAATTTCCATATTGCTCCACAATTTCCATAAATAAGTAAGTCCGAGTGCCACACCAAAATAATATCCATGTTTGGAGTAGTAGTAGTTTGCGGGTGGAGGAGACCCAACGGAGACTAGTAGGAGCAAAGCAATGCATTTGCGGACCCGACCCGTTTGGCCTTAAATGGCTCCAGCTGTTCCCATCGAAACCCAACAGAGAGGCAGTCTAGTCTAGAGAGAGAGAGAGAGAGAGAGAAAAGGGGGGAGGAGTGGTCATGGCCTCGACGGGCGCCGTGTTTAAAATCCTCGTCTCTTAATTCGCTCGCACCGGTTACTAGTACCACCACCAGGCCACTGCTGTCCTCCCGCTGCTGCCGCTGGCTGGCTGGCTCTCGACGAGCAAGCAGGAGGAAGAAAAGGAAGCAGCCAAGAGCAGTAGGCTGGCGAGGGTGGTCAACCCGTCCGTTTCTTGGCCAAAGGATGGTGGAGAGATGAGCGCGAGCGATACGAGGAAACAAGGTGGAAGGATTGGCACGACCAGTGTCCCAAGATTTCGCCAAAGATTTCCCGTTTTGCGTCGCTGATCTTCGAGCTGGGGCGTTACTACTCCGCTGGTGTATAAATAGGAAGCCAGGAGCGAGGCACGGCACAGTGCGAAGATCTCTCTCTCTCTCTCTCTCTCTCTCTCCCTCCCTTTCTTCTTCCTCCTCCTCTTCTTCTTCCCATATCCGGGGAGAGCGAGAGCGAGCGAGAGTTTTGGTTGGTTGGTTGGTGGCCATGGACTTCGGGGATGACCAGGAGGGCGGCTCCGAGAGCCAGCAGCAGCAGCAGCAGCGCCGCAAGCGCTACCACCGCCACACCCCGCGCCAGATTCAGACGCTCGAGACGTACGTATTCCTACTCCATTTCTTCCTTTCTTTGTTTTCTGATGATGATCCTTTTTGTGATGTGTTCTTCGTAGTACGTCTTAATGTTGGGGTGGTGTGAGTGTGGCGGATCATGCATGATTAATGGAGAATAATGGCGGGGTTTGTGCAGGATGTTCAAGGAGTGCCCCCATCCCGATGAGAACCAGCGCGCGCAGCTTAGCCGGGAGCTCGGCCTGGAGGCCCGGCAGATCAAGTTCTGGTTCCAGAACCGCCGTACCCAGATGAAGGTAATTATTCTCTTGATTGCTCACAAGTTTTCGAATCGTTTCTTGGGTGTGTGTATCTGCGTGATGGAATGGAATCCTCGAATTGTTGTTGCCATGGGCATGGCGCAGGCGCAGCACGAGCGGGCGGACAACTGCTTCCTCCGCGCGGAGAACGACAAGATCCGGTGCGAGAACATCGCCATGCGGGAGGCGCTCAAGAACGTCATCTGCCCCACCTGCGGCGGCCCGCCCGTCGCCGAGGACTACTTCGACGAGCAGAAGCTCCGCATGGAGAACGCGCGCCTCAAGGAGGAGCTCGACCGCGTCGCCAGCCTCACCTCCAAGTTCCTCGGCCGCCCCTTCACGCAGATGCCGCAGGGCATGCCGCAGATGAGCGCCTCCTCGCTCGACCTCTCCATGGGCGGGATGGCCATGGGCGGGCACCATCACCAGGTGCTCGGCGGCGGCGGCGGCGGCGGCCCGAATCTGGACCTCGACCTCCTAAGCGGCCCCAGCGTCTCGTCGTTGTCGCAGATGCCGCAGTTCCAGCTGCCGGCGCCCGTGACAGAAATGGAGCGCCCCGTGATGGCCGGGATGGCCACGCGCGCCATGGACGAGCTGATCCGCCTCGCGCAGGCCGGCGACCACGTCTGGGCCAAGATCCCCGGCGGCGACGGCAGGGAGACCCTCAACGTCGAGACCTACGACAACATCTTCTCCAAGCCCGGCAGCTCCTTCCGCGCCGCCGACCTCCGCGTCGAGGGCTCCCGGGACTCGGCGCTCGTGTGCATGACCGCCGCCGCCCTCGTCGAAGTCTTCATGGACACGGTGAGTTGAGTTCTTCCCCGATAACTGTTCGACCGATTGCCACGCGCCGCGCCTTCAGTTCTGACTTCTTTGTGACTGTTTGCCGTTCGCTGCAGAGCAATTGGGTGGAGTTCTTCCCGAGCATCGTCTGCAACGCGCGCACCGTTGACTTCCTGGTGAATGGCGCGAACGGCAGGAGCGAGTCCCTCATCCTGGTAATGCCGTCGAGCAAAGACAGTCTTGTTTCTTTCGCGTTCTTTATAATGAGCGACTGATCTCATGGCGTGGGCGCAGATGTACGAGGAGCTGCACATCATGACGCCGGTGGTGCCGACCCGCGAGTTCAGCTTCCTCCGCTACTGCCGGCAGATCGACCAGGGCCTGTGGGCCATCGCCGACGTCTCCGTGGACAACATGCAGCGCGACGTCCACTTCGGCACGCCGCCGCGCTCCCGCCGGCTCCCGTCGGGGTGCCTCATCGCTGACATGTCCAATGGCTACTCCAAGGCCAGTCACGATCGACACATAGACACGAGCGTCAAATCAGTCACCTCTGTGCTGCGCTGTGTTCCTGGGTACTGACAGCTGCTCCCGTTTTCCTTGCTGTTTGCAGGTGACCTGGGTCGAACACATGGAGATGGAGGACAAGATCGTGATCGGCCCCCTGTTCCGTGACATCGTGCAGAGCGGCGCCGCGTTCGGGGCGCACCGGTGGCTCGGGGCGCTGCAGCGCGCGTGCGAGCGCTGCGCATCCCTCTCATCCCTCGGCGGGATGCACGCCGACATTGCCGGAGGTACTCTCAAGATCACTGGTCACATGGAAAGGGTTCTTAATAAAACCCCAACTGTCCTACTATATGCTCGATGTATAAGTGACTGTTGTTGCTGGCAGTGACGGCGGAAGGTAGGCGGAGCATGATGAAGCTGTCTCAGCGCATGGTGAGCAGCTTCTGCGCGAGCATGACGGCGTCGCAGCACCACCAGTGGACGGTGATGTCCGGCACCGCCGGCAACGACGTGTGCGTGCGCGTGTCCATGCACCGCAACGGCGACCCTGGGCAGCCCAACGGCGTGGTGCTCAGCGCCGCCACCTCCGTGTGGCTCCCCGTCCCCTGCGAGCACGTCTTCGCCTTCGTCCGCGACGAGAGCACGCGCAGCCAGGTACCGACGACCGTTCTTTCTCTGTTTCCCTGCTGCTGCTGCTGCTGCTAGGTGTCTGGGAGAGTCGTTACGCGTACGTACTGACTCGCCATTGATGACCATTCTCGTCCGTCCGCCATTGCTGCTTACACAGTGGGACGTCCTGACGCACGGCAATCAGGTCCAGGAGGTGTCGCGCATCCCCAACGGCCCGAACCCCGGGAACTGCATCTCCTTGCTGCGGGTGAGTAGTAACTGCGCCCGCCCAGCCATGATTTCGAATCAAATTGAATTGAAATGCTCCCTCCCTCCATTACACAACAAATTAATTTCCGCGTTGATGGCGCCTGATCCTCCTCCCTCTCGGCCACTGACGGTTTGAACTGTGCATGCATGGTGCAGGGCCTGCAGTCGAGCCAGAACAGCATGCTGGTGGTGCAGGAGAGCTGCACGGACGCGTCGGGGTCCCTGGTGGTGTACTCGCCGATCGACATCCCGGCGGCGAACGTGGTGATGAGCGGGGAGGACCCCTCGGCCATCCCGCTGCTGCCGTCGGGGTTCACCATCTGGCCCGACGGCCGCTCGGGCGTGGGGGGCGGGGGCGGGGGCGCGTCCACCAGCAGCGGCGGCGGCGGCGGGCCGCTGTCGGGGTCCATCGTGACGGTGGCCTTCCAGATCCTGGTGAGCAGCCTGCCGTCGTCCAAGCTGAACGCCGAGTCCATCGCCACCGTCAGCGACCTCATCAACAACACCGTGCGGAACCTCAGGAACGCCCTCAACTGCGGCTGATGAGCTAGCTTGGCTTCTGAGACGAGGAGATGAGTGTTGTGGTTGGCGCGTTGAATGCCCGCATTCATGCCGTCCACCTGCTGCTGCTGCTGCATCTCAAGCTCATGCATCATCCACCATCACAACATCATCTCCTGCATGTTTGTTTAGGATTCGGGTTTGGATTTTGGGTTTTGATAATTTTTACAGGGTTTTGTTTGTTTTTTGCGGGGTTAATTAATTAGTAGCTTAAAAGTACATTAGGCATTCCTTTGATAGCGAGCGAGGGAGTCAAGAACGCACCAATGCGTGCTAGCTTAGCTTGTCCTGTTCCTGGTGCTGCAGCAGGCAGCTGGGGGCCAGGGGGGATGAAATGCATGCATGCATGCATGGTTCGGGTATTGACTTCTCTCCATCATCAATGTAAAGCCTTGAATGAACATTCATTTCGGTTATAAATGGAAAGGAAAGAGATCTGGTAAAGCTGGATGACCGATCCATCGATGGATGGATGCCACCCCCGGCCCGCTTTGCTTTTCTGGCCCCTCTACACCTAGCCAATACTTCACTAGTACTCCTACTACGTCGTATCGTATGCATGCTCGATCTCATGGTTGTCAACCTGGCTCTCATCGCTGGCTGGCTAACTGCAACATGGGAGTGTGGGTACTGATCCTACTCCGGTTTGCATTGCATGCAATGCAACCAACGGCTGATCCAGCTGCTTCTCGTTGGCTGCCGTGTCCTGGGAACCAACTTATTCCGTGTAGACGTCACGGCCGGCGGCGTGCATCAGCCGCGCGCCGTGCGACGCATGCGAAGTTGGGCGGCCGGCGTCACACTCACACATCGATCGATGGGTCGACCCTCTCGCCGCCGTCATAGCAGCTGATCGACGGTGCTCCCAAAGACGGCGGATTTAATACGGTGGTTGCCTGGGCAGGCCGCCATCCATTGATCCCAGGGCGTACGTACACTAGGTGTGATCGTGACGGAGCTGCGACGGGCCGAGGGAGTACGTACGTGGCTGATCAGGCCGGCCTGGGCGCCCGCGCCCCCGCTGATCTGATCCCTACCTGGCGGCCCGTACGCGCGCGCAGCCTGGTGCCGCGCTGCGCTAGCTAGCTCGCCCTCCCCACCGCACTTTACTGCGCCATTGATGCGCGCTAGCTAGCTGCTGGCGTTCGATCGATCGATCTCCTCCGCGCGAGCCATGCCACTGCCAGCCAGCCAGCTTGATGGCGCGCCAGGCATGCAGGTCTCGCCAGCCTCCTCCTCCGCTACCTCTCTCTCGACCGGGACCAAATAAGTCGCCCCGACCTACTCTACATTGATGGGGATATGCCTACTGGGGTATCCTCAGCGGGACGTTTCCGACTGGCCCAAAGGCTGGCGAGTGGGCCTGCAGAACGGCGAGTGGATCAAAGCCCATCAGGGTACCAGGCGACTGGAGGTCGAAGGCCCAGGCGAGTAGATAGGCCCAGTCGGTCTGAGTTAAACGATTGACAAAGTTGTAACCGAATCGGTTGAGATATGTAAACCCTAGGGGAGGTAAGCCTATATAAACCTCCGAGGGTGAGTAGAGATCGTTCCCTCATACACCAAGCAACTCGCCGCCTAGCCGCCGAGTTCGCCCATTGTAAACACCTCCATAATACAATCTAGCGAGTAGGTCTTTACTCCGGGCCGAACTCGGTAAAACCCCGAGTCTCCGCCTCATCTCGCACCGCAGATGGCTGGCCGCCTTGCCCTTCTTCGTTCTACTACTGCCGATTGCAGCATCCGCCGTGGTCATTCCCACGGCGCTGGCGCCCACCGTGGGGCTGGCCGCCGGGCCGGTGTTCTGCGCGAGATCCAATCGCCCATCAACGAGACGGTCGCCACCGCCGCATGATAGCGATTGGCGAGATGCTCCGATCTTGCCAAGCAGCTACGTCCCGGGCGCGACCCGTCACGCGGCGTGATCTCGCCGGTCGACAGCCTCTTCGTCGGCTTCACCGACGCCATCACCGGAGGACTCGCCGCATCCGCGAAGTCGCCACCACGCGATCGGCTCCGAGAGCGATCCGCACGATCCACCGCCGCCTCGAGTACGACTCGCCCACAAAGAACGTGGCCGAGAATTCAGCGCCGCGGAAGACGCGACCCTCACCGACGACGCCGACTCGGCGACCCGGCGTCACTGCCGGATCCATCACCGCGGCCTCGTCGCGGGCTCCATCGCCAGTCTCCAACGCGGAGATTTCGAGGACCCTCCATCCTCGGGATCTTCGACCGACTCGGTCGGAGAACTCCGCCGACCTCCACGACGGTGCGGTCGCCACGCGACCTACATGGCCACCGCACCGATCCGGAGGACCTTTCTCCACCCGATCCTCCTAACGCCACGGCAGCGGAGGTCGAGGAACTCCGCTGAAGGCGGAGGCGACGCAAGCGAGCAGCCGGCGAAAAATTTCGCCTCGGCGGTGTGCGCAGAACCGTCACGCTACCACCAGCGGATCAGGTCACGCTGAACCCCACCGTTCGGGCGCGCTGAACCGACGACGAGAACGACCGGCTCGCATAGCGAAGCGCGATCTGCGAGAACGCGCCACCAGGAGGAAGCAACCGCCCTCCGCCAGGATCAACGGCGATGGGTGCCCCACCACCACCCAACCGCACCCCTCCCAGGGACCAGCCGCGGATAGTCGTCTCCTCACGGGAGCGCGACGCGAACGGCCTTCCACTGTTCTCCACCCCGATGGACAACCTCGTGGCAGGCCGAGCCGCGGCCGACAGCATCACGGCGACCGGCGACGGCGCCTTACAGATCCAGTATGTCAGGGCCCTACTCGCGAAGGCCGTGGAACAGCAGAAAGCAGGCGCCGACTCGCAGGGGCGAGTGTACTCGCGCTCCTCCGGAAGCAGGGCGGCCTCGAGCGGCCGTCCAGCGGTGGCAAACACCCTCAATTGCCCGCCGCCGGAGCCACTGCAGCTCCAACGACGACCCGCGAATGCGGCACTCTCTACCAACGATCCCGGGCGGCGACCAACCTCGCCGCCAATGGAGAGCCAATCGACGCCGCACTCACATCATCAACAACCAAAATCGGCGCACGCCAGCCCGACGACTTGCGGCACACCCTAACTACTCGCCGCGATGGCGAGCCTATGGGGGCGCTCAGTCGACTAGGGCCCAAGTGCTTCGGGCCAATGATCCGAGGGGAAAGGTACCCACCCAACTTCAAGGCGCCGAAGGAGATCGAAAATACGACTCAGACGACCCAGCGGTCCGGCTTGACACATACCTCATGGCAATGGGGATCGCGGGTCACACCGACCTACGCCGCCCGTTACCTCCCATTGATGATGGAGGGACGTGCAGCAATGGATCAACACGCCCCCGTGATGATCGACTCGGGAGGAAATGCGACGCCGTCGAGCACTTCGAGTGCTCCTACACCGCGCCACCACCATCGAGGACACGGAACGATGCGTCCAGGGACCCCGCGAGTCGACCAGCCGGGTCCAACGGTGGCAAGAGCTCGCATAACGCGGTCGGCATCCACCGGACACCGCCATCCATTGCTTCAAGACCTCGTGCCGCCACGAGCCTCTAGTCGCCAAGCTCAGCGACACGCCCACACTCGACAACATCCCGACCTCCTCGAGATCGCCAAACGACACGCCGAGGAAGATCCCAATCAAGGCGTCGACGAGTCCGGCGGACAACGACGCACGGGCGGCAACGACGGCCGCCGAGCAGACTTCCATAAAGATGGCACTCGCCTCACAGGCAAGCGCCGCAACGATGGGCGAGTCGACTTCGTCGCCAATGCTGGGCACGCACAACGCGACCCCAAGAGCTACCGCCGCGACGGAGGGCAACGACGCGACGGCGGGAATTACAAGAACAAGCCAAGGTTTGATCCCGCGGCCCTCCTTAACCAACCATGTGCGTTTCACAGCAGGGAAGGAAAGCCCGCCACGCACACCACCGCCGACTGCCACACCCTCAGGGAGATCGAGAAGGCACGGCACGCGCGGGAGGACACCGACAACGACCCGCAAAATGGCGGAAAATTCGGCAAAGTGGCCGGCTCGCTCCACACCTTCACCGGCTTCAACACGAAGCGCGAGAAGAAGGTCATCGCCCGCGCTGTCGCCGTCAACGCGGTGGCCCAGACAGACGTCCCCCAGTTCCTGAACTGGTCGGAGCAGCCTATCACCTGGAGCCGGCAAGACCACTCGCCACGCATCGAGTACCCAGGACGAGTCGCCCTGGTGGTCAAGCCCAAGGTCGGCGACTACTGGCTCCCCAAGACTCTGATGGACGGGCAGCTCCATCAACATCCTCTACCTCGACACCTTCAGCATCTGCGGCTCCCGCAATGGCGATCGAGACAACCCACACCACGTTCCACGGCATCGCCCCGGTCGGAAGGCGTACCCGATCGGCAAGGTCACGCTACCCGTCACCTTCGCACTCCGCGAACTTCCGCACCGAGCGGATCGTCTTCGAGCTGGTGCCCTTCGACAGCCTACCATTGCGTCTGGGCGCCAGCGTCGCCAAATTCATGGCGGCACCCCACTACGCTGCATAACGCGATGAAGCTCCCGCCGTGCGGCGTCATCACCATCAACGGCGACCCGACATGGCCGCCAACGCGAGGCCAAAGGAGCGAAACCGCCGACGCCGTGATCGCGCGAAGCTAGTCACGCCGATGAGCTCAAATACGCGAGCGGGTCAACAACGACGACCCCACAATACTCAAGAAGCCCAACTCGAGGGCACAAACACCTCAACCTTTGAGGCCACGACGACACCAAGACTGGCCGAGCTGGTCCCAGCGACCCCCCAGACGGTGACGATCGGGACAGGCATGAGCCCAAAGATAGGAAGGCGCGCCATCGAGTTCCTCCGTGAGAACAGGGACATCTTCGCATGGAAACCCTCCGACATGCCCGGTGTCCCTAGGGAGCTCGCGAGCACAAATTAAACGCCGACCCCAAAGTGCGACCAGTCAAGCGATCGCTACGGCCATTCAACGAAGAACGCCGGGCAATCGCCGAGGAAGTGCAGCGTCTACCGCTGCCGGCTTCATTCGCCAATCAAATACTCCAAGTGGCCGCAAACCCACCCTGGTCGAAAAGAAAACGGGACACGGAGAATGTGTATCGACTACACAAACCTGAACAGCGCCGCCCAAAGGAGCAGTCCTCCCGGATCGATCAGATCATCGACTCCACCGCTGGCTCGAGTCGCTGTTTCCTCGACGCCTACTCGGGTATAACCAGATCAAAATGGCTGTCGAGGACGAGGAGAAGACGGCGTTCATCACGCCATTCGAGCCTTCGCTACACCGCCATGACCTTCGCCTCAAGAACGCCGAGCAACGCATCAACGGTGCATGCAAGAATGCCTCGCGAGCCAAATTGGCCGCAACATCCACGTCTACATCGACGACGTGGTCGTAAAATCCGCTCGCCAAGGCGACCTACTCGCCGACCTCGCAGAGACCTTCGCCAACCTGCGGAGGTACAAGATAAAGCTCAACCCAGGCAAGTGCACCTTCGGTGTACCCGCCGGGCAATTACTAGGGTACGTCGTCTCCAAACGAGGGATCGAGGCAAACCCAACGAAGATCGACACGATCGCCCGGCTCGGCAAACCCGAGTGCCTGCGCGACGCCCAGAAGCTGGCCGGGCGGTAGCGGCTCTCAGTCGCTTCATCCCCTCACGGTAAAAGGCGATGCCCCTATATACCGATGCGTAAGAATCCCACCTTCCAGTGGGACAAGGAGGCGACGACGCTCGCGACCTCAAAAAGGTGCTACTCCGACCACTACCGCCGCACCACGACAAGGAGCCCATGCTGGTTTACGTCGCGCGTCCGAACGCTGCGTCAGCCAGTAATGGTCGTCGAACGACCAGAGGAAGGAAAAGAGCCGATCCAGCGGCGGTATACTACATCGAGGTCCTAACCGAGTCGCGCCAGCGATACCCTGCATACCAAAAGCTGGTATACGCGGTTCAGAGCTCAGCGGCGCCGCCGACTACTTCCGTGAGCACCCATCACGGTCGCCTCTCCGCTCCACTACAAGACATCATCCGAATCGCGAAGCGGGCGGGTCGCCAAGTGGCCGAGATCGGCGTCCACAACATTAAGTACGACACGCAGGCGATTAAGTCACGAGCATCGCCGATTTCTCGCCGATCGGGAGGAGGCCCAGCAGAGAAGCCGTACCTCCATTACTGGAGCCTGTACTTTGACGGGTCCAAGAACGCGGACGGCGCAGGAGCAGGGATAGTGCTGACCTCACCAAAAGGCGACAAGCTCCGCTACATCCTCCTCCTCGAATTCACGCCCTGCACCAACAACATGGCCGAATACGAGGCCCTACTCCACGGCATGCGAGCCGCAAAGGAGATGAGCGTGAATCGCCTTCGATGCTACGGAGACTCCGACCTCGTTGCGGGTCAAGTCGCCGCACCGCGACGCCGTCTCCTACCATGGCGGCATACCGCCAAGACGTGGACAAGGTGGGCGGCCACTTCACCGCTACTCGGTCGAGTGGATCGACAGAGGAAAACGAGGAGGCCGACGCCTTCTCGCATCGGGTCGGCACGATCCGCACCACCCGCCGCGTGTTCCTCGACACCATCTTCACGCCGGTCTCTCCTCCGAAGGAGATCGACATTGAGTCCCGCCCAACCAGAGGCAACCTTGGTCGCACTCGTCACCGAACGCACGATCGGACCAAGCCCTACATCGCTTACCGAGACGGGCAACCTGCCCGCAGACAAGCGCCGAATGATTGTTCGCCGATGCAAGTCCTACACCATCATCGACGGCGAGCTACACAAGCGCAGGCCACCGGCGTGTTCAACGCTGCGTCCGGCCGGTGAAGGACGCAAAATCTTACACGACATCCACTCAGCGATCGGCCACCACGCCGCTGCTCCTCGTCGCCAAAGCCATGCGACACGGCTTCTCGCCCACGACACGCCGACGCTGCCGATATCGCCAGCGATGCGCCGGGTGCCGGTACGCCAACCGCACGTCCCAAGTTCGGCGCTCAAAACAATCCCCATCACCGGCCATTCGCCGTGTGGGGCATGGACATGGTCGGCCCTTCAAAAGGCCCTCGGCTACACCCACCGCTGGTCGCCACGACAAATTCACAAAGTGGATAGAAGCCAAGCCAGTCCGAAATGCGACGGAAGATCGCCACTAAGTTCCCACGCGAGCTCATATACCGCCACGGTTTCCCCAACAGCATCATCACGGACAACGGCACAAACTTCGCCAAGGAGCAATGGCGAGTTCTGCGAGGAGCACCACATCCGCTCGACCTCGCGTCAGACACCCGGAATCCAATGGCCAGCGGAACGAGCCAACCAGCATCCTCCACGGCTGAAGCCGCGACTCCAAGTACCACTCGAGCGCACCGGGTGCTGGGTCGAAGAGCTTCCTCCGTCATCCGGGAATCCGCACCTCGGTCAGCAGTCGACGGATTGACCCCTTCTTCATGGTCTACGGCGGAAGCCGTCATGCCAACCGACCTCGAACACGACTCGCCGCGGATCGTCCACTATACGGAAGCCGAAACGAAGCCCGCCAAGATGGGCTCGACCAACTCGACGAAGCGCGACCTCGCCCGATCGCGACCGCTATCTATCGGCAAGCTCGTCGCTACCACAGCCGACGGTGAAAACCCGCACCTTCCGAAGGCGACTTGGTGCTACGCCTCATCCAGACAAGAAGGGCATGCACAAGCTCTCCTCCATGGGAAGGCCCGTTCGCTATCGGGCGTGCTGCAACGACGCTTACTACCTCGCCGACGTCCGCGGACGGTGAACTCGGCGATCAGCGGCCGTGGAATGTAAATCTCCTCCGGAAGTTCTATACCTAGAACCCCACATATGTATTCTCCGTCGCTATGAATAAAAGAAACGGTTACCACAAAATTCGTCTACTCTCCATGCCTTGTGCCACTCGACTTTTCGTAATTAACAGCGTCATGCTAAAATACGAAGTCAACCCTTGGTACAGCGATCGACGCGGCTAAGTAGTGCGATGTAAGAGCAGTCGTCATTTCAGGTCTTGCATCGCCCACAAAAACGCTAATCCGAGCCCCATCGAGTCGCCTAGCTCGACTGGTTTCGAACCAAGACATCTGCCTCGCTTCCACAGCGACCGGTCCTCCGCATCCTTGGCATAGCGACTCGAGCGGCTAAGTACCACGCCGACTGGATACCAGTTCATCTCGATCGACGGAAAACGCCAAGTAAGAGAGCGTGCCAGACTCGCCACGCGATGACCCACCGGGCCAGGCAGAGCGACGCTAACACAAACGCTAAGTCCTCAACCACCCTCGAGTCGCCTTGAACTACCAAGTACCACGCCGGGGACTCGGCCCGCCGCTCACAGACGGGAAAACGGTAAGCATGAGCACTCGAGGAGTCGCTTGATCGGCTCTCCGAGCTCGGGCGAGTCGACTCAACCAACAACACACATGATAAACAACAAAACATCATATCTAAGGTGAACCCCGCAAAAGGGCGGACGCGCTCGGGGACTGTAACACCCTCAGAATCGGACCTATGCAAGTTTGGGCAAAATTCACCAAACCCGCATAGAAACGATTCAAAGGTGCCCACCAGGCACTTTCGTGCGGGTGGAAAACGAAGTAATAACATTACACAACAGTCCTCGATGGGACCCTAACAGATATATACAATGACATCAAAGAGTCAAGAATACGATATAATATACAAAGACCCAAATCACCTTGAAATCGATATAGGCCCAGCTACGGACAAGATGCAAATGGGGCTAAGAGCCTCAAGAATAACCAATGGCGTCCATAACCTGCCTGTGCCAAGCGGAAGGGTAACCTCGCTAACGGCGTCGATCTCAAACCTGCTTAACAAAGGGTGCCGACAAAGGGCAAAGCAGAAACAAAGAAGGAGCGTCGATCGAGGCCGACACAGCGAGGCTAGAATTCGCGGTCCTCGCCTACATAGGTATGGTGGATGGCAGCGGCAAAGGCATGCAATAAACAACCTATAGAGACTCGATGCAACCGATTATCGAGAGGGTAAGAATGACCTATCGGATCCAACCTGAAACTAACACCAAACAAACCCATCTGGCTTTCCCCTCGAGACCAATCGAGAAGTCAACCGAAAACTCACAGGTTGGTAGTTTGATTTAATTAGTTATAGTTGCGGCACTTTACTAGTCAGGTTTAGATAATCGTCCTGGTAAAGTAAACGGTGGGCACTTTTATTTAATCATTCCGTTGTAGTTGCAACAATTACTATTCAGATACAGATATCATGAGATAAACCCAAAACCCAGCAGTTGTTGGTACTTTTATTCAGCCAATTCGTTGTAGTTGCAATACTTACTAGTCAGATACAATTGTCGCAAGCGACATCCAAACAAGCAATTGTGGGCAGTATTAATTAGCCATTCCGTTATAGTAGAGCTAATTACTAGTCATTATAAGTCACATTTATAACAAGAACTTTAGTTATAGTTGTCTATGATCGACATCGTGCTCCAAGTCGTCCATAACATGACACGGCTTCGAAAAGATTAAACCTGCAGGGTGCACCAAAGTATCCACGTGCACTTGACCCTTTTGCCGATCGGTTAACATACACCCATCGGTATGTCGGCGGGCCTAAGTCACGACGCCCTGACAAAGCAAGCACCGGGGCCACCCACTAAGTATACCCTAGCAGAAGTCGGCCGGTCTCCGAGACGGACTCGGGGTTTGCGACAATGGCTGTGAACGACAGTCCCCAATCGGGATCGCCGACACCGCGAAAACATTCCGCTTCAAAGACAAGGTGCGATATCGCACAATCGTAAATAAAGCAGTAAAGCATGGCATAAGTACAGGATAGTAATAAAGCCCCAAACTACTTGTGGCCCCCAGTACAGTACTTTGAAATCAGGTAATTATCGATGGGGGGCCCATATCTCCCCACCTGTGGTTAGCGCGCTCGATCTCGGAACAGGTGTCAAGAACTCGGGTCCTACGGGACACAAGTGGGCGGTCGGAAACCAAATCTTACCTATCACCCACCGATGCCTCTGCTTATTCAATTTTAGTTGTTAAACAGAATTAAAGTGAGCAATAAGTAAAACTAGGGCCATCTCCAACATCAACCTGCGGCAATACATCAGCAACTGTGGCATATGGCGACACACATCAGCACTTGAGCAAGCAACTTCGACGCGCAAATCCATCTAACTACCAAACAACAGGTAATAGGTTGTGTCCAAGGCAAATATAGGGCTGCAAGGGATATCACAGGTACGGAAACTAAAGCATCGCAACACAGGTAGCAATAGATCAACAGGAGGGAATAAAGACTATAAAAGTAAGATAGGTAGAAAGGGGAAGATGCTCGCCTGAAAACATTGTCGAAAGGTTCATCCGAAGATCGGGGCGAAGCTCACATCAACTCAACGGTCCAATCATGAAGAAGCAAAACACTAGAAGAAACACCGGATGCACTATTTAATACTCGGCAGAAGATCGGCATGATGCATGTATGATGGATGGCATGGCAAAGGTGCGATGCAATTAGGTCAAGATTAAGCGGAACCGGGGTCCCGACATTTAGTTAAATGGTTCAAGTTGTTTAGATACCCCGCAATTTAAATGTTATATAGCAAGACAATAGATGGCATCGGTTCGCTACACATGTTTAAATGAGGCCAATATGAGACTAGATTTGCTCGCATATGGGCCCCATGTTTAATTATTAGGTGAATCGGCATAAGGCCCCCAAACCAATGAGATGCATAGATGTCAAAAAAACACAAACACATTATTATGTTATTATAAATATGGGGTCGGAAGGGTCACACATTTAGGGGTCTCACGATCTTGTTAGGGTTCCGGGGGTCGGTCTCGTTTTTGACGGAATCGATCTCGCATTCGGGAAGGACTTGGCGGCCTTCGGATCGGTCTCGGCGTTGAAGGGAAGATCTTGGCGATCCGTCCTTGTGGCGATCTTGGCGTTCTTCGGAGGATCGCCCGATCGGAAGGTCTTGATGTTCCGGATCGATCAGACGGGTCTCGGTCATCCGATCTGTGAAGGGAACTTGGCATGCCGAGGGTCTCGCCTCGATCTCGAGTCGACGGTCTGTGTGGTCCCATGTTGGAGGCCTTGATTCCAAGGCGAGGATCTACTTGGCCATGTAGAGGATCTTGTCGATGACGAGCTCCTTGTCCAACTATATACTCTTGTCCGCCGAGATCTCGATCAAGCTCTTGTTATGACGGTCTCCGGAATCCACTGCTTCAGTTCAAGCAAACGCGACGGAATAGATCGATGTGGCGTCACCCGAGTAGCACCGAGCAGTACCATGCCCAGAAGATGTGCCAAGAAGGCACGCGCACAAGAACGGGTCAGGTAGAGCTGCCCTGCAGAAAACTCATGGGAAAAACCATGGCCACTCTTGGCCAAAACTGAACATGTGCACAGGGGGGGTCGCGAGCTGCCGGAAACAGGGAAGGCGGCGGGCGCTTCACAGCGAGGGGTGGCAGAGGAGGGAGAGCTGGGGAGGGAAGGCGGCAAGGGGGGCTCCACATCAAGCGGCCATAGGGGAAGCACGACGTGAAGAGCCGGTGGCCGGAGAGGAGGGAGGACGGCGCGCGGCCGGAAGGGGAGGCGAGGCGCGGAGCTCGGGTGTAGGATACGGGGACGCGCGGAGCCGTACGAGGTCGGGGACGACGCGGTGGGGAGGCCGGGCCCGCGAGGCAGAGGGCGCGGACGGGGCGGCGGCCGCAAGGTTGCAGGGAAGGGGAGAGAGGGCGTGCGGCCATGGCGGTGAAGCTCGAGGCGCCGGGCGGACGCCAAGAGGCGAGGGGGTCACCGCGCCGGCAAGGCGAGGGCCGCGGCGTCGCAGGGCAGCGGCCGAGGGAGAACGGGACCGCGGCCGGAGGAGAGAGGGACCCCGGGGCGGCGGCGCGGGGCTCTGCAGGGAACTCGAGCGGGAGGCGGGCTCGAGCGAGGCAGGTGAGGGGAGGGAGGAGGACGCGGGTGAAGCGGGCCGGCGAGCTCCTGGCCTGGCAAGGAGGAGGGCGAGGCGGCCGGCGGCGGTGGTCAGGAGCACAGAGGGAGGCAGCGGGATTGTGCTTCGCGAGGACAGAGGCAGGTTGAGGACGAGGGGCGCGGGTCGCGTGCGTGAGGAGGACGGGGCACCTGGGGAGTGGTGGGGCCAGACGGGGAGAGAGAGAGGGGGGGTTGGGGGCAGGTGGCGTTACGGGAGAGGGTGGAGTGAGGTGGAGGAGTGCCAGGGTGGCGGCGGTGGGTGCTGGCGATGCACGATATTGACGCGGGTTGGGGTGTGTATGGCGGCGGGATGGAGGGAGTAGGTGGGGTTTGGGTAGGATGGATTAGGGTTAGGTTGGGGTGGTAGGCGCCTGGCTGCTGGGCTTTGGGCCTGGCGGCTGGGGCCTCCCCTAAAAAAATAGTTTTAATTCATATTTGTATATTTTATTTTAAAATCTTTTGCAAATGATTTTTTGACAAAACAAAATATTTGGAAAAGACCAAGATTTCAATTTCAATTTGAATTAGAGGAGGGAATAATTAGAAAACAACATAGGCTTTAGAAAATAGTTTTGGCAATTAATATGCATGATGATGTCATGATGATGCACAAAGTATTATTTAACACGCGATTTTCTAGCAGTGGTTTTAGCGGGGCGCCACAATTCGACACCACTAACAAAGGATCTCGCCCTCGAGATCCGCCTCATGGTACCGGAAGGAAGGTCGGCGATCTGCGTCTTCTCGCTTCGTGTAGATCTTCGCGACACCACTAACAAGAGGTCGTTGTCCCTGATCGTCAAGGGAACACTCCGGGAACAAAGGGCGAAGGTAGAGGTATCCACAAATAAAGCCACCTCTAACTTCAATAGAAGGAGAGTAAAGATGCGGCCTATCCCACTTCAATGTACAAGAGCGAATAGAAAGGGTAGTCGGCATGGGGGCCAATCCATCACGCACCCAAACTATTACTCTGCACAATCAGTAGAAAAGCGTGCAACCATTCTCGGAATCAGACCGAAGATCTCGACAATCGAGGTTCAGGAACAAAGGAGTGATGCAGTCTCTGCATCGGATCTGGCGTAGAGGGTGTCGTCGTGCCGGAAAACATCGGAAAACACAACAAGGAACAAAGAATTGGTAACACCGTAGACGGATTCATCAGGCAGCTTGAACACCGGATGGTAGAACACCGTTACCAAAGGAGGAAGCGAAACCCTAAAGGTACGACGGAAACCCCACCACGAATTCACGGACTCAAGAGAGAGAAGCGGATTCAAAACACGCCGAGGTAAGAGGGAATAGCAGAGGGTAAGGAGTAAAATCAGACCTAGCCGAACTATCCAACCGATTTTGCAAAATAGTTTTGACACTCTACTTGCCGTTAGCTAGGTTATCCTACATTTGGACTTGTGGGGTATCGCAACCGCTGAGCTCGATACCACTCAGAACACCCTCGATCGGACCTATGCAAGTTTGGGCAAAATTCACCAAACCCATAGAAACGATTCAAAGGTGCCACCAGCACTTTCGTGCGGGTGGAAAGCAGTAATAACATTACACAACAGTCCTCGATGGGACCCACAGATATATACAACAATGACATCAAAGAGTCAAGAATATGATATAATATACAAAGACCCAAATCACCTTGAATCGATATAGGCCCAGCTACGGACAAGATGCAAATGGGGCTAAGAGCCTCAAGAATAACCAATGGCGTCCATAACTGCCCGGGCCAAGCCGGAAGGGTAACCACGCTAACGGCGTCGATCTCAAACTGCTTAACAAAGGGTGCCGACAAAGGCAAAAGCAGAAAACAAAGAAGGAGGCGTCGATCGAGGCCGAGACACGCGAGGCTAGAATTGGCGGTCCTCGCCTACATAGGTATGGTGGATGGCGCGGCAGACATGCAATAAACAACCTATAGAGACTCGATGCAACCGCCGATTATCGAGAGGTAAGAATGACCTATACGGATCCAACACAAACTAACACCAAACAAACCCATCTGGCGTTTCCCCTCGAGACCAATCGAGGAAGTCAACCGAGAAACTCACACAGTTGGTAGTTTGATTTAATTAGTTATAGTTGCGGCACTTTACTAGTCAGGTTTAGATAATCGTCCTGGTAAAGTAAACGGTGGGCACTTTTATTTAATCATTCCGTTGTAGTTGCAACAATTACTATTCAGATACAGATATCATGAGATAAACCCAAAACCCAGCAGTTGTTGGTACTTTTATTCAGCCAATTCGTTGTAGTTGCAATACTTACTAGTCAGATACAATTGTCGCAAGCGACATCCAAACAAGCAATTGTGGGCAGTATTAATTAGCCATTCCGTTATAGTAGAGCTAATTACTAGTCATTATAAGTCACATTTATAACAGTAAACTTTAGTTATAGTTGTCTATGATCAGACACTGTGCTCCAAGTCGTCCATAACCGCGGACACGGCTTCTCGAAAAGATTAAACCCTGCAGGGGTGCACCAAAGTATCCACAGGCACTTCGACCCTTTTTGCCAGATCAGTTAACATACACCCATCGGTATGTCGGCGGGGCCTAAGTCACGACGTTCCCAGACCCAAAGCAAGCAACGGGGCCACCCACTAAGTATACCCTTAGCGAAGTCGGCCTCCGAGACGGACTCGGGGTTTGCGACAATGGCTGTGAACGACGAGGTCCCCAATCGGGATCGCCGACACCGCGAAAACATTCCGCTTCCAAAATAAAGACAAAGTGCGATCTCGCACAATCGTAAATAAAGCAAAGAAGCATGGCATAAGTACAGGATAGTAATAAAGCCCCAAACTACTTGTGGCCCCAAAGACAGTACTTTGAAATCGGTAATTATCGATGGGGGCCCATATCTCCCCACCGTGGTTAGCGCGCTCGATCTCGGAACAGTGTCAAGAACTCGGTCCCACGGGACACAAGTGGGCATTGAAACCAAATCTTACCTATCACCCACCGATGCCTCTGCTTATTCAATTTTAGTTGTTAAACAGAATTAAAGTGAGCAATAAGTAAAACTAGGGCCATCTCCAACATCAACCTGCGGCAATACATCAGCAACTGTGGCATATGGCGACACACATCAGCACTTGAGCAAGCAACTTCGACGCGCAAATCCATCTAACTACCAAACAACAGGTAATAGGTTGTGTCCAAGGCAAATATAGGGCTGCAAGGGATATCACAGGTACGGAAACTAAAGCATCGCAACACAGGTAGCAATAGATCAACAGGAGGGAATAAAGACTATAAAAGTAAGATAGGTAGAAAGGGGAAGATGCTCGCCTGAAAACATTGTCGAAAGGTTCATCCGAAGATCGGGGCGAAGCTCACATCAACTCAACGGTCCAATCCGCGAAGAAGCAAAACACTAGAAGAAACACCGGATGCACTATTTAATACTCGGCAGAAGATCGGCATGATGCATGTATGATGGATGGCATGGCAAAGGTGCGATGCAATTAGGTCAAGATTAAGCGGAACCGGGGTCCCGACATTTAGTTAAATGGTTCAAGTTGTTTAGATACCCCGCAATTTAAATGTTATATAGCAAGACAATAGATGGCATCGGTTCGCTACACATGTTTAAATGAGGCCAATATGAGACTAGATTTGCTCGCATATGGGCCCCATGTTTAATTATTAGGTGAATCGGCATAAGGCCCCCAAACCAATGAGATGCATGCGAGATGTCAAAAAAAACATGCGACAAGGTTATTATGTTATTATAAAATATGGGGTCGGGAAGGGGTTCACACATTTAGGGGTCTCGACGATCTTGTTAGGGTTCCGGGGTTCGGGGTCGGTCTCGGGGTTTGACGGGAATCGATCTCGCATTCGGGAAGGACTTGGCGGCCTTCGGATCCGGGGCTCGCATCCGGGAAGGAGAACTTGTCGCATCCGTGGTCTTCAGGTCCGTGTAGACGGTCATGGCGTTCCGAGGAGAAGATCTTGGCGTTCCGGGAAGGAGGACTTGTCGTCCTTGTGGCGATCTTGGCGTTCTTCAGGTTCGGGTAGCAGATCTCGGTGTTCCGTGACGAAGGTCTTGATGGTTCCGTCTTCGTTTGTCGATGTCGTACTTGGGTGGATCGGGTACCGGGGTCTCGGTCATCCGATCTGTGAAGGGGAACTTGGCATGCCGAGGGTCTCGCTCCTCGTATCTGAGTCGACGGTCTGGTGGTCCCATGTTGGAGGCCTTCGATTCCAAGGCGAGGATCTACAGTGGCCATGTAGAGGATCTTGTCGATGACGAGCTCCTTGTCCAACTATATACTCTTGTCCGCCGGGAGATCTCGATCGAAGCTCTTGTTATGACGGTCTCCGGAATCCACTGCTTCAGTTCAAGCAAACGCGACGGAATAGATCGATGTGGCGTCACCCGAGTAGCACCGAGCAGTACCATGCCCAGAAGATGTGCCAAGAAGGCACGCGCACAAGAACGGGTCAGGTAGAGCTGCCCTGCAGAAAACTCATGGGAAAAACCATGGCCACTCTTGGCCAAAACTGAACATGTGCACAGGGGGGGTCGCGAGCTGCCGGAAACAGGGAAGGCGGCGGGCGCTTCACAGCGAGGGGTGGCAGAGGAGGGAGAGCTGGGGAGGGAAGGCGGCAAGGGGGGCTCCACATCAAGCGGCCATAGGGAAAGCACGACGTGAAGAGCCGGTGGCCGGAGAGGAGGGAGGACGGCGCGCGGCCGGAAGGGGAGGCGAGGCGCGGAGCTCGGGTGTAGGATACGGGGACGCTGGAGCCGTCTGAGGTCGGGACGAGCGGTGGGAGGCCGCCTGAGCAGAGGGCGCGACGGGCGCGGCCGCAAGGTTGCAGGGAAGGGGAGAGAGGGCGTGCGGCCATGGCGGTGAAGCTCGAGGGGGGCGCCGCGGGCGGACGCGAAGAGGGCGAGGGGGGTCACCGGCGTCGGGCAAGGCGAGGGCCGCGTCGCAGGCAGCGGCGAGGGAGAACGGACATGGCCGGAGGAGAGGAGGACCCCGGGGCGGCGGCGCGGGGCTCTGCAGGGAACTCGAGCGGGAGGCGGGCTCGAGCGAGGCAGGTGAGGGGAGGGAGGAGGACGCGGGTGAAGCGGGCAGAGCTGGCCCTGCAAGGAGGAGGGCGGGCCGGCGGTGGTGGGAGCATGAGGGAGGCAGGGATTGTGCCATGAGACAGAGGCAGGTTGAGGACGAGGGGAGCGGGTCGCGTGCGGGAGGAGGACGGGGGCACCTGGGGGCGGTGGGGCCAGACGGGGAGAGAGAGGGGGGGGGGTTTGGGGCCAGGTGGCGTTACGGGAGAGGGTGGAGTGAGGTGGAGGAGTGCCAGGGTGGCGGCGGTGGGTGCTGGCGATGCACGATATTGACGCGGGTTGGGGTGTGTATGGCGGCGGGATGGAGGGAGTAGGTGGGGTTTGGGTAGGATGGATTAGGGTTAGGTTGGGGTGGTAGGCGCCTGGCTGCTGGGCTTTGGGCCTGGCGGCTGGGGCCTCCCCTAAAAAAATAGTTTTAATTCATATTTGTATATTTTATTTTAAAATCTTTTGCAAATGATTTTTTGACAAAACAAAATATTTGGAAAAGACCAAGATTTCAATTTCAATTTGAATTAGAGGAGGGAATAATTAGAAAACAACATAGGCTTTAGAAAATAGTTTTGGCAATTAATATGCATGATGATGTCATGATGATGCACAAAGTATTATTTAACACGCGATTTTCTAGCAGTGGTTTTAGCGGGGCGCCACAGGGACTCACCCAAAATCAATCCAAAACACGCAAACAAGTAGCAAAATGAACACAACGTTCCATTCAATCGCATATCGCATTGTCTTACATTACAAAATATGCCTACTCGGCAGAATTGTTACTAACACTATTCCGCAGGCTTCGACGATGATGCACCAGCGTCCCGGCGCTTCCGGATGAATACAGTGTACGGGTTCGATGGATAAGTCGTCAGCTGGCCCGCCATCGCCGCGCGGAAGGGCTGCTCAACCTTGAAGTCGCGATGCGGCGGCTCGGCGTCGTTCGGCGCGACGACCGTTTCCTGGTACGGAAGAAGGTCGCCCATCGCCCAAACACGCTCCGAGTACGCGCGACGTTCTGCAGCTTAAGAACTTCAGACAGATCCACCGCGCGGACGATGAAGGATAACCACTCGTCACGTCGTCGAGGTCGAAATCTTCGGGAAGTGGGCGAGTCCTGTGCTCGGCGCCGTCGACGCTCCACGTCGAAAAGCCGACCGCGTCATGAACTCCACGACAGCGGGCGCCTTCTCCAAGTACTCCCACACCTCAATGAGGTCATTGGGAATAACCTCCGTGGGCGACATCTCTTGAAGGTAGGCGCGGATGCAAGTCGCCGACAGCGTCGCCGAGTCGACGAGCATGCTCACGCACTCCCTCGCATCAAGAGAACTCGCTTCTTCATGGCTACCAATCATACGGCCTGCTAGATGGAAACAGTTGTGAGCACCACGGAAACCACAAACAATACAACCACAAGACTGGGAAGACGCACTCACCGATCAACGGGCGGGCGAGCCCAGTAATGAAGCTTTGAAGCGATGTCTTATCGTCCTGAAGCCCAACGATGAGGGCTTCCGACACCTTCCGGTCTTCCTCCGCGGCAGCAACGGCGGCCTTAGCTCGCCCGTTCGCCGAGCTCGCTTCTTCTTTCGCCTCCCGCAGTTCGCGCTCGAGGTCGGCAATCCTTTGCTCAGCAGTGCTTAACGCAGATTTCGCCGCCGTCAGTTCGCCAGCAGGGACAAGCTCCTGGCGAGCCACCTGCAACGCAGCAATCGCCAAGCTCCTTGTTTACTTCTTGAGAGCGCCCAACTCCTTCTCAAAGACGCTGCTTGAGCCAATCGCTCTGCCGACTCCAGTTGTAAACCCCGCAAAGTTTCAAAGTCGTCACACGAACACTCGGTGCCCACCGCTACAATTTAGCGGGTGCGCACTCGGGGACTGGAGGCTCGAAAATTACTCAGTGCCCACCCGCTACAATTTAGCGGGTGCGCACTCGGGGACTGGAGGCTCGAAAATTACTCAGTGCCCACCCGCTACAATTTAGCGGGTGCGCACTCGGGGACTGGAGGCTCGAAAATTACTCAGTGCCCACCCGCTACAATTTAGCGGGTGCGCACTCGGGGACTGGTGGCTCGAAAATTACTAAGTGCCCACCCGCTACAATTTAGCGAGTACGCACTCGGGGACTGGACTCGAACGCACGAAACAAGTAACTATAAAGAATCAGGCCGCTGCAAAACACCGACCTGATCCTCGGGGACTGGAGGTACCTGGATGGCCGCGCCAAGCATGCCGTGCAGTTGCGCCGCGTCCACGGACGCAAGCAGCGCCGGTGTGTGCCCGCGACGTTGGTCAATCTCAGCGTCGGCGGCCTCTGGAGCGGGGTTCGGAGTCGCAGCCTCACTCGCCGTGGCCGCCTTGGTCATGAAGCGGGGGAAGGTAGCACCCGCCCCAAAGGAGCTCGCTTCTTCCGGTCTAGGCAACGAAATGCCTCCCTTCGTGGATGCGGTCGCTTCAACGGCGGGCCCAGCCGGCGCGACTGCCGTGTCGTCAGAGACAGTGACGATGTCATCGCCCTTGGCCTTCTTGCTGCCTTCCGTGGAAGCGGCGACCTCATCCACCTTCCTCTTACGGGAAGGGTCCTCCCCGCTAGTGGCGGAGGGCACCTTGGCCACCGTCGGGTGGCTCATCTTCACTCCGGTCCTACGACGAGATAATTCAGGAAAAAACATTCAAAATACTAAGAGAGAAAGAAAGCCGAGTACACTCACTTGGCGACGGAATGAAACGCAGCCAGCGAAGGCCGCGGCGGTTTTTCCAGAGGGCCAAGCGGCGATCCCCAGGTCAGGCGCCAGGGCCCAGGACCAGACGGTTTCTTTGATGTTGAGGTAGCGGTTGGCGCCTCGGGCGCCGGGTTTCCTTGCTAGGAGCTGCAGCGACCGGAGCCTCCTTGCGGCGAGACCGCCACGTTCGGGACCCCTTTGCGGTAAGAAATCGCCTCAGCTGGAGCCTTCCCTAGCCCGGAGATCGGCGCGAAGGGCGGGGGCATCGAGGCCAGCGGTGCCTCCATGGATGGTGCGTCTAGCGTGGTTGTTGCCGGGGCCGCCCCGTCACCGGCCGAGCTATGGGCATCGGAGCTGCTCGCTGAGCGCGGCGGTGAGGCCATCTTCGGCGGCTTCGCCCTCCTCCTTAGGGGGGCCCTCGCCTCTTTCTCCTTCTTCTTCTTCGCGGGAGTGGCCTGACGGAGCGAGGTGGTCTCCGGGAGTTCCTCGTCATCGTCATGACGCTCGAGGCTCCTGCTCGCCTCGAGTTCGCGCTGACGTTGCCCGCGGGTCTTTCGGACCAGTGGGGCGATCTCCTCTTCGGATTCGTCCTCATCGTCCTCATTGCCCTTGGCGGGAGGCGACTCGCTTGTGTCCTGGGCGGATGGCCCGGAGCTCTCGTCATCGGCGGGTGGAAGCCACCCTTCCACCACTTGGAATAGCTGCGTTAACATGGAACAAAGTTAGAATTACCGCGACTGCATATGCTGCGACTGCGAATAAGATCAGGTTATTACCGTTGGAGCCGGACGCTTCGTGGTGTATGGAGGGAGCCCGGCCTGCGCATCCGTGTATGCCGCCTGGGTGATCCTCTTCAGCGCCAGGAGGTAGTCCTCCAGCTTCCACTCGGCGAGGCAGGCCTTCGTCGAGTCTTCTCGGCCTGTGTACTGGTACATGTAGTGCTCGCGTTGGGCGAGCGGGACGAGTCGCCGCCCAAGCCAACAGTTGTACAGGTTCACCGTCTGGAGCCCCTTCTTCTTCAGACCGCGAATGGTCTGGAGCATCTCGTCGACGACCATCCGCTGATCGTCGGGAAGCTTGGCGACCTGAAGATTGCGCGGCTCGGAGCGGTCGGCCGAGTACCGTGGGATCGCCGCCTCGTCCTCCGGGGTCGCCTCGGTCACGTAAAACCAAGACTTTTTCCAGTCGCTCGCTGCTTTGGCCGGCAGCATCAAGTCGAAGAAGGAGGCTTTGGATTTCAGCTGGAAGGTTAAGCCGCCCGCGGCTAGCATTGGGCCGCCCGCCTCCTCGCGGCTGATCCGTCCATGGAACAGATCTTGCCACAAGGGAAAATAGGGCCGGCACAAGTAGCACTTCATGAGCATACAAAGATGGCGAGCTGCTCGATACTATGGGGACCCAGATCCGAGGGCTGGATCCCGTAGTAGGCGCAGAAGCGCCGAAAGAAAAAAGAAGTGGGAAACCCTAAACCCCGCTCGAGGTGACTAGTGAAGCAGATGAACTCTCTCGCGCGCGGGTTCGGGGTCGTTTCTCCGGCTGCGGGGATTCGCCAGCAGCCGGCCCGCAGGATTCCGGCCTCCTCGAAGGAGGCCAGTTGCGCCCTGGTGCACTTGGATCTACCCCAAGGTTCGGTGGAGAGGGCCATGGCTGAGGATTTGCTTGGAGGTCGGAGGATTGCGGGTCGCGAGATCAACGGGCGAAAGATGTGCGTACTCGGAAGAAATGGTGGGCGGTTGGCTTTCCGATGGCCAACCATTCCCCTTATATAGCGAGAGCTGCCCGCCAAATTAGGGGGCCGTTACCGCGCGATGATTACGCCGAAAGTTACCGTTAAGTTACCTTAACGGCTAGTTTGACCACGCCCGACGGTCCGCCTCCTGCCACTCGGCTCGCTGAGTTATTCGCCGAGGCCGCGACCCGTTGGTTCGGTACACTCAAAACGCGACTCGGTTCGCCGGATTTTTTCCTTTGTACAGGAGCCCGCCGACGATTCGACTGGATGCCAACTTGAAGCCGTATACTCCGACTGCCAGCAGCCACCCGCGCCTAATCAACGACGGCCTCGGGGACTACTGATGGGGATATGCCTACTGGGGTATCCTCAGCGGGACGTTTCCGACTGGCCCAAAGGCTGGCGAGTGGGCCTGCAGAACGGCGAGTGGATCAAAGCCCATCAGGGTACCAGGCGACTGGAGGTCGAAGGCCCAGGCGAGTAGATAGGCCCAGTCGGTCTGAGTTAAACGATTGACAAAGTTGTAACCGAATCGGTTGAGATATGTAAACCCTAGGGGAGGTAAGCCTATATAAACCTCCCTAAGGGGTGAGTAGAGATACGTTCCCTCATACACCCAAGCAACTCGCCGCCTAGCCGCCGAGTTCGCCCATTGTAAACACCTCCATAATACAATCTAGCAGGAGTAGGTCTTTACCCTCCGGGGGGCCGAACCTGGGTAAAACCCTGAGTCTCCGCCCTCATCTCGCACCGCAGATGGCTGGCCGCCCTTGCCCTTCGTTCTACTACTCGCTGCCGATTGCAGCATCTGCCGTGGTCATTCCCACGACATACATCGCGGCTTAACTTGTCCCGCCACCACTGCGCTGCCATGCATACCCACACTACTACCTGTTGCTACAGGTTTACACAACGCCGATCTCGATCGTTCGAGCAAGCACGGAGCCATGCATATGATGCCCAAGAGCTCAGTTTCTGGAGATCCATCGGTGCTCGATCCATCTGGAACTCGATCTGTTCGGGGTTGGCCGTTTTGGGCTTGTCTTCTCTGCTGGTCCGCTGGAGAATATGCGTACTCTACGACGGTATTGAATGACAGGAGCCGGCCTTAGATATCGCCATACCGTTGACGCACCGCGCGCCGAGCGAGCTCGCTCGATCCTACTAGTTGTCCTCATCGCTGCCCATATCGTCGCAGCGCTTTCTGGCCCAACTATAATTTCTCTTTCTTCTCCTTCCCTTCCGTGGAATTAAATGTCCAAAAGTTCTGCACTGCGTCCGCGTCACGCTTTATATACATGGCATGGCAACAAAAATAAGGGCATCTCCACCGGGGCAATCCAAACGGTACACGCGTGTCCGAAACGTCCGCGGCGAGCGCGGCGTCCAACGGGACGACCCATCCGACAAAACGCGTCCGGTCCGATCCATTCATGCATCTAATATCGGTTCGGACGCGCGCGAACAGCGCAGGGACTCGTCCACAGGACCACCAGTCAGCCACCGCTTACCGGTGGCATTGATTCAGACGGTCAACGTCACCGATTCAGACGCAACCACGACAGCGATTCAGAGACGCTGCGCGGAAGGCTGACCGGCGACAGCCTGCGCATATCAATGGCGACTAGACGACACGCTGACGCAGCCTGTGTTCCCGCGCCGGCATTGACGGCGAAGGAGCGGGAAGCTGCGTGTGTTCACGGGCGGTCGGGCTATTTAACCCTGCGCCTGTCGGTGCTGTCATCCTCACCTCTCGCCATTGCAAAACCTAGCCCGCCGCCACCACCACCATCAACAATGAAGACCCCGGCAGCCGTGGCTCTCGGTCTCGGCTGCCGGCCTTCCTCCGCGACACGTCCTTGCCGCCTCCGCCGCGGCCGAAGGAGTTCGAGAGCGACCTCGTGGGGGACTACCTGCGACCGCGAAAACGCCGCACCAGGCAGTACTACCGCGTCAGGGAGTGCGAGCGCCTGTGGAGGGAGGTTCGCGACATCCAGCGCAGGGATGTCTCCCTCCCCACCGGCTGGCACCTTAACCGGGACCGTGTCCCTGTACCGCCACCGCCCAAGGCGGGCAGAGGCCTGGCGGAGGAGATCCGTCGGCGGATCAGCAACCTCTCCTGGGACCAACAATGGGAGAGGGGCTACCACTCCAAGGCCTACTGGGTCAAGTCCTCGAGTGGGAGCACAAGGCGCGGCGCGCCACCACCGTCCGCCGCGACCTGCAGCCATGGGAGGTCTACGACATCCCCGATATCGACTCGGACGACGAGGGCGCCCACAACCACTCTGACGCCGACCTTAGCAGCGAGGACGGTAACGACGATTACGATGACGACTTCGTCGTCAAACAGGAGGCGCAGGACGATATCGCCGCGAACCTGCCCCCGGAGTATCGCGAGGTGCTGGCTCGGGGCTACGATGAGGACGTCTTCACCGAGCAGGCCACTGCGGCCAGAGGAGGCCCCGTGGCGCGGCTACGAGGAGGCCCTCCAGCTCACCCGCATGTTAGCGGAGACGAACGCACAGCTGCCTCCACCGCCGCCACTGCCGGGTTGGGCGCCTATGATCGTGCCACAGGTGGGGATGGAGCGGCGCACCTCCAGCACGGTTGGGAGTCGTGGCCTGGGCAGGTGGTAAACCCGCCTGCTCCCGCTCCCATTCCGTCCCTCGCCGCCCAACCTCTGGAGACGACACAGACACGCGTAGTTCAGTACCTAGGGCTAGTAGTAGTTTAAACTCCGTTTTATATATTTTGAATGTAAATTAAGTTCGAATATGATCTGTTTTAGCACGAACTGTTTGTGTTTAAAAAAAGTTGTCTTTGTCCAGCGCGAACAAATAGCTCGCGCTGCTAGGTGCGACCGGCAGGACAGGCCGCCGAACCTCTTACCCGTACTGATCGTGATCTAACTAAACGGCACAAACGTATAGTTTAGAGTGACCGTTTGGATCGCCTATGTGGAGATGCTCTAACGGCCGCTGACGGCGACACTCCTCCGTCTCCGTGCATGTAATTTATTTATAGGGTTTGCGATGTTGTCCAAGCATTTCTTTTTGTGCACACGTCTCATCTCCGGATTCTTGCGCACACGTCGTGTGATCTCCGCTTGACCGTTCCTGTCTCCTTGGAGCTAGCGGCATTGCATTAACTAGCCTGCGATGGTCGATGTAATAAAAAAGAAGAAAAAAACATGGATATCTCTGCTAGAATTATGTTGGTTCGAGCAGAGTAATGGCGATGCAAGGCGGCATACGGAGCCCCCAACCGCAACACTGTTCCACGGCACGGACGTGTCTCGATCCACGAGAAAAGACTTTGCATAAATGCCCACCATATATCGTCCATCGACGAGCAAGAACCAACGACACGCGTGGGCGTACGTTACATGGCTGTTGCGAGCGGACACCGGACACAACTTTATCGCGATATTTGTTTTTCGGCTCCACGACCCGGGCAAAGGTGGTGCAGTCAGCCGGGCGCCGGCGGAGAAAACTATATATCAGGGGTCGGTGCTGGCACCTCTGCGGTCTTGGTCACGGTGTAACTTTCATGGATCACAGTCGGGCAGCGACTAAGACTGTTACGTCGACTTAGCACGACTGTACGTGGGAGCATACCAGCTACTTTCTCGGTCTCGAAATATATGGTGTATAAACTCAATTGCATAGTATTAATATGCTTTTATTATTTGAGTGGTTGATTCATATATCAACTATAAGTGATCAATGAGCTTGTAGTAAACTCACAATGATCTTATTTCAATAAAAGTATGTATATGCACCGACCGATGCAGAGGCCGGAGCCAGGACCGGTGCAAGCAAAATCAGGGCCCGTGCAAAACTCTAAAACGGGCCTCTATGGCACTATTTTTTTAAATTATTCAGCAATTCTAATGTATCTTTCGAGTATCCTGCATAGCAATCAGATATATAAAGAACCATACCTCCGAGATTCTTTTATAATATCAACTTCAAGGGTAGAAGGATCAACCGACTAATTATTGGATGACGCTTATAATTTTTTCATAATAGACCCATCCATAGCCCATCTTTAAGATTTAATCAGCTATTGTTCTTTTTCTTCTCTCTTGTGCTTTTGGGAACCAGATTCTTGCTTGATAACTTGGTTTGTGATCTTAGTTATTGAAACACTAGATACAGATGAGATGAACAGAACCGTAGATTGAAATACCAACGAAGGAGATGAGGAAGGAAATTGACTAGAAGGTGATCATCTACTTTCTATTTAGTTCTATTCCTTCTATGCGTTATGTTCATTATGTTATTTCGAAAACCTATCACTTATACCAGTACAGATCTGATTTATGTGCATCCCTCGCCGTGACACTACTATTCTTGTGTACAAACCTATGGTGGATAAACCTAAGAAGTTGGAAGATAATTATGATATTGATATAGTGTGACCTGACCCCTGTTGCTCCAAGTGAAATTCAGTATAGGGTTCTTAAAGATATTCTCCATTTTTTCCTTTCCCTCTCATGATTTTCCTACCCTCAAGGGGAAAGTAAAGGCCCTTCCACCTTTGGAAGGCTATGTGCGAGGAGGGATTCGAACCCTTTGATGATGCAGCCTCTGACTCTCGTGGGTAAACTCCTACTTGATTAGTCATAACTTCTCTGTCTCAACTCGTGGACCTATACCTATCTATCTTCTTCTTTTTCAGAGATAGGGGTTTGCTATTCTCATGGATTGCTAATTGAAATACTCTCGCAACAGAGAAAAAATAAAGAGGGCTAGAGGAGTGATGCACTCACATGCATACTTGGGACAGCGTTCGGTATCCAACATGGCTTTCTCGGCCCGGTCGGGCAGTGCCAGCGGGAGAAGATCCATGCAAAGACAGCTTTTGGGCCATGTTCTGTAGCCCATTTGGTAGGCTGCATGAGGGGTGGGTGTATGGGTTCGGCTATTTTCCCCTCTCCGTTTGGTTGCCTACACCTATGACTTTTGGCCCATTATCATGCAGCATGCTCTTGTATGGTTGCCCACACAAGACCCCTTATGGTCACCTTATTCAAATTCAGGTGTGCTTACCACCATGAGATAGACATAGGATCATGAGAATAAGATCAACTTGACGATCACTGCAAGGAGAATGACGATGATGAAATTCTTGAGGCTATTGATGGTGGCTCAGTTGAATGTAAAGCTTCGTTGGGAGACCCTAAGAGGAAGGTATGATGAGCACAACAGCAAATTTTCCCTCAGTAAGTGTTGATGGAGCGTGGTAGCGCTTCGTTGGGAGACCCTAAGAGCAAGGTGTGATGAGCATAGCAGCAAGTCTTCCCTCAGTGAGAAATCGAGGTTATCGAACCAGTAGGAGGAAGGAAATGACTCAAAGGTGTTGCTAGAAACTTGGAGACCTGCACAACACAAACTCAAGACTTTGCCCCAACGAATAGTGAGGTTGTCAATATCACCAGTTGTTGTAACAAAGGATTAACTGTATGGTGTGAAAGGTAATAGTGGTTTGCAGAAAGTAAACAGTAACAGTGGAAGATGTATCAATGGTAAAGATTGCACCGGGGTCCATAGTTCACTAGAGGTGTTCTCCTTAAGATAAACAAACATGTCATGCTGGGTAAACAAATTATAGCAGGGAAATTGACAGGACTGAGCAAGGCATAACAATGCAATACTAGATATTCATGATCCTATGAGATTTGATTGGGCAATACAACAAGATACATAGACCGCCATCCAACTGCATCTATGACTAGAAATCCACCTTCAGGTTATCTTCCGAACCCCCTCTGGTATTAAGTTGCAAGCAACGGATAACTTCTTTAAGCAAAGTGTGTAAGGTAAACAATCCACTTGTTTCATGAACAAGAGACCATTGTTTTCTCCCTAGTGGCAACAGCACATCTACAACCTTAGAGATTTATGTCACTTTCCTTAGATTAAATAGAGGCATGAACCCACTATCGACCATAAATACCCCCTCTTCGAGTCACTAGCATCTACTTGGCCAAGATAGCTACTAGAAACGGAGAGCATGAAATATCACAAACAACACAGACATGATAGAATCAATAAGACAAAACCATTAATCAATCTAACATAGTAATCTCAATATCCATCGGATCCCCGCAAACACAACATGCATGATTACAAATAGATGATCTTGATCATGAACGAAGCTCACAAGATCTAAACATGGTAGCACAAAGGAGGAGATACAACCATCTAGCAACTATATGGACCCGTAGTCCAAGGTGGAACTACTCACACTTCATACCGGAGGCTGGCATGATGAAGAAGGACTCCAGGATGATCACCCTTTGGCAGGGTGCCAGGAAGAGCTTCAGATCCCCCCGATCTAGGGACGATGGTGGCAGCGGCGACAGACGTTTTCGTGGAATATTGATCGGGTACTTAGGGTTTCTACATCGAGGGGTCTTTATAGGCGAAGAGGCGAGGCAAGGGGCGGCCAGGATGGTCACACCCCCCGGGCGCGGCTAGCCCTAGCCCGCGCCGCCAGGGGGTGTGGCGCCCTGGTGCCTCCCCTCCGTATCATACTCTGGCTCCGTGTTCCCCACGTAAAATATTGACTTTGGCTTTTGTCTCGTCCAATTTCGAGAATATTGATTTTCTGCCTTTCTGGAACAAAAAACATAAGAATAAATGCAACTGGCATTATGGCATCTTGTTAATAGCTTTGTACCAGAAAACATATAAAAACACCTCAAAGTGTAGACAAAGCAAAGCAAAGTAGATACTAAACAAGCATGGAACATAAAAAATTATAGATACGTTTCCGACGTATCAAGCATCCCCAAGCTTAACTCCTGCTCGTCCTCGAGTAGGTAAGTGATAAAAATAATAATTTTTTAGGTGACATGCACCATCAAAATCAAGATCAAACCATTTGCAAGCATTGAAAACTGGGATCAAAGAACTCTAAACATGAGCATGAAAGATGGAGTTCTAAGAGTAAGACAAATTAACTATGCATGCAACATGAAAGGTTACAAACAAAGATCATGAATAACATGCATTGAAAAACGTTTGTTTGCTTCACATACAGAAACCATGGCATAGTGGCATTCAAATTGTCCCTCATGGAGTAGCGAATAGATGCATAAGACACCTTCAAAGTTCATAAGAGTGACTAGATACAAATAGCACAAGAACAAGTAATATCAACAATATGCATCAATTAATAAGTTTTGGGACAATGCACATAGAACTAAGAATGGCAACTATACTCTTTTAACTGGTGCCTAAGGATAGAATGTGGAGACTCAATATAATAGTTGAAGAAAGACCCTTCATAAGGGAAGCAGGGATTTCAAGTCCCAAAAAGAGCTTCCAAAAATTATGTTTCTTGTTAGCTTTCAACTCTCATTGCCCCTATCATAATCATCTTGAAGTGATTAAGGTTAAAGTGAACAAACTATGGAGTATATGCTTGACAAAGTATAAGTTGGCAATCTCATGTCCCTTGAATACGAGGGCCTCTCCTCATGCTACTCAAGTTTAGTTACTTGCAAGTTCTTGCCGTAGTAAGTACATGTGTATCATAGAGAACCGCCAATAGGGTACCCCTTGCACATGATATAGGAGCTATCCCATAATCAAAATGACAAGGCAAGCAGACAATGAGCATCTCAGCAATCTTCTTATTTACCATGGGAATATGGTGATTTTTTCTCTCTTTCCTCTTTTTCTCTTATTTTTTCTCAATCTCTTTTTTCTATCTCTTTTTTATAAGAAGAATGCTACATATATGTCATTATGGTGATGCTGCAAGTTTCCACCATGATTAGGCATGGCTTAGACTAGTGGCCCAGGCGTTTCTCTAACACACATACATAACTCCATGGACTTACAAGCTCCCCTTTCATTTCACACCGACGACATCCATAGACAAAAGAGCATGCTATCAACTGTGTACAATGTAAAAGTGCAATGTTGAAAGTGTTCCCCATGACAGCATGGTTCTGCTAATTCCAACATATAAGTGCAAGCATATACAACATAGATGATACAATGGTTCAAGTTTATTAGGGGCAAGAAAAATAAAGTGTTCCATTGATACGTTGGAAACGTATCTATAATTTTTGATGTTACATGCTTGTTTAGTATCTACTTTGCTTTGCTTTATCTACACTTTGAGGTATTTTTATATCTTTTCTGGAACTAACCTATAAACAATTTTCCACAGTGCCAGTTGCCTGTTTTCTTCTGTTTTTTGTTCCAGAAAGGCGGAAAATCAATATTCTCGGAATTAGACGGGACAAAAGCCAAAGTCAATATTTTATCGTGAGCGACACGAAGTCCAGAGGAGAGACCAAAAGGCAGGCCAGTGCGGCCAAACCCCCCCTAGGCGCGGCCAGGGGTGGGCCCGCGCCTGGGCAGGGTGTGGCCCCCCTGGTCGCCTCCCATCCTCGCCTCTTCGCCTATAAGAAGCCCCCGATGCCGAAAACCCTAAATAATCCATCATACTTCCAGAAAAAGTTCCGCTGCACCGCCGGGACGGGGAAGATTCGGGAGACATAAAGTATCTGTTCCGGCACCCTGCCGGGACGGGGAAGTGCCCCTGAAGCCATCTCCATAGATCTCCACCACCATCTCCATCACCGTTGCTGATTCCCATGATGAGGAGGGAGTAGTTCTCCTTCGAGGCTAAAAACCGGTAGCTATGTGTTCATCTCTCTCTATGTATGATCTTGTGGTCATGAGCTTTGTAATCAAGTAGATCTACCTTGCTACTCAAGTGCTTCATTAGATCTCTGCTCTTCCCATGTGTGTGAAAGTGACAACATGCACGCATGGTGGCAGTTAGGCTTGAATCTACATAAATACTCACTGTGATTTAATAGATCTATGCTTTTCCCCACGTGTGTGCAAGTGACATCGGGCATACCGTGTGTGGCACTTTGGCTAGATTGAGTATTTTTTATGAGTTATATTTGGAGTTGGATGTCTCTTTAAAATTGTGGTGTTTGTTGTAACCTTCTAGCGCTCAAGGTGACAGTGTGGGGTTATCTAGATTGGAGAATGATACGTCGGAAACGTATCTATAATTTTTGATGCTCCATGCTTGTTTAGTATCTCCTTTGCTTTGTCTACACTTTGAGGTGCTTTTTACATGTTTTCTGGTACTAACCTATTAACAAGTTGCCACAGTTCCAGTTGCCTGTTTTCTGCTGTTTTTGGTTCCAGAAAAGCTAGTAAGGAAATATTCTCGGAATTGGACGGGATAAAATCCAAAGTCAATAACTTTCCGTGGGGAACAAGAAGTCCAGAGGGGAGACGGAGAAGCGGGCCAGGGCGCCCAGACCCCCCTAGGCGTGGGTGGGCCCTGCCCCGCGCCTAGGCAGGGTGTGGGGCCCCTGGCCGCCTCCTAGGCCTCCCCCTTTGCCTATAAGAAGCCCTCGATGCAGAAACCCTAAGCACCCTATCAATATTCCACGAAACCTTCTGTAGCCGCCGCAACCGTCGTGCCTAGATCGGGCGGGGATCTAAAGTTCTTCCCGGCACCCTACCGGAGGGGAGATCATCCCGGAGGCCTTCTCTCTGGTATGATGCGTGAGTAGTTCCACCTTGGACTATGGGTCCATGTAGTAGCTAGATGGTTTTATCTCCTCCTTGTGCTTTCATGTATAGATCTTGTGAGCTCCGTTCATGATCAAGATCTAATCTATTTGTAATCATGCATGTTGTGTTTGCGGGGATCCGATGGATATTGAGATTATTATGTTGGTTTGATTAATGGTTTTGTCTTCATGATTCTATCATGTCTGTGTTGTTTGTGATCTTGCATGCTCTCCGTTGTTAGTAGCTATCTTGGCCAAGTAGTTGCTAGTGACTCCAAGAGGGGGTATTTATGCTCGATAGTGGGTTCATGCCTCTAGTTTCCAAGGGAAGTGACAGAAATCTCTTCGGTTGTAGATGTGTTGTTGCCACTAGGGACAAAAAAACGGTCTCTTGTTCATGGAACATGTGGACTGTTTACCTTACACACTTTGCTTAAATCAGTTGTCTGTTGCTTGCAACTTAATACTGCAGGGGGTTCGGATGATAACCTGAAGGTGGAATTCTAGTCATAGATGCAGTTGGATGGCGGTCCATTTATCTTGTTGTATTGCCCAATCGAATATCATAGGACCTTTCTGACTAGTAATTGCATTATTATGCCTTGCTCAGTTCCTGTCAATTGCCCTACTGTAATTTATTTACTCTTCATGCCATGTTGTTTATCTAAGGAGAGCACTTCTAGTGAACTATGGACTCCGGTCCAATCTTTACCATTGATACATCTTCCATTGTTACTTGTTTACTTTTTTTAGTTTGATTTGTTTCTTTTGCTTGGTTTTGTTTGCCTCTTTTCAAAAAACCCCAAAAAATAGTCTAGTTTGGTTTGCTTTCCCTATTCAAAAACACAAAAAATTAGTTCATGCTCTAGTTGCTGGTCTGTTATTGACTTGCTTGGTCATGATTTCTATCAATGGATGGTTTCTTTGAAACTAGTTCTTATTGACAAGGTGGGTTCACGGAAGAACAAAAGTATTATTATAAGGAACATTGTTTGCCACAAAAAGGGAAACACCTACGGGAACAAATTGATAAGTTGAATACTATTGCTAGAGACGTGTGCTCTACTTATAATGTTACTTATTGCTTTGATAAATCTTGTTGCTGTAGTTGGTGTAAACACCTTCATTTCAGTGTGAGTATAATGATAATGTTACCATATCTTTTTATGTTAAGGGAAATTATGACTTTTATGATGTGGAACAAATTGAAGAATTTATTGCTTTCAAGGGTGCATTTGAACTTGCTAGTTTGCTTGAAAATACTGATGATGCACCTTATGAATATGAGGTTTATGAGATACTTAAATTCTACTTTGATAATTACAAGGAAGCAAATGGCTATATTCTTGAATATTTTAATAGATGCTTTCCACAAATGGAAGAGACTAATGCCTTGCAGGAGCCTATGGAAGAAGAAATTGTCGAAACTAGAAGCTTATTAGATGAAAAAGAGGAGAAGAGTGATGAACAAAAGGAGGAAGAATGGATTATTTACCCATGCCTACCTTCTAATGAGAGTAACTCTTCACCCCTTACATTATTTGATTGTCCCCCATGCTTACCAAAGGAGGATTGTAACACCCTCAGAATCGGACCTATGCAAGTTTGAGCAAAATTCGCCAAACCCGCATAGAAACGATTCAAAGGTGCCCACCAGGCACTTTCGTGCGGGTGTAAAACGAAGTAATAACATTACACAACAGTCCTCGATGGGACCCACAGAACAGATATATATACAACAGCGACTCCACGGGTCAAGAATACAGATATATTATACGAAGATCCAAATCACCTTGAAAAGATGGGGCGTCCGACTACGGACAAGATGCAAATGGGGCTAAGAGCCCTGAAGAATAACCAATGGCGTCCATAACCCTGCCCAGGCCAAGCCGGAAGGGTAACCCTGCTAACGACGTCGATCTCAAAACCTGCTTAAACAAAAGGGGTGCCGACAAAGGGCAAAGGAAAAAGAAGGAGCGTCGATCTTGAGGCGATTACGGCGAGGCTAGAATTCGGTCCTCGCCTACATAGGTATGGTGGATCAAGCGGCGTGAAGATGCACTAAACAACCTATAGGGACTCGGTACAACTGGCGGTAATCAGAGAGGGGTAAGAGTGACCTATCCGGATCCAACCTGAAGCTAACACCAAACAAACCCATCCTGGTGTTTCCCTCTCGACACCGATTGAGAAAGTCAACCGAGGAACTCACACAGTTGGCAGTTTTATTTATTCAGTTATAGTTGCGGCACTTTACTAGTCAGGTTTAGATAACCGTCCTGATAAAGTAAACAGTGGGCACTTTTAGTTAACCATTCCATGATAGTGGCAACACTTACTAGTCAGATACATTCATCATGAGATAACCCAAAAACCCAGCAGTTGTTGGTACTTTTATTCAGCCATTCCTTTGTAGTTGCAGTACTTACTAGTCAGGTACAATGGTCGCAAGCGACACTTCAAACAAGCAGTTGTGGGCAGTATTATTAGCCATTCCATTATAGTGAAGCTGATTACTAGTCATTATAAAGTCAAATTTATAGCAATAAAATTTAGTTATGCTTGTCTATGGTCGAGATACTGTGCTCCAAGTCGTCCATATCCGCGGACACGGCTTTCAGAAAGTTTTACCGGCGGGTGCACCAATAGCAACACACGCTCGATCAACCTCGGAAAAACCAAATCAAAACCCAACGAGGCTTTCACGTTGAACAATCACAGGATTCAGAAATATTTCAGGGCCACCCTTGGAGTCTACCATAGCAGTAAGCAAGCTCGAGACGGACTCAAGGTTTGCGACAATGGCATGAAGCGATCGGGAACCGAAACTCGGGGTGTCGATACAGCGTAATCACTCCGCTTACCTAAGCGATAATGTGCTCCTCGCACAATCGTAAATACATAAGTAGCATGGCATAAGTACAGGATCGTAAATAAAACCTCAAACTAGTTTGTGGCCCCAAGAAATAAGACGAATCAAGCTCGCTCGGGGTCCCATATACCTCCCGGATGTGGATAGCGCGATAAATCAAGGAACATGTATCAAGTACTCGGGGTCCTACGGGACACAAGTGGGCGTTCGGAAACCAAATATTTTCTATCACCCACCGATGCCTCTGCTTACTTCAATTTTAGTTGTTAAACAGGAATTTAAAGTGAACGATAAGTAAAACCATGAGCATCTCCAACATCAAACATGCGGCATTACTCCAACAACTGTGGAACATGGCGACACGCAACAACACTTGAGCAAGCGACTACGACGCGCAAGTCCAGCTATCTACCAAACAACAGGTAATAGGATGTGTCCAAGGCAGTATACGGCTGCAGGGAATATCACGGGTACGAACACTAGAGCATCGCAACACAGATAGCAATAGATCAACAGGAGGGAATAAATACTATAAAAGTAAGATAGGTAGAAAGGGGGAGATGCTCGCCTGGGAAACATTGTCGAAGGGTCATCCGAAGATCGGGGCGAAGCTCACATCAACTCATCGGCCTTATCCGAGAAGAAGCAAAACGCTAGAAGGAACACCGGATGCAATATTTAATACAACGGCAGAAGATCGGCATGATGCATGTATGATGCATGACATGGCGAGGTGCGATGCAATTAGGTCATATTAAGCGGAACCGGGGTCCCGACAATTAATTAGGTGGTTCATGTTGTTTAGCTACCCCGCAGTTTAAATGTTGAATTAGCAAGACCAAAGATAGCACCGGTTCGCTAAACAAATTTAAATGAGGCCAATATGAGACTAGATTTGCCCGCATATGGGCCCCATATTTAATTATTAGGTGAATCGGCAAAAGGCCCCCAAACCACATGAATGTATGCATGCAAGACAATTATTATGCGACAAGTTGTATTATATTATAAAATAGGGTTTCGGGAAGGGGTTCACACATTAGGGTCTCGACGGTCTTGGTGTTCGGGGTTGAAGTCGGTCTCGAGGTCGAGGGTTGGCGAGGTCGTTCTCGGACTCCGGGGTAGGTCTTGGCGCGTCCGGGGTCTTTGGGTCATGTTGTCGGTCATGGCGTTCGGGACGAAGCACTTGTCGCGTCGGGGTCTCGGTGTCCGGGGTGAAGCACTCGGCGTTCTCGAGGGAGTACTTGTCGTTCCGGGCCCTCGACGAATCTTGGCGTCCGAGAAGAAGATCATGTCAGTCCTGCAGGGTCCGGTCTTCGGAGGCTCGGGATCTCGACGCTTTGGGTCGGGGAAGCGATCTTGGGGTTGCCTCAAACACGGAAGCGACCTTGATTTCCGTGAGGAAGAACTTGACATCTTCGGGTACGGGACGGAGACCTCGGCGTTCCGTGTCGAAGATCTTGTTCGGCCCCTTGTCGTTGGCGTTGTGGTACTTGTTACGTTCCTTGAAGGTGGTTTGGTTGGATTGACACATACACGGGCACATGCACCCAAAGGTACATACACGCATACATCCGAGGCGAGGAACGGCGATCGGCAAGAGGGCCCCGGCGCGGTACTACTGAGGCGCCCGCAGCTGGCCGGTCGAGAGGCAGTGCAGGCGGCAGCGAACGGGCGAGCAGGGTGAAACGCTGTGAGCAGCGGAGAGCAGCCGGCGGCGTCGGGCGGCAGCGAGGCGGGCGGCGCTCGCAGCGTGGCAGCGGCGCCAGCGGCGAGGAGAAAGAAGAGGCGCCCGGGCGTGCTTTGCAGCGGAGGAGGCTGAGCAGTGGAGGAGCCAGAGGCGGAGCCGAGGTGAGGCCCAGCTTTCTGAGGGCGGTGATCGGCAAGCGAGGAGGAGGACAGCGAGGGCACCTGTGGCGAAGGCGGCGAGTGGGTCAGCGGCAGCTGAAGAGGAGGGCCGAAGGAGAGGCAGGCGGCGGCTGTGGCATGTGAGAGAGGAAGGAGAAGGCAGGAGAGGCGTCAGGCAGGAGGGTTCGGGAAGAAGAACGGAGGTGAGGGCCTGCTGCGGGGGGCGAGGCGGAGGTTGAGGCGGCGCACGGGTCCGGCAGGCTGCAGGCGTCAGCCTTGAGCGGAGGAGGAGGTTCTGAGGAAGATGAGCAGTGAGGCGGGAGCGCGGGAGCAGGTGGCTGCGTCTTGGCGTGCGTGGGTGTGTGGGAGTTGTGTGGGGTGTGAGTGGTGGGGCAGGGTTAGGTGGGGCCGGTGGAGGGAGTGGGAAGAGAGAGAGAGGCCAGGGGCTGCTAAGGTGGCAGTTCCTGGTTGGGTAGAGGGGGAGAGAGGGTGAGGTGTCACTAGGGGATTGGGTGGGGTGATGTGGCCAAAGGGGTGTGGGTAGATTAGTTGGTAGGTTTAGAAAATAAGGGGGTGGACCGATTATATTTTCTGGGGTGGTCGTTCGGGTCATTCGGCCCGTTCGACTGCCCCACTAAAATAATAAATATTTTTATTTGTTTTACAAACACCGTTTGCAAACCGATATCAGACACACAAAAATAATCCGGGGACCCGGGGTTTGATATTTGATTAAAGATGGGGCGTTTTAGAAAACAAAACGGGCTTTGCGAAAATAGTTTTAGACAAACAACACATGATAATGACGATGCAATGCACAAATTCAACGCGATTTTCTAGTAGTGGTTTTTGCGGGATGCCACAAGGATGAATGTTATATTCCTGTGGATCCTTTTGAAATATCTACTTTGGGTAAAACCTGTAAAGGTTTTAATCCCACTATTTTTGAGCTTGATAGAAATTATGTGTTTGTAGATCATGAAAAGCATTATTTATGTGATATCTATATTGTTGAGTTTATTCATGATGCTACTGAAAATTATTATGAGAGAGGAAAGTATGGTTGTAGAATTTTTCACGGTACTGAAACACCTCTCTATGTGATGAAAGTTTTGAAGTTACTCTTGTTTTATCTTCCTATGCTTCTCACTTTGTTCTTTGTGAATTTATTTGTGTACAAGATTCCTATGCATAGGAAGTGGGTTAGACTAAAATGTGTTTTGAATTTGCTTCTTGATGCTCTCTTTTACATCAATTCATATTTCTTATGTGAGCATCTTCTCAAGCTATCAAGCCTAACTTAAAGGCGTTAAAGAAAAGTACTTGTTGGGAGATAACCCAAGAGTTTCCTTGAGTCTTGGAAGTTATTACTTCAGTAATGAACTCTCCTTATCATTTTTGTTTGCCGTTTGTGCCAAGAATGACCTCTAATGAGAGAGAAGTAAGATTTGGGGAGTTGCTGTCCCGAAATAGATTTCTATCCTTCACCATAAAAATTCGTGAGGAGTCTCTGTAACTCAGATTGAGCTCAAAATTTACGAATAAATCTCCCAGTATGTTAGCTAACTTTCGTTAGTTCAACACTTTTTTATTTGAGCAACTGAAGATGTTCGAAAAAAACGGTTTCTACCTGCTGGTCTGTTTTGACAGATTTCTGCCATTATTTGCATTTGCTTCTTATTGATTCCTTTTTGAGTTCTCTTTTGGGGAATTGAGATTTTTGAAGGAGTTGCTACAGTAGCTTGTGGTTTTAGTGAAAAGCCTTGCTGTTCAAAAGCTTTTCCAGAGGTCTAATATCTTTTGAATACACTAATGTTGCTAATGAAGATTGTGTGAAGTTTTGTATGAAGGAAAAATTTCATGTGTAGAGAGAGAATGATGTAATGAGATGAAGAATAGACAAAACTCAAGCTTGGAGATGCCAGCATGGTGTAACCCCAATAAATATCCAAGAGGTACAAGCGTCAAATCTTGGGGATGCCCAAGGCATCCCCTTCTTCATCAATAAAAAGCTCAGGTCTGTCTAGACACTTCGTTTTTATTGTTTCATGCACAGTTGTGTTGTTCTTGGAGCGTCTTAGTTTTCGTTTGTTTCGCTTAGGTTGTTTATTTTGCTTGAATAAAGTAGTTTGGACCCCCGTTCTCGCTGTGTTGTTTTGCAAATAAGTTGCTTGGTGTTGGAAAGGAGTAGTAAGTTCTTGCTTGTAAGTGCAAGAGGAGCTTGCATTGACTTTGACTTAGACTTAAGCATGACATGCTAGTTGTTGTTTTAACCTTATGCTTAGTGATTATTGTTGTAGCATGTTTTGTTCCAAACAATTGGGATTGCTTAGTGTGCCTTGAAGAAATTATGCGTTGTTTTAGCATGCAAAAGCATAGTATTGTGATATTCTCCTTTGATTCTTTTTTTGGGTTGACTTGGCACATGCTCACACCATGTTATGACTCTCACAAGTCACCATTAGCCTCTATGATCATTTAGTCCTTGACTTGTAATACCACTCTATGCTTTGATTAGTAATGCTTTGTTGCTCTGCATGATTATGGCCATTATGCTCTCTTAGTTTGTTGCTCCCAGTCTTTTGCTAGCCTCCACTTGTATGAGTAAGTTCTACTCATGCTTCCAACTCCCAAGAAACCAAGTTATTCCAAAGTGTCCACTATAAACTCCTATGCATGGTGTGTTACACCATTCCAAGTATATTCTTGTTTTCAGCTATCTTCCAATTAAAAACTATTTTGTTATGTGAAAACTTAGTGATTAAATCCCTCACGAACTTGGTGGCACACTTTATATTCTTTGCCCCTAATAAACTTGAACCATTGTGACGTCTATGTTGTATATGCTTGCACTTATACATTGGAATTAGCAGAACCATGCTTTCACGGGGAACGTTTTCAACATTGCACTTGTACTTTGTACTCAGTTGATATCATGCTATTTTGTCTATGGATGTCACCGGTGTGAAATAAATAGGGGGCTTGTAAGTCCATAGAGTTTGTATCCTGTGTTAGAGAAACGTCTGGGCCGCTAGCCTAAGCCATGCCTAATCATGGTGGAAACTTGCAGCATCACCATAGTGAGCTATCTATGAAGCATCCTCAATAAAAAGCTATGCATATAGTAAATAAAAAGATTGATGAGATGCTCATTGTCTGCTTGCCTTTTCATTTTGGTTTTGGGATAGCTCATGTACCATGTGCAAGGGGTACCCCGTTGGCGGTTCTCTATGATATGCAAATACTTACAATGACAAGAACTTACAGGTGACTGAAGTGGAGTAGCATGAGGTGTGGCCCTCGTATTCAAGGGACTTGAGATTGCCAACTTATACTTTGTCAAGCATATACTCCATAGTTAGTTCAATTTAACCTTAATCACTTCAAGATGCTTATGATAGGGGCAATGAGGGCTGAAAGCTAACAAGTACCATAATTTTTGGAAGCTCTTTTTGAAACTTGAAATCCCTGCTTCCTTTACAAAAAGGCCTTTCTTCCACCACTATTGAGTCTCCACCTTCTACCTTTAGGCACCATTAAGAGAGCATAGTTGTCATTCTGTGTGCAATGTTCCAAAGCTTATTGATTTATGCATATTGTGACATTACTTGTTCTTGTGCTACTTGTTTCTAGCACCCTTGTGAACTTTGAAGGTGTCCTATGCATCTATATTGCTACTCTATGAGGGACAAGCTGGTTGCCACTAAGCCATGTTTTCTGTATGTGAAACAAACAAACATTTTTCAATGCATGTTATTCATGATCTTTGTTTGTAGCCTTTCATGTTGCATGCGTAGTTACTATGTCCTATTGTTAGAACTCCATCTTTCATGCACATGTTTAGAGTTCTTTGATCCTAGTTTTCAATGCTTGCAAATGGTTAGATCTTTATTGTGAGGGTGCATGTCACCTCAAAAAATATTCTTTTATCACTTACCTACTCGAGGACGAGCAGGAGTTAAGCTTAGGGATGTTGATACGTCGGAATGGTATCTATAATTTTTGATGCTCCATGCTTGTTTAGTATCTACTTTGCTTTGCTTTGTCTACACTTTGAGGTGCTTTTTACATGTTTTCTGGTACTAACCTATTAACAAGTTGCCACAATGCCAGTTGCCTGTTTTCTGCTATTTTTGGTTCAAGAAAAGCTAGTAAGGAAATATTCTCGGAACTGGACGGGACAAAAGCCAAAGTCAATAACTTTCCGTGGGGAACAAGAAGTCCATAGGGGATATGAAGAAGCGGGCCAGGGTGCCTAGACCCCCTAGGCGAAGGTGGGCCTTGCCCCACGCCTAGGCAGGGTGTGGGGCCCCTGGACGCCTCCTCGGCCTCCCCCTTCGCCTATAAGAAGCCCCCGATGCAGAAACCGTAAGCACCTGATCCATATTCCACAAAACCTTCTGTAGTCGCCGCCACCGTCGTCCCAAGATCGGGGGATCTAAAGTTCTTCCCGGCACCCTGCCAGAGGGGAGATCATCCCGGAGGACTTCTCTTCGGTATGATGCGTGAGTAGTTCCACCTTGGACTATGGGTCCATGTAGTTGCTATATGGTTGTATCTTTTACTTGTGCTTTCATGTATAGATCTTGTGAGCTCCGTTCATGATTAAGATCTAATCTATTTTTAATCATGCATGTTGTGTTTGCGGGGATCCGATGGATATTGAGATTATTATGTTGGTTTGATTAATGGTTTTGTCTTTATGATTCTATCATGTTTGTGTTGTTTTTGATCTTGCATGCTCTCCGTTGTTAGTAGCTATCTTGGCCAAGTAGTTGCTAGTGACTCCAAGAGGGGGTATTTATGCTCGATAGTGGGTTCATGCCTCTAGTTTCCAAGGGAAGTGACAAAAATCTCTTCATTTGTAGATGTGTTGTTGCCACTAGGGAGAAAACAATGTTCTCTTGTTCATGGAACATGTGGACTATTTACCTTACACACTTTGCTTAAAGCAGTTGTATGTTGCTTGCAACTTAATACTGGAGGGGGTTCGGATGATAACCTGAAGGTGGAATTCTAGTCATAGATGCAGTTGGATGACGGTCTATGTATCTTGTTGTATTTCCCAATCGAATATCATAGGACCTTTCTGACTAATAATTGCATTGTTATGCCTTGCTCAGTTCCTGTCAATTGCCCTGCTGTAATTTGTTTACCCTTCATGCCATGTTGTTTATATAAGGAGAGCACCTCTAGTGAACTATGGACCCCCAGTCCAATCTTTACCATTGATATATCTTCCACTGTTACTTGTTTACTTGCTGCAAACCACCATTACCTTCCACACCATACGTTTAATCTTTTGTTACAGAAAATCAGTGAGCTTGACAACCTCACTGATTCGTTGGGACAAAGTCTTGAGTTTGTGTTGTGCAGGTCTCCACGTTGTTTGCAACACCTGTGTGTCGTTTCCTTCCTCCTACTGGTTGGATAACCTCGGTCTCAACTGAGGGAAAACTTGATGTTGTGCTCTTCACACCCTGCGCTTGGGGTTACCAACGAAGTGCCACGTCGAGCACCATCAGGGAAGGCGGACTTTGAGGTGTGCTATTATAGCCCTACCATGGATTAGAGTGTCCAACCGAAGAGTAGTTAAGAGTGGTATCATGAAGATATGATATTTATATGAGAGAGTGTTCACTAGTGAAATTATGATCCCTAGGCCTTGTTTCTAAGCATTGAAACACCGTTTGCTACTAGATCTGATGCATGTTTGCTTGCTTCCTTCTTGTTGCCTTTAGTCTTTACCTCAGCGTCAAGCTATTTTCTGGCACCGTTACCACTTGTATTTCACTATCTCTTCGCCGAACTAGTGCACCTATATTGGGTGTGTTGGGGATACAAGAGACTTATTGTATCTTGATTGCAGGGTTGCTTGAGAGGGATTCCTTTGACCACTTCCTCCCTGAGTTCGATAAACCTTGGGTAATCCACTTAAGGGAAACTTTCTGCTGTTCTACAAACCTCTACACTTGGAGGCCCAACAACTGTCTACAAGAATAGAAGTGCGTAGACATCAAGCTCTTTTCTGGCACCGTTGCCGGGGAGGTAAGGTAAAAGGTACTCACATCCTCCGGTGTGAGTGCTCGAAGTTATTTCCTATAGATTCTGCAATTTTGTCTTTTTGTTTCTTGTTTTTACTAGTTAGGCTAAATGGAAAACAACAACAAAAATAGAGAGCTTTTTAGTATTTTTCCTAAGTTAGAACTTGAGTGGTTTGAAAAGAAAATTAAAAAACCTATGGAACTTTCTTTGCATGCTAATAGCAATGTTATTAGTGTGAATTTTTTGAACACCATTGTTACTAATGGTATGGAAATGTCTAAGCTCGGGGAAGCTAGTTTTTATGAAAAAATCTTTTTAGTTCCCCAGCTTTAGGGAAGAAAATCTCCTCTTATGATACTTTATCTCCCATATGTGGTGATTCTAATGATACTTGTGATATTTTAAATCCACATACTGAAAGTGGCCCTTTTAAAATACCTATTGAAATTGTTGAACGTGTTATGAATAACTGTTATTTTAGAGATGAAACTGTCCATCCTAGTGATCATTTACTATTTATACATGAATTATGCGAGTTGTTCAAGTGTGCAGGTATTTCAATGGACCGAGTTAAGAGGAAGCTATTCCCCTTCTCACATAGGGACAAATCAAGGGAGTGGTATGAGCTACTAGATGATCCTCATCATTTGCAGTGGAAGGAACTTGAATCTCTCTTTTACTCTAAATTTTATCCTCCTCATGAAATTCATAAAGATAGGAATTATATTTATAATTTTCATCCTCATGAGGGATAAAGTATTGCCCAAGCTTGGGGGAGATTGAAGTCACTAATGCTCTAATGTCCCATTCATGAGCTCCCCAGTAATGTTGTTATCAATAATTTTTATGCAAGGCTTTCAGGACATTGCAAGGACTATATGGATACCTGTTTGGAGGGATCCTTCACAAGTAAGGAGGTGAAGGCTAAGTGGGATCTTCTTGAGACAATTCAAAGCAATACCGAAGGTTGGGATAACGACAAAGGTAAAAAACTAGGTATAAACTATGAGTATGATTGCATTAAGTCTTTCGCTGAAACTGCTAATTTTCAAGAGCCTAGTGCTAGATATGGTATTGATCCTCAAATTCTTGTTAAATATTATGGAGCCTTTGCTTCCCATATTAATGCTCCTAAAGAAAAATGGTACATGTATCATGAACCTTTTAAAGACACTTGCATGGAAAATGAAAATGTTATTAATGATTGCAATAAACATGCTCAAACTTCCGAAAGTACTATTTCTTATAAGCATGTTAGTTTTTGTGGTATGCATAGACCTTGTGAGAAGAATCAAATAGAAGAAGAATATTGTATCAGACATTGGAATGAAAAAAACCAGAACATGGTATAAGGCTCTAAATGATCTTGGTAAAAAAAATTGTGCTCTCCATCCTTTTATTTGTAAACTCTGCTATGAAGTGGGTCATTTCAATTTTCAATGACGAGGCCATACTAATGACCTTTCTAATCCAATGAGTACTACAAGTTTGTATTGTGATAACATGATCACTGATAATCAACATGATGAACTTACATTGTTTTTGGGGTGTGAAGAGTTATCAAGAAAAACTTCTTTGGTAGACACACGAATACTTACATACAAAATATTTATTGTGCTGATAATTGCCACACGAATACTTACATACAAAATCTTATAAAAGATGAAATTTTACCAAAATATGGCAGGACTGATATGAGTTTTGTTCTTATTAATGAAAAGGAGGAACCCTCAAAAGTTTCTTCTATTATCTCTAACAATAAACCAGGGTATGTGGAGACACTTCCTTTCAAGCCTCTCCCTCCTAAAGAGGAGGAGAAGAAGAAGAGGAGTAAAAGGAGAGAGGAAACAGTATATCCCTCCAAGCATGTTTCTCCTATCATATTTTTTGCTGATGAGTCTGAACTAGATGATGTTACTATGCCTGTTACCTATAGTAGTGATCATGATTGGGAAAAGCACACTACTTTTGATATAGAAAATAACTTTGGCACCAATTCTGAAGATGATAACAGTAATATTGTTGTTCTATTAGTGCTATCCATATTCCTTCCAATGATGATATGTTTCCAAATGAACACACTTGGGAAGATAGCTATTTTGTTGAATTTGCTCCCACTACAATTAATAAGAATGGTTATTCTTATGTTGAGTAATAAACATTTTATGCATGTGGCTCATGATAAGAATGTTTTATGTGATATTTATATTGTTAATTGTGTTCATGTTGCTACTGAAAGTTATAATGAGAGAGAGAAACATGGTTTTATGTATCTCAACAATATTAAGTTTCCTCTCTTTATGTTGAAAATTTTGAAGTTGCATTTGTTTTACTTTCCTATGCTTGTTGCTTTGTGCTTTCATGACTTGTCTATTTACAAGATTCCTATGCATAGGAAGTGGGTTAGACTTAAATGTGTTTTGAATTTGCTTCTTGATGCTCTCTTTTACTTCAATTCATATTTCTTATGTGAGCATCTTCTCAAACTATCAAGCCTAACTTAAAGGTGTTAAAGAAAAGTACCTGTTGGGAGATAACCCAAGAGTTTTCTTGAGTCTTGTAAGTTATTACTTCTGTAATGACCTCTCCTTATCCTTTTTGTTTTCCTTTTGTGCCAAGAATGACCTCTAATAAGAGGGAAGTAAGATTTGGGGAGTTGCTGTCCCGAAATAGATTTATGTCCTCCACCATAAAAATTCGTGAGTAGTCTCTGTAACTAGGATTGAGCTGAAAATTTACGAATAAATCCCCCAGTATGTTAGCTAACTTTATTTAGTTCAAAACTTTTTGATTTGAACAATATAAGATTTTCTAAAAAATCGGTTTATACCTGCTGGTCTGTTTTGACAGATTTCTGCCATTATTTGCATTTGCTTCTTATTGATTCCCTTTTGAGTTATCTTTTGGGGAATTGAGATTTTTGAAGGAGTTTCTATAGTAGCTTGTGTTTTTAGTGAAAAGTTTTGCTGTTCCAAAGCTTTGGCTAAGGGTCTAATATCTTTTGAATACACTAATGTTGCTAATGAAGATTGTGTGAAGTTTTGTATGAAGGAAAATTTTCAGGTGTAGAGAGAGAATGATGTAATGAGATGAAGAATAGACAAAAGCTCAAGCTTGGGGATTCCACCCTGGTGTCACCCCAAGAAATATCCAAGAGGTACAAGCGTCAAATATTGGGGATGCCTTGGCATCCCCTTCTTCATCATTAAAAATCTCAGGTCTTTCTAGACACTTCGTTTTTATTGTTTCATGCATTGTTGTGTTGTTCTTGGAGCGTCTTAGTTTTCGTTTTTGGTTTTAGTTTGCTTGAGTAAGTTGGTTGTTTACACCACACTTCTTTTGGAGAGAGACACACTCTATTTTCATTGCCTGGAACACTCTAGTTTTCATTCTTATTGTCTTGTGAGTGTTCTCTTTTGCTAGCACTGCGTTTAGCCTTAGTTTTCTTGTGCTTTCAGCTTAGAACTTTTAGTTCTTCTTTGTGGATTTGTGAGACAAGCTCACTGGTCTTTATTGATTAGTATCTTTGTGAGTTGTTTCAAATAAGTTGATTGGTGTTGGAAAAGAGTAGAAAGTTCCATGCTTAGGTGGTACAAAAGGGAGCTTGTTTTCTTGGGAGTTGGATGCATGAGTAGAACATACTCATACAAGTGGAGGCTAGCAAAAGACTGAGAGCGACCAACTAAGAGAGCAATAATGGCTATAATCATGCAGAGCGACAAAACATTACTAATAAAAGCATAAAGTGGTACTACAAGTCAAGGTCTAAATGATCATATAGGCTATGGTGACTTGTTCATAGTCATAACATGGTGTGAGCATGTGCCAAGTCAACCCAAACAAAGCATCAAAGGAGAATACCACAGTACTATGCTTTTGTATGCTAAAATAACACATGATTTCTTCAAGGCACACTAAGCAATCCCAATTGTTTGGAACAAGTCATGCTACAACAATAATCACTAAGCATAAGGTCAAAGCAACATCTAGCATGGCATGCTAAAGTCTAAGTCACAGTCAAAGCAAGCTCCTCTTGTACTACAAAAGCAAGAACTTTCTACTCCTCACTAAGACCAATCAACTTATTTGAAACAACACAGCGAGAATAGGGGTCCAAACTACTTTATTCAAGCAAACTAAGCGAACTAAATGAAAACTAAGACGCTCCAAGAACAACACAACAGTGCATCAAACAATAAAAACAAAGTGTCTAGAAAGACCAGAGCTTTTTATTGATGAAGAAGGGGATGCCTTGGGCATCCCCAAGCTTTGATGCTTGTACCTCTTGAATATTTCTTGGGGTGATATGGGGTGGCATCCCCAAGCTTGAGATTTTTTCCATTCTTCATCTCATTACATCATTCTTTCTCTACACCTGAAAATTTTCCTTCATACAAAACTTCACACAATCTTCATTAGCAACATTAGTGTATTCAAAAGATAATAGACGTTTGGGTTTAGCTTTATAACAACAAAACTTTCACTAAAAACACAAGATAATGTAGCAATTCCCGCAAAAAGCTCAATTTCCCAAAAAGAACCCAAAAAGGAATCAATAAGAAGCAAATGCAAATAATGGTAGAAATCTATCAGAACAGACCAGCAGGTAGAAACCGATTTTTTTCGAAAACCTTCTGTTGCCCAGATCAAAAAGTGTTGAACTAACGAAAGTTAGCTAACATACTGGAGGACTTATTCAGAAAATATCATATCAATCCAACTTACAGAGATTCCTCATGAATTTTTATGGTGGAGCACAAAAATCTATTTCGGAACATCAACTCCCCAAATCTTACTTCCCTCTCATTAGAGGTTATTCTTGGCACAAAAAGCAAATAAAAAGGATAAGGAGAGGTTATTACAGAAGTAATAACTTCCAAGACTCAAGAAAACTATTGGGTTATCTCCCAAGAAGTACTTTTCTTTCACGCCTTTAAGTTAGGCATGATAATTTGAGAAGATGCTCACATAAGGAATATGAATTGAAGTAAAAGAGAGCATCAAGAATAAAATTCAAAACACATTTAAGTTTAACCCGCTTACCATGCATGGGAATCTTGTTCGCAAATAAATTCACAAAGAACAAAGTGCCAAGCATAGGAAGATAAAACAAGAGTAACTTCAAAACTTTTAGCGCAAAGAGAAATGTTTCTTTTTTTTGAACTGGGAAGGGCCTCGAAGGACCCCGATTCTGTATTAATTAGGTGGAGGGTACACTTTTACAAAAAGGATCTCGAAGAAAATTAAAATTACAACCAGATCCTTGATTCTAACACAGATCACCCTACAGGAGGTCCTGAAAACGCGATCAGGACAAAGCACATCGCCGCTAGCAAACCTCCAGAAATAGCCATCTTTGTCGACGCCGGGGACGAAACCACTTGGTTCAACAGAGGCGCAGTTCGCCGTGCTGAGGTTGGGGAAGATCCTCCCTTCTCGGAGGAGGAAGAAGCTCGAGCATATGCAGTGTTCGAGCTCGGCGAGGCCAAGCTTTTAGCCAGAGATAGCAGTGGTCAAAACCGGACCACCGCTTGGGGATCGCCATAGGGATAGCAGAATCAACACTTGGATTAACCAGATCTCCCAACCGTCCTTCAATTCCAACGAGCCGCAAGCATCCTCCCCCTCGCCACCACGGCCGGTCGGGAAGGGCAGAACAGATTGCAGATCGAGTATTTGGGGACAACCGTGCTTAGGGAGAGAGCTTGCGCCAGAACTCACTGATTTCATCTTCCTCCTTGGAAGCTTGATGGAGAAGCACCACCACAGCCGCTTGACGTTGCGCCCAAACGCCAAAGCAGACGAGCTACCGGCCTTATTGACAGAGATCTCTGGCTCTATGTCCACCGCCTGCAGCTGCTCCCTCCACCGAAGCTCTGCAACAACAAAGACCAAAACCAGAACGGGCAAGATCCGGCCTCGAAGATCCAGCCTCCTACTCCCAAACGCCACACAGGGACTACATCTACACCTAATACTACCACCGTTGCCTCCCCTTAGCCAACTCCGGCCGGCAACGCCGATGGGAGCGGCCTTGGTTTGGCCTGGAAACGCGAGAGGAGCACGCAGTTACTATAGAGAGGAGAGAGAAGGAGAGGATAAGAATCGTCTCGTTGAAGAAAGAGAGGTGTTTCAGTACCATGAAAACTTCTACAACCATATTTTGCTCTCTCATAATAATTTTCAGTAGCCTCATGAATAAACTCAACAATATAACTATCACATAAAGCATGCTTTTCATTATCTACAAACACATAATTTTTATCAAGCTAAAAAATAGTGGGATTAAAACCTTCAAACCCAATTTTAACAATTTTATAACAAGAAGACTGATCATTCAATATAGGACCATCATCTAGAGCTTTATCATATACATTTTCTAAGAAAAACTCTTTAGTACCATGAATTTCGAAGTTAGGCACAAATATAGGATTATCATAGATAATAGGAGCATAACTATTATCACAAGTTTTACCCATAGCAGATATTTCAAATGAATTCACAGGAACATAACATTCATCCTCCTTTGGTAAGCATGGGGGACAATCAAATACTATAAGAGGTAAAGAGTTAATAATAATTTTCAGTAGCCTCATGAATAAACTCAACAATATAACTATCACATAAAGCATGCTTTTTATGATCTACAAACACATAATTTTTATCAAGCTAAAAAATAGTGGGATTAAAACCTTCAAACCCACTTTTAACAATTTTATAACAAGAAGACTGATCATTCAATATAGGACCATCATCTAGAGCTTTATCATATACATTTTCTAAGAAAAACTCTTTAGTACCATGAATTTCGAAGTTAGACACAAATATAGGATTATCATAGATAACAGGAGCATAACTATTATCACAAGTTTTACCCATAGCAGATATTTCAAATAAATTTTCACAGGAACATAACATTCATCCTCCTTTGGTAAGCATGGGGGACAATCAAATACTATAAGAGGTAAAGAGTTACTTGTTGGAACTATGCCCTAGAGGCAATAATAAAGATGTTATTATTATAATTCTTGTTCATGATAATGTTTATATTCCATGCTAGAATTGTATTAAGCGGAAACTTTAATACTTGTGTGGTTTGTGAACAACACCGTGTCCCTAGTACGCCTCTATGGACTAGCTCATTGATTAATGATGGTTAAGGTTTCCTAACCATGGACATGAGTTGTCGATTAATAATGAGATCATATCATTGGGAGAATGATATGATGGACAAACCCAAACTAAGCGAAGAAATTAGATCGTGTCATCATGTTCATCTTTGCGAAGCTTTTCTTATGTCAAATATTGTATTCCTTAGACCATGAGATAATACAACTCCCTGGTATCGGAAGAAAGCTTTGAGGTCATCAAACGTCATCCTATGAGAGGGTGATCATAAAGGTGTCTCTCAGGTGATCGGAAAGTACCTGTTGGGTTGTATGTATCGAGATGGGATTTGTCCCTCCCAAGTCGGAGAGATATACTTGCCCACTCGTGTCGATATCAACACCGCTTGCAAGAATGTGGTTAAGGAGTTAATCACAAAGTGATATCGGATTACGGAACGAGTAAAGTACTTGCTGTGAACGAGATTGAACTAGGTATGACGGTACCGACGATCAAATCTCGGGCAAGTAAAATATCGCGAGACGAAGGGAATATATATATATGGGATTGATTGAATCCTGGCATCGTGGTTCATCCGGTATGATCATCGATGAATGTGTGGGAGTCAATATGGGTTTCTAGACCCCGCTGTTGATTATTGATAGAAGATCATGTCTGCATATTCTCGAACCCGAAGGGTCACACACTTAACGTGTCTTGACGCTAGGAAAGATTGGATAATTGGTTTATGAGTTTTTGTTCGGAGTCTCGGATGGGATCCGAGACATCACGAGAGGTTCCGGAATGGTCCGGAGAATAAGATTAGTATAAGGCAGTGCAGTTTTTGGAGTTTGGAATTGTTCCGGGTTAATCGGTATTGTACCGGAAGCTTCTAGAACCTTCCGGAAGGGGGCCAACGTGGCCCCACCTTCCGGGAGGGGGCATGGGCCTATGAGGGAGTTCCCTGGCCGCATTGGTCCAGGGGCACAAGGCCCCATAGGGCCCAGCCGGCCAAACAAGGGATAAACCCTAGTTGGAGCTTCTAGAAGAGGGGGGGGGTTCCTTGCCCCCCACTCCTCCCTCCTTTGGCCGCCGGCCTAGGGCTTGGGGGAGGGGTTAGGGCTGGTTACCACCCCTCTATATATAGAGGTCTGGGGCGCACCACCCCCTCCCACACCTTCCCCTCAATCCTAGTCGCCCTGTTGCCCTCCTCTCTCCCTCCCTCCCGACTGCGTGTAGGCGAAGCCCTACTGCAGAAATTCTCCACCAATTGCACCGCCCCGTCGCGTTGTAGATCCAACCCATCTCTCCACCATACTTGCTGGACCAAGGAAGGAGGAGACGTCGAGGTTTTGCACGTGTGCATCTCACGGAGGCATCGCCACTTGTGGTGCTAGATCGGATCGGATCGCGAGGAGGAGAAGCGAGTACGACTACATCACCCACGTTCTGACGAACGTTCCACTGTGCGAATCATCAAGGGTATGAAGATCTAATCAAATCTCTCTTGTTGTTTGCATCTCCTAGATTAGATCTTGGCTTCCCTTCTGTTCACATCCGTAGAAAATTTTGCTTTACTATGCCGTGAAACCCTTCAGTGGTATCAGAGCTAGATCTATGCGTAGATGTGTTTCACGAGTAGAACACAACATGGTTGTTGCGGGCGTTGATGTTTTATGTTGCAAGCCTCTTGTTTGTGTTCTTCTTATGACGCGAGATAGTGAGATTGAAGCGGTCCAGGCCAACCTTACGCGATGTCGTTCGCGAGACCGGCTCCGCACTTGACGTGTGTCTTGTTCCACACATGCGGCTGGTGGATGCCAGTTTCTCTCACTATAGTTGTTATGGGATTTACACCAGAGTTTGGCAACCATAATATCACCATTGTGGCTTTCCGTAGGTAAGAATCGTTCTTAGCATGCTACTCCCATAAGCCACGTAAAACATGCAACAACAAAGTAGAGGCGTCTAACTTGTTTTTGCAGGGAGTGTTTTCTGTAATATGGTATGGCCCAAGATGTGATGTGTATAATGTATGCGATGATCATGTTTTGTAATGTTTCACGACTTGCATGTCGATGAGTACACAACCGGCAGGAGCCATATGGTTGTCTTTATAATTGTGTATGACATGTGTGTCAACTTCTTATACGCCATGTAATAGTTTCACTTTATCGCTAAGTAGTTAGCAATAGTTGTAGTTGCTATTCGTGGTGGAGGCATTCATGGTGGAGTGATGGAGATCATGCCGGAACGCACAAGATGGAGATCATTGCGCGAAGATTGGTTATACCATGTCACATAAAGTTATATGCATGTTATATTTATCCTTTTATGTATCTTATTATGCTTAGATCGCGACGGTAGCATTATAAGATGATTCCTCACTTAAATATCAAGATAAAAACTGTTTTCTCCCCAAGTATGCACCGTTGCGAAAGTTCGTCGTGTCCAAGCATCACGTGATGATCGGGTGCTATAGACTCTACGTTCACATACAATGGGTGCAAGCCAGTTTTTGCACACGCCAAAATACTTGGGTCTAACTTGACGAGCCTAGCATGTACAGACATGGCCTCGGAACACATGAACCGAAAGGTTAAGCATGAGTCATATGAATGATATGATCGATAGTTTGTTGTCCACCATTGAAACCACATCTCTTCTCGTGAAGATCGGATTAGGTGTGGTGAATTTGGATCGTGTTCACTAAACAACTTGAGGGATGTTGAATTTAGTGGGAGTTCATCTAGTAATTTGATTAAAAGTTGAACTAGTTATCATGAACATAGTCTAATTTGTACTTGCAAATATTGTAGATCAAATGGCTAAGTCCAACTTCAACTTCAACGTTTTTGCTGAGAAGGAAAAGCTTAAAAACAATGGGTCTAACTGAAGGGTTTCGCGACATAGTAAATCAAAATTTTCTACGGATGCGAACAGAGGGAAAGCCAAGATCTAATCTAGGAGATGCAATCAACGAGAGAGATTGGATTAGATCTTCATACCCTTGAAGATTCGCATGAACGCGTTATTCGGAACGTGGGTGATCTAGTCGTACTCGCTTCTCCTCATCGCGATCCGATCCGATCTAGCACCACAAGTGGCGGTGCCTCCGTGAGATGCACACGTGCAGCACCTCGACGTCTCCTCCTTCCTCGGACCAGCGAGTATGGTGGAGAGATAGATTGGATCTACAACACGACGGCGTGGTGTATATGGTGGAGAATTTCTGCTGCAGGGCTTCGCCTACAAATAGTCGGGAGGGAGAGAGGAAAGCTAGCAAGGCGACTAGGGTTTGGAGGAGAGGTGTGGAGTTGTAGTGGGGAGGGGGCGCACCATCCCTCAGTAAAAAACCAAGGGTATCGAACCGGTAGGAGGAAGGAAACGACTCAAAGGTGTTGCTAGCAACTTGGAAACCTGCACAACACAAACTCAAGACTTTGCCCCAACGAACAGTGAGGTTGTCAATCTCACCGGTTTGCTAAAAACAAAGGATTAACTGTATGGTGTGGAAGGTAATAGTGGTTTGCAGAAAGTAAACAGTAACAGTGGAAGATGTATCAATGGTAAAGATTGGACCAGGATCCATAGTTCACTAGAGGTTTTCTCCTTAAGATAAACAAACATGGCATGCTGGGTAAACAAATTATAGCAGGGCAATTGATAGGACAGAGCAAGGCATAACAATGCAATACTAGACATTCATGATCCTATGAGATTTGATTGGGCAATACAACAAGATACATATACCGCCATCCAACTGCATCTATGACTAGTAATCCACCTTCAGGTTATCATCCGAACCCCCTCCAGTATTAAGTTGCAAGCAACGGATAACTGCTTTAAGCAAAGTGTGTAAGGTAAACAATCGACTTGTTCCATGAACAAGAGACCATTGTTTTCTCCCTAGTGGCAACAACACATCTACAACCTTAGAGATTTCTATCACTTCCCCAGATTAAATAGAGGCATGAACCCACTATCGAGCATAAATACACCCTCTTGGAGTCACTAGCATCTACTTGGCCAAGATAGCTACTAGAAACAAAGAGCATGCAAGATCACAAACAACACAGACATGATAGAATCAATAAGACAAAACCATTAATTAATCTAACATAGTAATCTCAATATACATCAGATCCCCGCAAACACAACATGCATGATTACAAATAGATGATCTTGATCATGAACGGAGCTCACAAGATCTAAACATGGTAGCACAAAGGAGGAGAGACAACCATCTAGCTACTACATGGACCGTAGTCCAAGGTGGAAATACTCACGCTTCATACCAAAGACTGGCATGGTGATGAAGAAGGCCTCTGGGATGATCTCCCCTCCGTCAGGGTGACGGGAAGAGCTTCAGATCCCCCCGATCTAGGGACGATGGTGGCGGCGGCTATAAACTGTTTCATGGAAGATTGATCGGGTCCTTAGGGTTTTGGTATCGGGGCTTCTTATAGGCGAAGAGGCGAGGCAGGGGGGCACCCAGTGTGGCCGCACCCCACAGGCGCGGGCCAGGCCTAGCTACGCGGCCAGGGGTGTGTCCCCCTCGTGGACCTTCTCCGTCTCGTCTTCTGGCTCCGTGTTCCCCACGGTAAAATATTGACTTTGGCTTTTGTCCCGTCCAATTCCAAGAATATTGATTTTCTGTGTTTTCTGGAACCAAAAACAGAAGAAAAACAGGCAACAGGCACTGTGGCATCTTGTTAATAGGTTAGTTCCGTAAAACATATAAAAATACCTCAAAGTGTAGACAAAGCAAAGCAAAGTGGATACTAAACAAGCATGGAACATCAAAAATTATAGATACGTTTATGACGTATCAGCTATCATGTTGGTCATGATGTTGTTGTCTCTACACAGTAATGTGCTTCTGTTGTCCTTCCTCCACTACAATGTGCACATGTTCTTCTCCGTTGGCAGCATTGCCTCCTTGATGTTCTCCTTTGGCAACATTCCCTACCTGGTGTTCTCCCTTATCGTTGTTGTTCCCATGAACCAGGTAGTAGTTCATGTCATTATCCCGAAAGCTGTTGTAAGCAGCATATATGTCTCCTCTGAAGTGTCAAACCCTTCGTAGAAGTTGTTCGAGTACCCTGTCACTTGATCCTAGCAGTGTTTCCATTATGTGTACACTTGTGGATACCTTTCTCTATACACGACATAGTAGCTTCTCTACAAGGTAGCAGACAATCATGGCAAGGTATAACATTAGAAGGTCATCATAAGCATGTAACATTCATAACTACAATTACAATTTCATAATACAACTTTAGACTAACAGATGAGTCAATGTTCATTTCCAAAAGGGGATCACAAGTTCATCATAACACTACATGGTGTTAACCTACCACCACATCAAAAGTGGGTGTCATCCTACTACCGTATCAAGTTCACAATCGCATGAGGGGTTAGTATATACCACCTCATTAATTTTTACAAGCCATAAGTAGTTTTTGGGTACTAGCTACTGCAAAAATGTAAATCACATAGTTCATAAAATCGACACTACCACCATCACCATCATGCACACCAACTCCAGGACCGCAACAGCCGAAGCTCTAGACGCAGTTCTTGGCACGGAAATACTTGATTCACATGACCCTGTGTGGAGCACGCATGTCGATGAAATTGGTGCCATGCGCCTTGTTATTGATGAGGTGGCCAAGAGCCGCCATGATATGCTCCTCCACAACTCCAACAATGTCCATGATTGGCTGGTAGAGGTCAAGGTGCATATATGTAAGCTTGTTGTCCCTGATGGCCTACGCAACATCCTTGACAGCCTCGATCATGCTACTGAAGGCATGGATCTCGTCATCTTCAAAGACGCCCCTCTTCCTCTTCCCATGGGTAGCTGTAGCCCTAGGATTGGAAGGCTTGTCGGGACCATCAATGATCATGATGTCCGACTCTTGTGTATCAATATCCTCAGCTGAACCAAGAGGATCGCCTGACCCCATGGAAAACCAGCCGATGGCAAGGTCGTAGGAGAATATGGTTTGCATCTGTTTATAGTTCTGGATGGGCTTGTTGAGGAACTCAACGTCCTTGGGGCGCGCCTACGATTGCAAGGCATTGTGTTAGCCTTCAGTGGCAGGGTTAATGTGCAAGAAGTCAGTGTCGGTGATCATGTGTACTAACCTGAACATGTCCGTGGAAGTGCTCAGTGGAGAGTGGAGAGAATAATGGTGAATGTGTGCTCACACCATTGCGCGCTTCTCAGGTCTCTCAACTTGTTGGCCTGGATCCAACGCATCCCCCCACTTCCTTAGGTGGTTGTACACTCGAGTGCCTGAAACCTCAGCGCCGCAATGCACGAACAGAGCTTTGGCGCATGCACTAAGATGGATCTCCTTAAACACCTTCTTAGTACGGATGCCGCTCTTCACGATCTCGCACATCTTGTTTAGAACAAAGTTGGATATGTAAGGGAGCCATTTCATGGTCCCCTTCATTTGTGCATTCTTATGGCCGTCTAGCTTTGCTGACACCTTAGCCCCGATGGAGGGGACGAAGGCTTGCACGGTGGGGTCAGTAGAAAGGATGGCACTCCCCGGAGGGGACGACATCGACGTCACCACTTGATTTGGCGTCAAAGGTTGACTGTCATCCATTAAAGAGGGGATCCGAGAGTCCCCAATTGGGGCCAAAGCCTGCCTAAACTGGTCGCAGAAGGAGTGCTACATTGAGTACGCAATATAAATGCATGTAAACACAATTGGCAGGATGGACATTTTTTTCCAAGAATGCAGAACTAGCTAGCAAGGTTGCAGAACAAGGTAACAATCATATGAATGAAACTATGAAATGCATGTGAAGCTAAAAATAACGCAGCTAGATCCACGAAACCCAAATAGCGCGCAAAGATGATCTACACTACATTGGTGACACAATACCGTTCAAGATACAAATCCTACCCTGGCAACATTGCAGGACCAATTTCAAATACGAATCAATCCTACAAATCCAGCTAAAAACTACACATCTGGGCTACAAATCAAACAACAAACTACACAGTCAGAATAAGAAGTTAGATCTACAAACACTAGCAATGGTGCAGATCTAAGAACCCAAATCTGCAACAAAATATAAAGTTCAATGTTCTAAAAAGCAACAAAATTTGTATTCAAATTGTCTTTTTTTTATCACGGATCACAATATTTGTGTCTTCTTTGGAGACAACCAAGGGACACACGTATGTATCTAGACACTCCCTCGGACGCGGAAGTACATCCAAATTTTGTTCGCGGTTTTAAAACATGCAAAAAACCTTTTCTCATGCAAGAGGCACTTGCGAGCAGGATTGTATATTACAATGTTAAGCATGTTTGCTCTTGAGCTATCCCGTACGTACCTTATGAGTAATGTCGAATCCGATGCAGAGGATGTGAGCTTTGGATTCTTCCATAGCTTCAAATCTTCAAGACATTTTGTAACAAAAAAAAGTCTCCCATCTCCAAAATAAATAGGTGGTGCTGTACATCTCGCGGACTGTTTCATCTCTACAGTAGGATCCAGTGGGCAGTGGCACTGCCCATACACGCATATGCAGGAGGCGATGAGCAGGACTCCAGAGCAGTAGGAGAAGCATTGCTAAATCGTTCAACCTCTAAGCGCTTGACACACGTCCGATGTATATGCAGTGAAATGGCAGTATTAAACAGTAAGGATGTCTCTCTTGTAGCCAGCCCCCAGCTTGGCTTGGACCCATCCAATATTGGACTAATAATCATAGTTGTCGAACGATGAATAAGTGCTCGGACGATCAACAAGTCTTCTCGAGGACGGGCAGAGCTGGTAAACGGTACTACTGCCACACCTGACCAGGCCAGGCCAATGCCATAATTCATGTTCGTATTGATCCACAACACTCCTACCTTTTTCTACGAGCTTAACATTTCCGGATGGGAAAAGGAAGATATATGCATAAGGAACTTGTTCTACTACTTACTGTATTTCCAAATTTGAGGGCGCCAGAATGTTTGAATAGAATACAACCATCTTGGAAATGGAATCTGACAGAAACTCGACCGAAAAAGACCTAATTCCGGTCGGGTCGCTCTTGTACCCTCTCCTTCCTATTTCCGGTCGCTGAAGTTATCAAGGCTGGTCAATGTCTAAACTCGGAATAGCATATTTCTACTCACACTATGGTCCTGCATATTTCTGCATTTGAGTTCTACTATGAGAACTCTATTTGTTTTTTTGAGTGGCCTGTATGGAGCATTCAAGATATGTAAGTAGCATCTTGAGGGATAAAACTTAAAAGGAACCAGATGTATATGAAGACAATTTCTAGAACTTAAACTTATGAGTTCCAAAAAAGTCCTAGAAAATTATCCTTGAAACAGGTTTTTGCCCAGCTATATTAATATAGCAACCGTTTTAGACCGCCGCTGGGCCCAAAATAAACAACAAAGAAGAAAAAGAAGAGAAAACAAAGCCAACAATAGTGGCTCGACAAAAATGAGGGTGACTCGTAGCCGATGCGCCCTCCGGGGAATTTTTACCATGCTCCTAGCGGTCCAAAGCGTCGCGTATCAAGAACCACCTTCAAGAAGGAAAGCGACGACATGGACGCTGCTCCCCGGGCTGGTCCTAGGGTTTCCTCCGATATGCTGCGGGAGGTGGGAAAGAGATACACCCGATGCCTCAGGAAGGACGGCCACACCCACAAGCGTCGCCACATCGATGTCTAGACGACAAGGATTTCTCCCGACCCCTAAAAAAACCATACTCCGGGACGCTTCGAATTGCTCCACCAAGCTCGCCCACTAGCACACGCCACTATGGTCTTGCAGTCACCACCGTCATCTCACCGTGACCCACAATATGAGGCTAGTACGACCAAAAATAAGCAATTTCATCGGGTGTCGGCGGTACAGTGACACACGCATGGGGGAGGGGGTGTCTATCTCCACCGCCGGAGGGTGATAGCCGACCGGGTGTAACAACAAGGGAAAACTAGGCCCTCTCTAGCCCGGCCGAGTCCAAAAGGACTCGTGAAGCCCCGCCGCCACACTGCAGCAAGGGTGTCATTGTCGCCGTCAACCCTAGCTCTAGTCTCTGCTCCTCTGTCCACCAATGAGTCCACTGCCACCACAAACCCCTGCCGCCAAGCAGCAGCGCCATCCTCACCGTGTTCACCCGACCCCGCCGGACCACGCCGGTCTGAGGAACCCCACCTGGTCCAACAACGCCAGTCCCCACCTTGACGAGTCCTACGACACGGACGAAGAGGACCGGTCGCCCCTAGCAAGAAGGAGCAGAAGGCTGACACACACAGCATCCACGTCGCCTCCGTGACGTCGGCGACTCACGCCCTAAGAACACAGCAGGTTTTGACCGACGGCACCAGCGCTAGGCCCACCTGGCTAGACACTGTCTCCTGCCACGTACGACTAGGAGAGAAATGCGTAGTTGCCGGCCTTAGCCCGCCCTGGCCCAGATCTGGCCGGCGAGCCGCCAACCATCCCCCCGCTGCCCACTGCTACCTCCAGCCCCGTAGCACCAGGTCCTCCGACCGTCCCCGTCGTCAGCCGCTGCCGTGAGCACCCGCCGCCACCAAGCCGGGTCCATACGCCACATGACTGCCCCGCTACCAGTTGCCACTGCCCCGCGCAGGACCCCAAGCACGCGGACGAGGGAGGCTCGCCGCCGCCAGCACCGCGTGGGCTTAGCCCGGCGACGGAGGGAGAGGAGGGAGCGAAGAGGGCGGAGGGAGAGGAGCTCGCCAAACAACCATACTCACCAAATTCAACATCCTCTTTAATACTCCCTCCATCCCGGTTTAAAGGACACAATTTACAATTCTCTTGGCCCTAGATGTCATCTAATTGGTCCATTTAATAGCATGAAGTAGAACATGCATGAGGAGAAAAAGAATTAGGAAAGCATTCACATTTGTTCACACATGTGCATGCAAGCAGTTTATTCTTTTCACACTAGAGTAATTATAGAGATTAAATGCTTTTGTGTCTAAGTATTTTGGAATTGCATGATTTGCAAATTGTGTCCTTTAAACCGGAATGGAGGGAGTAGTAGAAAATCATATGCAGGGAATGAGTTGGAACTTATTCTTGTGATTGCTATGAAAAGTATGATTATTTGCAAGCTGTCAGAAATAACATTTGGCCTTAATCTTCCAGGTGCAAACCCCAAATTTCTAATCGTTGGTCAAATCCAAACCTTTGCTTACTCATCGGTGGAGCATAGCAGACCTGCATGTATGTTCTATTTTTAAAACAGTAAGACGAGCAAACGGAGGAGGGTTTTGCATTTTTTTCAAGAGCTCCTGTCAGTAGGTCGTTGTGCAGCGATTGATTGTGAACTAGAAATAACTCCCCCACGAAATAAATGTGCATTTCATCCCACCTTTATGGCATCCATATGATGGCTTCAATGTGGCTAATTCAAGTCGTCCACCAGATCCCCTGCCAGGTTTCAGCGACGAAATGAACGAGGATCGGACGCGACGACGATGATATATAAACACAGTCTTCTGCCCTGGCATGTTCTTGAATGAAATGCACGGCCATGGAAATCATTGTGGAGCCGACGCGATTAGACTGCTCGGGCCGTAAGGTTTTTCCAATTCGATCCTGCACGGCCGTATACGTGTTTGTGCAAATCAGTGAAGTTAATGAGTAATCGTCCCAACTTGACTGAATCACAAAATGGTACTGCTGCTAGTGGTGTACGGGTGCTGTGCTAGCCTCCGCCTCACTAATGCAGACCTGCCGTAGAGCCTACTAATAAATATACAGTACACCAGAATCAATCAAACCTCTACAATTCAAAAATGATAGAGTAACCAATCAAACACTTAAAGGAGGAACAAACCTGCAGGATTGAAAGGTTTTTAAGGATCTTATAAATGATCATTATAATATTTGCATTGCCTTTTGTTGTCTAGACACCAAGGGTATCTTCAGTTTTAATAATTGTGCTTGTGATAGTAGTAGGAGTACTACTAACCACCGGTGTTTATAATTATAACTGCCGAGATGTTGCAACATTTCCAGATGTCCTGTATTGACAAGCGCTTCATTGATTCTAGTCGCTATCTTGAGAGACCTAGTTGGGTGTTGTTGATCGGGAGAGCTGACTAGTGACCCACTGCGATGACAATGACCTTCTTTTGAGCTATAATATCAGCATAGATATGCACCTTAAATACTAGCAGAATTGACACTTGGCCTTGTCTTTTTTGCCATGATTTTATTTCACTTTGAGTAATTGGTTCTTCCTTGTTTGTCTATTTCACATCCTAAGGTGATCGGTGGAGCAGGCGGGCATTGATACCTGTGGTAACTACTCACATTGTATTCTTTGATTTGAAATTTGTTCAGATTTAAAAGTTGTTTAAAATTTGAAATCGTTTGAATTTTAAAAATACAATTTTGAAAAGATTCAATTATGTGAGTTGTTTAGATTTCAAAAAAATTGTACACATTCAGAAAATTAAAAAAAAATGAAAAATGCTTGAATTTAAACAAACAGTAAAAGAAACCAGAAACATGAAAACCGATCAAAAAACCAAAATAGAAATTGTTCGAATTCAAAAATTGTTCTAATTCAAAAACTGTTCCAATTCGAAAAAATACAAATTTTCAATTTATTCGAATTTGAAAATTGTTAAAATTTAAAAATTCCAATAGAAAACCGGACAAAACTCCAGGAAAAAAAACAGCAGAAATCAAGAAAAGGGAAAAACCCGTCCTGCACAGATCGCTGCCGCCAAGGTAAACAGGCCACGGCCCAGGTAGCTACACGTGTAAGCGGAGCAAGGTATGGGCTTTTCAGGCGAGCAAACCCGTCCTACTGCCCCAGCAATGTTTTCATGACTGCTATTTTTGTCTCGTAACAGTATTACATTTAAGTTCTTTCTTTATACCTGCTGCTGTCTCCCGATGGTAAAGGAAAAATAATAATAATTTACTCCCTCCGTTTTAAAATATAAGATGTTTTAGCTTTGTAAAGCAAATGTATTGAAACGGAGGGAGTACATAATAGAAGGGTTTGAAAATATCTTGAATAGTTTTTTGAGATATTGAAACGGAGGGAGTACATAATGGAAGGGGTTGAAAATATCTTGAATAGTTTTTCGAGATATTTTAGTCGACAAAAAATTGCTACCAAATAATGTGAAACTGGGGCAACGAGAATCCACGCAGGTTCTGGCAACCTATAACGTTTTCCAACCGGGCTTTCACCCCTTTCCATTTTTATTAAACGAAAATAACCAAGTACATTGTCGGCCATTACAAGCAAAAAAAGAAAGGGGGAGAAAGCAGCGAGTTGGTGCAGTACAGAAACCTCATGGCGCCATCGAGACGTCACTGTAGGACAAAAACCTGGTACCACAAATATTCAGTTCACAGAAGTTCGACCATTCATCAGCAAAAGCATGAGAGCAGAGACTACATAAGCCCTCAGGGAGCGACAACAACTTAAGATAAGAAGAACCATAAGCATCATGGACCGCCTGTGATCATCAGAACAGGAGAAACCCTGGAGGCAGATCTGGAGTACACCCTAGCCGCCACATGCATCAACTGGGACGCCCCTTGATTAAGAACCACCTTGTCATCCTCTTTGAGTAAACCTGTCCAGTACAAGAGTAAGGAACCAGCAAAAAAAGAAATCTAATTAGGGGAATGCATTTTATGATTTTCAAAAATAACTTTGTTACGAGTGAGCCAGATAGCCCAGCACAAAGAAGCAATCAGAATCACATAAAAAATTTCATGATGAGGGAGGAAGGAATGAAACCAAGCCATGGCCTGCCAAAAATTATCAGGAACCAGATTAGTTCCCAACACCCCCCAAACCACTCTAGCAACAGAGCAGGAGAAGAACAAATGATCATTTGTTTCCACTTGATTGCAAAAGGAGCAAATAGGAGATCCAGACCAGTTCCTTTTTTTCATATTCTGTCTAGTGAGAAGCGCATCCCTACACAACTGCCACATGAAGATTTGAATTTTAAGAGGCAGTTTAGCTTTCCAAATCCATTTATTATTAGAGCCAGCAAGGTTCCTCTCCAACCACTAGTACATATATTTGGTGGAGAACTTTTTATTTGCAGTAAAATCCCAGAAAACCTTATCATCATCAGGGGAGAGCTGTAAGGATCTAACAACCCCACATACATGATTCCAATGACTTAAAATAACACCTCGAAGGGATCTCCTAAAAGGAATTGCAAAGTCCATCTCAACACATTTCTTGATGGTAATGTTTTGATCCTGACAAATATCAAACAGGCTAGGGAACTGTTCAGCAAAAGGTATATTTCCATCAATAGGATCAACCCACAGTCTAGTTAGATTTCCATTAACCAGGGAAATTTTCCTTCCAGCCAAATAATTCTTCCTAATCCTTAAAAGAGATTTCCAACAAGGAGAATCAGTACTCTTTTCCACCACAGTGACAACACTATGCTTCTTAAGATAATTAGCCTTAACCAGTTGTTGCCATAAGCCATCAGAATTATCCAGCTTCCACCACCATTTACACAGGAGGCTGATGTTTTGCCTTCTTAAATTCTTAACCCCCAAACCACCTTTCTTTTTGGACCTACAAATTCTTTTCCAAGCCACCATATAATAGCCTTTCTTGATTTTTTCCCATGCCAAAAAAATATGCATCTGTGTTTATCCAACTTAGCAATGAAAGTTTTGTTTAAAAGGAAAAGGCTCATCACATAAGAAGGTATACTAGATAAACAGGCATTCACCAAAGTCAACCTGCCACCAGAAGAAGTAGAACCCCCAATCCAAGCATCCAACTTGACCAGAAATTTAGCATCCACAAAATCCAGATCAAAATTTTTAAGAGCTCGAAAGGTAACAGGAACCCCCAAATATTTCATAGGAAGAAGACCCACTTTGCACCCAAACATGTCAGAATAAAAAGCAGCAACATCATTATCACCCCCAATAGTGAAAACCTCACTCTTCTGGTAATTAATTTTCAAACCAGACATGAGTTCAAACATATAAAGAAGCAATTTCAAATTCAAAGCTTTCTCATGATCATGGGACAGACACAGAACAATGTCATCAGCATATTGCATAATAGCAACACCATTATCAATCAGATCAAGAGCCAAACCCAATAACAGCCCATTTTTTTGAGCCTCAAGAACCATCTTAGTTAAGCATTGAACAGCAGAAATAAACAGAAAAGGAGACAGGGGGTCACCTTGCCTAACCCCCTTGGCACTTTGAAAATAAGGACCATTGGTATTATTTATTTTGATAGAGACAGTACCATTATAAAGAATTTTCTTTAACATATCTCTCCAAAAAAAGGTCAAAACCCATAGCTTCATGACACTCCACCAAAAAATTCCAGTTTACTTTGTCAAAAGCTTTTTCAAAGTCCAACTTCAGAATGATTCCCACATGTTTTTAGTATGAGTATGATGCATAATCTCATGCAGAGACATAATCCCATCCACAATACTCCTTTGTTTCATAAAGGCATTTTGATTCACACTAATCAACTTATCCAACAGGGGTTCAACTCTAATAGTAAGAGTCTTAGTGATAAGCTTGTAAATGCATCTGAGAAGACAGATAGGCCTATACTGACTAATCTTATTAGCCTCAGAAATTTTAGGCAACAAAGTAATAGTACCATAGTTCAATCTTTTAACATCAAGGTTACCAGCATCGAAAGCAGTAAAGATTCTCATGATATCATCCTTAACAATGTCCCAGCAATGCTGGTAAAACTCAATAGGAATGTTTTCAGGACCAGGAGCTTTATTTTTAGCCATGGAGAATAAAGCCTGCTTAATCTCCTCCTCAGAAAAAAGATTTTTTAGCTTATTATTGTCTTCCTCAGTAAGTTTCTCATGAGGTCCCCACATATCAAAATTAATAGGAAATAAATTCCTAGGAGCAGGCCCAAAAAGATCTTTGTAATAATCAGTTGCATGATTAAGAATGTTCTCAGTCCCCTCAATATTGACATCATCCTTTGCAATGGAAATAATAGAGTTTTTCCTTTTCCTCCCATTTGCCACCCTATAAAAGTAGCTAGTGTTAGAATCCCCCTCCAGAAGCCACCTAGCATGAGCCTTTTGATACCAATGGGACTCCTCCTCAGCATACAACTTCATTAATTCAACTAAAATAGCAGTTTTTCTCAAACTAACATCAGAAGGAAGCTCACTATCTTCTTCCAAATTCTCAATAGAAGTTAACTCCTCTTTGAGTTCCATTTTCCTTTTCTTATTATGCCCAAACAAATTAGAACCCCACCCTTTGAAATACTTTTTGAATCTTTTCAATTGAATATTAAGCACATCAATAGGATCAGCAAACACCTTTTCATGGGCTAGGCCATCGTCTTCGTTTTGGCCCTATATGTTTTGGTTGTCTTTCGGCTTTCTGTTCATTTCATGGCGATGAGAAAAATATATATTTCTGGACTACTTACATAAGCATGCAATTATTCGTGAAAGTCAGAGAGTGGTAATAATTATATGAAACTAAAAGATAAATCAGTGCATGCTTGATCATAGGACGCGGTGTTCAACTTATTTTTACCATCATTAGGTAATCGCTTTTTCCTGCACAGTGCGGTTCAAAGTTAAGTTCTAATTTAAAAAAAAACACACAGAGATCAAAATAGACCGATCTGTTGAGAAGACAGCAACACATGAATATACATATTGATATCCTTACTTAGTTACTGTGTTACACAAATCCATCGATCTGTCCAGTCATATATAGAAACGACCAAATAGTAATAACCAACAAATGAAACAACAAGTTGACTAGTAATACACGGGATGACATCTCCACGGAAGGCCGGGGAATACTTGCATTGGCACCACCTCCGAACCGCGACAAGTTGACTCGTTGACCCCCATCTGGATGGATGCAGTCAGTTCACCGCAGCTTTCTTGATCGACCCTGGAATGGAATAAATAAGTTGGAGGAAAAAGTTAACGCGTGGGCGCCTGTGGATATTACCGCGATCTGTCGAGATCTACGGACGAAAAATGGACCGCGAAAACTACTTGAGGAAAACGAGTGAAGGACCATGCACAGGGGTCGTCGGGCAGGGTAGCTAGCTCGACCTGATATTTTGATCGTAGCAGCGGGTTGCTAGCCGAGGCGGGACGCGGAGTGGACGACCTTGGCCCGGCCGTGCGCGGCCCGGCGACGGCAGCGGCAGGACGGCCACCAGACGCGGCGCGGCAGCGGCATGCGCAGCCAGGAGAGGAGGCCTCTGAACGCCCGCTTCAGCACCTGGCCCCTCTTGGGGACGACGTAGCCGTACCGTGGTGTTGGCGCCGGCGCGGCAGCTCGCGCGGCGTGGACGCTCGCTGGCCCGGCCTTCCGTGGGCGGGTGGACGGCGGCATTCCGGAGGGGAGGAGACGGACGAGGCCGGCCGGCGGCTTGTGGCGTGCGGTGGTGGGATGTACGAGGTCGGAAGTGAGGCGATCGAGGGCGCGAGGTGTTTTTCTTTTTCGTGTGTGCGCTCTGTAGGAGATAGTGCTCTCGACCGTGCCGCCCGAGGGCAGCCTTTTATAGTGACGGGAGCGAGTTGGCTGGCTGGCTGGTGCCGGGACGGTGATGATGGAGCCTGGCGCCGGTTGGTTCATTCATGGTTGGGTTAGCTTGTTACTCCGGCCGGTTTGGTCAGGTCAGGCACGGTCGTGTGTCGTTGCATGTACGGACGTTTTCCGACATTCTTGTGTTCCAGTCACGTACTACGTAACACGTACTCGAGCTAACCACTAGAGAATTGGTACGTGCATGACCATGCATGCACCGATCGATAGATAAAGAAACATGCATCGTCTGGGCTAGTTAACTGGCAGAGATGAAAGCAATGTTCAGCCGGCGGCCTAATTAAACACGTACGTACGTACGCGGGCGTAAACCTCTTCGATCTATCCGGTCCGCGTATACGTTGGTCTATCCAACGCGACGATCGAGGCATCCAGAACGGAGATACCGACGACAACCGCGTGCAGGGTAGCTACCTAGCTATCCATACAACATCGGTGTCATTCACCCCCAAGCATTACCCAACCATGCATGCATCCTCATGCCCCCTATATACTACTCTCGAAAAGACCGAAGCGCGTGGGTTAATTATTAGACTTTTTTTTCCCTGCCATGCCATATCTCGTTCGTCGTTCCTTCCTCCTCCTGCTTCCTGCCATTTTCACACTCACGACGCAACGCGGCCGGTATGTAAGGAATTTCTGCTGGTCGCTCAATTAATTGGTTATTCTGCTCGCATGCAGTACGTACTCCTACATACTAGTAAATCGCCCGCCACTCGATCCAACTCGATCGGAAAAGCGCGTCGGACGCGGACGTTTGGCTACTAGCGAGCCCGTGTCTGATTGCAACAACGGCTTAGAGATAACAACGCGCATAAACCGAAGAACAGATGATGAGGCTACGTAGGTGGACTCCGATGGATCGTGGTTTGTTTCCTCTCTCTCTCTCTCTCTCTCTCTCTCTCTCTCTCTCTCTCTCTCTCTCTCTCTCTCTCTCTCTCTCTCTCTCTCTCTCTCTTAATTAGCTGGGTCTCATTTTCAGCGTCTCTTCTTTCTTGGAAAAAAAAAACATACGAGTACTATATATGTTTTGTCTTGTCACCACCTTCGTCTTGTTTCTCCGGACCGACATCACCAGCCGCGCGCCCCTTGTGAGCTCTGTGCCAGCACTGCCAGTGGCCACGTAGCTAGACTTGCGCACACGTACGTGGGCCGTGGCGATACTATATATGATTCCCGTTCGCTGTCCTAGCTAGCTTGTGCGTGATGTGCCCAAGTCATACGTCAACCTGCTAAAGAAATGCAATTCTGATGTGGAGCGAGCTACCGTGACAAAGCAATGAGCCGGCGCCGGAGACTTGACTGGTCGTCACTTAACTAGTTTTCTCGTACAATTAATTAATACAACTGATGACTGGCCATTCGTAGTTAATTAGTTCAGTACTTCCTCCGTGTGTTAGGAAAGAAGTGTCACAAATTGTTTAGATATTCATACTAGCTAGAGCCATTTTAGTGTTTGTGTATCTTGACAAATCTGCGACACTTGAGAATCCAAGGGCAGAATGAATACCGCTCTCCATGCATGGGATATACGCCGAAAACAGATACTACTCGGAAACTGCTCACTCCTATGGAAGCAGCGCGCACACGCGGCTTTGCATCCAAGACAACCGCCGGAATTAACCATATATAGAAAAAGGGTAGTGAGAGAGCGAGAGTGACGGTTGTGCAAGATCATCTGCGTGCGCCGTGTACTGCCTGCACGGAAGTTTACCTGACCGAAGATTCTTCTGTTTACGCCTGGAGGATCGGAACCAGGTTCCTGGCATCTTCCGTCTGAAACGAACCTGAACCCGTGTGTGTGTGTTTTATTTGTGCAGTAACCTGATCGATTATTAATTTGTACTGCATGCCACAATAATAAGCTACGTGACTGCACAGGGCCAGAGATCGAGCTACAAATTAAAGGCCGTCTCGCCTCTTTTGTTGCCGGGAGGACCGGCTTTGCTTCGCACGTCACTACTACCGTCACGCTGCGTTCTGGAAAAAGATGCCCTTTCCCTTTCCTTTCACGATCGGGCCTGGCCGGCGTGGATAAAGCTCGTCTGCGCGACCGTATGTACGTCTCCGTCTTACTGACTCAACCGGCCGCCGTGGAGTCAAGAGGTAATTCCGGCCGTGTCACAAATGGCAGCCAGCACGGTAAGTAAGCGCCGCTGTAAATTCTACGCCCCACCATCCGTGATGTGATGTGTCCCCTGCTCCTCTCATCAGTTAATTACCACTAGCAATCTGGCAATGCTCATTTCTACTACTCCCTGCTTTATTTTCGCACATGCTCGAGTCAAGTGATCGGTCGAGTGATCAGATTGACGCGATCCTCGTTCGTTCATACGGCAGCTAGCATCGACGACGCAAGGTCGGCCCGACACACGTCCTCTCCTGTCTTGGAGCTTTACCCTACACTACACTAAGCGACATGGTTTAGTAGTCATGCGTGACCCATCGTGCCATGGTCACGCTGAGACGACAGCCTCCACATGCGTGGGTAGGTAAAGCAATCGTCGGTCAAGTCATGCATGAAGGGTTCATGCATGAAGGGTAGGAACTCAAGAAAGGGACTCGGAAAACAAAACGAACAACTGGATTCTGGCAACAAAGACATACTAGATACGACTTGACTGAAAAAGGAACGAGGCCAATTCTGTCGCCGTTGCTCAATTCTCAGAGAGCGATCTAGAGTGCACTACAACCTCTGATTCTAAATAGTGCTATAAGATATTTGGGAATTGTTATGCCAAAGCTAGCTGTGTAGAGAGTTACGTCGTAGCTAGGTTGTATGCCGTCGATTTCGTTGGCCGCATCAAGATTGGTACCTGTACGCTGTCCTTGTATTTTGTTACGATGTTGAATTAAGCAAACGCTCGATCGACTAGGATTCCGTTTGGTCTGTCTGTCAAATTTTTTTTTTCTGTTAAAGATTTCGTCTCATTTTCTTTATTGGCTTGGCCCGTGTGGGTTATAGGCCTTATTTTTGTCTCGAGCTGAATAAAGGGCTTTTTTTTAGAGGAGACGTTGTAGGCCTTGTTTCCACAGACGTCATGCGTGACCCATCGTGCCATACATCGTTACGCGGCCATGGTCACGCTGAGACGACAGGCTCCACATTTTTTTTCGATAAAGGACGCCTTTATTACTTAGAAGTAACTTATACCCGGCCTCTGTATAAAGATGCACATAGCCGACACCAATCCATATAATCCAAACATAAAAATAAAAATATAGACGAATTACATATCAAACTGAGAAATTGTAATAACGCTTAGGGTGCATGTGATAGGTCTATTCGAAGATTATGCTGCCATCCATGTCTGGTAAAAAAGTCCCATGCCGTATCCTCCAGCCACGTGCACACCTCCAGGAAGAGATCGCGATAATCCGTACGATGCAAAATTGACCAAGCCCGAAGGTTATGAGTACACCTGTAGAGAACCTGCAGAAGAGAGCGGTTTATATCATTAAAAACCTTATTATTTCTACATAGCCATAGCGTCCATATAATGACTATCGCTCCGACCCTAGGAGACTTTTGTACTTGTTATCAATACCATGTAACCAATTCCCAAAAATGTTGGCAATACTACGTGGTGAATACAAGCCAGAAGCTGCTTGGGTGATTGACCATATAGACCGTGCAAAACTATATTGAAAGAATAGGTGTTTGATTGTCTCATCATGGTGACAGAACACACACCCGGATTTCCATGCCAATTCCGCTTAATAAGGTTGTCTTTTGTAAGGATAATCCCACGACGAAGATACCAAACAAAAAATTTATTTTTAAGTGGTATCTTCATCTTCCAGATCATCATATTATCTATCGCTGGAATAGTCGGCTGAATTAAAGCATTATACAAAGAGCTAACAGAAAAGGACTCATTCTTAGTTAGATTCCATCGGAATTCATCTGGCTCGTCCGACAGTTGTACATGTGCTAGACGATGCAGCAACATGATCCAAGAGTCAAGTTTAGAACCAATTAGATCTCTTCTGAACGTTATATTTGGCGAGAATGATTCGAACACTGTGGCAATCGTTTCCTCCTTATAATGAACAATCTATACCTAATAATAAAGGACGAGGTGTTTCTTCCGGTCCAACACTTTTTTGGACAAATTTACCCTCCCACAAAAACACATAATACAACTGATGACACCTTATTTTTTTTCTTCCTCCGACCGTCTCGCGATGACCGTTCGTTACACTGTTGGGCTTTTATGGGCTCTGTTCTGTCAAATTCTATATAATTACACAAGGTTTGGTTTACCAGTAAGCAAACTATCCGTAAACAAAGAGGATGGAGAAGAATAGTCCCACCTTGCTGCCTTAAATCAAGTTCAACCGATTTATATACCTAACAAATCGGTAGGAATCAGTTGCCTATAGAATAAAAAAGCATCGCAAATTGCTAGAAATCTGCCAACCAGCACCACCGCGATTTGAATATAGATGGAGGGGAAAGCTTAGAGAGAGCAGTGTGGGTGGATGCAAGGAGGATCGGGCGTCGGACCGGCTTTGACAGTCTTTGGCGGTGGAACAGAGAGGGGGGCGGCCATGCCGGCTAAAGTGGTCTCGCTTGCGGCGAGAGGAGGGGGCCGGCAGGGGAAATCCTGTCCTGTTGATAGGCAGACGATGGGCTGGTTCTATAAGAAATCAGAGTGAGATAGATATTGGGAATAGAAAGATTGAGAGAGAAGAAAGTTAGACCCAAGTGGAGCGAAACAGAGGAACCCACGTACACAGGACTGATTTTGGGAGCTCCTCGCTAGCATCCCGTCAGCTGGATGCAGCCTTGCCGGTCATGGCCTCCTTCCGGTCTCTCTGAAAAAAATTATTGCATGCTTTTTCATCCATATCAGTTGATGGAAAAGTGATCATATTTGTTTTTCTGCAATTGCTCATAGAAAAGCTCAGTGGTTTTTTGTATCAAGTAAACAGAAGCCAATTACAGATTATGTTCTCCCTTAATTGACTTGTATTTGTCAAAATTTGAATGAATCTATACACTATTTAGTATATAGATTTATCCAAAATTTGACAAATCAAGTTGATCGTGTCATCATGAGATGTTGGTCTGTATGTTGCAAGTCATCCTTCGGTTACAGATTAGGGAGTTTAAGATGCAAGCTAGCATTGGTCGGTTTGTTAGATTTATGTGCCCGAATAGAAAAATGAAGGCAATTTCACAATGATGATTTTTTTTATATAGAAAACAACCCTTTTGAAAAGGATTTTTTTGAAGGAGAATTAGCTGAAATAGGAGAAAACCAATCTCTTCTAGAAAAAAAAACAACGGCTCTGCAGGAAACAACTTGTGTGTCTCTTTTGACATTTAATTTTCTTGATTGGATAAATCAAACTTTATGATAAGTGAAAGATTTCTTATAGTAAATGAGAGAGACTATACATAAAAATAAATAGAAGTACCTGATTGTTATTTCCAATTGCCAAAAAAAAAGCTGAACTCTTGAAGTTGACATATAGACTTTGCCACGACTACATTATTCATTGGAGAAGATTACAAGAAGAAATGTGATATGAGGCTACATGGTTGGATCCATTATGGGCAGGACTTAGGTCACACTAGCCTTCATTCAAAGTTTATTATTTTTTCTTCCCGTAGCAACGCACGGACACGTTTCCTAGTAGAATATAACGAAGGATATTGCTCTTGAAGGGAAGCATTATCTAGCCATTTATCCTCCCAGAACCTTATCTGCGTCCCATTATTAATAGAGAAAGTTCCGAAGCGTAAAAAATGTTTTTTGACGCCATCAGACCAGCCCAAAAGTGAGAGTCACCAGGTTTCCAAACCATTTGGGACAATGCCTTTGAACCAATATACTTTCTTTTAATAATAGTTTGCCAAATCCCTTCCTCATTTAATAACTTGTAGAGCCATTTACTAAGGAGGGATGTATTCTTAAACTGTAGATTATGAATACCGAGCCCACCCTGTTCTTTGGGTCTACACAAAACACTCCATTTAGCGAGTCTATACTTTCTTTTCTCATTATCTCCCTGCCAAAAGAATCTTGATCGGAAGTAATCGAACATTTTTAAGACCCCTTTTGGTATTTGAAAAAAGGAAAGCATAAACAAAACCATATTACTTAGAACTGAGTTGATTAGCACCAATCTTTCCCCTATAGAAAGAAGTTTGCCTTTCCAACTACTCAAACGTATATGTAGTCTTTCCTCGACAGTTTTTCACTCAGCATTTGTAAGCCTTCGGTAGTAAACCGGAATGCCCAAATATCTGATTGGAAAAGTGCCTTGACAATAGCCGAAGAGTTCATTATAAAGACCAACCTCCTCTTAGGCCTCGCCGAAACAAAACAATTCGCTTTTATGAAAATTATTTTTTAATCCAGAAAGCTGCTCAAAAGCCGAAAGTATGAGTTTCAGATTCTTGGCTTTTTCAAGATCATGTTCCATAAAAAGAATTGTATCGTCCGCATATTGAAGTAAAGATAACCCTCCATCTACAAGATGAGGAATCACACCTTCAATTTGGCCATCAGACTTAGCACGCTCAATCAAGATAGATAACATATCAGCTACTATATTAAAAAGCATGGGCGATAATGGATCTCCTTGTCTTAGCCCTTTCTTAGTCTGAAAGTAGTTGCCAACATTGTCATTGACTTTGATGGCAACACTACCTCCGACTATAAAGCTTTCAATCAAGGAGCACCATTCCGCTGAAAAACCTTTCATTCTAAGAGCTTGTTGTAGAAAAGACCAATTAACTTTGTCATAAGCTTTTTCAAAATCAATTTTGAGAATAACCCCATTCAGTTTCTTTCTATGTAGCTCATGAACCGTTTCATGCAAGGTAGCCACGCCATACAAGATGTGTCTACCTTGCATGAAGGTTGTTTGTGAAGGCCTAACAACATGATCAGCCACAGAGTTCAACCTGATAGTGGCAACCTTGGTAAAAATCTTGAAGCTAACATTAAGAAGACAGATCAGTCTATATTATTGATCCGTTCTGCTTCATTAACTTTAGGCAGTAAGGTGATTTCACCAAAGTTTAACCGATACAGATCTAGTTGACTCTCATGTAAAGCACTAAACATATTCAAAAGATCTGGTTTGATTATATCCCAAAAAGTTTGGTAGAACTCAGCGGGGAAACCATCCGGACCAGGTGCCTTATTATGTTCCATTTGAAAAACAGCTAATTTGACTTCTTCCTCGGAATAGGGTAGGTAAAGCAATCGTCGGTCAAGTCATGCATGAAGGGTAGGAACTCAAGAAAGGGACTCGGAAAACAAAACGATCCAACAACTGGATTCTCGCAACAAAAACATACTGGAGTAGAGATACAACTTGACTGAGAAAGGAACGAGGCCAATACTACATACCTCTTTGTTTTGGGTACGTTTTTATATTCATACCAATGATTGACCATTTTATTTCATATCTATGCATTTTCTTATGAAATATTTTTCATTTTTTGAAGGTACTAGTTCTTCTACTACCGATGAGATTATGGGAGGCTCAGATAAACTAATCTAGTAATTTGGTATTTTTTGTATTTCGTACTACTATTTTTGGTACCGATGACTATTTTTAATTAGCTCGGTCTCATTTCAGCGTCTCTTCTTCTTGGAAAAAAAACATACGATCGAGTAGTATGTTTTGTCTTGTCACCACCTTTTTGTTTCTCCGGACCGACATCACCAGCCGCGCGCCCCTTGTGAGCTCTGTGCCAGCACTGCCAGTGTCCACGTAGCTAGAGTTGCGCACACTTACGTGGCGATACTACATATGATTCCCGTTCGCTGTCCTAGCTAGCTTGTGCGTGATGTGCCCAAGTCATACGTCAACCTGCTAAAGAAATGCAATTCTGATGTGGAGCGAGCTACCGTGACAAAGCAATGAGCCGGCGCCGGAGACTTGACTGGTCGTCACTTAACTAGTTTTCTCGTACAATTAATTAATACAACTGATGACTGGCCATTCGTAGTTAATTAGTTCAGTACTTCCTCCGTGTGTTAGGAAAGAAGTGTCACAAATTGTTTAGATATTCATACTAGCTAGAGCCATTTTAGTGTTTGTGTATCTTGACAAATCTGTGACACTTGAGAACGAAGGGCAGAATGAATACCGCTCTCCATGCATGGGATATACGCCGAAAACAGATACTACTCGGAAACTGCTCACTCCTATGGAAGCAGCGCGCACACGCGGCTTTGCATCCAAGACAACCGCCGGAATTAACCATATATAGAAAAAGGGTAGTGAGAGAGCGAGAGTGACGGTTGTGCAAGATCATCTGCGTGCGCCGTGTACTGCCTGCACGGAAGTTTACCTGACCGAAGATTCTTCTCTTTACGCCTGCAGGCGCCAGGGTTCCTGGCATCTTCCGTCTGAAACGAACCTGAATCCGTGTGTTTCTCTTGTGCAGTAATATTATAACTTGATCGATTAATAATTTGTCCTGCATGCACAAAGTAATAAGCTACGTGCACGGGCCAGCAGAGATCGAGCTACAAATTAAAGGCTGTCTCGTTTCACTACGGGACACGCGCGCTACGCCGAGGGCAAAAGGCCGTCGGCGTAGGCCAAAATGCCCTCGGCGTATGGTACGCCGAGGGCAGCCCTCGGCGTAGCCTCCTCGGCAAAGATCTCCCTCGGCGGAGCACAGTCAAGCCGTCGGCGTATCAAAATACCGTCGGCGTATGCTACGCCGAGGGCTTTGCCGTCGGCATAGCCTGTCGACCGGTTGCAAAAATATTTTTTTTTTAATTTTTTTTTTGAAAAATAATATTTTTTTTTATTTTCTCAATTTTTTTATTCCTTGAATTGTTTCACTTGTTAATCTCCTACTTTGAACATTTTTAACACTAATTATACTTACTATTTCATTAAATTCCAGTCTTAGTCAAACTTCCCAAGGTCACCCATCCTAATACTACTCCGCTTCAAAGACGCTTAACATCCTCGTTCTTTCGATCCGTTTCCACAAAGTAATTCATACATTGGTGTCAATACTATGATATCAATCCTATTAACTCTTATATCATCATGTCACATGTTTGTATTTTTTGAAATTACAAACAATTATTTAAGTAAATATTAATGAATAAGTAAAAATATTATTGAATTCAAATAAAAATATAATAATTTTATTTTTTTTGTATTTTTCTATTTAATATAGAATAATTAATATCTTTAAATCTGTAAATCGAAATTCAACAAATAATATGTTTAAATTGATCAGAAAAATGAGAGGAATCCAAATATGATATCCATATCAACTAATCACAAACCCTCCGTTTTTGAATTAGCTATTTGGTGGTTGCTTTAGAAAATTCCATTTTTGCGCTCGGATAATGAAAAATGCCTTTTTGGTGCGATGAAAAGGAAAAATTGCATTGGATCTTTGATAAAATAGCATATTGTGAACCTAAAAATGATTTTTGTAAAAAAACATGAGCATCGGATCATGTACTTGTAGTTCATATCTGACCCACTTCCTGCCGATTCGGCAGGAATTTGTCTTTTTCACCGAACGTGGACGGAAAGGTTTCGGATCCCCCTGTTGGGACATTGTCCATATAAGTTGGTATAGTATTTTTGTAAAATGTGTTGGTAATAGTTTGAATTAGCCATTTGGTGGTTGCTTCACAAAACCGTCTGTTTTTTATACTCGGAAAATAGAAAATGGCCTTTTGGTGCGACGAAAAGGAAAACTTCCTCCTGCAACACTGTTCGCCATCCCATGATGCATGTGTATGCATAATATGGGCACATTATCACAAACTATGCCTAGATTCTAGCCATAACATTGGTCATTTGACCCGAAAGCCAAGAAACCTCGAATGAGATAGGTCATTTTGTGAAGGGTTTTTTGAGACATAATTAATATATCAAGTTTGCTATTTTTCCTTATAAATATGTCACATAACATGACACCACGCGAAGGTTTCGCATTGTTTCGATCATTTTTCAATTTTTTATGCCCGTTTTAAACTATCGTTAAACTTTGTCAAACGGCGGACATAAAGATTCTTAGCTCGGGGCCGAGCCTCGCTAAACTTTCATTAGATCTTTGATAAAATAGCATATTGTGAACCTAAAAATGATTTTTGTAAAAAAACATGAGCATCGGATCATGTACCTGTAGTTCATATCTGAAATCCACTTGGAAGTTTAGAAAACATTAGCAATCCACTTGGAAGCTACTGAAAAGAAATTATCTACTGCAATCCCAAAAACTTCAAACACATCATCCCAGAGAAGTTTAGAAACAATGCATTCAAAGAAAAGGTGATTCATAGATTCAAACTCAGTGCAGAGATTGCACTCAAGGGGTTTAGGAATCCCCCTGGCCCTAAGATTATCCCTAGTCATGATTTTATTCTGTGAAAGAAGCCACAGGAAAATTTGAATCCTAGGGGGAATTTTTAAGGACCAAACTGCAGGCAAGAAAACAGGAGTAACACCTCTAAAATTAATCATAGCATACATGGATTTAGAAGAATACACTCCTGAGGTTTCATACTGCCAAACAAGTTGATCATTTGAATCCAACAAACAGATAGTACCAGCAATACTTCTAAGTTCTAGTCATTGGACCATCATATTATCAGAAAAGTTCCTTCTAAAGTCACATCTAAGCTGAGCACCATCCCACAAATCAGCAATAGTTTTAGTTTGTTGATTTGAGATTACATAGAGGTCCCAGAATTGAGTAGCTAGGGGAGAATTACCAAACCAGATATCCTCCCAGAATCTGACATGTCTACCATTACCTACTTTCCACCTATATCCTAAAGCTACAGATCTAGATGCCCACATCACCCCTTTCCAGAAGGTAGAAGGATGAATATCCCTACAACACAGGATATTTGGGGATCCAGTATGATATTTGGCATCAATAACTCTCCTCCAAAGGGTGCCCTCCCCCTGAATGTATCTCTTAACCCAGGAGCCAAGTAGGCACAAATTTGGATCTTGAGATTAGGAATACCCAAACCCCCAAAATCCTTCCTCATGCAAACCGAAGGCCAATTAGCTAAATGAATTTTGTGATTTCCTTCTTCATCATTCCAAAAGAAATTGGCAAGATGAGAATCTAGGATTTTCAAAGCCCATTTAGGGAATTTGAAAAAGGAAAGCAAGTAAATAGGGATGCTAGAAAGGCAGGCTTGGATAAGGACTTTCTTAGCAGCATAAGAAAGCAATTTCCCTCTCCAACCAGTAATTCTATGGAGAATGTTATCAACCAAGGGTTGAAGATCCTCCCTTCAAAGTTTATCATAGTGAAGAGGAATGCCAAAATATTTCACTGGAAAACTACCCAAGACACACTGAAAAATATCAATGAAAGATTGGCATTCTTCAACCTCCAGATTTATTGGAATGAGTTCACTTTTGGCATAATTGATTCTCATTCCAGACATCTGTTCAAAGCAGGTAAGGATCCATTTCAGATTCACAGCTACTCTTTCATATTTTTCTAAGAATAGCAGAGTATCATCAGCATACTGAAGACAAACTACACCACCAAGGACAAAACCAGAGCACAAACCTCTGATGGCCCCTGAATGTGTCCCCTACTGAGCATCCTAGCAAAAACATCAATCATAATATTAAACAGGAGAGGGGCAATGGGGTCTCCTTGCCTAAGGCCTTTGCCAGTCAGGAAAAAATTACTCTCAACATCATTAAATCTAACCCCAATGGACCCTCCTTGGGAGATCTGTTTAATCAGCCTAATAAAGAAAGGATCAAAACCTCTGAGCTCAAGGATCTCAAAAAGGAAATCTAAATTGACCCTATCATAAGCTTTCTCATAGTCTATTTTAAAAACTAAACCTTTATCTTTTTTCCTACGCACCTCATGGATGACTTCATGAGCAGTAACTATAGTCTCTAGAATGAATCTACCTCTAATGAAGGCAGATTGGTTTATAGAAATGATCCTACCAATCACTTTAGCAAGTCTATTGGTGAGAACTTTAGTGAAAATTTTAAAGGAGCAATTCAGTAAACTAATGGGTCTAAACTTCTCCATGACTCTAGCATCATTTTCCTTAGGAATTAAAGTAATCATAGCAAAATTAAGTCTAAAGAGATCTAACTTATCATCAAACCACTCCTGAAACATGCAAAGAAGATCCATCTTAACAATATCCCAATAAGTCTGATAAAATAGGAAAGACAAACCATCAGGCCAGGGGCACCTTCCCCATAAGAACCAAAGACAACATCCTTAATCTCTTCTTCCATAAAAGGAGCACTCAAAAACAGATTCTCGTCTGCTCTAATTTTATCCTCCTCACTAAAGAAGTCTTGACATAAACGGATGTCAGGTCTATCTTCTTTCTTGAAAAGGTCCTTATAAAAATCAGTAGCCACTTTAAGCATGTCATCTATCTCAGTTACAGGGCCATCAGGACCATCTAAAACATGAATCAGCTTCTTCCTTCTACGTTGGTTAGCTACAACATGGAAATATGTTGTATTCCTATCACCCTCTAGAATATTCCTATCCCTAGATCTCTGTCTAGCCTTAACTTCTTCCATGATCCAAAAAGAGTTAAGGTCTTGCAGGATCTTATCTAATCTCTCTCTTTCTACTAGAGACAACAAATTAGTTTCAGCTTTTATATCTAATTCATCATACTCATCCATAAGAAGTTTCCTATCCTTTCTTAAAGCTGCCTCAACATTGAGATTCCAGCCTTTAGCTAGTCTCCTAAAACATATAACCTTGCTCTGCCAAATATCCAAGCTATTAGAACTATTTACTCTATGTGACCAGGCCTTAATGACAATATCCTTAAAGTCTGGTCTACCAATCCACCATTTTTCAAATCTAAACTTTTAGTTACGATCACACCGCCTCCCGAATCCCAGATGATGGGGGTGTGATCACTACCCACTCTAGGCAAAGCTTTGGCACTAGCTAAAGGAAATCTAGCATCAAACTGAGTGGAACAAAAAATCCTATCAATCCTACTCATAATAAGGTCCTCCTGATTATTGCCCCAGGTGAAAGCTCTACCAGAAAGACCAATCTCCATCAATGCCCAGAGCTCAACCCAAGCATTGAATCTATCAATCTATCAATCCATCTAAAATCTACATTCCAATTTCTTTTATCTTCAGGAGATCTGACTAAATTAAAATCTCCCCCAATTAAAGCAAGCCCATCCCAATTCAAGAAAAGTTCATGGAGTTCAGAGATAAACTCCTGCTTCTTTTCTTCATAAGTAGAGACATAAACGGTAGTAATTCCACAAACTACATTATTACTTTTATTTCTAAGAACAGTACTAACAGAAAAAGATTTAATATCCCAGGAAATAACATCAAAAAGATCTAGATTAACTCCTACTAGGATCCCACCTGCAGTCCCAACAGAGGGCAGGAAGTTCCAAGCAAAATTTCTATTACATAAAAGATTTTTCAAGAAAGAATTACTAAAACTATCTTTCTTAGTCTCTTGAAAACCAATATAGTCAACATGCAAAGGAAAAATGTTATCTTCTAGAAATTTCTGTCTACCAGGAGCAGAGATACTCCTGCAGTTCCAAAAGGCACAAATCATTGTAACTTTTTCCTGGGGTGCTTGCCCCGAGATTTATTTACTACCTCTATCCAACCATCAGCTTCATCCTCCAAATCCTTGTCATTATGCAAAGACTTGGAAGGTGAGCAACTACTATCAACTATCTCCTTAATGGGAAAAACTGAAGGGAATATGCCCTGAGAGGCAATAATAAAGTGTTTATTATGTGTATTCCAAGTATATGATAGATGTTTATTTTGCATGCTATAATTGTATTAATACGGAAACGTTAATACATGTGTGTTTAATAAACAAACATAAAGTTCCTAGTTATGCCTCTCTCATAAACTAGCTCGTTGATTAACAAAGATGATCAAGGTTTCCTGAGCATGGACATTGGATGTTGTTAATAACGGGATCACAACATTAGTGTAATGATGTGATGAACATTCATCCGAAGTATAGCATTACGATCAAAGTCATTGAGTTTATATTGCTATAACAACTTACGAAGTGATCCTAATCCTTAGACCATGAGATCATGTCAATCACTAACACCGGAAGAGTTTCTTGATAACATCAAACGTCACACCGAATGTGGTGATTATAAAGATGGATTCAACTAATAAAGTGTTATGTTGAGGCTCATGGATCAAGAGTGGAATTTGTTCATCCCGATGACGGATAGATATACTGGGCCCTCTCGGTGATATCACATTGATTAGCTTGCAAGCAAGTGATTTGATCACTAGAATGTTATATCACAGAACGAGAAAGAGTGCATGTCGAACGAGATCAAACTAGGTATGGAGATACCAATGATCGAATCTCGGACATGTAATATATCGTGAAACAAAGGGATTAAGATACTAGCATAAAAGGTTCCGACGATCACAAGAAAGTCATCGTTGAATGTGTGGAGTCGATGGGTCTCGAGATCCGCTTCGATTATTGATCCGAGAGGGTCTCGATCATGTCCGCATTATTCACGAACCGTAGGGTGACACACTTAAGAGACACCGACATCCAATTGGAGCAAACGTTTCATGCCGAAAGAATGAACAAGCGAGGAATTTATTTCACTAGATACCAAACAGTTTTGGGTGAAATTGCATAAAGTGGTTATGCATGTGAAATAGAATTCTAGCAAGGGGTTATTTGTGAATGTTTGTCATTAAAGTAATTGACAAAATTCTGAATAAAATAAAAGAGTTTTATTTAATGAGAGTTTGCATTAAATTTGGTGGAAATTTAATGGGAATTTTGAGTGGACTTTTGAGTGGAGGGAATTTAGAGGAGTTTTGTGAGTGGAGTGTCCACCCACATGAGGGGGAGGGGCAGCCCCATGCGCCGGCCACCCCCTTGGGGTTCCCCCCCTCCTCCTATAAAAGGAGCCCCCCTCCTCACTTGTCTCTCACACCTCCTCGCGAAGGATCTCTCTCCCCCTCTAGAATTTATCCCCCATGGTCTCGGACTAGCGAGATACATGTTCCCGGTGGCTATTCGGCAAGAAAGAGTTGTGCATCTGCTACATCGCTGGATCGAGGAGGCGGAGGTTTCTCGGTGCCTCGAACGTGTGTGCGAGCACGGATGCGCTGCTGATTTGCGGCGCTAGGACTTCCTCTCGATCTTGAGATCGGCAAGAGATCGTCTACATCAACCACGAGTTGAACTCGTTAAGCTTTGTCGGTCTTCAAGGGTATGTTCTCTACGGATATACATCCGCCCGTTGTTTGTATCTAGTATATAGATCTTGGTATATAGTTCACATCGTAGGAAAAATTTTGTTTTCTATGCTGCGAACCCTACGGGTATCGAGCGGATCTATGCGTAGATACTTTACACGGGTAGTACACATATGAGTATGTGGGCGATGATGATCATGTTGTTGCTCCTTTGTTGTGATTTTGGATATTGGTGGCATAGTGGGATGAAGCGCCCGACAAACTTTACATGTCCTCGCACATGAGACTGTTCCACGCTTGACATGCAACTAGTTTGCATAAGTGGCTAGAGGGTGTCATCTCTCCTACTATAGTCAATATCTATTTTGCAAGCGAGTTGTCAACAATTTGATTGTCCTCGTTGTGGTTCATGTTCGTAGGTAAGAACGGTTCTATCTCGAAAGCCCTAAGCCACGTAAAACTTGCAATGGATAAATTAGAGGCGTCTAGTTTAGATTGTTGCTGGGCTAGTGTTATGATATGGTAGTGTTGTAAGTAGAAGTATGAGATGATACTCTTACAACACACATAGCGTGTAAAATCCATAGACCTTGGATTTACACATATAGGTATGATAGTGATCATACCACGATCCACATGATAGAGATCATCTGCGGGAACCATATAATTTCACTAATAAACATATGATGTTTGATTACATCTTATATTGCTTGTTTAGCGCTTTGTTAGCATAATAAGATGATCCCTCATTTAAAATATCAAGATAAGAATGTGTTCTTCCTTTAGTATGCACCGATTATGTTTTCGTCGCTCCAAGACATCACGTGATGATCGGGTGTTCTTGGATCCACGACCATATTTCGGGTGTAAAACAGTTACACACGCAAATACTAAGGTTCTAACTTGGCGAGCCTAGCATGTCTGAGACATGGCCTCGAACACGTAATCAAAGGTTAAGCATGAGTCATATAGTTGATATGATGCCCATTTGATGTTCGCCTTTGAAGCTATACCGACTCACGTGATGATCGGACTTGGTGTAGTGGATTTGGTTCATGTAATCACCAAAAGGACACGAGGGATGTTGCTTTTGAGTGGGAGTTCATTCGTAATATAGATTAGTTGAACTCGATCTATCATACACTTAGTCTAAACTTTACAAATTACATTGTAGATGGCACCACCGCTTTTAATTTCAATGTGTTCATGGAGAAAGAGAAACTAGCAACGGTAGAGCAACTTTCTTGAATGGGCCATGAATTTGAGGATTCCCTCTCTGCACAAAAGCAATATGTGCTAGAAGCGCCGTTAGGCCCCCACCTTTGATGATGCCCCGACGAGGAGAAGAATGTCTAGCAGACTCGTCGGAGGACCACAACTTAGTTCATTGCGGCATATTGTATGGGCTAGAGCCGAACTTCAAAGCGTTTAAAACGGCAATGCATTTGATACAATGGGTGAGTTGAAAATGATTTTCGACACACATGTGCTTTGAGAGCTACAATGCTTGTAAAAGTTCTTTAGGCGCATGATGGAAGAGCAGCTCCGTTAGTGAGCATGTACTCAAGATGTCGGGTTACGCCGATAAGCTTGTGTCCTTGGGAATATCGATTCCCATTGACTTAGGCATCCATCGTGTTCTGGTCTACGCCACCTAGCTATAAGAGCTTCGTGATGAACTATAATATGCAAGGCATGAAGAAGTCTCCCCGAGCTTACATCAATGCTTAAAACTGCAGAAGTGGAGATCAAAAGGAACATCAAGTGTTGATGATCAATAGGAACACTGGTTTCAAGAAAGACAAGAAGGGAAAACGGAAGGAAGTAAGGCGGCAAGCCCATTGCAGCGCCTAAAAAGAAACCCCGAGTTGGACCTAAGTCGATTCAGTGCTACTATTGTAAGGGATCCATCGAAGCGCAACTGCCCCAAGTATCTGGCAGACAAGAATGCCGGCAAGGCAAACAAAGGTATATATGATATACATGTTATTGATGTGTACTTTACTAGTGCTCGCAGTAGCACCTGGGTATTTGATACGGTTCGCTAATATTTGTAACTCAAATCGGGGCTGCGGAACAAGCGACCGCTAGCAAGGGGTGAGGTCAAGATGCGTGTCGGCAATGGATCAAACGTTGATGTAATCGCCGTCGGAACGCTGCCTCTCCACTTACCGTCGGGATTAGTTATAAACTTGAATAAATGTTATCTGGTGCCTGCACTGAGCATGAACATTGTATCTGGATCGTGTTTGATGCGAAGTGGTTATTCATTTAAATCTGAGAACAATGGTTGTTCCATTTATATGAATGAAATCTTTTATGGTCATGCACCGATGATGAATGGTTTATTTCTATTAGATCTCAATGATAATGTTACACATATTCATAATGTTGATGCTAAAAGGATTAAACTTAATGATGATATATCCGCATATATGTGGCAATCGTCTAGGTCATATTGGCATTAAACATGAAGAAACTCCATTCGGATGGACTTTTGGAATCACTTGATTATGAATCATTTGATACATGTGAGCCATGCCTTATGGGCAAGATGACTAGAACGCTTTTCGGTTCAATGGAGCGATGATTTATTGGAAATCATACATTCGATGTATGTGGTCCAATGAGTGTGTCGGCGAGGTGGATATCGTTATTTTGTTACTTTCACGGATGATTTGAGTAGATACGGTTATATCTACTTGATGAAACACAAGTCTGAAACCTTTGAAAAGTTCAAGGAATTTCGAATGAAGTGGAAAATCATCGTAATAGAAAGATCAAATTTCTACGGTCCGACCGTGGAGGTGAGTATCTAAGTTCTGAGTTTAGCACTCACATGAAAGAGTGTGGAATTGTTTCACAACTCACACCGCCGTAACACCACAGCGAAATGGTGTGTCGAACGTCGTAATCGTACTTTATTAGATATGGTTCGATCTATGATGTCTCTGACGGACTTGCCGTTGTCATTTTGGGGTTATGCACTAGAAACTGCTGCATTCACTTTAAATCGGGCACCATCTAAATCCGTTGAAAAGACACCATATGAATTGTGGTTTGGAAACAAACCTAAGCTGTCATTTCTTAAAGTTTGGGGATGCGATGTTTATGTGAAGAAACTTCAACCGGATAAACTCGAACCCAAAGCGGAAAAATGCGTCTTCATAGCATACCCTAAAGAAACAATTGGGTATTCCTTCTATCACAGATCCGAGGGCAAGGTTTTTGTTGCCAAGAATGGATCCTTTCTAGAGAAAGAGTTTCTCGCGAAAGGTGTGAGTAGTCGGAAGGTAGAACTCGAAGAGGTTGTGGAACCTTCTCTTCAAAGTATGGCGAGTAGCGCAGCGCCGGAAGTTGTTCCGGAGTTGGCTCCACCTATTGAAGAGGGAACTAATGATAATGATCATGAAACTCCGAAAGAGAGTACTACCGAACCTCGTAGGTCAAACAAGACGGCAGCGTCCGACTCAGACGGAAATCTGTCATGAATTTCATGGTTGATGAAAATAATGACCTCGACGTATGAAGAAGCGATGATGAGCCCGGATTCCAACAAATGGTTAGAAGCCATGAAATCCGAGATGGAATCCATGTATGAAAATCAAGTTTGGAACTTGGTGGAATTACCTCACGACCAAAGGCCGTGGAGAACAAATGGATTTTCAAAAGAAAAGCGATGATGGTAATGTGACCGTCTATAAAGCTCGACTTGTCGCAAAGGGGTTTCGACAAATTCAAGGAGTTGACTACGATGAGACTTTCTCTCCCGTAGCGATGCTAAAGTCAGTTAGGATTATGTTAGCAATTGCTGCATATTTCGATTATGAGATATGGCAGATGGATGTCAAAATCGCGTTTCTCAATGGTAATATTGAAGAAGAGTTGTATATGATACAACCAAAGGGTTTTGTCGATCCTAAGGATGCTAACAAGGTGTGCAAGCTTCAGCGATCCATCTATGGATTGAAGCAAGCATCACGAAGTTGGAATCTCCGCTTTGATGAGGTGATCAAAGAGTTTGGATTTGTCCAAACTTATTGAGAAGCTTGTATTTACAAGAAAGTGAGTGGGAGCAATGTGGCATTTCTGATATTATATGTGGATGACATATTATTGATCGGAAATGATATAGAACTTTAAAGGTGTTAAAAGTTATCTAAACAAAGAAATTTTCAATGAAGGACCTAGGTGAGCGTCATACATATTAGGCATAAAGATCTATAGAGATAGATCTAGGCGCCTAATAGGGCTATCGCAGTACATACCTTGATAAGATTTTAAAGAAGTTTAAAATGGACGGAAGTAAGAAGGGTTCTTACCTATGTTGCAAGGCAAGACATTGAGTAAGACTCAAAGTCCGGCTTCGGAAGAAAGAGAGATAATGGACAAAGTCCCTATGCTTGACCATAGGCTCTATAATGTACGCCATGCTATGTACAAGACCGGATGTGGCACATGCTATTAGTTTGACTAGTAGGTACCAATCGGATCCGTGTTGAACCTCGGATAGCGGTCAAGAATATCCTTAAGTACTTACGAAGAACTAAGGATATGTTTCTTGTATACGGAGGTGAAGAAGAGCTCGTCGCTAAGTGTTATGTCGACGCTAGCTTTGACACCGATCCGGATGACTCTAAGTCTCAATCCGGATACGTATTTCTCATGAATGGTGGAGCGGTTAGTTGGAGGAGCTCCAAACAACCTGTGGTAGCGGGATCAACAACGGAGGCCGAATATGTTGCTGCTTCAGAAGCGGCTCAGGAAGCAGTTTGGATGAAAGAGTTCATATCCGAACTAGGAGTTGTGGCAAACGCGTTGGACCCAATGGTGATCTATTGTGACAACAATGGTGCCATTGCCAATGCCAAAGAGCCAAGGTCTCACAAGCATTCCAAGCATATTAAGAGCCGGTTTCACTCCATCCGCGAGCATGTCAAGGATGGAGATATAAAGATTTAGAAGTACATACGGATCTCAATGTAGCGGATCCGTTGACTAAAACTCTCCCTAGAGCAAAACATGATCAACACCGAACTCAATGGGTGTTAGATTTATCACTATGTAACTAGATTATTGTCTCTAGTGCAAGTGGGAGACAAGGAATATGCCCGAGAGGCAATAATAAAGTGTTTATTATGTGTATTCCAAGTATATGATAGATGTTTATTTTGCATGCTATAATTATATTAATACGGAAACGTTAATACATGTGTGTTTAATAAACAAACAGAAAGTTCCTAGTTATGCCTCTCTCATAAACTAGCTCGTTGATTAACAAAGATGATCAAGGTTTCCGATCATGGACATTGGATGTTGTTAATAACGGGATCACAACATTAGTGTAATGATGTGATGAACATTCATCCAAGTATAGCATTACGATCAAAGTCATTGAGTTTATATTGCTATAACAACTTAAGTGATCCTAATCCTTAGACCATGAGATCATGTCAATCACTAACAGGAAGAGTTTCTTGATAACATCAAACGTCACACGTAATGTAGGTGATTATAAAGATGGATTCAGAACTAATAAAGTGTTATGTTGAGGCTCATGGATCAAGAGTGGAATTTGTTCATCTCGATGGCGGATAGATATACTGGGCCCTCTCGGTGATATCACATTGATTAGCTTGCAAGCAAGTGATTTGATCACTAGAATGTTATATCACGAACGAGAAAAGAGTGCATGTCGATGCGAGATCAAACTAGGTATGGAGATACCAATGATCGAATCTCGGACATGTAATATATCGTGAAACAAAGGGATTAAGATACTAGCGTAAAAGGTTCCGACGATCACAAGAAAGTCATCGTTGAATGTGTGGAGTCGATGGGTCTCCGGATCCCGCCGATTATTGATCCGAGGGGTCTCGATCATGTCCGCATTATTCACGAACCGTAGGGTGACACACTTAAGAGACACCGACATCCAATTGGAGCAAATGTTTCATGCCGAAAGAATGAACAAGCGCAGAATTTATTTCACTAGATACCAAAGGGTTTTGGTGAAATTGCATAAAGTGGTTATGCATGTGAAATAGAATTCTAGCAAGGGTTATTGTGAATGTTTGTCATTAAAGTAATTGACAAAATTCTGAATAAAATAAAGAGTTTTATTTAATGAGAGTTTGCATTAAATTTGGTGGAAATTTAATGGGAATTTTGAGTGGACTTTTGAGTGGAGGGAATTTAGAGGAGTTTTGTGAGTGGAGTGTCCACCCACATGAAGAGGGAGGGCAAGGGCAGCCCATGCGCCGCCACCCCTTGGGGTTCCCTCCTCCTATAAAAGGAGCCCCTCCTCACTTGTCTCTCACACCTCCTCATGAAGGATCTCTCTCCCCTCTAGAATTTATCCCCATGGTCTCGGACTAGCGAGATACATGTTCCCGTGGCTATTCGGCAAGAAAGAGTTGTGCTTCCGCTGCATCGCTGGAGCGAGGAGGCGGAGGTTGCTCGGTGCCTCGAACGTGTGTGCGAGCACGGATGCGCTGCTGATTTGCGGCGCTAGGACTTCCTCTCGATCTTGAGATCGGCAAGAGATCGTCTACATCAACCACGAGTTGAACTCGTTAAGCTTTGTCGGTCTTCAAGGGTATGTTCTCTACGGATATACATCCGCCCGTTGTTTGTATCTAGTATATAGATCTTGGTATATAGTTCACATCGTAGGAAAATTTTTGTTTTCTATGCTGCGAACCCTACAAAAACAACACCTATATCTCTAGAAACCACCTCAATATCAGCAACATCTAGAACATTAAAAGGATTGGAGTTCATTATACCTTTCATGGATTTTGGAGCATCCAGGTTTACCACTTTCTTCAGATCCATGGCTTTTTCCAGAATGCTTTTAGAATTGTCCACCCTAGCACTCTGTCTAACAGCTTGAACTGGGCCCCACACCTTCTGTTTTTTCTTGTTGTTAGAAACAACATCCTCACTAAAACCCTGAAGATCAGCAGAAGAAGGTAAGATATCTTCAGGCAAAGCAGCAATCTGGGCACTGATCTCCTTTTCTCCACCATAAATTAGCTGCTCTTCCTGTTCTGCAGCCCAGAATTGATGAGCCTTAAGAGTAACCTCCTCAGCATTCCTCTCTTGTGGCCCCAACTTGATAATATCCAGACTAACCAGTTTCTTCTGAAGGAGCAAGTTAAACACAACAGTAGCAGGATTCTGACCCTCTAACATCCTTACTCTAGAAGCACCAGCACCTCCAGCCTGATGGCCACTCCTATTCTGCTGGGATTGACTAGGTTCAGTATTCCTGAAACCATTAGTATCCTTAGATACACCCCTATAATTTCCTCCTGCAGCCCCATCCTCATTCTCCCTCCTATGATCATTCAATTCATCAGTGAGAAGATCATCCTCATCATCCAGATTTGGAGCAGAAACATCTAGAGAAAACCCCAGCTGGAATAGGTGACTATTGAATTCAAAAAGTCTCCCAATAGGAAGCTTGGAAGGGTCTCTGCACTTAACTAACACTCTAACCTCCTTAGCATTGTCTTTGAAATAGATAACCAATCCACATCCACTAAGATCCCACATGCAAAAACAGCTTGATCAAGAGTGTTCCATTGACACCATTTTGTCTAAAGGCCAGTGATGATAATCCAAACTTTCTTTAAGGATTCCACAGGTTCAGGGTCATCATTCCAAGCCTCAACTTTGACCCACACCCCTAGTTTGGACACACCAAATTTGGGATAACCAATCACCTGCTCCACAGCAATATGGGAGGGAAACTTGACCAGAAATGTGTTGTCTGCCCCTAAGTCTCTAATCTGCCATGGCCAGTTGGTCTTGTAGATTTTTGAAAATTCCTCAGCAAGATCTCTAGCAGACAAGGAACCTTCCTCAATCAACACAATACCACAGTTCTTAGTTGAAGCAATTGGAGTAGCCACAACCTCAGGGATCTCAATGTGATAGAACCCAAGCCCTGGTGCACCACTACCAATATATCTAGCAACCTGATGGGGTCTTTTTCTGACAGGGCACTTGTCCACTAAGTGACCAAAGCTTTTGCATATGAAACACATTGGCTTCTTCTCACAGGCAAGCTGCAAATGTCCTGGTTCACCACAACCCAAGCAAATACCATCAAAGTAGCTCATCTGACCACTGGGATTAGCAAAAACCTGATCCTCTCTCCCCACAGACACCCCCTGCTTTTTCTTAGCTTTCTGGGTGGGCTTTGTTTTATCTTCCTGGTCAATCCCCTGACTCTGAAGCTGCTGATTTTGAGAAGAATTGATTGTAGGGGCAATCCATTGATTGGAGCCTCCTCCAAACTATGGAGGATGTTGGAATGGAGGAAAATGACCATTGAAACCCCAGGGAGGCATCATACCACCAGGAGCAAAACAAAAAGGATTTTGCCCAGCAAAGAACTGAGGGAACTGGCTAAACTGCCCCTGATGCATACCTTGTTGCTGAGGCTGCCCCTGTTGAGGTTGAAGATGTTGGTTCTGCCACTGATCCTGACCAGCAGCATTCCCTCTCCCACGCCCTTTTCCTCCCCTTCCACGATCTCCCATCCTTCCTTCACCAACACAAGCTTCAGGATCTAGAGAAGCTTCAAGCCCAAGGCACTGTAAGCCAGAAAGATGTTCAGTATGCGCCGCCACCAGAGTGAGAGGGGCACGAACCCTAGGATTCCGGAGGAGGTTTTTTATACTGGGCTTCAGGGGAAGGGTTCGAGCTTGCGGTGGAGATTTCTGCAGCTGGATATGTGGATCTCCAGGCAACCAGAGCTGAGAGAAAAAGTCATCAATACTTTCCCCTCCACCCCAACCACCATCCCTTTTCCTTCCTCACTGACCACTGGCCCCCTCCAGAGGCTGAACTTTCTCCTTCGTTGCCTCCCTTCCTCACATGCTAACTGTCTGAACTGTCGGCTTGTGGAACAGCTGAGAGCCATGAAATCCGGTCCTCCTGCAGAGCTTCTAGTATCGCCGCAAACAACACTGTCTGCAAGTTGAGGTCGAGCAGAGCCAGAGCAGCCGACCATTCCTTCCTCGAGAACTCCGGTGCCACAGGGACCGTCCCAAGCCCCTTCATCAATCCCCGCCGGCGAACTTGCACAAATCGAGAGAGCGGAGAGCACTCCCGCCTCGGTCTCCCCCTCTTTCGACTGGCCTTCACAGGAGTAGCCGCCAACTCCAGCGCGATCCCCGGTGCGGTACGCATCATGAGCTTGCTCAACGCCATGCTCCTCCGCCTCCTCCGCGCGCCTCGCCTGGTCAGGCAACCCCCCGATGGGGATTGGGCCGAATGAGCCGATGCAGAGGTCGAATGATTCGCCGGAAGCACCTGCGCACCCCCCGCACGGAGCCGCCGGGAGCGTCCTCTCCGCGCACCCCAAACCGCCGGGAGCGTCCTCTCCGGTGGTGGGTGATTCGGGCCACAAAATATCCCCCTCATTCCTCCTCTGTCCCCCTCCCGAACCTCCTCCATCACCTCCAGGAATCGCCAGTGTCAGCCTCCGATGATCCCTAGATTCGAAATCCAGGAATCTCGCCGTCGGCAATGAGCTTTGCGAGTCGCGGTACCTGAGCGGGTTTCTAGGAGTGGGTGGGGGAGAAGCAGGCAGGAACAGGGTAGGATGATCCGAGCTTGACCCCCGAAGACCGCCATGGGTGGGAATCGAGGAACCGCCATGGACGTTATCCCGGGTCGGAACAGCGGGAGAGACGTGTCGGGGTGACATCCTCTCCCTTCCATGATGTGATATGTCCCCTGCTCCTCTCTCTCATCAGTTAATTACCACAAGCAATCTAGCACTGCTCGTTTCTACTCCCCCGCTTTATTTTCGCACATGCTCGAGTCAAGTGATCGGTCGAGTGATCAGACTGACGCGCTATGCGTTCGTTCATACGGCAGGCAGCATCGACGCAAGGTCAGCCGACACGTCCCCGACCGTGTCGCTCTCCTGCCTTGGAGCTTTTACCCTACACTACATCCGTGGTTAATCAAGCTAACACACTAAGCGACATTGTTCAATACGTTGACGTCATGCATGACCCATCGTGTCATACATCGTTACGGGGCCGTGGTCACGCTGAGCAATAATCCTTACCTACGGAGTGATTTTATGGAATGGAGTTACGGACAAAATGTGGCCTGATTTGGTTGGAGATATATCGGGATCAGTTTTTTCTAGCAAATCATAACGCAGTGCTGGTCACCACGTCATCCCGTAAACCTATTCCGTAAACAAACTGTTCATATGTGTTGCATTACTGGTTAGGTAAAGCAATCGTCCGTCAGTCAAGTCATGCATGAAGGGTAGGAACTCAAGAAAGAGACCCGGAAAACAAAACGAACAACTTGATTCTGGCAACAAAGACATACTACTTGACTGAAAAAGGAACGAGGCCAATAATTCTCCCGCCGTTGCTCAATTAAAAAGTTACCTCGCAGCTAGGTTGTATGCCGTCGATTTCGTTGGCCGCATCAAGATTAGTACATGCATGTACATTGTCCTTGTATTTTGTTACGATGTTGCTAAACTCTCGGCTGCCCAAGAATAAAGCAAACGCTCGATCGACTAGGATTCCGTTTGGTCCGCGCGTCAAAAAAAAATTCTGTTAAAGATTTTGCCTCGTTTTCTTTCCGGGGTGCATAGATCTCAGTCGACTGAGATTTATTAAATCTCAGTCAACGGCTGACATCAGCGACTGCTTGGGTCTTTCTCCTTTTTTTCCAAGAGATGCATGCTTCTCGTTCCGGCCGACATTAGCGACGGCTGATTTCCTGGCTTGCGTATGTCTTTACCTCGAGCTTCTAGCGTCAGCCCACAAACAAGCAACATGCCATAAAAACGACCACAATCAACAACTTGGACTATTATCTCTTCAGCTAAGTAGCACCCGATATACTAGGCATGTTGTCCTAAAAGGCCAATGACATTTTGGTCCTATACATAATAGTTGCATAAAAATAGTTCTGTGATAAAAATTGACTTATTAAATAGATAAAAATATGAAAAAAAAAGAAAAAATCATTATATTTTCAACTTTTCGTACGTTTTCTTTGTATGGCTAAAGTCTAACAAGACAAATGAAAAAACAATTTCGGCAACGATGAGGGATAAACTGTCAAAACAACAAAACAAATCAGAAAAGAAAAAGAGCCAAAAAACTTCATATCAAACCGGTAGTTAAAATCAAACAAAAAAATCATCTAATTTTACAATATAGTTGCGACTGGACTCCTCATGCCGGTTGTAAACTGTTTAACCCCCTAAAGGTGAAGGATGAACTCCCCGTGTTCTTGGAACGTATTCAAGGGGATATATGTGGTCCAATTCAGCCTCTCTCAGGTCCGTTTCGGTACTTTATGGTGCTCATCGATGCTTCCTCTAAATGATCCAATGTTTGCCTGCTGCCAACAAGAAACCATGCTTTTGCAAAGTTGATCTCTCAGATCATACAAATAAGGAATAAATTCCCTGATTATCGTTTAAAGTCTATTCGAATGGACAATGCCGGAGAATTTACTTCAAAGGCATTCGATGATTATTGCATGGCAATTGGAATCAAACTTGAGCACTCTGTATCGCATGTCCACACTCAAAATGGACTTGCTGATGCATTGATTAAAAGGATTAAATTCATTGCCAGACCACTCCTTCAGGGTTGTAATTTACCAACTACATGTTGGGGACACGCGGTGTTACACGCCGCTAATCTCATCAAATTTCGACCATCGGCCTACAACATCCACTCTCCTATCCAACTTGCGAAAGGGTCGGCACCGAAAATTTCCCACCTACGTAGGTTCGGCTGCCAGGTATATGTCCCTATACCACCACCCTAGCGATCAGCAATGAGATCGCTCCGTAAGTCGGGGATATACGTTGGTTATGAGACTGTGTCCATAATCAGGTTCTTGGACCCCTTGACAGGTGACTGTCACACAACCCGTTTTGCTGACTGCATTTTTGACGAGGATCTTTTTCCGACTTTAGGGGGAGGTAATCAACCCCTGGATGACAAAAGTCGAGAAATCACGTGGAAAGCCACGAGGATCCACACTCATGACCCGCGCACTGTTGAGACTAATAGAGAAGTCCAAACGATACTAGATTTGCATTCCCTAGCGAATCAACTGCCTGATCATTTTAGTGATTTAAAGACTGTGACAAATTCGCATGTGCATGCACGCAGTGCACCGGAAAGGGTTGAAATACCAAAGAAAAATGATGGTATACCCGCTCCTGCTTCAAGGCCTAAGAGGACACGGAATCCGGTTTCTCAAATCCCAAGTACCCGGGGACGCCCGAAGAAAAAGGATAAGAGAGATTTATTACAGTCTGCCCCTGTTGAGGGGAGCCAGTTGAGACCTGGCACAAGTACGGATATTTCAGTGCACGAAATTCCGGACTTGAATTTTCCTACTACCTCCGTCTCGGTTTATAAGACCTACGCGTATTTCTAGGTCGATAAATTAACCAACTTAGCATGAGATACATAAGATAAAAACTATACTATTAAAAACTTCAAATGTTATATTTTCTGATGATATAATTTTTATATTACATAATTCATATTATATAGCTCATGCGGACGACCTAGGTATACGCGTAAGTCTTATAAACTGGAATAGAGGTAGTATATCGTAAATATCCAGCGAAGTTGTGTGCGCACACATCAGAGCGGGAAAGCTAAAGGACCTAGCTCCTGGATTGGGAAATCCGGTGGAGCAAGAGGACGTGCCTGATGCACTCCATGAAGAAATGGCCATTAACTATGTTAATTCGGGCGAGTCATACAACCGAGCAATGGAAAATGTCGACGTTAATTTTGCCAAGAAAATTGCCTCAATCATAGATCTTGACCTGAGCCTAACACGCTCGTTGATTGCAATAAAAGATCGGATTGGAAAGATTGGCAGAAGGAAATCACTGCTGAATTATTATCGTTAAACAAAAGAGAGGTATTTGGACCTGTTTTCTAACTCCTCCCCACATTCGTCCCGTTATCCATAAGTGGGTTTTTGTTCGAAAGAGAAACGAGAATAATGTAGTAAGGTACAAAGCAAGGCTCGTTGCTCAAGGTTTCACTCGGCGACCAGGTGTCGACTTTGAGGAAACTTACTCCCCGATCATGGATGGAATTACCTTTAGATACTTGATCTCAATGGCAGTAAACATGGACTTAAAAATGAAACTAATGGATGTTGTCAGCCCTTACCTATATGGTAACTTGGATTTGGACATATACATGGAAGTAACAGAAGGTATCCCTGTCCCGAACCAGGATAGAGCAAACAAGAGCTTATACAGTGTTCAGCTTAAGAAGTCATTGTATGGACTAAAACAGTCAGGTAGAATGTGGTATAATCGTTTAAGCGATTTCCTTCATCAGAAGGGCTACGCGAGCAATGAAGATTACCCATGTGTTTTTATACGGAGATCCCAGGATGGTTTCTGTATTATCTCGGTGTACGTGGACGATTTGAATATAATCGGTACACCTGACGATATTGAGGAAGCGAGTTCCTACCTGATGTCGGAATTCGAGATGAAAGACTTAGGCAAAACCAAGTTCTGCTGGTGCGCAACTTGAGCATTCCCCTTTGGGATTCTAGTTCACCGGCCTACACCCGGAAGGTGTTGGAGCGATTTGGGTTTGAAAAGGCATATCCTTCTAAGACCCGATGGTCGGAAGATCTTTCTGACAAGACAAGGACCCGTTCAGGCCTAAAGAAGAGGAGAAGTGCAGGACGAATTCCTTTACTTAAGTGCAGTTGGCGCACTTATGTACCTCGCAAATTGTACACGGGCCGATATTGCATTTGCCGTCAATTTGCTTGCAAGGTATAGTTCTGAGCTTACCAAGAGGCATTGGAAAGGCGTTAAGGACATCTTTAGGTACATACAAGGGACAAAGGACCTTGTCTTGTTTTACCAAAAGAACCAAGACCTATCTGTTGTAGGCTATGCAGATGTTGGGTACCTTTCGGACCCGCACACATCCAAGTCGCAGACTGGATATGTTTTTCTTTGTGGTGGAACAGCGATTTCTTGGAAATCGTCTAAGCAAACTCTTGTGTCAACTTCGACGAACCACTCGGAAATCATAGCATTATATGAAGCATCACGAGAATGTGTATGGCTTCGACGAGTAGTCAGCCACATCCAGATGTCATGTGGACTGAACACCGTATAAACCCCAACAATTATCTATGAAGATAATACCGCTTGTGTTGCACAAGTCCAGATGGGTTACGTGAAGAGCAATCTCACAAAGCATATAAACCCCAAGTTCTTCTATGCACATGAATTGCAAAAAATGAACGAAGTGAAAGTCTTGCATGCTAAGTCGTGTGAAAATCTCGCTGATTTGTTCACTAAATCATTGCCAGCATCTTCTTTCGAGAGATGTGTCCGTGGGATCGGCATGATGAGACTTAGGGAGATGCAAGGTTCCGGGGGAGAATCTTCACAAACTCATCGCTGAAATCTTGATCCCGATGATTGAGTGCTTAACTTTATAGTTAAGTGAATTATACTATTTTCCCTTAGTGAGTTTTTATGAAGTTTCTCACATGAGATTTTAATGAGCCAATTCGTGCAACATAGCAAAAAGTATACTATGTCCATTTCTCCATATTTTTTTCACTTGGTTTTTCAGAGTTTAAAGCCATGGTTATACAGATAAGATACCCAGGGGGAGTGTTGGGAAACTGCGTCGGTAGAGGCTCATTCGGTGTGGCCTCTAGCAGGCTAGGGTTGGCCCATGTGGGTATCTTATCCCCTTAGTCTAAAAATAGAGGAGCAATCATTGTACGGAAGTTTACCAAGGAAAAATTCAATAAATTTTCCCCTTATTCCCTATGTCATTTTCCTGTGTCTTGTAGCCCATTTCTAGTCTTTTCGCCGGATGTAGATGAACCGGAACCAGGTCGTAGGAAGGGGTCCTCCTGCATCCTGCTGTTTCCATACGCACGACCGAACGCGGTAAGGAAATTCTAGCCAATCGCTCAATTAGTTATTCTGCTTGCACTACTAGTAAATCGCCCGCCACTCGTTCCAACTCGATCGGAAAAGCGCGTCGGCGGACGCACGTATCGTTTGGCTACGGTGACAAATTAGCGGGCCCGGCCGTGTCTGATTGCAACGGCTTACACAGATAACGCGCACTAAACTGAAGAACATATACGGAGAGTGCGATGGATCGCGGTTTTCTCTTAATTAATTAATAAGCTGGGCTCATTTCAGCGTCTCTTCTTATTAAAAAATATATAAATTGTTTTTCCAGACCAACATATCGATCGATCACCGGCCGCGCCCCTTGCGAGCTAGCGAGCTCCGGGCCAGTTGCCACGCACGCACGTCGCTAGTGTTGCAACTTGCACGCACGAACGTGGAGATATGATTCCAGTTCGCTGTCGCCCTAGCTAGCTTGTGATGATGCGCCCAAGTCATACGCCGACCTGGTAAACAAATGTGGTCTGATGTGCAGCGAGCTACCGTGACAAAGCAAATGAGTCGGCGCCGGAGACCTGACCGGTCACTTAATTAGCTTTCTCGTGTGCGACTCATCACTGGCCACTTAGTTTAGCACTGAACACAAACGCGCAGATCAGAATGACCATGATGGTATATACTCCCTCCGTTTCAGATGTTTTAGGTTTGTGAAGAGAATATATCTAGACTTGTTTTAGTTAAGCCGATAAGTGGGCACGGACTGTCCACGGCGCCGCCCGCCAAAACCATTTAATTCCTTTAGTGGACACCCACGGGCAACTGAAAAAAACTAATGGACTCTCGCGGCGCACCCGCTACCGCCGCCTTGCCGCCGCAACGAGACCTCTCTCCATGGCGATGGTGATGGGCAGCGTCCCCAGACAAACTCCCTCGCCGCGGCAGCTCCATCCCTCCGCAGCCCCCATCCGTTCCCTTCTCTGACTGCCTCCATCCTGTCCGATGAGATCCATGGAGAGGCAGGAGAGCGGCCCTCCGCATGAGCCACGGCCCGGCGCCCAACATTCGATGACCAGGACTCGAGGATCTTCGCGAGCTGCAAGGACCGTCTCAACGAGTACGGCGGCGTATGCCATCTGGGACGCCGCCACGGGCGAGCAGGCCGGCAGGCCCACATCGCCATTGTCAACGCCCAAGTTCTCCAGTGGCTCGACTCCACCAATGCGCATGGTGGCCACACTATTCCCCAAGACAGACAACTACTCCGTCGACCTGCTGAACTTCCAGGATTGATCTAGATCTGTCGCTGCCATGGCCACATCGCCCGAGGACAGAGCACGGCGGACAGCTCATCTCGTTCATGGACAGCATCTTCGTGTTCTCAGCAGGCCCGAGCACGCGCTCATGTCCATTCTCCGATGAACTTACTGAGAGGCCGCGAGGATCATTTGATTGCAACTATGCTCTGCTCTTCTCTGTTGAGTTCGCCGCGGTTTTGTTCTCGTGTGTCCCCACTCGCCCGTGCCCACCCAGTCGACAGATCAAAAGAGTACAGTATCTATATTTAGTTCTCGCATGTAGTATTTCCGATCAGAGAAACGGGTACAAAACGGACGCCGCTAATTTTCAGGGAATTAAACAGCCTCCTAGCGGCGTCCACATTAGTCACGCGGCCACAAACGGCCAGCTGGTGGGCACCAACGGACATGCCCACCTACAGCCTGAGTTTTAGTACGTAGGTTCACTCATGTTTATAATAAATCTACATACTAAAATAGTCTAGATACATTTGTTTTACAAAGATAAAACATCTTATATTTTAAAATGAAGGGAGTAGTACCGAGAACAGTTACTGTGAGGAAACTACTCACTCCTACTAATATGGAAGCAGCATGCACACGGCTTTGCATCCAAAGACAACCGCCGGAATTAACCATATATAGAAAAGGCTAGTACGGGGTTGCAAGCGGATCCAGAAAATCCCGCTTCTAAGTGCTCTTCCCTCTCCTCCCACCCCTCTGCTTTAAGAGTCGCGCTCCAGTCCAAGTTGGCTCCCTCCTGAGCCCTTCTCGCCGGTCTAGCCGGTGGGAGGTGGCGGAGGAGGAATGCCGAAATAGTTAGGCTTAGGTTTAGTGGATTTATGCCGGTAGTGGCCTATATGGCCGTAGTTGGTGTGGCTCCAGATCGATGCAGCGAGATCTGGAAGCTAGGGTTCGTCCTTGCCCTGCTCAAGCTCCTCTGGCCGGAATTGGAGTTGGTGAAGACGGATGCAGCACCGCCGAATAAAGTTGTCGTTGGTGTCTTCCTGCAGGTGTGGGCTTGCTGCCCGTTTTCCCTCAGCTGGCCGTGGAGGCGGGGAGGTGGGCTGTGATGGAAGCCGCAGGCGTGGGCGATGATCTTGTGATGCCTTCCGGCGGTTGTGGAGGCGAGGAGAGAGGGTTGCGGCTCGTCTTTTCTGCGTCGGCTTGGAAGCAGGTCCTTGGTGTTCTTACTGGCGGCGCCTTCTTCTCCCTGGACGACCGTGGTGGCGAGGGAGTTGGGGCCGGGATGCGGTGCCTCGGCGGCAAGTCTCCTCGAAGCTCAAGTTGCGCAGATCCCAAGCGTCGATGTTGGCGCCGCCGCTATCCTTGGCCTGGGGGCTCGCGCCTCGAGAGCTTTGGCTCGAGGATTTTCTTCCAGCGGTCATGCCGTCATGGAAGTCTTCGATCTCGACATGGCGACCCATCCTGCCGTCGGTCCAAGTGGCGTAGTCCCCGGTGCCGACGCCAGCGGCCATGGTTCGAGATCCAGTGTTGGATGCGGTGGAGAAGAAGGACCGGATTGCTTTTCTTTCTCTTTATTTGGGGTTCTTCTTGTAATTTGCGAGGGCTTGTTTTTTGTAAGAGTCCTCTTTGTAAACTTACCCACCGAGTAATGGAGCTTTTCAGGCCTTCGGGTCTTTTACCGTTCAAAAAAAAAAAAGGCTAGTGAGAGAGCGGGAGTGACGGTTGTGCAAGATCCTCTGCGTGCGTGTACTGCCTGCACGGAAGTTTACCCTGACCGAAGATTCTTCTGTTTACGCCTGGAGGATCGGAACCAGGTTCCTGGCATCTTCCGTCTGAAAAGGAACCTGAATCCGTGTGTTTGTCTTGTGCAGTAACCTGATCGATTAATAATTTGTACTGCATGCCAATAATAAGCTACGTGACTGCACAGGGCCAGAGATCGAACTACAAATTAAAAGGCCGTCCCGGTTTTGTTGGGTTTACTCGTGCAGGAGGACCCGCTTTGCTTCGCACGTCACTACTACTGTCACGCGCTGTGTTCTGGAAGAAGATGCCCTTTCCTTTCACGATCGGGCCTGGCCGGCGTGGATAAAGCTCGTCTGCGCGACCGTATATACGTCTACGTGTCAGTCTCACTGACTCGACCGGCCGCCGTGGAGTCAAGAGGTAATTGGGTTATCAAAAAGACCCCCGCGTCGTCCTCTCCCAGGGGCGACACGGGCGGCGCCCCAAACCCGTCTGCACCTAGTCCTCCTCCGCCACCACCCCCTCCCCCTCGCCGCTGCCGGTGGTCTCCGTCGGGCAAAGCCCGGGCGGAGCAGGTGGCGGCGGGGCCTCTCGTTTCTCTGGCGGAAGGGAGGCCTTTGGGCGCGATGGGGATCTGCGTCAGGTCGGCCTGGGCGTGGGCGTCATGGTGGCGGCTGCCATGTGCGCGGGCCGGCGCTGGTCGGTGTGGTCTCGCTGCTCCTCTGGCGTCGGTAGTTGTGGCGGGCGAGCTCTGCCGTGAGGGCCTGGTACCCCATGCGGGCCAGATCTGGGCTTGTCGGGCCCGAGCAGATCGCTTGCTGGTGCGGTTTCTGCCTGCCAGGGCTGCTCCGACCAGCGGCGGGGTGCGGCTTGACGGTGGTGGCCGGAGCTGCTGCCGGTGACAATGTCCATGTTTTTGCCTATTCTTGACCATCTCGGTCTTTGATCCGGTGAATTCGGGTGTCTGCTGGCGTTGGGCTGGCGATGGAGCAGCGGTGGCAAGTGTCTTTGACCCGGCGGTGGCTGTCTGTTGGTGGTTCTGGCCATTTTGGGCATGAGGCGAGGATGCAAGCGGTGAAAATCTCCTCCGGTCCGACCGAGTTGCTGGCAACACCATGGGTGTTGTTTACCTTCTGAAGGCGGCGGGCGCTCTTCCTCTCTCTGTCCATGGTAGCTCAGGGAAACCCCAGATCCTCGGGGATCGGACGACAGTGGCGCTGATTGTTGCTCCTGTTGAGGCCCTCGTCTTTGAGTTGCCTTGGCAGATGGCTATGTGGGTTGTTTTTGCCTGGTGAGGTCTCGGTGAGCTGTTCGATGGTGTTTGAAGCTCTTGTTGCCTCGCTGCTTAGGATTGCTCATTTGGTGAAGTTTCTCAAATTCAAGAGGAGGCGATGGTCTTCTTGGCAGATCTATGCCCTTGGTGACTTGGCGGCTTTGAGTCGCGATGTGACCTCGGGTCAGGATGCCCTTCGACGGCGGCTGTGTGTCTCCTAGCTTCGTTTCAAGGCCAAGAGGAGGAGCGGTTGTCTTCTTGGTGGAACTCTACCCTTCGGTTGCGTCGGCGGCTTTCGGAGTCACGACGCGGCCTCGGCAGGGGGATGCCCTTCGACGGCGGCCGCAAGTCATGCTTGCCTTCTCGGTGGAACTTTGCCCTTCGGTGGCGTCGGCGGCTATCGGAGTCGCGACGTGACCTCGGCAGGGGGATGCCCTTCGAAGGTGGTTGCAAGTCACGCATGTCTTCTCGGTGGAACTCTGCCTTTCGGTGGTGTCGGCGGCTCTTGGAGTCACGATGCAACCTCGGCTAAGGGATGCCCTTCGGCGACGGCTTGACTCTCCTAGTTCTGCAATGTGTTGAGTGATCGCTCGGCAAGCGAGTTCCATTTGTCTCCGTCATCTTGGCTTCAGGATCCTTCTGACCGATCCACCTACACCCCTTTTCCTGCTTTTCTCGGTCTTCTCTTTTAGGTGTGTGCTATGTTTTAGCTTGTACTGTTCTTTTCTCCTTCTCTTTCTCACTTGTAATTCGACTCTGTACTTCAGTCTCTTTGACTTATAATGTTCAGGCTGGCTTTGGCCCACCGTAGTTACAGTCAAAAAAAAAAACAAATGGCAGCCAGCACGGTAAGTAAGCGCCGCTCTAAATTCTACGATGAATCATCCATGATGTGATATGTCCCCTGCTCCTCTCATCGGTTAATTACCACTAGTAGCAATCTAGCACTGCTCGTTTCTACTCCCGCTTTATTTTCGCACATGCTCGAGTCAAGTGACCGGTCGATTGATCAGATTGACGCGCTCCGCGTCCGTTCATACGGCAGCTAGCATCGACGACGCAAGGTCGGCCCGACACGTCCCCGACCGTGTCGCTCTCCTTTCTTGGAGCTTTACCCCACACTGCACCCCTGGTTGATCAAGCTAACATACTAAGGGCATGGCTAATGGAGGCAGCACCATGCTATGGTCTCACTCTAACACACTCCTGAAACCACCGTTCATAAGGAACCGACCCAACACAGCTATAGCTTCACAGGACCCACGCTTTCTTCCTTTCTTCATTTTCTATTCTCTCTCTTACTTCTTCTCACACCGGCACCGCACATATCTGCCACTTTTTCTAAGCTTTTCCACGAAGCGGCTGTTTCTTGCTGAGGATCCCGTTTGTGTCTGCAAGCAGTAGTCTTTTTTACTCTCTCCTCCACATCAGCTCTTTTTCTAACATACATCTGCGGGGCAGCGGTCCACGTAGGAGCGTTGGCCATGGCCTAAACGACATGGTTCAGTAGACGTCATGCATGACCCATCGTGTCATGTCATTGTCATGCATCGTTACGCGGCCGCGTTCAAGTACGGTGAGACCGGCTCCACAGGCGTGGGTAGGTAAAGCAATCGTACGTCAGTTAAGAAATGCATGATGTTATATGTTGATCCAAATTCTACAAAGTATAGGCCAACTTCTGATGAGTGGTACGGTACGGATCGTCGAAGACCTAGGTTTCCACCGATATATAAACCCCTTGTAAGCCGCCGGTTGGGATGAGTTGCATCTGTGAAATCCCCGGCGTTTGTAAACACTCCTCGATATAGTGAAGTTTTGCTGGCCGGCGCCCGTGGTTTTTTCCTCTCTTTGTTGGAGAGGTTTTCCACGTTAAATCTGTGTCCCCTTGCTGTGTTTTTCGTTTTCGTTCTTCGTTATCTTCTTGTCGCAATTGTAACACATGAAGGGTAGGAACTCAAGAAGGGGAATCGGAAAACAAAACGAACAACTGGATTCTCGCAAAAGAAAACATACTAAATACGACTTGACTGAAAAAGGAACGAGTGGCCAATTCTCTCGCCGTTGCTCAATTCTCGGAGAGCGATCTAGAGTGCATGCACTACTATAAAACGGCGATTCGATATCCCTCTCTCTCTCTTTTTTGATGTATGTACCTTTGTGTAGATTAGTCTATTTTTTTATAATCTAAAACGTTTATAGATTTTTAATTACATGTTCACTTTAAAAACCGTTTACACATCTGGGTTTTTAACGGAGAGAGCTTTAAAATAAGACTAATATTAACTATATTTTGACAATATTTAAAAAACGATTTTTGAAATTGATAAAACAAAAAATATATAAAACTTGGTGGTTTTTTATTGCTAAAACAGTCTCTTTCTTTATGTTTCAAACTTTTTCTATCATAATTAGAAAATAGTTGACAAAATCCTTCGAGTTGAAAAAATAAAATATATTAAAGAAAAACAAGAAACCGATAATACAATATGTTTCATTGTGAATCATGACATTTCATTATGTTTCAAAATTTAAATTTTCAATTTTATTAATTTTAGGCTTGCTTAAAATATTTAATAAAAATAAATACGTCGGTTCAAAAAGATTTTTAATCAGATAATTATTTCGAATTATATGACTCTTTTAAATCTAGTATTGAGAGTTAAAGGAGTGGGAGAGAGATTGTCATAGATTTCTCGGATGTTGTACTATGTGCATGTAAAAGATTTTTTTATGTGTAAATCTCAAAGTAAAAGCACCAGATGGACGTCTCTAGCATGCATAGGACCTAACGTGCATGCTAGAGTTGCATTTCTGATGCACTACTACCTCTCGTTCTAAATAGTGCTAGCCTAACCATATTAACTTGCCCACACATTTCTTACTTTTAGGAAGGGATGAAGCATCTTTTTCAACATTCGATTGTATAGAAATAGCTGGACGATAAGCGACTCGCAAAAGAAAAACCATCTCTTTCACGAACGGTCCGTCGCGTTGCCACCCTCATCCTCTTCGCCTCTGGCCGGGCCTGTTTAGGCCTGGTGTGCCACTTTTGTTGCGTCCGGTCGTCTACTGCTGCAAGGCGGTGGAGGTCGGTCTCTCGCGTGAGGCTACGGTGCTATTGCCCCTCGTCTACTGTGGTTTCTCCTCCTAGCTTGGCAGGCCTCGCGTCGGTGGCCACGGTGAGAAGGCGATGATGGAGGCAAGACCATGCTGGCACGTGTTGGTGAACGGTAAGTTTGGTGGAGCGCGGCGGGTCGTTGAGGGTGGGTGATTTTTTAGGGTCGGGATAAATCCATGTCGGCTTGTTTGGCCCCGATGCGGTGACATCTACTGGTGCCACCTCCCATTTTGAAGAGCAGTTGTTGTACCTCTTCCCCACTCCCATCGTCGTATCGGGGGAAATCTTAGGACATTGTCCGGGCAACAGCGTCGTCGCCATCGCTTCCTTCTTGAAGGTTTTGCTTGATACATGGCGATTCAGAGAGCTAGGAGTGGGGTAGGAAAAGTTCGGAGTGCGCAGCGGTTGCGGGTCATTTTCGTTTCGCCTATCTGCCCGATGTCAGCGTTCTTTCCTCTTTTTTTCTCTTTCTTTTCTTTTGGGTTGAATTGTGCTGCTGCTCCAGCATTATCGTTGGTTGTACTGTGGTTGCTATATTAATATAGGGGAGAAATCCTATTTCAAGGAGTATAGCAGTAGCTACCAAAATCGGTTCCAAAAAAAGTAGAGGTCAATTCGTCGAATATGGATTATGGGCTTGAATGTGGAGCTGCCTGTAATGCTGGAGAACCTCAACTTCCTCGACACAGTCGACGACGATGAGGCAAAGGCGGAGTTCGTCTTGATGGAAGACGTGAAGGAGAGTTGGCTGGTGGAGTAGCCCATTCGTGATGAGAAGGTGGTCGAGGCCTATATAGCCCGCTTAGTCGCCGCCCACCCGGAGCTCGTGGAGGTGGAGCGCGTCTTCTTCGTGGCGAGGGAGGGGCCAGGCCATTGACAGCAGTAAAGGTGGAGGCGGGGCTATCCACAGAGGTGAAGAAGGAGGTTGGGTCATCGACGGTGGTGAAGGAGGAGGACGGGTCATCGACAAAGGGAAAGGAGGAGGTAGTGACCATTGACCTAGACAACAGTGATGTTAGCGAGTTCGACTGGGACAATTAGACTCGAATTAGGGTTGAATCAAGTCTGGTTTGTGTAAATTTGGTTCAAATCTAAGATTAATTTCAATGTTTGTATAAAGTTTTGAAGTTTAATCTGCGTCTTTGTCTCTCTACTGCCTTATTTTAAGACAACTATTGGAGCGGGCATGATGCCCTACAATAGGACATCTGTGAAAATAAGTTTTGCACCGCTTCCAACACTAAACTGGTGCCCTAAACCCAGAAAGTACATGCGATGACCCAGCATACCACTGCATGTGTAGTACACTATAGTCGTTGACATGACATCCACAGAACACCGTTTCGTAAATATCACATCCCTCAGAGTGGTACAACAGAAACATTGCAGGTCCATAGTACAAACATTCACACATTATTATTATTACAATACCAGAAGTTCAGGACTTCAAAAGGTTTCAACTTACAAACCAAAATATAAAGTGTTTCAGCAAAATTTAAAAGTAGCAACTCTGACTAGGAGTTGAGCTCAGCAGCTTATTCTATAGAGTTCATGCTGCTCGGCTGCGTTGGTTACTACTAACTAGGATACTTAGTTGGACTCGTTTCCATCGACAACATAGCGAATTTCGTAATACACTCCTTCAACACCTCCTGACGGGTTAGACTCTTCGTAGAACACATCTTCTTGACATTCAGCTGCATACCTTGGCACGTCTTCGGAATCCTCAGAGTCTAAGCAAGGGATCAAAGGAAATGATGAGTAACAGCGTTACCCAACAAGTTCATTATATGCAAGGTGGGAAGTTTGATGCTCTAACTACCACCTCGGACTATAAGTCCTTGGCACTATGCAGTTTTTGTAAATCTTTCTTCAAAGATTGATTTTATTATAAAAATCTATGACAATTAGCCTTCACAGGTTGATCAGAACTTTCGTGGAGTTCCTATCCTGCCGCGTTCGTAGCTCCTTCCCGGAACAGGGAGTAACAAGTTACAATTCTTACACTCTGCAGAGGTGCGTTACTTTACCCATGAGAGATCAACTCCTTGTTGCACAACCGGGTGTACTTTCCGGTCCACAATTCCATGATGTGGGGCCTAGTAGTTGGTCCAAGCCAATCACTTCCCCCTTCGCGACCTCGCATGCCTCCTTGGTGTACACCATGCCCACATAACGAATTACGGCAATGGTTTGTACAAACCGTTAGATGCTAGAACTATCGTGGGACGATGAGGGTTCCCACCCATATGCTAGATATCCTCTACGAATTACCAATTAATATGCACGCTACGAGGATAACAGCCACGACCTGCACATCCGGCTTGTTGTTCTTGCCATTGGGATGTCCATTTCCTCCACTAGCTTGTCCTCCTACCTCGGTAGGCCAACTTCCTGGTGGTTTGCTCAGACAATCGAGATTGATATGCCCCTTCTGACCACAACCGTAACGGATCACTACAGGCTTTTTGCATTCCCTCTAGAAATGCCCTAGAATTCCACAATTGTTACAAATAACATTCCTTCTCGGATTGGATTGATTTCCACCACTATCCTTCTTATTGTTATTGTTGTTGTTGCCATAGTTCCTGTTCCGAGGTTTGAACTCTAGGTTGGGTTTAGGTTTGCTTGCCTGAATTCTCTTGGTTTCCTTCTTGGCTCTCTTCCTCCTATCCTCTTGGACATTCTTATAATCATCTTCAAAAGTAATGGCTGCATCCAGCAACTGCTGATAAGTTTGCTTATTAGCTAACCTTAGCTGCATTTTCACAAAGGGGTTTAACCCACGCAGAAATCGTTTCTTCCGTTTCTCTTCAGTATTAACATCCTCCTCAGCATAACGAGATAATTGGCTAAACTCCCGGATGTACTTCACGACACTAGTATATACCTGCGGAAGCTCCTCAAATTCTCTCCGCTTCAACTCCATAACACTTTCCGAAACATGATATTCACGGAATCTCTGCTTAAACTCCTCCCAGGTGAACTCCCTTCCTGGTTGTTGCATAGCCAGCTGATTATCCCACCATGATGCTGCAGGTCCAGTCAGAAGATGAGTTGCATACCTCAATTTCTCCTCATCATTGCATCCTACAGTCTTCATCTTCCTTTCTGTATCTGCTAGTGAAATGGATCGTATGGGCACCTAGAGGGGGGTGAATAGGTGCTAACCAATTTTTAATACCTTTTCAATTTTAGGCTTGACACAAAGTAAATTCTCTAGATATGCAACTACGAGAATTTCCCTGTATGCAACCCTAACTACTAAGCGTGTAAAGAGAGGAGCTAGGAAACCGTAGTGGAGCACGCGGAGACACGGGGATTTGTTTTACCGCAGTTCCTTCCTTGTTAAGGGAAGTACATCTGCGTTGGAGGGGTCGGCGGTTCTAAGACCACCACGCCACAATAGGCCTCACCCTATTCTCCGATGGATCTCGCCACGAGAGGCCTGATCCACCTTCTCCACTATTGGATCCCTTCGAGGCGGGAACCGGTGCCTTTTACAACACTATCGGGGCACCCACCCACAACCGAATTGGGGGATCCCGAGATGACAACAAGCTGCCACAAGAACAAGATTTATCAATATAAACAAAAACAAGGATCTAGGTATTTGTAAGAAATACTAGATCAGTGGTTCTCCAAATTAATGGAGAGGAGATGAAGCGCTTGATTGCTGATGATGAAGATCGATTTCTCCTCCTTCGATTCCCCAAGGGATGGGGCCTTTGGGTGGATCTAGGTGGAGCTCTCTTGGATGAAGTTTGCAGATCAGATCTCGTCTTTTTCGAATGAATCAAGAGATCTGGCAGGAGGGGGAAGGCTGGCTTAAATACCCCCTCCCTAGATCTGACCGTTGAACAACTTTGGGGGCGGATTATCCGCCCCCTTGGGGAAACTCCGCCCCAAGGGAGGATTTTCCGAGGGAAACTCCGCCCCCTCTCTAGGGCTGGCGCCTGCGTGACTTGGTGAAGATCTTGGGGGGGGGGGGGATAATCCGACCCCCTCCTGGGGTGGATTATCCGGCCAGGCCGGAAAGTCCGGCCAACACTCCGCCCCCTCTCTGGGGCTTGCGCCTTGGCGGTGAGCAAGGGGCGGACAATCCGGCCCTCCCGAGGGGCGGATTATCCGGCGGGGCCGGAAAATCCGGCCAAAACTCCACCCCCCCTTCTGGGGCTTGCGCCTGATAGGGAAGAGGGAGGGGCGGATTATCCGCCCTCCAAAGGCAGAATCCTTCTCCCTTTTTCTCAGAGAGGGCTGCAACACTTCAACACACATCAAATAATCCTTGATATTGTTATCTAACACACAAAACACTAGGGATTATAAAATGTTCTTTCAATCTCCCCCTTTTGGTGTTAGATGACAATATTAGGATTTGCAATGAAACCGACTAATGCCACCTTAAAAATGAAAGACGCTCCCCTAGATGTGTGCATATTTACAATTTGCGTTTGAATACAAATACACACACTAGAGAGAACATAACTTTCATAGCAACGATAATTGAAACAAGGTGGGTTGGGGAACAAGGTCATACCACCGGGATGTGATTATAGCCAAAGAATATAATTATCTAGATAGCCTCCAAGCACATCCCAACAATACCAACAATATTGATGCATACATTAGATAGGCCCATGATTCCATATGCCATCAAATATGCCTCCATAGATAAATCCAGAATTCCATGAGATCCACAATAGATAAATCCAGAATTCCATGAATACCACACATAGTACCAAACTTAGTGGAGCACGACAAAGTATTACACAATCAAACACAAATAGCAAATAAGTTCATGCTAAAAAGGCACAAGCAAGCAAATAAAACGACTGAAAGAAAGATGCTTGCGCCCGACCCTTGCAAATCCACGAGACCTAATAGAACTACTTCTCCCCCTTTGGCATCGAAATGCCAAAAAGGAAGAAGAGCGATGCTAACACCCATGAAGATACATAAGAACAAGAGATAAGAAAGAAAATCCAAAGAAACCCATTAGAAACCAACTCTTCGGTAGGAAGAGGGCGGTGGCCTAAGCCACCATGTTGGAGTGCATGGCATGACACCGCGAAGATGTATCTTGAGTTTAAAACCAATGCTCATCGATGACCCACATATCACAAAGTGGTATTAAGGGAAATTATTTTACTTGCTTTCGGCATTATGGGGGGAGGGTTGGCCCAATCAATTAGGACCACACTCCCCCTATGTCTATGCCCGCATCTAAACCAAATACATGAAAAAGAGCAAGTGAGTGTGTAAGGGTAGTCAAGCCAAGCTCCTTGAATCTATGATATTTAGCTCATTCCTCAAATAACAAAATCTTGCTTCATCAAGGGGCTTCGTGAAAATATCAGCAAGTTGCCTCTTCGTGCTCACAAAAGATAGGGCAATATCACCACGAGCAACATGATCCCGAATGAAATGATTGCGAATCTCTATATGTTTTGTTCTTGGATGCTGCACGAGATTGTAAGCAATTTTGATAGCACTTTCATTGTCAAATAATAGAGGCACTTTGTCACAATTGACACCATATTCCTTTAAAGTTTGCCTCATCCATAACAATTGAGTACAAGCACTTGCAGCAGCAACATATTCAGCTTCGGCGGTTGACAGTGAAATACAATTTTGTTTCTTTGAAGACCAACACACTAGAGACCTGCCCAAGAATTGACATGCATGAGAGGTTGATTTCCTATCATCTTTGTCACCAGCCCAATCTGAATCAGTGTAACCACAGAGAGAGAAACTTGAACCCTTGGGATACCATAACCCAAAATTTAGGGAATGAACCAAATATCGGAAGATTCGTTTGACCGCCACTAAGTGGCTTTCTTTAGGAGCGGCTTGGTACCTTGCACACACTCCTACACTTAACACGATATCGGGCCTAGATGCGCAAAGGTAAAGGAGAGAGCCGATCATGGATCGATATACCTTTTGATCCACGTCTTTACCCTTGGGATTGAGCTCAAGATGACACTTTGTTTGCATTGGAGTAGCAACGCCATTGAGATCCGTTATCTTGAACCTTTTGAGCATGTATTGGATGTGCTTAGTTTGATTAATAAAGGTTCCTTCTCTAAGTTGTTTGATCTCAAATCCAAGAAAGAACCTCAGCTCACCCATCATGGACATCTCAAACCTGTCAGTCATAAGCTTTGAAAATTCATCGTTAAAATCTTGGTTAGTAGAGCCAAAAATAATGCCATCTACATAAAGTTGGCATACAAAAAGCTCCCCATTAACCTTCTTAGTAAAAAGAGTGGGATATAATTGCCCAACTTCGAATCCACGGTCTAGCAAAAGCTCTTTAAGGTGCTCATACCACGCACGTGGGGCTTGTTTAAGGCCATAGAGCGCCTTATCGAGTTTGTAGACATGGTTCAGAAATTTGGGGTCCTCAAAACCCGGGGGCTGCTTGACGTATACTAACTCATGTAGAGGACCATTAAGGAAAGCGCTCTTAACATCCATTTGTTGTAATTTAAAATTATGATGGGCTGCATATGCAAGAATGATACGGATGGACTCAAGACGAGCCACGGGAGCATAAGTCTCGCCAAAATCAATTCCTTCTACTTGAGAGAATCCTTGAGCCACGAGACGTGCTTTATTCCTCACAACAATGCCATTTTCATCTTGTTTGTTCTTGAAGATCCACTTGGTACCGATAACATTGCGGCAGTCCTTGGGTTTCTCTACGAGCTTCCAAACTTTGTTGCGTTCGAAGTTATTTAATTCTTCATGCATTGCAACAACCCAATCGGGGTCTTCAAGAGCATCAAAGACCTTCTTTGGTTCAACCATGTAAATGTGAGCGTGATGATCACATAAGATTGCAAGTTCTCTTCTAGTAGATACCCTTCTTCGTAAATCACCAACAACCATGTCAAGAGTGTGACCCCTTAGTTCAAGGTTCCGATCAGCACGAGCCTTGCGACGAGCCTCAATGTCCGTATTGTTTCTAGAAGGAGTTGATTCAGTATTTGTATCATTGTCTTGATCACTGCCTTGCCCTTGATCTTGATCTGAGTTAACACCAGAAGATTGCTGCTGAGTTTGTTCTTCAGGGCTGGATAATCCGCCCCTTGGAGGGGCCGGACTATCCGGCCTAGGAGGTGAAGCACCAGAGCCTTCTCCCTGAGAGTGCCTGACAGGAGTTGGAGAACCAGGGCCGGATAATCCGTCCTCGGGGGCCGGAGAATCCGGCCTGGAAGTTTCTGAGCTGTTGTCTTCTCCTCCGGATCCCCTGGAATGAGTTGGAGTGCCAGGGGCGGATTGTCCGCCCCTTGGAGGGGGCGGATAGTGCGGCCTGGGACTACCAACTTGTCTAGGGGACAGAAGATCTTCAGCAGGTTGCGGTGTTGGTGCAGAATTTTCTCCAACAGTAGGAGCTTGTTGATCTTGTGTAGATGAGGGCTCCACATGAGTGGAGCATTGTCCTTCCCGATCCGCCACAAGGGGTTCCTCAATGGGGCGGAAAAATCCCACGCCCATTCTTCTTATGGCATCTTGGGGTATTTCAACATCTGCATCACAAACATCAACTTGCCCTACAAAGGAGCCGTTATTTTCATCGAACTCCACACTACAAGATTCTAAAACAATCCCGGTGAGCTTGTTGTAGACTCTATAAGTGTGGGATTCGGCACCGTAACCAACAAAAATACCTTCTAAAGCCTTGGACTCAAATTTTGACAAACGGACACCTTTAATAAGAAAGAAACACTTACACCCGAATACCCTGAAGTATGAGATGTTGGGCTTGTTACCGGTAAGTATTTCATATGGAGTCTTGTCCAAAATATTTCGAAGGTAGAGCCGGTTCGATGAGTGACACGCAGTGGAAATGGCTTCGGCCCAAAAATTATAAGGAGACTTGAATTCAGCCAACATTGATCTTGCCATATCCATCAAAGTCCGGTTCTTCCTCTCGGCTATACCATTTTGTTGAGGGGTGCACGCAGCGGAATATTGATGTCTAATCCCCTCTTCGCTTAGAAACTCATTCAAAGTGTAGTTCTTGAATTCGGAGCCATTGTCACTTCTTATTGCCAAGATAGGAACAAGGTGTTGACGTTGAACTTCATTGGCAAAGTCAATGACAGTTTGTTGAGTCTCACTTTTCAGCTTGAAGAAATAGACCCATGTATATCTTGAGTAATCATCGACAATGACCAAGAAATATTTCTTCCCACCAAGACTTGCATGAGAGGGAGGACCAAATAAATCCACATGAAGTAATTCCAAGATCCTCTTTGATGACACAATAGTCTTCCTCTTGTGGGGAGAGTCATGCATTTTTCCTTCTATACAAACCCTACAAACACAATCTTTGGCAAAAGAGACATTGTATTTTAGTCCAAGGATGTGGCCACCCTTCTGGAGACTTTGCAAAGTTCTCATGTTGACATGGGCTAAACGGCAATGCCATAGCCAGCCCATGTCGGCCTTTCCGAATAGACACATCGGACCCGAAGTGGTTTTCCCCGAGAAGTCCACCACATACAGGTTTCGACGTATCCAACGAAAGCGACCTTTAGAGACTTGCTCCACAAGAGTACCACCAAATCATCATCGATAAAAACAGCAAAAACCATCTTACCAAGGGCACGAACAGAAAGAAGGTTGTAACCGAGGGTCTCAACAAGCATGACGTCCATGAGAGAGATATCGTGGGCAACCACAACCTTGCCAAGACCCAATACCTGAGATTTAGACTTATCACTGTAGGATACTATGATATTATCATGATTTGGATGCATCTCCGTGATGATCTCCTTGCTTCTGGTCATATGACTAGTGCAGCCACTATCAAGCACCCATTTCGACCCACCGGAAGCATAGCCCTGCAAGAGAATTACTTCTTGGTTTTAGGTACCCATTTTTCAATGGGTCCTTTCATGTTAGTAACAAGGGTCTTTGGGACCAAAATAGACCAAGCAATATATTCATCAAAGGGACCGACATAATAAGCATAAACGTCGCCATAATCATCACAAAAGAGTTCATAATTTGGATTGTGAGACCCTACAAAACCAATATTGTTAGTCTTCTCTTTTGTGACATTCTTCTCAGCGGTGCTTGTCTTTGATTGCACATTCTTGGACTTGTTCTTCTTGGTTTTCTTTTTCTTGGACTTGGTGACATACCCAAGTCCCTCTTTACCAGGATTTTACCTTTGCTTGCCAAGGACTTCATCAAGCACACCTTTATCCTTGTGATTGATGTCCTTGATCACTTCTTTTTCCACACTAGCATTTTCTTTGTGACTATATGTTAAGTTGGATGAGCTAGGAGCATCATATTTGGCCAATCGACTTTGAAGCTCATCATGTGACTCATTGATAATGGAGAAATCGTTTTTCAACGCCTTGTGAGCATTGTCAAGTTTCTCCAATTCCTCGGAGAGTCTATCATGATCAGCCCCAAAGTCAATCTTTTCCTTCTTTAAATTCTTTGCTTTGGTGACTGCATTGTCACGTTCCTTAACAAGTTTAGTCACAATTTCTTCATGTGACTCTTCAATAGACTCAAGCCTCTCTTCAAGAGAGACCCGAGCCTCTTCTTCTTCAAGAGCATTTTTTAAGGATGCAACTTCGAGGAGAACTTCATTTTGGGCCAGATGATCCATAAGAGCTTCAAAACGAACTTTGTGCTCACCTTGCAAGTTAGTATAGAAATAATCCAAAGCAATAATCTCTTCTTTAACCTTAAGACTAGTAGGATCATCCATGTCAATCATAGCCTTAGGAAAGGAAGAGTTAGAAGAAGTTACCTCGGAGCTTCTTGCCATGAGACAAGTAGCATTCTTGTTGATGATGTTTTCGTTCGGAGAGTCGAAGAGAGATGTTGAAGTAGATGTGGTGTCTATAGCAGCCACCTCTTGAGAGCTATCGTCTTCATCCTCATCTTCACTTCCCGATGAATATTCTTCTTGAGCCACTAGAACAATCTTTGGTTGCTTCTTGAAGGGAGCATTCTTCTTTACAAACTGTTTCTTGCGTGGAGCCTTTGACTTGTCCTTGAAAATAAGTATTCCTCCATTATCTTCCCTACTTTGATATGGACACTTAGCTATAAAGTGCAACCGATCAGCACAGTTGAAACATGTTATCAGCTTGGGACCATTTTCTTTTCTTCCATAGGCTCCACTCTTGCGTTCTAGTTCAGCTTTAGCCTTGGCTGGATATTTCCAAAAGTTTCTAGCATAAAGGGCCAAGTATTGTCCGTGGATCCTTTTTATATCCTCGGGACAGTCCAGACCTTCTATGGCATATTCATCATGATCAATCACACTAGTCTTCAAGGCCACGTTGACCCCCTTTTGCATCCCCATAGCTCGAGCACGAGCATCTTCGGCATTCTTGGCAGCCACTTTGAAAACGGCCATTTCTCGCATTACCTCATTGGATGTCATGAGGTGATAGTTATGCCTACCTTGGAGACTTTTCAAATCTGTGGGCTCAAATGGCATAAGAGCACTGCCATACTTGCGCTTGATCCATGCATCATCAACATGAGCGGCACCATGGTTTCCGAAATTTGTGGCTATTGCCTTAAGCCTCCTATACATGTCTTCATGGTCTTCTCCATCCAACATATATAATCCTTCAGCTTCATTGCTCAATGCATCATATCTATTCCTTTTCATACTTTCATTTCTGATGAAGAGCTCGGTGAGAGCATCCCAAGCTTCCTTAGTTGTACTAAGATGCTGAATGTGTGGCATATCTTTGTCACCCACACCAAGCTGTATCATGTGTAGAGCTGTAGCGTTGAGTTGGCTATCAACAACTTCTCTTCTTGTAAGATTGTTGGGATTTCCAACATGAAGACCATTTTCGATGATCTTCCACAACTCTATGGAGAACTGCACACATGAGATTTCATCAAAAATTGCCATTGAGTAAAAGTAGATGTAGAAATTTTGGGTGGATCACCCCTATTATGTATATGTGGGTGAGGGATAGGTGGATCAGGGTAATACACATGATAAACCTCATTATATCCATCCTTACCGCTATCCTTTTTCGAGGAGGAGCTCTTACTAATGTCATCACCAACCACTTCGTTATCTTTGAAAACAGTTTTACCCGTTTCCTTGGATTGCGGAGTGATATTCTCAGAGTTAGATGGAGGTGATGCTGCGGATGTGGAGAGACGCATTATCAATTGACGCATCTCTTCCATGTTAGCCTCCATTGAACTCACCAAGGTTGTTTCCAACGTCTTGAGATCGTTCATGGTGACTACCTCCGGAGCATCACTCCCATCTACCTTGGAACCCATACTTCTCTTAGGCGGTTAAGCCCGAAATAAGAGTCGGGGCTCTGATACCAATTGAAATGGATCGTATGGGCACCTAGAGGGGGGGTGAATAGGTGCTAACCAATTTTAATAATTTTTAAATTTTAGGCTTGACACAAAGTAAATTCTCTAGATATGCAACTATGAGAATTTCCCTATATGCAACCCTAACTACTAAGCATGTAAAGAGAGGAGCGAGGAAACCGTAGTGGAGCACGCGGAGACACAGGGATTTGTTTTACCGCAGTTCCTTCCTTGTTAAGGGAAGTACATCTGCGTTGGAGGGGTGAGCAGTTCTAAGACCACCACGCCATAATAGGCCTCACCCTATTCTCCGATGGATCTCGCCACGAGAGGCCTGATCCACCTTCTCCACTATTGGATCCCTTCGAGGCGGGAACCAGTGCCTTTTACAACACTATCGGGGCACACACCAACAACCGAATTGGGGGCTCCCGAGATGATAACAAGCTGCCACAAGAACAAGGTTTATCAATATAAACAAAAACAAGGATCTAGGTATTTGTAAGAAATACTAGATCGGTGGTTCTCCAAATGAATGGAGAGTAGATGAAGCGCTTGATTGCTGATGATGAAGATCGAGTTCTCCTCCTTCGATTCCCCAAGGGACGGTGCCTTTGGGTGGATCTAGGTGGAGCTCTCTTGGATGAAGGTTGCAGATCAGATCTCGTGTTTTTCGAATGAATCAAGAGATCTGGCAGGAGGAGGAAGGCTGGCTTAAATACACCCTCCCTAGATCTGTCCGTTGAACAACTTTGGGGGCGGATTATCCGCCCCCCACAAGGGGCGGATTATCCGCCCCCTTGGGGAAACTCCGCCCCAAGGGTGGATTTTTCGGGGGAAACTCCGCCCCCTCTCTAGGGCTGGCGCCTCCTGGGGCGGATTATCCGGCCAGGCCGGAAAGTCCGGCCAACACTCCGCCCCCTCTCTAGGGCTTGCGCCTTGGCGGTGAGCAAGGGGGGGGCGGACAATCTGGCCCCCCGAGGGGTGGATTATCCGGCGGGGCCAGAAAATCCGGCCAAAACTCCGCCCCCCTTCTGGGGCTTGCGCCTGCTAGGGAAGAGAGAGGGGCGGATTATCCGCCCTCCAAAGGCAGAATCCTTCTCCATTTTTCTCAAAGAGAGCTGCAACACTTCAACACACATCAAATAATCCTTGATATTGTTATCTAATACACAAAACACTAGGGATTATAAAATGTTCTTTCAGCTAGCCAATCTTCTACATCCATTGGTTCAGGAGCTGATGCAAAAGGTAACGGCCTGGCATTCTGGAAGTCAGATAGACTTACTCCTCCACCTTCAGGTGCCCTCTGATTTGCTCGTCCTAGCAGCTCTTCCATGAACTTGTTCTGGTTCTCTTGCATAATTTGCATGCACTGCATAAAGTCTTCTCCATTAACGGCCTCATTGGTGGTGGTGGTGGCAATGATCCCTAATTTGCTGCATCTGCATCGGCCTTCTCCTTGGCCTCTCGCTCCATCCGCTGCTGCTCAGTTTAGATTTCTACACCCGTATCCACGACCCTCTAGTCCTGCAACATAAATCGAATACTCATAATTACATCATGCACACGTGTTCTGAGATCGACTTTACGCACAGAACTAGTCACACAATGAAGATCCAAAGAAAATCCAAATATGCATTTCACATTTTATACATAATATCATAATAATACAAAGTCATTACAACATATACCATATAGGTCTAATCACAAAACTACCTTATTCATCTAACTATCTTATTTCTTGGAGTACAATACACGGTACTTGATATCACTAACTAGTTGCCTCCTTCTAGTAGTAACTACGTTCATCATACATGTCTGATGTCCAACCGTGATGACGTGTTGTTTGTCGCATAGTTTGTGGAACAAATGGCCTTTCAGAAGGAACATACTCTGTATCTGAAGTGTCAGGACTTGAGTCATTACTCAACCTGAGCGCATTGACTCCCTCCAGATCAGCAGAAAATTCTTCAGAAACATATTCAACATTATCTCCCGCCTGCATCTCCTGAGCTTCATTCCTTGAGTTGTCAACAGGATACGCAGATCCTGCTGCTTCCTAGGTGCTTCTTGGGGCAAGATAGTTAAACACTGGATAATGTATATTCCCTGGGTTTTGAGAAGATGTTGATGATTCAAACACTCTCTCCTCAGGATCTTCTTCTTCCTCCTGAATATCTATCGACATGGCATTTCTACTACTGTTACTAGGGTTAATCCTTGCACCCATCCAACTAGATTGTCTAACATTTCTGTCAGAACCATCTGTGGACATCTGGTGTTCATGAGATCCTTCAAATGATCCCCTTATCCAACCATAAGAATTCTCAATAGGAAGTTCTGATTCAGAACCATCCCCTGAGCCCTGTGGTACTGCATACCTCATATCCATAGTAGGATCATATCTAGGTTCAGGACTTGGTGAATAAGGATATGGTATAAAAGATTCAGGATCTATAGGGACATCCTTAAAGATAGGTGTTGCACTACTACCTGCTTCCTTCTCTAACTGGAATGCTAACTGCTTCCTCCTTTCCGGATCAGTTAGATCCTCTAACATGTCATTCTTATCTTCAACAATCACTTGATGTGTCTTCTAAAAAGACGCAACGAGTGTTCAGTATCTATCCATAAACTTGGAGTCTAACTTCGGATGCTTCTTAACCAAAGTAAGATGATACGGTATAGGCTCCGAGTCTATAGAATCATGAGGTATCACAGAGAATGTGCTACCTTCTAACTCCTTGGATTTATGCTCCTAGATATTAGCTATCGCCCCCACAATCGCAACATGATATGCTGCTAAATGACTCCTACCTTCACCTATAGGTAGATCGTGATATAATCCAAGCTCCTCTGGAAGTTGGATACTCACACGATACTTGGATAACATCTGACCATCATAGTAGGTTATAGTATTCACTGGAATTCTAGTTGGACAACTGAAGATCTTTAAAAGTTGACGAAGTTGGTCTGTGAATGATCCTTGATAATCACCAAGAGTCTCCTCTTTCCTTACCAAAGTCTATTTTGGAAACTTTGGTGCCATAACTCTGTATATCAGAAAAATAATTTTTATTAGTAACCAATAATATATTGCATCATAACAAAGAATTATCGCACTAAAACATATAACGGAATATTCTCATTTGAATACCCATTATATTACTTTTAGATAATAATTTATCGTTGCTAAACTTTCCTACAGGTAATACCCTTTACTAGGTTTCCAACCTAAGGTCAAAGCAATTTGCTCTGATACCAACTGCGGTGACCCAGCATACCACTTCATGTGTAGTACACTATAGTCGTTGACATGACATCCACAAAACACCGTTCCGTAAATATCACATCCCTCAGAGTGGTACAACAGAAACATTGTGGGTCCATATTCCAAACATTCACACATTATTATTATTACAATACCAGAAGTTCAGGACTTCAAAAGGTTTCAACTTACAAACCAAAATATAAAGTGTTCCAGCGAAATTTAAAAGTAGCAACTCCGACTAGGAGTTGAGCTCAGCAGCTTATTCTATAGAGTTCATGCTGCTCGGATCCGTTGGTTACTACTAACTAGGATACTTCGTTGGACTCATTGTCATCGACACCATAGCGGATTTCGTAATCCACTCTTTCAACACCTCCTGACAGGTTAGACGCTTCGTAGAACACATCTTCTTGACATTCAGCTGCATACATTGGCACGTCTTTGGAATCCTCAGAGTCTAAGCAAGGGATCAAAGGAAAGGATGAGTAACAGCGTTACCCAACAAGTTCATTATATGCAAGGTGGGAAGTTTGATGCTCTAACTACCACCTCGGATTATAAGTCCTTGGCACTATGCAGTTTTTGTAAATCTTTCTTCAAAGATTGATTTTATTATAAAAACTATGACAATCAGCCTTCACAGGTTGACCAGAACTTTCGTGGAGTTCCTTTCCTTCCACGTTCGTAGCTCCTTCCCGGAACAGGGAGTAACAAGTTACAATTCTTACACTCTGCAGAGGTGTGTTACTTTACCCATGAGAGATCAACTCCTTGTTGCACAACCGGGCGTACTTTCCCATCCACAATTCCATGATGTGGGGCCCAATAGTTGGTCCAAGCCAATCACTGCCCCCTTCGTGACCTCGCATGCCTCCTTGGTGTACACCATGCCCACATAATGAATTACGGCAATGGTTTGTACAAATCGTTAGATGCCAGAACTATCGTGGGACGATGAGGGTTCCCACCCATATGCTGCATATCCTCTACGGAATTACCAATTAATATGCACGCTACAAGGATAACAGCCACGACCTGCACATCTGGCTTCATGCGAGAGGAAGAAGATACAGCTGACTTCTCCGTCCCATTCCAAATCTCATGGCTAACCCGTAATATACGGCGCTAGAATCACTGATGTCAGGGGTTATTAAGTCCCTAATTGATCATCATTGTTGCAAATAGAACCCTAAGTTCTATTGCTCCATTATATCATCACTTAGGATGATATCTATGATTTCTTTATTTGTGAAAATAATATTTTCTTTCTTTTAGAGTATAAATGATAACACACAATTTGCAAATACTTTGATAAAGACTCTTCAAAGGATATGAGCAAGTGATGAACTTGCCTTGTGATGGCAAGGTAGTGAAGTCTGATGCTTGCATTGGACCTTGAGCTTCTATGTCTACAAAAACATCATTATTGCCTGGTGAGGACAATATTTAAAGAAGCAAAATGATTATGCAAAGTAATGTAATGCATCATTTAACTTGATATGCATTCTCCCCATTATTATAAAAATTCTTTTTAATAATAAAGGATTTATAAATATTCATTTTTTATAATAGAATATTGTATTCTTTTATTTTATTTCCCTTTTATTTGACTTTTATTGATTTAATAATTCTTTTAAGAATTATCACTTAAATATAAAAAATTGTTATTAAATATTTGTTTAGTATTTTTCTAAAATGCTACAATATTAATATATGATGAAAGTAATTTTTATTTATTTTTATCATCTTTCAATAATTTTGTAAAATTCCATTAGGAATATATAAATTACAAAATTCTTAATAAAATTTATATGTCTAAAATTTTATCTCTTAATTTGTTTGGATGGTGTGGATTATTGTGAATCCAAAAATATTTTATTTATAATTTTTGGACTTTTATTTATTTTCTATAATTTAAAGTTTAGGGGCATTTTGGTCTTTTTCTACTTATTAAAACAGGCCTTAAAGGTTTTTTTGGGCTGACTTATTCTTATTGGGCCCTTGTGGCCCATTAGGCATAGTCAAAACAGCCACCCTGAAGGGTTCTAGCCCAACCCAGCCCACTCACTCGCTGTCTCTCTCTCGATCTCACCTTTCTTCTTCTTCTTCTCTCCTGACCCCGTGGACAGCGATGACGTCATCGTCGATTTGCGCCGCCGTGGTGTGGGGTGAGGTTGTCGACCATGCTCGTCCATCTGGTCCAGTTTGATTTGATCCTGGGGTCCTACCCTGGTCAGGCTAGCCCCTTCCCGAACCCTAGGGTTTGGAGAAAGTGCTGCTGTCGCCGCCGCGGACCCGTCCTTGGTGAGGTGTGGTGCCCGTGTACTGCTGTGGCCGCCGCCGTGGCTGGTGCAGGTTGCAGTGCCCTCTGGGCTGCTCCCTGTGCCGCAGCGGGCTCGTCGGCCATTCTGCTTCCTCTTCAATTCGTCAGCGAGGACCCTAGTGAGTTATGTCTTCGTGGATCCTAGTTCATCTTATCATCTTGGATGCCCTTGTGTGTATCTAGTGGCCAGTTATAGTTTGTGCTTGTATTGCTACTAGGGTTCATCTCTGGTGCTTGTAAGATGCTCCTATGACCTGGTTATGCTGTTTAATGGGGATTTGGGTGCTCTACACCCCAGTGTTAGTGGCCAGTCCCATTTGATTGTGTGATGCTATTCTTGATCTATGACTAAGGTTGGATTAAATACTAGGGTTGCATAGTATTGCCTCTGGTTAGTACTCTGGTGAATTGATGTGTTTATCTGTTGTCAGTATCTTGATAGTGGCAATGATCTAGTCAGTGAGAATTTACTGACTTAGTTATTGTTGGCTTGCCAGATTATGCTTCGTCTGAGTTTTATTCAATAGAATCTAATGATTCTTTTATCATGAATAAATAATTAGGATATGATCCTCGTGTCTAATTCCAGGGAGATGATTTGATAGATTGGACTATTTGATTGTCTTTGTGATAAGGTCAGTTCTTATGAAACCTTATTAAGATGGTACATAAGTAGATCTTGTTACTGACTATACTTATAGTCATTTATGGGACTTGATGGATGTTGATAGATAAGTTGGGAAACTTATTGTTTGATCTAGCCAATGATGCTGGTCTGAGGCTCTAGGAACTAAGCTCCTATGTTACTGTCATTTTCTAATTTGGTTAAGACATCAACTACTTACTAGATCTTAGATCCTAGTTGGTTAATATATATGGTTTTGTTTGTGGCTTATAAAATCTGAGGTGCTACTCCTTCTTGGAGATGTGCCCAGATTTTGTAAGAACAAATGATAGAATATAGAGGTTGCCTTTGGTATTACCAATTCTGTGAGGCCATGAGAATTTGGTGTTTTGAAAAGAGTTTGATCTTGATCTTTATGTTTAAAACCTCTAGGATAGCTTCACCCCACTTGGGTGATTATTGAGAGGTTGTCTTATGCATCAGCATATATATTTTGCTTGGATAAGATAAACAGATCACATGGTTGTTTATGATGCTCACCACAAAATCTATGTTGGTGATGGCTTGATGTGCTGGTGGTGTTGCTGGTGGTGTTGCTGGTATGATCCAGTTCTTCTCCTCTTGATGCTTGTGCTTGGCCTTGAGGAACTCTGCTCCTCCTAGATCCTATGAGCTTGACCTTGCTATTCACCTGATCCTTCCCCTCCTTATGTCACCATCAAGTGATATGTGTCTTGATCTGGTGTGAGATGATGTTGCTGGTTTATTTGGCTCTGGCTAAGCTAGCTATTCTTGTGTGTGTAAGCAGTGAAGAGATGCACTAGTGCTTCTCCACGGCTGTGTTGAGCAGTTTTGTGTTGCTGGGCTGTTACTAAGGTGCTGACAGCACACACCATGCAATTTGGTGTGTGTCCTATCTGTGTGCTTGCTGTGCATCTTGTGGATATGCTCTGAATTGGAGAGTTACTGTTATCTGGTTACTTTTACTTGGCTGGTGAAACTTGCCCCTCCTTGATGTTATTTGACTTATGGCTTAAAATTATGAAAGATACATTCTTTCATATTGGTGAAACTTGCCACTTTTTATAAGATTACTCCATGATGAACCTTGATCAGTGCACTTCACTGACAAGTTTGAGAGTAAAACAATGCTAATCCTAACTTTCTTTTTCCTATTTAGTTTCTGTTTATTTTGCAGGTACAAATTTGAAGATGAAGATTTTAGTTTATTTTTCTTTATAGAATAGTCTAATGTAATCTTCTTTATCCTTTTGTAATTTTAGTTCCATTCTTTCGTAATCTTCATTTTATTATTTTGTAATAAAGATTATACTATTATCAATAAATAAATATTATTCTTCATTTATTTACTATTGTAAAAATTGTGGATGATTTTTATATGTTACATTTTTGTAACTTATTTATTAAATGAAAATATGAAATAGATATTCATATTCTTAATTGCTTTCTTAAGATAAGGTTTGAGTTATATTAGTTAACTCTTACTTAAATCAAGATTCAAACATTAATCAAAAATCCATTTGAATTATAATCCAAACACTCAATGTTTTAAATTCAAATTTCATTTCCCAAAACACATAACTCCACAAGATCATATCAAAGTCTATAACAATCATCCTTTAAGACTAAACCTACTCTCAAAGTATGAAAGAAACCTTGATCACTTTAGGTTTTTTATTTGGCGAAAAATTTACCCCCATTTTCACATATGAATGCATGCAGCATTCCAAATTCCTAAATCTACCCTTCGTGAGTTCCTAAATGCTGGGATGTTACAGTAGGGTGGGAGGAAGGTTTCTCTAATAACAATTGTTATTTAGCAATTTCTCTATTATTTGTAGGGTGGGAGGAAGGTTGCTCTAATAACATTTAGCAGGAGTGGAAGGAAGGTAGGCTATTTGAATGAAGAACCAAATTACCAATTGCTCTATTATTTGTGTTAATGTAAAAATGTTATTAATATTGAATCAATTGGTACTTTTTGAGCTCTAATTGATGATATTTTTTTTACAAATGACATCCATTGTTTACAAATGTTATTGATATTGAATCGATCTTTGCAAAAGAGAGATCAAGATATTGTTAATGCAATGTCACTTATTATACCGACAAAGGATCAATGGCATATAAAGTGTTGATTTGATGATACTTGATACTTTTATCGAGAATAAATGACATATTGCTCTTACTCATGGCGACGTCTAGTGTTGAAATGGTATTTTCTACGATGAGTCTTGTGAAGAACAAGTTGATAAATAGCATGGGTGATGATCTCTTAAACCATTGCTTAGTGACATTTATTGAGAGAGATGTGTTCTTGAAGGTAAGTGAAGAATACATAGTTCATACTGTCATGAAAATACGAGAATGTAGAGTTACCAAATAGCTATATTGATGTCATGTAAGACTATTTTGTTTTATTTCGACATGTAAGACTCTCTTGATATTTTTTACTATTTGTATTGGAATGATTAATTTAAAACATTTTTATTAAACTACAATGTTGTGAATCAATTATCTACTTATATTATTCATTTGGTAATTTTTATCGCATAAATGCTAGTGCAGAATTTTTAGCGTGCCCACCCTACAGTTTTTGCGGTGACCCAGCATACCACTGCATGATGTAGTACATTATAGTCGTTGAAATAACACCAATGAAACACCGTTCATTAGTATTATATCCCTCAGAGTGGTACAACAGAAACACAGCAGGTCCAAGACATGACTATATGTTACAACTCAACTCTTTACACAAGATCTAGAGAACATTCTAGGTTAAAGAGAGATAAAGAATCTTCTTACAAAGAAGAATTATAAATAATCAACTCAAATCTAATATACTAATAGAATAGTATCTAAACTATTGAGGCTTGCATTGCTGCTATTGCAATACTCTATAGAAGTAGGTTCTATGGCTAGAGATTCTATTCTTATCTAATCAGCAACTTCGTCTTCCCTTGAGTTGATGTATGTGTTGACTTTCTTGACTTTATTGAAGAGCTTTAGCTTTTGATGATGATTCCTAGAGCATGACTTGATGTAGATATCGTTTGTACTGGCTTTAGAACCTAGCAAGGGTTAAGAAGATACTTTGAGTACGAGCGTACTCAGCAAGTTCACTAGAAAAGGAGTGTTTGATGCACTATATCTACAGCCACAGACCATAGGTCGTAGGCCATGCAAGTTTTCGTAAACATTTCTTCAAAGGTTGCTTTTATTCTAAAAAGCTATGTCCTTCAGCCTTCACGGGTTTACCAGAACTTTCATGGAGTTCCTTTCCCGCCGCGTTCGTATCTCCTTCCCGGAACAGGGAGTAACAAGTTACAGTTCTTACACTCTGCAGAGGTACGTTACTTTACCCATGAGAGATCAAATCCTTGTTGCACAACCGGGCGATCTTTCCCGTCCACACTTCCTATGGTGTGGGGCCTAGTAGATGATCCAAGCCAATCACCGCCCCCTTCGCGACCTCGCATGTCTCCTTGGTGTACACCATGCCCACATATTGAATTCGGCAATGGTTTGTACAAACCGTAAGATGCCAGAACTATCGTGGGACGTTGAGGGTTCCCACCCATATGCTGCATATCCTCTACGAATTACCAATTAATATGCACGCTACGAGTGATAACAGCCACGACCTGCACATCCGGCTACATGCGAGAGTAAGAAGATACAACTGACTTCTCCGTCCCATTCCAAATCTCATGGTTAACGCGTGATATACGGCGCAAGAATCACTGGCGACATTGGTTGTTAAGTCCTAGATAATATGTTCCTTTACCACCGGAACTTTCATAGTAGGTTATTACCTCATGTTAATTAACCTATAATCATATTATTATGAAAATAGTGTTTTCTAACCTTTTTCAAATGCAGGTGATGACAACACTGGATTTGCAAAATACTTTACAGAAAATATTGAAGGGACATGAGCAAGTGTGAACTTTCCTTTTGTGATTGCAAGATTATGCACTCACGGTCTTCGAGACAATATAAAAGATCCAATATCTGAAATCAGCATCATTGGTTCGGTAAGGACTAATGTTTAAAGAAGCAAGATGCTTTTATGCATAAGTAATTCTATGCATTTTGTAAAACTCCCAAATTGAATCCCCAATACTTTGAGTGAAGTGAATTCAAGTGATTCTTTTTAGAGTTGGTTTATCTTCAAATTTTACTGTATAAGTAATGACCTTTATAAGGAACCTAAGTGTTAACAATCCAAAATATGTAAGTAAAGTATAAAATGATGTGATTATGGTTAATTGTCATGTGGTGACTATGATAAAAGTCCTTGGGATTGAGTTGTTAAGAGTTGAAGAACTTATTATAAGATTGTTATTTGAAGTGGCAAAAAGAATAACATTTGAAGAAAAGATTTCCTTTATAATGTTTAAGCAATCTTCATTGTTGCTAAAATGTGATCAATGCCTTCTGGTATTTGATTGATTAGTTTGGACTTGAGATGCATTATGTCTTAATTGAAATAGACCAAATTTAACTATAAAAACATGAGTAGTGTATTAGACATGATGTTTATAACCTTTGAGACTAAAGTTAACTTTAAAAGAGTAAGTAAACTTAAGATGTAATATGTTTTAATTATTCCCAAGTTTTAGATTTATGATAGGTATAACTAAGGTGTGGAGTTATTCACTTTCTATTTAAGTGAATGATTAGATTAAATTTGTTTTGCTATTATGAAAACAATATGTATTTATTTAATGGAATCATAATTAGATGATCTTAGTAATTTGTTAGAATTTAAAGTTATGTTAATAGTGGTTAAGATATAATGATTATTCACCATATTATATAAATGGGTGATACCCAATGTTTATTTAAAAGGATCTTTAATAAGATTTTTAAAAGAATATTTTAAAGTTAAAAGTTATACTTAAATTTGATTATGAATTTAAGTTATGGGTTTGGAATTTGGTACAAAGACACTAATTGCTCGAGGTTTTATAAGAATTGTAATTATTTCTTACTTAACAACTATTTTTGAAGAATTCACAAAATAGGTATTAGGTAAGGATTTATTATTTAAAATATTAAAGACTTTTCTAATAATATATTTAATATTTTTCTAGTGTAATATATTTATTCAAGATCTTAAAATGAATTTTATTTATTTTTAAGTATTATATTTATTTTTATAAAATTCATCAAATAATTAAGTGTATTTAAATATTTGCTTTATGTTTTATTTGTAAAACTCTAAATTAGTATTTATTATGAAATAGTAGAGTTATATTGATACACAAAAATGGTTTTTTATTTATTTTTAGGGTTTTTGTTTTATTTTATAACATTTCATTTAAGATTTAGCGGTGTTAATAATTATTTTACTTTATATTTATTTTAAACAATTAAAATTATATTTTTATTAGGTAGATATTATTTTTGTGGTCATTTTGATATATCATATGTATTTTTGGGAATTTTTCTATATTTTTCTAGGGTATAAATTATGTTCAGGGGTAGTTTGGTCATTTAGTGATTTGATAAGTATTTTATTTTCTTATTTTTCCTTTAGAACCGGGCCAGGCTAACAAATGGGCCCATTTGGGCCCAACTTGGCCCATCTAGCTCAGGGTCAAACCCCACCCCGGCCCAACCATCCCACCACCCTCTCTCACATCTCTCATTCTTGTTTCTTTCCCCTCCTGGTTGCTGGCAACGCCGACATCGTCGGCGGCCCGATTCCGGCGAGGTAGGCCGTTGTGGTCGTCGCTGATGGTCGCCGGGGCTTCTCCTCCCTTAGGCCGACCTGGCTCTCCAATTGGATTTGTTCTTAAAGCCCCCTCGAGCTCGCCCCTTCCATCTTCTATGCGTCTAGGTTTCGGTATCCTGGTTCCGCCGAGCTCCAGTGATAGTTTGATGTTGTCCTGGTGGTGGATTGAGGTTGGTGAAGATATGATGGTGGTGTAGTTGGGGTCATTCTCTTCTATTCCGATGTCGGTGGGACGACAGTAGGTGCAACCCTGGCGTCTGAACTACGGTGGCCGTGGTGGTGTTGATGGGGGTTGAAGACTTCCTCGGGTTAGTATCACTCTGGCCGCGCGGGCACTACCTCGCCACGCCGTGGTGAATGCTTCTCGAGCGCCAGGTACACTCCCTCTATCTCACATCTGCTTCTCCCTCTGTTTATCTCTCTCTACTTAGTATCACACGTTGAATATTGTTCAAAACCAGTAGTATGGGCTCACTTGTTAATACAATAGAGAATCTGTGGCTATGTGCTGCAATGAGTTTCAGTTGGAGGAAGTTTTACTTATTCTTGGCATGGGATAATCTACAGGTGTTTGCTTAAATTGATTTGATACAAAGTTCTTTCCTGAACTACTTATTCACTGTTGTAATTGAAGGATTCAGTGATAAAACCCTAATCATTGGTACTACCGTGTACATATCTGTTGGCTAATCCTTGATCCATTGACTTGATTTACTAAAACATATGATTTATAAATGATGTATTTTCAAACAGAAAATGATTCCTATGAAAATTTGGTAGGAAAATGATTTGAAATAATACCCTATGGATGTAACTCATTCTTTTAACATGGGTATTTGATGTTGATCTTAGCTAGTGATTTCAGTGGCTTCTGATATTAGAATCTTCCTATTTTGGTGCCTCCATCTAGAGTGTGCACAGTGGTGTTCTTAGTATTATGATATGTTGCTGGATTAATTAGCTATTGGTTGAGATGATTCCTAGGTGAATTACTAGGAGAATGATTCAGATATTGATTGATTCCTATTTTATTATAGGAAGATGATTTACTTAATGATCTTTGTCATGTGTGGCTTAATAATAGATAATGTTATATTCACTGTCTTTTTTGAATCAAATGTCTACTATGATTCCTGAATTCATTTAGGAAAGTGATTATCTGATTCTTAGTACATATGGATGAACCTGTTGATACAGAGGTGCTACCCAGATGGGATATGCCCTGTACCATCAGTGTGGTGAGTATAGATCTAGTTTGAACTAGATCCATTGGTCTATGATGTTGGTCTGAGACTGTGCTAGGTAGAAACTAATGTTTTTACTTGCTGCTTTCTTTCTTAAATGATGCATAATCTCTAAGTATGATTCCTACAGTGCTTGGGAAAAATGATTTGCTTATATAATTTGTTGGAAATTGTACTTGTGGTTTTATCATAGAGGAACAACTCTGATGCTGGTTGCTACTGAGGTGCTACCCATAACTGGGATGTGCCCAGTAGCACCCATCCAGGGATTTACTTTCCTCTAGAGGCAAACTGGTAAATACCAGATTGGTCAAAGATGCACTGACTAATTCCTAAACTGTAGATGGGAAAAGATATTTCTTGTGGCTTTTACAATATCCAGTGATGAGTATACACCCCACTTGGGTGTATCTCTGAGGATTCAACTTAACCAACAAATCATGCCCAGACACTAAAGAAAAACAGATAGATGGTATGATCTGTTTGTGACTCACCAACTGGATGATGTTGGTGCTGTAGATGTGTTCTTGTCTTGATGATGCCCTTGCTGAGATCCTCTTTGATCAGGTGACTCTCCTCTTGGTTTGTCCTTGATTAACACCTGAACTTCTCCCTCCTCAAATGATCATTCTAGTAGTTGAGCTGGTGGTTTTTTTATATGAATGGATGGTGGCCTAGTTTGTGGTTGTGGTTGCTGAAACTCTCAGATTCCTGTGATGTTCTCAGTTGGTTTGGTAGTGATGTTATAAGCTTTAGAGAGGGAGCACTCTCTCTGCTACGACTGGGAAGATAACCCCCTTCCCTGTGAGTTCCCGTGTTGACAGCAAGGTTTGCTTGCATGCAGTGACTGTGTTGTGTGCCTGTTGGCAGATCAAGTGAAAAATTGATATTTGCTATCAATTCACCTTTTTACCACTTCATCTGGCTTTGGTGAAACTTGCCCCTGTTTATGCCAATGATGTAGGACTGAGGCACAATTAATGTGATAAGAACATATTCTACCATTTGGCCCCTTTTTAATCACTCTATGATGATATTGGCAGTAGCACTTCTCTGCCTAACCCGAGAGTTTATTTTCCCAACATTCTTTCCTTGTTCTTTTATTTTTCTACTAGATTTTCTTGTTTGCTTGTCCCATTTGCAGAGATCCAATAAAGAAGAAAAGATCAGGAAGATGAAGAAATCTCCTTGAAGATTAGCGTAGTGATTACTTTCTTATTGAAGTTTTCCATTTAGTAATTTCTTGTATTCCTTTACTTCTTGATTAATCCTAGAACATTGTAATAATATAGTTTAGGATTTTGTTTCTATAGTGTTTATTATTTTGTAAAGACAATGTAATATATATCTTCTTACAATAAATAATTCTTGTATTTATTTCATTTATGTAATCCCCTTTTTTCATTAACCTTTTCTATTTATTTATTTCATGTTAATTTACTTTTATTCTTCTGTTGTAAATCAATAATGTAATAGTGTATGTATATATGTATTAATAAAGAATCCCTTATATTTTTATTATAATCATTTCATTTCAAATTCTTTTTAAATTCAATTTTATCAATTGAATAATCAATTTTGAATTCCATTCTTATTATTGTTCTAATTCTTTTTCCTTTTGTATTTAAATTGCAATTATCCTTTCTAATTGGATATCTGTAACTATTGTATCTTATTTATAAATAAGAGTTCATCTCTTATTTCCTAATACAATTCAATTTCCCTTTACTATTTTATTTCAAATCCTTTTTGTATTCAAATTTATTAATTAAATATTCAAATTTTGAATTGTCTTCCCCTCCAACACAAAAGTATAGTAGAGGTCATGTCGAAATTCATTGCACCTGTCCTGATGTTTTCATCAGAACAAGAGAGACCTTGATTCCTCTATAGCTTCTTTTGTTTTGCGCGAAAATTCTCCGGATTTTCCGATGCATGAATGCAATGTACACACCTAGGTTCAACTTATTTCTAAGCTCTAATGCTGGAATGTTACAGTTTTTTCCTGCGTCCGCCACTGGAGCTATCCGTCCTGGACATTTGTATTTTTTTGTTAGTGAATAAAAAAGTACCACATGTGAAGGAAACATAATGGTTAAAATGCTTATGTTATTTACCTTTAGAAATGGAAAACCAACTCCAAGGTCCCTTTTCCCTATAAACTCAAGAAGACAAAACTGAAAAACATATTGTGAGATGGAGAAGAAAAACAATTTAGCGTTGTGCATTTGATATGAAACCAATATCGTCACTATCTATTTATTTATTTTGTGTTCCCTGTTTGTAGAACCATCTTCCCTACAATGGCAAAGGACAACAGGAATAACCATTTCATTCGACATTATTCCATGAATTCCTGCAGAGCCTGTGATATCATGGTAACTTCCACTTTTTTTACATAGTTGTCAGATAGAAACAACCAATAATAATATCCCCTGTAATAATACTATGTTACACAGATTCATGGATCCGTCCACGATAGAAATAACTAAATAATAATCCAACAAATGAAACAACAAGATAAGCTGACTAGTGATACACGGGATGACATCCATCCACGGAACGACGGAAGGCCGGCTACCACCCCCTCCGGACCCCCGACAGGTTGACTCGTTGACCGCCTGCAGCTACTTTCTTGATCGACCCTGGAATGGAATGAATAATCAGTTGGAGGAAAAAGTTAACGCATGGCCCGAATAGATAGAGATATAGATATAGCGCGATCTGTCAAAATTGTATGGAAGAGAAATGGACCGCGAAAACTACTGGAGGAAAAGGAGTGAGCCACCACAGGGGGTCGTCGGGAAGGTTACCTCGACCTGAGTGGCTGAGTGGGAGTAGCTAGCCAAGGGAGGACGCGGCTGCGGCGACAGCGACGTGGCCCCTGGCCCGGCGACGGCAGCGGCAGCGGCAGGACGGCCACCAGACGCGGCGCGGCAGCGGCAGCCAGGAGAGGAGGCCTCTGAACGCCCGCTTCAGCACCTGGCCCCTCTTGGGGACGACGTACCCGTGCCGTGGTGCCGCCGGCGCGGCGTGGACGCTCGCTGGCCCGGCCTTCCGTGGGCGGCTGCACGGCGGCATTCCGGTGGGGAGGGGACGCGCGCGGCCTGCGGCTTCTGGCGTGCGGTGGTCGACGAGGACGGAAGAGAGGCGAGGCTCCGTGTGGTGTATTTTGCTTCTGGCTGTGTGCTCTGTGTTACTGTGTAGCTCTCTCTTTTTTGAGAGAGAGAGAAGAGTGCTGTAGCTAGTGCTCTCGATCATGCCGCGCGACGCCCGGCCTTTTATAGGACGGGGTCACGGGGGCGAGGTGGTTGGTGCCGCCGGGATGATATGCTGATCTTGAACCCGGTTGGTTCATGCATGGTTGGGTTACTCCGGTTTGGTTAGGTTAGGCGCCATTCCTTTTTTGTTACATGTACGCTTCGTGTTCCAACTTCCAAGCACGTACTACGTGACACATACATAAGCTCACCGCCTGCTTGCTACATGCACACGTCGTACGTTACATACTGATCGACATGCATAGCGTGCATGATGGGGAAATTTTGGGAACCCGCATCGTCGATCTCGCTAAGTTAACCGGCTCGCTCAGGGGAGAGCAATGTCCGGAGGTCTGCTGATTAATAAACACGTAAACATCTTCGATGATCTATCCGGCCGTCTGGATATACGTCGGTCTATCCAACGTACGTGACGAGGCATCGGTCGAAACGGAGAGATTCCGGCGACGTACGACCGTACGTAGCTACTACCTAGACTAGAATCGGCTAGCTTCACTCATCATGCAGGCCAACTAGCTCACCTTATTGCAGGAAACAAGACCTAAACGCGTGGGTTCGTTTTTTCTCGACGGCCTCACCCCTTCGTTCGAAAAAAAAAATTCTAGCCCGCTCACCTCCTTCGCCGTTCCTTCCTCCACTCAACTTCCTGCTCTTTTCACACGCACACTTAACGCGGTAGTGAAGAATTTTGGGCGCCGATCGCTGCTGGGTGGCTTAATTTCTCTGCTTCCAATATGTATATAATATACTGTGGTGTAGTGTACTGTATTCTAAATGGCTCGTACACGTACGTACTACGTCCTGCCAGATCGTGACGCGCGCGCGGCTCGTTCGAAATCGCGCGCGCGCCACTCGATCGGAAAAGCGCGTCGGCGTACGTCTTGGGGTCTGGCTACGCGGACAAATTAACGGCGGGCTAAGTGTCTGATGGCAACGGATTTAGGGATAATAATATATATAACGCGCATGAACTGAAGAACAGATGGATGGGGTCCCTTCAGAGCGCTGCTGGGCCAGTTGCTTGCCACGTTAGCGTCGCACGTGCAGATACGACGTGCCCAAGCCGCCATACGTGTCAACCAGACAACGACGGTAAACAAAATTAATCTGATGTGGCAACGACGATAAAAAAAATGTAATCTGATGTGGAGCGAGCCAACGTGTGACAGAGCAATGAGTCGGCAGACATGCTGCTGATCATCACTGGCCACTTAGTTTAGTTCCCAGACTCGCAGAATGCCCATGGGAGATACCGAAAACAGTTACTGCTAGGAAACTACTCCACTGGTAGCACTGACAACCGCCGGACGACAAGGCTAGTGAGACCGGGAGTGACGGTTGTGCGAGATCCACCGCGTGCGTGCGTGCGTGCGTACGTAAGATTTTTTCTATTTTTGGCCTGGACCGCGGGAGCCTGCGACTAGGTTCCTCGCGCGTCTGAAACGGACCTGAATCCGTGTGTTTGTTTCCTGCAGAACGCCAATAATATCCTGAGCAATAATTAGTTCAAGTGCCAATAATAAGCTACGTGCATAGCGCCAGAGATCGAGCCGCAGCCCGACCTGCCTTGGCCGTGATGCAGGAGGACCCTTTCATCACGATCAGACAAAGAAGCAGGGAACATCGGCGAGCTAGCCTGGGTGGATAAAGCTCGTACTACTACGTCTTAGTCTTCCTGACTCGATCGATCGCTCGCCGTACTGAGTCAAGACGAAATTTCCGTGCAAGTAGTAGTTCAGTACGCATGCATCGCAGCAAGGACGCTAGCTGTAACTAAATTCTATGCCGCATCGTCCATGACGACGATATATACGCCCTCATCAGTTAACACTAGCAGTACTGTCGCTCCGTACTTCACTTTCCACATGATGCGGGGGTGGGTGATGAATCGATGTGAGCGTTCGTTCATACGGCAGCATCGAAGCAACTGTAGGTGGAGTTGGAGAATTGGGGAGACGGGGAAGTGTGTCTGGCCGCCGGTACGTGTGCTCTGCCCGAGCGGCCGAACACGTCTGACGTCTCCCGGCCGTGTCGCTCTCTCCTCCCTCGGAGCTTTACCCTGCAGCCCCGGCTAATCAAGCTAACACACTAAGCGACATGGTTCGGTAGACGTCATGCGTGACTCATCGTGTCACACTACATCGTTACGCGGCCGTGGTCACGCTGGGATCGCCTTCTAAGGCGTGGGTAGGTAAAGCAATCATCGGTCAAGTCATGCATTGCATCAAGGGTAGGAACTCAAGAAAGGGACTCGGGAAAATGAAATGAACAACTGGATTCTGACAACAAAAACATACTAGATACGACTTGACTGAAAAAGACACGAGGTCAATTCTCCAGCCGTTGCTCAATTCTCCCAGAGAGATCTAGAGTGCACTATCTACTACTCCCTTCGTTTTAAAATATAAAATATTTTAGGTTTATATATAAAATGTATCTAAACTTGTTTTAGTGTCTAGGTTCAAATGAATCTAGACATTACCTCTGAATCTAAATACAATATGAAATATATTTTTCAAAACAAATTAACTTTGCCAAAACTATTTTACTTTTTTTTTTCAAGGATACGTCCCCCAAGACGTATCGTTTTCATAGAAGGAGGGCCAAGCGGCCAACGCACCGTGGCACAAACGCCAGGGATACAACTCCACGCCATCCTAAAGACAGCACACACATAACCTAAACAACTACTCGCTGCATCTCCACCTATCTACCTGTCCTAGACAGTCGCGGAAAAGTCGAGCAGTCCTCCAGATGTCTGCCTCCGTGGTGATCTTACGGATGACCTCTCTAGGAGAGGGAGCGGCCCCTTCGAAGACCACGTCGTTCCGGTGGCGCCATAGCGTCCAGCAAACCAAAGCGATTCCTGTCCAGAGATCGCGCTCGCGGCTCTTGCCGCCCCGCTTATCTTGGAGCCAAGCAACAAACTTGGAATCGTGTTCCGGCATCCAGTGTCTCTTGTTCCACCAGCCCAGGCAGGTTGCCCAAACCTCACGGGCCAGGACGCAACCCATGAAAAGGTGATCGATGGTCTCTCCACACTGGTCGCGAAGGCGAGCCGGATGTTGGAGGCCACGCCGGCTAAGCCAATCGGCGGTCCAGCACCTGTTTCTCACGGCTAACCAAAGGGTCACCTTGCAACTAGCAGGGGCTCGGGAGCGCCAGATCTGAAGGGCTCCGGCCATAGAAGTCCGCCCGGCAAAGAGGGCTGTAGCAAGATCGGGCCGTAGTAGCGATTGGGTCCCAGTTCCACTTGAGGACGTCCTGCGATCCCTCGGTCAGGGTGATTGCTTCAATACGGTCTGCCACTTCAAGGAGCTCCCTGATGGCTGCTGCGCCAAGATCCGGGGTGATATCATGCAGCCAACCCCCTGCAAGACCTTCGCGCACACGCCGCGTGGATACTGCGCTTGGTGGGACCGCAGCAAAGAGGCTTGGTGCCACGTCACAGAGCCGCCCGCATGGGAGCCACTTGTCCGTCCAAAAGAAAGTAGACGCGCCATCCCCAATCACCGAGGAAGTCACCGCGTCGAAGAGACGCCTCGAGAGCTCTAGGACACGGATGTCGAGGCCATGCCATGGCCTATCCACCTCCACGCGCTTCAACCACAGCCATCTGGATCTCAAAGCGATGTTCATGAGGCGCAGGTTGGGGATGCCAAGCCCCCCTAGATCTTTCGGCATGCACACCCTGTCCCAAGCCACTAGGCAGTGCCCGCCGTGTATGTCTTTCCTCCCCTTCCAGAGGAACCCGCGGATGATCTTCTCGATGGTGGTGATAATCTCTATGGGAATATCGAGGGACATCATGGCGAAAATAGGCATGGCGGATAAAGTTGTCTTGACGAGTTCGAGCCGCCCCCCTCTGTTGAGCATGGAGGCTTTCCACGATGGCAATTTGGCGGCCACCAAATCTACCAGCGCTGCCGACGGCTTCCGCAGGGAGAGTGGTAACCCTAGATAGCGGAGGGGGAACTGCTTGATGGGGCAGTGCAACTCCCGCTCCACCAGGTCTCTGTCCTGAGCCGAGCACCTAATCAGGTTGGCCGAGCATTTGTTGAGGTTGGTACGGAGACCAGAAGCCTCCCCAAAGTCCTCGATGATCCCGGAGATCACCTGGAAATCCACCGTTGATGGCCTTAGGAAGGTGACCACATCGTCAGCGTAAATCGATGTGCGGTGTTGGAGGCCTGTGGATGCAAGTCGTGTGAGCAGTCCCTGAGCCTCTGCCTTTATGACCATTAGGTGGAAAACCTCCATGATCAGGATGGAAAGCTGTGGGGAGAGCGGGTCTCCTTGTCGAAGGCCACGCCTGTTGGCCATCTTCGCCCCTGGGCACCCGTTCATCAAGACGCGTGTGGAGGCTGTGGAGAGTAGCGCGCATATGCACGTGAGGAGGCGCTCTCCAAACCCCAACTTCCTTAGCACTTCCAACAGGAAGGCCCAGTCCATAGTGTCAAAAGCTTTGGTGATGTCCAGCTTGAGTAGCACCGCTGGAGTCTTGCTGGTGTGTAGCTTGCGGGCTGTCCCCTGCACCATCATGAAGTTGTCGTGCAAACACCGTCCACGCACGAAAGCACTCTGATGCACCCCCAATAGTTGTGGGAGGATCGGGGCAACACGGTTGGCAATCACCTTTGCCACCCACTTAGCGATTCCGTGAATCAGACTGATCGGTCGGAAGTCCCGCACTTCTTCGGCGCCTGGCTTCTTGGGTAGGAGAGTAACCAAAGCATTGTTTACCAATCCAAACCCACGGCTATCTAGCCTAGAGAGTGAGTGGAAAGCATCCATAACATCCTCTTTGATGATGCTCCAACAAGATACGTAGAAGCGGGCAGAGAATCCATCAGGTCCAGGGCACTTGTCCAACGGCATGCCTCTGATGGCTGCCAAAACTTCCTCCTCCATGAATGCACTGTCAATGTGTTGGAGATCAACCGATTGTACACCTAAGAAGTCCAAGTCCAAAGAGAACGCCTCGTCTCCTGCCACACCGAGCAGGTTCTCGAAGAAAGTGTCCACGGCTTCTGCCTTTTCTACGTGGTCCGAGATCCGCACATTGTCCACCAGGAGATGATTTATGAAGTTCTTACGCCTCCGATGGCTGGCATGAGTGTGGAAGAAGCGAGTGCATGCATCTCCCTCTCGTAGCCAGAGGATCCTCGATCTTTGTCGTGCCAGCGTCCTCCCAAGGGAAGCTAGTCCCAGGAGTTTCTTCTTGAGAAGGCAACGCAGTCCACGCTCCTGAGGCGACAGCTGTCTACTCTCCATGGCAACATCAAAGCGGAGGATCAACTCTGTGGCTAGGAGGATCTGAAGCTTAACATTCCCGATGAATTTGGAGCTCCAACAAGAAAGTCTTTTAGCCACAACTCGCAATTTTGCATCGAGTCTCTTGAAGGGGTTCGGCTCCCACTGTTGTGAGGCCCACGCTTCCTGCACCACTTCTAGGAAGCCATCAACTTTGGGGCCAAGGACTGAACCGGAAACGTCGTCCCACGTTGAAGGTCCGGCAAGGCACAACAACAAGGGCGATGGTCCGACGGGCACGAGGACATAGCCGAGAGGAAAGCGTCGGGGTAGCGCGCCTCCCAGTCCACTGTCGCGAAGACCCTGTCTAGTCTCTCCAAAGTGGGGTGTTCCCGTTCATTTGTCCACGTGAATCTGCGGCCATTGAGGTAGAGTTCCTTGAGCTCCAGAACCGCAAGGGTCCGCCTAAACTTGGCCATCATGCGTCGATGTAGGGTCCCTTGGTTCTTATCCTCCGGATTGAGGATGAGGTTGAAGTCACCGGCAATGATCCACGGACCGTGCGCAGTCCACGATGTCTTGCAACTCTTGGAGGAAGACACGCTTGTCCACGTCGCTCTGGGGTCCGTACACACCAGTGAACCACCAACTGTGATCCACACCCGTAGAAATGCGAGCAGTGATCGCATTGTCAGTGTAGTGGGGGTGAGTGACGGATACCAGGCTAGATTGCCATGCAAGAAGGATTCCACCACGGGTCCCTATCGCCAGCAAGAAGAAAAACTTGTCGTAGGAGGGGCCAAGGCAATCCCTCACCACGCGGTCTGAGATTACCGCCATCTTGGTCTCCTGCAGGCACACCATAGCGGCTCGAGCTGGGGATAGAACCCGCGAAATTGCTAAGCGATGAGCCGGGGAGTTTAAACCACGCGCGTTCCAAATTCCAATGGAGAAGTCCGGATCATCCATTATTACAAAAAGAGAAAATATGGTGAGGGATCAAGATTGGGCGGTCGCTACTCAAACTAGGCACTCCACCGGTGGATCGTCATACATGGGCAGGGCCTCAGGCATCCATCCAAACAAGCGAAGTACTGAAGGGTTTCGCGTCATAGTAAATCAAAATTTTCTACGGAGCGAACAGAAGGAAAGCCAAGATCTAATCTAGGAGATGCAAACAATGAGAGAGATTGGATTAGATCTTCATACCCTTGAAGATTCGCCTGAGCGTTGAACGGAGCGTGGGTGATGTAGTCGCTTCTCCTCCTCGCGATCCGATCCGATCTAGCACCACAAGTGGCGGTGCCTCCGTGAGATGCACACGCAAAGACTCGGCGCCTCCTCCTTCCTCGGACCAGCGAGTATGGTGGAGAGATAGATTGGATCTACAACACGGCGTGGTGTATATGGTGGAGAATTCTGCTGCAGGCTTCGCCTACAAACAATGGGAGGGAGAGGAAGGTACCAAGGGCTAGGGCTTGGAGGAAGGTGTGTGTGTGGGAGGCACCACCCCTCTATATAGAGGGGCGGCCAGCCTGCCCCTCCTCCAAGCCTATCTCTAGTTTAAACAATTTAAACTCTCCTTATCTAGAAATCATATCTCTAGTTTAAACGATTTAAACTCTCCCTTATCTAGAAATCCTATCTCTAGTTTAAACGAGTTTAAACTTATCCAGGACCGGCTGGGCCCTATGGGGCCTTGTGCCCCTGGCCCAATGCTGCCAGGACACTCCCTCATAGGCCCATGCCCCTCCCGGAAGGTGGGGCCACGTTGGTCCCCTTCCGGAAGGTTCTAGAAGCTTAGACAATACCGATTAACCGGAACAATTCGAACTCCAAAAACTGCACTGCCTTATATGAATCTTATTCTCCGGACCATTCCGGAACCTCTCGTGATATCCCGGATCCCATCCGAGACTCCGAACAAAAATTCATAAACCAATTATCCAATCTATCCTAGCGTCAAGACACGTTAAGTGTGTGACCCTGCGGGTTCGAGAATATGCAGACATGATCTTATATCAATAATCAACAGCGGGGTCTGGGCACCCATATTGAATCCCACACATTCATCGATGATCATATCGGATGAACCACGATGCCATGATTCAATCAATCCCATATATATATTCCCTTCGTCTCGCGATATTTTACTTGCTCGAGATTCGATCGTCGGTATCGTCATACCTAGTTCAATCTCGTTCACAGCAAGTACTTTACTCGTTCCATAATCCGATATCACTTTGTGATTAACTCCTTAACCACATGCTTGCAAGCGGTGTTGATATCGATTACCGAGTGGGCCCGAAGTATATCTCTCCGACTTGCGAGGGACAAATTCCATCTCGATACATACAACCCAACAGATACTTTCCGATCACCTGAGAGACACCTTTATGAGGGCTTATAGCTCCTATGCGACGTCTTTACGTGGAATTGGAAGGAAAGCGACATCGTTGAAAAGAATAGCTCGCATGCGACGGATGTGAGGCAACTAATATCCTGTACCACGGACGCCTTAAATCGGTCGAAGGACACATTTAACTTTGTTCCAATATTAGAGTTAAGCCAAACCGGTTGGTTGGGACAGATCAAACCAACCGCTTCCGACCGAGAGCGCGTAACACTCATGTAGCTTCGACGGTGGCGGCGGACCACCCATCGTTCTCGGCGTGGCGCCACGGCAATTAATTTAGGCGGCGGCGCTTTCGTTCGACAGCGAAGGTGGTGAGTGCCATTTGAAAGCTAATTCCTCTCCCATTCTTCTCAATTCGAGATCTGGCGTGCCCATTGATGCTAGATTGTGGAGGCGAGGTGTCTTTGAACGAGGGGAACGATATGGAGCATGGAGAGGGACTTCTAATCGGTATATCCGTATCTCGCACTTAATTTCTCTAAGGTTGAGCTCTCGCTTCGCTAGCTCACGGCCCGCCAAAAACAGGGGAGACGATGTTGCGCCAAACCTTGAATTTCGCATCAATTTCTTTCCTCTAGGGCTGTTTTAGTTGATGGCAGACGCAGATCATTGAGAGAGACACGGTTGTTAAATGGGAGGTGGAATTAGAACATGTTGATCCCCAAGAGCTAATAAACATGGGAGAGGAGGCAAGGAAAATGGTGGAAAAATTGGGGATAGTGTGGTTTGGGGGCGAGCAAGAAGTTTCTTTGTTACGATTTGATGATTGCAAATGTGACTATGTTAGGGTTGAGACAGGGAACATATAGTTGATGAAATCGATGAGAGAAACGGTTGGACAAGCAAAACTGTTTTTAGCGAGCTCATTGATCTAAAACCTGATTCGAGGGTTGGATATGTGGCCTCAAGTCGGCTTCAGATGGTCGAGGATGATTGGGCTGCACAAAGGCAAGTAATGCCTATACTTACCGAGTTGGAAGTGTTAACGGTGGAGGATGATGATGCTAATGCACAAGGAGGCTGCAGATGGTAATGCACAAAGGATTGTATGCTGATTGGAATTGGTTGAGATACATGACCGCCTTGATTTGGTCATTGCACCAATAGATGACATTGAAATGGCAAAGCTTTTTGGCATTCCTATAGATGACAGAGACAAGGAGAAGAAGAGGGATGAAGCTGCAAATGATGGTGACAACCATTTAAGAGATGAAGAGGCAGATATAGATCTAGAGTTGTTGGAAAATATTGCAGTTCATGTAGATGATGCACATGATGATGAGCTAGTGAGTTTATGACAAAGAGGACCCGTTATTGAAGTTGGGAGATTGTTTCCAAGCATGGATGAATTCAGGATGTGTTTCAGACATATGCAAACGTGAGTTTGCTACCAAGACTATGTGGATCGAAAAGAAGTTCTATGCAAAATGCATAGGTTATGATGGTGGTGCCAAGCCTTGCAAGTGGTATATATCGCTAGACGCCAACTGATGGAAGGACAATAAGAGTGAATCAAATTCCAAAACCTCATACTTGCATTACAAGTTCTCAAACAGTTACAAAGATGACATCACAATTATGGGTTGCGAAAAGATCAAGCCCATTTTAGCCACAACACCAAACAAGACCGCAAAGAGACTGAAAATAGACTTGGAAAAGCGACCCCATTAAGCTGAATTATACTACGGTGTGGAAGGCAAAGCAAAGGGCAATGAAAGAGCTATATGGTGATTGGGCAAATACCTTTCGAATGCTTTATAACTTCAAAGCGTATAGAGAAGAGGTCACTGGCGGTTGTGGAGATAGATACCGAGGTAACGGTGATGGGAAAGTCTTCTTCTCTAAATTCTTCATGGCTTTAAAGCCTTGCATCGATGGCTTCAAAGCAGGTTGCCGTCCATATTTGAGTATAGACTCATCTTTCTTGATGGAAAGTGGAATGGTCAACTAGCAAAGATGCAATGCTTTAGATGGACACAATTGGATGTTCCTGTAGCTATTGGCATGTTTGAGCCTGAGATGAGGCATCATGGACATGGTTCATGATGCGATTGAAAAGATGCATAGGGCCGTCTCTCCATTGGCAAAGGCACAGATGCATGTAAAGGTTTAGAAAATGCGGTGAAGATTGTTTTCCTCATGCCGAGCAGGGAGTGCTTGACCATATGTGGATGAATTTGATCAAAAATTCAGAGGAGATGATTTTGGACGCATGTGGCCAGCAAGAAGATCTTACACCAGTGCACACATTCATATCACCTTGAGAAGATTAAGGCGGCATGCTCGAGGAGGATAGGGTCAAGTTTTGTACATGGTTGAAACCTACCATTCTCTTTTATGGTACAGTCCGGTTTTAACACGCCATCAAATGTGATCATATCAACAATAATTTGGCGAAAGTTTCAACAACAAAGTGAAGGAGTTAAAAGACTTTGTCCATGACATGGTTGACCAGATCGGGATCATGATCATGAGGTTGTGGGAATTGAGAAGAAGGCTTGGTGATGTTCTTCAAGGAGATAAGCTTCACGATGTTGTGCGGCAGGTGGTCAATAGGAGCGTAAATCTTGCACATTTGCGTGTTGAGAAATCCTCATTGTGGGGTTTGAAGTCGAGATACAAAGATCGGCAGAGGCATGTTGTTGACACTCAATTGCATGAATGCACATGCCTTGAGTGGCAACACACCTGGAAGCCTTGTGAGCATGCCATACTTTTCTTGGCCTCCAAACACAAGCTAAATATGCACCCATATTTGCATGAGTATTATTCAGAGCAAAATTCAAGGCTGCATATGGAACACCAATTCCAGCACTTACAGATCGGTCTCGGTGGCCTGAAGTGGACATTCAGTTCTCCTTGTGTCCTCCTTTGATGAAAAGAAAGGCGGGCCCAAGCGAGTAGATTCAAGGCTTGGTTTGAGAAAGGTGGGAGCAAAGAAGAAGGGAAAGAAAGATGAAAAGAAAGATGCCAAGCCAAAAGGGCCCAAAAGGTAACAAGAATAGATGCAAACTCGTGAAGAACTTGGACACCGAAATGGCTCTACCAAGTGCAGATACACCGATGAAAAGCCAAAGTATGTTCATCCAAAATCTATCCCATTTCTTGTTGATGATTTTTCTCCCCCAGCTAACTTGCTTGTTTTCAGGAGGAAGCGTGGAGAAAAAGGCCCACCTCTTGTTGTTGACGAATGCTGGCCAGTGAAAAGGGCAAGAATCAATGGCCAAAGAAAGAAGAGAACTAACCAGATCATGTTTGGTGCTGCTGAGGTGCAATCTGAACTTGTTTTGGAGGATGATGTGCAAACTGTTGAGGCTTTAGGGCACACCGTTTCTGATTTGAAAGCTCTGGTGCAAAATGAGGGGCAAAATGAGCATGTTGTTGAGGCTCTAGTGCAAAATGAGCCATTGTTGAGGCTGTGGGGCAATATGAGCCTGTTGTGGAGGCTGTGGTGCAAAATGAGCCTGTTGTTGAGGCTCTGGTGCAAAATGAGCCTGTTGTTGAGGCTCTGGTGCAAAATGAGCATGTTGTTGAGGCTCTGGTGCAAAATGAGCCTGTTGTTGAGGCTCGTGCAACCCGACCAAGTTGTTGAGGCTCGGATCATGATCATGAGGTTGTTGAGGAGGTGCAGGAGGTGAAGGAGACTCTTGGACGTCTGTGGGGAGGCCGATGGTAATGGTAAGAAAAGAAGAGCATAAACCTATTGTGGTGTGAAACTTGTGAAGGAGAAGAAAGCGAGGGGTAAGAAGAGCCAAAAGAAATAGACATTTGTTATTGTAAACATTTGTTATTGTTGTAAACATTTGTTATTGTTGTAAACATTTGACACTTGTTGTTGTAATAATTTGGCACTTGTTGTTGTAAACATTTGTTATTATAATAATTTGTCACTTGTTGATAATTTGGACAAAATTCAAATATGATGGTAAATTTGAATTTCAACATATGTAGCTATGTCACTTTTCTATGTTTGTATGAGCTTCCAACGTTTTTCTCATATGTACAATACAACTCATCCTCACCGATCCCTTTGTGAAGTACAACTCACCTCACCCAAAATGGGGTAGAAATGGGCTCCAAAGCTAGGGTAAACCACCCCATTTCTAAGCAAGTTTTTTTCGACCATTTCTAAAACCAAGTTTGATATTTTTCCTCAGAACTATGTCACATAACATGACACCATGCGAAGGTTTTGTATTTTTTGATTTTTTTGAATTAGTTATGCACATTTGAATGTCTGGTCAAACTTGAAGGGTTTTCATAAATATTCTTAGCTAGGGCTGAGGCTCTAAAACTACCATTGGATCTCCGATGAAATAGCATGTTGTGAACCTAAAATTATTTTTACAAAAATCATCAAGATGGAATCATGTACTTGTAGTTCATATCTTACCCACTTCCAAATAGATTCACAGGATTTGTCTTTTCACTGTGGATGGAATAAAAGGTTTGAGATACTCACGTTGGGAAATTGTACATTCTAGGTGGTCTAGTATTTTTGAAAAATAGGATGTTACCATTTTGAAACTTCAATTTGGTGGTTGCTTCACATCCCCCTCTTTCGGCACTCAGAAAATAGAAAATGATTTTCTGTGCGTCGAAAAGGAAAACTTTGTGCTACAACATTGTTAGTCATCCCATTATAAACATGCATGCCAAATATGGGCACATTATCACAAACTATGCCTTGATTCTAGCCATATCATTGGTCATTTGACCAAAGCCGTAAAACCTCGGAGGAGATAGGTCATTTTGTGAAGGGTTTTTGAAATATGATCAATAGACCAAGTTTTATATTTTTCCTCACAACTATGTGACATAACATGACACCATGCGAAGGTTTTGTATTTTTTGATTTTTTGAATTAGTTATGCACATTTGAATGTTTGGTCAAACTTGTGAAACCCCGTTGATCGTGCATCCTAAACCCCGCTAACCCTAAGGCCGAATGAGGACCGTAGATCTAACCCTAAGGCCGAATGAGGACCGTCTGATTCATGGTGGCTCTGGGCGATCCGTGGAAGGGCTTGTTCGCAACCCGATTGGTTGGCGTCTCTTAGAAGGATTTCGTGGCTAGCTCTTGGCGATCCGTGGGATGGATGATTACGGAATCGATTGGCTTCATCGCTTTTTCGTGCAACAGCGTGGCATGCGAGCGCATGCGCTGGCGGGCTGCACCATGCGGGCATGCAGCTGCCTAGCGTCGCTTCAGCTATTTTACGTCCAACAAATGACTGGTATATTTACTCCTCCGTCGCATTAAATAAGTTTACGGTAACAACTTTCTCCAATCAAACTTACTCCTCGGTTCATTGTAATAAATGAGACTTTGCATGATACTACATCTATGTTATTTTGGCTTGTGGATAGCCTTAGGCTGGTCATAGTGCTAAGTAACTAAGACTAGTAACTTGCACATGTTACTAGTTGATGTTACTACCTTCATAGTGGGTGATAACATATGTATGGTGTCATGCAAGAGCTAATTAATTAGGTTGTAGACTCATATGATCTTGGTTATGTGTGATGTTATGATAACTAGCTAAGTTACTACCTCTCTCTCTTTCTTCATTAATTGTCATGCCATGTCACCAATTTGCCTAATTGGCATTGCATGTACATGCATGTTACTACCTAAGGGCATCCACTATGTGCAAAAAACCACACCTTAAGTCCTATGTGGCAATTCTTGTAGTCTACTTTATACATAGTGGAAGAAATAAGAGTTGTCCGTAAGCTTGTAGGTGACCTTAAGCTTATGGGTTGTCCACAAGCAATAGAAAATAATTTACTCTCTCTTCCCTCTCATGCATGAGTATGTAGGATGAGACATGTGGGTCCCAGCTTATAGCTAAAGTTCACCTTATACATAGTGGAAGATTTTACAAGGAAGATGGGTCCCACCTTATGGCTAAAGTTTACCTTATACATAGGTGATGCCGTTACTCCCACTATGACTAGTCTTAGGGCAGTCTTATGGACTACTTTTTGGCTTGTGGATAGCCTTATGGACTACATAGTGGATGCCCAAGTGCATTGGGAAGGTAGAAGTACATTTTTGTGGACAAATTTTGAAAAACGTACACAAATTTTGAAGCCAAACGCAGCTTTGGCACACTCGAGAACGTTGGACCGGCGTGGCATGCGAGGGGCGCCAAGGGATGGGCTGCACCATGCATGCACATGGTGGTCGGGGCGGTGCAGGGTTCTGACGTCGCATCCTAGCTATTTTTTTCTCTCTTCGCATTGATCACGCCCGCTACCCACACGCAACGCAGCGCACGCTGCCTCGTCTCGGCGTCTGGCTGCACCATGCATGCAGCTTGCCCTAGGGTCGCAGCCTAGCTATTTTGCGGCAATACTGCCCCATTAAATAAGTGTACGTCGAACAACTTTCTTGATCAAATTTACTTCCATCCGGTTCATGCGCCATACAAAAGTCAATATTACTCCCACCGATTTTTCTTGCGTGTGCCAATGAACAACTACCTTGGACGTTTTTTCTCTTCGAATTAATGCACATGCTTGCATGCGGCCCCTGCATGCGGGGCGTCGCATCCTAGCTATTTTTTCTCTTCGCATTGATCACGCCCGCTGCCCCGCTTCCGTCTCTTTCGCATTGATCATGCATGCAGGATGCGTCTCGTCTCGGCGTCTCGCCAACGCGACGCCGGATTCCCACGCCGCCTTCACGCTCCGCCTCAATAAATAGGCAAAACGCCTTTGCCTCCTCATCTCATCTTGCCCCTCATCTCTTCAACCTCGAGCCCGTCCCTTTGCCTCCTCCCAGCCGCCCCCCAAACACTCCGACATGGCGACCTCCCCCTTCCGCTTCCCTTCCGACGAAGAACTCAGCGACGAGGACAACCACCCGGACCACAAGCAGTGGTGGGAGCAGCCCACGAGCCGCCCCCGCCCCAAGCGGGGCAAGAAGGAGAAGTCCCCGCCCTGCCCCTGGGGAGACCAGGGCCCCCTCGTCCACAACCCCGTCCCCAACCTCCCCGGCGGCGGCGACCTCCCCTCCGAAGCCTACTGGGCTAAGGCGGCGAAGGAGGAGGCAAGGGAGGAGGCTCGCATGGCCAAGTGGGAGGAGAAGGCGGCCCAGCGCGCCTTGAAGAAAAGGCGCAGACAGTGGGAGGAGGAGCAACGGGAGGCCAATGGCCGGGCCTTCCGGCAGGAGCAATGGAAGCGGGAGCAGCGGGAGAGGCGGGCAGCGTGGGATGCGGCCCGGAATGCGGCTGCACCGGCACCGCCTCCACCGCCGATGGAGTAGGGGGTTAGGGTTTAGGGGCTAGCCCAGGGTTTAGGCGGGGCGCCTATTCCGCCCCTTCCCCTATATTAATGTACTTTTTTATTTTTATTGTAAGAGCTCTTATTGTAATGTCCGTTATCTATCTAATATAAGTAAGGTTATCCCAATATTATCGGCCCCCAATATTATCTATCCCTTGTTTCATTGCAATCTGTGTTTTATTTTTATTGTATTGTCATTTGTCAAAACACCCAAAACAACAAGTGTATAAAACAAAAGACACAAAAACAAGTTCATATAATATTTATATATTTACAAGTGTATAAAACAAAAGACACAAAAACAAGTTCATATAATACTCGTGCAATATTTATATATTTACAAGTGTATAAAACAAAAGACACAAAAACAAGTTCATACAACACATGGTTCATTTTCAAATAAGACATTTACATATTTACATAAGTTAAAGGAGCCCAAGTTATGTTAGTTAAATGGATATCTTTGGACTTCATTTATATATGTACTTTTGCAAAAAAAAGATTGCAACCTGAGCACAGTATCTGCAGATTCACACGCCTATTTAGATTGTAACGCTTAGTACTTTTTTTTGCCCAATCAACATATAGTTACTATTGGGCCCGGATACGTCCATTTTGGCATGGCTAGGTTATATTTGGGCCTGGCCTTTTTCAATCCTCGTCAATTGTTTTTTACTTTTCAACCCTCCCTCCCTACACACGGCGCTGCACATCGATAAAAGGAACACTTTAAACCGACGAAATGAAGAAACACTGCTTCAAACAGAGCAGCTCAAAATTAGCCCAATTTGTGTTGCATTTTATTCAAGCCAAAGACATAGACCATTACATCCATTACAAAGCATCACTCGAACACCGATCGCTTTGTCTAATGACTAACAATGAGGAGATAAACTAATCCGAGAAATTACACAAAAATAAAAAACCGCCATCGATTGTCCTGCTTCTTCAATTCGATGATTTGCCTTAGCTGCTTGTTCATCTTCTTTAGCTCGGCCTTCACTTCCGCATCCACCGTAGTACCAGCGAAATGGGGTTGCCACATCCCAATTGCTCCACCACGGACGGGTTTTCGAGCTCCGGATGCTACCTCCACCCCAATTCGCTCGATGTACTCATCAAGCCACTCAAAATGCCCACATTTTGGCAGTTCTGAAATCGCAGATGAACCCTAAATCCCAAATTCGATGAAATGCATGAAATTTCCAAAGAAAAGCGAAATTGGCGCCGGAACACTCAGATCTCACCTTTCCGGCTCGGGCTTGCTCTCACACTTCACAAATTCCCGACCAATGTTGCCGTTCTTGTCGGTGGATGTGACAAGCCGCCAGGCGCACGGGGGCACCGGGCACCTCCTCATCGGCACCGCACCATACCGAGGCCATGAGCGGTGGAGGAAGCGAGCTCGACATCCCTCGCCGCGCACTTGCTCGCCGGAGAAGAAAGCGAAGGGATGAGATCTTTGGAACGGTGGCGGGAGTGCTCGGTGCGGGACGGATCGGGCCAACGGCTCTCTTCAACCACAGGGTGGGTCCCACGATATGAGGTGGACATCGGTGAGTTCCGCCGGACGTGGAGAGGTCAGGGTCCCATCGTGCTCGGCTGATTCGAACTCGTTGACGGTCTCGTGGGGTTAAGTGGAAGTGTCGCACGGGAGCTATTTGCCGCTTCAGAAGTGTCGCGTGCGAGCTATTCTTTTCAACGATGTCGTGTTCCTTCCAATTCCATGTAAAGACGTCTCATAGGAGCTATAAGCCCCCTTTATGATCACCCTCTCATAGGATGACGTTTGATGACCTCAAATCTTTCTTCCGATACCAGGGAGTTGCGTTATCTCATGGTCTAAGGAATACAATATTTGACATAGGAAAAGCTTCGCAAAGACGAACACGATGACACGATCTAATTGCTCTGCTTTGTTTGGGTCTATCCACCATATAATTCTCCCAATGATATGATCTCATTATCAATTGACAACTCATGTCTATGGTTAGGAAACCTTAACCATCATTGATCAATGAGCTAGTCCATAGAGGCGTACTAGGGACACGGTGTTGTTCACAAACCACACAAGTATTAAAGTTTCCACTTAATACAATTCTAGCATGGAATATAAACTTTATCATGAACAAGATTATAATAATAACATCTTTATTATTGCTTCTAGGGCATAATTCCAACAGTATCCCACTTGCACTAGAGTCAATAATCTAGTTTACATTTGGCAACAATCTCAGACCCATGGCACTGAGGTGTTGATCATGTTTTACACGTGGAAGAGGTTTAGTCAATGGATCTACGACATTCAGATCCGTATGTACTTTGCTAATCTTCAGATCTCCATCTGCTATATAATCTCGGATTATATGAAACTTGCGGTTGATATGCTTGGTCTTTGGATGATATCTTGGTTCCTTAGCGAGTGCTATGGCGCGGTGTTGTCACACAATATCTCCATGGGTCCAATGCACTTGGAACCACGCCAAGCTCGATGATGAAGTTTCGATCCAAACTCCTTCACTTGACGCTTCGCAGCAGCCATGTATTCCGCTTCCATTGTAGATCCCGATCACGCTTTGCTTGCGACTTCTCGACTCATAGCTCCTCCATTCAAAATATACACGTATCACGTCGAGATTTAGAATCATCCTTGTTTGCGAAACTAGCGTCGACGTAACCTTTACGACAAGTCGTTCATCACCCCATAGACTAAGAACATTTGTTTAGTTCTATTTAGGTACTTTAGGATGTTCTTCACGGCTGTCGATGTTCCACTCTGGATCACTTTGATATCGCTCGTCAAACTAAGAGCATTGGACACATCCGTCTAGTACACAACATGGCATACATGATGGAACCTATGGCCGAGGCATAAGGCACTTTGCTCATAGCTTCCCTATCATTTACCGTAGCTGGACACTGAGCCTTGCTCAATATCTTACCTGACAACATAGGCACTGAACCTTTCTTTGCCTTATCCATTACGAACCTTTTCGAACTTTGTCTAGGTATGTACCGCTTATAGCTATCGTGCCTTTGTCTATCTCTATAGATTTTGATGCCCAATATATAAGAAGCTTCACCTAGGTCTTTCATTGAAAAACACTTGTTCAAATAACTCTTCACATCGTTAAGCATGTTGATGTCATTTCCAATAATCAATATGTCATCCACATATAGTACCAGAAACGTCACCGAGCTCCCACTCACTTTCTTGTAGATACAAGCTTCATAGCAATTTGGAACAAATCCAAAGCTCTTGATCACTTGATCAAAACGAAGGTTCCAACTCCGAGATGCTTGCTTCAGTCCATAAATGGAACGCTGAAGTTTGCATACTTTACTAGCATCCTTAGGATCGACAAAACATTTGGGTTGCATCATATACAACTCTTCATCAATGTTCCCATTGAGGAAAGCAGTCTTGACATCCATCTGCCATATTTCATAATAATGAAACGCAGCAATTGCTAATAAAATCCGAATGGACTTAAACATCGCTACGGGAGAGAAAGTCTCATCGTAGTCAACACCTTGAACTTGTCGAAAACCTTTTGCGACAAGCCATGCTTTATAGACGGTAACATTACCATCCGCGTCCGTTTTCTTCTTGAATATCCATTTGCACTCAACGGCCTTTCGGTCGCTAGGAGGGTCCACCAAAGTCCATACTTGGTTTTCGCCCATGGATCCCAATTCGGATTTCATGGCTTCTAGCCATTTCTCAGTGCGGGCTCATCATCGCTTCCTCATAGTTCGAGGTTCACCGTCTTCTACCAACAAGACAGTCAAGACAGGTTGCCGTACCACTCGGGAGGGGCACGCGACCTTGTCGACTGCGACGTTCAAGATGAGATCGTCCAAGCTTCATGATCCTTGTCATTAGCTTCCTCTATTGTTGGTGCAAAGCTTTGGAACAATTTCAGGTGCGCTACTCTCCAATTCAAGAGAAGGTTCAATAACCTCGTCTAGCTCTACTTTCCTCCCACTCACTTCTTTCGAGAGAAACTCCTTCTCAAGAAAGGAACCGTTCTTCGACAAACACTTTGCCTTGGTTACGTGATAGAAGGTATACCCAATGGTTTCCTTAGGGTATCCTATGAAGACGCATTTCTCCGCTTTGGGTTCGAGCTTGTCGGCATCAACTTCTTGACGTAAGCTTCAGATCCCCAAACTTTAAGAAACGACAACTTAGGTTTAGCACCAAACCACAGTTCATACGGTCGTCTCAACAGATTTAGATGGAGCCCTATTTAAAGTGAATGCAGCGGTTTCTAATGCATAACCCCAAAATGATAACGGCAAATCAAGAAGAGACATCATTGATCGGACCATATCTAATAGGGTTCGATTCCTGCTCGACACACCATTGCTTGTTGTGGTGTTCGGGTGGCGTGAGTTGTTAAGCGATTCCACTTGCTTTAAGATGCGTGAGAAAATCATAAGTCAAATATTCGCCTACGATCGGATCGTAGAAACTTAATCTTTACATTACGATGGTTCTCCACTTCATTCAAATTCCTTGAACTTTTCAAATGTTTCAGATTTATGTTTCATTAAATAGATATACCCATATCTACTTAAGTCATCGGTAAAAGTGAGGAAATAGCGATATCCACCGCGTCAAAAACACTCATCGGTCCGCATACATCGGTATGTATGATTTCCAACAAGTCCGTGGCTCGCTCCATCATACCGGAGAACGGTGTTTTGATCATCTTGCCCATGAGGCATGGTTCATGTGTCAAATGATTCAAAATCAAGAGACTCCAAAAGTCCATCAGAATGGAGTTTCTTCATGCGCTTTACACCAATATGACCTAGACGACAGTGCCACAAATAAGTAGTATTATCACTATCTACTTTGAATCTCTTAGCCTCAATGTTATGGATGTGTGTTTCATCCCTTTCGAGATTTAGAAGAAATAAACCATTCACAAGAGGTGCATGACCATAAAAGATGTTACTCATATAAATAGAACAACCATTATTCTCCGATTTAAATGAATAACCGTCTTGCAATAAACACGATCCAGAAATAATGTTCATGCTCAACGCAGGCACATAATAACACTTATTAAGGTTTAAAACTAATCCCGGAGGTAAAACTAAGGAGAGCGTGCCGACGGCCATCACATCAACTCTTGATCCGTTGCCAACGCGCATCGTCACCTCATCCCTCGCAAGCCGTCGTCTATTCCGTAGCTCTGCTTGAGTTACAAATATTAGCAACCGAACCGTATCAAATACCTGTGCACTACAACGAGGGCTAGTAAGGAAAACATCAATAACATGTATATCAAATATACCTTTGATGGTGCCAGCCTTCTTGTCCGCTAAGTACTTGGACGATTGCCATGCCCAAAGGACTGTCCTTGCAATAGAAGCACTCGATTATGCGGCTTGGGACCGACACGAGCTTCTTCTCGCCAGGGCATTGCGCTTGCCGCCCTTCTTGAAGGGTTTCTTTGCTCCTTACCTTTCTTAAAGGAGTGCTTGTTGACCATCAACACATGATTATCCTTCTTGATGTCCACTTCGCAGCCTTGACTTTGCAAAGAGCTCGGTGATCGTATCGATGGAACCAATCTGATTATGAGTCACTACAAAACTTTTGTAGCTGGGAGGAGTGATTGCGAACCTGTCAATCTTGAGCTCCTCCGAATCGTGAATTCCAGTTGCTCAAGGCGTTGAGTGTAGCCCGACATCTTTATGGCGTGCTCACTAACGGAACTCCCTTCCTCCATCTTGCGGTTAAAGAACTTCTCGAGATCTCATATCTCTAGCGGGCTTGAGTCTCAAACATGGTTTTCAGCTCCTCGAGAATCTCAAAGGGCCGGGATAGGTTTCAAAACGATTTTGAAGCTCGGTTCCATAGCAAACAACATGGTGCTCTTAATCACACCATAATCATCTTTCTGCCTGATCGAGCAGTTTTCTCATCACCGGTAGCTTGATTGCGAGGGTCACCTAACGCTTTCCCAAGGACATAGTCCTTTTGTCCGCCAGCGAGAATGATTCTCAAAATGCAGAACCATTTGGTGAAGTTAGACCCATTGTTTCTAAGCTTTTATTTCTCAGCAAAAACGTTGAAGTTGAAGTTGGACTTGGCCATGTGATCTCTGATTTGCAAGTACAATTTAGACTATGTTCATGATAAATAGTTCAACTTAATCAAATTACTAGATGAACTCCCACTAAATTCAACATCCCTCAAGTTGTTTAGTGAACACGATCCAAATTCACCACACCTAATCCGATCATCATGAGAAGAGATGTGGTTTCAATGGTGGACAACGAAGTGTCGATCATATCATTCATATGACTCATGCTTAACCTTTCGGTTCTTGTGTTCCGAGGCCATGTCTGTACATGCTAGGCTCGTCAAGTTAGACCCAAGTATTTCCGCGTGTGCAAAAACTGGCTTGCACCCGTTGTATGTGAGCGTAGAGTCTATAGCACCCGATCATCACGTGATGCTTGGACACGACGAACTTTCAGAACGCTGCATACTTGGGGAGAACACAGTTTTTATCTTGATCTTTAAGTGAGGAATCATCTTATAATGCTACCGTCGCGATCTAAGCATGATAAGATACATAAAAGGATAAACATCACATGCATATAACTTTATGTGACATGGTATAGCCAATCTTCGCAATGATCTCCTTCTTGTGCGTTAAGCATGATCTCCATCACTCCACCATGATTGCCTCCACCATGAATAGCAACTACAACTATTGCTAACTACTTAGCGATAAAGTAAAGCTATTACATGGCGTATAAGAAGTTGACTCGCAGGTCATACACAATTATAAAGACAACCATATGGCTCACCGGTTGTGTACTCTTCGACATGCAAGTCGTGAAACATTACAAAACATGATCATCGCATACAATATACACATCACATCTTGGGCCATACCATATCACAAAACACTCCTGCAAAAACAAGTTAGACGCCTCTACTTTGTTGTTGCATGTTTTACGTGGCTTATGGGAGTAGATGCTAAGAACGATTCTTACTACGGAAAGCCACAATGGTGATATTATGGTTGCCAAACTCCGTGTTAATCCCATGACAACTATAGTGAGAGAACGACATCCACCACCGCATGTGTGGTACAAGCCACACGTCAAGTGCGGAGCCGGTCTCGAAACGACGTCGCGTAAAGGTTGGCCTGGACCGCTTCAATCTCACTATCGCGTCATAAGAAGAACACAAACAAGAGGCTTGCAACAGAAAACATCAACGCTGCAACAACCATGTTACGTTCTACTCGTGAAACACATCTACGCATAGATCTAGCTCGATACCATCAAGGGATTCGGCATAGTAAATCAAAATTTTCTACGGAGCGAGCAGAAGGAAAGCCAAGATCTAATCTAGGAGATGCAAACAACGAGAGATTGGATTAGATCTTCATACCCTTGAAGATTACGTGACAGTGAACGCTCGGAACGTGGGTGATGTAGTCGTATCGCCTCCTCCTCGCGATCCGATCCGATCTAGCACCACAAGTGGCGGTGCCTCCGTGAGATGCACACGCAGCACCTCGGCGTCTCCTCCTTCCTCGGACCAGCAGTATGGTGGAGAGATAGATTGGATCTACAACACGGCGTGGTGTATATGGTGGAGAATTTCACTGCAGGCTTCGCCACAAACAATGGGAGGGAGAGAGGAAGGTAGCAAGGCTGCTAGGGCTTGGAGGAAGGTGTGTGTGTGGGGAGGCGCACCACCCTCTATATAGAGGGGGCCAGCCCTGCCCCTCCTCCTCCAAGCCTATCTCTAGTTTAAACAATTTAACCTCTCCCTTATCTAGAAATCCTATCTCTAGTTTAAACGATTTAAACTCTCCCTTATCTAGAAATCCTATCTCTAGTTTAAACGAGTTTAAACTTATCCAGGATCGGCTGGGCCCTATGTGGCCTTGTGCCCCTGGCCCAATGCGCCAGGACACTCCCTCATAGGCCCATGCCCCTCCCGAAAGGTGGGGCCACGTTGGTCCCTTCCGAAGGTTCTAGAAGCTTGCACAATACCGATTAACCGGAACAATTCGAACTCCAAAAACTGCACTGCCTTATATGAATCTTATTCTCCGGACCATTCTGGAACCTCTCGTGATATCCCGGATCCCGTCCGAGACTCCGAACAAAAATTCATAAACCAATTATCCAATCTATCCTAGCGTCAAGACACGTTAAGTGTGTGACCTGCGGGTTCGAGAATATGCGACATGATCTTCTATCAATAATCAACTGGGTGCAGGCACCCATATTGACTCCACACATTCATCGATGATCATATCGGATGAACCACGATGCCAGGATTCAATCAATCCCATATATATATTCCCTTCGTCTCGCGATATTTTACTTGCTCGAGATTCGATCGTCGGTATCGTCATACCTAGTTCAATCTCGTTCACAACAAGTACTTTACTCGTTCCGTAATCCGATATCACTTTGTGATTAACTCCTTAACCACATGCTTGCAAGCGGTGTTGATATCGATTACCGAGTGGGCCCGAAGTATATCTCTCCGACTTGGGAGGGACAAATTCCATCTCGATACATACAACCCAACAGATACTTTCCGATCACCTGAGAGACACCTTTATACTCACCCTCTCATAGGATGACGTTTGATGACCTCAAAGCTTTCTTCCGATACCAGGGAGTTGCATTATCTCATGGTCTAAGGAATATAATATTTGACATAGGAAAAGCTTCGCAAAGACGAACACGATGACACGATCTAATTGCTCTGCTTTGTTTGGGTCTATCCACCATATCATTCTCCCAATGATATGATCTCATTATCAATTGACAACTCATGTCTATGGTTAGGAAACCTTAACCATCATTGATCAATGAGCTAGTCCATAGAGGCGTACTAGGGACACGGTGTTGTTCACAAACCACACAAGTATTAAAGTTTCCACTTAATACAATTCTAGCATGGAATATAAACTTTATCATGAACAAGAATTATAATAATAACATCTTTATTATTGCCTCTAGGGCATAATTCCAAAAAGTACCACATCGATGTGCTGCTGACGTAGGGGCCTCGCAAACAGGTCCAGGTAGGCATCCAAAGCTTCGTCTCCAATCACCTCGCCCTCCCTAGCAATCCCCATTCTGGTGATGAGGGTGCGTTGCTGCTGCCGGATCGGGGTGCCCGGGGCAAAGCGTCCACGGATGCGCCCACTCCTTCTCACCGGCCCCGAGTACTTCCTCTTTTTGCGGCAACGCTTGGCTACCTGCTTTCGGGATGGTTGATGGGTTGCTTGCAGGCCTCACGGAAGGTAGCAGGGCTACGTGTCACCACAGTTGTAGCGCTAGCGACCGTGATCTCGGGCCCCGCCCATTGATCTGAATCCACGCCCACGGAGGACAAGCTGACTGAGAAAACATCCATCAGGTCAAGCACTGATCTAGGAGAATCCTGCTGATCGGAGGACATTGTCCAGCAGGTGTCAACTAGCGGAGATATTAGGCCAGACGAGTGTAGCTGGCGGCCCGAACTGATTTGAATCGAGTCCCCGCGGTCCACAATATTGGCAGGTTCCACGACCGAAAAAAGGGAACAGCTGACCTGACTGCGCCCTTTTCCTGGTCCACAGAAGCAGCGTCTGATCTTATGGGGATCAACACGGGCCCCACCTGTCCAGGAGTATTGGACACGGGTGTGTCAAATTCTTGGTCCACAGCAACACGCAGCAGGTCAGGAGCTGTCTCCCTGCCATGCATGCGAACCAAATGTGGTTGAGGAAAAGCAAGGTTTGTGGTGGGACCCGTTGCATGCAGATAAGGCCAGCTCTCCCGCTCCCCTGCAACGCCTTTCGCCCGCTCGTTTTCCAACCCGTTTGAATCCAAAGGCGAGGAGGTGGTCTCGGTCAAAAAAAGCGTGTGACGCGGCCCACACTTTGCCTTTTCTTGGTCAAAAGCCGAAATGGTGGTCAGGGGCGGTTCGCTCTGTGACCAATCTGTTCCGAACAGCTGCTCAGCGTGGGCCCCAGACTCGTCCTCCTCTGAACCGCCATCGTCTTCTTCCTCCAGGTCTTCTCCGTCTACCTCGGGCCATGGCGAAACCTCCAAGGGGGCAGCAATGGCGGCAGCGTCATGACCCCAACCGACGTCGAGGATCGCCCGGCGCGTCGCATCCCCAAGCCCATCACCACGCCTGCCGCCATGGGGCCTGGCACGGTCGCGCGCCTCGGTCAAGCCCACCATGCACGCCACCTCCATCTCGCCCGCCACCTACACGCCTCCCGTGTCCTCCTCGCCACTGTCTCCTCCGTCTCCCGGTGGAGGGTCGAGCCCGCCGCCATGTCTTATCGGACCAGCCGAATCTTCACCACGCATCGGAGCATGAGCTTCCAAGGGAATGAGAGCATCTCCGGGGAGAACCAGGCCATCGTCTTCCTCCATCAAATCGTTAGGCTCTTCAATGAGGAGGCCTTCTCCGTGGAAGATGACCGATACTATCAATCCATGCCACCACGGAAATGTCCCGGATCCTCGCGACTCATTGCAGCTCCCAGCGCGCTCAATCCACGCCATGAACCGAGTAGCGCCACCGCGTGGTAATGCGATTCCATGCGTCGCTGGAATACCGGTGAGCTCGAGATGCGCCCGGTAGCGAGCGGCGACCGCTGCAATCGGGCGATTCAAGGCGAACCGAAGGAGAAACCCCGCCATCTATCACCCTGCTGCCACGATATCGTCTCGCACCCGCCTCTGCTGCGGGACCAAAAGAAATCAGCCGCCAGACCGGTGATGTGAGGTTGTCCTCCGCGCGCGGCACCTGCGCCATCACCGCCGCTCCGGCCTCAATCAGGGAGACGCTAGACCGCTGCCCGGAGACGAAGGCGACAAGAGCCCAGCGAAGAGCACCCTCGGCCGCGACGATCTCCGCAGACCTAGGAAGGATCACCGTTTCCATGGCGGGCGGACGGGCGCCTCGCGCTGGGAGCCATCGAGAACATCACGACCGACATCTCCACTGCGACGTGGATGGGGTGGGCTTCTGCCCCGCTCGCGCCCGTCAGCACCACCACGGCCATCGCGGCCAACACGCCCGTCACGGCCACCACGGCCGTTGCTGCCGCCACGCGAGTCTCGCTCGCCATGTTCTCCACCGAGGCCGACACGTTCGCCACGTCCGGCACGCACGCCACGATCACCGCCCTCGTCCCGCATGCTGCCATGAGCACTGCGTCCGCCATGCTCGCCCCAGTCGCCTCGGTCAGCACCCGATGCTCCGTCGCGGCCTACCCACCTGGAGCCAGCAGAGCTCGGCTGGGGGAGGGGGGAGAGGTGGCCCGTGCCCAGGCGACGCCGTGCCGGGACGCGGTATGCCTCCGCGCCTGGCGAGGTGGGCTCGGGAGGCGACGCCGGAGTGGGTGCTGGCCGGATGTGGCTTCCTAGCCTGTCATGGACATCTCCACGCGCCGTCGCCTCGGTTCACGCTGCACTGCCCTTCCTGCGGCTCGTGTCCTCCCCACGCCTCGGTGTCGTGGCTGCTCATGCCCTTGTCCACGCGTTTCCGGCCGCCGCCGTCGCTGCTCCACAATTCCACGCGGCTGGGGCCGCTGACGCCCGCCACGACGCTCCGGGCACTCCCGCGCGTGGTGGCCTTCCTCCCTGCAGCGCAAGCACACCGTCTCGAAGGTGCAGTCCTTCGAGATGTGGCATCTGCGCAGGCAGTTGAAGCAGCAGCCGGCGAGGTTCGGCGGCAGGTCGTCCCGGATGGCGAGCGCCGGAAGCTCCGCCGCCCCGCCGCGCCGTCTCTTCCGCCCTCCAGCTTGCTGCCAAAGGCCCTCCTCGTCACACCTCGCAGCAGCGCGGCTCGCCGGGACGGCGTCTGAAGTGGCAAAGCGTCGAGAAGCGGGCTGAGTGGAGGCACCACCGGGGAGGGAGGGCGGCTCGCCGGGGACGTGCGCTGGGGGGGTGGGGCAGGTCGAGAAGCGGCCGCCGGAGCTGGAGGTGGAGGCACCACCGGGGAGGGAGGGCGGCTCACCGGGGAAGGGGTGCCGCTCCGGAGCACCTCGCAGTACGAGCGAGGCGTATGCTCCTGCTCGTCGTCATCGTCGGAGTAGTCCGCTCACCGGCGGGCCTGGGAGGAGGAAGGGGAGGAGATGGAAGGGGTGGGGGAGGCCATGGCGGAGGGGGCTGAGCCGGCGCGGAGAAGCGTGCAGGTGCAGGGGTCGCCGCGGAGGCGGCGACGGTGGGTTACTTGGTCTCCGTGGTCTCCGCCGGAGTGGCAGGCGATGGTGGGTTACTTTTAGAAGGGATAAGTAGAGTATCCTTTTCGACATTTGACTGTAATATAGCAATAGCTAACAAAACCGGTTTCATATTTTTCTTTTTGATTGAAAGTGGAACAAAACCGGTTTCAAAAATAAAACAGGTCGATTTTCGTCCGGACATGGATTATGGGCCTGGTAGATACAGGCCTGGCCTACCTGTAACATTACTGTGGAGCTGCCTGTAGCGCTGAAGAACTAGTAGCCGAGATGGGCCTGCCTGTATCGCTCTCGGAGTCTGTTTGCGGGAGGAAGCCTGCGGCGCCTCTCCCGAAGGTCGTCCGTTCTTGTCCTTTTTTTTTTCACTGTCTGTCCCTCCAGCATTATTATGCTGCAATTGTAATGGACTGTTTTAATATTGCTCAAAAGATTGGGAACATTACCTTCCAGCATTGCCCTAGAGAGGCAAACAAAACGGCGTACAATTTAGCTAGACTATGTTTTAGTTCTAGGGAAGTTTTAGAGTGGGATGGTATTCCACCCGACTCTGTTAGTAGTGACGCCGTAAATGATCTATCTTCTGTTAAGGAAAATGATATCATACCCCTGGGGATCGCGTTGTTCCGATCCCTTGGGTCGTTTCGTTCGCGTGCATAGGTCATGCTACGGAACTGCTAGCTGCTAGCTTCGTTTTCCCATTGACTTCTCTTATTCTTATCTCCTTCTAGCCACGAACTGCTAGCTGCATCGCCCCAAAACACGTTGTCCGCCCAGTACACTCCGTTGTGTGCATGCCATGGCCAGCGCCGTTGCTTGTCAGCAGGTCGTCCGTCGGGTCTGCAGGTCTTCGCCATACCGCAGTCAGCGCCTCAGTAGGTCTCGCCCGCCAGTAGCGCCGCCTCCCTACCTCGAGCTCGCCCTGCCACGCGGACAGCCGACCCGCCCTACCGCCAGCCCTCGCCGCCGCCGCTGGTCGTGGAATCGAGCTCTACCTTCGGCCGGCTGCTCGCTCCACCTCACCATAGAGGCATAGATCATGTCCTCAAGGAAGCCTCGCGAGCTCGCCCGTCGCCGGCTCCACTCCTGCAAGCACGACCACACTGCCACATGAGGAGGTCTCGCCGGTGAGGTCGCCTGCCGTGCCACTGGCTTACTGCCCTACGTGCTCGCCTGCCGCCCTGCCCCGCCGGTTTCCTGCTAGGATGTCTTCGTGAGGTCTCCGGTGAGAGTTGCTACAAGCCTAGGAGTCGGTTGCTACCACCGTTCTATAGTTTCGCTACAACCGATCTGTAGTTCTGCTACACTGTCTTCGGTGCGTCTCCGGCATGTCGCCACCGAATTGCTATATTATGATAATATTTTTGCTATAATTATTCCATGTTTTTGCTACAATAGTCCAATGTTTTTGCTACGAGGTGTTTGACAAAGTCTGTCGGCGATTTCTCCGGCGAGGTCGTTCTTTATGCTACATTAGCAAAAAAATTGCTACCACCGTTTTGTTGTTTTGCTACAATAGCGTAACGTTTTTGCTACTCGGTCTCCGGTGAGGTCTACCGGCGAAAGTCTCCGGCGAGTCTCTGGTGAGGTCGGATTTGCTACATTAGCACAACATTTTTTGCTACACGGTCGTCCGCGAGGTCTCCGACGAAATATCCGGCGAGATCCAGTCTGTTTTCTATTTTCTGGACTGAACCGTTTTTGCTACATGCAGCAAAAACGGAACAATATATAGCAAAAGCGGTACTTTCTATAGCAAAAACGAGATTTTGACCACCAAAAGAGGACACGTGGTTGGGTGGGGATCCGGGGGATAAAAAGCACAAATCCTCCAGAGGACGCCTAGACGCTTCCCAAAAACCTTATCGCGTCTAGACGCTCCCCAAAAACCTTATCGCGTGTCTGACGATGCTGCTGGTGGTGGTGGCTCCACTTCTGTTGCGCCGTTGGTCATACCATCGACGAACTCGTACGTGTTCTTTGCCCTCCTGCTATTTCCTATGATGATCACGAGTATTGCAGTATGCAGATGTGCTAGATTTTCACTTGTCTGTATGGTGCATGTCTACTATGCGTATGCTAGTTAGTCTTAGAAATTGTTTTATCATGATTTATACTTAAATTAAATTAATATGAAAACTACTAATTATTTCAACAGGTGATACTCCCGGCTTCTACATCAAACTGATGCACATAATTTTTCTTATTTATTATTCAATGAAACCTTATAAAGATACATAGATCATCATGAATCCACCTCTCTAACGGTAACTTCTACAAGCTTGATGAAGGGCTGTCCATGCCAGAGTCAACATTCTGATCGCACACCAAAGCATATCATCGAAAAAATGAAGGCCCCATAATTGCTCAACGGCGAGCCAGGAGCACAAACCGGTCCAGCTGATCCTCAATGCACACCAACTTGACCACTCAAACTGTTATAGCCGCCGTCTTTCACCTATCCATTTTTAGGAGAATCAAAGTAAAGACCTTGCCAGGCCTGACATCGATGCCACCATGACGCCATACAACGCCACCACCCTGCGCACGTCCATCAAACCACATGCGTGGTAGTCACCAAGACCCCTCACCACCATTGCCACCAAGTCCCGCCATCCAACGCAGTTTGAAACCTCCAAAAGATTTGTCATGCGTAGCACTCACCGAACCAGACATGACTAAGCATAGCACCTAGCGGGTAGGCATGACTTGACATATACGCCGAAGAATCTGTGCTAGACGAAGCCGCTCCACCTTCTTCCCCTTTGACCAGCAATTTCTCCAAAACGACGCCCCTAAGAGGGGAAACGGCGTCCGATCCGGGATACCTAGATCTAGGGTTTCCCCCGGAGTAGCCCGAGCGAAGACACGAGAATTGTGTTGATGATGCCTTCAACAAGGGAGCGATGCAGAAACTTCGCCATCGTCCGCCATGACCAAAGTCTGCTCGGTTTTCACCGGCAGTCTGCTTCCCCACCAACTGGCTAGCGATGCAGCTATCGAGGAAGACAGTGCAGCCAGCCTGCCGTTGTAGCCTTGCAGCATGCATCACAGTCAATAACACTGCCATGCAACAACCATCGCCAAGTAGTTCCGCACCGCCAGGCTGTCGTGCCAGGCAATCTATGAGCTGCCACCCAGGTCAATGGTGCTGGTGACGCAGGGCCTTAGGATAGAGGGACCAGTCTTCGTCATCGGTGGCATGAGCTTCGCCGGTCGCGTCGGCAGGGGCGGAGAGGAGATCTAGGGAGGGAGGGTGACCGGTGGCAGGAACATAAAATAAAATACTCATGAATATGAAGCTGTTTTAGTTTGTAAAGATACCATCACGCGCCGCACGATAAGAAAATTGGAAATCAAGAAAAACACAACACATGCCACACAAAGTATCTTCGCGGCTTCACCGCATAGTTCAGATTTGGAAGTTCTTGAATACAAACTTAAATAGCATAGGGTATTGCATTAACATAACCCTATTTGTTGTTGCTCTTACATCATGATATATAATATAGTAAGTAGACAAGTATTCTCATCATTCCACAAAAGTTGATGCTAATTTGAACTGAAATTGGCGTCAACTGTTGTGAAACGTAGGGAGTACGAGGGGCTCAGTCGCTCCCTGAAAGGCTGTAGCAGCAAAGAGCACGCAAAATGTGCTTCAGAACATCCCCACGGCGGCCGCAGCGCGGGGAGTTTGTCTTATTGTTGAGGCCGCCTTTGTAACCGGTGACGACAGCCTCCATATGCGTAGTTGGACAGTTAATCTGAGGAAGCAGACAGTAGTTATCTACTCCAAAGAGCCATGGATGAGCTTATATAAGGATCCAGAGTGATCGATGGACGGTTAGAAATGTAATCATGGAGAGAACAATTGCAGGAACCTCAAGTGGCAGTGCACTTTCGGCAAGTATTATATGGAAGCTCCAAGCTAACTAATTGTACTAGTTAATCATGTATTAGGCATAACCAAAGTTGAAACTCCCATGGGAAGGTACACATGGATCTAATCTATTTGAGCATAGACGAATATATATACACCAAACATGAGCTCTGTAGTCGGACCGAGGTATGAAGAGATTACAGCATCTAATCTTCTTGTCAGAGACCATTACGCTGGCATCTAATCTGTGCTTTACTCGCCGTATTTGTAAAGATGCATTTCTTAACAATTGTCGTGATTGCCATATCTGAAGAAGAACATCAACTACTTAAATGGCCGGCCAGCTTGTATAGTCTACAAAATAATGTTGCATTGGTGACTTCGTCGTTATTTATGAATGGCTGTAGCTAAAAGTTTCTCTTGTTGTTTTCCAGTGTTTTCTTTCAACTTACCACTGACCATATAGACATCGATCTGCATTTGGGGCGAATCATGCATTATGCAGATCGCATTATTTTGGTAGAAAAGTGGTATCCAAATGATCTCGAGGCAGTACGTGTTTTTGCAGAAAGAAATTCACAAGCCCCATGGTTTTCGTAGACAGGGATGGAGCCGGAATCTGTCCTTGCACTGGTGGAAACAACCCCATGCGTCCCGGTTGGTAAGCGGCATTCCCGGTTGCCCAACCGGGACGGGGCAATCGGGACTAAAGCCCGAACCTTTAGTCCCGGTTGCCCCACCAACCGGGACAAAAGATCATACACGTGGCAGGAGCTCCGTGCGAGGGGGGGGGGGGGGCTTTAGTCCCGGTTCGTAATAGGACCCGGGGCTCATAAACTTCTGCCTTGGCGTAGATTTGGCCATTCTTCGCCGCGTAGAATTCATTTGCACATTTTGTTGTCGGCAGCATTTTCGCCACTTTTTGTGCCGCAAGAGAATTCATTTAGGTTGTTTTATTGTTTATTTAGTGTTTTGCACTTATCAATGAAGGAACCTTGTATTACACAAGATCATCATGACAATATTACATTCAATACACGGATCGAGTTCATGCACTACATACAAAAGTATTCCCTTGTCTATACACGGATCGAGTTGCTATTTTTACAATCCCTATTGTCTATACACACGAATAGTATTCCCCTTCGGGTCTAGGACTTACGCATCCAAGAATCCCGTCAATTCCTCCTGAATTGCTCGTGACGCGATCCTTTGGCGTAAGACCGTCCCGTAGACGTTCGATCTGATTTAAAAAGGAGTCTATATGAATGAAACTAAACACAATTTGTTTGAAAATAAAACTATAGAAATTGTTTACATACGGAGTTGCTCTAAATTTCTGCCCTTCTCATCGCACGTCTGCCGGATGAACTCGCATACATAGTATCCACATAGATTGTTACCTGGTCCCTCGTCGGGCACTTTACGAACATAGTTCAATCAAAATAATAATCAAGCATGATAATAACTGTATCAAAACTAGAATCAAAGAGATGCGCGAATATAGTTAGTGGTGCTTACATCTAGTGGTTGAAATGTAAGCTCCTCTTTCCAAACACCCCTAGCCTTGTTGGTGAACCGTTTCAAGCGCTGCCCGGCGAAGAAAACGAATAAAAGAAGTTATTAGTTACTTGATATCATAAAATTCAAACGCTTGCCGATATAGTGTCGTAATGATTAGAATTACCGCTGGAGAAGTATCTGCATGTCCTTCCACGTCTCAAGGGGTTTATGTTTCGAGTCCATGACTAGTACACGCCCTTTGTCAAGTTGAATGATTAACAGAATATAGTGGAAGCTGCGAATGCATAACTAATCAATTATATACTTAACATCGAGTAAGCGAAATAGAAAGTGTATACAAGACAATAACACTCACTCGAAGTTGTAAGGAAAAAGTATTTTCCTTTTGGTTTCTTGAAACCTTAACGCGTGTACTATATTATCCTCCGTATCCTGGGGGCTTATTTTGAGATTAGCTTCATGAACCCAATATGGTTCAATGAAGACAATGTCATAGATTTGTCCTCTGCTGCATTCGAGAATCTTCATTCTGCATATTACAGTATGATTATATACATGCAATAAACAAGGTGAGATAGCTGGAGACTAAATTAATTACAGAATTAGTACTTACGGACAATAGGCACGATGAGGCGATTTGTCCAAGGCGTCTTGATTGAATAATTGAAATAGCTCATCAAATTCAATGGATATCATGTCATCACTTTCTTTCCCATGATGCTTTTTTGTAACCCTCAGCACTATCCGGTTAGCCCCGGCCCTTGTGGCGTGCATGTACCAGTTATGCAATCTTCGCATTTTTGTTGAAAGATTATTTACCTCCTCGGGTTTGACGAGAGGTTTGCCGTCTTGGTATTTGTATGCTACTTCACTCACGGGAAGAACTCTAACTGGATAAGTCTTGGGCAATACTCATACCTTGAGCAGCGCAGCTTCTCCGACAGTGCAAGCACCTCTGGATCATCTTGCACTTCGCCCCATATTTGCTCGACCCACATTGGTTTGGGAAATCACCTTGAGAGGGGCGCAAGTCTGTTTTGCTTGTTCTCCGAGCTGGGCAACAGATTTCCGCTTGCATCGATCGCTCTTGAGGCTTTTGTGCCGCATGTGACTTGAGAATAGAACGCTCATAGTCCGATGATGACAGCTTTGGCTCGGGTTGATGAAGAGTCTTTAGCATTTTCAACACTTTGACTTTTTCTTCTTTGGTCTTGGGGAACTCGGCTCTTCGGCCGCCTAGCTTAAAACGCTGTCGTTTCCGATCAACGATCGCCTGATCTCCTCTTCAAAGATACCATAAGCTCTCTTGGGAGGAACCGTTGGTACTTTTGGAAGAGGCTCTTGTTTACGTTCGGCGATCGCCACGACGACAAGAGCGTACGCTTACGCTTTTTATCCCGAGGCGCCGCGATGGCTCCGCGGCGATGGCTGCACCGAGACGGTGAGGCGGCGAGGCGACGAAGACGGCCGCGGCGGCGACCTCACCGGAGACGGTGAGCGGCGGCGAAGATGGCCTTGGCGTGTGATTTGAAGCACGATACAATCCTTGACCATAGAATGGTGACGTTTTTGCGTCACCCAAAGATCCACATCCCCTTCACCAGCAGGTAGTGAAGATCCAAAACCTCAAAGGTGGGCATGATTTCATCCACGCCGACAACAGCGTAGTCCTCCGAACCGGACTGTGGTAAGTTGGTGTGGGTCCAATTGGTAAGGCATAGCCGACCGCCACCTTCATTGATATGTTCACAACTTTGACATGTAGCTCGCATGTGTCATCTACGTGATATCATCCACTGGGTAGCCAACAGGAGCCATCGTCGGTGCATCATCATCGCCATTGTCATCACCGGGACCTCGGTGGAAGCCACATCGCTTTTCGATTATTCGATAGGCGGTAGCATCGAATGCGGTGTCTTTCGAGATGGGGCGCCGTAGTACTTTTGCTCTTTAAGTGAGTTAATTTCATCTTGTTGTTGCTTTAATCGTTCTTCAATTAAACGCATTCGCTCTTCTCGACTTTCGCTTCAACCGCCGCCTGTCCTTACTCCTCCGACGGCTTCTATCGGATATTTCTTCCTCTTCGGAAACCCAGTCCTCCATGATTGGGATCCTATTGTGCCTCGTGTTCGTCCATCATGTTCCTTATTTCCAAGGGCAGTGTGAGCTCATCATTCTCTCTATCGGGAATGAAGTCCCCATCTTTAACAGCCTTTATCGCTTTTCTCATCCTCTCGATTGGCAAGGGGTCTTCTTTATGTCGTATGGTATATATACACCTCCTTCCGAGTCCAACGTGCCCCATGCCCGTAAAACCAATTCCTTGCACGTTCTACCCAATCGTCTGCCTCTGGGTGATATTTTTATCACGCAGCCTCGCTCAAGTTTCTCCCACTTAGGAATGCCACCTGTAGCCACCTTGCCCCATAGTATGGTGATACTTCTTGTTAGCGACATTCACTTATTCGTTTTGGACATTTTCTTAGCTTTTTCGATTTCTTGTATTCCACAAACTCATCCCGTAATGGTTTTATCTTCTCAAACTGAATATTCTTGAAATCGAGTCTTCTTTTCACGACATAGTCAAGGTGCAATCTTTTCTTCCAGTTGGTGAAACATCGGGCCATCTTCTTCAAAGCCCACTCCACGACCTTAGCCTCCATGGCTCTCCCATGTTGTAAGCGTCCTCAACTGGATCCTCCGCATTTGGATCCAGCTCTATCTTCGGTAGTTTGAAATTAACCATGAGCCTCTTCCACAGAAATCTTTGGCGTGGTTAGGGACAAATAAACATGTTCCTCTTCATCCGCATTAGCAGGCCTATTCCAATTTCTAATGGTGATCGGATTAAGTCCCTAATGATTACTCCATTGTGCCACAAATTTGGTTGCGACAACTTCGAGCCGTCGATTGCCTGCTGCGACATCTTCGATCTGAACCTCTCATGGTCCTGCAACTTTTGGTTGGGCCTCGTCGCTCTTTTCAAGAGATTCCTTCGATCCGAGGGCTAAAAGAAGAAAGATCGCCGTTACTATTTCTATATAGATAGCAGATGATTAATTAATGAATTGATTTATATTACATGCACCTTGCCGAGTCGTCTTCTCGATTACACAAGGCATCGCCTTCTCCTCATGGAAGGCAACACCTTCAACCTCAAACAAGTTGTCTACTCCGGTAAAAAGAGGATCACCCTCACCGAGTTGTTCGTAAACGTTGATACGTCTAAATTATCTTCCCCACGGATCACACCTTGGATCAACTCTTCCTTTTTCGTCTCGACGTGTGGATCCATATTTTCTGCATAGGTGGAAAAGCGAATAAGTCAAAGCGGCTAAAGGAGAAAGTTAAGGAGAAACCGATATATACATACACAATAATAAAATGAAGAGAAACCCTAAACCTAGCTACAAAAGGAAACCGTGTAGTAGATAGGTAACTCTAGCTAAAATCAATGGTTATCAATATTAGAGTTCAGGGTGTAACCTAGTTCGAGAAACCTCCGATGCATATGAGAGGGAACCCACATGCACCTAAGGGGTATTAATGATTCCTTATCTAACCACGGATGTTGGCAATGTGAATCGGGCAGGGCTACCCACATTGATCGACCAGTGGGGTCAAGACCAATAATACCAAACTAATTAATAAACCTAATAATACCTAACTAATAATAAACCTAATAATGAAACACGAAAAGAAAGGAAACAATCAACACATGGCATCGATGCAATGATCAAGCAAGTACGATGATATGACAAGTTAATTTGCATTGGAATGTAACCCTAAGACATGCTCGACGATTTAATCGGGGTTCCGACGGTGAAAACCCTAACTCGAAACTCCTAACATATGAGGGGTGCATTTGTTCTTCTAATTATACTTGTCATTTAAATTGTTGAACAATGCATGATTATAGGATAAATAGATAGGTTTCATTTTTCTGAACAATTTGATATATTATTTGTATTTTTCTGACTTATAAATAAAAAGATATTGAATTTACAAGTTTATATCAATTTCTGGAATTATTAAATCATTTAAAATTGAATTACTGTGTCAATATGACATCAGCAAAGGGTTGGGTTTTTTTTACCAAGACAGAACCTAGCCACTGTCACTGAGTGCTGGGCCCTATGCCACATCAGCAAGCCACCGTGGTGGTCAAAGGTCAGCGGGCCCGTGGGCCACGTCAGCGTGACGCCGGGGTGACATCATCTCGGCGGCCACCGTCGGGTGCTCACCGGGGACGGCGCTGTGGCGGCTACAACAAGCAAGCGGGCAAACGGAGGGCACTGGGAGGTGCAGAGGCTCATCGCGCGTTAGAGAGAGGCGGCGCCGCTCCTTCTTGGTCACCGGAGTCCGCCTCCCGTCGAGCTCGGCGGCGTCGAGTTATAACCAAACAACTAAATCATCTAACAACGAAATCATCTAACAACTAAATAATCATCTACACATACACCTAAAATAATCATCAACTAAATCATCTACATCATCTAAATACACCTAAATCATCTACATCATCTAAATACACCTATATCATCTAACAACTAAATCATCTAACAAATAAATCATCTAACAACTAATACACCTAAAATAATCATCACCTAAATCAACTAAAAACTAAAAAAGGGCCTCGGCATGCGTGGTACGGGCGGCGGTGAGTCTGGCACTATGGCGATCGGGAGGAGAGAGGAGGCGCGGCATGGCACCGAGGCGGCTGCAATGCGTGGAGGATGGAGGCGGTGGCGGCTAGACGGAGGACGGAGGCGGCACTGCACGGAGGTTGAGGCAGCATGGCGATGGACGAGATGAAGGTGGAGGCCAGCGGTCGTGGCGACACCCAAGCGCTGAAGGATGGGGCAGCCTGCCCGGGATCGGCGGCAAGGCGTCGCTATGCGTGCCGGTTCAAGAGAATGGAGAAGGGAAGAAGAAGAGAAGAAGAGATTATAAAGGAAGGACCTTTAGTCGGTTGGTGGCTCCAACCGACTAAAATCATACGTCGGTTGGAGCCACCAACCGACCTATACTCAAAATTTTCAAAGCGTTGGCCTTGAGAGGTCTTTAGTCCATTGGTGGCTCCAACCGGACATATTCTATTTTCAAAAAAAATTGTGTTTTCTCTGTTCTTACTTTATTTTTATTTTGGGGTTTAAATTTGTATTGTTTTTAAATGATAATTAATTTGGAATTTAGAAAACTTTAAACATAAAAAGTGTTTGGATTTGAATAAATAATTCAAAACCATTTTCGCTTTAAAAATAATTAATGTAACCATTTAAAATATGAACCATTTACAATTAAAAATGAATTAACTTTTATTTTTTAATATCAATTTGGAATTTAGAAAACTTTAAACATAAAAGTGTTTGGATTTGAATAAATAATTCAAAACCATTTTCTGTTTTAAAAACAATTAATGTAACCATTTAAAATATGAACCATTTACAATTAAAAATGAATTAACTTTTATTTTTTAATATCAATTTGGAATTTAGAAAACTTTAAACATAAGAAGTGTATGGATTTGAATAAATAATCCAAAACCATTTTCTATTTCTAGAAAATAATTAATGTAACCTTTTAAAATGAATTAACTTATATTTTTTAATATTAATTTGGAATTTAGAAAAACTTTAAACATAAGAAGTGTATGGATTTGAATAAATAATCCAAAACCATTTTCTATTTCTAAAAAATAATTAATGTAACCTTTTAAAGTTAATTAACTTATATTTTTGAATATTAAGTTGGAATTTAGAAAAACTTTAAACATAAGAAGTGTATGGATTTGAATAAATAATTCAAAAACATTTTCTGTTTTAAAAAATAATTAATATAACCATTTAAAATATGAACCATTTAAAATTAAAAATGAATTAACTTATATTTTTTTAATATCAATTTGGAATTTAGAAAAACTATAAACATAAGAAGTGATAGGGGACGGCCATTGTTCGGATTTTTCCTTTCGAAACATGATCAATATACCAAGTCGGTATTTTCCTTTCAACTATGTAACATAATATGACACCACGAAGGATTTTCATTGTTCGGATTTTTTGAATTTATTATGCCCGTTTTGAATTATTTGAATTTCTAACTATGGTCGAACGGTGTGCATGAAGATAGGGACGGGCATTGTTAGAACTTGCATTGGATCTCTGAAGAAACCACATATTGCGAGTCTAAAATGATTTTTCAAAAAATCACAGGCGATAGATCATGTACTGTAGTACAAAGGACCCACTTCCTACCGATTCTACAGACATTTGTCCTTTTTACCGGATGGACGAAAAGGTTTGAGATGTACCGGTTGGGATATAGTCCATGTAAGGTGGTCTAGTATTTTAGGAAAATAGGGCGGTATCATTACGAAGCGGCATTTTGGTGGTTACTTCACAAAACGACCCGTTTTTTCGGAGAAAATGGAAAAGGGCTTTTCCGATGCGACAAAAGGAAAACTTCCTCTGCAACATTGTTCTCCATACCAATGTCCACACACATGTATAATATGGGCACAACATCACAAACTATGCCGTGATTCAAGACATAACATCGGTCATTTGGACCGAAAGCCATGAAACCTCGAACATGATAGGCCATTTTGTGAAGGTTTTTGAAACATGATCAATATACCAAGTCTGGTATTTTCCTTTCAACTATGTAACATAATATGACACCACGAAGGATTTTCATTGTTCGGATTTTTTGAATTTATTATGCCCGTTTTGAATTATTTGAATTTCTAACTATGGTCGAACCGGTGTGCATGAAGATAGGGACGGGCATTGTTAGAACTTGCATTGGATCTCTGAAGAAACCACATATTGCGAGTCTAAAATGATTTTTCAAAAATCACGGGCGGTAGATCATGTACTGTAGTACAATGGACCCACTTCCTACCGATTCGGCAGACATTTGTCCTTTTTACGGGATGGACGAAAAGGTTTGAGATGTACGGTTGGGATATAGTCCATGTAAGGTGGTCTAGTATTTTAGGAAAATAGGGCGGTAGCATTACGAAACGGCATTTTGGTGGTTACTTCACAAAAGCGACCCGTTTTTGCTTTCGGAAAATGGAAAAGGGCTTTTCCGATGCGACAAAAGGAAAACTTCCTCTGCAACATTGTTCTCCATACCAATGTCCACACATGCATAATATGGGCACAACATCACAAACTATGCCGTGATTCAAGACATAACATCGGTCATTTGGACCGAAAGCCATGAAACCTCGAACATGATAGGTAATTTTGTGAAGGTTTTTGAAACATGATCAATATACCAAGTCTGGTATTTTTCCTTTCAACTATGTAACATAATATGACACCACGAAGGATTTTCATTGTTCGGATTTTTTGAATTTATTATGCCGTTTTGAATTATTTGAATTTCTAACTATGGTGAACGGTGTGCATGAAGATAGGGGCGGGCATTGTTAGAACTTGCATTGGATCTCTGAAGAAACCACATATTGCGAGTCTAAAATGATTTTTCAAAAATCACGGCGGTAGATCATGTACTGTAGTACAAATTGGACCCACTTCCTACCGATTAATGAGACATTTGTCCTTTTTACGGGATGGACGAAAAGGTTTGAGATGTACCGGTTGGGATATAGTCCATGTAAGGTGGTCTAGTATTTTAGGAAAATAGGACGGTAGCATTACGAAACGACATTTTGGTGGTTACTTCACAAAACGACCCGTTTTTGCTCGGAAAATGGAAAAGGGCTTTTCCATGCGACAAAAGGAAAACTTCCTCTGCAACATTGTTCTCCATACCAATGTCCACACACATGCATAATATGGGCACAACATCACAAACTATGCCGTGATTCAGACATAACATCGGTCATTTGGACCGAAAGCCATGAAACCTCGAACATGATAGGTAATTTTGTGAAGGTTTTTGAAACATGATCAATATACCAAGTCTGGTATTTTTCCTTTCAACTATGTAACATAATATGACACCACGCGAAGGATTTTCATTCTTCGATTTTTTTGAATTTATTATGCCCGTTTTGAATTATTTGAATTTCTAACTATGGTCGACCGGTGTGCATGAAGATAGGGGCGGGCATTGTTAGAACTTGCATTGGATCTCTGAAGAAACCACATATTGCGAGTCTAAAATGATTTTTCAAAAATCACGGGCGGTAGATCATGTACATAGTACAAACCGGACCCACTTCCTACCGATTCGGCAGACATTTGTCCTTTTACCAGGATGGACAAAAGGTTTGAGATGTACCGGTTGGGATATAGTCCATGTAAGGTGGTCTAGTATTTTAGGAAAATAGGGCGGTAGCATTACGAAGCGGCATTTTGGTGGTTACTTCACAAAACGACCCGTTTTTTGCGCTCGGAAAATGGAAAAGGGCTTTTCCGTGCGACAAAAAGGAAAACTTCCTCCTGCAACATTGTTCTCCATACTAATGTCCACACACATGCATAATATGGGCACAGCATCACAAACTATGCCGTGATTCAGCACATAACATCGGTCATTTGGACCGAAAGCCATGAAACCTCGAACATGATAGGTCATTTTGAAGGTTTTTGAAACATGATCATTGTTCACACACATTTAGTCCGGATGTAGTCACAAACCGGACTAAAAATATTTTCCGCCATTTCCCACCTCTTTCCGCCAAGTTTTCCCGCCTTTCCTTTCTACTAGAGCTTTTAGTCCGGATGTAGTCACTAACCGGACTAAAGATATTCCGCCATTTCCCAAAGCTTCACACCAAGTTTTCCGCCCTTTCCTCTATATTTAGGGTGATCGTGTCATGGCTATCCACACATCCACACCTTCCTCTCTTAGAACAATGGACAACGCCCTCTTGGGCCATTCGACCCTCGAGGAGACCGAGGCCTCAACTACCCTTGTCCACTGGGTACCGGCCGCCCGCATTTGGATCTTGCGCCTGGAGGGTTCTGTCCCTCCTGTCCCTCAAGGTTCCGCATGACGGCCATCACAAACCACTTCTACCACGAGCTCACGCCGAGCGGATGGATCCCAGTGGGATCCCGACAACTATGACACTGGAATGCCTTCTTCGCTAATAGGCGGGAAAGGGAGCTCGCCAGTACGAGGGTGATGGCCGCCACCGGTGAACCACAACGAAGTCGGCCGTATGCGTGGTGGGAGAACCGTACTATCATCAGTGATGCGCTACATCGCCGGGAGACCATCCTCGCCTATGGTGCCCGAGTCCACCCGCCACAGGCCCCACACTCGTCCGGCGGTAGCGGCATCGCCTTCCAGAGACCCTCTCCCACCCGTGAATCCAAGGCTGGAATGGCCTGGTATATGCCATGGATGGGCCGAGGATCCCGGAGTGGCGGGTGACGATGATGATGATGACGACGACGATGAAGACCTCAAGCTGTGTACTATAGGACTAGGCATGATTATGACTAAAGGGGCTTTAGGCACTGAGTGTTAGCTAGTCCCGATTTGTCGGTTTTAATATTAATAAATGTCTTAAGTGTTACCTAATAAATAGAGGGAAATGCCTATATAAAGAGAGGGTTCATATTTAGTCCCGATTTGTACGGTTGGGATATAGTCCATGTAAGGTGGTCTAGTATTTTAGGAAAATAGGACGGTAGCATTCGAACGGCATTTTGGTGGTTACTTCACAAACGACCCGTTTTTTGCGCTCGGAAAATGGAAAAGGGATTTTCGATGCGACAAAAGGAAAACTTCCTCTGCAACATTGTTCTACATACCAATGTCCACACACACATGATCATTGTTCGGCACACATTTAGTCCCGGATGTAGTCACAAACCGGGACTAAAGGGATTGCGGCAGAGTGGGCCAGACAACACTAATAATAGGGGTGAGTGTCGACATTATGTCGTGCTTGACTTACCTTGTCCCGGATGGTGTCACCAACCGGGACTAAAGATGAACGTTTAGTCCCGGTTGGAGACACCAACCGGCACTAAAGATGAGTCAGCACTAATAATAGGGGTGAGTGTCGACATTATGTCGTGAGTGTCGACATTATGCCGAGCTGCTTGTACTATAAATATGCATCCTTGTGAGTCCAGTCCTCCAGCGGATTTGAGGCATCTCCAAGATGGTTTTAGAGAGCGAGGACACCACTACGGCGATTTGAGGGAGATCTTGCGGAGCCCAGTCTCCGGCATCTCCGAGAACTGGTCATAGAGGCACTCTAATATGTGAAATTAGTTAGCTCCGGCGTGATCTAGTTAGTGAAGTTACAAGCTGCAAGATGGTTTTCGAGAGCGGGGACACCACTGCGGCCAGTTTGGAGATGCCGACGGAGCCCAGTCCTCGGCATCTCCGAAATCGTCATAGAGGCACTCCCTAATATGTGAAATTAGTTAGCTCAGGAGTATTGATCTAGTTAGTGAAGTTACAAGCTGCAAGATGGTTTTCGAGCAGGACACCACTGCGGCCAGTTCAGGAGATGCCGCGTGAGCCCAGTCCTCGGCATCTCCGAGAAACTGTCATAGAGGCACTCCTAATATGTGAAATTAGTTAGCTCCGAGGCGTATTGATCTAGTTAGTGAAGTTACAAGCTGCAAGATGGTTTTCGAGAGCAGGGACACCACTGCGGCCGATTTGATGCCGACTGAGCCCAGTCCTCGGCATCTCCGAGAAACTGGTCATAGAGGCACTCGGTCCAGCCACAAAATGGGACTAACACTCAAGACATTTATTAATATTAAAAGCGAGACTACAAAACGGGACTAAAGGCCACAAACGCGAAAGATATCCTTCGGTCAAGCCACAAACATGAAAGACATGAACTAGAGTTACATAATATGAGCATGAACTTCTTGGCATATGTCATTCCTTATGACCGCTTGAGCGTAACCATGGAGCATCTTCTTTACTTAACGGAATGCTTGGGTCAGTTTTCCGTGAAGGGCGGAATTTCATCAAACTTATTATAATCTTCCCGACATGTCATCTTGTCCTCAATTCCCACGATGTTTCTTTTCCCCGAAAGAACTATGTGACGCTTTGGATCACCATATGATGTATTCGTTTGCATATTTTTCTTTTTTTGATGCGGAGGACATGTCCTTCACATAGAAAACTGAGACACATCATTGGCTAGGACGAATGGTTCATCTCTATAACCAAGATTGTTGAGATCCACGTTGTCATTCCGCATAACTGGTCTATCTTTACCCCTTCCCCATTCAGTTGACCCATTTGCGTGAAACAAAGGGACCTTAAAAGACTCCATAGTCTAGTTCCCATATCTCCTCTATGTAACCATAATATGTGTCCTTTTGTCCATTCTCGTCTATTGCATCAAAGCGGACACCACTATTTTGGTTGGTGCTCTTTTTATCTTGGGCGATCGTGTATAATGTATTCCCATTTATTTCGTACCCTTGGAAATTCAATACAGTAGAAGATGGTGACGCGACCAACAAGTATAGCTGATCTCCAACAGTGGTGTCATTCAAGAGATGTGTCCGCATCCAACCACCGACAGACTTCATGTGTTCATCTGTAATCCATGATTCAGGCTTCCCCGGGTTTTTGGAGCGTACAATATTCTTGTGTTCCTCCATATACGGAGCTGCCAAGGTGGAATTATGTAGAACTGTGTAGTGTGCTTTAGTGAAAGAATCCCCGTCCCTACATATTAGTGCTTTCTTTCCCAGCGTGCCTTTTCCACTTAGTCTTCCCTCATGCCGCGTCACCTGCAAAGTCTGGGAAGTCTCTCTCGATTTTTCTCCACTGTGACCCATCAGCAGGGTGTCTCAACTCCCCGTCTTTCTTACGGTCTTCTTTGTGCCATCGCAACAACCTGGCATGCTCTTTGTTTCTGAACATGCGTTTCAACCTTGGTATTATAGGAGCATACCACATAACCTTAGCAGAACCCTCTTAGGAGGGCTCTCCCTCAACATCACCAGGGTCATCTCGTCGATCTTATACCGCAAGCGTTGCTGCACGGGCATTTATCTAAATTCTCATACTCCTTACATGATGAGGATGCAATCATTAATGCATGCATGTATCTTTTGCACATCTAATCCCGGAGGATGAGAGTCTTCTTTGCTTCGTAGGTACTATCGGGAAGTTCGTTATGTTTTGGAAACTTTGGCTTCATTATTTTCAGCATCTTTTCAAATGAGGAGTCAGTTAGACCACACTCGCCTTCCATCGCAACAATTCCAATGTCGCATCGAGCTTTGTGCCGCCATCTTCACAATTTGGGTACAACAATTTCTTGTGATCTTCTAACATTCCTCTAACTTCAACTTCTCATTTTACATTTCACAGTCTCGCTTTGCATCGAAATGACCCTACCAAGTTCATCACGGCTCATCGATGCCCGTTCTTCACCTTTTTCCTCTCCATTGTCTTCCATTGCGGTATCACGTATTCAGAAACATATGATGATAGTTATCATCATCTTCTTCTTCACCATCTTCCATCATAACCCTCTTTCCCCGTGCTTGGTCCAGCAATTATAGTTGGGCATGAAACCTTTCATAATCGGTGGCGCGAATGATTTTCGAGGAAGAGTACTCCTTGTTGTTCGACATTGAACACATGGACAACGTATAAATCCATTCTCTTTGTTTGCCGTAGCCACATCGATAAATTTATCCACGCCTTTGATATACCCGCTACCACGGTCACCGTACATCCATTCCCGACCGCTCATCCGCATCATATAAGTAAGTTTATCAAAAACAGGACATCATAAATAGTGAAATAACCAATTCACACCGACACATGAATTGTATCAATGACCTAGAAAAGATAAGATTGCTAACCTCGATCGAGGGAAATAAAGAGGAGAAAGCTCAAGTGCGTCTCGAACACCTTCTATATTTTTGTTCTATGAGAAATTCACGGGATTTTTCACTCAAACATTTCAACAAACACCTTCAATGCATGCATAAAAAAACTAGCACACACCCTCACACCTTACACCATTCGAAAAAAGCAGTGGAGGCAGAGGGGGCTGGGGCGTTGCATTTATAGAGGGCAAGGGGTCTTTAGTCCCGGTTGAAGCCAGCAACCGGGACTAAAGGTGCGTGCCACGCCACGTGGTTGCGGCCAAACCTTTAGTCCCGGTTGGTGGCTCCAACCGGGACGCATGCCCCCTTACCAACCGGGACCCATGCCCCCTGGCCCCGTGCCCGCTCCAACCGGCGTGCGGCATTAGTCGATTCTTTGGCCGGGACTAATGCTCCGAGGGGTCGCGAACGGATGGCCCTTTTTCCTCTAGTGTTGAGGGGGCTAAGTGAAGGCATTAGTGTTGTACAACTTCACGAGGGGGGCAAATATGTCTAAATTATTGAGAAATTGGTGTTCTAATGCTTAGTATTCTTCACAAAAATGAGATCATTGGGGGCAGCCTAGCCCTCCTTCATCCCCCTTGTCTCCGTCCCTGTTCGTAGAGACCTCTCCTTGCGACAGTTGGATGCCAAGAACGCGTTTCTTCATGATGTTTTGAAAGAGGAGGTCTATTTGAGACAACCACCAGGATACGGATGGCAATGGCTACCCGATACCCGCAACCCGACGCGGCCCCGCTTTAAATGGGAGAGTATGATAAAAAATACCCACGGGGCTAATTAGTGGTTAGAAATCGTTCCCACCGGGTCTAGTGGAGGCGGGTATGAAGATGCCAAACCCGAACCCGCATACCCTGCATATGATAAGTGGACCCCACATGTAAGTGCCAGCTGTCAAGCAACCCCAACATGTATTGCTGCTGCATGTATTGTTTGCTGTTGTCTAGGCTATTTTGGTACTGAATATTTTCTATTTGTCTCCAAATGTTTGTCTATATGAACCTGTCTTTTTGATATTGTCTATTTGTTGCACACTTGTTGTCAAATTTTGCTATGAAACTGTTGTAAAAAAAATGCCTGATTGCTGTCATTTTTTCGCGAGTTGAGATACCCATCGGGGCCCTGTTTACCCGGCGGGTGGCGGGTATGGTGGGGATCTGTACCCGCCGATGTAATTGGGGGCGGGTCAGGGGGAGGGGAAATGTGGCGGGTGCGGGTATGGGGGGCGGAACCCATACCCAAAGCCGACGGGTGCCATCCGGACACCAGGGTATGAAAACAAAAACAAACCAAATTACATTTGCAAACTTGAGAAGGCACTATATGGCCTGAAACAAGCCCCTTGAGCATGGTACTCTCGGTTGAGTTTAAAACTTATTGGCATTGGTTTTATTTTTTCCAAGTCTAATACATCATTGTTTATATATCACAACTCCAACCTCATCATATATATGCTTATTTATGTTGATGATATCATAGTTGCTAGTTCTTCCTAGTCTGCAACTGATGCTTTGCTAAGAGATCTTAGTAAAGAGTTTGCCTTGAAGGATCTTGGTGATCTTAATTTCTTCTAGGGAATTGAGGTATAGAAAATAGATAATGTACTTGTCTTGATCCAGGTGAAATATGCACAAGATATTCTGGCAAGAGTTGGTATGGCAAATTGCACAGACATGCCTACTCCCTTATCTTCTTCAGAGAAGGTTACTGCACATGATGGGGACTTGTTGTTTCCTGAAGATAGCACCAATTACAGAAGCATGGTAGGTTCTCTACAGTATCTTATATTGACACGGACAGATATCTCCTATGCAGTTAATAAGGTTTGCCAGAATCTACAAGCTCCTACTACTATTCATTGGACTACTGCCAAACGAATTCTTAGGTATGTCAAACATACTATGACTATTGGTCTGACATTTATGCAATCTACCTCTACATTGTTGAGTGCCTTCTCCGAAGCAAACTGGGCTGCTTGTGTAGATGATCGTCGATTCACATAAGGGTTTGCTGTGTTTTTTGGATCGAACCTAATTTTTTGGAGTGTTAAAAAGCAGGCTACTGTTTCCAGGTCTAGTACGGAAGCAAAGTACAAATGAGTGGCTAATGCCACAATATAACTCATATGGATACAGTCCTTGCTAGATGAACTGGGAATTCAGTTGACTCAGACATCGTGCCTATGGCGTGACAATCTTGGAGAAACACCCGTCAGCAAACCCCGTGTTTCATGCATGAGCCAAACATATTGAGATTGATTTTTTACTTTGTGAGAGAATGAGTGGTGAAGAAGCAACTGGAGATTCGGTTTATTTACTCCAAAGATCAAATTGCTGATGGTTTCATAAAACCACCACGTCGAGCCTTTGAAGGCATCAAGCATAATCTCAACTTGTCTAAGTTGTGATCAAGGGAGGATATTAGAGTTAGTAGTTGTTACAGTCTCAATACCATACGTAAATCTAACCTGGAGTCCATTTCATGTACGATAGGATATCATGTATGATAGGATTGATTTTGTACCGAGTCGGACAACCCCTCCTATACATATTCTCATATAGGTGAGGATTCGAAAGTATCCGAGTAGTTGCAATCTATCTGATCATAAAGTTTACATGACCAGTGGCGGAACTAGAGAAATGGTGTCTGGGGTGCACAACTCTAGAACACGGTGCACCAGATATCAAATATTTATTTTAGGGGTGGCACACATGGTGAAAAATAGCTATTTTACAAACAAAAAATATGTTTCCCTGTGTCATGTGCACCACCCAAGCAACCGGTGGATCCGCTCCTGTGTGCGGCCGTGCCAGGCCACACTGGGGCGCCCCACCAGCTGTCTCTGAGCCTCCCCCTTGCCTAGATCTCCACTCGCGCCTCCGTTGGGGAAATCGCCGGGTACCATCTACTTCATTGTATTGTATTAACGGCTATATAAGTGGGTTATAAGGCTTTAGAAAATAGATAGTTTATCTTCATCTCCTCGTGGGTTTGACACTCAAATATTTATCAAATTGTGCTAAAGTTATTCCCTTATATTAGGAATTATCATCCCCACATGCTCCATATATAATATAGCTGGCATAGAAAGTAGGGTTTTCACCGGATCATCATACAGGTAGGGAACCTATATAAATCTTGCGTGACTTGAGGTTATTAGGCCATTGGTTTGTGATCACAAAGCCTTGCACCTACAAATATATCTACCGGGAATCGAAACCCTCACATTTGGCATGGCTTGAGTCTTTGCAATACATCTAATACTCGTTTGTCCGTCTTCTCTGATGCCAACTAGGCTGGGAATATTGATGATAATCGATCCAAGGGGGAATATACAATCTTTTATGGTGGTAATTTGATCGTTGGAATGCGCGTAAGCAAGTTACCGTGTCTGAAGAGGTTTAATCTCGTCAATGCCCATTGTTATGAGCTTGGGTTTTGGAGAAGATGGGGATGCTGGAGATCGCGGAACGGTTAGAAAACAAGCAACACGGTGACACGAGGTTTACCCAGGTTCAGGCCCCCGGAGGAAAAACCCTACTCCTGCTTGTCTGCTCTTGATTACGGCGGAACCGAAAAGTACAGGGGTGCGCAGATGCAATTTGCCGTGGAGGTGTGTATGCGGTGGTATGCGAAGTATCTTCCTCGCCATGCCCTCCTACCCTTTACATAGAGTAGGCAGGTCCCAGGCACAGATCGAATCGGTTACAGGTTTTAGGGTTTGCCTCTTTGAATATTCTATCTACTCTAGTCTTGTTCTCCAAGGATCCGAAGGCGTCATGGGCCCTGACCACCCGAAAGTCTTCATGGGCTAGCGCATGTTCTCATGTGCCTTCCTTGGGCTGGACTAGGTATGCTAATATCGTGTACCCGTAGGGTATAACCATGTCAGTAGCCCCCGAGTGTTCAGTCGAATCATAGATTCGGCTGAGGACTCCTCAATCTTTCGGGTGCAGCTATCTTTTGTTCGTTTAGAGAACGATTTGAGTGCCTGACTCTCCCGACGGATCAGGGTCAGTTATCTGTCTTAGGACAAAACAACACGATCTTCTTCAGATTTGAGTCCCTCGACTCGAACCCGGAACATATGCTGGCGTAATTCGAATCAGGCCACGGAGGACTTATAGGAGTGGAATCCCAGTAATTTTAAATGATGTACCCAACGCGTCCGTCGGGATTTTTCATCGCGCCTACTGGCACGGATATTTACTAGCAGAGCGTAGTCGTGTGCGTTACCAGGCCATCAGATGGTATCTGTAGGTCTTATCTTTGCGTCCAGACGAAGCATCCGAATGTTTATCAGCGCGGAGGTGTTTCGGGTGGCCAAAGCGGACGTTGCTCACTTAGCGTTAATTGGGGCAGAGTTGCCGAAAAGTTTTTTGCATACTGATCCGCAGGATCGAGGTCGGAGATTCATAGGGTGCGCGACCAACGCTCCCTATGGGAGTAGCCCCCGAGTGTCTGTTTGAGTCGTAGACTCAAGCAGAGACTTTAATTCAGTCTTTGTTGACTTTTAGGTCCGTAGGACACAAATTTTTCGGATGCTTGAATCCACCCTCCCTATGGGAGTAGCTCCCGAGTCCGTAGTGGAGTCGTAAACTCGACGTAGGACTCAAAGAATAGTTCAATGGTGTAGTATGTTGATTGTTTTTCGGGTGCGCGGCTAGCGCTCCTGATAGGAGTGTTGGAATTATGCCCTAGAGGCAATAATAAAGATGTTATTATTATAATTCTTGTTCATGATAAAGTTTATATTCCATGCTAGAATTGTATTAAGCGGAAACATTAATACTTGTGTCGTTTTTGAACAACACCGTGTCCCTGGTACGCCTCTAAGGACTAGCTCATTGATCAATGATGGTTAAGGTTTCCTAACCATAGACATGAGTTTTCAATTGATAATGAGATCATATCATTGGGAGAATGATATGATGGGCACTCCAAACTAAGCGAAGCAATTAGATCGTTTCATCGTGTTCATCTTTGCGAAGCTTTTCCTATGTCAAATATTGTATTCCTTAGACCATGAGATAATGCAACTCCCTGGTACCGGAAGAAATCTTTGAGGTCATCAAACGTCATCCTATGAGAGGGTGATCATAAAGGTGTCTCTCAGGTGATCGGAAAGTATATGTTGGGTTTTATGTATCGAGATGGAATTTGTCCCTCCCAAGTCGGAGAGATATACTTCGGGCCCACTCGGTAATCGATATCAACACCGCTTGCAAGCATGTGGTTAAGGAGTTAATCACAAAGTGATATCGGATTACGGAGCAGTAAAGTACTTGCCGTGAACGAGATTGAACTAGGTATGACAAGACCGACGATCGAATCTCGCAAGTAAAATATCGCGAGACGAAGGAATATATATATGGACGATTGAATCCTGGCATCGTGGTTCATCCGATATGATCATCGATGAATGTGTGGAGTCAATATGGGTGCCTGACCCGCTGTTGATTATTGATAGAAGATCATGTCGCATATTTTCGAACCGCAGGTCACACATAACGTATCTCGACGCTAGGATAGATTGGATAATTGGTTTATTAATTTTTGTTGAGTCTCGGATGGGATCCGGGATATCACGAGAGGTTCCTAATGGTCCGGAGAATAAGATTCATATAAGGCGGTGCAGTTTTGGAGTTCGGAATTGTTCCGTTAATCGGTATTGTACGAAGCTTCTAGAACCTTCCGGAAGGGGACCAACGTGGCCCCACCTTCCGTGAGGGGGCATGGGCCTATGAGGGAGTGTCTGGCGCATTGGGCCAGGGCACAAGGCCCCATAGGCCCGCCGATCCTAGATAAGTTTAAACTCGTTTAAACTAGAGATAGGATTTCTAGATAAGGAGAGTTTAAATCGTTTAAACTAGAGATAGGATTTCTAGATAAGGGAGAGTTTAAATTGTTTAAACTAGAGATAGGCTTGGAGGAGGGCAAGGGCTGGCCGCCTCTATATATAGAGGGTGGTGCCTCCCTCCACACACACACCTTCCTCCAAGCCCTAGCAGCCTTGCTACCTTCCTCTCTCCTCCCATGTTTGTAGGCGGCTCGCAATGTAAATTCTCCACCATATACACCACGCCGTGTTGTAGATCCAATCTATCTCTCCACCATACTCGCTGGTCCGAGGAAGGAGGAGACGCCGAGTCTTTGCGTGTGCATCTCACGGAGGCACCGCCACTTGTGGTGCTAGATCGGATCGGATAACGAGGAGGAGAAGCGAGTACGACTACATCACCCACGTTCCGGCGAACGTTCACTGTTGAATCTTCAAGGGTATGAAGATCTAATCCAATCTCTCTCGTTGATTGCATCTCCTAGATTAGATCTTGGCTTTCCCTCTGTTCGCAACCGTAGAAAATTTTGATTTACTATGCCGCGAAACCCTTCAAGGAGTATCCCCCGAGTAGTTAGTCGAATCGTAGATTCGAGTGAGTACTTCTAGCTGTGTAGCCGAAGAATTGTAACTGTTGCTAGTATAGCTTTGATGACATCAGTGCTGACGATCGGTGACCTCAAGCGTCTGTGGCATCAGAGATGACGTGACTGGACGAACATGGGTCCCACCTTCTGACTTTGAGTTGACTGGTCACGCGCGGCGTGGAGATAATTACGGTGTCGCCTTGATTTTCGTGCATAGTGGACGGTGTGTGAGCGACGGTTCGCTGCTGTGTTGACACGTGGACGGTTGGATTTGGATGTTGGCTTTAGGTCTTCCCGATGAACGGTCATCATGCATCGTCCTTATAATCACTCGAGAAAAGTTAGTTTGTTTTTCACCGCGGCCATTCTCATTTCACTACTCCCATCTTCTTTGAGCTTTTCTCGCTACGCGCTGGAATTGCTTCGAACCTTTCCATCTTTGTTTTTGCGTTCACATCGTCGTCATCGTCGCACTGCGATGGGGAAGTCCAAGAAGGCCTCCACCGCAGTTGGTACCAATGATGCCGCCGGCGGCAAGAAGGGTTCCGCCGCTACTCGCGTCACCGATGGTGGCTGGCGACGATCGGAGACGCGCGAGGGCGATCTCCGCAAGCTCCATGAGCGGGGTCTGATCCCACAGGATAGGGAGGACGTCAGAGTTCCCGGCGACGAGGTAATTCCCCGTCCTCCCGCTGGGTTTCGGGTCATGTTCATCGCTTTTGTCCTTCGGGGCCTTTCTTTCCCGATCCACGATTTTCTCTGTGGGTTGCTTTTCTTTTATGGCATCCAGCTCCATCATATTTCACCGAACTCTCTTCTTCATATCGCCTGCTTCATCACTTTCTGCGAGTGCTGGCTCGGTGTCGAGCTGCACTTTGGCCTCTTCCCGAAGCTTTATTCCGTGAAGAGGCAATCTGGCTCCGATGGCGTTTATCCCATCGGCGGCTGCATCATTTCCCTTAAATCCAACTTTCTCTTCTTCTCTTTTTATATGTCTGAATCTGTCCAGTACTAGTGGAGGCGATGGTTTTACATCCGCGACTCCACAGTGGCTGGGCAGGACTTTGGCCTTGCTCCTTTCGACCCCTCCCAGAAAATCCAGCCGAAGAGGTCCTGGAAGAACCACATCTTGGATGGTGAGGTGGCGGAGATAGAGGGCCTCTACCGTCGGGTGAAGGATCTCCAGTTGATTCCGGATAAAGAGTTGAACGGTGTGGATATCATACGCACCTTCCTCAAACGTCGGGTGCAGCCGCTCCAGGTTAGGGCGCACCCGATGTTCCTTTATTCTGGTCGCCACGATCCGACTAGGGTTTCGACTGAGGAGCTCTCCAGGGGGTATCTCGACAGGATTCTTCGGCCGCTGCTGAAGTTCAAAGCTGAAGAGGATCTCCCGGGGAAGTCGCTGACTCCTCCGTTCGCTGCCTCTCGTCTGGTTCCGCAGGTGTAGATCTGGGGCGTGTGCATAGCGCTTTTTTTCGACTGCGTTTTTCTTGCACTTTCTTGTGTTCTAAAAGTTTGTTTCTTTTGCGCGGGAATTCAAGGTACTGGGCATGTCGCCTCCACTACCCGAACTGTTTCCGGATGCACCGGACAATGAGGTAGTGGATTCCATGTTTAAGCTTCCCTCGATGCGATCACCAGCGGAAGAAACTTTTGAGTCTAGCGAGGAGCAGACTCGAAAGCGGACACGGAGCTCGAGCGAAGCGTCGGATGCTTCGACTCCGCAGACCCCTAGGAACCCGTCATTCCTTGAGCGTCACAGTGGGGGTCATGGTGGCTCTTCCTCTCCTATTCCGGCCGTGCCCGTGCGGGCTGTGGTGCCGCAGCCGCAGGTGAAGCAGAAGAAGGAAGAGAATAAGGAAGAGAAGAAGGAAGAGAAGAAAGGCAGGAGGGCCCCTTCTGTCTTCGACTTGAGCGATTTCGACTTGTAAGTATCTGCCATTGCTTTTGCTCTCTCTCGTCTTCTTGATTGTACTTGTCTGATTTTTCTTTTGTAGCCACTCTTCCGATGACTCCTTCAGTGATGGCGCTCGGGAGATGGTGGGGGAGTCGAATGATTCTCCTCCTCCTCCTCAGACGGTGGCCACCTCTGAGGGCGCTGCTCCGAACCCTTCTCCGCAAGAGGCTCGGGTGGTTGTCCCCCAGAATACTATAGCCGGACCTTCGGAGTCGCCGTCTGACCTCGTAAGTGTTTTCGTTCTTGCCGCCGGGGGAGCCCCCGAGCATTTTACGGCTGATCTGCTGATCGTTTTTATTTTGTGTCTCGGGAGGAGCCCCCGAGCATCTGTCGGATGATCTGCTAATCATTTTTGTTTGTATCTCGGGGGGATCCCCCGAGCGTTTTCGTATGCGTGATTTGCTTTGCTCGTTTTCTTGGGCGCAGCCCCCGAGCCTTTTCCCTGACAAGTTGCGTCTTCTCGCAGCCTTTTGTTCAAGGTGCCAACCAGCTGGTGAAGCAGCATCTGGCATTGGAGGCCATCCTTCAGCAGCTCCATGGTTCGTGTGTTTTTATCAATCTTCTCCTTATTTGGCTGCTTGCTTACTCACAAATCTTATGCTTGTTCTTTGTTGTAGAGGAGAACAACACTGCCCTCCGCGAGCTTGATGCTCTCAAAAAGAGCCTCGAGCGAGCGGAGAAAAAATTTGAAGATGTCGTTGGTGCTAAGGAGCACCTTGAGAAGGAGTTAGCCGACGCGGCATCGGCCAAGGAGCGCCTGCAGCAGGAGGCCATGGATCGCGAGGAGCAACTCGCCACCGCTGTGGCCTCGCGCGAGAAGGAGGTGGCCGACAAGCTGATGGCCGCCGCGAAGGCTATTTCAGGTGAGTAGTTTCGTCTATTCTTTTTGGCTTCCTTGTCTCTCTTGTTTTGCTTAGTTTTCATGTTGCCTCTTCCATTTTTCTAGATGTCGCGGGCATCAATTTTGACTGTGGTGCCCTGGAGCACGAAAGTGCTCTGGATGACGCCACTGCGGCGGTCGAAGACCGCTGCAGTACCGTGGTCGGCTCGCTTGCCAAGGCCAAGGTGGTTCTCAGACGCTTCTACAAGGAGCTTGTCCCCAAGGGCGTCGCCCTCGAGGATGTCGAATTGTTGGCGGACGCACTGTCAGCCGAGGCTCCCGCGGCGTACAAGCGCAAGAAGAAGGGTATCGGTGCGTCCATGGGGCTGGCGATGGCCATGGCGTCTGGAGCGGAGCTGGATCTTCATCAGGTCACCTCCCAGATGCCGACAGCTGCCAATGGATCTGAGGTAGCCTTCACCCTCTACGTTGTCCATCGTAAATGCTATGGGCCGAAGCTGATTGACTTGCTGGCGGAGTACGCGGCGAGGCAGCAGGGAGAGGCCAAGAGCAGGCAGTCCGGCTCTGAGGATACTCAGGACGCAACTTCTTAGGCCTTGTAGTTGTAGGATAGCTTTTGTTTCTTTTGGTGTGATGTATCTATGAACACTCCTTGTGCCACGAAGTGGCTTTTGCGGTGTATAATGAATCTCCGAGCTATTTGCTTATTCGTGCATTTGTTCATTTCATTGCCTTCTTTTCCTCTAGGGACCTTCGGGTGATGATCCCGTCGATACTTCGTCTGCGCCGCAGCTGCGACTTGGATGATGCGTTGCAGCTTGTGTTTCTTCGTGACCGCATCCGCAAGATCGTGTTCACCAGGTGTCGCGGGTGCTGCTGCAAGCGAAGACTTCCTTGGCGTCAATTCTGCATGTGATGTTTCCCCTGGATGAGGCACCATCAACTCTATGGGGCCTGCTGGCGAAGTTTCGGGATGTGCCTCATGTCAGGGAGCTGGTGCGGCATCAGCTGGTTGCAGGGGTGAAGGTTGCGCTTTCCCTCGTGCGGTTGCATCGCCCTGATGTAGATCTTGCTGCTGTGGCAGCTGGGCCGTCTCTTCGGCCGGATGGTGTCATGTGGGACATGCGTCCACATTATGTGGCTGTAAGGCGGTATGCCCAACAAATTGTAGATCTCTTTGAGCAGCGTGCGCAAGTGATTCTTCAGAATAGGTAGGACCTGTAAAAAGATAGATGTAAAATTTGTATGTATTCGACTGGGCGTGTTGTGCCCTTTGCTGTAAACGTTGATTGTTGTTAGCACGTGATGCTTTGTTTGTATGCGTGCCCTTTTCGTTAGCCTGATGTGGTTAGCTACTCAGGTGTACACGTGTTATCCTCAGTCGACGAAGTCGTGAGGTGAGGGGAGCCCCCGAGTGTGTTGTAACATGAAGAAAATGTGAATAATAGACAAATTTTTGGGGCGAGACACTTAGCTTTATTCATATCGTAAGGAGGAGGTACATTGTTCGGCTGAGTAGCCTTGGCTGAATAGCCTTATTGAAAGTAAAAGGAGGGGGTAGCTAGGGGTAGAAGCGTCGCAGTTGTGCGACGTTCCATGGGTTGGAGTATGCTACTCCAGACTCCACATGCTTGAGGCGATAGGCGCCACCTGGGATGACTTCAGTGACGATGTAGAGTCCTTCCCAGGGCGACTCGAGATTCTTCGATCGCTCTTGCTTGAGTCATAAGACTAGGTCTCCTTCGACGAAGGACCTTGGGAGCAGCCGACGGCTGTGGTAGTTGCGAAGGCTCTGTTGATAGACCGTTGATCGAGCCGCGGCGATGTCGCGTGCCTCGTCGAGTGTGTCGACGGCGTCTTCGAGTGCGGCCGTTGATTCGGCTTCGCTGTAGGCGACGACCCGTGGGGCCTTGTGGCATACCTCTGCAGGCAGCATGGCTTCGGCTCCGTGCACCATGAAGAAGGGCGTGTAGCCAGTTGAGCTGTTTGGCGTCGAGCGCAAGCTCTAGAGGATGGAGGGTAGCTCTTGTGTCCAGGCTCCTGCTCCGGCCTCGCGCTTGGAGCCGTCGAAGTGCATCGTCCATGACTGTGTCATGTCCGGTGTGTCTGGCAGCTGCAGTTCCATCTAGTGGACGAGGAAGTCGGAAAGGACCTGAGACTTGATCGCGTGGCGCGTCTCATAGACGATGTCTAGAGGTGATAGCTCGATGCCCCACAGGGCCACACGTCATGTGGCCTCCGGGTTGTTCAGGATGCTATTCAGGGGTGCTTCGTTGATGACCATCACATGATGCTCCTAGAAGTTGTGGGTCAGCCGACGAGCCGTCATGAATACGCCGTAGGCGAGTTTCTGGTAGTGAGGGTACCTCTGCTTGGTCATCGTCAATACCTCGCTGAGGTAGTAGATTGGGCGTTGGACCCTGTGGGTCTTGACATCTTCTGGTATTTCGACCACAAGCACGGTGCTTACCACCTGGTGTGTAGCCGCTATGTATAGCAGTAGAGGCTCGCGCTCTTTTGGCATGACCAAGACGGGCGAGGTAGAGAGTAGCCGCTTTAGATCTTCGAATGCGTCGTCCGCTTCGGGTGTCCACTCGAATTTGTCTGCCTTGCGTAGAAGCTGATAGAAGGGCAGGCCTTTTCGCCCATGCGGCTGATGAACCTGCTCAACGCCGCGATTCACCCAGCAAGCTGCTGGACGCCCTTGAGGTTCTTCGGCTTTTCCATGGCCATTATGGCCCGGATTTTCTTCGGGTTCGCTTTGATCCCTCGCTGGGAGATGAAGTAGCCTAGCAGTTGACCAGATGGGACGCCGAAGGCGCACTTTTCTGGGTTTAACTTGATCTTTTATCGATCAAGGTTGTCGAACGTCTCGCGGAGATCGTCGATCAGTGTCTTGGCCTCCCTTGTTTTTATTACTATGTCGTCGATATATACTTGGATATTGCAGCCAATCTGGTCTTTCAGGCATGCCTGCATGCACCGTTGGTACGTGGCACCTGCGTTATTCAGCCCGAAGGGCATTGTGTTGTAGCAGAATACTCCGAACGGCATGATGAACGCCGTTTTCTCCTGATCTTCGACCTTCAGTCGAATTTGATTGTAGCCCGAGTAGGCGTCGAGGAAGGAGAGCTTCTCACATCCTGCAGTCGAATCAATGATCTGATCAATCCGAGGGAGAGGGAAGTGATCCTTCGGGCAGTTCTTGTTCAGCGATGTGAAGTCCACGCACATCCGCAGGATGTCTGTGTCCCTTTTGGGGACCATCATGGTGTTGGCGAGCCACTCGCTTTCCTTGATCTGCCTGATGAAGTTTGCGTTGAGTAGTCTGTTGACTTCGACTCCGATGGCTTCAGCCCGTGGTTCGGATAGTTGTCGGATGGACTATTTGACGGGCTTGGCATCTGGAAAGACGTTGAGTGTGTGCTCGGCGAATTCCCTGGGAACTCCTGGCATGTCCGCAGGACACCAGGCAAAGATTTCCCAACACTCATGGAGGAATTCGACGAGCGCGCTTTCCTATGGGGAGCTGAGGTCGTTGGTGATCAGTGCCGTCTTGGAGGCATCCGTCGGGTGGACCTGCACCTTTTTTGTGTTAACGGTGGAGTCGAAAGACATGTCTGGTGCGTTCTGTCTTGCGACTGGGGGTGCCCCATTGTCTGTCACCTCACGGAGCCTTATGAGCTCCTCCTGCATGCCGAATGACTGGGAGATTCTGTTGAAGTCCCTGTCGCAGTGGTCCGATCGGGTGAAGCTCCCGTGGATCGTGATTACGCCCTTAGGTCCTGGCATCTTGAGTAGCGGTGCACGCGAGTGCGACTGCCAGAATCGTCTTGAATGCCACACGCCCGAGGATGGCATGGTATTGTGATGGCCACCACTTGAACTCGAGACGCCGCACCGGAAGTTATCGGGCTTGCCAAGATGACGTCGAGCCATATCTTTCCTGTGGGAATATGCCCTTCCCGGACGGCGATGCGGAACGTTGTGTCGGATTGTTCCAGGATGCACAGCGGGATCCGCATTGCTGCTAAGGTACTGGCGAACATCAGATTGATGCCGCTGCCGCCGTCCATGAAGACGCGTCTCATGTCGAACCCTCCGATCTGTGCCTCAAGCACCAGGGCAGCATGACCTGGGCGAGGGACATAGCAAGGGTGATCCGAACGGCTGAACGTGATGCAGGACTCCGATCCGCTGAGGTACTCAGGGATGGTGGGTGGAGCGGTCACAGCCAAATTGATCTGATGGGTGATTTTCTTTTGCACCCTTTTTGTTGGGTGCCCTTTTTGGATCATCAGTGATACTTTCGGCGTGGGGTACCCGTGCCCACCGTTATTATGCGCGGGTGCGATTGGTTGGTTCGAAGGTCCCGCATGTGGTGGTGGAGGAGCTCCGTGTGCGATCTCACCTGGTGCGGGTGCGTTCCCGTACCCAGGGTTCGGGGCTTGTTGCCTCATATGAGACATGCTCCCGCTGAGTTTCTGGAACTCGCGGCAGTCCTTGAGCATGCGGCTTGCCTTCTTTTTACCATCCTGCTTGTCGATGTAGAAGTGGATGGTGCATGGACCCGACAGTTTGTCGTATGCTGAGGGTCCGTCGTCGTGGCCGGGACGTTGCCATGACTGTGTTGGGCATCCTTCGTCGCGGAAGTTGTTTCCGCGGTATCCGCCGCAGCTGTGGTTGTCGTCGCTGCGGCGTTCGGCGTAGCCAGCCGCGACCATGTTGGGCCCGTCACGATCGTTGTAGATGCGTGATCCTCTCTTGCTACGGCGTTCATGTCGCCGGCCGTAGTCATCTTCCTCCTCCGAGTGCGCTCGGTGGACGGAGTCCTCGCCATCTTCCCACCTGTTGGCGATGGTCGAGTGTCTTGGGCTTGATGCGCCCAAGTTCTTCCTTGAAGTCCTGGCGTTTGACGCCGTCCTTGAAGGCGTCGATTGCTCTCTCCTCAGAGATGTGCGTAGTGGAGTTCTTGGTGTTGGACCAGCGTAATATGTACGAGCGAATGGATTCGCCCGTTCGTTGGGTGCAGGACCGTAGCTCCTCGATCGAGGTTGTCCTCTTGCTGGTACCTTTGAAGTTTCTGATGAAACTGTATGCCAGTTCCTCCCAGCTTCGGATGGATCCCGAGGATAGGCTGAGCAGATCCGGCTGCGCTGTCACCGCGGTGAAGGCATTGTCGGGCGGTGTCCTTGTTTCCGCCGTGTAGCTTGACGGATGACAGGTGGTAGCTGAGCCACGCCTTGGGGTCCTGTGTACCGTCAAACTTCGGAGTGTCCGAAGGAAGCTTGAAGTTCCGCGGCATCCGCGTCCGCCTGAAGCATCGGGCTACGTAGAGTTCTCCTTCGCCATCGTCCTCCTCGTATTCGGACGAGCATACGCGCTTGGCACGCGCTTTGTCGATCTTGTGTTGGGTGAGCTCGCTTTGAGTGTCGTAATCGCGGCTGCGATGGCGCGAGCTCTTGTGCCTTAGAGGTAGGTCGTGCTCTTCATTGTCTGATGAGGGCGTGGGGCTGCGGTTGAACCTGACCGCAGCCTTCTTCTTTGGCTCCGCAGGAGCTTCTCCGTGGAGCGCAGCTCCAATGAGTCCGAGTCCGGTAAGTGCGGACTTGTGCATGGGCCTTTTCGGGTCCCCCACCGGAGGTGGATGGGATGCGAGCTATGTGGTGGCTGCCATGATCGCAGCTTGCGGTGTCTTCGGGATGACCTTGCCATCGGCATCCATCTCCATGAAGGACGTGTTGAGGGTTCGAGTCACCTCGCGACGTGCCTTGGGGTCCATGTTCTCCGTGCGAGAACGGTGCTTGTTGCCATGGTTGCCGTGCGAGATGGAGCCGCCCATGGCGGAGAGCGCAGCTCGCCGCGCACTGGACTCCGAGGCCGCTTGCTTACGCTTGTCAAGCACTTCTTGCATCTTCACCTACTTCTTGTGCTCTTCGACTAGGAGCAGGTGGTACGCCATCAGTAGTTCACGTGAGGCACCCACATGCAGGATCTTGTTGCCTACCACGGCTTTGCGTGCTTGAGCCCATCCTTCCTCGCTGAGGTGGATGATCCGATTGGGATCGGTGTCCTCCTCGTTGGGCGGGAGGGACTGGTTTCTCCTATTCTCGCCGTTTCTACCCTGCGGGTTGGGTGGCGGGTTGTGCTCTTGATCCACGTCGCTCTGGATGACTGTGGCACATTGGTAGCGTTCGTAGATTGGATTGCTGTTGCCGCAGCTTTTGGATCCGGAACTGTAGGTCCCTTCCTCCGATGGTGGATCACACAGATCTGAGTTGCAGCTACTGCTGTCATAGGACTCATCTGTTGATGGCGATGTGCGTATCACAGGGTGTGGAGCCCATGAAGCGGGTCTGATCGATGGCAGGGGCACCCGCTCTGGGAGACGGAGAGTGCCGGTCTGCCCCACCTGGAAGCAGAAGCTCCCGAACAGGATCTAGAGCCCGTCGCCAACGGGCTCGAAGTCCTTCAAGGTGGCTAGCGAGTGGGCGGTGAAGTCGAAAGTGTCGAAGAGGAGATGACTCTCCGTCGCCGTAGAGTTCTAGATCGCTTTGGTTGGGACCGTCACGATCGCACAATCAGCGTCCCTAGTTCCCACAGACGGCGCCAATTGACGAGGTTTAATCTCGTCAATGCCCATTGTTATGAGCTTGGGTTTTGGAGAAGATGGGGATGCTGGAGATCGCGGAACAGTTAGCAAACAAGCAACACGGGGAAACGAGGTTTACCCAGGTTCAGGCCCCCGGAGGGAAAACCCTACTCCTGCTTGTTTGCTCTTGATTACGGCGGAACCGAAAAGTACAGGGGTGCGCAGATGCAATCTGGCGTGGAGGTGTGTATGCGGTGGTATGCGAAGTATCTTCCTCGTCGTGTCCTCCTAGCCTTTATATAGAGTAGGCAGGTCCCAGGCACAAATCGAGTCGGTTACAGGTTTTAGGGTTTGCCCCTTTGAATATTCTATCTACTCTAGTCTTGTTCTCCAAGGATCCGAAGGCGTCATGGGCCCTGGCCACCCGAAAGTCTTCATGGGCTGGCGCATGTTCTCGTGGGCCTTCCTTGGGCTGGACTAGGTATGCTAAGATCGTGTACCCGTAGGGTATAACCATGTCAGTGTCATGTTGTACTATTGTGTTAGAATACAAAGCCACGACTAATGCAGCGGTTGGAACTATTTGTGTTCAGTCTCTTCTCAAGAAATTGGAGGTTCCTCATAATCGAATACCTATATTCTGACGTGATAACATTGCAGCTACATATTTGTCTGCCAATACGGTCTTTAATGCTCGTACCAAACATGTTGAGGTTGATTTCCACTTTGTTCGAGAAAGAGTGGATTAGAAACAACTTCAAATCAAGTTTATGTCCTCCAACGATCAAGTTGATATCTTCAAAAAGCCTCTTCCATTACCAGCATTTAAGTCGTGTGATGCATGTAAAATGCATATATGAATTTTGTAATTTATTGTCACTTATTTCATCATATTGGAATCATATTAGTAGTTATTATCAATGTTCCTATTCATATTATTGTCATATACTCCGGTTTCCAACACGACAGTCAATGTGTCATACATTTGGCATGATGGATTGCTTCCTAGTTACACTTATATGTTTTCAAAGATTGTGTCTCGTGGGGCCATTACATCGGTGCTGGCTAGTACAGAGCATGGCTTAGTAGGTTCGTCTCTGTGTAGCAGGGAGCCGTCCTAAGGATCTTAGCTCCAAATATCGTGCAGCTAAACCATGTTTTGCTTAGTTACCTATTCACCCACCCCACATTCCATGCTCACCCTAACGTCTAACCCCGCCTAATTTTCCCCTCTTTGACCATCATCTTGCGGGTTAATACCTTACACATTTTATGGCATTTTTGACATCTTCTTGCTTCCTTTGCCTCTCGAAGTATATTCAACAATCCATAGTTCAGTTTGGTTAAAAAGGCTTACCTAGGCATGAGAAAGATATATCGCATTTTCTCTGTCTGTAGGCCTGATGTAAGAGACTTCGGCCGGATTGTTCTCTTAAAGTAGGATGGGAGCTCTGGGCCCAAAAATCTTTGATTATGCTTGGCAATAGAGGCGATTGCGTGTCATAAGACGCTTGGTGAAGGTGCTTTTTGGAAATTTCCTGGATTTGCTCTCCACGCTCAAAACCCATGGTCTGGTTTATGTGGTTGGGTCCGACAACGTAGTACTAGTGCGTCATCCCTTTCTTGAAGATGTTTCTTGGAGAATCTTTAGCATCGAGCGGTTGTTTCAAATGACGGTGGTCGATGTTAAGGTTTATAGTTGCTAATGTTGTTTTGATCAATTCACCATTACTTTTGGTGTCATCCCTATTATTTTTAGTAATTTTGTTGGGTTCATTGATCTAGAAGGCATTTCTTGGAGAGCATAGTTCACTGATCGGTTGTCACCAATGACGGTGGTCGATTTTAATGTTTTGTTGATGTATGACGTTTTGATCATTGCGTTGTCATTTTTGTTGTCATTATGTTATTTTTTAACAAATTTCTAGGTGCGCCCCCAATGTGTCAACTAGTAGGATGTTTCCAGGGCCGGTCCTGAGATTTTGGGGGTCCAGGACGAAACTAAAATTTTGGGCCCCTTATTATAATTTTTTTTGCATATATAAAATGATGAAAAATAAATATTATAAGTATATTTCAACTATAATATTCATATAAAAATAACAATATTTACATCATACCTTAAAATTTCCTCCGAATTTTTTTTGAAGCAAAGTCCAAAAATTACAATGGACTTAAACGGGGAAAGGTTTAGATACATGAGAAAACAATCACGATTACTACTCAAACACAATTTTAGTCTGGAAAAAAAACGCAAGAGATAAAAAAAATTAGAATAAGCAGAAATATGTTTAGAGACATGAGGAACAAAGTCATAAAAAATATATATCTAATTTAAACATGATAGAAGGTAAAGAAAAAACAAAATTGAAAGGAAAAGGCGTGGAAGAAATATACCAAAGAAAAAAGAGGAAAATGATGAAAGAGAATGAAACAGAAAGAAAATACGTAATGGAACTTATGTAAAAAAATAAAAAATATATAGGAAAGAGACATGCGTTGATGTGATGAAAAGAACTTGTGATATCTTTTCGAGTGGATGGGGGATCGATAGTCTGACAACATCCGAAACTACATGCTCTAAATAGGCCCAGCTCACTACAAATTATCTTTAGCGAAACCGGACTAGGATACGCTTTCGCGCCAGCGAGCAGTTTCCTAGGACTCAGGAAGCGAACGAGATCAAAGTCTGGGACTAGCCATTGGGAGTCGAGCGTTGCCCGCAAGCCCAATAAAAAATCATTTTTATATATATACTAGGCCTATAAATTTTTTGGGCCCAGAGCGACTGCCCCGTCAGTCCCCCCAAGGGCCTGCCCTGGATGTTTCCAAAACATGATGCACTTGGTATCAAATCGATACAAATATATATCACCCTTTATCAAACAAGAAAAATGAAGAAACGACATACGAAGATGAGAGATCAACAGAACTGAGCCGTCCAATGGATGAAACGTACAAAAGCAAGGAATTTTTGACCTATGTCAACTAATTAATAATTTAATATGCACACAACTACACAAGTCAGTCTTAATCTAGACAATATCATTGGGAACTGATGGTCGTCGTGCTCCTGTCACGATATCAAGTCTGCATAAAGGGCAGGTAGTTTTGGTCTTCATCCACTCGTCGATGCAGTCCCGGTGGAACAAGTGCCGGCACGCCGGCACCTCGCTACACATATCTCTTTCCACGAACACCTCAAGACAGATCGCGCACACCAGCTTCTCCGACGCCCTCCTGCTGCCCAAGGCGGAGTACGGGAAGTACCCCAGCTTCACGGCCGGTGCCGCCGCCGCCGGCCTCGGCTGTACCACCACTACCGGTGAATGTGGCGACACCACCGGCGGCGCGGCCCTTCTTCGATCTGCGGCTAGGTTCTCTTCCTCTTCTCGTCCGCCGTGGCAGAGCTGGAGAAGCATCACAAAGAGCATCGGAAGAACGAACGAGGCCACGAGTAGGGCCTCTGCCGCCATTGTTCAGATGAGATCGGTCTACAGCATGCCGTTTGCTTGGCCGGTATAGTTGGGATGTATACGTGGAGATTATTTTCTTCCCGTTTATTTCTATTACGGAATTCTAGGGCTTTGGAGATCTCCTTCTTGCACGATATGGACAGCGGCCCGTATCCGTACAATGAGATTTTTTTTTTCTAGATCAACTAATATGCACGCAAGTCCCCGCTAATAATCTAAACTATATCACTGCCGGTCGATGATCATCCTAACCCTGTCACGATTTTAGCTCTACACAGAGGGCATGTGGATTTGCTCTTCGTCCACACGTCGATGCAGTCACGGTGGAACAGGTGCCGACATGCCGGCACCTCGCTGCACATCTCCCCGTGAACGAACACCTCAAGGCAGATTGCGCAAAGCGGCTCCTCTGACGCCGGTGTGCCCTCCGCCGCAGAGTACGGGAAGTACCCCAGCAGCTTCACGGTGGATGCTGCCGCCGGCCTCCGCTCTAGAGGGGCTAGTGGCACCGTCATCATCGTGACGATCGGATACGGCAGCACCCGCGCAGCCCCTTGCTCGGCGACCACCACGTTCTCTCCTTCTCTCGATTCTAAGCTGAAGATCATGCAAGGAACCCATAAGAGCACAAGAATGATGAGGGAGAAGTTGATATATAAAAGCACATCCATATCCGTTGACGACATCATCGTTTCCAGATGTGTGAGGGGTTTAGTGGATGTGTGCGTCCTCTTCGACGGCTTTGGAGTTTTCTTTCTCGCAGGATATCAACAACGGCCGCTTCTCTATTTTTTTTTTTGTATGTAGGAGTACTATACGTGTTAAGTAAACTGGAGAGGTACAAGTCCTTAGGGTACGATTCGGAAAAAAAATAGAGACCATAACGGAGTACGTACGTATGTTGAGGCAAACAGCTCGGACACGTTAGGAATCATACGTGTCCGTGTACACCTTGTTTTTTTAGGGTTCCGTGTACACCTTGGTATGTTCGAATCTCTATGCGCGATAAACGAGCTAGTTGACGGGAATATTCTTTTTTATGCGTATAGAGATCCTGAAAACGCTTTGTCCCCGTCTGCTCCCGTGAGCGATGGGGCGAACCCCAAGCGAACAAGCCCTCGTCCCCCTCAACCCCCCCTCCCCTCCCGCCGCCATCGGCGAAAGCCGCCCGGCAAAGCTCGTGTGGTGCCAGCGGCGGCAAGCCTGACTCTACCCGCGAGCTGGAAGGGATGCGCGGGGGCTCCCGGTCGGCGGCGGTGCGCTGGGGCCTCGGGTCCAAGCTTGGCGGCGGTGGTCTAGAGGCGGTGCTGGGCGGCGGTAGCAGGCGTGACGAGGCATGCGGCGGTGGCGACGGCCCTATGCACAGCGGTGGTCGGGCAAGCGGGACGAATCTGGGCCTATAGGGCCCTGATCGCCATGGCTTCGGCTCGGACTAGGAGGATGTGCGCATATTCCCTAGCCCTCCACGTATGGGGCCAGATCTAGGCTAGGCGAGCCCTGATCTAGTGCCGCTGGACAATTCCGCCTAGGGTTGCAGGGTTCAACGGTCAGGCAGACTGGAGGTGCCATGGTTGCCGTGTTTGGACCTTGCGCTGTTGTGTGCTGGTTCGTGCGACCACCCTCGTACTGGCCGTTGGGCCCGTCACGGTGGCGACTACCACTTGCTAGGTTTTGGATCCCTCATACGGCGTTGCATGTCCCCTGGTGTTGTGGCTGGGGTATTCCCTTGTGTGGTTGTGGGTCAGCCCACAGGGAGTGAGGCGGCGACGACACCGCTCATGGTTGGTGGCGACAGAGCATGGCAAGTTTGGGCGGTGGTGGCGAGGGATGGTTCAGAATGAAGTTGTGGGTGGATGGCGACGGCGACCTAGGCGTAGCAGCGCGGTGGCGGGGCTTATAGGACCTGATCGGGGCCAGGTGCCTGGGCCTGATATAGACCTACTTGGCCATGCTACTACGTCCGGACGACGAACACCCCTAGTGGTGGAGGGCGGATCCCCCCTAGACTACTGTGCGGCATGATGGTTGCTTGTTGTGGTGCTTCCCTACCTCGTCCAATCCTTCGACTTTGTAGTGTAATGTTGGTCAGGCCATGGGCTCAAGTGCGTGGATGCCGGGGTGGCGGCCCCGGGAGGTAGGTGCGGTGACCCAGCATACCACTGCATGATGTAATACACTATAGTCGTTGACATAACACCAATGAAACACCGTTCACTAGTATTACATCCCTCAGAGTGGTATAACAGAAACACAACAGGTCCAAGACATGACTATAGGTTACAACTCAACTCTTTACACAAGATCCAGAGAACACTTTAGGTTAAAGAGAGAAAAAGAAACTTCTTATAAAGAAGAATCAGGAATAAACAACTCAAAAACTATCATACTAATAAGACTAGTATTTCAACTAATGGTCTAGTATTGCTGCTATTGCAATACACTACAGAAATAGGTTCTATGGCTAGAGATTATATTCCTATCTAATCAGCAACTTCATATTCACTTTAATTGATATATATGTTGACTTCCTTGACTTCAATGAAGAACTTGAGCTTTTGATGATGATTCCTGGAGCATAACTTGATGTAGACGTCGTCTTAATGGCTTCAGAATCTAGCAAGGGTTAAGAAGATACGTTGAGTACGAGTGTACTCAGCAAGTTCACTAGAAAAGGAGTGTTTGATGCACTATATCTACAGCCACAGACCGTAGGTCGTAGGCAATGCAAGTTTTCATAAAAAATTCTTCAAAGGTTGCTTTTATTATGAAAAGCTATGTCCGTCAGCCTTCACGGGTTTACCAGAACTTTCATGGAGTTCCTTTCCCACCGCGTTCGTAGCTCCTTCCCGGAATAGGGAGTAACAAGTTATAGTTCTTACACTCTGCAGAGGTGCGTCACTTTACCATAAGAGACCTTAGGCTTTGTTGCACGGCCAGGATTATGTTCCCGTTCAAACTTCCTTGGTTTGAGGCCCAACCTAAGATCCAAGCCAATCACTGCCCCCTTTGCGACCTCGCATGCCTCCTTGGTGTACACCATGCCCACGCATTGAATTACGGCAATGGTTTGTACAGATCATTAGATGCCAGAACTATCGTGGGACGATGAGGGTTCCCACCCAATATGATGCATATCCTCTACGAATTACCAATTAATATGCACGCTACGAGTGATAACAGCCACGACCTGCACATCCGGCTACATGCGAGAGGAAGAAGATACAACTGACTTCTCTGTCCCATTCCAAATCTCATGGTCAACGCGTAATATACGGCGCAAGAATCACTGGCGACATTGGTTGTTAAATTCTAGGTGATATAGTCCTGAACAGTGATATTCCAACTGCCAGATTTAATAGATTAGCTGATCACCCTGGATCAGTAACCAATAGTTCACATTATTATCAAAAATAGTGTTTTCTGACATTTTTCAAATGTAGGTGATGACAACACTGGATTTGCAAAATACTTTACAGAAAATAATCAAAATACATAAGCAAGTGTGAACTTGCCTTTTGTGATTGCAAGATTATGCACTCGCGGTCTTCAAGACAATATAAGATCCAATATCTGAAATCAGCATCATTGGTCCGATAAGGACTAATGTTTAAAGAAGCAAGATGCTATTATGCATAAGTAATGTAATGCAATTTATAAACACGAATCTCGGGGATAACGTTGATCTAGAGTTTGGAAACTAGAAATGGTTCCTGTTAGAATGTGTTGTCCTTTTAGATAAGTTTCATATTTGTGCTTCTTATTAAGGCTTGTGATTGTGTGTGAAACAACATGTAATTATAATATCATAAAACAATGAGATACACACAAATGTGAAATGCTACTTAAGATTGCTTATACTATAATTGTTTATCTTAAAAAATTTACTTTACAAGTAATGTCACTTATAAAGATCTTAAGTGTTATAAATCCTAAGTATATAAGTAAAATATAAAGTAATGTGATTATGATTAATTGTCATCTGTTGATTGAAGTGGCAGAACGAATAACGTTTGAAGAAAATATTTCTTTATTAAGGTTTAAAGAATCCTTGTGGTTAATCAGAGGTGGTCGATGTTGTTTGTGCTTGCTGGAATAGTTTGGATTTGAGATGCTTTATAACTTAATTATAACAGAACAAAGTTAACTATAAAACACATAATAAAGTTTTTATCTTAATATTTAAAGTCTTGTAGACTAAATTTAACTTTAAAGACATAGATAGACTTAGGTGTATTACTTATGATACTTGTATCTTGTTTAATTTATTTTGTTTCATTAAAGTTATTTAAGAATGGCATTACTTTTATTTGAGTAGTGGTTTCTCAAGATTATAATGGAATATAATCATTTATGTTTTTATAAATGAGTGGTTATGGTTTGGAAACAAGGAAATAATTTTACTTAACTACTTATGGATTCAATATAGTGTTTTGGTATGTTTATAACTTGTGGTTGGAGTAAGTAAAAAGGTTTTATTTTATCCCAAATTATTATTGAAGATTTTATACTTTATATAGGTCTTTTTAGGACATATGGTTGAATGATAATTCAATAAAATTGTATTTAAAATGTGTTAAACCATTTTGACTTCATAATATCAATGTTGAGGACTAATACTATTTATTAGACTCAATTAGCTATTTTTTGAAATATTAGCAAATTTTATTTACCCTTATATGAATTATTAACTAAGGAGTTAGGTTTAAATTCAAGTTGTTAAAGTGTTTTTAAATTTTTATTTACCTCAAAAGTGTAATATTATACTTTTAACATGTAGGTATTATTTTTATGATTATTTTGGTATATTACATTTATTTTTGTCATTTATAAATAATAAGATATTATTTTTATAAGATTTATTACTTTATAAATGCTTAATAAATAATAAATATTTAATTAAGTGAAATAATAATGCATGATTATAGTTTTGAATTATAGTTCTTATTTTTCTAAGATTTTTGGTATTTTATTTATATTTTTAACGTTTACCAATATTAAAATATGAATTTTCAAAGTTTTACTACTTATAAGATATTTATTAAATAATATTTATTTGAATAGTCAACATAACAATGTTTAATAATAGTTTAACATTGTAGATTTTATTTTTCTAGAAATTTTCATGTATTACATATAATTATTTGAATTATAAAACAAAAGATATTAAATTTACAAGATTTAATCATTTTATTTCATTTCTGGAATATTGATATTTGAATTTATATTGTTTTTACCAATTTAATAAACAGAAATATTTTTTATACCAAAGCTACACCTACCCTAGTCACTGCCTAGTGGGCCAGTAGCCACATCATCCCTCATGTTAGTGAATGCACTTGTTACCGCCCCCATTTCTACCCACATCCAATGACAGATGGGACGAATGCCACGTCAGATGCCACACGGGCAAGGACCAGTCAAACAGCCGACCATGTCAACTTTGACGCATGCATGATGTCATTGTGACATCAGCACAACCGCCACCACCAGAAGATGGTCACCGGCGGCGAACCGGGGCTTCCCGGTATCCGTGGATGGTTGTGTTAGAACCGTGAGGGCAAGGCGATCCTAGGAGTGGTGTCAACGCTATGTTTTAGTCGCCGGAGTTGCTCCGGTGACTTCCTACGGCGGCGACGCACATCGGCCCGACGACGAACTCGAGCTACAAATGATGCTAGGAAGCGTAGTTGGGGTTGTTCGATGCGGAAACTCACCCCCGACGTGATGAAGTGGTCGGCGATGTAAATGGTGACCGGATGCGAGTACATGGTCGCCGATTCTGGCCGGCGGCTACGGAGGAAATTGATGAAATTCGCTTGACTCCGTACTTCCCTTGATTCCATGATGCGCTTAGATTATCAACACGCGGTGGCACTTCTTCTCGACCCCTCCACGCATGTCAAGGTGAACTACAACGACGGCTAGCCGAAGCTCGTCGGCGACGGAGTTGAGGCTATTGGGGAAAACAGAGAGAGTTTGAGGGGGAATTGAGGAGAGAGGAAGGTAGCCGAGGCTCGGGCGATCCTCATCCCACCTTTTACATGGTAAGGCGAGCTCGGACACGGCGGCACGGTGACAACGACGGTCGGGATGCGGCGGCGATGTTGAAGCTTGTTAGGGGCACGAATCACTGCGCGACTCCTACTGGCGGACTCCTAGCAGCTAGGGCGAAGCTCAGAGGGGTCAATCGCGTCCGTGGAAGTCCAAAATGGTGGCGGTGAGGTGGACTCGTCGTCGGCGTGTTGGCCATGCGAAGGAGAACGAGGAAGACGACCCTCTCTTGAGGTGGGTCCCGCCCGTCAACCTCATACTAAAACGGTATGTGGGCTGGGCTGCGTTGGTGGGTTGACTTGATGGGCTTCAGGGACGCGCGCGTGGTGGCAGATAGAGAAGAGGAAGAATGGGCCACGGGCCAGAGAACTGTTCTTATTCTTTTTCTTTAACCTTTTTTATATTCTGTTTTCTTTTCTAGCTTTTTTATTTAAGCAATTGTTTTGGCTTATCTTTATGGAATTTCTTTGCTAAATACTTGCACCAATAATAAGATTATTTAGAATCAATTTGTGATCTTTTATTATATAATGTTATATTTCTTTATTTTGTTTATATAGATCCTTCTAATATTTGGTAAGGGCCTTTGTTATTAATTTTCTTTCTATAATAAACCATGAATTTCTTATATGATATTTTCTTACTTATTTATAAAACTTAATTCTAGTTAACTTATAGTTTGGAGGGAGATTTTTATATATGGTGATCTTTCATTTTTATATGATACATAAAGTCTTAGGGAATTAATATAGTTAATATTATTCCCATAAATTTAGGAAATAGCAATGTAAATATTTTATTATAACTAACATAGTAATTAGGTTTAAATGGTAAATGATTACCATAAGTCTTAGGAGATTTAATATTCTCATATTTCTTTTATTTATATGAATAGATATTATTGGTTAAGGCATATTGGTCTTATGTTGGTGATCAAGAATGATATCACCCTTTTAAAATATAAATTTATTTTCTGGAGTGACTTAAGGGAAAGAATTGATAAAGATAACTCCTAAGCACATATGATCATGATAGTTGGAAATGACAAAGATGTGCTTAAGTGATTTGCTATAGGAAAATATTCCTATAAACCATTATGGAAATAAGATGATTTATCCAACAGATGAGATGGATATTAAGCTTGATTATAGATTTAGGGTTTAGTGTTTACCAAGAATTCCTATCTTCCATAATTTATAATTATTGTTTATGTAACATCCCAGTATATAGGACCTAACGAAGGTAGATTTAGGAATATGTATTGTTGCATGCATCCATTTGAGAAAATGCGGGTAAAATTTTCACCAAATAAAAACCTTGAGTGATCAATGTTTCTTTCTTACTTTGAGAGTAGGTTTAGTCTTAAAGGAGGATTGCTATAAACTTTGATATGATCTTAAAGGAATTTTGTGTGTTTTGTAATGAGTTTGAATTTTTAAACCTTAAGTGTTTTATAATTTAAATAATTTTGATATAAGATTTGAATCTTGAATTAATTAAGAGAAAAGTATTAGAACTTAAATCTTATTTAAAAGCAATATGGTATATGAAGTTCATTCTTATTCATAAACAAATTACAAAGAATAACTTACTGAAGTTATTCCAAACTTTACAATTCACACAAGAATAAAGAACAAAATATTCTTTATTAATAAATATATAATCTTTCTTACAAATGAACCAAACAAAGATTACAAGAATTATAAAAGACAAATTACAAACGATTAGGAAACTTACATCTGTATCTCTACTAACTATCCTTTATCTAAAACTACACTAAATCTCCATATTTATCTTTGTACCTTCAAAACAAAGATTAAGTAGAAAACAAAACAAGATTAGTGTTAGTATATATTTCTCTCAGATATGTCAGTGAGGTGCACTTGACAATCTCATCATTGAGAAATGTTAAAAAGGGGCAAGTTTCACCAATCTGAAAGATCTCATCTTTCATAAATTCAAGCCAAAATGCAAATGACAGCCAAAAGGGACCAATTCACCAGCCAGGGTAAAGTAGATTGGTAATAGTAAGTTCAAATTTTCTGAACTTATCCATATGTGCATAGCAGGCACACGGACTGCACACAAACAAGCATGCAGATGGTGTGTTGTCGATCACACAAGCATAGCCAGGATCACAAAACCACAGCATAGCCGTGGAGAAGCACCTCAGTGCATCACTCCACTACACAACACACCAGCACAACCAGGGTGAACAACAGTTTAACCAAGAACAACAACCAAACCAACCAACCAGATCAACCCAAACGTCACCAGGATGGTGACGTAAGGAGGAGGGTGGATCTGGTGGATAGCAAGGTCAAGACCAGGAGCTAGGAGGAGCAGGCAAGCTCAGGAGCACAGTTAAAGCATATCAAGATCCAGACCAAGATCAAGATCAACAATCTACTACACCAACATCAAATCTTGTGGTGAGTCTCATAAAACCATCACATGCTTTCATCAGAATATCTAAACAAAGGCATGTGTTGCTTTATGTAATGATCTCTCAATATGCACCCAAGAGGGGTTAATCTATCCTAGAGATTTCAAGTATAAGGATAAGAAATCAAGCTCAACCACAAACACTAAACCCTCAGACCAGCATCACTGGATTAAGTGTTATTTTTGCAACTTAGATCATTTTCATTTGATCCTATCAGATCAGGGAACATCTCTCAAAGAGAGAGTAGCACCTCTAATCCTATAAGTTTCAAACAAATTATTGCCCAACTAACTAGGAATTAAATCCTAGAGCCTCAGACCAACATCATAGGCAGGCAAGATAAGAAAGCTACCATATCATCTTATCAGTTCTAATCACAAGCATAATCAAGCTAAGCCCAAAAATAAAAATCCAATCACTTGTGTGCCAGAATACAATGGTATCACAAGGACAAGTTCTTAATGAGCTAAAATCATCTTTGCTTAGTTCCCATAGGAAAAGGGACAAATCATTACATATCATTTTCCTGAAGCCAAGTGCTAGGAATCAATCTTAAATTCATACATCCATAAAAATCATTGCAAGCAATGATTTGATTCAGTAAGTATAATCTCAGACAAGCCAATAGTATAATTTGAAGGGTTTCGCGGCATAGTAAATCAAAAATTTCTACGGATGTGAACAGAGGGAAAGCCAAGATCTAATCTAGGAGATGCAAACAACGAGAGAGATTGGATTAGATCTTCATACCCTTGAAGATTCAAGCAATGAACGCTCATTTAACGTGGGTGATGTAGTCGTACTCGCTTCTCCTCCTCGCGATCCGATCCGATCTAGCATCACAAGTGGCGGTGCCTCCGTGAGATGCACACGTGCAGCACCTCGACGTCTCCTCCTTCCTTGGTCCAGCAAGTATGGTGGAGAGATGGGTTGGATCTACAACGCGACGGCGCGGTACAATTGGTGGAGAATTTCTGCAGCAGGGCTTCGCCTACAAGCAGTCGGGAGGGAGAGAGGAGGGCAGCAGGGCGGCTAGAGTTGTAGGGGAAGGTGTAGGGGGTTGGTGCGCCCCCAGCCCTCTATATATAGAGGGGTGGGCGCAGCCCTAGCCCCTCCCCCAATCCAAGGCCGGCGGCCCCAAGGAGGAAGAGTGGGGGAAACCCCTTCTAGAAGCTCTATCTAGAGTTTAAACCTCTCTTGGACTGGGCCCTATGGGCCTTGTTCCCTGCCCAATGGCCAGGGCACTCCCTCATAGGACCATGCCCCTCCCGGAAGGTGGGGCCACGTTGGTCCCTTCCGGAAGGTTCTAGAAGCTTCGGTACAATATCGATTAACCCTAACAATTCGAACTCCAAAACTGCATTGTCTTATATGAATCTTATTCTCCGACCACTCCGAACCTCTCGTGATGTCCCGGATCCCATCCGAGACTCAACAAAAACTCATAAACCAATTATCCAATCTATCATAGCGCCGATACACGTTAGTGTGTGACCTCCGGGTTCGAGAATATGCGACATGATCTTCTATCAATAATCAACAATGGGTCCTGAAACCCATATTGACTCCACACATTCATCGATGATCATATCGGATGAACCACGATGCCAGGATTCAATCAATCCCATATATATATTCCCTTCGTCTCGCGATATTTTACTTGCCCGAGATTTGATCGCTCGATGCATCATACCTAGTTCAATCTCGCTCACGCAAGTACTTTACTGCTCAGTAATCCGATATCACTTTGTGATTAACTCCTTAACCACATGCTTGCAAGCGGTGTTGATATCGATTACACGAGTGGGCGCCAAGTATATCTCTCCGACTTGGGAGGGAAATCCCATCTCGATACATACAACCCAATGATACTTTCCGATCACCGAGAGACACCTTTATGATCACCCTCTCATAGGATGACGTTTGATGACCTCAAAGCTTTCTTCCGATACCAGGGAGTTGTATTATCTCATGGTCTAAGGAATACAATATTTGACATAAGAAAAGCTTCGCAAAGACGAACACGATGACACGATCTAATTGCTTCGCTTAGTTTGGGTATGGCCATCATATCATTCTCCCAATGATATGATCTCATTATCAATTGACAACTCATGTCTATGGTTAGGAAACCTTAACCATCATTGATCAATGAGCTAGTCCATAGAGGCGTACTAGGGACACGGTGTTGTTCACAAACCACACAAGTATTAAAGTTTCCGCTTAATACAATTCTAGCATGGAATATAAACATTATCATGAACAAATTATAATAATAACATCTTTATTATTGCCTCTAGGGCATAATTCCAACATAATTACAGTAAGCAACTACTGTCAGTATAAGCAATTTGACAGTAGATTAAACTCTTAGATCAACAACATAATCCAATCAAGGATTTCATTAATACACTAGCATGGATCATGGTGGATTACTACTAGAATTAGTCTGACAAGCGATTAACAGCAACAAAGCTACTATTAATCATCAATCATAGCAAACAATCTTTTCCCATGATCAAATATGATCAACACTAGATCTAAAGCATCATAGATATGATCAACAAGGGGTTATGAACCCTAATCAGAGCAAGAACTCTAATCCAGAGATGAACTCAACCAACACATAATCACTCGACATGAAAGCCACTAGATATACAAGTAGAATCATGGCAGTAGCATGGACAAACACCACAAAGATAACTTACCCGAGGTCCTCGTTGATGAATCGAAGAGGAAGCAGAGGAGCCGACGCATGCCGCAAGACAGGAGCACCAGAGGGCCAGAACTGCACTGCGCCACGGCGGCGCCATAGCAAGACAAGATCAAGACACACCACCGCAGGTGGGATCGCGGCGGCAGCGACAACATCTTTTCTGAACCCTAGGGTTCGGGAATGGGGTGGAACTAACCACGGGGAAGCCCCAGAGTCAAATCCAAGTGGATAGAACGAACGAGCATCGTCGACAACCCCAACCCGCACCACGGCGGCGGCCAGAACAGCCGACAACGGCGAGAATCGATGGTGGCAGCATCGCCGGCCACGGGGGCAAGTCAAAGGAGGAGGAGATAAGGTCGAGGGAGAGAGAGGAGGCAGAGTGGGCTGGGTAGGCCAAAATGTAACTACCTCGGTGAACTACGCTCCTAGATACAAGCCTGGATGAGAGATAGCGGTTGAAATAGTACGGCGGGGCCCCAAAAGCCACTCACTGGTAGTCCTTTCAGACGTCCCAACCGCTAACCTCTCAACGGGACCTCAGACGGCGTAGTCGGCAGCGAAGGATCAACTACGTACACAAGTGGGTATGCAAGCCACCATACAAGAGTACATCGAGCCACACCATCTAGAAAGAAAGGGAATATACCAACGCCATACGGCAAGATTCAAATGACCTAGATACATATATAATTTAGGATAACTCCTCATACAAAGACACATCGTAGTATCATGCGGGCGACAAACAAGATCCGAGTACGGATAAGAAGCAAATAGGCATAAGATGCCAGAGAAAATAAGCACATCCCAACTACAGGTCTCACGGATCCCCGTGCCCGGAATCTCTACACCGAACGATCGTTGCCCACATCATCGGCTTCCTCCACCCAGTATCCGTCCTGAGAAGGTACCTGTTCATCTGAATCAAGAATTTATCGTGTGAGACCCTAAGGGTACTCAGCAAGTCTTAATGCCTCTAAAGGGGACACAACCTGGGTTGACGAATTGCAGCAAAAGATAAACCCTAGCAATTCTCGAGATAACGCTAACCATCCGCCTAACCAATGATAGACGGATGTCCGTGAATTAAATACAACGATTATAATGGTAATTTCATCCGATCCATCCTCCTCCTCGCATCGACAAGGAAGCGGACGAACAACCCCTTCCGTTGGCAATTTTATTAACCCTTCCGTGAGTATTGCACTATTTACTAGTCAAGTTACTTAGTCAAATTAAGGCGGTACTTTAGTTATGCTTGTCTATGATCAAGAAACGGTGCGCCAAGTCGTCCATAACCGCGGACACGGCTGTCAGAAAGTTTGACCCGGCCTGGGGGCACCAATAGCAACACGCCGATCAGCCTCGGAAAAACCAAATCAAAACCCAACGAGGCTTTCACGATGAACAATCACAAGATTCAGAAATATTTCAGGGGCCACCCTTAAGTAGAATCCATAACGGAGTAGACAAGCTCGAGACGGCCTCAAGGTTCGCGACAATGGCTGTGAGCGATCGGGAACCCCAAACGGGCTTGTCGACACCGTAATCACTCCGCTTCCAAAAGCGATGCGGTGTGCGACCTCGCAATCGTAAATAAAGCAATAAAACATGGCATAAGTACAGGATCGTAAATAAAACCTCAAACTAGTTTGTGGCCCCAAGAAATAAGACGGAATCAAGCTCGTCCGGGGGTCCCATATACCTCCGGATGTGGATAGCGCGATAAATCAAGGAACAGGAATCAAGTACTCGGGGTCTTACGGGACACAAGTGAGCAGGAAAAACCAAATAGCAGATATTGCTCACCGGTGCCACTTTCTTTAGTTATCCCGAACTAATCAAAGTTAAGTTGTTTAGGTACCTCATTATTCATCGACGCCACAAACCCTACACATGTTGTTTCACGACTCGCATGGCTCAAACAACTCCTATAGTAGTGGCTCATGGGATGGAGGATACAAGCTTAGTGGGGTTTAAAAGTAAAGGCTATGCATACTTGGGATTCATTTTAATGCACTCATGACTCAATGATGCAAGAATAAGATAGAGGCAATAGGTATGTATGCAAGCATGTGGTAGTGCTTGCCTGGTGTCTCTGTTGAAGCAAAGGACGGTTCGGTATCGCTCACGGTTCTCTTGATACAACCCCTGCTCAGTGTCTATCCGAGAAAAACCAAACAAACAAGGCCAACATAAATATAGAGCACAAGCATATGAATAAGATGCGACAAGCAAACAATCATGCCATGATGAATGATGCACAATTTACATGGCAAGTAGAGTAGCATGGCATGGTGAGGTTTAGGGAACAAGAATAATATCCATTAAGTGGGTTTTAGTCATGTTTTGTTGTCATAACAATTGTTGTTCTCAATATATTTATATGATGCATGCTGCAATTGAAGTCAAGGATAGCATAAACAGAAAGGTCTCGTCGAGCTGATCATTTTAGACTACTCATTTGCTTAATTTGGATTTTCCAAATAAAAGTTATTTAATTTTGAAATTCTAGTGGCAATTGAAGTAATTTAAACAAACTTGGCATTTTACTTGTGCAAAACACTAAACAGATGGCATATTTGAATTCCTCTCATTTTTCTGAATCCAAAACATATATCATTTGCCTAATTTGGATAAAGCTTGCAAAAGTTATTTAAAATCAAAATAATTTGAATTTGAATTTATTTATCATATTTTGAATTTGAAAACATCTCCGAACTGTTTAACACACAGACTCTAGCTAGCGAGTCGCCCGATGCCAGGGTCATCTCTGGCCCACAGGCGTAGGCGAGACGCCCTGGACCGCGGGTTCATTACAAAAAGCGGGAACCTTTTGCAAATCGCAATAGCCGACAATGGGCGAGATGAACCATGGTTGAGCGAGCGAAAAGATGGGGTTATCGCAAAACGCACACGCGTCGGGGAAGGACTGCGGGTTTAGCGCGGATCTTGCGGGAGCCTTTTTGCAAATGTTGCACGGTCATGGCGGTGGGGTCTCGAGGATCGCGGATGACAAAAGAAAATGCAGGGGTTTCCGCAAAAGGCCGGCGACTTTTCTCTTCTCGCGTCGAACCACGCGTGTGCCACAGCGCGATGCTTGGCGAGGAGGCGCAGGGCGTTCTTGGCGGCGCTGCGACGCGGAGGCTACTGGCTAGGCTAGGTGCTAGGAAGGCGTTCGCGTCTAGCTAAGGTGGCGGCAAGGCCGACGACGACGACGGCGATCCCACTGCATCGAGAGTGCTCGACGCCGTGACTAGCGCATCCCGAAGCGAGCAAGCTAGGGACGGCGTCGGGATCGGGGCTTACCGCGAGCGTCGACGGGGTTGGTTTAAGACGGGCGTGGGCGATCCACGGCGGCTGGCCCGTCGATCTAGGGCTTGGCGGCGCGCTGCGTCGTCTGGCGTTCTGGCGCCTCCTCCTCGCCGGCGCAGTTGACGCAGCGAAGCTCAAAGAACGCCCTTGACACCTCGCAGCAGCTCGCCTCGGCTGGATCGACGGGCCGTGGTATATCAAGGTGGCGAGCATGGCGAAGGGGAGAAACGGGAGAGGCGGGGTTCCGGACGGATCTGGGGGGTTCTGGTGAGGCAGAGAGGGAGGTGGGCGAGATAAGAACGCCAGGGGGGCACGGTGGTTGCGTGGGGGAAGGGTAGCTGCGGGGGTGTGGCTTTGGTCACCTCCCAGCGCACGTGATCGCGTGGGGGGCCAGGGGCACGGCAGGGTGGCGAGAGGGAGCTAGGGTGGCTGGCAGGTAGGGCATGGGGCGCTAGGTTAGCTGGCAGCTGCTGGCAGCGAGAGAGGAAAGGAGGGGAGGAAAAGAGGGGAGGAAAAGAGGGGCAAGGGTGAGATAGGGTTTAGAGAGGGGCATGGTCGTGTGGGGCAGCTAGGTGGGGTCCAGGTCGAGTGGGCAGCAAGGGGGGTTGGGTAGGCGCATGATAGGGTAGAGAGGGTGAGAGGGACATGGGCAAGGGAGCATGCTAGATAGGAGAAGGGGTAGATTAGGTGTTGTTTGAATTTGATTAGAGATAGAAAAATAGATGTAGGGGTTATTTTAGGATGTAGTTAAATTAGGGTTTAGTTAGGAAAGAGGAGAGAGAGAGATGTTGTTTGGTTTTTGTTAGAGGAAAAAGTAGTTAGGGTTTATTTTAGGGTAATGGTAAAATAGGGTTTTGGTTGAAGATAGATGGGAATGATGGTTTTGTTTTAGAGGAAAAGAGAGATGGCATGGTAGGTTAGAAGTTGATAAGAGGGGAAAGAAAAGAAAAGAAGGTGCTTAACACTTGATCATGCATGCTTCACTTGCAACATACTTGATCAAGGGAAAAGAAAGAAAAAGGATAGGGAGAGGTGGCCAAGGTTGGTGTTGGGGTTTTGGGTTCATGCATGATCCAACATAGATCAAGCAAGAACAAAAGAAGGGGTAGCTAGGATTTTATACTAACCAACACACAAGCAAAGATGTAGGCTCCATTTAGAAATCCAACAAAAGCCAAAACTAGGATAGATGGTACTTGCATGGCCCATGCAAGACATTTAATGCCAAGTGAATATATTGTGAAAACAACATGATTCCATGTGGCCTTACTCCTTGCATGCACAAAAGGTGGCAAAGGCCAAGCAAAAGGATTATGAGTGGATCCAACCAACAACATGGCTAGGGATAACTCAATAAAAGCCAAGCCCATATTATTGGATGGTGGGATTATAAAGTGGTGCAAGATAAGGTGGTGGAGTCAAAAGAGAGATGCCCCCAACTCAACTTGGGCATTTAACAATTTAGTAAGAACCAAATACAATATCAAGAAGCAACTACAATTAATCATGCACATGAGATAAGAAGCAAACAAGAAAAGGTTTTATATGATGCTCAAATGCAAGGGGACATGATGACATGAGCATGATATGATGATGATGCAACAATTATATGTTGGAAGTAGCCCATTTTATTATTAAACTTAGTAGCATTACAGTGGTTAGACAACTGGGATGCTACAACTCTCCCCCACTAAACAGGAATCTCGCCCCGAGATTCTAGGAAGAAGAAGAAGACACGAAGAGAGAAGGATGGTTGACACGGAGTTCATCTTCACGCTCCCAAGTTGCTTCATCAACAGAATGGTGTGACCACTGCACCTTGCAGAATTTGATGGACTTGTTGCGAGTCCTTCGTTCTGCGGTCTCGAGAATTTTGGTGGGGTGTTCCTGATAAGAGAGATCTTCTTGGAGGTCTATTAGCTCATGATCCACGGTCTTGCCGGGGTCTTTGAAGCACTTCTTGAGCTGCGAGATGTGGAAAACATCATGGACTTTGAGTTTTTCCGGAAGCTCAAGTGCATAAGCAACTTCTCCTCTTCTATCACGTATCTTGAAAGGACCGATGTATCTAGGAGCCAACTTCCCTTTGATACCGAAGCGGTGTGTTCCTCTCATAGGAGTGACACGAAGGTAGACGAGATCACCAGGGGCATATACCATATCTGTGCTTCTGTCATAGTTGCTCTTCGACGACTCCGAGCAATCTTGTGTTCTCCGAATGATATGCACCTTCTCCTCTCTGAGTCACAATGTCGAGACCAAACCAGATTCTTTCTCCGCACTGACCAACCAATGGGAGTTACGCACTTGCGACCATAGAGAGCCTCGAATGGTGCCATCTTGAGACTCTTCCGAAGTCTGTTGTTGTAGGAGAATTCGGCATATGGAAGACATTCTTCCCACTTCATGCCAAACGAGATGACGCAAGCTCTAAGCATGTCCTCGAGAATCGATTGATCCTCTCCACTTGTCCTTGAGACGAGGGTGGTAGCAAGGTCTTGAAGTTCAACTTCGTTCCCAAAGCTTTTTGGAAACTCTCCCAGAACTTTGAGGTGAAGATGCTCCCACGGTCTGAACTGATTTCCAGTGGAACCCCATACAAAGAGACAATCCTGTTGATATAGAGCTCAGCCAACTGAAGCCCAGAAATTGTTTCTTTGACTGGGAAGAAGTGTGCCACTTTGGAAAGCCTGTCGATGACAACAAAAATTGCATTGTTGCCCTTCTGCGACCTAGGAAAGCCCGTGATGAAGTCCATCTCAACTTTCTCCCATTTCCATTCCGGAGGCTTCAATGGCTGTAAAAGACCAAATGGTTTCTGATGAACAGCCTTGACTCTGCGGCAGACATCACATTCTGAGACGTACTTGGCACAATACCTTTTTAACCTGTGCCACCAAAGATTGTGTTTTCAAGTCCATGTACATCTTTGTCTGCCGGGATGGATAGAAAGGACCGAATCATGTGCCTCCTTGAGCAATTGATCTCTCAGACCGGGTAGTTTGGAACAAACATCCGGTGGTCAAAGAAGAGCGTGCTCGATCATCAACATGGAAGGATTCATACTGGAGTGCCAAGCTTAGCGATGAGCTTCTTGGTGCGGATCACCACGCCGACGAGACCGAATCTGTTCTTCCAAGAGGGAGTAGCCGAAGGTTCAAGGTGCCCTTGTTCCACAATCTCCGTGTTGAGCCGAAATTCCTCGCACAAGAGAGGTGCCGCTTCTACCATGAGGTTGTTGACATAAGCTTTACGACTAAGCGCATCCGCCATGATTTGCTTTTCCAGGAGTGTAGTTGATGGTCACATCAAAGTCATTGATGGCTTCAATCCATCTCCTTTGCCGAAGATTGAGATCCGGTTGAGTGAAGATATACTTCAAACTCTTGTGGTCCGAGAAGATCTCACAACGGTTCCCAAGCAAGTAGTGCCTCCATAGCTTCAAAGCAAAGACCACTGCTGCTAGCTCAAGGTCATGTGTTGGATAGTTGACCTCATGCGTCTTCAACTGACGAGAGGCATAAGCAACCACCCTCTCTCTTGCATAAGGACCGCACCCAATCCTTGCAAAGAGGCATCGCAGAAGATCCGGAAAGGCTTGGATGTATCCGGAGGAACCAAGACTGGTGTGGAAGTGAGCTTCGCTTTGAGTGTCTCAAAGCTCTCTTGGCAAGGTGTCCACAGTACTTCTTGCCTTTCTTGAGGAGGTCGGTAAGAGGCTTTGCTATCTTGAAGTTACGCACAAAACGACAATAGCTAGCCGAGAAAACTCCGCACTTCCTTGACATTAGCGGAGGAAGCCATTCAACTATTGTCTTCACGGTTTCGGGTTTATCTTGCAATGCCCTTGGCGAGATAACATGCCCCAGATAGGTTACTTGAGCAACCGTAACTCACACTTTGAGAACTTGGCATACAAGCGGTTCTCACGAAGCTTGTTCAGACACACCTCGTGCTCTTCATGCTCCTCCTTGGACTTGGAATAGACGAGAATATCATCCAGATATACCACCACAAACTTGTCCGGTACTCCATGAAAACGGAGTTCATCACCTCGAGAAGGTAGCAGGTGCGTTGGTGAGACCGAAAGACATGACCGTGTACTCATACAGGCCATAGCGAGTGGTGAAAGCTGTCTTGGGCACATCCTCTTTGCGAATTTTGATTTGGTGATAACCACTTCTCAAATCAAGCTTAGAGAACACCACAGCCGGTGATCAAACAGATCATTTATCCGAGGAAGAGGGTATTTGTTCTTGATGGTTTTAGCATTTAGAGCCCGGTAGTCAACACAGAGCCTATCGGTTCTGTCACGCTTCTTCACGAAGATTGTTGGACTACCCCAAGAAGAAGTGCTATGCTGAATGAAACCCAACTTCTCTTGTTCATCAAGTTGTCGCTTGAGTTCACCCATTCGTAGGACCCATCTTGTATGGCCTCTTGGAGATAGGAGCCGTTCAGTTCAAGCTCGATCACGAATTCAACCTCGCGATCCGGAGGCATACCTGGCAACTCCTCAGGAAAGACATCTGGGAACTCGCAGACCACTGGTACCTTCTGAATATCTTCCATAGCGTCATCATTCAGAGCCAAGGAATAGAGCCGACAGCAGGAGTCGACTTGGAGAAAAGACTATGTGGCCTTGAGGATCTTCAGAGATACCGAGCGTCAAAGACAATCGATCACAGTGCATTTGTCAACCAATCCATGCCCAAGATGACATCAATGTCGAGAGTTGCCTGAATAATCAAAGAAGCCAAGAATGAAGAACCACCAATCTCCACTTCATTGCCATAACTGATTTTAGAAGCTGCCATTGTTGCTCCAGGAGAAAGAACCATTAACTTCTTAGGAAGAGGATCTGACGCTAACCCATTCTCAGTTGCAAACTTGTGAGACACAAAAGAATGCGATGCACCAGAATCAAAGAGAACTCGTGCAGGGACTGAGTTAACTGAAAGCATACCCATGACAACTCCAGGTGCGAGCTCAGCTTGAGAGGCGTTGACGCAGTTAGCTCGAACAACCGCAGACCCGGGCTTAGTGTTGATGTTGAGAGCCCGAGGCGGTGGTGCGCGAACCGAGGGAGAGCTTGTTGCAGATCTTGGCGGGGGTTGAGGGAGAGCTTTGTTCTTCAATGGACAGTTCCAGTGGGGATGTCCAGGATCTCCACACGTGTAGCAAGCACCGCGAGGACGTGGAGCAGAGAAGCCAGGGACTCCGCCAGGCGCTCCAGGGTAAGGGTTGTTGTAGCCCCTGGGAGCCGCAGTGGTGAAGTTTGATGGCCTTGGCGTGAAGCTTGGTGTCTTGGTGGAGCCGGAGCGACGGTGGGTGTTAGGAACCCGCACACGCTTAAGGAGTTGCCATTGCTGCCAACTTGATGCATCCTCGCTATGTTTCTTGGACTCTCGAACATCCGCCTACTAGCCTCCTCTTGTAGTGCCATATGCCGCAGCCTGTGAAGGTTGCCGGTCTTGCATGCGTGAGTGCATACTTGATCGACGCATTGAGCCCTTGCTCGAATCTCTTCGCTTTTTCTTGTCATCGATACCTCATCACCACCATAGCGAGACAAGTTCATGAAGTTCTGATGTAGGTGTTGACATTATCATTGCCCCGCTTCAAGTTGAGGAAAGCATCCTTCATCCGCTCCATCACAATCTCCGAGAGAACCGCTCCTTGAAAGCTGCGGTGAACCTCTCCCAAGTGGTCGGAACCCGGTGCCTAGCCTTCAGTAGTTTTCCCACCATAGAGTCGCTCCCTTGAGCAAGTGAGTAGCACACTTTACCCATTCTGCTCGCACATCGCCAGCCTCTAGCAGCCTTGAGATCTCACGCCAATCATCAAGATCAAGAGGTCGGTCGACACGCCAAACCGCCGAGTGAACTTGAGGAAGCTCTTGATGTCACCACGCTTGGGAGGTGGAGGAAGTGGAGTGAACTGCTCCTTCGGACGCCTCCTCAAAGCGCACTGGTTCTCTTGCATGGCTGAGAGCAAGAGCTATGCTTGACAACCGAGCCCGCTCGAGGAATGTCCTCCTCACCCCAAGGTGGGGAGCCATCCTGTCATTGATGTAAAACTCAAGTCAAGACTATAATGGAAGATGATAATAATCCAAAATAGTACCAAGATGGAATTAACCAAGATTAAAGGATACAATTATCGAGATGATATTAAAATATCAACAAAGTTCATAGCACCTAAAAGATATTAAGCATATCGACACGATCGAAAAGAAGTGTGGTACACAAACATATCAAAGAAAAATTTTCCACAAATTTCGCATTAAAATACCAATAGATGCTAAAATTACTTAACGAATCAAGATTAGTGACTCTACCGATCCAATATACAAAAGCAAATGATACAAGTAGTGGTATGGTCGCGACTCCATCCCGCACTCAAATCATTACTCCGCACATGAACAAGTTGAACACATATCCTAATCCCTTCTTCTCACGACGAAACCTAAAGATTGGTAACTACGGAAACGAACACCCCAAACAAGATAGCGTCGGTTACAAAAGGAAGGTAGATTGCGTCGGTTTACAAAAGCCTGTCGGTATGGAATGTACCAACAGTTGATAACCAAAGGCAGATAAGATAACAACTTGGATGCAACAGATAGACAAGGGACTACACACACACACACACGCACACACATCCTATGGTACTACGGAAACCCAGAACACGTGAATCCTAGTTTGAACTTGAGAAGAGGATTGAAAACGTTACACTTCCTTACCAGAAAAGGGTGGGTGGGAGGGTAAGAAGAAAAATGGAAGCAGTCCTACTCTCGCGTTTTTTGTTTTTCCCTAATATACATAACTACTCAAAATATTTGCTAGATCGACAACGACTGCTTGGCTGAAACCTCAAGGTCGGGATGGCTCGATACCAATTGTAACTACCTCGGTGAACTACGCCCTAGATACAAGCCTGGATGAGAGATAGCGGTTGAAATAGTACGGGGCCCCAAAAGCCACTCACGGTAGTCCTTTCAGACGTCCCAACCGCTAACCTCTCAACGGGACCAGACGGGCGTGGTCGGCGAAGGGATCAACTACGACACAAGTGGGTATGTACGCAAGCCACCATACAAGAGTACATCGAGCCACACCATCTAGAAAGAAAGGAATATACCAACGCCATACGGCAAGATTCAAATGACCTAGATACATCTATAATTTAGGATAACTCCTCATACAAAGACACATCGAGTATCATGGAAGCGACAAACAAGATCCGAGTACGGATAAGAAGCAAATAGGCATAAGATGCCGAGAAAATAAGCACATCCCAACTACAGGTCTCACGGATCCCGTGTTCTAATCTCTACACCGAACGATCGTTGCCCACATCATCGGCTTCCTCCACCCAAAGATCCGTCCCCGAGAAGGTACTGCTCATCTGAATCAAGAATTTATCGTGGTGAGACCCTAAGGGTACTCAAAGAAGTCTTAATGCCTCTAAAGGGGACACAACCTGGGTGACGAATTGCAAAGAAAGATAAACCCTAGCAATTCTACAGATAAACGCTAACCATCCGCCTAACCAATGATAGACGGATGTCCGTGAATTTAAATACAACAGTTATAATGGTAATTTCATCCGATCCATCCTCCTCCCTGCTTACCGACAAGGAAGCGGACGAACAACCCCCTTCCGTTGGCAATTTTATTAACCCTTCCGTGAGTATTGCACTATTTACTAGTCAAGTTACTTAGTCAAATTAAGGCGGTACTTTAGTTATGCTTGTCTATGATCAAGAAACTGTGCTCCAAGTCGTCCATAACCGCGGACACGGCTTTCAGAAAGTTTTACCCGGCCGGGGTGCACCAATAGCAACACACGCTCGATCAGCCTCGGAAAAACCAAATCAAAACCCAACGAGGCTTTCACGACTGAACAATCACAAGATTCAGAAATATTTCAGGGGGCCACCCCTTAAGTAGAATCCGCAACGGAGTAGACAAGCTCCGAGACGGCCTCAAGGTCTGCGACAATGGCTGTGAGCGACTGGGAACCCCAAACGGGGCTTGTCGACACCGCGTAATCACTCCGCTTCAAAATAAGACAAAGCAAGTTACCTCGCACAATCGTAAATAAAGCAAGAAACATGGCATAAGCAGGATCGTAAATAAAACCTCAAACTAGTTTGTGGCCCCAAGAAATAAGACGGAATCAAGCTCGTCCGTGGGGTCCCATATACCTCCCGGATGTGGATAGCGCGATAAATCAAGGAACAGGAATCAAGTACTCGGGGTCTTACGGGACACAAGTGAGCAGGAAAAACCAAATAGCAGATATTGCTCACCGGTGCCACTTTCTTTAGTTATCCCAGAACTAATCAGGTTAAGTTGTTTAGGTACCTCATTATTCATCAGACGCTCACAAACCCTACACATGCTGTTCTACGACTCGCATGGCTCAAACAACTCCTATAGTAGTGGCTCATGGGATGGAGGATACAAGCTTAGTGGGGTTTAAAAGTAAAGGCTATGCATACTTGGGATTCATTTTAATGCACTCGCGACTCAATGATGCAAGAATAAGATAGAGGCAATAGGTACTGTATGTATGCAAGCATGTGGTAGTGCTTGCCTGGTGTCTCTGTTGAAGCAAAGGACGGTTCTGGGTACTGCTCCTGGTTCTCTTGATACAACCCCTGCTCAGTGTCTATCCGAGAAAAACCAAACAAACAAGGCCAACATAAATATAGAGCACAAGCATATGAATAAGATGCGACAAGCAAACAATCATGCCATGATGAATGATGCACAATTTACATGGCAAGTAGAGTAGCATGGCATGGTGAGGTGTAGGGAACAAGAATAATATCCATTAAGTGGGTTTTAGTCATGTTTTGTTGTCATAACAATTGTTGTTCTCAATATATTTATATGATGCATGCTGCAATTGAAGTCAAGGATAGCATAAACAGAAAGGTCTCGTCGAGCTGATCATTTTAGACTACTCATTTGCTTAATTTGGATTTTCCAAATAAAAGTTATTTAATTTTGAAATTCTAGTGGCAATTGAAGTAATTTAAACAAACTTGGCATTTTACTTGTGCAAAACACTAAACAGATGGCATATTTGAATTCCTCTCATTTTTCTGAATCCAAAACATATATCATTTGCCTAATTTGGATAAAGCTTGCAAAAGTTATTTAAAATCTGAAAATAATTTGAATTTGAATTTATTTATCATATTTTGAATTTGAAAACATCTACGAACCGTTAACACAGACTCAGCTAGCTCGAGTCGCTGCCAGATGGGCAGGTCATCTCTGGCCCACGTAGGCCGAGACGCCCCGACCGCTGGTTCATTACAAAGAAGGGAACCTTTTGCAAAATCGCAATAGCGGCGATGGGGCCGATGAACCGCGGGTTGAGCGAGCGTAAAAGACAGGGGGTTATCGGCAAAACGCACACGCGGTCAGGGGGAAGGACTGCGGGTTTAGCGCGGGATCTTGCGGGAGCCTTTTTGCAAATGTTGCACGGTCATTGGCGGGGTCTCGAGGATCGCGGGATGACAAAAGAAAACAATGGGGTTTCCGCAAAAGGCCGGGCGCACTTTTCTCGCGTCGAACACGCTGCGTGTGCCACGCGCAGCGCGCTGCAAGCGCAGAGGTTCGAACTGGGCGCTGCGGGCGCGGCGACGCAGCTACCTGGCTAGGCTAGGTGCTAGGAAGGGCGTTCGCGTCTAGCTAAGGTGGCGGCAGCGCGCTCGAGCTGACGACGACGGCGATCCCACCGTGCACTGAGAGTGCTCGACGCCGTGACTAGCGCATCCCGGAAGCGAGCAAGCTAGGGACGATGTCAGGGGGGATCAGGGGCTTACCGCGAGCGTGCTGACGGGGTTGGTTCGGCACGGGGCGTAGGCGATCCACGGCGAGGCTGGCGCTCCGTCGATCTAGGGCTTGGCGGCGGCGTCTGTCCTCGGCGCCTCGGCGCCTCCGCCGCAGTTCAGGCGCAGCGAGCTCAAGAACGCCCTGACACCTCAGCAGCCCGCCTGGCCGGATCGACGGGGCCGTGGTATATCTGGCGGTGGCGGCTAAGGGGAGAAACGGGAGAGGCGGGGGTTCCGGACGGATGGGGTTCTGGTGAGGCAGAGGGAGGTGGGCGAGATAAGAACGCCCGGGGGCACGGTGGTTGCGTGGGAAGGTAGCTGCGGGTGTGGCTTTGGTCACCTCCCAACAAGACGTGATCGCGTGGGGGGCACGGCAGGTGGCGAGAGGGAGCTAGGGGTGGCAGGTGTAGGGCATGGGGCGCTAGGTTAATGGGCATTTGTGCCGAGAGAGGAAAGGAGGGAGGAAAAGGGAGGAAAAGAGGGCAAGGGTGAGATAGGGTTTAGAGGGGCATGGTCGTGTGGGGCAGCTAGGTGGGGTCCAGTCGAGTGGGCAAGAAGGGGGGTAGGCGCATGATAGGGTAGAGAGGGTGAGAGGGACATGGGCAAGGGAGCATGCTAGATAGGAGAAGGGGTAGATTAGGTGTTGTTTGAATTTGATTAGAGATAGAAAAATAGATGTAGGGGTTATTTTAGGATGTAGTTAAATTAGGGTTTAGTTAGGAAAGAGGAGAGAGAGAGATGTTGTTTGGTTTTTGTTAGAGGAAAAAGTAGTTAGGGTTTATTTTAGGGTAATGGTAAAATAGGGTTTTGGTTGAAGATAGATGGGAATGATGGTTTTGTTTTAGAGGAAAAGAGAGATGGCATGGTAGGTTAGAAGTTGATAAGAGGGGAAAGAAAAGAAAAGAAGGTGCTTAACACTTGATCATGCATGCTTCACTTGCAACATACTTGATCAAGGGAAAAGAAAGAAAAAGGATAGGGAGAGGTGGCCAAGATTGGTGTTGGGGTTTTGGGTTCATGCATGATCCAACATAGATCAAGCAAGAACAAAAGAAGGGGTAGCTAGGATTTTATACTAACCAACACACAAGCAAAGATGTAGGCTCCATTTAGAAATCCAACAAAAGCCAAAACTAGGATAGATGGTACTTGCATGGCCCATGCAAGACATTTAATGCCAAGTGAATATATTGTGAAAACAACATGATTCCATGTGGCCTTACTCCTTGCATGCACAAAAGGTGGCAAAGGCCAAGCAAAAGGATTATGAGTGGATCCAACCAACAACATGGCTAGGGATAACTCAATAAAAGCCAAGCCCATATTATTGGATGGTGGGATTATAAAGTGGTGCAAGATAAGGTGGTGGAGTCAAAAGAGAGATGCCCCCAACTCAACTTGGGCATTTAACAATTTAGTAAGAACCAAATACAATATCAAGAAGCAACTACAATTAATCATGCACATGAGATAAGAAGCAAACAAGAAAAGGTTTTATATGATGCTCAAATGCAAGGGGACATGATGACATGAGCATGATATGATGATGATGCAACAATTATATGTTGGAAGTAGCCCATTTTATTATTAAACTTAGTAGCATTACAGTGGTTAGACAACTGGGATGCTACACAAAACCTTCGGGGTATTCATTTAACCCTGCCCTATTGGGCCACCTCGGCCCAATAAGCCCAAGGGGTCAGCCCAGGTTATTTAATAAATCTATTGATCAATTGGAAAAGACCAAAATACCCTTGACCTCAATAAAATTATAGAAAATAAAATAATAGTACAAAAATTATAAGTAAAATATTTTTGGAATCACAATAATCCACTCTGTTCAAATAAAATAAAATGTAATTTTTTGAACACTTAAATTTTTATAAGAATTTTGTAATTTAAATATTCCTTATGGAATTTCACAAAATTATGGAAAGGTGATAAAAATAAATAAAAATCACTTTCATTATTTATTAATATTATAGTACTTTTGAAAATACTAAATAAATATTTATTAATAAAATTAATGTATAATTAATAATTCCTAAAAGAATTATTAAATCAATAAAAGCCAAATAAAGGGAAATAAAATAAAAAAACTCAATATATGTTATAAATATTAAAAAGAAATATTTATAAATCCTTTATTACTCAAAAAGGAACTTTTTGGGGTAAATGCATATAAATTTAAATAATGCATTAAATTACTTGCATAATCATTTTGCTTCTTTAAATATTGTCCTTACCAGGCAATAATGATGTTTTTGTAGAACTAGAAGCTCAAGGTTCAGTGCAAGCATTAGACTTCACTACCTTGCCATCACAAGGCAAGTTCATCACTTGCTCATGTCCTTTGAAGAATCTTTATCAAAGAATTTGCAAATTGTGTGTTATCATATATGCTATAAAAGAAAGAAAATATTATTTTCATAAACAAAGAAATCATAGATATCATCCTAAGTGGTGATATAATGGAGCAATAGAACTTAATTGCAACAATGATGATCAAATAGGGACTTAATAACCCCTGACATCAGTGATTCTAGCGCCGTATATCACGCGTTAGCCATGAGATTTGGAATGGGACAGAGAAGTCAGTTGTATCTTCTTCCTCTCGCATGAAGCCCGATGTGTAGGTCGTGGCTGTTATACTCATAGCGTGCATATTAATTGGTAATTCGTAGAGGATATGCAGCATATGGGTGGGAACCCTCAACGTCCCACGATAGCTCTAGCATCTAGCGGTTTGTACAAACCATTGCCGTAATTCATTATGTGGGCATGGTGTACACCAAGGAGGCATGCGGGGTCGCGAAGGGGGCAGTGATTGGCTTGGACCAACTACTGGGCCCCACATCATGGAATTGTGGACGGGAAAGTATGTCCGGTTGTGCAACAAGGAGTTGATCTCTCATGGGTAAAGTAACACACCTCTGCAGAGTGTAAGAACTGTAACTTGTTACTCCCTGTTCCGGGAAGGAGCTACGAACGCGGCAGGAAAGGAACTCCATGAAAGTTCTGGTCAACCTGTGAAGGCTGATTGTCATAGTTTTTTGGAATAAAATCAACCTTTGAAGAAAGATCTACAAAAACTGCATAGTGCCAAGGATTTATAATCCGAGGTGGTAGTTAGAGCATCAAACTTCCCACCTTGCATATAATGAACTTGTTGGGTAACGTTGTTACTCATCCTTTCCTTTGATCCCTTGCTTAGACTCTGAGGATCCCGAAGACGTGCCAATGTATGCAGCCGAATGCCAAGAAGACTTGTTCTACGAGGAACCCGATCTATCCGGAGGTGTTGAAGGCGTGGACTACGAGATCCGCTACGGTGTCAATGAGGACGAGTCCACTTAAGTGTCTAGTTAGTAGTAACTAACAGAGACGAGCATCATGAACTCTATAGAATATGCTGCTGAGCTCCACTCCTAGTCGGAGTTGTTACTTTCAAATTTCCACTGAACATCTTATATTTTGGTTTGTAAGTTGGATCTTTTGGAAGTCTGGAACTTCCAGTATTGTAATAATAATAAAGTGTGTACTTTTGTAATATGGACCCGCAATGTTTCTGTTGTACCACTCTGAGGGATGTGATATTTACGGAACAGTGTTCTGTAGATGCCATGTCAACGACTATAGTGTACTACACATGCAGTGGTATGCTGGGCACCGCAGTTGGTATCAGAGCAAATTTCTTTGACCTTAGGTTGGAAACCTAGTAAAGGGTATTACCTGTAGGAAAGCTAGCAACGATAAAGAATTCTCTAAAAGTAATATAATGGGTATTCAAATGAGAATATTCCGTTATATATTTTAGTGCGATAGTTCATTGTTATGATGCAATATATCATTGGATACTAATTAAAAATTATTTTTCTGTTATACAGAGAAATGGCACCAAAGTTTCCAAAACAGACTTTGTTAAGGAAAGAGGACTCTTGATGATTATCAAGGATCATTTACAGACCAACTTCGTCAACTTTTAAAGCTCTTTAATTGTATAACTAGAATTCCAGTGAACACTATCACTTACCTAGATGGCCGGATGTTATCCAAGTATCGTGTGAGTATCCAACTTCCAGAGAAGCTTGGGTTATATCACGATCTACCCATAGGAGAAGGTAGGAGTCATTTAGCAGCCTATCATGTTGCTGTTGTAGAGGCAATAGCAAATATCCGGGAGCAGAAAACCAAGGAGTTAGAGGGTAGCACATTATCTGTGATACCTCATGATTCTATAGAATCGAAGCCTATACCGGATCATCTTACTTTGGTTAAGAAGCATCCTAAGTTAGCTTCCAAGTTTATGGATAGATACCGGACACTTGTTGTGTATTTTTATAAGACTCATCAAGTGATTGTCGAAGACAAAAATGAAATGTTAGAGGATCTAACTGATCCGGAAAGGAGGAAGCAGTTAGCATTCCAGCTAGAGAAAGAAGCAGGTAGTAGTGCAATACCTATTTTTAAAGATATACCGATAGATACGGAATCTTTTACACCATATCCTTATTCACCAAGACCTGAACCTACACATGATCCTACTATCGATATGCGGTATGCAGTACCACAGGGCTCAGAGGATGGTTCTGACTCAGAACTTCCTATTGAGAATTTAGATGGTTGGAGGATGGGATCATATGATGGATCTCATGAACACCAGATATCCACGGATGGTTCTGACAGAAATGTTGGACAATCCAGTTGGATGGGTGCAAGAATGAACCCTAATAATAGAAGTAGAAATACCATGTCAATAGATGATCAGGATGAAGAAGAAGATCCTGAGGAGAGAGTGTTTGAATCATCAACATCTTCTCAAAACCCAGGGAATATACACTATCCAGTATTCGATTATCTTGTCCACGAGAGCACCTGGGAAGCAGCAGGATCTGCGTATTCTGTTGACAACTCAATGAATGTAGCTCGGGAAATGCAGGCTGGAGATAATGTTGAATATGTTTCTGAAGACTTTTCAGCTGAGCTAGAGGGAGTCGAGGCGCTCAAGTTGAGTAATGACTCAAGCCCTGATACTTCAGATACAGAGTATGTTCCTTCTGGAAGGCCATTTGTTCCACAAACCGTGCGACGGACAACACGTCATCATGGTTGGACATCAGGCATGTACGATGAGCATAGTTACTACTAGAAAGAGAATAGTAGTTAACAGTATCAAGCACTGTGTATTGTACTTTAAGGAATAAGGCAGTGAGATGAATACGGTAGTTTTGTGAATATACCTATATGGTATATGTTGTAAGGACTTTGTATCATTATGATATTATGTAAATATGTGAAATGCATATTTGGATTTTCTTTCGATCTTCATTGTGTGACTAGTTCTGTGCGTAAAGTCGAGCTCAAAACACATGTGCATGATGTAGTTATGAGTATTTGCTTTATGTTGCAGGACTAGGGGGTCATGGATACGGGTGTAGAAATGGAAACTGGGCAGCAACGGATGGAGCGTGAGGCCAAGGAAAAGGCCGATGCCGATATAGCAAATCAAGGAACATTACCACCACCACCACCAATGAGGCCGTTAATCGAGCAGAACTTTATGCAATGCATGCAAATGATGCAAGAGAACCAGAACAAGTTCATGGAAGAGCTGCTGGGGCGAGCAAATCAGAGGGCACCTAAAGGAGGAGGAGTGAGTTTATCTGATTTCTAGAATGCAAGACCGTTACCTTTTGCATCAGCTCCTGAACCAATGGATGCAGAAGACTGGCTATAAAAAAACAGATACAGAGCGGAAGCTGAAAACTATAGGTTGCAATGATGAGGAAAAATTGAGGTTTGCAACTCATCTGCTGACTGGACCTGCAACATCATGGTGGGAAAATCAGTTAGCCATGCAACAACCAGGAAGGGAGTTTACCTGGGAAGAGTTCAAGCAGAGAGTCCGTGAATATCATATTCCGGAAAGTGTCATGGAGTTGAAGCAGAGAGAATTTGAGGAGCTTCAGCAAGGATATACTAGTGTCATGAAGTACATCCGGGAGTTTAGCCAACTGTCTCGTTATGCTGAGGAGGATGTTAACACTGAAGAGAAGCGAAAGAAGCGTTTCCTGCATGGATTAAATCCATTTGTGAAGATGCAGCTAAGGTTAGCCAATAAGCAAACTTATCAGCAGTTGTTGGACGCATCCATTACTTTTGAAGATGACTATAAGAATGTCCAAGAGGATCGGAGGAAGAGAGCCAAGAAGGAAACCAAGAGAATCCAGGCAAGCAAACCTAAACCTAACCTGGAGTTTAAACCTCGGAATAGAAATTATGGCAACAACAACAATAACAATAACAAGGGCAGTGGTGGAAATCAATCTAATCCGAGGAGGAATGTTATCTGCAACAACTGTGGAATTCCAGGGCATTTCTAGAGGGAGTGCAAAACACCTGTAGTGATCTGTTATGGTTGTGGCCAGAAGGGGCATATCAAGCCAGATTGTCCGAGTAAACCACCGGGAGGATGGCCTACCAAGGGAGGAGGACAAGCTAGTGGAGGAAATGGACAACCCAATAAAGGGGGAAACAATGGCAAGAACAACAATGGCAAGAGAAACCGACCAACCGAAAAACTGAACTGTGCAACTCTCGAGGAGGTGGATAATTCGGAGCATGAAGTAATAGGTACGCTCAATATTCTTACCAATCCTGGCAAAGTTCTATTTGATACCGGTGCAACTACTTCATTCATTTATGAAGAATTATGTGATAAGTTCGGGATTAGAAGGGCAACGTTAGAACGTCCTATGACCGTAGTTACGGCAGGAGGGAATGTGATTGTACGCCACATAAAACAAGATCAGGTTATCTCGATCTGTGGTTGTACATATTTCGCAGACCTTTATGTGATTCCTTTGAAGGGAATTGCAGTAGTGCTGGGGATGGATTGGATGATGGAACACGGAGCTCAGATAAATTGTGAGGATAAAACTGTCTCAATCAAAACTCCAAGTGGAGCAAGGATAGTTTACCAGGCAGATAAACATAGTCATATCATGGTGGATCTGCAATTGAATTCAATGAAGGAAGTTAAATTAGAAGAAATTCCTGTAGTTAATGAATTCCAAGATGTTTTCCCAACGGAATTACCAGGAATGCCACCAGACCGGGAGATAGAGTTCACAATTGACCTAATACCTGGTACAACACCAATAGCTTAGGCACCATATAAAATGGGACCCAAAGAGTTGAAAGAACTCAAGGAGCAAATTGATGAGTTAGCAAGAAAAAGATTTATACAGGAAAGTGTATCTCCATGGGGAACACCAGTAATCTTTGTGGATAAGAGAGATGGTGGAAGACGGATGTGTGGTGATTATATAAATCTGAACAACGTGACGATTAAGAATAAGTATCCTTTACCAATAATTCAAGATTTGTTTGATCAAGTGAAAGGAGCTGGAGTATTTTCAAAGATCGATTTAAGATCTGGATACCATCAAATCAAAATCAAGCCAGAAGATGTTTCAAAAACAGCATTTGTCTCAAGGTATGGACACCATGAGTATCTGGTAGTACCATTTGGTTTGACCAATGCACCGGCAATATTCATGAATCTGATGAACAAGATTTTCATCCCATATTTGGATAAGTTTCTCATCATATTTATTGATGATATTCTGATATATTCCAAGGATAAGGAAGAGCATGCTGACCATTTGAGAATAGCATTACAGACTTTAAGAGAACATAAGCTTTATGATAAATTCAGTAAGTGTGAGTTCTGGTTAGATGAGGTAGAATTCCTCGGTCATGTGATTAGTAAGGATGGGATTGCTGTGAATCCATCTAAAGTTCAGTCGGTACTAGAGTGGAATGCACCGACCAATGTGAAGCAAATTCGAGGTTTCTTAGGAATGGATGGTTATTATCGGAGATTCATTGAAGGTTTCTCCAAAATAGCCGGACCAATGACCAAATTATTAAGGAATAATACACCATTCAAGTGGGATGAGAAGTGTGAAGCAAGTTTCCAAGAGTTGAAGACGAGATTAACCACAGCTCCAATCTTAGCAGTTCCTAAAATAAGGAAGGATTCACTGTATATTGTGATGCATCTAAAGAAGGTTTGGGTTGTGTACTAATGCAAGATCGGAAAGTGATTGCTTATGGTTCAAGACAATTGAAACCACATGAAGTAAACTACCCAACTCATGATTTAGAGTTAGCAGCAATAGTCTTTGCGCTGAAAGGATGGAGGCATTTTCTTTATGGAGCCAGATGTGAGTTATACACTGACCATAAAAGTCTCAACTATTTCTTCACTCAAAAGGAATGAAACATGAGACAGAAGCGTTGGTTGGAATTAATCAAGGACTATGATTTAACAATCAATTACACCCCAGGGAAAGCAAATGTTGTAGCAGATGCTTTAAGCAGAAAGAGTGCAAATATTCAGCCAAGCAATAGAGAGTTACCAAAAGAGTTACAAATGGACTTGGAAAGGCTAGAACTTCAATTCATCAGAATAGAGGTTCTTGGAGAATTAGCGACTATGCAGGTAGTTGCAGAGCAGGACAGTGATCTTAAGCAAGAAATTTTTAGACGACAAGAAGAAGATCTTTCATTGCTAAGGAAGTTCGGAGAATATCTCAAGGGAAAAAGTCAGTTTTTCGCCTTGGGGATTATGGATCTTTATGGTTCCAAGATCTTCTATGCGTTCCAGATGTCACTGAAATCAGAAATATCATACTCAAAGAAGCACATGATACACCCTATTCTATACATCCAGGGAGAACCAAGATGTATATGGATTTTAAAGAACTATTCTGGTGGAATAACATGAAGAGGGATATTGCTAAATATGTATATGAATGCCATACTTGTCAAAGGGTGAAAGCTGAACATCAAAGTCCAGCAGGACCATTACAACCCTTAGACATTCCTGAATGGAAATGGGAGGAAATAGGCATGGATTTTATCACAGGATTACCTATGACACCAAAAAGGAAGGATATGATATGGGTAATAGTGGACAGACTTACTAAGAGTGCACATTTTATTCCAGTGAATCAAAAGGATAATGCTGAGAAGTTAGTTGAAGTATATGTCAAAGAGATAGTAAGTAAGCATGGAGTACCCAAGAAGATCGTAACTGATAGGGGATCAGTATTTACTTCAGCATTTTGGAAGCAATTGCATGAAGCACTTGGTTCAAAGTTAGATTTCAGCACGGCATATCATCCTAAAACAGGAGGTCAAACTGAAAGGACAAATCAAATACTAGAAGACATGTTGAGGGCCTGTGCACTAGATTTTGGAGGAACATGGGAAGATCACCTACCATTGGCAGAATTTTCTTATAATAATAGCTATCAGAGTAGTCTGAAGGCAGCTCCATATGAGGTTTTGTATGGAAGAAAGTGTAGATCACCTATATGTTGGTATGAACCTGGTAGCAGCAAAGAATTTGCGCCAGATTATATCAAGGAGAGACAAGACATCATTGATAAGATCAGGGATAGATTGAAAATAGCCCAAAGCAGGCAGAAAAGTTATGCGGATCAAAGCCGAAGATCATGGCATCCAGAAGTGGGAGATATGGTCTATTTGAAAGTAAGTCCAATGAAAGGAGTAAAAAGATTCGGAGTTAAAGGGAAATTGAGTCCAAGATATATTGGACCATTCAAGATACTGAGTCAAAATAGAACTATAGCTTATGCGTTAGAGTTACCATCAAGACTGGATCAAGTGCATAATGTTTTCCATGTGTCACAACTTCGCAAAAGTTTGAAAGTTCCTGATGATGCAATAACACATCAAGAGATAGAACTACCAGCAGGCCTGACTTATATTGAAAAGCCCTGCAAGATTCTGGAAGAAAACTGGAAAGAGTGAGGAACAGAGCAATCAAATATTACAAGGTACAATGGGAACATCACCATGAGAGAGAAGCCACATGGGATAAGGAAGAGGATTTAAGAAAAGCTTATCCAGAACTATTCAGGTATATCTCCACAAACTTCGAGATGAAGTTTAATTTAAGGAGGGAAGTCTGTAACATCCCAGTATATAGGACCTAACGAAGGGTAGATTTAGGAATATGTATTGTTGCATGCATCCATTTGAGAAAATGTGGGTGAAATTTTCACCAAATAAAAACCGTGAGTGATCAATGTTTCTTTCTTACTTTGAGAGTAGGTTTAGTCTTAAAGGAGGATTGCTATAAACTTTGATATGATCTTAAAGGAATTTTGTGTGTTTTGTAATGAGTTTGAATTTTTAAACCTTAAGTGTTTTATAATTTAAATAATTTTGATATAAGATTTGAATCTTGAATTAATTAAGAGAAAAGTATTAGAACTTAAATCTTATTTAAAAGCAATATGGTATATGAAGTTCATTCTTATTCATAAACAAATTACAAAGAATAACTTACTGAAGTTATTCCAAACTTTACAATTCACACAAGAATAAAGAATAAAATATTCTTTATTAATAAATATATAATCTTTATTACAAATGAACCAAACAAAGATTACAAGAATTATAAAAGACAAATTACAAAGGATTAAGAAAATTACATCTGTATCTCTACTAACTATCCTATATCTAAAACTACACTAAATCTTCATCTTTATCTTTGTACCTGCAAAACAAAGATTAAATAGAAAACAAAACAAGATTAGTGTTAGTATATATTTCTCTCAGATATGTCAGTGAGGTGCACTTGACAATCTCTGTAGGGGTTCGTAGCATGGAAAACTAAAAATTTCTACCGCATGAACACACAATCAAGATCTAATCTATGATCAAGCCAAGATCTATCTACTAGATTGTAGCAACGAGTCAATAGAGTACTAACCCTCGAAGATCCAAAGCGGTTAACGAGAGAAGATTCTCGTGGGTGATGTAGTCGTACACTTCCGATCTCAAGATCGCGTAGACGATCCTTCCGGCGCTGCTCCGCAGCAGCCATGCAATCGGTCACACGCCGCAGATTTTCGATGAAGACCTTCCTCTCCCTTGTTCCAGCAGGCAGCGGAGGTTGTAGCACTCTCCTCGTGATTCCGGCAGCATGACGACATGGTACCGGAAGTAGAGGGGAGATCTCGCAGGGCTTCGCCTTAAGCCGGAGCGAGTATGGTGGAGTATGAGAGAGCCCTCGGTGTTCTAGGGTTTAGACACACCAAGGAGGGGATGCTAGAGCCGGCGGCTAGGGTTTGGGGCACCCCAAGTCGGCGACTAGGGCAAAACCCTAGGGGGCGGCGGCGGCTATGGTGGTGGCGCCAAGCTAGGGTTTGAGGAGAGGTACTTGTGTGTTCTAGGAGGGAGCCCTGTCCCTCCTTCTATAGGTGGAGGGGCCGGCGGCCAAGGGGAGGGAGAGGAGTCCCTCCCCAACTCGGTTTGGAGGGGGCGCCGCCGGTTGGAGGAGGGAACTCCTCCCCAACTCGGTTTCCCCTTTCCTCCTCTTTTCCACTTTCCAAATTTAGTCGTTTGACTTTTCAAACTAGCTATTTGACTTTCCAAACTAGGATTTGAATTAATCCTTTATTTGGAACAGCAATGACACTTAGTACATGATGCAATCATTCCAACTTGCAATGACACATTCATGTACCCCTTCCCCTCCGGAGTGCCGGACATTCCGGAAGCTTCTAGAACATTCCTGATGAAAACACCGGAACCATTCCCTAACTCCGAAACGGGACTTTCCTTATATGAATCTTATTCTCCGGACCATTCCGGATCTCCTCGTGATATCCCGGATCCCATCCGAGACTCCGAACAACATTCGGTCTCTTACTCATCATTCCATAACTACTCAACAACATCGAATCCTTAAGTGTGTCTCCCTACGGTTCGTGAATTATGCGGACATGATCGAGACACTTCTCCGAACAATAACCAATAGAGGAATCTGGAAATTCATATGGCTCCCACATATTTCTACGATTACTTCGCGATCGAATGAACCACTTACATACGATACCAATTTCCCTTTGTCTCACGATACTTTACTTATCCGAGGTTATGATCGTCGGTATCTCTGCATACCTAGTTCAACCTCGTTACCGATAAGTACTCTTTTCTTGTTCCCGTGGTATGTGATACCTTATGAGCCAGTCACATGCTTGCAAGCTAATTGGATGACATTCCACCGAGAGGGCCCAGAGTATATCTATCTGTCATATGGATGGACAAATCCCACTCTTGATCCATGTGCCTCAACACATACTTTCCGAACACTCAATGCCACCTTTATGGCCACCCAGTTACGGTGTGGTGTTTGATGTCATCAAAGCATCCTTCCAGTGATGGTGATTAACATGATCTCATGGTCGAAGGAATTAGGTTACTATGTATCAGAAAGCTTATAGCAAATGAACTATATTAAATGACTTGATCTTTATGCTACGCTTAACTATAGGAGTATGTCCATCACATCATTCTCCTAATGATATGACCCTGTTGTTAATAACATCTCTATGTTCATGATCAGGAAACCATGATCATATATTAACCAACAAGCTAGTTTAACAAGAGGCTTTACTAGGGACTCTTTTATGTTTACAAATCACACAAGTATTAATGTTTCCGGTTAATACAATTATAGCATGGTATGTAAACATTTATCATAAGTACGAAGATATGATAATAACCACTTTATTATTGCCTCTTGGGCATATCTCCAACAGTCTCCCACTTGCACTAGAGTCAATAATCCAGTTTCAAACCTTTGTGTATGCAACACCTATGTCTTTCCGGTGTTGTATGTACACGATTGCTAGTGGTCAACTGATCTCCGGATCTGACACTTCCAGGTCCGTGTGTAATTGCATGTCTTTGCGTCTCTACGCATCACTCATTCTCTAATGAGATGGCTTCGTACTAATTTGGTCCTTTGGTGTGACCTTTAGTTCTTTGGGGTTGAAACATGTTGATAATATTGTCGTACAATATATCTTCATAGTATTATCCCACTGTGAACTACACCTAGTTTGATAACAAACTACTCGACACAAATGCCCTCTTTAGCTGCTATAATAGCAGTTATATATTTAGCCTTTTGTTGTAGTATCTGTCACAATGTCTTAACTTTGGAACTCATCCAAATCCATTATGGAACTTACTTTCCATTTTATTGTTCCACCCTTAGTTTAGATTTAGATAAACTTAATTTGTACTTTGTGACAAAACTAGTATCAATGTAGTACTTTTACAATGAACTAACCATCTATTTGTCACTTCTACAAATAATATACTCTTAGTTCTTCCAAAAGATCATAAGAATATCCTTACTATTGTCCAATGATCAACTTATGAATCATTCTGGTATATGCTCATAACATTTAGAGTATAGGACATATCTGGATTTGTACATATCACAGTATGATTGATATAAATACTCTTTGTGATTTCATACATCAAGTATCAATCTATACTTGAATCTTTGTTTCACTTACCCTGTGTCAATACACTTGAATATATCATAAATATTGAACTCATTCAATCCTTTTTCTGTGACAAGAACCTTTCTTGTAGTTTCTATATTGAACACATTCAATACATCATCTATGTACTTTAGGCACAACCATATTAGCGTCTATTGATGCCAAATATTTGGGTTTTGCCTAAGTCTTTCATCAGGATGAAATTCTTAATATGTGTTAATAAAAGATACATCATTTCCAATCAACAATATGTCCTCCACATAATGTATTAGAAATATGTCTTAGTGCTCCCACTTAATTTCTTGCAAATGCAAGCATCTTCATTGTCTCCGATGAATTTAAACTCTTTTAACAGTTTCATCATAGTGAAGATTCCAACTCCGCTATGCTTACTTCAACCATTGAAGTTTGCATATGATTTTAGCATCCTTTGAATTAACAAAACCCTTTGGACCATGTCATGCACACGTCCTTGGTAACCATTCTATTAGAAGAACTTGTTTTGTTTATTCAACACATAACAAAATTATATGTCGTAGTTGCTACATTAATCCGTCTAGACTAAATATCGCTTATGAAAGATCAAATCTTATCATAGTCAACCCTTGAACATTGTTGTGAATTCTTTCCCAACATGTCGACTATTTCATAGATGTGCAACATCCATGTCTATTTATTTTATAGATCCAAACACAACTGTAAGGTCTTACACCTTTCTCGAGGTTCCTTCAAGTTCAAAACTTGATTTCTCGTGTATGGAACTATCACGGATTTTATGGCTTCAAGCCATTTGACGGAGTCAGGGCTCATCATCGCTTCTTTGCATGTAGTCGGATCATCATTGTAAAATAATGATTTAACTCTCAAATCTTGGTATTTGATTGTTTACCCGACCTACTTGTTTTAATAGGAACTTAGATCTCCGTAACCACAACCTTTGAGGCACGTGAGCCATGAGCATTGTTGCTGCCTCCGGAACACTTTTCGGCGCTGCGCAACTTTGCACATATAGCTAAGGTTCTTTTAACCTTATCAAAGTTCTATTGTCCTCCCACTTATCTTTTCACGAAAAATTCCTTCTCTAAGAAACTTGACGTTCTAAGTGACAAACATTTTTGTCTCCGATGTTATGGAGGAACAGTTATTCGAAATAACATACAAAGACAGGTTCATCCGACTTTGGTTGCAAACATCTTTCTTATGCATAGCATACCAATGTTTAAGAAAGGACAACTTGGGTTTTATCCCAAACCATAAATTTATATGGTGTCATTTCAACGGATTATGATGGAGCTCTTTCAAAGGGAAAAAGTAGTCTCTAAAGCTTTTAATCTTTAAAATATAATGGCAGTTTTATGAACTATACCTTTGATCTTACCATGTCAAACAAGGTTTAATTACATATCTCGAATGCTCCATACTCTTATGGTGTTTCGGGAAAATGCAAATCCACGGAACGATTCCATAAATCTTAGGTATTATGCTAAACTTGTAACTCAAATATCTTCCTTTATGATCTTATCATAAATTATTTATATTCTTGTTACAATGATTTTGCACTTCATCTTGAAAGTCTTTGAACTTTTCAAATATTTCACACTTCATCCTTATTAAGTAAATATTCATATATTCACTCAAATTTTCGGAGAAAGCATATGAAGTTGAAATCCATCGCTCTTGACTATACATAATGGTCTTCGTACAACAATATGTACAAGTTCCAATAAGCTAGTCATTCGTTCCCTTTTGGCCTACGAACGGAGTTTTAATTATCTCTGGGAAAGTTTCACAAGCGTCATGTGATCAAAAATCAAAAGACTCCAAAATTCCATCCACATGGAGTTTCTTCATGTTTTCTTTCCAATATAATTTAAATGGCGATGTCACTTACTAAGTGATCTTTCAATCAATTTGTCTTTCGACATTTTTAGCACTAGTTTTATGGATGTGATTTCTCCAACGAGATTTGTGAATCATCCATCTTTTATGGATTACGGCAATTATTTGAACAACCCTTTTGTTCTCATAATACCTGATAAAACAAATCTTGAAGGCAAGCTTTGACGTTTAACGAGCAACACAATAACCTTTTATTTGTTCTCGATGAACATCATCACATATTCTTTTGCTAGTTACTTAGGCCATTATAGTTCATGAATTGTGTTGTTCCGTATGATACCAACAAATTCAGTATCAAATACTTAAGAACCACATTGTTTAATAAGCAAAGAATATAGCCATAACATGTATATCATCTATATACTTAAACTGAACAATTCTAGTCTTTTCTTTTCTGCCATATATTTATGAGATTCTCTTTCAGTATTTATTTTCTGTTTGAAAGAATCTATCAACATCAATAGTGGAGTCATACATATGACACATAGTCCAAAGCGTGTATAGTTAAATACCAATGTCTTTGGACTTGCACTTTGAAGTAGATTACCATCATCAAATGTTTTGGTGTTCTTTCAAATTCCTTTCTTTAGTAATCTCTTGGTGTAGTAAACATTTTACCTACATCAAATATTCACCCTTATCATGGAATCATCCATAATCAAGCTACTTTTAGCTTATAACGGTGAATCACGAGTATAATGTTGCTCTCCAAAACCTTTTGGTGAATTAGGACAACTAGTGTCTCCAACCTTTTGCAAATTCTCATCAAATATGAGAACATGACTTTTGCCATATTATACTCTATCATGTTGCAACCAAAACTTCGTTTCAGATATCACAATATCTTCCACACATCATGGTTTCTGAAACAACTCTTTCAGATCCTAGATAACCTTGATATTAAGACAATCCTTTGAATATCAAGAATCATGGAGACAAACATGATACTCATACACTAACACTTGGAATTGTCACCTCGCTTTTAATACCAATTATTAAACTTCATGGAGTAACTGAACTTACCGAAAGTTTGCAATAGGACTTTTAAACTTTAGATTAACACTTCAAAACAATACGATACCAGTCAGAAAGTAACTAACCAGAATTCTATAGTTCTATCATCTCAATTATAACTAAGCGCAAGGTGGTAAACGGATGCCAATGACTACAACAATTATGCAATTCACTTTGATTTAATTTATGATAAATAGTGTTCAACTTTTAATCATATTGCTGTTGAACTCCCACTCAAAACAATATCCCTCACATTGTTTTAGTGATCACACGAACCAAATCCACCACATCAAAACCGATCATCACTAGAGTTGATGTAGCTTCAATGGCGAACAATCAACATGTTCATCATATCTACTATATGACTCATGCTTTACCTTTCGACAATCCGTGTTCCGAGACCATGTCTGTACATGCTAGGCTCGTCAAGATCAAACCTTAGCTTCTGCATGAGCAAATCTGGCTTACTCACGTTGTATACACTCGCAGAATCTAACACACCCGATCATCACGTGGTGCTTTGAAACAACGAGCTTTAGCAACGGTGCTTACTAAGGATGAACACTTTAAAACTTGAAATTGTGTGCTTGAGGGATCATCTTATAATGCTACTGTCGTAAACTAAGCACTACAAGATGCATAAAAGGATTAACATCACATGCAATTCATAATATGTGATATGATATGTCCTTTCTTCTTTGTGCTTCTGATCTCCATCTTCTAGCACGAACATGATCTCCATCATCACCGACATTGCATCAAGGTCAACGATGCTTCTACATGGTTGTCGTCCACCGGCTTCAACTATTACAACTACTTTGAATAGACACGCGGGTCTTAACAGAAATTAAAGACAACCATATGGCTCCTGCCGGTTGCCGACTTACAATAAGGAACATTGCATACATCGTATATAATCACAATCATGGCCATATCACATCACTTCACACCCCTGCAAAACAAAGTTAGACGCCTCTACTTTCTTTGCATATTTTACGTGGTTTGGGGCTTTCAATAAGTGTCGTTCTAACTTACGAACAAGAACCACAACATTGATACTAGTATTGTTAATCACCCGTTGAAAATTGGATCTTAACTATGCTAGGAGAAACAGGCGCCCGCAAAGCCACTTATGCAATACAAGTTGCATGTCAAGCGTGGAGCAAGTCTCATGAACGATGTCATGTAAGGTTAGCCCGGGTTGCTTCATCCCAACATACCGCAAGATGCAAAGTACACAAGAAGAAATCGACAATAAAATCATCAATGCCCATAATGACCATTGTGTTCTACTCGTGCAAACAGATCTACATATAGACACGGCTCTGATACCACTGTAGGGGTTCGTAGCATGGAAAACAAAAAATTTCTACCGCGTGAACACACAATCAAGATCTAATCTATGATCAAGCCAAGATCTATCTACTAGATTGTAGCAACGAGTCCATAGAGTACTAACCCTCGAAGATCCAAAGCAGTTAACGAGAGCAGATTCTCGTGGGTGATGTAGTCGTACACTTCCGATCTCAAGATCGCGTAGACGATCCTTCCCACAAGGCTCCTAAGCGCTTCAATCGGTCACACGCCTGTACTGATGAAGACTTTCCTCTCCCTTGTTCCAAAGAAAATGGAGGTTGTAGCACTCTCCTCGTGATTCCGGCAGCATGACGGCATGGTACCGGAAGTAGAGGGGAGATCTCGCAGGGCTTCGCCTTAAGCCGGAGCGAGTATGGTGGAGTATGAGAGAGCCCTCGGTGTTCTAGGGTTTAGACACACCAAGGAGGGGATGCTAGAGCCGGCGGCTAGGATTTGGGGCACCCCAAGTCGGCGGCTAGGGTAAAACCCTAGGGGGCGGCGGCGGCTATGGTGGTGGCGCCAAGCTAGGGTTTGAGGAGAGGTACTTGTGTGTTCTAGGAGGGAGCCCTGTCCCTCCTTATATAGGTGGAGGGGCCGGCGGCCAAGGGGAGGGAGAGGAGTCCCTCCCCAAATCGGTTTGGAGGGGGCGCCGCAGGTTGGAGGAGGGAACTCCTCCCCAACTCGGTTTCCCTTTTCCTCCTCTTTTCCACTTTCCAAATTTAGCCGTTTGACTTTTCAAACTAGCTATTTGACTTTTCAAACTAGGATTTGAATTAATCCTTTATTTGGAACAGCAATGACACTTAGTACATGATGCAATCATTCCAACTTGCAATGACACATTCATGTACCCCTTCCCCTCAGGAGTGCCGGACATTCCGGAAGCTTCTAGAACATTCCCGATGAAAACACCGGAACCATTCCCTAACTCGGAAACGAGACTTTCCTTATATGAATCTTATTCTCCGGACCATTCTGGATCTCCTCGTGATATCCCGGATCCCATCCGAGACTCCGAACAACATTCGGTCTCTTACTCATCATTCCATAACTACTCAACAAAATGAATCCTTATGTGTCTCCCTACGGTTCGTAAATTATGCGGACATGATCGAGACACTTCCGAACAATAACCAATAGAGGAATCTGAAATTCATATGGCTCCCACATATTTCTATGATTACTTGCGATCGAATGAACCACTTACATACGATACCAATTTCCCTTTGTCTCACGATACTTTACTTATCCGAGGTTATGATCGTCGGTATCTGCATACCTAGTTCAACCTCGTTCGATAAGTACTCTTTCTCGTTCCGTGGTATGTGATCCCTTGTGATCCAGTCACATGCTTGCAAGCTAATTGGATGACATTCCACCGAGAGGGCCCAGTATATCTATCCATCATATGGATGGACAAATCCCACTCTTGATCCATGTGCCTCAACACATACTTTCCGAACACTCAATGCCACCTTTATAGCCACCCAGTTACGGTGTGGTGTTTGATGTCATCAAAGCATCCTTCCAGTGATGGTGATTAACATGATCTCATGGTCGAAGGAATTAGGTTACTATGTATCAGAAAGCTTATAACAAATGAACTATATTAAATGACTTGATCTTTATGCTACGCTTAACTATAGGAGTATGTCCATCACATCATTCTCCTAATGATATGACCCTGTTGTTAATAACATCTCTATGTTCCTGATCAGGAAACCATGATCATATATTAACCAACAAGCTAGTTTAACAAGAGGCTTTACTAGGGACTCTTTTATGTTTACAAATCACACAAGTATTAATGTTTTCGGTTAATACAATTATAGCATGGTATGTAAACATTTATCATAAGTATGAAGATATGATAATAACTGAAGGGTTCGCAGCATAGAAAACAAAAATTTTCCTACGATGTGAACTATATGTACCAAGATCTATCTACTAGATACAAACAACGGGCGGATGTATATCCGTAGAGAACATACCCTTGAAGACCGACAAAGCTTAACGAGTCCAAACTCGTGGTTGATGTAGACGATCTCTTGCCGATCTCAAGATCGAGAGGAAGTCCTAGCGCCAAGAAAAGCATCAGATCCGTGCACACACGCTCGAGGCACCGAGCAACCTCCGCCTCCTCGCTCCAGCGATGCAGGAAGCACAACTCTTTCTTGCGAAAAGCCACGGGAACATGTATCTCGCTAGTCCGAGACCATGGGGAATAAATTCTAGAGGGGGAGAGAGATCCTTCACGAGGAGGTGTGGTGTGAGAGGAGGAGAGGGGGGCCTTTTATCGGGGAGAGGGGGAGCACCCAAGGGGCCATGGGGGCTGCCCCCACCTCTTCCACATTCATGTGGGTGGAGCTCCCACTCAAAATGAAAAGCCTCCACTCCCATTAAAAAGCCTCCACTCATAAATCCACTCACATGCATTAAATTTCCACCAAATTTAATGCAAGCTCTCATTTAAATAAAACTCTTTTATTTATTTATTCAGAATTTTGTTAATTACTTTAATTAACAAACATTCACATAAAACCCCTTGCTAGTATTCCATTTCACATGCAAAACCAGTTTCATCAATTTCAACCAAAAGCTTTTGTGTCTAGTGAAATAAATTCCTGCGCTTTCCTTTTCTTTTCGGCATGAAACTTTTGCTCCAATTGGATGTCGGTGTCTCTTAAGTGTGTCACCCTACGGTTCGCGAATAATGCGGACATGATCGAGACCCCTCTCAGATCAATAATCAGAAGCGGGATCTGGAGACCCATACTGACTCCCACACATTCAACGATGACTTTCTTGTGATCGCTTAACCTTTACGCTAGTATCTTAATCCTTTTGTTTCGCGATATATTACATGTCCGAGATCCGATCATCGGTATCTCCATACCTAGTTTGATCTCGTTATCGACATGCACTCTTTTCGCTCCGTGATATAACATTCTAGTGATCAAATCACTTGCTTGCAAGCTAACCAATGTGATATCACCGAGAGGGCCCAGAGTATATCTATCCGTCATCGGGATGAACAAATTCCACTCTCGATCCATGGGCCTCAACATAACACTTTATTAGTTCTGAACCCATCTTTATAATCACCCTGTTACGGTGTGACGTTTGATGTTATCAAGAAACTCTTCCGGTGTTAGTGATTGACATGATCTCATGGTCTAAGGATTATGATCACTTCGTAAGTTGTTATAGCAATATAAACTCAATGACTTTGATCGTAATGCTATACTTCGGATGAATGTTCATCACACCATTACACTAATGTTGTGACCTCGTTATTAACAACATCCAATGTCCATGATCAGGAAACCTATGATCATCTTGTTAATCAACGAGCTAGTTTATAAGAGAGGCATAACTAGGAACTTTCTATTTGTTTATTAAACACACATGTATTAACGTTTCCGTATTAATACAATTATAGCATGCAAAATAAACATTTATCATAAATAAGGAATACGATAATAACCACTTTATTATTGCCTCTCCTGCATATTCCTTCATCTCCCACTTGCACTAGAGACAATAATCTAGTTTGAGAACTTTGTGTATTGAACACCTATGGCTTTCGGTGTTCCATATACACAATTGCAAGTGGTTAACATAATCTACTGAGTCGACGCTCGGTCCGTGTGTATTTGCATGTCTTTGCGTCTTCACGCATCACTCATTCTCCAATGAGATGGCATTGTATAAATTTGGTCTTTCGGTGAGACCTTTAGTTCCTTGGGGTTAAAACACGTCGATACTATTGTCATACAATATATCTTTAGTGTTAGCCCGCTATGAACCACACCTTAGTTTGATAACAAACTACTTGACACAAATTCTCCTTCTTTGCTACTATAGCGGTCATATACTTAGCCTTTTGTTGTATTCGTCACAATGTCTTAACTTTGGAACTCTTCCAAATCCATCATGGAATCTCATTTCCATTACATTGTGCCACCCATAGTTTAAATTGAGATAAACTTAATTTGTATCTTGTGACAAAACTAGTATCAATGTAACGCTTTACAATGAACTATTTGTAATTGTTTGTCACCTCTACACAAATATATTCTTAGTTCTTCCAAAGATCATAAGAATATCCTCACTATCGTCCAATGATCATTTTATGATTCATTCTGGCATATGCTCATAACACTTAGAGCATAGGACATATCTGGATGTGTACATATCATGGTATGATTGATCAAAACATTCTCGTGATTGCACTCATCAAGTGTCAAAACACTTGAATCTTGTTTCACTTATCAAGTGTCGATACACTTGAATCTTGATTCAATTCCTTTCCATGTGACAAGAACTGTTTCTTGTCATTTCTATATTGAACTCCTTCAATATCTCATATATGTACGTTTGGCATAACCATATTAGCGTCACCGCTCATCCACTATAGACATTCATGCTTTGAATATTCGGGTTTTGCCTAAGTCTTTCATCGAAATGAAATTCTTAACCTTTGTCAATAAAAGATACATCATTTCTAATCAACAAGATGTCCTTCACATAATGTATTAGAAATATGTCTTAGCGCTCCCACTTAATTTCTTGCAAATGCAAGCATCTTCATCGTCTCCTGATGAAAACTCCTTTTCATCACGGTGAAGATTCCAACTCCGCGATGCTTACTTCAACCATTGAAGCTTGCATGCCCTTTTTAGCATCCTTTGAATTAACAAAACCCTTTGGACCGTGTCATGTACACGTCCTAGGTAACCATTCTATTAGAAGAACTTTGTTTTGTTTATTCATCTACCATATACCAAATTATATGTAGTGGTTTCTACTTTAATCCATTCAGACTAAATATCGCTATGAAAGATCAAATCTTGTCATAGTCAACTCTTTGAACATTATCATAAAATACTTTACGACATGTCGACTATTTCATAGATGTGAAACATCCATGTCTGTTTCTTTATAGATCCAAATACGACCGATAGGTTTTTACACCTTTCCGGAGGGTCTTCCAAGTTCAAAACTTGATTTCTCGTGTATGGAAATATCACGGATTTTATGGCTTCAAGCCATTTGACGGAGCCAGGGCCCATCATCGCTTCTTTGCATGTATTCGGTTCATCATTGTCAAACAATAATGATTTACTCTCAAATCTTAGTATTTGATTGTTTAACCGACCTTCTTGGTTCAATAGGAACTTTAGACCTCCGTGACCACAACCTTTGAGGCACATAAGCTATGAGCATTATGGCAGCCTTCGGAACGATTTCCCATGCGCAACTCAAAGACATTTAGCTAAGGTTCGTTAACCTTATCAAAGTTCTATTGTCCTCCCACTTAACTTTTATGAAAAATTCCTTCTTCAAGAAACTTCACATTTCAAGCGACAAACCCTTTTGTCCTCGGTGTTAAGGAGGAATAACCAATTGTTATTCAAAATAACCTACAAAGACATGCTCATCCGACTTTGGTTGTAAACATCTTACTTATGTTTAGCATACCAAAACTTAAGAAAGGACAACTTGGGTTTTACCCCAAACCATAACTCATATGGTGTCATTTCAACGGATCAAGATGGAGCTCTTTTCAAAGGTAAAAGCGGTAGTCTCTAAAGCTTTAATCTTTTAAAACATAATGGCAGTTTTATAAATAACACCTTTGATCCAACCATGTCAAACAAGGTTTCATTACAAATCTCAAACACTCCATACTCCTATGGTGTTTTGGGAGATGTAAATCTAGGTATTTTGCTAAACTTGCAACTCAAATAAATCCCTTTATGATAAAATCATAATTCATTTATTTTCTTGTTACACTTGTAACTCAAATAAATCCTTTTATGATCAAATCATAATTCATTTATTTTTCTTGTTACAATGATTTTTCACTTCATCTTGAAAGTCTTTGAAACATTTTCAAATATTTCATACTTGTTTCTCATTAAGTGAACATTCACTCAAATTTCCGGAGAAAGCATATGAAGTTGAAACCCATCGCTTACGACTACACATAATGGAATACATACATCGATATGTATAAATTCCAATATTTTAGTCGTTCGTTCTTCTTTGGCTTTTGAACGAAGTTTTAATTATCACGTGGAAAGTCTCACAAGCGTCACTTGATCAAATCAAAGACTCCAAAAATCCATGAAAATGGAGATTCTTCATGTTTTCCTTCCAATATAATTTAAACAGCGATGTCACTTCATAAGTGATCTTTCAATCATTTGTCTTGCAACATTTTAGCATTAGGATTTATGGATGTGATTTCTTCAACTAGATTTGTAAATCATCCATCTTATATGGAATACGGTAATTATTTGAACAACCTTTGTTCTTATAATACCTGATTCAAATAACAATTATTAAAACAAATCTTGAAGTCAAGCTTTGATGTCAACGAGAAATACAAACAACGGTTTGTTTGTTTTCGATGAACATCATCACATATTCTCTTGCTAGTTACTTAGGCCATTGTGGTTCATGAATTGCGTCATTCGTATGAAATTTCATACCAACCAATTCGGTATCCAATACCCAAGAACCACATTGTTTAACAAGCAAAGAATACAACCATAACATGTATATCATATATATACTTAAATTGGATATTTCCAATCTTTTCTTTTCTGCCAAATATATTTTATAGATTCTCTTTCAGCATTCCCTTTTCCTTTTAAAAGAATTTATCAACATCAAAAGTGGCGCCATACACATGACACATAGTCCAAAGCGTGTATATTCAAATAATAATACCTTTGGACTTGCACTTTGAAGTAGATCACCATCATCAAATGATCGGTATTCTTTCAAAATCCATTCTTTAGTAATCTTTTAGTGTAGTAAACATTTTACATACATATTCTATTCACCCTTATCATGACGACATTCATGATCAAGCTACTTTAGCTTATAAAGGCGAATCGTGAGTATAACATTACTTTCCAAAACCCTTTTGGATGATTAGGATGTCTAGCATCTCCAACCTTCGTAAATTCTCATCCAATATGAGAACATATATATACTCTATCATATTGCAACCAAAACATTGTTTCAGATATCGTTATATCTGCCACACATGATGGTTTCTGAAACAATTCTTTCAGCTCCTAGATAAACTTGATGTTTAAATCAAGAATCATGGAGGCAAACATGATACTTAAGATACTAACACTGGAATTATTACTCTCGATTTAATACCAATTATTAAATTTCACGGAGTAAATATAATTTTGCTGAAAGTTTGCAATAGGACTTTAAACTTTAGATTGACACTCAACACAATACGATACCAGTTCGTAAAGTATATATCCAGAATTCTATAGTTCTATTATCTCAATTACAACTATGCGTATGGTGGTGAACGAATGCCAATGACTACAACAAATTATGCAAATTCACTTTGATTTAATTTATGATAAATTGAGTTCTACTAATCCAAATTAGAAATGAACTCCCACTCAAAAACGACATCCCTCGTGTCTTTTTGGTGATTACATGAACCAAATCCACTACACCATGTCCGATCATCACGTGAGTCGGTGTAGCTTCAAAGGCGAGCATCAAATGGGCATCATATCTACTATATGACTCATGCTTAACCTTTCGGTCCGTGTTCCGAGGCCATGTCTGTACATGCTAGGCTCGCCAAGTAAGAACCTTAGTATTCGCGTGTGTAACTGTCTTACACCCGAGAGTGCTCGTGGATTCAAGTACACCCGATCATCACGTGATGTCTTGAAGCGACGAAACATTGTCGGTGCATACTTAAGGAAGAACACATTCTTATCTTGATATTTAAATGAGGGAACATCTTATTATGCTAATAAAACGCCAAACAAGCAATATAAGATGCTATCAAACATCACATGTTTATTAGTGGAATGATATGGTTCTCGCATATGATCTCTATCATGTGCATCGTGGTATGATCACTATCATACCTTTATGTGTAAGTCCAAGGTCTATGGAGATTACACGTTATGTGTGTTGTAAGAGTATCATCTTATACTTCTACTTACAACATCACCATATCATAACACTAGCCCAAAGAACAATCTAAACTAGACGCCTCTAATTTATCCATTGCAAATTTTACGTGGCTTAGGGCTTTCAAGATAGAACCGTTCTTACCACGAACATGAACCACAACGAGGATAACCAAATTGTTGACAACTCGTTGCAAATTAGATATTGACTATAGTAGGAGAGACAGACACCTAGCCACTTATGCAAAACTAGTTGCATGTCAAGCGTGCAGTCTCATGTGCGAGGACATGTAAAGTTTGTCCGGGCCGCTTCATCCCACTATGCCACCAATATCCAAAGTACAACTAAGAAGCAATAAAATGATCATCATCGCCCACATACTCATATGTGTACTACCCGTGCAAAGTATCTACGCATAGATCCGGCTCTGATACCACTGAAGGGTTCGCAGCATAGAAAACAAAAATTTTCCTACGATGTGAACTATATGTACCAAGATCTATCTACTAGATACAAACAACGGGCGTATGTATATCCGTAGAGAACATACCCTTGAAGACCGACAAAGCTTAACGAGTCCAAACTCGTGGTTGATGTAGACGATCTCTTGCCGATCTCAAGATCGAGAGGAAGTCCTAGCGCCAAGCAAAACAAGATCCGCGCTCGCACACACGCTCGAGGCACCGAGCAACCTCCGCCTCCTCGCTCCAGCGATGCAGGAAGCACAACTCTTTCTTGCCGAAAAGCCACGGGAACATGTATCTCGCTAGTCCGAGACCATGGGGAATAAATTCTAGAGGGGAGAGATCCTTCACGAGGAGGTGTGGTGTGAGAGGAGGAGAGGGGCCTTTATAGGGGAGGGGGGCACCCAAGGGGCCATGCGCCAGCCATGGGGCTGCCCCACCTCTTCCACATTCATGTGGGTGGAGCTCCCACTCAAAATGAAAAGCCTCCACTCCCATTAAAAAGCCTCCACTCATAAATCCACTCACATGCATTAAATTTCCACCAAATTTAATGCAAGCTCTCATTTAAATAAAACTCTTTTATTTATTTATTCAGAATTTTGTTAATTACTTTAATTAACAAACATTCACATAAAACCCTTGCTAGTATTCCATTTCACATGCGTAAGTTTGCCAATTTCAACCAAACAGATTTGGTGTCTAGTGAAATAAATTCTGCGCTTTCCTTTTCTTTCCGGCATGAAACTTTTGATCCAATTGGATGTCGGTGTCTCTTAAGTGTGTCACCCTACGGTTCGCGAATAATGCAGACATGATCGAGACCCCTCTCGGATCAATAATCAGAAGCGGGATCTGGAGACCCATACTGACTCCCACATTCAACGATGACTTTCTTGTGATCGTCGGAACCTTTACGCTAGTATCTTAATCCTTTTGTTTGCGATATATTACATGTCCGAGATCCGATCATCGGTATCTCCATACCTAGTTTGATCTCGTTACAGCATGCACTCTTTTCGTTCCGTGATATAACATTCTAGTGATCAAATCACTTGCTTGCAAGCTAACCAATGTGATATCACCGAGAGGGCCCAGAGTATATCTATCCGTCATCGGGATGAACAAATTCCACTCTTGATCCATGGGCCTCAACATAACAATTTATTAGTTCCGAACCCATCTTTATAATCACCCATTACGGTGTGACGTTTGATGTTATCAAGAAACTCTTAGGTGTTAGTGATTGACATGATCTCATGGTCTAAGGATTATGATCACTTCGTAAGTTGTTATAGCAATATAAACTCAATGACTTTGATCGTAATGCTATACTTCGGATGAATGTTCATCACACCATTACACTAATGTTGTGACCTCGTTATTAACAACATCCAATGTCCATGATCAGGAAACCTATGATCATCTTGTTAATCAACGAGCTAGTTTATAAGAGAGGCATAACTAGGAACTTTCTATTTGTTTATTAAACACACATGTATTAACATTTCCGTATTAATACAATTATAGCATGCAAAATAAACATTTATCATAAATAAGGAATACGATAATAACCACTTTATTATTGCCTCTCGGGCATATTCCCTTCAATAACCACTTTATTATTGCCTCTTGGGCATATCTCCAACAATCTCATCATTGATAAATGTTACAAAGGGGAAAGTTTCACCAATCTGAAAGATCTCATCTTTCATAAATTCAAGCCAAAATGCAAATGATAGCCAAAAGGGACCAATTCACCAGCCAGGGTAAAGTAGATTGGTAATAGTAAGTTCAAATTTTCTGAACTTATCCATATGTGCATAGCAGGCACACAGACTGCACACACAAGAGCCTGTAGATGGTGTGCTTTCGATCACACAAGCACATCCAGGATCACAAAACCACAACACAGCTGTGGAGAAGCACCTCAGTGCATCACTCCACTACACAACACACCAGCACATCTAGGGTGAACAAAAGTTTAACCAAGAACAGCAACCAAACCAACCACCCAGATCAACCCAAACATCACCAGGATGGTGACATAAGGAGGGGGATGGATCTGGTGGATAGCAAGGTCAAGACCAGGAGCTAGGAGGAGCAGGCAAGCTCAAGAGCACAGTTAAAGCATATCAAGATCCAGACCAAGATCAAGATCAACAATCTACTACACCAACATCAAATCTTGTGGTGAGTCTCATAAAACCATCACATGCTTTCATCAGAATATCTAAACAAAGGCATGTGTTGCTTTATGTAATGATCTCTCAATATGCACCCAAGAGGGGTGAATCTATCCTAGAGATTTCAAGTATAAGGATAAGAAATCAAGCTCAACCACAAACACTAAACCCTCAGACCAGCATCACTGGGTTCAGTGTTATTTTTGCAACTTAGATCATTTTCATTTGATCCTATCAGATCAGGGCACATCTCTCAAAGAGAGAGTAGCACCTCTAATCCTATAAGTTTCAAACAAATTATTGCCCAACTAACTAGGAATTAAATCCTAGAGCCTCAGACCAACATCATAGGCAGGCAAGATAAGAAAGCTACCATATCATCTTATCAGTTCTAATCACAAGCATAATCAAGCTAAGCCCAAAAATAAAAACCCAATCACTTGTGTGCCAGAATACAATGGTATCACAAGGACAAGTTCTTAATGAGCTAAAACCATCTTTGCTTAGTTCCCACAGGAAAAGGGACAAATCATTACATATCATTTTCCTGAAGCCAAGTGCCAGGAATCAATCTTAAATTCATACATCCATAAAAATCATTGCAAGCAATGATTTGATCCAGTAAGTATAATATCAGACAAGCCAATAGTATAATTACAGTAAGCAACTACTGTCAGTATAAGCAATCTGACACTAGATTAAACTCTTAGATCAACAACATAATCCAATCAAGGATTTCATTAATACACTAGCATGGATCATGGTGGATTACTACTAGAATTAGTCTGACAAGCGATTAGCAGCAACAAAGCTACTATTAATCATCAATCATAGCAAACAATCTTTTACCATGATCAGATATGATCAACACTAGATCTAAAGCATCATAGATATGATCAACAGGGGATTATGAACCCTAATCAGAGCAAGAACTCTAATCCAGAGATGAACTCAACCAACACATAATCACTCGACATGAAAGCCACTAGATATACAAGTAGAATCATGGCAATAGCATGGACAAACACCACAAAGATAACTTACCTGAGGTCCTCGTTGATGAATCGAAGAGGAAGAAGAGGGGGCGATGCACCACGGCAGCACAGGGGGCACCCAGAGGGGTGCTGCAACCTGCACCTGCCACGCCGACGGCCGCAACAGCGCACGAGACCAGCACACCACCGTAGGTGGGATCGCGGCGGCGGCGACAACATCTTTTCCGAACCCTAGGGTTCGGGAATAGGGTGGAACTGACCACGGGGAAGCCCCAGAGTCAAATCCAAGTGGATAGAACAAACGAGCATCATCGACAACCCCAACCTGCACCACGGCGGTGGCCAGAACGGCCGACGACGGCGAGAATCGATGGTGGCAACATCGCCAGCCACGGGGGCAAGTCAGAGGAGGAGGAGATAAGGTCGAGGGAGAGAGAGGAGACAGAGTGGGCTAGGTGGGCCAAATCCCTTCGGGGTAGTCATTTGACCCTGCCCTATTGGGCCACCTCAGCCCAATAAGCCCAAGGGGTCAGCCCAGGTTATTTAATAAATCTATTGATCATTTGGAAAAGACCAAAATACCCCTAACCTTAATAAAATTATAGAAAATAAAATAATAGTCCAAAAATTATAAATAAATTATTTTTGGAATCACAATAATCCATTCAGTTCAAATAAAATAAAATGTAAATTTTTGAACACTTAAAATTTTATAAGAATTTTGTAATTTAAATATTCCTTATGGAATTTCACAAAATTATTGAAAGGTGATAAAAGTAAATAAAAATTACTTTCATTATTTATTAATATTATAGTATTTTTGAAAATACTAAATAAATATTTAGTAATAAAATTAATGTATAATTAATAATTCCTAAAAGAATTATTAAATCAATAAAAGCCAAATAAAGGGAAATAAAATAAAAAACACAATACATGTTATAAATATTAAAAAGAAATATTTATAAATCCTTTATTACTCAAAAAGGAACTTTTTGGGGTAAATGCATATAAATTTAAATAATGCATTACATTACTTGCATAATCATTTTGCTTCTTTAAATATTGTCCTTACCGGGCAATAATGATGTTTTTGTAGAACTAGAAGCTCAAGGTTCAGTGCAAGCATCAGACTTCACTACCTTGCCATCCATCATAAGGCAAGTTCATCAGTTGCTCATGTCCTTTGAAGAATCTTTATCAAAGAATTTGCAAATTGTGTGTTATCATATATGCTATAAAAGAAAGAAAATATTATTTTCATAAACAAAGAAATCATAGATATCATCCTAAGTGGTCAATAGAACTTAGAGTTCTAATTGCAACAATGATGATCAAATAGGGACTTAATAACCCCTGACATCAATGATTCTAGCGCCGTATATCACGCGTTAGCCATGAGATTTGGAATGGGACAGAGAAGTCAGTTGTATCTTCTTCCTCTCGCATGAATCCTGATGTGCAGGTCGTGGCTGTTATACTCATAGCGTGCATATTAATTGGTAACTCGTAGAGGATATGCAACATATGGGTGGGAACCCTCAACGTCCCACGATAGCTCTGGCATCTAGCGGTTTGTATAAACCATTGCCGTAATTCATTATGTGGGCATGGTGTACACCAAGGATGCATGCGGGGTCGCGAAGGGGGCAGTGATTGGCTTGGACCAACTACTGGGCCCCACATCATGGAATTGTGGACGGGAAAGTATGCCCGGTTGTGCAACAAGGAGTTGATCTCTCATGGGTAAAGTAACGCACCTCTGCAGAGTGTAAGAACTGTAACTTGTTACTCCCTGTTCCGGGAAGGAGCTACGAACGCGACAGGAAAGGAACTCCATGAAAGTTCTAGTCAACCTGTGAAGGCTGATTATCATAGTTTTTCGGAATAAAATCAACCTTTGAATAAAGATATACAAAAACTGCATAGTGCCAAGGATTTATAATCCGAGGTGGTAGTTAGAGCATCAAACTTCCCACCTTGCATATAATGAACTTGTTGGGTAACGCTGTTACTCATCCTTTCCTTTGATCCCTTGCTTAGACTTTGAGGATCCCGAAGACGTGCCAATGTATGCAGCCGAATGCCAAGAAGACTTGTTCTACGAGGAACCTGATCTATCCGGAGGTGTTGAAGGCGTGGACTACAAGATCCGCTACGGTGTCAATGAGGACGAGTCCACTTAAGTGTCTAGTTAGTAGTAACTAACGAAGCCGAGCAACATGAACTCTATAGAATAAGCTGCCGAGGTCCACTCCTAGTCAGAGTTGTTACTTTCAAATTTCCGCTGAACATCTTATATTTTGGTTTGTAAGTTGGATCTTTTGGAAGTCTGGAACTTCCAGTATTGTAATAATAATAAAGTGTGTACTTTTGTAATATGGACCCGCAATGTTTCTGTTGTCCCACTCCGAGGGATGTGATATTTACGGAATAGTGTTCTGTAGATGTCATGTCAACGACTATAGTGTACTACACATGCAGTGGTATGTTGGGTCACCGCATTTTCCTACTTGAGGAATTCCTTTCCTAGATATACTACTTCTTCCTATCCATCATTATGTGTTAACATGATGAGCTTTATTTCACAAGAATATTCTCATCCACCTTTTATTCTTCTAAATCCATTTATAAATCCAATGATCTTGACATTAAAGCTTTTTATAATCTTCTCATAACTATATTTGGTTATCAAACTATTCTACTACTAATAATCTCCAATCCAACAGATAGTTACTTCTAACTCCATTAAAATTCTTCCTTAATCATCCATCCCTAATATTACTCCAATGGATGTATATATATATCAAATTCTACTTTCCTCAAAATCTTATTTCTTTTTAAGAGAAATACATTACTTCAATAACTCCATGCTACTCTAGCTTCAACTTAATCATACTATCTTATATCAACTTAACTCCAATATCTTATATTCAAACTTCCCATCATATCATGTTGACTTAGCATGGCTAACCTAGAATAAAATATCTATACTAGGGTTCAATCATGTTCTATCCACCAATGTCACTTACACATGATATAAGCATTCAATCTTGGTGACAAAAGCATGATCATTAGAATCCTTTGATCATATATGGCTTAGGTTTCCAGTTGGCTAATCAAGGCCTTCATCCATACAACATCACAGTTGTATTATAATTATATTCTGTTTATCTCTATTTGACTAAGAGATATTATTCATTGACTATACCTACTTAATTCCATAGGATTACTCCTGGTAACTTATCTTCAGAATTCATCCTTGTAATCTTCTTTGTTACCATATATATCTTTATTCAAGATAACTCTTATATACATTCAGGAGTGAATTAACTCCATCAATTATCACATTGATCCTATTCTCTTCCAACACCCCCATTCTATAGATGATATCCAAAACTAGCATTACTACTTACCTCTTCTTACTTCCTTCTCAAAAGGATTTAAGTGAATGCTATGATGAGGACAAGAGTTGCTAGGTCAAGAATTGATAGGTTAAGAATTGGTGAATCAATAGTTGATTACTCAACATTGATGAACAACAAATATAAGGATATGATTTATTAGAGATGATAAGGATTGATATGGGAAGAAAAATATGTGGTGAATGGTATTTGAATTGGTTTCCTTCTTACTCCATATAACTTAAAGGGTTAGGGTTAAGTACTACCATGACACTCATGGTAAGAATAGATAAGAATAAGATAGGTCAGGATTAGTTATTACATTCTTGTTACTTAAAATATATTCATAGCTTGGTATTCATGAGTTATTGTAATGAATACTATGTGATAATCACTTAAGGATCAAATATTAATCAGTAAGAAATGTATTAGGGTTTAATTTTTATTACATTTGATCTACCCTTAGATCACATCTCCTTTACCCAAAATAAGGTTTTAGCAAAGGTCATATTAAAACTTATCACAGTCAACTTGATGATCTACTTCAATTCCATCAAGTTGAGAGAAGTTTCAATCACTTTGACAAGTTTTGTTCAAAAGCGCGAAAATTATTCGGATTTTCTATGCATGAATGCAATGCACACATTTGTGTTCAGCTTATTTCTAAGCTCTAATGCTGGGATGTTACAGTGGGCTACCCGGATGGCTCTATGGCGAGCGACGTGGCAACGATGGTGGTCTCTCTCTTTGGTCATGTGGATGGCGTGGAGCAGACGGTGGGGGATCCTGTGTTGGCCATGCTTTGGATTTGGCATCTTCTAGATCACGTTTTGGAGGCCTAACTCGGGGATAGCGGTCGATTGAGTTCTCGGGAGCAATGCGAGGATTTTTTCGGACGAAAGCTCAACGCCTATGCGCCAATGGGGCGATTCCCGCCGGTGTCATAACCCTATTGGGGGTGTGATTGTGGCTATCCTGCCCGCGCTACGACTCCGGGTGAAAACCCTTGACCTCTTGGTCTCGACGGCGGCGCTTGGGGGCGTTGTCGTGGAGCCCTGATACCACTCGATATCGTTCCAATGTCTTCGGTGACAAGTTTTGCTTTTCTTGTGTTTTATTTTCTTTATCTTTAATATGCTTTGTAAGAGGTTCTACTCATCACCTTTTATTGATTTATCCATTGTGACTTTATTTATAATAAAGCATGACGAAACGACTATTTTAAAATAAACGAGTTCCGGACCTGCCCGTAACTCCCATTTCCATCGCGTCCGCATAAACAATATTACGGGCTCGGTTTCACGGCCCTGTGGCCGGCCCGCTTCCACTCCTTAGCCCAGTAGGCCTATAAGGTCGAAGTTGTCTCCTAACCCAACCAAACCATTCGCCATTCAGACCTCGCTCCGAGTCCGGCGGGGCGAGAGGGGTAGTCCTCTCTTCCGCTGCGGCCTGCGGGGCTTCTCCCCAACGGCGAGCGAGAGGCGACAGGCTAGCGAGCCCCTCCCGGCGGCGAAGTGCTCGCATCCTCTTCTCTTTGGCGTCCCGACGGGGCGACCAGGTATGCATTCTCCACCTTACCCCTTTCGTTCCGAGGGTTTCTGCTGTACGGAGGGTTTCATGAAGCACGAGTTGAAGCCGCTGGACTACGCGAGTAGTCGGGGAGGCGATTTGTCCACCATTTCTGTATGCTCGATTTTGGTTCTGTGGAGTTTTTTTTGGGGAGGCGATTTTGCGATGCTTAAGTGATGGAGATTTTAGGAGGGTTTAGCGCGCAAGCATTTCGAATTTTTGGGTGCGTTCGTCCAGCGGGTGGAGACCGTAAGGGTTGTGATGTCGGACAGTTTTTCTTCTGCGGTTCTCATAATAATTCCACTCAAATTTTGAGCTAAGAGCTCTTATCGTCCGCATCGTGGTACCGCAGCGGGTTGACCAGGTGATTTGCCCCCACCCCACCTCGCTGGGTTTTGTTCGGAATGTTCGATTTCGAAATGTTTGGGGAATGTTGCGATGTTTTAGCGCATAGAGATTTCAGGTGTATTCAGCAAACAACCTTTTCAAATTTGTCATCCAGCGGGCAGGAGGAGCGGTCCACGTCTACCTGTTCACAGTTTTTTCCTCGTCTAGATCCGTGAGTGCAAGCTTGAGGCCCCGCCATCATCTGGATTTCGTGGTTTCGTGGATGAATTTAGTGTAGACATTTTCGTCCTGTACATTTTTCTGTTTGTTTTTTACCCGGAGGTGATTGGATTCTAGGCAGTTTTAAGTTATAGAGGTTTCTTCTAGCGCAATTGCTTTCTAGACATTTCCATCTCAGCACAGCTGCTAGTGGCTTCGCTTTCCCGTGCTCAGCTTGCAGCTAACCCGCAATTGCTTGTAGTGAGATTGGTTAAGCCCCTGACATGACGCTTCTGTTAATATCTCCGTACCACTTTGTTTGCAGGTGCCCCTCTCACTCCGGGTGGGTTCTTTGAGCCAGGGGATTCTGAGCTAGACTGCACTTGGTACATATCCTGGTATGTACTCGTGCCCTATTTCACCATTTCGTATCCAGGATGTGCCATCAGGCCTGAACGATTGATTTGTACTGTTGAAATAATAGTGTGGATGTTATCATGAGTTACTGAACACATTATTCTAGGTTCATGCTTTTAGTGTAGGCACTATATCATTCAATGGGCAATATGTTTGCAGCATATTTTGTGATAAAGTACGGTCTGCATCTCTGCAATGAGATTTTACTTCTAATAAATGAAGTAAAACCGATTTTCGTTTCAGTTTTTATGCCTCTCTATATTATGGCATGTGACAGCGGTAACAGAGTGGAAAAATCTTTGATATGAGATTAACTGCATGCATTATGTTAACACATTTGAGGAGCTTTACAACATCAGATATAACTGCATGGTTCACTTGTCTACTGCCAAGCGGATGCATTTTGTAGTTAGTACATTCTACTTTGCAGGGTTGTACCGGAACATGGTTTAGTTGTCTACTGCCACATGAGTCCTAAGTCTTCTAATACAGCATATGTTGCTTGCAGCACCAAAAAATGGCTGGTCAGGAGAAACATGGTGATCGCATGCTCCAAAGGACCTTGGAGCTACAGAGATTTCCTATTGGAAGTGCACCAATGTGTATACGTGTCCCATTTGAAGATAAGGTAGCAACGCCTTCTAAAAGAAAGCAATGGATCAAGAAGAATGCTATTGTGCCTGAAGAAATTGGAGCAGGTGGCTTTTCTGATGGTAGGCATGCTGTAAAGAATGGCCACTTGATGAATTCTGGACCACTGGGACACTGCGACGACCCTGATTGTGTAGATTGCCCTTCTGCATATAAGAATAGAATGCTTTTCCAGAGACGCTCATATCCTCTTGATAATGAGGTGATATTTTCAATCTTGAACAACAACCTTCCTATCTGCTTGGACCCTCCCTTTACCTTGTATCCCTGATGATCTAGATAGGGATAATATGGGAGCACTTTTTGTTTTAGATGAGGTCAGGATTGCAGGTTTTCAAATGGAGCATAATAAGGCTGCTGGTCCAGATGGTTCTGATATAGAGTTTTTTGGTATCTAGTATCAGTTGTCTTGTTTGCTTTGTTTAATAAATTCACTGGAAGAAATAGGGCACAAGTTATAGGTCACTTGCTGTACAAAAAATCACATAAATTTCATTAACTTTATGTGTTGCTTTTTTTGTTTTTAATAGTAACACAAACCTGTGAACCATAAATTCTTGGAGTTAAAGTTGTACTACCATTTTATCTTTTTTGCATAACGCAATGTGTTTTTTTTTAAGAAGTGACATCTGCTAAAAATTCATGGGCCTGGTCTATAGAATTATTGCTATTTTTCTTACTTAATTTGTTCCTGCATCTTTATTTCTTCAATATATTGATGACTGTGGCTTCAAAACATTTCCTAATTATTTGGAGTTTCACGATATTCTGTGTTCACAGGGTGGTCGATGGAAGAAATTTGTGTCTTACCTACCAGGCATCCCGATTATGAATCCACATGCTAAGATTGTTCGTCATTGGAACCAGTTTTTTGCGATATCATGCCTGCTTGCCATTTTCATCGATCCTCTCTTTTTCTTCCTATTGTCCATGGATAAGGTAAGGTTACATCTTTTACCCAAACTTTGAGCTCTATTCATGTCTGCAGTAGATCTAGGGCATCCACCACTATTCAGAGGCCACTTAGTTTCTAAGTTGGGTCCCACAAGATGGCCCCTAAACTTTACCAAACTTTACAACAATTTTTAGATGCCATTTCCCCTCTAAGAAGGATCCTGTATGACTTAAATGAAGAAAAAGTTAAACCATATATTATTGGCAGGTGGGCACTAGCAACCATTTTTGTATTTCATGGATGGCTAGAGGCAGCCTCCATGCTTGGAAGCAACTCTAGCAAAATTTGCATAATGTCTATATTCGAGCATTTGGCAGCCCCTAGGCACTCTTTTCTCCATAGGCGATGCATTTTCACAAAACTGTGGTTGTCAGTTTGTCACCATCAATTTTTTGCTTCTGTGATCCAGTGAACAATACTATTTGACCTGGATTGGCAAAATAATAAAAATATGCAATTTTAGATTGAGAGCTAGTGCTGGACCTGGAACCTAAAGAGTTCATGTTAATTGTACATATTCTTGAAAGTGCTCGGGATATAAAACGATGCAATTTATTTTTCTTATCTATTTAACATCCTGCAACTTTCCTCCAAAAATAAAACATCCTGCAACTTAATTTACTGTTGGCTCTTTTCACCATAAGACACAGAGTTACAGTATCTGACTTGACACGCCCAATATTGAATCTCTGGTTGAAGTAAATACCTAAAATTAAATAAAAATTACTATATGGATTCCAATCTATATGCCTTGACCGACATTACCTATAAGCGTGCATGTTTATTTTTTCTCATGCAGGATAACAAGTGCATAGTGTTCAGCTGGTATTTTGCGAAAGCATTAATTGTTGCAAGAAGTGTGACGGATGCCATTTATGTGCTTCATATCATTCTCCAGGTGACATATTTCACATAATTCGTCTGTTTGTAATCTTCGGTGACTTAAATGTGTGTGCAGCTCTCTTGCATGTTAAGGAAAAAGGTATTCATAAATAGGTGTCAGGCCAGGGAAATATTCATGTTTTGTAAATAGGACATGTTTTTGACAGCAGCAAGCTCCTCATGTTTGTTGAGGGTTTCCTAGGCTTTTTACTGTGAACTAAAAGTTGGACACATTTAACAATGAAAAAACCCACTTACAAGTTGAACCAGTTCCAAATCATAATTTTGGTTTTAAGATCCAGTGCAAGGCGTGAATTTTTTTCAAATCTGGTTCAACCTGTCATTTTTAACAAATGCATGTAGAATTTACTCTCTACTTATTGGTCACTACTAAGTTCTGCATATTTCCTTTATTGATTTCGTATGAGTAGAACTTCGAAATTTCCTTCTATTAATCTCGAAATAAACTTTTTTTTCTTGAGATATCACCACCATTCTTTTCTGCTACTTGACCAGAATTGTTTCAAGGGTGTCATCCTTCCTTTTGCCAACTATATTCATATTTACAGAGCATAAGTGTAAAGTTGCTTCACTTCCTATAAATTGTCCCTGCAAAGTCACAGTTGGTGCATTACGACATAAAGGTTCATCCAATTTTAGGAACTATTTAGTTTGGTAGCCACAAAATTTGGTGAAAAAATAGGGTTAAGCAAGCCAAACACTGAGAAGGAAAGTTTTCAGAGAAACCAAGACCAAACTGCCTGTTATTATATTCATGAAACATGACCACAGATATGAGGTTGTTCTTCTCTGTTATCTTTATATATTTTAAAGTAGACAGACGTTAAAACACCAAATTTTGATGTGCCGCTTACGCAAATGACCAGTTATTACTTGAAATTTACCTGATTTGCCGCTACACTCTCTTTTCAGTTCTAAAACAATTCTTCTCATTAGCATCTGTGTAGTTCTATGCCCTTCTGTTGTTTGTTTGACAGTACCTGTAGCTTCAGTCTACAGGATAAGCACTCATTCCATTGAGCTTGCTTTTATTCTGTTATGAGCCAGGAGGTCTCATTCATCACGGAGATCTGCAGCTATGTTTGTTTAATGCTTAGTGGCAGAGCTTGAAGTAAATTATGCAGGGGATTGATCTACCAAATCATGCTATAAAAACTTGAAATGCAGTTTTCAACTTAATCTTGATTTGTGTATAAGTAGCAACTTTCGATACTTTATTCTGAGATTCCTATTTAGGAGGGACCAGTGCCATCCTGGCCCTCTAAGGTCTTGTCATAACAAATATCTACTTCAGAACTTTAAGTATTTCTTTTGTTCCAAGCACTCCTGAATATAAATCAACATGCATGAGATGAATTTGTTTTGCAGTTTAAGATGGCCTATGTAGACCCGGAGTCAAGAGTAGTGGGAACTGGAGATATGATCGATGACCCTAGGAAAGTTGCTATGCGCTATCTTCGTGGTGCTTTCGTACTTGACATGATTCTTGTGCTTCCTCTCCCTCAGGTAATGTGTGTTTTATCCACTTGAATATAAGTTCTTATTTAGGAAGTGAAATAAGTTTTTTTTAATTATGTGGTTGTGACCAGTAGTTTATTTTGCTTCTGGAAAATCACTGCCCATATTTTCGAAGGAATCAATTAGGGTGTGTTTGGTTTGGCTTGACTTGGCGTCTCGAAAACCTTGTGTGGAAGAATGCACATTAGAGTCATCATTATGTCGTTTCGTGTGATCTGGTTTGCTAAGAGTATATACTAGAGACCGTTGTAATCGTAAATACTATATATAAAGGGTGTGTGTGTGGTCTTGTTGGATAAAACACCCTGTCAGTTGTGCATGTTGTATTTCACTTTTCCTTTAATATTTTCCTGGTAAGCTCTTTCAGTCTTAGTTGTTCATGTTGGTCCTGGTAACTAGATCCATTGTCTTGACTCTTTAGCCTACTTCTCATAATTAAATAAGAATATTTTGCTAATTGGCATTGCAAAGCATTCAGAAACTTCTACAACTGCAATTTGAGAGATTCAAGAACTCGTCGCCGAGCAACTAGCAGTGCAGATATAATGCAGTATCTCTAACATAGTTGTTTTAGATACTGTATTTGTGTGTTTGGTCTGTTGTATAGTGTCTGCTCTTTTTTTCCGAAATGGGGAGTATGACCCTGGCCTCTGCATCATGATGATGCACACAGCCATTTATTGCATAGTTCAAAAATTCAGTACGTTACAATCAAGGATCACAGAGAGTCGAAACATGAATCAACCATCTAAAAAATAGGATCATAAAAAGCCTAAACATCTTGTATTCTACTAGTGCGACGCCACCCAATAGCCAGGTAGTAGTGTCTGCTTTTCTTATTCCCTACACTTGTACATGAGCGTATGTTGGCCTTTGGCCCATTGGAAGAGAGTAGGGTGTGTTTGGATTGTGGCCAAAGTGTACCTTACCAATATTTTTGTCATGACCAAAAGGTTGGCTCTTGTTTGGATTGTTGCCAACTTTTTGGCATGCCAATGCTCCACTACCAACTCTAGTTCAATTTTTTAGCCAATGTTGGCCAACTTGTGGGCAAGCAAAGGCTCAACCAAAATTTTGGCTAGCCAAATATTTGGTGGGGCAATCTTGGGCACAAACCAAACACACCCTAAGTGTTCACTCCAACAAGCTGTACATAGAGATATGTTTTAGAAACTGGCCTGGTTGAAGTTAGAAAAACCCACAAGCTTTTACAGTCTTATTGATTAGTATGTTGTTTGCAAGAGACCACTTTTTATTTTAGAATACTTGTATATATTGTCAACATTTGAGTTTTGCTTTCCTTCTTGATGCAGGTGATGATATGGCGAGTTATCCCTAATTTCGTTGGGGTATCTAGTGCAAACTATGCGAAGAATATGTTCCGTGCAACAGTTCTTCTTCAGTATGCCCCACGTATCATCAGATTTCTGCCATTGCTTGGGGGTCAATCTGCTAATGGATTCGTTTTTGAATCAGCATGGGCTAACTTTGTGATTAATCTTCTAATATTTCTTTTGGCTGGGCATGTTGTTGGTTCATTCTGGTATCTCTTTGGGCTACAGGTCAGTCTCTTCGTGTATATTAAGACCCATTGGAATATTAACATATAGCCATTTCGTTACTTTTGTGTATATGGTCAGCTTATCTTGACGTGTTTGACTTTAAGTATAAATAAGTAATGCATTATGCAACCATCACCATAAGATAGAGTTTGTTTCAAGGTGGAAGCAAGAAAATACATAGACGATGCTATGGCACTGGTTCATCGTCTCATTTTTCTCTACTATCATAAAACTGAAAATACATAGTCGTGTAAACGTCTGTTTTCCTTCGAGTAGCTACATTTCCATCTTGAATAACTTCTTTGTAAGTCCAGCAACAAGTGTTGTCTTGGTTGTATCACTTTGTTTCTGAATTTACTCCTTTAAGAAGATACACTTTTGATGTGGCACTTGCGTGCCATGTAGTCCTGATGGCCGGGTTCCACCTGACAATGTTTCCAAATCTTGGAAAAAAAAATCTTGGAAGGGGTAAAATATAGCAAAAGTTTCAATTAATTGGGTAAGCGAGAGAAATTCCTGTAAAATGGGGTAATAGCTTTCACAAATTGCAAAACAGGGGGTGAAAAAGTGCTGGATGTGATCTTCCATAAATACTATGGGCTTTTCGTAAATGAGGATGTGGAATCCCCTAGGAGGCCAAATCCCTATTTTAAATAAGCAACTGGATTACAAGATGTCTGTATGCTTGTCATGTATGCTCATGGGCATTAGAGATGTCAGTTTGGAACCTTTAGGGTACCCTCAATTTTAGTCTAGTTCAAAAAAATGAACTAGTTTTATCAAAAAGTGATAATTTGTCAAAACTTACTTTATTTTTTTGTACTCCCTCCGACCCATATTAGTTGACTTGGATTTGTCAAAATTTGGATGAATCTATATACTAAATAGTGTCTAGATTCATCCAAATCTAGACAAATGTGAGTCAACTAATATGGGTCGGAGGGAGTACTAAAGAGGGTAGAGGGTACCCTTTAGGATACCCATCCTTAATGGGCATGCTTACACATATAATAAAGAAATGAGGTTTGGATTTCTGAACTTGCATATGTTCTTCAATTTGGGGGCGTATTCCTTCTTAATTGTTAAGGTTGCACGAGGTTGCAACCAATGTACTTTCTTGCTTGTTCCGTTCTTTGATCATTCATAGTTCAATGCCCATTCCTCTTAATTATTACCTAAGCTAACAATTATTGACAGATTGTTTCACATTTTACTGCAGAGTGTTAATCAGTGTCTACGGAATGCTTGTGTTGCGCTTAATATAACATCATGTGCTGAGTTCATTGACTGCGGATATGAAATCAGTGAGCTGGACAGAGGAAAGAGGCATCTGTGGTTCAACGACTCAATATCACAAAGCTGTTTTGATACTACAAATGGTTCTTTTAAGTATGGGATCTATCAGCAAGCTGTGTTGCTGACTGCAGAACCTGGTGTTAACCGCTATATCTATTCATTATTCTGGGGGTTTCAGGTAACTTGTTCTGTATTCATATAGTTATCCAAAGTTGTCTCTTGCTGTATATAGAAAGCAAAGTCTCCAACTCTAATATCAGTCTACATGTTTCTATAGAAAGCACTGACTTTCACTTATGTTTCAATATTCGAACTCTTTGACTCCTAAGTACTACATTTTACTGTCGTAACTATATGAATTTTTGCTTATCTTAAAATGTTTGAATGCAGCAAATAAGTACTTTAGCTGGCAATCTGGTCCCAAGTTATTTTGTATGGGAAGTTCTATTCACAAAGGCTATTATTGCATTGGGGTTGTTGCTTTTTGCATTACTCATTGGGAACATGCAGAACTTTCTCCAATCTCTTGGAAAAAGGTAAGTAGTTGTACTGCAAGTTTATTCACCGCAGGGCACTGGTTTTGTGGCCAATTGGCAAACTGAGCCATAGGCCTAGAATTAAATCTGTGAGCCTGTAACGTGATTTGAGTGCTTCACTGCAAATGGGTTGTGTTGGGATACTCCCTCTCTCCCATATTAGGATGCCTATTAGCTTTGGTCAAACAAACGTTGTAAAGTTTGACCAAACATTGTAGTTTTAACTTTTAAGTATTAGAGGTGGTTGGGGAAGGGGTCCTGATTAGCACTTATATTGCCACCAGAGACCTAATACATGGAGTATGCCAATTGAATTAAATTTAAACTGAGCTAGTATTGGATGACCTACTATAAGGTTTAAAGTGTGGTAGAATTGGGTTAATGTTAAACTAATAAGTGAGGCTGTGATGGGGTTGGACTTTACCCGACGTAAAATGCTAGTATGGTCTATTGTCTGGCATAACTATGAGCATGATCGTTTTGTTTCTGGATAGAATCCTTATATGAACTGACACATTGATATGGCATACTAACTTCTCAGTTAATTATACACTATGAACTTCAGAGAAAACTGACTACTTTAAGATGTGCATTATAATGATCATGAATTGCGGTGCACTAGTTACTGAAACAATCGTGGACTTATTTCCTTACTCGCAGGAGACTCGAAATGCAACTCAGGAGGCATGATGTTGAACAATGGATGAGCCACAGGCAACTCCCAGAAGATTTGAGAAGGTATTCTGCCACATGAATCAAATAACCTAGAAAGCAAGCTTGTTTTCATGCTTTGTGTGAAATGAGCAAGAAAAACGCTAATATTAGAACCAATATAACATAAGGAAAAAAAAATAAGATCTACTCCCTCCGATTCAAAATATAAGATGTTTTAGTCTTTTTTTAAAAGACGTGTATCTAGGCATCTTTTAGTGTGTATGTTCACTTATTTTTTGCTCCGAACCTACACACTAAAAAGCGTCTAAATACATGCTTTTAAAAAAAAGGTTAAAACATCTTATAATTTGGAATGGAGGGATTACCAAAGCTACAACGAATAATAGGTGTATTGAAGTCTTTAACTTTAACCTTCCCTCGAGCTGTCCAAATTTGATAAATAGCCATCGAATTTGATGAGTAGCTAAATTTCTGGACCCTGTAGGAGAGTTAGAAGTGCAGAAAGGTACAGGTGGATGGCTACAAGAGGAGTGAACGAAGAAGAACTTCTGAAAATATTACCAGAAGATATTCAAAGGGACATACGCCAGCATTTCTTTAGATTCCTTGACAAGGTTTGGCTTTCAATAAAAAAAATCATCCCAAAAAAGAGTAATCTTGCTTATAGTAGTATCTTAATTTGAGAAACATGATGCATGTTTATTTTAGATCCCATTATTCACTCTGAAGAATTGTGCACTGTCCGATGCTATATGCGACAAGTTAAAACAGAGCCTCTATATTAGTGGAACTGACATTCTTTGTGAGGGCCACCCTGTCGAGAAGATAGTCTTCGTAGTGCGGGGTAAACTGGAAACTATCGGTGCAGATGGGAGCAGGACTTCCTTCAACGAAGAAGCTGTATGTGGTGCTGAGCTCCTTTCTTGGTACTTGGAGCAGTCTTTAGTCAAACGAGGTTAGCAGAAATTTCCCCTGGTTTAGTGCTCTTGCATTTGTTTCTCTTAGATAAACTTCTATATTACATCATGTATGGTGTCAAGTGGGATCCCACTAATATCCTACCTTTAGTTCATTTGTTAAAATCTAGTTCAAATTTTGAGCAAAAATTTACACTAGATTTTAACAAATGAACTAGAAGTGGGATTTTGGTGGGATCCCACTTGACACCCTAACATCATGTAAACTGTTACTGTACCAGATGGAAATCCAGAAATTCGGTGGATGTCAACACGCACAGTCAGATGCTTAACGAATGTTGAAGCTTTTGTATTGCAAGCAAGTGATTTGGAGGAAGCCATTTTGCAATTTTCAACATCATTGCGCAATCCACTTGTGGTCGCTGCGATAAGGTAAGGAATTTAGCCCATTCTTAACTGTAATCCCTTAGCCGCCATCCAGTTTTTGTTCAGCTGTAATAAGTACTCCCTCCATTTCAAACTATAGGATGTTTTAGCTTTTGTGAAACGTATGTATCCCGGAGGGAGTACAATTTTTCTTCAGTTGTGCTTTCATATGAGCAATTGAAGCTGTGACCAACTATTTCAATTTCAGCGTGATTCACACTGACAGAGCAGAGCTTGAGTACCTAGTTGTAGAGAAAACTAATTACATATTCTATTGCTTGAGAGAAAAAGCATGTTCTACACTAGCTTTGTTGCTTTTGCTGCGCAATAACAACTAACATGTACTACTAACTAAGAGAAGCTTATTGTGCTGTACTTTATTCATTGATATGTTTGCTTCGAAACAAATACTGTACGTGTTAATCTGCTGGTCAGCATGGCATCTGCCTGAACCTCTCATAGCTGAAGTTGAGTGAGAGCTTCGTCATGCAAAGTCCCCGTCTTATTTTGTCTACTGATGCTTGGATCATCTTGAACAGGTACGGATCACCAACTTGGAAGACTGTCGCGGCAAGCCACATCCAGCTCATGTGGAGGTACAGGCAAAGCCGACTGAAGAGAGCTGCGGCGTTGAAAGGCTAAAAGGGCTATTCCGGACAGTGCCTTTGGTGATACAATCGGTGTATAGGTTCTGATGCTATATAGAGGAGGCAGGAGTAGGACGTAACATACATACCACTTCCATGTTTGAGGCTATAGTTTTCTGGCGCTCTCGGGTTTTGCCGCTGATGCAACCGCTGTGAGCTCCCTTCCGTATATAACAACGAGAAATAGATATGGTCCGCTGGCTGATGTACCTAAAATGGACCCTTCAGAGAAGATAGATAGATAGATATGTACTCCACTAGTGCGCGGCTCGGTGCAGGGGATGCACTTGTGACTTTGTTTTCTTTTGGAGAAAAAGAAATGTTGCTGTCGGTTAAACATGTGACCTCTCTTTACCTTGCATATACTGTATGTGGCCTGCTGTTATAGTATTTGTACTCGGCGCCTCCGGAGTTCGGAACTCCTCAATACAGTTGTTTTGTGATCATATATTTACACTGCTTGTGGATAGAAAAGGCCACAGGACCTGGTTCAGGGGAGCAGCGTCAGAACACCCCAAACCATGTAGGACACTAGTACTGCTAGCTGACTGGCACGGTTGGCAACATGACGCGAACCAGTCCGCTGTTGAGCATCCCAGGTGGTGTAAGGTATTCAGATAGGGACGGTGCATTCGTACATGCCGTTTCAGCAGTGACCTCTATGATTTCGTTATCTAATCCAAAACCATTCAAAGGGGTATCAAGTTTACCCTAAAACTTGAAAACCACATAAGATGTTCATGGGCACCGACTGTTTTTGTGAACAGTCCCCAAAATGATCTCAAGTGAAGAAACCACAACACGGAAACCTTTAATTGAACACTGTCTATACCAGAATGAAGGGAAGCCTCGACCTCTTTTTTTTTTTTGAGTTGACCGTCGCCCTCTTCTTTCTTCCCTACGTCCTTTCGGCCATGGCTCGTTAGTCGTTTTTCTCCTTTTATTTCTGTTTTCCTTTTTATTATCATTTTCTGGTTTTCCTGTTTACATTTTTTAAAAAAATGTTAGATTTTGAAATTTTATCAGATTTGGAAGTGTTCAAAATTTGAAATTGTTCAGATATGGAAATTTTTCAGATTTTGAAAGTGTTCAAATTTAAGAAATGTTTAGATTCAAAAACATTTGTATTTTAAAAAACAGATTAAAAAATGTTTATATTTGAAAGGAAAAACATGAAAAAACATAAATTGTACTTGTTATTGGGCCGCATTGATGCGACCCACAAAGGACCTGCTACAAGCAATTCCTGGCCCGCGCTCGCAGTGAGCGAGTGGGGTGCCCCTACTTGCCGCTCTCAGCGCGAGTGATTCCGCTCCGCCTGAAGAACCTGCCTAAATGGGCCACGGTTAGTGCGACCCAGTAAGTAGGCACTGTTTAGATGTAAAAAATCTACATATTTGAAATTTGTTTGGATTCGAAAATTGTTCAATTCAAAAAATATTCAGATTTGGAACTTGTTTCCAGACTTTGAAAAATATTAGAATTTTAAAGTTGTTCGAATTTCAAAAATGTTTGAATTTAGAAAAACTGAAAAAATAAATAGAAACAAAAAGAAAAAAGAAAAAACAGTTGAAACCTAGAAAAAACCCAACCAAAAAACCAAGAACCAAAAAAGCGCAAAGTAAACCAGATGCTTCTGCGCTAATGGGACGCTAATGGGACTCGGTCCAATTCTCTCCCGCGCGAGCGAAGTGGACAGAAAATAGGGTTTTCAAGTGAGCAATAGGAGCTCCTGACAATCTACCTCTATTTCAAGATGAGAATGGGCCGAGTCGACTCGCTGGGTCACTGGCCCGGCTCAAATTTTTGAGGCCTTAAACAATTACAGTGTACATTGTTTGATACAATTTTGCATATACATAGGAATCTGATTTGAGCTCATGTGGTGTGCAGTTAAGTAAACCTTGCTGAAATCTGTCATCCATGTAATCTCCACTTATAGCACGAGCTGTTTCAAATTAACGAAGTAGGTTTACAAGAACCGAACTTCGGGTATGGCGAGGTTTTGGTGGAGTAGTTTCCTTGATAAAAAAGGGCTCCATTGGCTATCTTGGGAGAATCTAACGACACCAAAAATTAAAGGAGGTACATGTTTTCGAGATTTTGAGTTGTTCAACTTGGCTTTGTTAGGGAAACATGGATGGAGGTTTATTACACAATTGTTGGAATTATGCCCTAGAGGCAATAATAAAGATGTTATTATTATAATTCTTGTTCATGATAAAGTTTATATTCCATGCTAGAATTGTATTAAGCGGAAACATTAATACTTGTGTGGTTTGTGAACAACACCGTGTCCCTGGTACGCCTCTAAGGACTAGCTCATTGATCAATGATGGTTAAGGTTTCCTAACCATAGACATGAGTTGTCAATTGATAATGAGATCATATCACTGGGAGAATGATATGATGGATAGACCCAAACTAAGCGAAGCAATTAGATCGTATCATCGTGTTCATCTTTGCGAAGCTTTTCCTATGTCAAATATTGTATTCCTTAGACCATGAGATAATACAACTCCCTGGCATCGGAAGAAAGCTTTGAGGTCATCAAACGTCATCCTATGAGAGGGTGATCATAAAGGTGTCTCTCAGGTGATCGGAAAGTATCTGTTGGGTTGTATGTATCGAGATGGAATTTGTCCCTCCCAAGTCGGAGAGATATACTTGGGCCCACTCGTGTCGATATCAACACCGCTTGCAAGCATGTGGTTAAGGAGTTAATCACAAAGTGATATCGGATTACGGAACGAGTAAAGTACTTGCTGTGAACGAGATTGAACTAGGTATGACGGTACCGACGATCGAATCTCGGGCAAGTAAAATATCACGAGACGAAGGGAATATATATATGGGATTGTTTGAATCCTAACATCATGGTTCATCCGATATGATCATCGATGAATGTGTGGGAGTCAATATGGGTGCCCAGACCCCGCTGTTGATTATTGATAGAAGATCATGTCTACATATTCTCGAACCCGCAGGGTCACACACTTAACGTGTCTTGACGCTAGGATAGATTGGATAATTGGTTTATGAATTTTTGTTTGGAGTCTTGGATGGGATCCGGGATATCACGAGAGGTTCCGGAATGATCCGGAGAATAAGATTCATATAAGGCAGTGCAGTTTTTGGAGTTCGGAATTGTTCTAGGTTAATCGGTATTGTACCGGAAGCTTCTAGAACCTTCCGGAAGGGGACCAACATGGACCCACCTTCCGGGAGGGGGCATGGGCCTATGAGGGAGTGTCATGGCCGCATTGGGACAGGGGCACAAGGCCCCATAGGGCCCAGCCGATTCTAGAGAGATTTGACTCGTTTAAATCTCGGGATAGAATTTCTAGATAAGGGAGAGTTTAAATCGTTTAAACTAGAGATAGGATTTCTAGATAAGGGAAAGTTTAAATTGTTTAAACTAGAGATAGGCTTGGAGGAGGGGCAGGTGGCCGCCTCTATATATAGAGGGTGGTGCGCCTCCCCTACTACACACACCTTCCTCCAAGCCCTAGCAGCCTTGCTACCTTTCTCTCCCTCCCACATTTGTAGGCGAAGCCTGCAGTGAAATTCTCCACCATATACACCGCCGTCGTTTTGTAGATCCAATCTATCTCTCCACCATACTCGCTGGTCCGAGGAAGGAGGAGACGCCGAGGTGCTGCGTGTGCATCTCACGGAGGCACCGCCATTTGTGGTGCTAGATCGGATCGGATCGCGAGGAGGAGGCGAGTACGACTACATCACCCACGTTAACGAACGCGTTAGTTGCGAATCTTCAAGGGTGCGAAGATCTAATCCAATCTCTCTCGTTGTTTGCATCTCCTAGATTAGATCTTGGCTTTCCTTCATTCTCGTAGAAAATTTTGATTTACTATGCCGCGAAACCCTTCAGTGGTATCGGAGCTAGATCTATGCGTAGATGTGTTTCACGAGTAGAACGCAACATGGTTGTTGCGGGCGTTGATGTTTTCTGTTGCAAGCCTCTTGTTTGTGTTCTTCTTATGACGCGGGATAGTGACATTGAAGCGGTCCAGGCCAACCTTACGCGACGTCGTTCGCGAGACCGGCTCCGCACTTGACGTGTGGCTTTTTCCACACATGCGGCTGGTGGATGTCAGTTTCTCTCACTATAGTTGTCATGGGATTAACACCGGAGTTTGGCAACCATAATATCACCGTTGTGGCTTTCCGTAGGTAAGAATCGTTCTTAGCATCTACTCCCATAATCCACGTAAAACATGCAACAACAAAGTAGAGGCGTCTAACTTGTTTTTGCAGGGAGTGTTTTCTGTGATATGGTATGGCCCAAGATGTGATGTGTATATTGTATGCGATGATCATGTTTTGTAATGTTTCACGACTTGCATGTCGATGAGTACACAACCGGCAGGAGCCATATGGTTGTCTTATAATTGTGTATGACCTGCGAGTCAACTTCTCATACGCCATGTAATAGCTTTACTTTATCGCTAAGTAGTTAGCAATAGTTGTAGTTGCTATTCGTGGTGGAGGCAATCATGGTGGAGTGATGGATATCATGCCGGAACGCACAAGATGGAGATCATTGCGCGAAGATTGGCTATACCATGTCACATAAAGTTATATGCATGTGATGTTTATCCCTTTTATGTATCTTATTATGCTTAGATCGCGACTGTAGCATTATAAGATGATTCCTCACTTAAAGATCAAGATAAAAACTGTGTTCTCCCCAAGTATGCACCGCTTGAAAGTTAAATCGTGTCCAAGCATCACGTGATGATCGGGTGCTATAGACTATACGCTCACATACAACGGGTGCAAGCCAGTTTTTGCACACGCGGAAATACTTGGGTCTATCTTGACGAGCCTAGCATGTACAGACATGGCCTCGGAACACAAGAACCGAAAGGTTAAGCATGAGTCATATGAATGATATGATCGACACTTTGTTGTCCACCATTGAAACCACATATCTTCTCGTGATGATCGGATTAGGTGTGGTGAATTTGGATCGTGTTCACTAAACAACTTGAGGGATGTTGAATTTAGTGGGAGTTCATCTAGTAATTTGATTAAGTTGAACTATTTATCATGAACATAGTCTAAATTGTACTTGCAAATACTGTAGATCACATGGCCAAATCCAACTTCAACTTCAACGTTTTTCTTTGAGAAGGAAAAGCTTAGAAACAATGGGTCTAACTTCACCAATTGGTTCCGCAATCTAAGAATCATTCTCGGCGGACAAAAGGACTATGTCCTTGGTAAAGCGTTAGGTGACCCCTAAATCAAGCTACGCTGATGAGAAAGCTGTCTATCACCGTGCAAAGATGATTATGGTGTGATTAAGAGCACCATGTTGTTTGCTATGGGCCGAGCTTCAAGATCGTTTTGAAGAGTATCCGGGCCCTTCGAGATTCTCGAGGAGAAAACCATGTTTGAGACTCAAGCCCGCTCGAGAGATATGAGATCTCCGAGAAGTTCTTTAAGCGCAAGATGGAGGAAGGGAGTTCCGTTAGTGAGCACGCCATAAAGATGTCGGGCTACACTCAACGCTTTGAGCAAGCTGAATGCACGATTCGGAGGAGCTCAAGATTGAGGTTCTGCAATCACTCCCTCGGCTACAAAAGTTTTGTAGTGACTCATAATCAGATTGGTTCCATCGATACGATCACCGAGCTCTTCGCAAAGTCAAGGTGCGGAAGTGGACATCAAGAAGGATAATCACGTGTTGATGGTCAACAAGCCCTCCTTTAAGAAAGGTAAGGAGCAAAGAAGCCCTTCAAGAAGGGCGGCAAGCTTAATGCCCTGCCGAGAAGAAGCTCAGTGCGGTCCTAAGCGGACATCGAGTGCTTCTATTGCAAGGACAGGGTCCTGGGCGCAAAGTCCAGAAGTACTTAGCGGACAAAAGGCTGGCACCATCAAAGGTATATTTGATATACATGTTATTGATGTTTTCCTTACTAGCCCTTGTTGTAGTGCCTAGGTATTTGATACGGTTGATTGCTAATATTTGTAACTCGAAACAGGAGCTACGGAATAGACGACGGCTTGCGAGGGATGAGGTGACGATGCGCGTTGGCAACGGATCAAGAGTTGATGTGATGGCCGTCGGCACGCTCTCCTTAGTTTTACCTTCGGTATTAGTTTTAAACCTTAATAAATGTTATTATGTGCCTGCGTTGAGCATGAACATTATTTACGGATCATGTTTATTGCAAGACGGTTATTCATTTAAATCGGAGAATAATGGTTGTTCTATTTATATGAGTAACATCTTTTATGGTAACGCACCTCTTGTGAATGGTTTATTTTTCTAAATCTCGAAAGGGATGAAACACACATCCATAACATTGAGGCTAAGAGATGCAAAGTAGATAGTGATAATACTACTTATTTGTGGCACTGTCGTCTAGGTCATATTGGTGTAAAGCGCATGAAGAAACTCCATTCTGATGGACTTTTGGAGTCTCTTGATTTTGAATCATTTGACACATGCGAACCATGCCTCATGGGCAAGATGATCAAAACCCCGTTCTCCGGTATGATGGAGCGAGCAACGGACTTGTTGGAAATCATACATACCGATGTATGCGGACTGATGAGTGTTTCGACGCGCGGTGGATATCGCTATTTTCTCACTTTTACCGATGACTTAAGTAGATATGGGTATATCTATTTAATGAAACATAAATCTGAAACATTTGAAAAGTTCAAGGAATTTCAGAATGAAGTAGAGAACCATAAATGTAAAGATTAAATTTCTACGATCCGATCGTGGAGGTGAATATTTGAGTTATGATTTTCTCACGCATCTTAAAGCAAGTGGAATCGTTTCACAACTCACGCCACCGGAACACCACAAAGAATGGTGTGTCTCGAGCACGAATCGAACCCTATTAGATATGGTCCGATCAATGATGTCTCTTACTGATTTTCCGTTATCATTTTGGGGTTATGCATTAGAAACCGCTGCATTCACTTTAAATAGGGCTCCATCTAAATCCGTTGAGACGACACCGTATGAACTGTGGTTTGGTGCTAAACCTAAGTTTTCGTTTCTTAAAGTTTGGGGATGCGAAGCTTACGTCAAGAGGTTGATGCCGGACAAGCTCGAACCCAAAGCGGAGAAATGCGTCTTCATAGGATACCCTAAGGAAACTATTGGGTATACCTTCTATCACGAACCGAAGGCAAAGTGTTTGTGAAGAATGGTTCCTTTCTTGAGAAGGAGTTTCTCTCGAAAGAAATGAGTGGGAGGAAAGTAGAGCTACGAGGTTATTGAACCTTCTCTTGAATTGGAGAGTAGCAACACCTGAAATTGTTCCGGTTGCTCGCACCAACAATAGAGGAAGCTAATGACAAGGATCATGAAGCTTGGACGATGCTACTCTTGAACGTCGCAGTCGACAAGGTCGTGCCCCTCCCGAGTGGTACGGCAACCTGTCTTATTTGTCTTGTTAGTAGAAGACGGTGAGCCTCGAACTATGAGGAAGCGATGATGAGCCCGGACTCGAGAAATGGCTAGAAGCCATGAAATCCAATTGGGATCCATGAGCGAAAACCAAGTATGGACTTTGGTGGACCCTCCTAGCGACCGAAGGCCGTTGAGTGCAAATGGATATTCAAGAAGAAAAGCGACGGATGGTAATGTTACCGTCTATAAAGCACGGCTTGTCGCAAAAGGTTTTCGACAAGTTCAAGGTGTTGACTACGATGAGACTTTCTCTCCGTAGCGATGTTTAAGTCCATTCGGATTTTATTAGCAATTGTTGCGTTTCATGATTATGAAATATGGCGGATGGATGTCAAGATCGCTTTCCTCAATGGGAACATTGATGAAGAGTTGTATATGATGCAACCCGAAGGTTTGTCGATCCTAAGGATGCTAGTAAAGTATGCAAGCTTCACGTTCCATTTATGGTGAAGCAAGCATCTCGGAGTTGGAACCTTCGTTTTGATCAAGTGATCAAGAGCTTTGGATTTGTTCCAAATTGCTACGAAGCTTGTATCTACAAGAAAGTGAGTGGGAGCTCGGTGACGTTTCTGGTACTATATGTGGATGACATATTGATTATTGGAAATGACATCAACATGCTTAACGATGTGAAGAGTTATTTGAACAAGTGTTTTTCAATGAAATACCTAGGTGAAGCTGCTTATATATTGGGCATCAAAATCTATAGAGATAGACAAAGACGCCTGATAGCTTTAAGACAGAGTACATTGTAGGGGTTCGTAGCATGGAAAACAAAAATTTTCTATCGCATACAAACAAACAAGCCAAGATCTATATACTAGATTGTAGCAACGAGTCGATAGAGGAACTCACCCTCGAAGATTCCAAAGCGGTTAACGAGAGCAGATTCTCGTGGGTGATGTAGTCGTACACTTCCGATCTCAAGATCGCGTAGACGATCCTTCCAAGGCTGCGTTAAAGCGCTTCATGATCGGTCACACGTTGATTACTCGACGAAGACCTTCCTCTCCCTTGTTCCAGAAAATGGAGGTTGTAGCACTCTCCTCGCGATTCCGGCAACTGGCGTGGTACAGGAAGTAGAGGGAAATCCGCAGGCTTCGCCTTAAGCGGTGCGAGTATGGTGGAGCTTATGAGAGAGGCTATTAGTGGTCTAGTAATTAGACACACCAATTAGAAGGCTCTAAACCAATTAGAAGGCTCTAAACCGCAGGCTAAAGCAATTAGAAGCTCTAAACCAAAAAGGCTCTAACCGGGAGGTAGAAGATAGGAACTTGTGTGTCTCTAGGGAGCCCCTCCTTTTATGGGAGGGGTCTTGGCGCCAGGGGAGGAGTGAGTCCTCCCCAACTCGGCCTAGGGCTGGGCGGCCTGGAGGAGTCCAACTCCTCCTCCAGGTTGGTTCCAACTCCTCTTGCTTGTTTCCCACAGTTTCTTGTTTTGGCAGTTTGACTTTCAAACTGGACATTTGACTTTTCTGTTTTAGGATTCAATTTAATCCTTTATTTGGGACAGCAAGAACACTTACTACATGATGCAATCATTCCATAAAGTAATGACACATTCATGTACCCCTCCCCCCCGGAGTGCCGGACAATCCGGAACCTTCTAGAACATTCCCGATGAAAACACCGGAATCATTCCCGAACTCCGAAACGGGACTTTCCTTATATGAATCTTATTCTCCGGACCATTCCGGATCACCTCGTGATATCCCGGATCCCATCCGAGACTCCGAACAACATTCGGTCTCTTTCTCATAATACCATAACTACTCAAACAACGTCGAATCCTTAAGTGTGTCTCCCTACGGTTCGTGAATTATGCGGACATGATCGAGACACTTCTCCGAACAATAACCAATAGAGGAATCTGGAAATTCATATGGCTCCCACATATTTCTACAATTACTTTGCGATCGAATGAACCACTTACATATGATACCAATTTCCCTTTGTCTCACGATATGTTACTTATCCGAGGTTATGATCGTCGGTATCTCTGCATACCTAGTTCAACCTCGTTACTGATAAGTACTCTTTTGTTGTTCCCGTGATATGTGATCCCTTGTGACCAAGTCACATGCTTGCAAGCTAATTGGATGACATTCCACCGAGAGGGCCCAGAGTATATCTATCCGTCATGAGGATGGACAAATCCCACTCTTGATCCATGTGTTTCAACCAATACTTTCCGAACACTTAATGCCACCTTTATAGCCACCCAGTTACGGTGTGGTGTTTGATGTCATCAAAGCATCCATCCGGTAAAGGTGATATGCATGATCTCATGGTCGAAGGAATTAGGTTACTATGTATCAGAAAGCATATAGCAATTGAACTATTGAAATGACTTGATCTTTATGCTACGCTTATCTATAGGAGTATGTCCATCACATCATTCTCCTAATGATATGATCCTGTTGTTAATAACATCTCTATGTTCATGATCAGGAAACCATGATCATATATTAACCAACAAGCTAGTTTAACAAGAGGCTTTACTAGGGACTCTTATTTTAGTTTACAAATCACACAAGTATTAATGTTTCCGGTTAATACAATTATAGCATGGTATGTAAACATTTATCATAAGTGTGAAGATATGATAATAACCACTTTATTATTGCCTCTTGGGCATATCTCCAACAGTCTCCCACTTGCACTAGAGTCAATAATCTAGTTTCAAACCTTTGTGTATTCAACACCTATGGCTTTACGGTGTTGTATGTACACGATTGCTAGTGGTCAACTGATCTCCGTATCTGACACTTCCAGGTCCGTGTGTAATTGCATGTCTTTGCGTCTTCACGCATCACTCATTCTCTAAGGAGATGGCTTTGTATAAATTTGGTCTTTCGGTGTGACCTTTAGTTCTTTGGGGTTAAAACATGTTGATAATATTGTCGCACAATATATCTTCATAGTATTATCCCACTGTGAACTACACCTAGTTTGATAACAAACTACTTGACACAAATGCCCTCTTTTGCTTGCTAAAATAGCAGTCATATACTTAGCCTTTTGTTGTAGTATCTGTCACAATGTCTTAACTTTGGAACTCATCCAAATCCATTATGGAACTTACTTTCCATTATATTGTGCCACCCTTAATTTAGATTGAGATAAACTTAATTTGCACTTTGTGACAAAACTAGTATCAATGTAGTACTTCTACAATGAACTAACCATCTATTTGTCACTTCTACAAACAATATATTCTTAGTTCTTCCAAAAGATCATAAGAATATCCTTACTATTGTCCAATGATCATCTTATGAATCATTCTGGTATATGCTCATAACATTTAGAGCATAGGACATATCTGGATTTGTACACATCACAGCATGATTGATATAAATACTCTTTGTGATCAAGTATCAATCTATACTTGAATTTTGTTTCACTTGCCAAATGTCAATACACTTGAATATATCATCAACATTGAACTTGTTCAATCCTTTCTGTGCGACAAGAACATCTCTTATAGTTTCTATATTGAACTCATTCAATATCTTGTCTATGTACTTCTGGCACAACCATATTAGCGTCTATTGATGCCAAATATTTGGGTTTTGCCTAAGTCTTTCATCAGGATGAAATTCTTAATATGTTAATAAAAGATACATTATTTCCAATCAATAATATGTCTTCCACATAATGTATTAGAAACATGTCTTAGCGCTCCCACTTAATTTCTTGCAAATGCAAGCATCTTCATTGTCTCTAATGAACTTTTAAACTCCTTTAACAGTTTCATCATAGTGAAGATTCCAACTCATGATGCTCACTTTAACCATTGAAGTTTGCATATGCTTTTAGCATCCTTTGAATTAACAAAACCCTATGGACCGTGTTATGCACATGTCCTAGGTAACGATTCTATTAAAAGAACTTTATTTTGTTTATTCATCTACCATATACCAAATTATATGTAGTGGTTGCTACTTTAATCCGTCCAGACTAAATATCACTATGATGATCAAATCTTGTCATAGTCAACCTTGAACATTGTTGTGAACTCTTTCCCAACATGTCGACTATTTCATAGATGTGAAACATCCATGTCTATTTCTTTATAGATCCGACACAACTATAAGGTCTTACACCTTTCTCGAGGGTCCTTCAAGTTCAAAACTTGATTTTCTCGTATGGAACTATCACGGATTTTATGGCTTCAAGCCATTTTACGAGTCAGGGCCCATCATCGCTTCTTTGCATGTAGTCGGTTCATTATTCTCAAATAATGATTCAACCCTCAAATCTTGGTATTTGATTGTTTATCCGACCTACTTGTTTCAATAGGAACTTGGATCTCCGTGACCACAACCTTTGAGGTACGTGAGCCATGAGCTTTGTTGCTGCCTCCGGAACACTTTTCGGTGCTGCGCAACTCTGCACATATAGCTAAGGTTCTTTTAACCTTATCAAAATTCTATTGTCCTCCTACTTAACTTTTCACGAAAAATTCCTTCTCAAAGAAACTTGACGTTTTAAGTGACAAACACTTTTGTCTCCGATGTTATGGAGGATTACTTTAACAGTTATTCAAAATAACATACAAAGACAGGTTCATCCGACTTTGGTTGCACACATCTTTCTTATGCATAGCATACCAATGTTTAAGAAAGGACAACTTGGGTTTTATCCCAAACCATAACCTTATATGGTGTCATTTCAACGGATTATGATGAAGCTCTTTTCAGTGGAAAAACGGTAATCTCTAAAGCTTTTAATCTTTAAAATATAATGGCAGTTTTATGAATTACACCTTCGATCTTACCATGTCAAACAAGGTTTAATTACATATCTCGAACACTCCATACTCTTATGGTGTTTCGGGAAAATGCAAATCCACGGAACGATTCCTTTAAATCTTAGGTATTATGCTAAACTTGTAACTCAAATATCTTCCTTTATGATCTTATCATAAACTATTTATATTCTTGTTACAATGATTTTGCACTTCATCTTGAAAGTCCTTGAACTTTTCAAATGTTTCACACTTCATCCTTATTAAGTAAATATTCATATATTCACTCAAATTTTCGGAGAAAGCACATGAAGTTGAAATCCATCGCTCTTGACTATACATAATGGACTTCATACAACAATATGTACAAGTTCCAATAAGCTAGTCTATCGTTCCCTTTTGGCCTATGAACGAAGTTTTAATTATCTCTAGGAAAGTTTCACAAGCGTCATTTGATCAAAATCAAATAGACTCCAAAATTCCATCCATATGGATTTTCTTCATGTTTTCTTTCCAATATAATTTAAACGGCGATGTCACTTCCTAAGTAATCTTTCAATCAATTTGTCTTTCGACATTTTTAGCACTAGTTTTATGGACGTGATTTCTCCAACGAGATTTTGTGAATCATCCATCTTTTATGGATTACGGCAATTATTTGAACAACCCTTTTGTTCTCATAATACCTGATAAAACAAATCTTGAAGGCAAGCTTTGATGTTTAACGAGCAACACAATAACCCTTTATTTTGTTCTCGATGAACATTATCACATATTCTTTTGCTAGTTACTTAGGCCCTTGTAGTTCATGAATTCATTGTTTTGTATGACGATTCATACCAACAAATTCAGATCAAATACTTAAGAACCACATTGTTTAATAAGCAAAGAATATAGCCATAACATGTATATCATCTATATACTTAAATTGAACAATTCTAATCTTTTCTTTTTGCCATATATTTATGAGATTCTCTTCAAGATTTCCTATTCATTTGAAAGAATCTATCAACATCAACAGTGGAGTCATACATATGACATATAGTCCAAAGCGTGTATAGTTAAATACCAATGTCTTTGGACTTGCACTTTGAAGTAGATCACCATCATCAAATGTTTGGTGTTCTTTCAAATTCCTTTCTTTAGTAATCTCTTGGTGTAGTAAACATTTTACCTACATCAAATATTCACCCTTAACATGGAATCGTCCATGATCAAGCTACTTTTAGCTTATAACGATGAATTATGAGTATAATGTTGCTATCCAAAACCTTTTGGAGGATCAGAACAACGAGTGTCTCCAACCTTTTGCAAATTCTCATCAAATATGAGAACATGACTTTTGCCATATTATACTCTATCATGTTGCAACTAAAACTTTGTTTGAGATATCACAATATCTTCCACACATCATGGTTTCGAAATAACTCTTTCAGATCCTAGATAACCTTGATATTAAGAGAATTCTTTGAATATCAAGAATCATGGAGACAAACATGATACTCATATACTAACTCTTGGAATTGTCACTCTTGATTTAATACCAATTATTAAACTTCATGGAGTAACGGAACTTCTTGAAAGTTTGCAATAGGACTTTTAAACTTTATATTAACACTTCAAAACAATACGATACCGGTTAGAAAGTAAATTAACCAGAATTATATAGTTTTATCATCTCAATTATAACTAAGCGTACGGTGGTAAACGGATGCCAATGACTACAACAACTATGCAAATTCACTTTGATTTAGTTTATGATAAATTGAGTTCTAATTAATAATCAAATTAATCTAGGTCAACTCCCACTCAAAACAATATCCCTCACATTGTTTTAGTGATCACACGAACCAAATCCACCACATCAAAACCGATCATCACGAGAGTTGATATAGCTTCAATGGCGAACAATCGACATGTTCATCATATCTACTATATGACTCATGCTCTACCTTTCGGTAATCCGTGTTCCTGACGCCATGTCTGTACATGCTAGGCTCGTCAAGATCAAACCTTAGTTTCCGCATGAGCAAATCTGGCTTGCTCACGTTGTATACACTTGCAGAATCTAGCACACCCGATCATCACGTGGTGTTTCGAAACAACAAGCTTTAGCAACGGTGCTAACTAAGGGTGAACACTTTAAGACTTGAAATTCATGTGCATGAGGGATCATCTTATAATGCTACCGTCGTCTACTAAGCAATACAAGATGCATAAAGGATTAACATCACATGCAATTCATAATATGTGATATGATATGGCCTTTCTTCTTTGTGCTTCCGATCTCCATCTTCCAAAGACGAACATGATCTCCATCATCACCGGCATTGCATCAAGGTCAATGACGCCTCTCCATGGTTGTCGCCCACCGCTTCAACTATTACAACTACTTTGAATAGACACGCGGGTCTTAACATAAATTAAAGACAACCATATGGCTCCCGCCGTTGCCAACTTACAATAAGGAACATTGCATACATCATATATAATCACAATCATGGCCATATCACATCACACACACCTCGCAAAACAAAGTTAGACGCCTCTACTTTCTTTGCATATTTTACGTGGTTTGGGGCTTTCAATAAGTGTCGTTCTAACTTACGAACAAGAACCACAACATTGATACTAGTATTGTCAATCACCCGTTGTAAATTGGATCTTAACTATGCTAGGAGAAAGCAGGCATAAAGCCACTTATGCAATACAAGTTGCATGTCAAGCGTGGAGCAAGTCTCATGAACGATGTCATGTAAGGTTAGCCGGGCGCTTCATCCCAACATACCGCAAGATACAAAGTACACAAGAAGCAATCGACAATAAAAGCATCAACGCCCACAATGACCATTGTGTTCTACTGCAACAGATCTACATATAGACACGGCTCGATACCCTGTAGGGGTTCGTAGCATGGAAAACAAAATTTTCTATCGCATACAAACAAACAAGCCAAGATCTATCTACTAGATTGTAGCGAGTCGATAGAGGAACTCACCCTCGAAGATTCCAAAGCGGTTAACGAGAGCAGATTCTCGTGGGTGATGTAGTCAGACACTTCCGATCTCAAGATCGCGAGACGATCCTTCCCAAGCTGCGTTCCGGCAGCGCTTCATGATCACACGTTCGGTACGAAGACCTTCCTCTCCTTGTTCCAGCAGAAAATGGAGGTTGTAGCACTCTCCTCGCGATTCCTAAGAAGACTGTGGCGTACCTAAGTAGAGGGAAATCCCTGAGGCTTAAGCCGGTGCGAGTATGGTGGAGCTTATGAGAGAGGCTATTAGTGGTCTAGTAATTAGACACACCAATTAGAAGGCTCTAAACCAATTAGAAGGCTCTAAACCGCAGGCTAAAGCAATTAGAAGCTCTAAACCAAAACGGCTCTAAACCGGAGGTAGAAGATAGGAACTTGTGTGTCTCTAGGAGGAGCCCTGCCCCTCCTTTTATGGGAGGGGGGTCTTGGCGCGCCAGGGGAGGGAGTGAGTCCCTCCCCAACTCGGCCAAGGGCTGGGCGCCGGCCTGGAGGAGTCCAACTCCTCCTCCAGGTTGGTTCCAACTCCTCTTGCTTGTTTCCCACAGCTTGTTTTGGTTTGACTTTCAAACCGGACATTTGACTTTTCTGTTTTAGGATTCAATTTAATCCTTTATTTGGGACAGCAAGAACACTTACTACATGATGCCATCATTCCATAAAGTAATGACACATTCATGTACCCTCCCCGGAGTCTTGGGACAATCCGAACCTTCTAGAACATTCGATGAAAACAGGAATCATTCCCGAACTCAAACGGACTTTCCTTATATGAATCTTATTCTCGGACCATTCCGGATCACCTCGTGATATCCGGATCCCATCCGAGACTCAACAACATTCGGTCTCTTTCTCATAATACCATAACTACTCAAACAACGTCGAATCCTTAAGTGTGTCTCCCTATGGTTCGTGAATTATGCGGACATGATCGAGCCACTTCTAACAATAACCAATAGAGGAATCTGGAAATTCATATGGCTCCCACATATTTCTACGATTACTTTATGATCGAATGAACCACTTACATATGATACCAATTTCCCTTTGTCTCACGATATGTTACTTATCCGAGGTTATGATCGCTTAGATCTCTGCATACCTAGTTCAACCTCGTTCGATAAGTACTCTTTTCTCGTTCCCATGATATGTGATCCCTTGTGACCAAGTCACATGCTTGCAAGCTAATTGGATGACATTCCACCGAGAGGGCCCAGTATATCTATCCGTCATGAGGATGGACAAATCCCACTCTTGATCCATGTGTTTCAACCAATACTTTCCGAACACTTAATGCCACCTTTATAGCCACCCGATTACGGTGTGGTGTTTGATGTCATCAAAGCATCCATCCGGTAAAGGTGATATGCATGATCTCATGGTCGAAGGAATTAGGTTACTATGTATCAGAAAGCATATAGCAATTGAACTATTGAAATGACTTGATCTTTATGCTACGCTTATCTATAGGAGTATGTCCATCACATCATTCTCCTAATGATATGATCCTGTTGTTAATAACATCTCTATGTTCATGATCAGGAAACCATGATCATATATTATCCAACAAGCTAGTTTAACAAGAGGCTTTACTAGGGACTCTTATTTTAGTTTACAAATCACACAAGTATTAATGTTTCCGGTTAATACAATTATAGCATGGTATGTAAACATTTATCATAAGTGTGAAGATATGATAATAACCACTTTATTATTGCCTCTTGGGCATATCTCCAACATACATACCTAGACAAAGTTCTGAAAAGGTTCAGAATGGATAAGGCAAAGAAAGGTTCAGTTCCTATGTTGTCAGGTAAGATATTGAGCAAGGCTCAGTGTCCAGCTACGGTAAATGATAGGGAAGCTATGAGCAAAGTGCCTTATGCCTCGGCCATAGGTTCCATCATGTATACCATGCTGTGTACTAGACCGGATGTGTCCAATGCTCTTAGTTTGACGAGTAGATATCAAAGTGATCCAGGAGTGGAACACTGGACAGCCGTGAAGAACATCCTAAAGTACCTAAATAGAACTAAAGAAATGTTCTTAGTCTATGGGGGTGATGAACAGCTTGTCGTAAAAGGTTACGTCGATGCTAGTTTCGACACCGACAAGGATGATTCCAAATCTCAGACAGGATACGTTTATATTTTGAATGGAGGAGCTGTGAGCTGGAGAAGCTGCAAGCAAAGCGTGATCGCGGGATCTAAAGTAGAAGCGGAATACATGGCTGCTGCAGAAGCGTCAAGTGAAGGAGTTTGGATCAGAAACTTCATCACTGAGCTTGGCGTGGTTCCAAGTGCATTGGTGTAACACCCTCAGAATCGAACCTATGCAAATTTGGGCAAAATTCACCAAACCCGCATAGAAACGATTCAAAGGTGCCCACCAGGCACTTTCGTGCGGGTGGAAAACAAAGTAATAACATTACACAACAGTCCTCGATGGGACCCACAGAACAGATATATACAACAGCGACTCAAAGAGTCAAGAATACAGATATAATATACAAGATCCAAATCACCTTGAAAACAGTAGAGCATCCGACTACGGACAAGAAGCAAATGGGGCTAAGAGCCCTGAAGAATAACCAATGGCGTCCATAACCCTGCCCAGGCCAAGCCGGAAGGGTAACGCTGCTAACGGCGATCTCAAACCGCTTAAACAAAAGGGGTGCCGACAAGGCAAAGGAAAAGAAGGAGCGTCGATCGAGGCCAGTACACGGCGAGGCTAGAATTCGGCGGTCCTCGCCTACATAGGTATGGTGGACTGAAGCGGCAGCGGCAGCATGCACTAAACAACCTATAGAGACTCACTACAACTGGCGGTTATCAGAGAGGGGTGAGAATGACCTATTCGGATTCAACCTGAAGCTAACACCAAACAAACCCATCCTGGTATTTCCCCCTCGAGACCAAACGAGGAAGTCAACCGAGGAACTCACACAGTTGGCAGTTTTATTTATTCAGTTATCGTTGCAGTAATTACTAGTCAGGTATAGATAATCATCCTGATAAAATAAGCAGTGGGCACTTTTAGTTAACCATTCCGTTATAGTTGCAACAATTACTAATCAGGTACAGATAGCATGAGATAAACCCAAAACCCAGCAGTTCTTGGTACTTTTATTCAGCCAATTCGTTGTAGTTGCAATACTTACTAGTCATATACAATTGTCGCAAGCGACAACCAAACAAGCAATTGTGGGCAGTATTAATTAGCCATTCCGTTATAGTGGAGCTGATTACTAGTCATTATAAGTCAAATTTATAGCAGTAAACTTTAGTTATGCTTGTCTATGATCGAGAATCGTGCTCCAAGTCGTCCATATCCATGGACACGGCTTTGAGAAAGTTTTACCCGGCGGGTGCACCAATAGCAACACACGCCGATCAACCTCGGAAAAACCAAATCAAAACCCAACGAGGCTTTCACATTGAACAATCACAGATTCAGAAATATTTCAGGGCCACCTTTGAGTAGAACCCGCAACGGAGTAAGCAAGCTCGAGACGGCCTCAAGGTTGCGCCAATGGTAAGCGATCGGGAACCCGAAAGTGTGGCTGGGCTTGTCGATGCGTAAACACTCGCATACCTAAGCGACAGTGTGCTCCTCGCACAATCGTAAATAAAGCAATAAAACATGGCATAAGCATGGATCGTAATAAAACCTCAAACTAGTTTGTGGCCCCAAGAAATAAGATGAATCAAGCTCGTTCGGGGTCCCATATACCTCCCGGATGTGGATAGCGCGCAAAAATCAAGGAACAGTATCAAGTACTCGGGTCTTACGGGACACAAGGGCGTTCGGAAACCAAATATTATCTATCACCCACCGATGCCTCTGCTTATTTCAATTTTAGTTGTTAAACAGAAATTAAAGTGACGATAAGTAAAACTAGAACCATCTCCAACATCAACATGCGGCAATACATCAGCAACTGTGGCATATGACGACACACATCCGCACTTGAGCAAGCAACTACGACATAAGTCCAACTATCTACCAAACAGCAGGTGATAGGGTGTGTCCAAGGCAATATAGGGCTGCACGGTATATCAAGGGTACGGAAACTAAAGCATCGCAACACAGATAGCAATAGATCAACAGGAGGGAAGTAAATACTATAAAAGTAAGATAGGTAGAAAGGGGGAGATGCTCGCCTGAAAACATTGCCGAAGGGTTCATCCGAAGATCGGAAGCTCACATCAACTCAACGGCCTTATCCGAAGAAGCAAAACACTAGAATAAACACCGGATGCAATATTTAATACACGGCAGAAGATCGGCATGATGCAGGTATGATGCATGGCATGGCAAAGGTTCGATGCAAATAGGTCAGATTAGGCGGAACCGGGGGTCCCGACAATTAATTAGGTGGTTCATGTTATTTCGATACCCCGCATTTTAAATGTTGTTTAAACAAGGCAAGATAAGATACCGGTTCGCTACACAAGTTTAAATGAGGCCGATATGAGACTAAATTTGCCCGCATATGGGCCCCATATTTAGTTATTAGGTGAATCGGCATAAGGTCCCCAAACCACAGACATGCATGCAAGGATGGCAATTCAACATGCAACAAGTTGTTATTATGTTATAAAATAGGGTTCGGGAAAAGGGGTCACACATTGAGGGGTCTCGACGGACTTGGAGGTTCCGGGGTTCGGGGTCGGTCTCGGGGTCCAGGGTCTAGGGTTCGACGGATCTGGGGTTAGGGGCTCGGCGGAAGCGTTCTCGGATACCGGGAAGGACTTGGTTCGGTGTCGTTCTTGTCGCACTCGCGGTCTTCGGGGTCGTGTAGAAGATCATGGCGTTCCGAAAGAAGTACTCGGCGTTCCGTGATGATCTTGTTGATTCCATGGCGGAGGCCTTGGCGTCCGAGGGAGAATCCCTGTCGTTTCCGTACCGACGACCTTGGCGTTCAGGGGAGCTCCCGATGTCCCGAGGAGAAGATCTTGTCGGTTCCACCTCGAAGGCCTTGTTGTTCTGTAGTGGGGATCGTGGTTCGTCGGGGTTTCGGGTCTTCGACGTTGCATACGGGAAGAAGGTCTTGAGGGTCCGGCGCCGGAGATCTTGACGGCCCGAGAGGAGAACTTGGTGCCCGCTCAAGGTTGAGGAGGATCTTGTCGGCGATTCTTCCAGCGGTCTCCGGGTTCGGTTCGCGGTTCCTCGTAGACGGTTCGGGGTCGTGGTACCCGGAAGGAGATCTTGTCGAGGCACCGGTACGGGTTTGGGGGTCTCGGCGATGCGTGGTAGCTTGGCAGAACCGAGCCGTGGTCAGCTCACGAGGGGAACCGGTTCGACAGCGGCAGCGGCGTCTAGCTTGCAATGCGGAACGACGAGCTAGTGCGGCCGGGGCCGGGCGGCGACGAGAGGCCGAGGTGGCGACGGCCTGCGGGACGGCGAGCTCAGCGACGGGCCTTCGAGGCGTGCGAAGCGGCCGTGGCGGTGAGCGAGCGCCGCGGCGGTGGACTGGGGCTGCAGTAGGACTTCAGGCGGCGAGGCGACTACCGCAGGGGATGAGGTCGACGGGCCGGAGGGCTGGTGGCGGCTGGCGTGGCCGCGGAGCCATGGCGGCGTGCGCGTGGGGAGCGGCGGGGGACGGTCTGGGCAGGTCGGTGGCGGTGGATGGCGAGGCGGCGGCTAGCGTCTGCATGGCGCAGGAGAGGCGGCTTCGGCGATGGCTACGGGCATGGCTGTATGGAGAAGGGCCGGCGGGGTGGCTTGATGGCGGCCGGTGCGGCGTGAGCGTGGGCGGAGGGCTGCTGGCGGTTATCATTGCCGCTGGCGAGGGAGATTCACGGAGGCGGGAGAGGTGTCTGGGAGGAGGAGAGGTGAGAGAGGGAGCCGCGGGTGGACGCCTTGGTGGAGCGGTGGGGTCGGGCGTGGGGTCGGTCGAGGCTGCGTGGGGCGCAGGTGGGTCCCGGGTCGAGGGTGAGGTCAAGGCACGCTGCAGCGTGTGTGTCTTCTTGTGTGGGCTGGGGGTTTGGTGAGAAGGGGCTGACGCGTGGGGCCATGGGGCCGGGGCGCGTGCGGGACCCAGGGGGCAGGGACCAGGGCTGGGGCGGCTGAGTGGCTGGGGTGGTCACGCGGGGCCCGCGCGTCAGGGAGGTTAGTGGAGAGGTTGGCTGCTGTGTGGGTGGAGGGTGAGAGAGAGAGGAGTGGTGGGTGGAGGTAGGTGGCCAAGTGGCAGCCTGGGAGTGGTCCAGAGAGAGGGAGGAGGTGAGGTGGCGCGCTGCCATAGGGTGGGGTGAGGTGGAGGGTGAGAGAGGGTAGATTTCTGGGTAGGTTTAGGAATAAAGGGTGGCTGGATGGGTGAGGTGGCAAGTGGGTAAGAAAAGGGTGAGAGGGTGATGTGGCTGCCTGGGGTTGGTGGGTAGGACTAGATTGGGTGGAACTAGGATTTAGGATTGGGCTGGTTTGGGGTGGACCGATTAATAAAATCTGGGGCGGTCGTTCGGGTCGGGTTGGCCTGTTCGACTGCCCCTACTAAAATAATTATAAATTTTATTTGTTTTAAACGGGCCGTATGCAATCCGATAGCGGCCACACAAAATAATTCCGGAGACCCGGTGTTTGACATTTGAATAGAGATGGGGCGTTTGGAAAACAAAACGGGGTTTTCGAAAATAGTTTTGGCAAACAATGCATGATGATGACGATGCAATGCACAAATTCAACGCGATTTTCTAGTAGTGGTTTTTGGGATGCCACAATTGACACCACTAACAATGGATCTCGCCTCGAGATCCGCCTCATGGTACCGGAAGGAAGGTCGGCGATCGATCTTTCGCGCTGTAGATCCTCGCGACACCACTAACGAGGGTTCCTTCTTCCGGGAATCGGCGACACCACCAACAAAGGGTTGTTGTTCGATCGCCGAGGGAGCACTCCGAAACAAAAGGTCGAAGGTAGAGGTATCGCATAAAGCCACCCCTAACTTCCGTGGACGGAGTCAATTCTGGATCCACCGCCTCGGCATAAGAGCGAATGATAAGAGCAGTGGTAGGGTAGCTAATCCATCCCGCACTCAAACCATTACTCTGCACACGAATAGGCGAATTATGCAACCAACTCTCGGATTCAGACTGAAGATCTCGACAAGCGAGTTTCGGAACAAAGGAGTGATGCAGACTCTGCATCGTATCTGGCGTAGATGATGTCGTCGCGTCGGAAAACACCGGAAGGCACAAACAAAGAACAAAGAATGGTAACACCGTAGATGGATTCATCTGGCAGCTTGAACACCGGATGGTAGCACACCGTTACCGAGAAGGAAGCGAAACCCTGAAGGTACGACGGAAACCCAACCACGAGAAGTCCTGGACTCGAAGAAAAGATAAGAGAGCAGATTCAAAACACGCCGAGATAAGAGGATAATAGCAGAGGGTAAGGAGTAAAATCAGACCTAGCCAGAACTATCCAACCGATTTTCAAAAATAGTTTGACACTTCTACTTCGGCCGTTAGCTAGGTTATCCTACAGGCTGGACTTGTGGGGTATCACAACTGCTGAGCTCTGATACCACTCTGTAACACCCTCAGAATCGAACCTATGCAAATTTGGGCAAAATTCACCAAACCCGCATAGAAACGATTCAAAGGTGCCCACCAGGCACTTTCGTGCGGGTGGAAAACAAAGTAATAACATTACACAACAGTCCTCGATGGGACCCATGAGCAGATATATACAACAATGACTCAAAGAGTCAAGAATACAGATATAATATACAAGATCCAAATCACCTTGAAAGAAGAGGCGTCCGACTACGGACAAGAAGCAAATGGGGCTAAGAGCCTCAAGAATAACCAATGGCGCCCATAACCCTGCGTGCCAAGCCGGAAGGGTAACCACGCTAACGTCGATCTCAAACCTGCTTAAACAAAGGGTGCCGACAAAGGGCAAAGGAAAAGAAGGAGCGTCAAGATCGAGGCCAAGACACAGCGAGGCTAGAATTCGGTCCTCGCCTACATAGGTATGGTGGATCAAGCGGCAAAGATGCACTAAACAACCTATAGAGACTCACTACAATCTGGCGGTTATCGAGAGGGTGAGAATGACCTATTCGGATTCAACTGAAGCTAACACCAAACAAACCCATCCCGGTATTTCCCCGAGACCAAACGAGGAAGTCAACCGAGAACTCACCAGTTGGCGCTTTATTTATTCGATTATCGTTGCGGTAATTACTAGTCGGTATAGATAATCATCCCGATAAAATAAGCAATGGGCACTTTTAGTTAACCATTCCGTTATAGTTGCAACAATTACTAATCGTGCACAGATAGCATGAGATAAACCCAAAACCCAGTAGCTTGTTGGTACTTTTATTCAGCCAATTCGTTGAAGTTGCAATACTTACTAGTCATATACAATTGTCGCAAGCGACAACCAAACAAGCAATTGTGGGCGTATTAATTAGCCATTCCGTTATAGTGGAGCTGATTACTAGTCATTATAAGTCAAATTTATAGCAGAAACTTTAGTTATGCTTGTCTATGATCGAGATATCTTGTGCTCCAAGTCGTCCATATCCATGGACACGGCTTTCAGAAAGTTTTACCCGCCGGGTGCACCAATAGCAACACACGCCGATCAACCTCGAAAAACCAAATCAAAACCCAACGAGGCTTTCACGAACAATCACAGATTGAAATATTTGGGGCCACCCTTTGAGTAGAACCATAACGGAGTAAGCAAGCTCGAGACGGCCTCAAGGTTGCGCCAATGGCAGTAAGCATCGGGAACCCGAAAGTGTGGCTGGGCTTGTCGATACCGCGTAAACACTCGCATACCTAAGCAAGATTGTGCTCCTCGCACAATCGTAAATAAAGCAAAGAAACATGGCATAAGTACAGATCGTAATAAAACCTCAAACTAGTTTGTGGCCCCAAGAAATAAGATCGAATCAAGCTCTGGTTCGGGGGTCCCATATACCTCCGGATGTGGATAGCGCGAAAATCAAGGAACAGTATCAAGTACTCGGGTCTTACGGGACACAAGTGGGCTCGAAACCAAATATTATCTATCACCCACCGATGCCTCTGCTTATTTCAATTTTAGTTGTTAAACAGAAATTAAAGTGACGATAAGTAAAACTAGAACCATCTCCAACATCAACATGCGGCAATACATCAGCAACTGTGGCATATGACGACACACATCCGCACTTGAGCAAGCAACTACGACGCGCAAGTCCAACTATCTACCAAACAACAGGTGATAGGGTGTGTCCAAGGCAATATAGGGCTGCACGGTATATCAAGGGTACGGAAACTAAAGCATCGCAACACAGATAGCAATAGATCAACAGGAGGGAAGTAAATACTATAAAAGTAAGATAGGTAGAAAGGGGGAGATGCTCGCCTGAAAACATTGCCGAAGGGTTCATCCGAAGATCGGGACGAAGCTCACATCAACTCAACGGCCTTATCCGCGAAGAAGCAAAACACTAGAATAAACACCGGATGCAATATTTAATACACGGCAGAAGATCGGCATGATGCAGGTATGATGCATGGCATGGCAAAGGTTCGATGCAAATAGGTCAGATTAGGCGGAACCGGGGGTCCCGACAATTAATTAGGTGGTTCATGTTATTTCGATACCCCGCATTTTAAATGTTGTTTAAACAAGGCAAGATAAGATACCGGTTCGCTACACAAGTTTAAATGAGGCCGATATGAGACTAAATTTGCCCGCATATGGGCCCCATATTTAGTTATTAGGTGAATCGGCATAAGGTCCCCAAACCACAGACATGCATGCAAGGATGGCAATTCAACATGCAACAAGTTGTTATTATGTTATAAAATAGGGTTCGGGAAAAGGGGTCACACATTGAGGGGTCTCGACGGACTTGGAGGTTCCGGGGTTCGGGGTCGGTCTCGGGGTCCAGGGTCTAGGGTTCGACGGATCTGGGGTTAGGGGCTCGGCGGAAGCGTTCTCGGATACCGGGAAGGACTTGGTTCGGTGTCGTTCTTGTCGCACTCGCGGTCTTCGGGGTCGTGTAGAAGATCATGGCGTTCCGAAAGAAGTACTCGGCGTTCCGTGATGATCTTGTTGATTCCATGGCGGAGGCCTTGGCGTCCGAGGGAGAATCCCTGTCGTTTCCGTACCGACGACCTTGGCGTTCAGGGGAGCTCCCGATGTCCCGAGGAGAAGATCTTGTCGGTTCCACCTCGAAGGCCTTGTTGTTCTGTAGTGGGGATCGTGGTTCGTCGGGGTTTCGGGTCTTCGACGTTGCATACGGGAAGAAGGTCTTGAGGGTCCGGCGCCGGAGATCTTGACGGCCCGAGAGGTTGAGGAGGATCTTGTCGGCGATTCTTCCAGCGGTCTCCGGGTTCGGTTCGCGGTTCCTCGTAGACGGTTCGGGGTCGTGGTACCCGGAAGGAGATCTTGTCGAGGCGGTGGCAGACGTTGGGGGTCTCAGCGATGCGTTGGCGGCGGGGGGTGGCGGTGGATGGCGGGCTGAGCGGGCGACGGCCGGGACGGCGTCAGCCGGGGCGGCGGGAGGTCTCAAGCGGCGAGCGAGGAGAGGTGAGAGGGAGCGGCGGGGTGGACGCGGCAGGTGGAGCGGGTGGGGTCGGGCGTGGGGGTCGGTCGAGGCTGGGGCCATGAGTGGGTCCCGGGTCGGAGGGTGAGGCCGAGCAGCAGCGTGGCCTTGCGGGGCTGGCCGGGGTTTAGTGAAGGGGGCGGCGTGGGGCCATGGGGCCGGGCGCTGAAGGGACCAGGCGGGGACGGGTGGCGGGTGAGTGGTGGGTGGTCCTGGGGCCAAGGCCGTGGAGGAGGTTAGTGGAGGTTGGGCTTGTGTGGGTGGAGGGTGAGAGAGAGAGGAGTGGTGGGTGGAGGTGGTGGCCAAGTGGCACCGGGAGTGGTCCAGAGAGAGGGAGGAGGTGAGGTGGCTGCCATAGGGTGGGGTGAGGTGGAGGTGAGAGAGGTAGATTCTGGGTAGGTTTAGGAATAAAGGGTGGTGGATGGGTGAGGTGGCAAGTGGGTAAGAAAGGGTGAGGGTGATGTGGCTGCCTGGGGTTGGTGGGTAGGACTAGATTGGGTGGAACTAGGATTTAGGATTGGGCTGGTTTGGGGTGGACCGATTAATAAAATCTGGGGCGGTCGTTCGGGTCGGGTTGGCCTGTTCGACTGCCCCTACTAAAATAATTATAAATTTTATTTGTTTTAAACGGGCCGTATGCAATCCGATAGCGGCCACACAAAATAATTCCGGAGACCCGGTGTTTGACATTTGAATAGAGATGGGGCGTTTGGAAAACAAAACGGGGTTTTCGAAAATAGTTTTGGCAAACAATGCATGATGATGACGATGCAATGCACAAATTCAACGCGATTTTCTAGTAGTGGTTTTGCGGGATGCCACAATTGGACCCACTGGAGATATTGTGTGACAACACTGGCGCCATAGCACTCGCTAAGGAACCAAGATATCATCCAAAGACCAAGCATATCAACCGCGAGTTTCATATAATCCGAGATTATATAGCAGATGGAGATCTGAAGATTAGCAAAGTACATACGGATCTGAATGTCGCAGATCCATTGACTAAACCTCTTCCACGTGTAAAACATGATCAACACCTCAGTGCCATGGGTGTGAGATTGTTGCCAGATGTAAACTAGATTATTGACTCTAGTGCAAGTGGGAGACTGTTGGAATTATGCCCTAGAGGCAATAATAAAGATGTTATTATTATAATTCTTGTTCATGATAAAGTTTATATTCCATGCTAGAATTGTATTAAGCGGAAACATTAATACTTGTGTGGTTTGTGAACAACACCGTGTCCCTGGTACGCCTCTAAGGACTAGCTCATTGATCAATGATGGTTAAGGTTTCCTAACCATAGACATGAGTTGTCAATTGATAATGAGATCATATCACTGGGAGAATGATATGATGGATAGACCCAAACTAAGCGAAGCAATTAGATCGTATCATCGTGTTCATCTTTGCGAAGCTTTTCCTATGTCAAATATTGTATTCCTTAGACCATGAGATAATACAACTCCCTGGTATCGGAAGAAAGCTTTGAGGTCATCAAACGTCATCCTATGAGAGAGTGATCATAAAGGTGTCTCTCAGGTGATCGGAAAGTATCTGTTGGGTTGTATGTATCGAGATGGAATTTGTCCCTCCCAAGTCGGAGAGATATACTTCGGGCCCACTCGATAATCGATATCAACACCGCTTGCAAGCATGTGGTTAAGGAGTTAATCACAAAGTGATATTGGATTACGAAACGAGATTTGACTCGTTTAAACTTTCCCTTATCTAGAAATCCTATCTCTAGTTTAAACGATTTAAACTCTCCCTTATCTAGAAATTCTATCCCGAGATTTAAACGAGTCAAATCTCTCTAGAATCGGCTGGGCCCTATGGGGCCTTGTGCCCCTGTCCCAATGCGGCCAGGACACTCCCTCATAGGCCCATGCCCCCTCCCGGAAGGTGGGGCCACGTAGGTCCCCTTCCGGAAGGTTCTAGAAGCTTCCGGTACAATCTCGATTAACCCTAACAATTCGAACTCCAAAACTGCACGCCTTATATGAATCTTATTCTCCGGATCATTCCGAACCTCTCAGGATATCCCGGATCCCATCCGAGAATCCGAACAAAATTCTTAAACCAATTATCCAATCTATCCTAGCGCCAAGACACGTTAGTGTGTGACCTGCGGTTCGAGAATATGCCGACATGATCTTATATCAATAATCAACAATGGGTGCAGGCACCCATATTGACTCCCACATTCATCGATGATCATATCGGATGAACCATGATGCCGATTCAATCAATCCCATATATATATTCCTCTGCCTCGCGATATTTTACTTGCCCGAGATTCGATCGCTTGCATGCCATACCTAGTTCAATCTCGCTCACAAGTACTTTACTGCTTCGTAATCCGATATCACTTTGTGATTAACTCCTTAACCACATGCTTGCAAGCGTGTTGATATCGATTACACGAGTGGGCCCAAGTATATCTCTCCGACTTGGGAGGACAAATTCCATCTCGATACATACAACCCAACAGATACTTTCCTATCACCGAGACACCTTTATGATCACCCTCTCATAGGATGACGCTTGATGACCTCAAAGCTTTCTTCGGTACCAGGAGTTGCATTATCTCATGGTCTAAGGAATACAATATTTGACATAGGAAAAGCTTCGCAAAGATGAACACGATGAAACGATCTAATTGCTTCGCTTAGTTTGGTCCGCCCATCATATCATTCTCCCAATGATATGATCTCATTATCAATTGACAACTCATGTCTATGGTTAGGAAACCTTAACCATCATTGATCAATGAGCTAGTCCATAGAGGCGTACTAGGGACACGGTGTTGTTTACAAACCACACAAGTATTAAAGTTTCCGCTTAATACAATTCTAGCATGGAACATAAACTTTATCATGAACAAGAATTATAATAATAACATCTTTATTATTGCCTCTAGGGCATAATTCCAACAGAGGTGAGCTATGCTCATTCCAGATCGGGTTTGGTAGCTTTGTATGTCATGAGCTAGGCCAGTAAATATTAAATAGCAATCAGGTCCCTGAGTTAAAAGATAAAAAGCGATCGGATCCCTAGGAGGTCGCCGGTGGCGCTACCGCCGCGTGCCACCTCCACGCGCCGCCGCCATGATGCCGAGATTCTCCTTCCCTGCCGCCAGGAGGCCGAGCTCCGACTCGCCGCCGCCGCTAGGAGGCCGAGCCTCTGCTGCTCGGACGAGGCATGGAGAGGTGGTGGAGCGTGGACGAGGCATGAAGAGGCGATCGCCGGGAAGGGAGAGTTCGCCAGGGACAAAGAGAGTTTGCTGGGGACAAGGGAGGAAGATGAGAGGGCGCTGGGGCGGTGGAGCATTCACCGGGACAGGGAAGGGAGTGAGAGGAGGCTAGGACGGGGAAGGGAGAGGAGATGGCGCGGGGTCAAATGAGGGTGCGCGACCTCGACCCCTACCGGGCTAGAGAGGACACACGGGTGCACGTGGGATGGACTCAGGAGTTCCGGGGCCAACGGGTTGTTTTCTTATCATGTGGGCATAGTTCCATGCAGCCGACCCGATCTACCAAACAACAAAAGGTGGGTGAGATGAGATTTTCTGGGTTGCCTTGGCTACCAAACACACTCTATGTACTCGATCTAGAATTCGAGGAATCGTCTGACGCATGACAAGGAGGATCTTGATCCAAACCAGTCGTTGAGGAAGATCAAGGAAGAGTTGTATATGCTGGAGTTTCAGGGGAATATTTCTAAATCCCATCGGGCCAACTATGGAGCCACTCGATCCAGGTTGGATTAAAATCAATACTGTTGGTGTCATCAGTGAGCAAGAGATGAAGGGAGGAGGGGGAGGTGTTGCTTGATCACACCTATCCTTTTTTGGTGCTTGGAGTAAACCCTACGGGGAAGTCTCTGATCCGCTCTACGAGATGGTGTTATATTTGCCACCTTACGAGGTTACTCTCACATGATGATGGAGATGGATATCTTAGAGGTTGTAAACCTCTGAAATCCACAGTCTTAATGATCGGTCGACTGTGGTCAATTTTAAGTAAAGTTGAGGAGCTCGTTTCTAGTTTTAAATTTTTCTATTTTAACATGTTAGACGTTTTGCTAATAATTTGGCTCATATTTGTGCTAAGTTTAGGACTTTGGAAGTCACTAGTAGTTGGCTAGAGGATAGCCCAGATTTTCTTATAAACAGCGTGCGAGCTGATTGTACCGGCAGCTTATCAACAAAGCTCCCGAAATTCTAAAATTCAAAAAAAAAAAAAAGCTCCCGAAATTCTACGATTTTTTTTTCACCCGGTAGAGAGAGAAACAGAGACTCCAGCTCAAAGAAAGAAAAAAAACAGAGACTCGCGGGCGGCGGCGGCGACAGAGCAGAAGGATGGTGTTTGGTCGGAACAAGCCGGCTTCGTCCGCGGCGTCTCCGTCGTCGGCTGCGGCGGCCGCGTGCTCGGAGCTTCGAGCGGCGTACCACGAGTGCTTCGACCGGTGGTACGCGGAGAAGTTCGCCAAGGGTCAGTGGCAGAAGGACGACTGCGCCGGCCATTGGCACAAGTACCGCGCCTGCCTCGAGGTAAACCTAGTCCGTCCCTTGAATTCTCTCCCACATCCACCTCAATCTCGGTTCGCTTTCCTTGCGGCTTCAATTCGATCTCTGGTTCGCTATGCACGGTAGAGATCCCACAGTTGACCGCCTCGTTTCTTGGATCCCAAGATGTGATAGGATTGCCTGATTATGCCAGGGTTGCAGTTTAGCTTGGAATTGGTCTAGGGAGGTTTATGTTTTATGGCAAGATTTGGAACTGTTTGTGTAGAAAGGATCTTTGAGGGATATTGTCAATTATGTACTAGCTTCTTTAGTTGGGGTGGCTTAAGGTGGGTTTTCTCTGTAGAATCTGAAAATCATCACAGTGGAAACTTAAGGTTGCCATGCTGCATTGTTGCTTATGAGCTGGATTCGCGTTGGGCTGAAAGTTATGTTACATATTTGGGACCGGTGCTATTGTGTGCGTTGGCAAGCCTCATGTTGCAAATGTGGGTTGTGTGCTATCAATGGCAATTAGGAGCACCTACGGGGACCAGCGATGTTAGATTTTCAAGGAGAATGTTGTTTATTGCTATTCATCCTTCGACCTGAAAAGGCTAATCACCTAGAAAATGATGTTATTAACCTAGTATCATGTATTCTTGTTTACATAGTTGCAGAAATTGCAAGACCTAGTTAGATTCCTCTCATTTGCATCACAAAGTAGTTAATTGATATCACAGGGGAGCTTTGTCAGTTGAGACTTAAGAGTAACAAACAATGGGTTTTCCTGAAACTTTATGTTATAGCTGTTCCTTCTTTGCTTATTGCGGTCTGCTAAGCTGTTTACTGTCCAAGTATTGGTCATAGCTGGTGTAACGCTGACTGAGAATTTGAGGCTTGGTTGCTAGGCAGCCTCGTCGCTTAGTGAACACCAACCCATCCAAAGATCAGCCATTTCTTAGGAAAACTTGTCGTTTGCCAATTTCTGTTTCTGAAAGAACTCTGTCTAGTTCATGACTTAACCATGTGAATGTCCTCAGATAGGTGGTTATATCAGGTTCACAGCTTTGTGTTTTGTTTGAAGTGGTAATTTTCCATTACAGCGAGGGACAGAACCTTCTTAACACTTGTGTTATCTATTTTATTGTTCGAGCTGTTGTTATATGTTCGACAAAGTTCAGAAAAGTGCTAGGCGTTAATTCCTCATAGTTTTGCCCTGTCTCGCCTAAGCGCATGCCTAGGCGTGCATAAGCGCACACATAGCATGATTAAGGGTAGGTGTTTTGCTGTCACCTAGCGCATGCCTAGGCATGCATTTTGTAACCATAATATTTGTAGGGAACCAGAATAACTGTGTTCAGGATTTGACTTCAACAGAGTTGTCTTATACACGAAACCACTGTTGTTTGATTGTATTCATCACACATTGAGTTTAACATGCACCAATACCATCTTTCTTCAGTTCCACTTAAGCAATTCGTATTTTCTGCTTAGGTTTAGATCATATGTATTTTATGATGCTTCTTTCTTCTTACCTAACCACTGATCGTTCCTTGTTTTAATTGTTTCCAGGAACATCTCGAAGACAAGCATCTCAGGCAGATCCTATTGGAGTCGGAAACGTCCTCCTGTTATGCGCAGCTCGATCCTGATTCTTCATCAGGACAAGGTGCCACCTCTTCAAAATGATAGTCTAGGACTAACATCGTGGTCGATCTCTTTATGCTTGACCAAAACACGGAGACCCTTGATAGACTGAACCAAAACGTAGTTGTGTTTGGACGCATGTTATGTCCCTGGATCATGTTGAGTTCAGCACATGAGATTATTTTGTTAAATTTTCCGCGATCAAATTATACTGAAGCTTACAAAATATACTCGATCAATCGATGGTTTGTACATATTCAGAGATTCTGGTCCTGAAATTAGTAGAAAATAGGATCTACCGTATACTGTCGAGGTTCTAGGACACTTTCATGCCATGATGCCCTTGGGCCCAAAACTTCACTTTCTTCGTAGTGTTTTACTGTTTTGTAGCCACTCGATGCCATGATGCCTAATTTACATGTGATAATTTTGGTGCACTGATTGCACCAACAAGCTTTCGGTGGCGGTCTTCGTTGTTAAGCTTTGCTGAAATTGGTGACGTGCTGGAAGATCCATGAAAGATGGTAAAGTGATACTGAATGTTACATGTACTGAATGTTACATGTACTGAATGTTACGGATTCAGACTCTAGCGACAGCAGTGATTCATAATATGATGAAGATGGGAGCGTGAACAGTCTAACTCCGGCAGAGCGCGACGCCACGGTGCTGATTGCCTGTGCCATGGAGTCTCTGGAAAGGCAGGCAAGCGAGATCCAGGGCAAGGGAGAACGTGCTTGAGACGGAGAGGACGGCCATGCCCAGTGAGACGATACACCCTACGGTCTTCCAGAGTCTCCACATTGTTGATCAGTACAACAGGGCGAACTTGCTGCGCTGGCTTGGGCTCTTCCTCAAGGCAGGCTGACAACTACGGCATCAAGGAGCAGCATGATCATCGTCGTCAGATCTTCCAGGAAGACTTGGAGGAAGGGGTGTAGCAAGAATTAAATCAATAGATCAAACTGACACATGATGCGTTGTTCTTGATTCCTTTTTTCGGAAAGTAGTTGATATGTTCTCTGATACCTCAAAGAAGGGGTGTAAGCTATGTAATATGTGTGTTAAACATGATTGAATGCGTGAAATTATTTGATCGGTTATTTGATGACTACTGCATCTTGGAGCAAAAGCATTGTCATCATCAGAGCTTCCAACAAGACTTGGAGGCATTCAAGATAAAGTATGTTCAAGATGAAACAATTCAGCATATGTTCATCAGAGCTCTGTAATATGAATAAAAAAAATGTTGTTTTTGTGATCAAGATGAAACAATTCAGCATATGTTCATCTCTTGCCCTCTGGCGAGAATTGTTTAGCGAATTATTCATAATATAATATCCCTAACAAGTATAACTCAACTTTTTGGCAATTGGCTAAGAGGAGTCAATAAAAAAGATTAAGTACAAATACATGTAGGTGTATGTGCTTTACTTTGGGCCATATCAAATACAAAAATAATTATATCATTGACAATGCAAGATCTTCATCTTTTATGCAGGTTATCCCAATGGCTATTCATTGGATCCGTACGTGGTCATATCTACAAACAACGGAAAAGCAACACGATCTGGATTCTGGGTGTAACCGGCTAGAGAGAAGGTTGCACGAGATTTCTACAACCAGTTCGATTGGTGTTTTGATCATAAAATAGCATGTTGATGCATAATCATTCTTTGTTGTCCTCTTTGTTCTGTTGGCTAGTTCATGTTTCCACTCTTTGTGACCCGTGAGGTCAGGATGTTATAATAAACGACTCTTAATAAAGTAATAAAAGGGTTGTATGCACTGATCGGTGCAGAGGCCGGGGCGTGTTCCCCCATTTCGAAAAAAAAAGTTTACTACCTAAATTTACCGTATCATACCACTTTACGTTTTCGGAACACAAAACTACCAGATTTTGGTCCGTTCTTTGCAATTCGATCTAAACCGCGTTTGAGAGCGTTTTGACACTGTTTCTGACCAGCGACCCGCTTTGTCGGTATGACGTGGACAACGCCGCTCACGGCCGTTAACGTCTGTTAACTCGTTGTTCGAATTTAGGGTTCGATTCGCCGTCTGAACCTCCCTCGTGCTCGCCTCTCCCGTCTGAACCACTCCCGGCGATGGCGGCGGTGAATCTGGCGGCGACATGACCCAGCGACGGTGATCGCTGATTCAATCGACGGCTCCCAGTTCTCCTCCTCGTCCCGACAAGTCGGTGGCGGTGACACCGGCCCTCGCCGGATCACAGAGCGGCTGCCTTCTCCAAGGCCGTCCTCGCATCGCCGCGTCGAACACCACGGTGGGGATCATCTATTGGCGGTATTGAGTAAGTATTCCTTTCTCTCGCCCATACTCTCTGTAAATTTTCTTGTCCTAGCTAGATCTGAATTATAGGTGGTTAATCTAGTATGCATAATACGCTTTATTTTATGTAGTCCGGATGATGAAATTTGGGAGGTTAGGTTCAATTTTCCCGGGAGGATAATCTAGAAAGAACGATGGCAGGTGGATATAACTGTCTTGAACCTCAGTATGCACTGATAGAAGGCCATGGGTTTGGTATTAGAGATAACATTTATTATGTTAGAGAAGAAGGAAAAGGCAAGGAAGGGATGGAGGTAGTAGACAACATGGCAAAGGTTGACCAGATGCTTGAACAATATGAGAATGAGCAGGTTCTTAAGCTCACAGTAATCAAGGATAAATGTGCATGGCCAGTTGGACTGAACAGTGCAGAAGTACAACCTCCTTCTCAAATTGAAGAACCAATTTTGTTCTCAGTGGACACTGATGGAGTGACCTACATTTCAGAAGAAAATCTTGGAGATGAAGAAACTTTTTTTCCTGTGGCTGTTGACTTCTCTGATGTGTTATATCTTGGAACACAGCAGAGCTGCAACATGAAGAAGGGAAAGGAAGTAATTCCATATGAGGAGAATTCTTCTGATGAACTGGAGAACATACAGGACATACAGGATTTGATGAATAAGAAGAAGGAAAAGGAGGGAACACATGATGATCCAGAGAGACTTGCAGTACTAGAGAAGTTGAAGCAATTGAAGAAGCAAAGAGAGGATCCTTTTATGCACATAGAAGGAGACACAGAAGTGGAGGAGATATTCTCAGAAGATGAAGAATCAGAGGCGAGCCGTTTCGAACCATTGTCAAGAGAAAGGCAATCAGGCGGGGCCAACTAGCAGCTCACACCATGAGCCTTTAGTTGAAGAAATGTATTATTTCATGCCTTCAGAGATGAGGATGACCACAGTGATATAGGAGATAGTGATGATGATGGTTTTGTGAAGAAATTTAAGCTAGCCACGGTAGTAAGAGAAAGTCAAGAAGCCAAAGAAAAGAGTTTGGTATGATGAGACAAGGGTGACCCACATGAACAATTTGCATTGAAGTTGTGCTTCAAGGATGTTTACCAATTCAGAGGGCTCTTAGGACTTATCACATAGCCCAACTAAGAAATTTTAAATCTTGGAGAAATGACAGTGAGAGGATTATAGTCCATTGCAGTGAGAGGGACACAACTGGTTGCCCATTCTACTTGACAGCCTCATCTATTGCCCATGAGAAAACATTTTGCATTAGGAAAATGAGAGGAATGCACACTTGTATTGCCCATGGTGAGAACACTAAAGTCACTATTGATTGGGTTGCTAAGCAATCTGAGCAGGCAATGAGGATTGACCCCAACACATGTGTTGATACTTTAATAGATAATGCTAAGCTAAAGTTTGGAGTAGAAATTCCTAGATCTAAAGCCTATAGGGCAAGAAAGAAGGCATTTGCAGTGGTCATGGGTGATCAAAAGGCCCAGTATACTAGGATCAGAGATTATCTGCAGGCAGTCATTGACAGTAATCCAGGGAGCAGGTGCATTGTGACTACTAGGCAACTAGTAGAGCACCCAAGCAGCAATCCAAGGTTCCATGGTTTATTTGTGTGCCTCAATGCTTCAAAGGAGGGCTTCCTAAATGGATGCAGACCATTCATAGGGCTAGATGGATGTTTTATCAAGTTGACCACTGGGCAACAGATACTTGCTGCAACTGGGAGAGATGGAAACAACAACATCTTTCCCATTGCCTTTGGTGTTGTTGACAAGGAGGATTATGCTAGTTGGACTTGGTTTCTCACTGAGTTGAGGTATTGCATTGGGGAGTCAGGGCAGTTTGGCCATTACACTATCATTTCTGACAGACAAAAGGTAAATGTCCATTATACTAGACTTTCTATGAATTACTATCTTAGTCACATATCATTCTTTTGCTATATATGGATACTAACTTGTACAATTCTCTTGCAAAATGCTAATCAGGGACTACTCAAAGCAATTACCAGAGTGTTTCCACATTCCCCTCAAAGATTCTGTCTGAGGCACATATATGCTAATTTCCAGGCAGCTGGCTTTAGAGGACCAGAATTGAAGAAAATAATGTTTGCTGCCAGTTACTCTTACACCAAAAATGGTTTTGAGCTTGCAATGGAAACTCTGAAGGCAGAATGTGAGGATGGATATAATTGGATGATGCAAATTCCTGTTGAAACTTGGGCCAGGTATGCCTTTGACACTAACTGCAAGACAAATTTGGTAGTTAATAATCTCAGTGAAGTGTTCAACAAAATGATTCTAGATGTTAGGAACAAGCCTATTCAAACAATGCTAGAAGGAATTAGGAACAAGATCATGGTAAAGAATAGAGGAATAAGATCTAAGGTTGGCAACACAAGGTGGGAGATCACACCTCACTATTCTGAGAAACTAGAAGAGGAAAAAAAGTTTTCTAGGCACTGCAATGCTAAGAATTCAGATGTTGGACTGTGGCAAGTTTCTAGTTCAAAGAGAAACTTGACAGTTAACTTGATAGCACAGACATGTTCTTGCAGAAAATGGGATGTGACAGTATTCCTTAGACCATCTTTGTCTGCAATCATGAAAGTGAAGCAGCACCCAGAAGATTATGTAAATGGCTTTTTCAAAAAACCAATGTACAAGCTAGCATACTCTGGTGTAGTCTATCCTGTTCCTGGACCAGAAGATTGGACAAAAACAGATACACAGGACATAGAACCTCCTATTTTCGTGGAAAAGCACAGGAGAAAGCAAACAGTTAGGAGGAAGAGTGCATTTGAGGTTCCAGTCCTAGAGACAGTTCTAGGATGGGTACTATCACTTGTAGTAAGCTGTAGTAGGGCATAGGTACACCTCCTGCCATGTTGCCTTGAGGCCTGAGCTACGAGATAAGGAAAGAGCAACACAAGGTACACCTCCGCCTTTTGCATTGCATTGATGCCTAATATTATTTTCTCTGAGCCTAAATTATGCAACCATGACATATGCAAAGCTAACAAACATGACTATGGTGAGGAAGGCTCGAACTACACCTACAAAGCACCAAGAGCATCAGTTGGGCCTTTGCACCAAATCCTCCTGCAAAGCACCAAGAACTTGGTGGGCCATCTGTGACTCCTCCAACAGATCTGCAAGGCCAAGAGCAACTGCTGCCAGAAAGGGCAAGGCAGGTTTCATTGCACCAAGAACATGCTCCAGAACTTCTAGGCCAGCAAGGTCGATCAAACCCACTCGTAAGGTAAGAGAATACCGAGTGCGTGGGATTGACAACATGACGATTGAAGACCAAGAAGATTATGTGATGCCTGTGTGCACATGACTGTTGAGTGCCAGTGGGTTCTGTCTTATAAAACTATTTGTGTTAAACTGTTTGTGCACATGACTGTTTGTGCCTGTGTGCACATGCCAGTGGATTATGTGATGCCTATGTGCACATTACTGTTTGTGCTAAACCTATGTTTGTGTAAAACTATGATGTGCTTAACTATGTGCATTGAGTTTGTGCTAAACCTATGTTTGTGTAAAACTATGATGTGCTGAACTATGTGCATTGAGTTTGTGCTAAACCTATGTTTGTGTTAAACTAGATTTTCTGAACAAACTATGTTGGTTCTGTGCTCTAGATCATATGGGTGTTGAACACACTATGATCTTGATGAAAAGCACTATAGATAAGGAAAGAGCCATTTATTAATGGTTCAACACAATAATCTTAGTGGCAGAATTTAACAATCCATTTAACATCAGGAGATGGACATTGTTCATAACATAATGGTTCAACATTACAGGACATAGTTCAAATGGTTCAACACATCACAAGCACTACCACACCAAACACAATGGTTCAATACATGACATACAAACAATGGTTCAATACATCACATACACATAATAGCACTAAACATTTCATGGCTCATCACATATGGCCTTAATCATGTTGAGCTTTTCCTTGGTTGCAAGATTGGCTTTGAAAAGATCATGAAGAGAATATTCTAACTTTTTCTTCTCCTCCTTCAAAATGCCTTTTTCATCTTCCCAACTCCTTTCCCTACTCTTCATAATCTCTGCTTGTGTGTTCCTAACATTCTTCAGCTCTTCCAACTCATTCTTAAGAAACCCCACTTCTTTCTTCAGCATGTTCCTTTCCTTCACCACCTCCAAAAAATCATCTTGATCTTTCTCTTTCTCTTTTTCCTTCTCCTTGTTCATGGCCTTCCAGTTTTGATCCAACACCTTAGCCTCAGTATTGTCCATAAATTTCTTTATGTCAGCTAAGAGACTTGAATGTTTCTTCTCAAGCTTCTCCTTCTCTTCAGCCATTTCTTTTAACATCATTGTACTCTCATACCTCTCATCAATTCTTGCTGATTTGCAAGTATTGTACATTTCCCAGAGTCTGAGAAGAGCATTTTGCAAAGTCTCAGGCCACTCTTCATCTACCCATGACTGGAACCCACAGTTCTCTACTTCCTGAGAACAAAGCATACCACTCTAATTAATATATTTGCATCAGATCAATAAAGCAACAAAGCAGGCCATTTTGGTCTCTACTAAAGAAATTTCAGCAAGCCATTGATCTCTAATTAATAATCTAACATGAGAAATGAAAACAAAGCAGGTAATTGGTCTCTAATTAACAAATTTGCATCAGATCAATAAAGCAATAAAGCAGGCCATTTTGATCTCTAATAAACAAAGCAGGTCATTGGTCTCTAATTAACAATCACTCTAACTAAATATATACAATGTGACCAAGAGAGGAACTGTCAAAACACACAATCTGGATCGGGTATCAAATCAAGCACAAATATTTACTAAGGTGCATACAACTTACATTCACAACTGGACATAAGTAGAATTTGCGACGATTATACATCCTTCAAACGCAACACACTTGCGCGGCTCCTTCTTGTGCACACGACAGAGCTCAGGGCACCCAACAGCAATGCCATCAAATGTTGGATCATCGACGGTGCAAGGGGCAAAGTCCAGGGCGGTACATTCCTAAATAGAGATCGGGGGCAGTCCAGTGCGAGTTTAAGAGCTAAATCGATGAAAAGTAGCAAAAAAAACAACCCTAGATCGGATATCGGGGGAAGCACAGGAACAGGGAGCTTACCGGTAGGCGGGAGGACGAGGAAGAACCTTCATCCCAACTGGGCATTGCAACGGCGGCGACGGAGGGACGAGAAATGGGTGGCGGCGGCGGAGGGACGACGGCGGCGGCGCGCAAGCTATGGTGGCGGTGGGGGGAGAAATTGGACTGACGCGGCCCTGGTGCCACCCGTGCGGCCGTTAACGGCCGTGAGCGGGCGTTGTCCACGTCATACCGACAGGTGGGGTCGGCTGGTCAGAAACAGTGTCAAAACGCTCTCAAACGCGGTTTAGATCGAATTGCAAAGAACGGACCAAAATCTGGTAGTTTTGTGTTCCGAAAACGTAAAGTGGTATGATACGGTAAATTTAGGTAGTAAACTGGTAGTTTTATGCTATAAACTCGTGTCATCTATTTAATTGTTCGATCTGTTGTTATATGTTCAACAAAGTTCAGAAAAGTGCTAGGCGTTAATTCCTCATAGTTTTGCCTCTGTCTAGCGCCTGTCTCGCCTAAGCGCACACATAGCATGATTACGGGTAGGTGTTTTGCTGTCACATAGCGCATGCCTAGGCATGCATTTTGTGACCATAATATTGTAGGAAACCAGAATAACTGTGTTCAGGATTTGACTTCAACAGAGTTGTCTTATACACGAAACCACTGTTGTTTGATTGTATTCATCACACATTGAGTTTAACATGCACCAATACAATCTTTCTTCAGTTCCACTTAAGCAATTCGTCTTTTTTTGCTTAGGTTTACATCATATGTATTTTATGATGCTTCTTTCTGCTTACCTAACCACTAATTGTTCCTTGTTTTAATTGTTTCCAGGAACATCTCGAAGACAAGCATCTCAGGCAGATCCTATTGGAGTCGGAAACATCCTCCTGTTATGCGCAGCTTGATCCTGATTCTTCATCAGGACAAGGTGCCACCTCTCCAAAATGACAGTCTAGGACTGACATCGTGGTCGATCTCTTTATACTTGACCAAAACTCGGAGACCCTTGGTAGACTGAACCAAAACGTAGTTGTGTTTGGACGCATGTTATGTCCCTGGATCATGTTGAGTTCAGCACATGAGATTATTTTGTTAAATTTTCCGCGATCAAATTATACTGAAGCTTACAAAATACATGTGCTTCTATATACTTGATCAATCGATGGTTTGTAAATATTCAGAGATTCTGGTCCTGAAATTAGTAGAATAGGATCTACCGTATACTGTCGAGGTTCTAGGACACTTTCATGCCATGATGCCCTTGGGCCCAAAACTTCACTTTCTTCGTAGTGTTTTACTGTTTTGTAGCCACTCGATGCCATGATGCCTAATTTACAGGTGATAATTTTGGTGCACTGATTTCACCAACAAGCTTTCGGTGATGGTCTTCGTTGTTAAGCTTTGCTGAAATTGGTGACGTGCTGGAAGATCCATGAAAGATGGCTTAGTGATACTGAATGTTACATGTACTGAATGTTACGTATTCAGACTCTAGCGACAGCAGTGATTCATAATATGATGAAGATGGGAGCGTCAACAGTCCAACTCCAGCAGAGTGTGACACCACGCTGCTGATTGCCTGTACCAAGGAGTCTCTGGAAAGGCAGGCAGCGAGATGCAGGGCAAGGGAGAACATGCTTGAGACGGAGAGGACGGTCATGACCAGCGAGACGATAACACCCGGATGGTCTTCCGGAGTCTCCACATTGTTGATCAGTACAACAGGGCGAACTTGCTGCACTGGCTTGGGCTCTTCCTCAAGACTGACAACTACGGCCTCGAGGAGCAGCAGGATCATCGTCGTCAGATCTTCCAGGGAGGGGTGTAGCAAGGATTAAATCAATAGATCATACTGACACATGATGCATTGTTCTTGATTACTTTTTTCGAGAAGTAGTTGATATGTTCTCTTTCTCTGATACCTCAAAGAAGGCGTGTAAGCTCTGTAATATGTATGTTAAACGTGATTGAATGCATGAAATTATTTGATCGATTATTTGACAACTACTGCATCGTGGTCATGGAGTAGCATTGTCATCATCAGAGCTTCCAACAAGACTTGGAGGCATTCAAGGTGCTACAATGTGTTCTTGATTCCTCAAATAAAAGAAGGCGTGCAATCTTTGTAAAGATGTACAGTATGCTGAAATGTGTTTGAAGTGGCACCCTTGGAGATGCCTTTATATCTCGAAAACTAGTTGAGATGAGCCCGGGTTTACCTACCTCGGTTGCCACCTGTTCGCATGCATTTACAATTTATGGCATAAACGCCTCCTGTCCAATAATTCTACTGCCCAAATTGACTGTGGAGTCAACAGAAGTTCTCCTGGAGTTTTCCCACTAGAATATCCTATTCTCTCGTTGATACCGAAAGGCGCTTAGTGCTTTTAAATATTAAATAAACCCTTTTCATAAAGATGGTTTGTATGAGTAAACTAAACAATGGGCATCTGCATATATTAGACAAAAGAATGAACTGATAGATCCAACAATGGTATATTCCCTGGCTTTAATTCTAATCTTATGATCACGGAAAGCATGATACGACGATGTGGAAGCCCCTGTTATATTTGTCAAATTAGGTAGGATTCGACGCTGATTAACTATATAAACGAATCACATTCAACAAAAGCAACACAAAATGGATTATCATGAATATGATGTCGTTTTCTTTTCTATACGGAGTACATGCCATCACGCGCCACATAAGAAAATTGAAATTCAATACAAACACAACACGAACCACACAAATGTGAAGTAAATATTTGGAAGTTCTTGAGTGCGTAATTAAGTATCATAGAGTATTACATGACCTATTCTTGTTGCTCTCACGCCACGATGGTAAACAAATCCATATTGCGGCTCACTCGCTCTTTGAAGGGCTGAAACAGCAAAGGGCGCGCAAAATGCGCTTCAGAACATCGCCGCGGCGGTGGCGACAGCAACGTGACGGGTCCTTCTTACTGTTGACGCCACCTTTGTCACCGGAGGTGACAGCCTCCATATGTGTGGCTGGACTGTTAATATGACGAAGTGCTCGGTAGTTATATCTCCTCCAAGGGTGATGAGTGTGAGCTTATATAAGGGTCCAGAGTAGCCGATGGGTGGTTAGAAATGCAATCGCCTACCGAACAAATGCAGCAGGAACATAGTTAAACAGATATATAGTGCACTTTCGGTCAGGAGTGAGCACTAATTAATTGTGCATTATGCATAACCAAAGTTGAAACTCCCATACGAAGATATAGATGGATCTAACTGAGGATCGAGGTATGTATCTGTACCAAACATGTGGTTCTGCAATCGGGCCGAGGTGTGAGGAGATTACACAGCATCTAATCTTCTTGTCAGAGGCCATTACGGTGGCATCTAATCTGGGCTTTAGTCGCTGTATGCGTAAAGGCGTATTAACTTAACGATTCTCGTGATTGCGGTATCTGAAGTAGAGCATCAGCTGTTCAAATGGCCGGCCAGCTTCCACCCTACGAGAACATGTTGGATTGGTGGCTCCATCGTTTTCGATGGATGGTCTAAAAGTTCCTCCTGTTGTTTTTCAGACTTGGAATTGTCTTGCTTGACGCTGATCTTCATTTTGAGATTATTCATGGATTGTTCAGGTCGCACTTTTCGGCAGAAAGTGTGATCCAAATGATCTGGAGAAAACGAGAGGCAGTACGTGGTTTTGCAGAAAGAACATTTGGAAGACCCATGGTTGACCCTGACCAAGTCTACCAAGAACGGACATATAGATAGGTACAGAAGGTAAGCGTTGGATATCTCGTTCAGTCCGTATATCACAGCTCACAAGCCTACAATGGTGCACTGTTTGAGTTTAGTGCCGGTTAACGAATGTAGAGATCGATTACGTCGAAAGAGCCTCCTGGCCCTTTGAGTTGAAATGATGTGTAACAAGGAAATCGTTAGATTGGCAGTCTCTAGAGTTTACAAATGCAGTAATAATAGTAATATGTTCTTAGATTAATTATCGGAACAAATTCGCTAACCAGTGCGCTCTTTGATTTGAATTCCACTGGCTCGAAAGCCAGCTGCATTAAACAGTGTTTTTGATTGCAGCTAAAGAAAACAGTGTTTGATTGCATCGTACCAACCATTTCTTGCAGAACTCATCGACACAATTTGTGGAGGTTGAGTATATGCTACGTTTGTTCCAAAATATTAGTCTTTTTAGTTATAAAGGTTTGATCCTCTCACGAGTCATCTCGTCCAAGGCGACTCGGGGAGGGAGGGTGGGGGAGGATAGCCGTCCCAGCCGCCTCCTCCTTCCCGTTTTCGCATCCCATCGCCGCCTCCCGAGGCCCCCAATGTACGCGTGGATGCCCATGAAGGGAGCGAATGCTCCTAGGTCAAACATAGTGGATTTGATCTCTCAACCATGCACGCTCCTCTTCTCCATGTGTTCTAGCCAGGTGGTGGCGAGGAGGCTAGCCTCGCCTAAGGTGGATCGAAAGAAGCTACGAAATTCGATCCCATGGAGGTGGGTGATGATCTTGTTTTGTTGCCTCATGGTGCCGGCTGAGCGGTCCTTAGACTAATTGTTCGCGTTGAATCTCCGCGCGCTCCTACCTGTTGAGCCTTTTTCATCAGTGATGTCACATCAATGCCAATATTTTTTTTTCAGATCTTGAATCACTGAAATCAATTATGAAAGATATTGGTTTCAATAGTATCTTACGTTAACACTAAATGTGCTTAATCAAATGGTACAAATCAATTATGAACTATGTCTAAGTGAAGCTGTTTTGGATTGTAGAAAAATGACCGGCAACACCAATTTTAACGTAGCCCCTCTGCTTGAGAAACAAAAGTTAACTACGAATTGCGGTAATTACGCGGATTGGTCCACCCCCGAGAATTATTCTAAGAACTCTCTAGATCCTTCTCCCTAGCCACCCAAACTCTTTAATATTTGAGGATCTAGGAGAGGTGACTTAGATCTACATCTCCATCGAAGGAAATTCGATTTTCCCTTGCAATCCTTTGTGGATCTCGTTACTCTTGGATTCTTAGAATTCTAGATGGAAGTGGCCATCTATAAAGCTAGGACTTACTATTGTAAAGCTCCATGGACTTTTTGGGCACCTCCAAGTTGTTGTGGCGAGCTTGCCCCGACCTTATTGTCAAGTGTTGGTCACCGCCTTCAAGGCCACTCCTTAGTGGATTATGTGCCTGCCTTGGTGGCGCGTCCACGAGAGAATAGGATGTAACATAGCAGAGACTCGAAATGGGTATAACAAAGATGTGTTCATTGCATTCATGCATATAAAATCCAAGAAAATTAAAAAAATGATAGAAGTTGTCAAAGTGATTAAAGTTTCACTTAAGTTGATGATTTAAGACTAGCTCATCAAGATGAGTGATTAAACTTTGAAATAATCTTTGGTAAACTTTTATGTTAGGAAGGGTATATGTAAGACTCAACACACAATACATCTATAAGAAACAAATAATAACTTGCTGCTTAACTCGTCTTCTCTAAATTTTCAATTAACACAAGTGCTGAATAATTCTTAAGCACATGACCAATCCACAAAAACAAGATATTTTCTATTCTCATATTACTCTAATTCATTGTATCCTATCTTATCCCGATCTTCCAAATCCATCCAAATTATAATCATTCCCAACACCTTTTTACAGAAATGTAAAAACCATAAGGTCTTAAGTGCATAATAGTCATGCATAATTAGGCCACTCATAACTTAATAAATATGTGGAATCTAATAAATCTAATCCCATTTACATTCCCTCAAATAGATAAAACTATTTGAAGAAAATTAACTATGAGAGTTTTGCAACTCAAATAATCATGCCTTGGTGAAATCAAAACAATTAGAACTAAAGTCATCTTTGGGTCTTATTTGATAATCCATATTATTAATTAAATTTTCACTTAATTAATAAATTAAGTTTTCACTTAATTAATAAGGCCTAAAATGAATATTCCACATTTGCAATTTAAGGTTAACTTAAATATGCAAATCAGCCCACATACCCAAATCATCCCAAAGCCCATCTAGTGACAAATGCCACTTGTCATAATTCAGAATAAAGATTTTAAGTGGATAACCATGCCACCTAGGTACCTTGGACACCAAGTGAATGGTTTCGCGGCATAGTAAATCAAAATTTTCTACGGATGCGAACAGAGGGAAAGCCAAGATCTAATCTAGGAGATGCAATCAACGAGAGAGATTGGATTAGATCTTCATACCCTTGAAGATTCATGCAGTGAGCGTTCGTCGGGCGTGGGTGATGTAGTCGTACTCGCTTCTCCTCCTCGCGATCCGATCCGATCTAGCACCACAAGTGGCGGTGCCTCGTGAGATGCACACGCAGCACCTCGGCGTCTCCTCCTTCCTCGGACCAGCGTATGGTGGAGAGATAGATTGGATCTACAACACGACGGCGTGGTGTATATGGTGGAGAATTTCTGCAGGCTTCGCCTACAAGCGATCGGGAGGAGAGGAAGGTAGCAAGGCTAGGGATGGAGGAAGGTGTGTGGGGGAGCGCACCACCCTATATATAGAGGGGTGACCAACCCTCCTCCAAGCCTATCTCTAGTTTAAACAATTTAAACTCCCCTTATCTAGAAATCCTATCTCTAGTTTAAACGATTTAAACTCTCCCTTATCTAGAAATTCTATCCCGAGATTTAAACGAGTCAAATCTCTCTAGAATCATTTTGGGCCCTATGGGGCCTTGTGCCCCGGCCCAATGCGACAGGACACTCCCTCATAGGCCCATGCCCCTCCGGAAGGTGGGGCCATGTTGGTCCCCTTAGGAAGGTTCTAGAATCTTAGGTACAATACCGATTAACTTGGAACAATTCGAACTCCAAAAACTGCTTTGCCTTATATGAATCTTATTCTCGGACCATTCGGAACCTCTCGTGATATCCGGATCCCATCCGAGACTCGAACAAAAATTCATAAACCAATTATCCAATCTATCCTAGCGTCGAGATACGTTAAGTGTGTGACCTGCGGGTTCGAGAATATGCGGACATGATCTTCTATCAATAATCAACAGCGGTGCAGGCACCCATATTGACTCCCACACATTCATCGATGATCATATCGGATGAACCACGATGCCAGATTCAATCAATCCCATATATATATTCCCTTTCTCGCGATATTTTACTTGCGAGATTCGATCGTCGATCTTGTCATACCTAGTTCAATCTCGTTCACGCAAGTACTTTACTGTTCGTAATCCGATATCACTTTGTGATTAACTCCTTAACCACATGCTTGCAAGCGGTGTTGATATCGATTCGAGTGGGCGAAGTATATCTCTCCGACTTGGGAGGACAAATTCCATCTCGATACATACAACCCATGAGATACTTTCCGATCACCGAGACACCTTTATGATCACCCTCTCATAGGATGACGTTTGATGACCTCAAAGCTTTCTTCCGATACCGGGAGTTGCATTATCTCATGGTCTAAGGAATACAATATTTGACATAGGAAAAGCTTCGCAAAAGACGAACACGATGACACGATCTAATTGCTCGCTTTGTTTGGGTCTATACACCATATCATTCTCCCAATGATATGATCTCATTATCAATTGACAACTCATGTCTATGGTTAGGAAACCTTAACCATCATTGATCAATGAGCTAGTCCATAGAGGCGTACTAGGGACACGGTGTTGTTCACAAACCACACAAGTATTAAAGTTTCCGCTTAATACAATTCTAGCATGGAATATAAACTTTATCATGAACAAGAATTATAATAATAACATCTTTATTATTGCCTCTAGGGCATAATTCCAACAGTCTCCCACTTGCACTAGAGTCAATAATCTAATTTACATTTGGCAACAATCTCACACCCATGGCACTGAGGTGTTGATCATGTTTTACACGTGGAAGAGGTTTAGTCAATGGATCTGCGACATTCAGATCCGTATGTACTTTGCTAATCTTCAGATCTCCATCTGCTATATAATCTCGGATTATATGAAACTTGCGGTTGATATGCTTGGTCTTTGGATGATATCTTGGTTCCTTAGCGAGTGCTATGGCGCCAGTGTTGTCAAACAATATCTCCAGTGGGTCCAATGCACTTGGAACCACGCCAAGCTCAGTGATGAAGTTTCTGATCCAAACTCCTTCACTTGACGTTTCTGCAGCAGCCATGTATTCCGCTTCTACTGTAGATCCCGCGATCACGCTTTGCTTGCAGCTTCTCCAGCTCACAGCCTCCATTCAAAATATAAACATATCCGTCTCGAGATTTAGAATCATCCTTGTCGTGTCGAAACTAGCATCGACGTAACCTTTACGACAAGTGTCATCACCCCCATAGACTAAGAACATTTCTTTAGTTCTATTTAGGTACTTTAGGATGTTCTTCACGGCTGTCCAAAGGTTCCACTCGGATCACTTTGATATCTCGTCAAACTAAGAGCATTGGACACATCCGGTCTAGTACACAAGATGGCATACATGATGGAACCTATGGCCGAGGCATAAGGCACTTTGCTCATAGCTTCCTTATCATTTCATCAGCTGGACACCGAGCCTTGCTCAATATCTTACCCGACAACATAGGCCTTGAACCTTTCTTTGCCTTATCCATTACGAACCTTTTGAACTTTGTCTAAGTATGTACCGCTTAAAGCTATCGGCCTTTTGTCTATCTCTATAGATCTTGATGCCCAATATATAAGCAGCTTCACCTAGGTCTTTCATTGAAAAACACTTGTTCAAATAACTCTTCACATCGTTAAGCATGTTGATGTCATTTCGATAATCAATATGTCATCCACATATACCGTAAGCGTCACCGAGCTCCCACTCACTTTCTTGTAGATGCAAGCTCAGTAGCAATTTGGAACAAATCCAAAGCTCTTGATCACTTGATCAAAACGAAGGTTCCAACTCCGAGATGCTTGCTTGATCCATAAATGGAACGCTGAAGTTTGCATACTTTACTAGCATCCTTAGGATCGACAAAACCTTGAGTTGCATCATATACAACTCTTCATCAATGTTGCCATTGAGGAAAGCGATCTTGACATCCATCCGCCATATTTCATAATCATGAAACGCAGCAATTGCTAATAAAATCCGAATGGACTTAAACATCGCCACGGAGAGAAAGTCTCATCGTAGTTAACACCTTGAACTTGTCGAAAACCTTTTGCGACAAGTGCTTTATAGATGGTAACATTACCATCCGCGTCCGCTTTTCTTCTTGAAAATCCATTTGCACTCAACGCCTTTCGGTGCTAGGAGGGTCCACCAAAGTCCATACTTGGTTTTCGCTCATGGATCCCAATTGATTTCATGGCTTCCACCATTTCTCGAGTCCGGGCTCATCATCGCTTCCTCATAGTTCGAGGTTCACCGCCTTCTTCTACCAACAAGACCAAGACAGGTTGCCGTACCACTCGGAGGGGCACGCGACCTTGTCGACTCGACGTTCAAAGCAAGATCGTCTCAAACTTCATGATCCTTGTCATTAGCTTCCTCTATTGTTGGTGCGGTGACTTGGAACAATTTCAGTGTCCGCGCTACTCTCCAATTCAAGAGAAGGTTCAATAACCTCGTCTAGCTCTACTTTCCTCCCACTCACTTCTTCCGAGAGAAACTCCTTCTCAAGAAAGGAACCGTTTCATGACAAACACTTTGCCTTCGGTTCTGCGGATAGAAGGTATACCCAATAGTTTCCTTAGGGTATCCTATGAAGACGCATTTCTCGCTTTGGGTTCGAGCTTGTCGGCATCAACTTCTTGACGTAAGCTCAGATCCCCAAACCTTAAGAAACGACAACTTAGGTTTAGCACCAAACCACAGTTCATACGGTGTCGTCTCAACGGATTTAGATGGAGCCCTATTTAAAGTGAATGCAGCGGTTTCTAATGCATAACCCCAAAATGATAACGGCAAATCAAGAAGAGACATCATCGATCGGACCATATCTAATAGGGTTCGATTCCGCTGCTCGACACACCATTGCTGGTGTTCGGTGTATGGAGTTGTGAAACGATTCCACTTGCATTAAGATGCGTGAGAAAATCATAACTCAAATATTCACCTCCACGATCGGATCGTAGAAACTTAATCTTTCGTTATGATGGTTCTCCACTTCATTCGAAATTCTTTGAACTTTTCAAACGTTTGATTTATGTTTCATTAAATAGATATACCCATATCTACTTAAGTCATCGGTAAAAGTGAGGAAATAGCGATATCCACCGCGAAACACTCATCGGTCCGCATATATCGGTATGTATGATTTCCAACAAGTCCGTTGCTCGCTCCATCATACCGAGAACGGGTTTTGATCATCTTGCCCATGAGGCATGGTTCGCATGTGTCAAATGATTCAAAATCAAGAGACTCCAAAATTCCATCGAATGGAGTTTCTTCATGCGCTTTACACCAATATGACCTAGACGCGATTGCCACAAATAAGTAGTATTATCACTATCTACTTTGCATCTCTTAGCCTCAATGTTATGGATGTGTGTTTCATCCCTTTCGAGATTTAGAAGAAATAAACCATTCACAAGAGGTGCATGACCATAAAAGATGTTACTCATATAAATAGAACAACCATTATTCTCCGATTTAAATGAATAACCGTCTTGCAATAAACATGATCCGAAATAATGTTCATGCTCAACGCAGCACATAATAACATTTATTAAGGTTTAAAACTAATCCGAAGGTAAAACTAAGGAGAGCGTCGACGGCCATCACATCAACTCTTGATCCGCTGCAACGCGCATCGTCACCTCATCCCTCGCAAGCCGCCGTCTATTCCGTAGCTCTGTTTGAGTTACAAATATTAGCAACCGAACCGTATCAAATACCTGTGCACTACAACGAGGGCTAGTAAGGAAAACATCAATAACATGTATATCAAATATACCTTTGATGGTGCCACTTCTTGTCCGCTAAGTACTTGGACGATGCGCCAAAGGACCCTGTCCTTGCAATAGAAGCACTCTGGTCCCGGCTTAGGACCGCACTGAGCTTCTTCTCGGAGGCATTGCGCTTGCCGCCCTTCTTGAAGGGCTTCTTTGCTCCCTTACCTTTCTTAAAGGAGGGCTTGTTGACCATCAACACATGATTATCCTTCTTGATGTCCACTTCGCAGCCTTGACTGCGAAGAGCTCGTGATCGATCAGTGGAACCAATCGATTATGAGTCACTACAAAACTTTTGTAGCCGGGAGGAGTGATTGCAGAACCTGTCAATCTTGAGCTCCTCGAATTGTGCATTCCAGTTGCTCAAAGGCTGAGTGTAGCCCGACATCTTTATGGCGTGCTCACTAACGGAACTCCCTTCCTCCATCTTGCGCTTAAAGAACTTCTCGAGATCTCATATCTCTCGAGCGGGCTTGAGTGCAAAACATGGTTTTCACTCCTCGAGAATCTCAAAGGGCCCGGATAGGTTTCAAAACGATTTTGAAGCTCGGTTCCATAGCAAACAACATGGTGCTCTTAATCACACCATAATCATCTTTATGCTTGATCGACAGACTTTTCTCATCAGCCGCGTAGCTTGCAGGGGGGTCACCTAACGCTTTACCAAGGACATAGTCCTTTTGTCCGCAGCAGAATGATTCTTAGATTGCGAACCAATTGGTGAAGTTAGACCCATTGTTCCTAAGCTTTTCTTTCTCAAAGAAAACGTTGAAGTTGAAGTTGGATTTGGCCATGTGATCTACGATTTGCAAGTACAATTTAGACTATGTTCATGATAAATAGTTCAACTTAATCAAATTACTAGATGAACTCCCACTAAATTCAACATCCCTCAAGTTGTTTAGTGAACACGATCCAAATTCACCACACCTAATCCGATCATCATGAGAAGAGATGTGGTTTCAATGGTGGACAACAAAGTGTCGATCATATCATTCATATGACTCATGCTTAACCTTTCGGTTCTTGTGTTCGAGGCCATGTGCATACATGCTAGGCTCGTCAAGTTAGACCCAAGTATTTCCGCAGTGCAAAGCGGCTTGCACCCGTTGTATGTGAGCGTAGAGTCTATAGCACCCGATCATCACGTGATGCTTGGACACGACGAACTTTCGCAACGGTGCATACTTGGGGAGAACACAGTTTTTATCTTGATCTTTAAGTTAGGAATCATCTTATAATGCTACCGTCGCGATCTAAGCATAATAAGATACATAAAGGGATAAACATCACATGCATATAACTTTATGTGACATGGTATAGCCAATCTTCGCGCAATGATCTCCATCTTGTGCGTTCCTGCATGATCTCCATCACTCCACCATGATTGCCTCCACCATGAATAGCAACTACAACTATTGCTAACTACTTAGCGATAAAGTAAAGCTATTACATGGCGTATAAGAAGTTGACTCGCAGGTCATACACAATTATAAAGACAACCATATGGCTCATGCCGGTTGTGTACTCATCGACATGCAAGTCGTGAAACATTACAAAACATGATCATCGCATACAATATACACATCACATCTTGGGCCATACCATATCACAGAGAACACTCCTGCAAAACAAGTTAGACGCCTACTTTGTTGTTGCATGTTTTACGTGGCTTTATGGGAGTAGATGCTAAGAACGATTCTTACCTACGGAAAGCCACAACGGTGATATTATGGTTGCCAAACTCCGTGTTAATCCCATGACAACTATAGTGAGAGAAACGACATCCACCACCGCATGTGTGGAACAAGCCACACGTCAAGTGCGGGCGGTCTTATGAACGACGCCGTAAGGTTGGCCTGGACCGCTTCAATCTCACTATCCCGCGTCATAAGAAGAACACAAACAAGAGGCTTGCAACAGAAAACATCAACGCCCGCAACAACCATGTTGCGTTCTACTCGTGAAACACATCTACGCATAGACCTAGCTCTGATACCACTGAAGGGTTTCGCGGCATAGTAAATCAAAATTTTCTACGGATGCGAACAAAGGGAAATCCAAGATCTAATCTAGGAGATGCAATCAACGAGAGAGATTGGATTAGATCTTCATACCCTTGAATATTCGCACAGCGGAACGTTCGTCGGAACGTGGATGATGTAGTCGTACTCGCTTCTCCTCCTCGCGATCCGATCCGATCTAGCACCACAAGTGGCGGTGCCTCCGTGAGATGCACACGTGCAGCACCTCGACGTCTCCTCCTTCCTCGAACCAGCGAGTATGGTGGAGAGATAGATTGGATCTACAACATGACGGCGTGGTGTATATGGTGGAGAATTTCTGCTGCAGCCTACAAACAATGTCGGGAGGGAGAGAGGAAGGTAGCAAGTGCTAGGGCTTGGAGGAAGGTGTGTGGGGGGCGCACCACCCTCTATATATAGAGGCGGCCAGCCCTGCCCTCCTCCAAGCCTATCTCTAGTTTAAACAATTTAAACTCTCCCTTATCTAGAAATCCTATCTCTAGTTTAAACGATTTAAACTCTCCCTTATCTAGAAATTCTATCCAGATTTAAACGAATCAAATCTCTCTAGAATCGGCTGGGCCCTATGGGGCCTTGTGCCCTGGCCCAATGCGACCAGGACACTCCCTCATAGGCCCATGCCCCTCCCGGAAGGTGGGGCCACGTTGGTCCCTTCCGGAAGGTTCTAGAAGCTTCGGTAATACCGATTAACTTGGAACAATTCGAACTCCAAAACTGCACTACCTTATATGAATCTTATTCTCCGGACCATTCCGGAACCTCTCGTGATATCCGGATCCCATCCGAGACTCGAACAAAATTCATAAACCAATTATCCAATCTATCCTAGCGTCGAGATCGTTAAGTGTGTGACCTGCGGGTTCGAGAATATCTGAGCGTACATGATCTTCTATCAATAATCAACGGTAGTGCAGGCACCCATATTGACTCCCACACATTCATCGATGATCATATCGGATGAACCACGATGCCGGATTCAATCAATCCCATATATATATTCCCTTCATCTCGCGATATTTTACTTGCCCGAGATTCGATCGTGATCTTGTCATACCTAGTTCAATCTCGTTCACGGCAAGTACTTTACTCCGTAATCCGATATCACTTTGTGATTAACTCCTTAACCACATGCTTGCAAGCGGTGTTGATATCGACACGAGTGGGCCCGAAGTATATCTCTCCGACTTGGGAGGGACAAATTCCATCTCGATACATACAACCCAACAGATACTTTCCGATCACCTGAGAGACACCTTTATGATCACCCTCTCATAGGATAACGTTTGATGACCTCAAAGCTTTCTTCCGATACCAGGGAGTTGCATTATCTCATGGTCTAAGGAATACAATATTTGACATAGGAAAAGCTTCGCAAAGACGAACACGATGACACGATCTAATTGCTCTGCTTTGTTTGGGTCTATCCACCATATCATTCTCCCAATGATATGATCTCATTATCAATTGACAACTCATGTCTATGGTTAGGAAACCTTAACCATCATTGATCAATGAGCTAGTCCATAGAGGCGTACTAGGGACACGGTGTTGTTCACAAACCACACAAGTATTAAAGTTTCCGCTTAATACAATTCTAGCATGGAATATAAACTTTATCATGAACAAGAATTATAATAATAACATCTTTATTATTGCCTCTAGGGCATAATTCCAACACCAAGTACCTTAGGCTACCAAGTTACCTTAGGAACATTGGCACTCAAGTTACATCGAGCATATAAATAGGAGACCCCGTGAGCATTTCACCTCACAACCACAAGTGAGGTAGTTAGAGAGAGTCGAGAGAAGCATCTAGGAGGAGAAGAGCAAGAACATGGAGAAGAATGATCACTGTTCCGATGAACAAACTACAAAAGTTAACAAGGTATAATATTTATAAAAAAGTAATACAAGTTTACAAAACCTTAATTAGAAAATCTTAGCAATAATCCAACAATCTTAATCAAATCATTAAGAAAATTATGTACCTATCAAATATTTTGAAGTGAGTTGAATTCCTACTTAATACAAGGGGGAATTAAGTGGATGAATACTCTATTCTAAGTTAGGGCATATATAAAATGTGACATAGTGACTTAGAGAGCAAGTCCATACTAAGTTTAAATGCATAATTGTGATACATCTCTACCAAAATCATCATAGGAGTAAATGTATGGTTATTAAACAATATCTCATCTATTATTGTAACTGTAGAACGCAAGTGTTGAGATCCATACCTCACACTCTTGTGAAGAAAATAAATTCTTCTAATACTAAACCCTAGTGTTAAGTTTATATGAATATGATCACAAGTATCTAGGTGAAAAAACCTAAAGCTTTTCCAATGGTTAATATGACCAAAAAGAACAAATCATTGTCTTGGGTAAAACACACAAAGAATATCTTAAGATTTTCATCATAAGAGCATCTAACCAAATCATCATTGTTTATAATTAGTAAATCTATTAAAGCCAAATATCAAATGCTTTATAAGTATATTTACTCAATTTAGAGTTACAAAAGATCTTATGAAGTACTTATAAGTTACAAGGATTCCGACGAGTCACATCACTTTTGGGACCCTCCGGCAGGTTTGATGGTCAATTTTTCTATGTGGCAGTTGACCTGGCCAAGACCCCACTTGTCATTGACCCGGGCTAGAAATGGCTACATACAAATTGAATCCACTTTCTCACGTGGTCGCTAACCTGTCCCCGGACCACATGTCATTAACTGTTGGTTGTCCACGTGTATAAAGATGTTTTAAACTTAGAAAAATCATAACAGATTCACCATAACTTAGAAAACTACATAATATATCGAAATATTCAGAAAATAAACTCTATCCACCTACATAAAAATCCCATACACTTCCCTGGAATAAAAGTTTAAGAATAAATAAAAACCTTTACATGCATTTTCTTAAATTCCAATTTAAGGAAATTCAAATAAACCAAACCAAATTTTAAATCATAATAAAATATGAATTTTTCTTTCTAAATGAAAACAAAAACATAATATTATTTATTTAGCAATATAAATTGCTATAAAATAATATTATGCTATAAGTAGCAATTTAAATATAAAATAAGTCCATACAATATATAAAATGATATAAAATTTATAAAACACTTTAAAACTCATATTTTCACTTGAGGATAATAATAAACAACATTTCTTCCAATTTTACAATTTCTTAGTTGAATAACATGCTCACATAAAAATGAGGAATAAATGTTTTTTAAAGATAATAGCTAACAAGAATAAAGATAAAAGGACATTATATCCTATACTTTATATAACACCTAATAATAAGGAATTCTAAGTAATAAACATATAAATGTAAGCACGTTTAAACTCTAAAAGAAAATGTTCTTTTTCAAAATTTATTCTTTTTGCCAAAATAAAAGAAGTCAAAAGGAACTATTTCCATAAGATCTTAAAACAAACTTAAATCAAAACCCTAAGTAAGGGTTATTAATAGTTGAAAGTAAATAAACCTTATCTTATTTTGATATATGCAAATAGTAAATGTTGAGTGAAGGTAACAATTGCTTGAAATTTACTTTTGAGGGTGAAGTAAGCTTAAACATAAACCAAATTCCTAAGAAACCACCAACCCAAACCTAAGTAAAATCCATAAATGAAATCAACGGGGAATTAGTACCAAGTGTTTAGAATGCTTGCATATCATATATTATGCACCACGGCATATTGACAATTTTTCAAACATTAATCCATAATGGACCAATGTTGCTCTTCCGCCTAGATCTTATGACAATTAAAAGCAAGCTATTGCATAATCTTGCACTCAGAAGGCAAGTTCAATCTTGCATGTCCTTTGACTTATTTTATAATAAACTATTTTCAAAAGTATTTCATTACCAATGCATTCAAAAGCAAAAAACCATTTTATGAATAAGAAATGAACTATGAAATGGTGGGAGATGCAATCATGGTGGGAAGTCATGTGGTGGAGACTCCATAGTATTGGGAAAGTATATGTAGGATTAAATGACAAATGTGGTCAGTGATTCTTGCGTTGTATAGACCGTGCTGACCGCAGATCCTGGAATATGCCAGACAAGTAAGCCAGACACTCTTTCTTTCTCCTTTCTTCGTATGATAAGTCGGGTTATGATCCAAAGTGGATATCATTGGGTGGGAGCCAGTAAGGTCACCATCCTCTGTTGTAGGGTGACGACTTAAGTGTATCATAAGAGATGGTAATCGAGCATAGGTCCCATTACTAAAAATCATTGCAAAGGGTAGACAACAGGGTCGTGGAGAAGGCTAGTGATTGGCTAGTCTTTAGACCGAGCCTCATACCAAGGATGTCTAGACAGAATATGTCTGCAGGCAATTCCCGGTTGTGTAACAAGGCCGGAGACGTTTGTGGATAAAGTAGCACACATCTCGAGAGTGTATAAAACCAGACATGTTACTCCCTATCTTGGGAAATGGAAACGAACTCCATGAAGTTCTCACAACCCCATGGAGATTGCCAGACACAGTATTTATAAATAAAACTTATCTTTTCTAAAAAAATGTTTTTGAAAACTTGCATAAGCTCAGAATCTATGATCCACAGCTGTAGATAGTGCATCAGACAACCACATATTTAGAACTTGTTGAGTATGTTGTACTCAAACTATCTTCTTATCCTTGCTAGACTCTGTTAAGTATCAACATTATCCCAATCTAAGAAGACGACAAAGGAGGACCATTACGAGGAGCTGAGACAACACGACATGAGCAAAGTAGTCAACATTGTCAGATACTACAAACAGTGATGTCAGAGATTGTTAAACATAGATGGGACTCAAATCCCAGTTATAAAAACCATACTAATAGAATGTTGCTGATAAAGTAATAGCCAGCCATTAGTCTTAGAGACCAATCTCAAGGTAGATCTAGTACTAGACTAGACTACCAGTTGTTCTTTTTGGATTTTCGATTGGTGGGAACTTACATGGCAAATCTCATTGTGCAAAGAGGTTTCACAGATCTTCTGTATGAATAATATAGTCATACCTTGGACCTGCGAATGTTTCTATTATATACTACTCTATTGGATGTAGTATTTATGGAACGGTGCTCCGTGAGTGTTATGCCAACAGCTTGCGCGCTACAACATGACGTGGTGTATTGGGTCACTACATAGAGTGAGGTCATTGTGGCCTTGGTGGCGCCACACCCCTCTAACGTAGACGTACTTTTGCTCAAAAGGAATGAGCTACGAGGAATCATCTCTGAGCCTACATTTTGGTTACCTTGTTTTCTTACCCTTTACTACTTTCTATATACTTGTTAGTTTGTACCTTGTCATATAGGATTGTCCATATAGTTAGGATATCTAGACAATCTACATTCTTGCTAAGTCTAAATTGAAAATAAAGATTAAATCTGTTAGTTAACTATTCACCCTTCCTCTCTAGTCGACCATACCGATCTTTCACCTATACAATCTCTCATTAGGGGGTAACATAGGTGGTCACATGCGACCAACCACATTCATGGTCACCTAGTAAATTAAGTTGACATGGCATATTAGTAGATGAGGAAATAGAGTCTTGTGGTACTCCCTCCATTTTGGTTTGCAAGGCCCACTCGAATTTTCAGCCCAACTTTAAACATGAATTCAGCATATAGAAATATAAATTACATGTCATAAAAAGTATACCATTGGATTCATATTTGAAGGGCGTTTCTAGCGGTATAGTTTTTATAGCAAATACATCTTGTTTTGTTGGTTAATACTTTGACAATGATAGACTCAAACATCGAGGTGGTCTTACAAACCGAAACGAAAGTGGTAACATCTTGTTTTTTTTTTTTTTAAACAACGTAACATCTTGTTTTGTATTCCAAGCGGAATTTAATAATCCACGCCCGATGTAATTTGTCATCATATTGCTCCATTTTCATCTATCCCGCTGCTGTCATGTAGTAGTAGCAGGAGGCAGTCAGTGCCGTCAGCCATGAACATGTCGTTACAGGGTCGGTGAGCATGAACGTTTACGGCGAAGGTTAGGAATAGTTTTGTACTAATTTGAAAGCCAGTACCACAAAAAAAGCTTGTGAATAGCGGTCGACCGTAGGCACTAGTATTAATTTTGTCTACGTGTCAACGTGGAATCTGGGCGATCGATGGACTCGGCCCTACTACTGGCCAAAGAAAACAAAAAACTTGCTCCGCGCACCACTCCTCGACCCGAGACGTGCCGCGCCGAGCGTGTACCCGCGGTTGCGCTGGGTGCGGTGCGGATGGTTCTGGCGAGGGCAGCGACGGCGGCAAGCCGCCGGGCAGCAACAGGAGTGGGACGGTGCACCGTGATGGCAAAACCGCGACGTGACAACGGAACGGGTAGAACACGTACTATAACGAAAGCCACGGCTAGTTGTGCGCCCGTCAGCTTGTCGAACGCCCGCATCTCCTAGCCGGCCTGCAGCTGGTGCGGCGGTGCCAGATTCGGATATCGCCGTAACGAACAGTACGTCCTTCCATACCAGAGTCTCAGATACTAGAATCACAAATTCACAATGTTTACTGTTGAACTAGTACGTACTAGTAGTACGTTCCCTGTACATTTTAACCACCATTTTTCACTCTGAAACTATTTCACTCTGAAACTATTTAACTCCTTAGACGTGAAGGACCAAAAATGCATGTGCTTTTTAATCGAAAGTTGCACCAACCACACCACAGGAAGGATCTACATGATGGGCGGACACTGTTGTCACAAGCGCGATTGCACAGTCGCAGTGTCGCATGGCTGATCGGCCGATGATTGCGAGCGCCACGATTTACAAAGGAAATCCCCGGTCAAATTCGGGGTCGCCCAGATGCGCGAGATTAATCGCAGGCCCAGATCGATCGGTAGCTTCCCATGTGCCGTCACCTGCATGCCACCGCCGACATTGATACCCGCAAAAGAAATGCCCACGTCGCCCACACCACCACCTAGTAGCTTCCCTGATGCAGGCCCGGTTCCTCGGCCTTGGCCGATACCGCGGCGGTCACCGCGCCGATGGACACGGCGACGGATACCTTAGCCCTGTGCTCGGTACGGCCAAGCTGGCCCGGGCCGCCACGTCCGCCGCTGCCGCCCATGCCACCCGCAGCAGCGGCTGTGGCGGCGCGCATCCGGCCCTTGCCGAGGTGGTGCTCGCAGAGCGAGTAGCCGACGAGCGTCGGCTGGCTGCAGCGCCACCCGCGGCCGTTCACGCGGCTGCACCGCGACCCCTCCAACAGCACCGCCGGGCCGCGCCGCTTCTTGGCCACACCACCTGCACCGCCGCTCCCGTCGCTGCCATTGATCTTCTCGTCCTTCGCCTTACCGGCCAACATCTTTGTCACGGGTGCTTCCATCTTCACCGCCACGTCCACCTTCCAGTGCGCGCCACCATGGCCATTCACCATACCTCTGCAAGTGCAACAAAAACACACCATCTCATATTCTCGTTGGAGGAAACTAACCTCGAATTAGCGGCACCGATCGAACTGTGACTAATAACCGAACAGGTAGGTAGGTGGCGGGGCATGATGGCAATGCGCACTAGAGGCCAACGCTACGCACAAGAAAACAAGGCCCAGACGGGAGACACAGGCTGTGACCGACCGATCGATCATGGAAAGAAACCAAAACAAATCCACGACCAAGATGGCAACAAGGGAGCGCCTATGTATGTATGTATGTATGGAATCATGGGCGGGCGGATGGGAGAACATGCCTACAGGGCCGTTTTGTCTGACAGGTAAGTGCGTGTGTGCACTAAAATAAATAAATTATAATTGGATCCGGCCATCGTCTAGACTCATGGGTCAAGCAAGCTGGCACTATGAAACAGTAGGACGACGCAGGAGGAGACATATACTAACAGAAAAACAATCCATTTCCTTAACTGCTTCTCTGTTTTTGTTTCTGTACTACTTGTTCAACTAATCAAATCAATCCATACCATACCTCCTGCGAAGATCGTCGGCGCCGCGTTCTGCACCCGGGCTCCCCACTGCATTGTCCTGGAGAGTCGAACCAAAAATAAAAGAACCGGATGTGATTAACTAGTCTAGTAGTAGAGATGTCTAGATCTAGGCACCCATGGGTGCAAGAAGGAGGATGCACGAAGCAGGAAGCGAATCGAGGAGACACGGCGCACCTGCGGCAATGCCAGGCGCCTGGCCACGGCGGATTTCTGCCCGAGATCCGCATTGGCATGCAGATGCGGCGGCCTCTCCTCGGCTCCTCCGTCGAGGCCACGACGTTCTTGGCCCCTCTCCGCGTTCCTTGGGGTTTGTTGGGGCGCAGCGGATGTGGACGGATCTGAGTGCAGCGGCAGGAGGAAGGAGGAAGGGGATGAGGAGGAGGGGGAGGGGGAGGGCTGTGGCCTCCTCCTGATCCTCATGGGTGAGAGAGGATGGGAGCAATGGAGGAGGAGGAGATTTGGGGAGGGTGCAAATTAAAGATGGGGGGCTTTTGGGTGTTTGGCTTGCTTTTTATGCCTCATCATGCCTGCATTTATTTATGGGGGAGGAGGAAACCAGTAAATAGAATACTAGTAGATGGTGCAGTTTTCAGCACTGCCTGCTGTCTGGCTTTGGCTCGGCATGCAGCACGTGCCTCCTATGCATCTGCGGCCGCAGGAGCCGCGTCCACGGCCGTCGGATCGGGAAATGGACGGTGATGATTTGTTTTCTGGGCGGCTTGTCCGAGCATGGACCGATCTGATTCGGTCGAGCTGTGGTGGATCGGTGGGCATAGAGGATTTGGGGCGAGTGGGTGGTGCAACTGGCTTTGCAAATTGCAAGCACAGGCTCGTCTTTTTTTTCTTGGAGCCGTTCTGTATGTTCGGGTGGGAAAGATAAGGAGGAATTAATGTGCCCAAACGCATGTTGATACTCTCTGCGATCTAAATTAATGGAGTTAGATTTGTTTAGATTCACATGTATTTATAGCACTAAAATATTGATTAGATACATCTAGATTTAGATAAATCTGAGTATATTAATTTGGATCGGAGAAAGTACAATTTTATTTGTTACAAAAAAATCACCCAACGAGTTGTCAAATTTGTTAAAAAAGGCTTACCAATGATGCATAAAAATGGAAAAGTGTTGTGATCCATTATGATCAACACAATAAGAAGGCTCATCGATTCGACTATCCTTGGAGGGTTGTACCTCTTTTGGAATCAATCTTACTCGCGAATCTCATATGTGGGTACGATGAATTACGTGCTTACTATGAAGATGGAAATTTCACATAAAACGGTTCAACTCTCACAAGAATAAAGAGGCACATTGTAAACATAAATAACGAAGATGAAGAAGAGACCATTGAGTTCTGTGATCAAATATAATCGAGATAGCACAAAAAGCTTGTCGGTTTAACTAGCCTTGTAACGAGATATCCTTGTTTTAATCCGGCTCTCAAGACCAGGATGTGTGCACGATTGAATAAGACATGTTTAGAATAGAAGAATGCCTTATAAAATGGTCCAAGTCCCACAGAAGTAAAACCGCCCACTAAACATGAACAACCAAGATGAAAATCAATGACATATGGAGTATCAAGGCGGTTGGTTATGAAGGTCTTTATATATCATTTTCCCTTTTGGACAGAGGAAAGACAAGAGTGGGATGAGTTCCTCGACAACGCAGCATGTGTATTGTAACTGGGTTTTCTTTCCGCCGTGGACAGACATGCCAATGTCTTCAACAACGAGGTCCAAACCATACGGATGAAAGCAACAAGACTTTGTAGATCCATTAGGAACTAAGTTATGTCCCAATGAACGAGGGGATGGGATGCATGGTCATCGATGTATTCTATATCAAATGTGTAAGTATTTTTAGACAATACAAGAGAGACAGGTCAATGGTTAGTAGAACCCATCTATCTAGGGTTACAAAACGATTTTAGTAGTGTTGGAGTTTACCTGGAGTTTGCTAGGACACAAACTAATTAACACAAATACTACTTCCTCCGTCCCAAAATAGATGTCTTAGATTTGTCAAAATTTGGATGAATCTAGACACTATTTAGTATATAGGTTCATCCAAATTTTGACAAATCTAAGACATCTATTTTGGGACGGAGGGAGTATATAAGATGCTTCATGGAGAAGAAAAAAACATTTTGTCACAACCTTTTGTACCTTCGGTGAAATATCTTATTCACTTACAACTCCATTTATCGAAACAGAAGTAATGGTTATTAGTAGAACCCATCTATTGTATTGTAAGTGGGTTTTCTTACCGTCGTGGACACACATGCTACACATGGTCATTGTATTATATACTCTCAGGGTTGTGACACGCCGACATGCGACACTTCCTCTTTCAACCGGTACCGACGCCGACGCCGGCGAGAGAAGAAAGTGAGGCCAGAGCGGCTATGATCAAAAAGGGTGGCAAAAGGAGCAGTGCACAGGGGGACTCGCGAGAGGGACGTTGGACGAGAGGAAAGATCCAAAACAGGGGCGTCCTGATCGCTGTGGATATGGATCGATCGTGCATGGATGGAAACGAAGAGTCAGATCAAGTGGGGGCGGCGTGGGGCGGTGATTAGTCAGATTTTAGCACTGGGAACTGGGAAACCAGCCCAGCAGGGACGTAAAGCGAGATTGGGGTTTTCGCCATGGGGACATGTGTGGTCGATGCGCCCAGCTTTTGGCCAGCACGCCGGGGGGCTCGATCTCCTTCCCCGCCGCGGAGTACGTTGGGGCAGTCTCTGCAGCCCCAAATTAAGTTGATACAGGCGTCTCTCCATGAATGTGATAGCAGGGCCCTAAATGTGCTTAGCTCCGGCCATTCAATGAGGTGGATTCTCAGTTAAGGAAATGTGTGCTGGACGGGGTACCAAATCAGGACCAGCAATGTATGTGATCACAGCAGAGTTAGAGTTTTGCTAGTACGTTTCATGTGCAAATAGACCGAGCAAACGAGGAATCACCGGCCAACCGATGGGAAAGCCATAGAGCCATAAGCAGAGCGATACAGTACTGGTCTCAAGCCTCTCAAACACTTATAATAACTGTTTTTTTTTATTGTCAAGCCTATCAAATACTTATAATAACTGTTTTTTACTGTCTCCGTGTCGAAACGGACCCGAGAAGATCCCACATATTTTTGAAAACCATAAAAAAATGGGCGCCACCGTAAAGATTCGGCACGCTCAACTGTTAAATCACCAGTTTTCGCGAGCAAATCAACAACGCTCCTTTTTTCTTAGAACCCTTGGCACGCTGAAGTTTTAGCTTGCGCACTCCCTTCTTCGCCCGTCGCCGCCTCCTGCCCGCAATTTCGGCCTCCACTTTCGACTTCCTGCCGCCAAAATGTCGCCATGTTGCCGCTGTCTCCATTCCACACAGTTTTGACCGCTCCGCTCACGGATGATCAACTTGGATGATAGCATATGGCATTCCGGCGGACTACACCGACGAGTATCTCCATTCCAAGGTGATCATTTGTTTGTTTGATATAGGCTATCTTCAATCTCCAATGAAGAGGACACGGAGAGATTGATGGCATACATCGAGAAGAGAGGTTGGTTGGGATGCTTGGTAGTATAGATTGTATGCATTGGAAATAAAAGAACTCCCTTGCGGCATGACATGGACAATACACCGAGAAGAGTTGTGATCCGACAATTTTTCTTGAAGTTGTGGCATCGAAGGATTGTGGATTTGGTATTTCTTCTTTAGTCTTTTTGGTTCTCTCCATGACATCAATGTCTTGCGGAGGTCTCATATTTTTGTTAGGCTTGCGAGTCGAGATGCACCGGCTTACAACTACACTGTCAATAGTCATGAATACACAATGGGCTACTATCTTGCTGATGGGATTTACCCGTCTTGGTTCACATTTCTGAAGACCATACCAAATCCATCAACAAGGAACCAAACTATTTTTGCAAGGAAAAAGATGCATGTTGAAAGGACATTGAGAGAGCTTTCGGTGGTTTGCAAGCTAGGTTTGCTATATTGTTTGAGGTCCTACTTGTTCTTTGGAAAGAAAAACCTCAATGGGATTATGAAAGCATGTGTGATTCTCCACCACATGATCATCGAGGATGAGAGGGAATTAGGATTGGAGTTGTTCTATGACAATGTTGGTGTGAAACCAACAAGAAATCTCGGACAAATCATGTCTTTCTTGAGACCTACCGACATAGTAAAGATGGTGCCACAAATGTCCGACTTCATGATGATCTCACTGAGCACCATTGGCAGTTGCATGGGCAGTAGTTCTCATTACTTATTCATTTGATTTCCTATCAATTCATATGTGTTTGTACTATTATTTGCATCCCGGACCATTATTTTTTGTTTAATTATTTAGATTTGAACTATTTATGTAATAAGGATTATTGTCGTATTGTGTGATGCTTGAACCGATCATTATTTAGTTAGCATTGCTATCATATTACACTTAATCTCATTTTTCTATGATATATCGAGAAGAGAGGTTGGTTGGGATGCTCGGTAGTATAGATTGTATGCATTGAAATTGAAAGAACTGCCTTGCGGCATGACATGGACAATACACCGGAAAGAGCTGTGATTCGACAATTTTTCTTGAAGTTGTGGCATCGGAGGATTGTGGATTTGTGTAACACCCTCAGAATCGGACCTATGCAAGTTTGAGCAAAATTCGCCAAAACCCGCATAGAAACGATTCAAAGGTGCCCACCAGGCACTTTCGTGCGGGTGGAAAACGAAGTAATAACATTACACAACAGTCCTCGATGGGACCCACAGAACAGATAGATATATATAACGGCGACTCCATGAGTCAAGAATACAACTATAATATACAAAGATCCAAATCACCTTGAAAACGATAGAGCGTCCAGCTACGGACAAGAGGCAAATGGGGCTAAGAGCCCTGAAGAATAACCAATGGCGTCCATAACCCTGCCCAGGCCAAGACGGAAGGGTAACCCTGCTAACGACGTCGATCTCAAACCTGCTTAAACAAAAGGGGTGCCGACAAAGGGCAAGGGAAAAAGAAGGAGCGTCGATCTTGAGGCCAAGACAGCGAGGCTAGAATTGGCGGTCCTCGCCTACATAGGTATGGTGGATCAAGCGGCAGCATGCACTAAACAACCTATAGAGACTCGATACAACTGGCGGTTATCAGAGAGGGATAAGAATGACCTAACCGGATCCAACCTGAAGATATCACCAAGCAAACCCATCCTGGTGTTTCCCCCTCGAGACCAAACGAGGAAGTCAACCGAGGAACTCACACAGTTGGCAGTTTTACTTATTCAATTAAAGTTGCGACAATTACTAGTCAGGTTTAGATAATCATCCTGATAAAATAAGCAGTGGGTCATTTTAGTTAACCATTCCGTTATAGTTGCAGCAATTACTAATCGAATCTGAGATGGCATGATATAACCCCAAAACCCAAAGCTTGTTGGTACTTTTATTCAGCCATTCCGTTGTAGTTGCAATACTTACTAGTCAGTACAATGGTCGCATGGCGACACGCCAAACAAGCGATTGTGGGCAGTATTAATTAGCCATTCCATTATAGTGAAGCTGATTACTAGTCATTATAAAGTCAAATTTATAGCAATAAACTTTAGTTATGCTTGTCTATGATCGAGATCTTGTGCTCCAAGTCGTCCATATCCATGGACACGGCTTTGAAAGTTTTACCGGCGGGGTGCACCAATAGCAACACACGCTCGATCAACCTCGGAAAAACCAACTCAAAACCCACGAGGCTTTCACGATGAACAAACACAGGATTCGAAATATTTCAGGCCACCTTGGAGTCTACCATAGCAAAGCAAGCTCGAGACGGACTCAAGGTTTGGGTATCTGTGAGCAACTGGGAACCAAAATCGGGCTTGTCGACACCGAAATCGTGTCCCGATCCTAAACGATCTGATGTGCTATCTGTCGCACAATTTAAATACATAAGTAGCATGGCATAAGTACAGGATCGTAAATAAAACCTCAAACTAGTTTGTGGCCCCAAGAAATAAGACTGAATCAAGCTCTGGCTCAGGGGGGGTCCCATATACCTCCCGGATGTGGATAGCGCGATAAATCAAGGAACAGGTATCAAGTACTCGGGGTCTTACGGGACACAAGTGGGCGTTCGGAAACCAAATATTTTCTATCACCCACCGATGCCTCTGTTTATTTCAATTTTAGTTGTTAAACAGGAATTTAAAATGATCGGTAAGTAAAACTAGAATCATCTCCATCATCAACATGCGGCAACACATCAGCAACTGTGGCACTGGACGAAACGCAACAGCACTTGAGCAAGCGACTACGACGCGCAAGTCCAACTATCTACCAAACAACAGGTAATAGGATGTGTCCAAGGCAATATAGGGCTGCACGGTATATCACAGGTTCGGAAGCTAAAGCATCGCAACACAGATAGCAATAGATCAACTGGAGGGAAATAAATACTATAAAAGTAAGATAGGTAGAAAGGGGAAGATGCTGCTTTGAAAACATTGCGAAGGTTCAATCAAGATCGGTGAAGCTCACATCAACTCAACGGCCTTATCATGAAGAAGCAAAACACTAGAAGGAACACCGGATGCAGTATTTAATACACGGCAGAAGATCGGCATGATGCATGTATGATGCATGGCATGGCAAAGGTGCGTTGCAATTAGGTCATATTAAGTGGAACCGGGGTCCCGACATTTAATTAGACGGTTCAAGTTATTTAGCTACCCCGCAATTTAAATGTTGTTTTAGCATGGCAGAAGATAGCACCGGTCCGCTACACAATTTAAATGAGGCCAATATGAGACTAGATTTGCCCGCATATGGGCCCCATATTTAATTATTAGGTGAATCGGCATAAGGCCCCCAAACCACAAGACAATATGCATGCATGAACAATTAAGATGCGACAAGTTGTATTATGTTATAAAATAGGGTTTCGGGAAGGAGTTCACACGTTAGGGTCTCGACGAACTTGGGGGATCCGGGGGTTCGGGTTCCGGTCTCGGGGTTCAGGGTTCGACGGGTCGGCGAGGTTCGGTCTCGGCGGGATCGTTCTCGGACTCCGGGGTTAGGGTCTTCGGATCGGGAAGTACTTGTCGCATCTACCGTCTTCGGTTTGCTTCAATCGGGACCATGTCGGAGTACTTGTCGTCCCATGTGGCCTTCGGGTCCGGGTCCGATCATGGCGTCGAGGAAGTACATGTCGTGTCCGTGACGGAGATCTTGAGGGTCCCTGAACTTGACGAGCTTGGCGTTCAGGGGAGCTCTCGGTGTCCCGAGGAGAAGATCTTGGCGTCAGGGTTTTCTCCGTCCGTGGTGCGTCCGTGATGTAGATCTTGTCGGTTCCTGCCGGAGGCTGCGGGGTTCGACGGTGTCTCGCGACTTGGCGCTCGGATCCGAGAGGAGAACTTGGCGTCGGGAAGAGGGTACTCATCGCAGGGGTTAGGTCTTGAGGTTCTACCGGTAGAAGTTCTTGTCGTTTCCCGATTGGCACCACGTCCCTCCTCGGATGTGTGGGCATTGGGTTGGTCTTGACGTCGAGATCTTGGCTTGCCGGTGGCGGCACTTCGGCGTTGGTTATACTTGGTGGAGGCGACGGGCTCATTGTCGTGGCGAGGCTCGGCTTGGGGCGGCGGGTCCGCCAGGCGGCTTGGTGACGCGCCGAGGACGCAAGGGATGTCTGGCGGCTTGAGCAGCTCACGGGCGCCGGACAGCTTCGGGACGGAGGGCTGCGCAGACGAGGCGGTGGTCGGCCGGAGACAGGCTCGAAGCGAAACGCAGTGGAGGAGATAGCCACGGGCGAGGAGGAGGAGGATGGCCGGCCTTGGTGGCGGCTGTCCATGGCAGCGGCGGCGGTGAAGCGGCATGAAGGGCGGCGTTCATGAGCGGCTCTGAGGGAGAAGGGAAGGAGTGGTGGTAGGGGTGCGAGGCGGCTGGCGGAGGCAGCGGACCGTGAGGTTGGAGAGAGGCGCATGGGAAGCTCGGGGAGGCGCGTGAGGAGAAGGCGGAGGCGTCGGAAGCAGCGGGCGAGGGAAGCGGTCCGGGCGGCGGGAGGCGGCTGTGGGCAGGGTGGAGGCGAGATCGGGTGGGGAGGAGACAAGGAGAGAGGGAGGCGGGGCTCGAGTGGGGCTGGGGTGGTCACGTCGGTGGTGGGGCCGTGGGACCCGGGGGTCGAGGCGGTCGAGGAGGCGGGGTCGCGGGGCCCATGGTGGGCCAGCGTGTGGAGGGCGTGTGGGGGGCGTGTGGCGGCGCGTGGGGGCGCATGGAGGGCGCGTGGAGCCAGGGAGGAGGGGCCCAGGTGGCAGCGGGACAGGGAGGAAAGAAGTGGGCCGCGCGGGGCCAGGGGAGGGGAGGGGCTGCTGCGCTGGCGTGCGTGCGTGGCGTGCAATGCTGGGTGGGTTGGTGATAGAGAGGAGAGAGGGAGGGAGACCATGTGGCGGTTGGTGGTTGGGTGGGGGAAGAGAAAAAGTGAGGTGGCATGTTCTGATTGGCCAGAGTGATGTGGAGGCAAGGGTGGGTAGGAAGTTGGGTAGTTTTAGGATTTGTCTGGGGTGTTCAGGTGGACCGATTTTAAAATCCTGGGGGTGGTCGTTCGGGTCGAACCGGCCCGTTCGACTGCCCCCGCTAAAATAATAAATATTTTTATTTGTCTTACAAACACCGTTTGCCAACCGGTATCAGACACACAAAATACTCCGGGGACCCGGGGTTTGATATTTGAATAAAGATGGGGCGTTTTAGAAAACGAAACGGGCTTTGCGAAAATAGTTTTATGCAAACAATGCATGATGATGACGATGCAATGCACAAATTCAACGCGATTTTCTAGTAGTGGTTTTGCGGGATGCCACAATTCGACACCACTAACAAGGGATCTCGCCCTCGAGATCCGCCTCATGGTACCGGAAGGAAGGTCGGCGATCTGCGTCTTCTTGCGTTGCGTAGATCCTCGCGACACCACTAACGAGGGTTCCTTCTTCCTCTGGAAAACGGCGACACCACCAACAAAGGGTCGTTGTTCCTGATCGTCGAGAGAACACTCCGGAGAAGCAAAGGACGAAGGTAGAGGTATCAAGCGATAAGGCCACCTCTAACTTCCATAAGAAGAGGGAAAAGTTACATTGATCCACCAGTTCGATGTACAGAGCGAACAGTAAGAGTCGGGTAGGGTGATCAGTCCATCCCGTACACAAACTATCAACTCTATACATGGGTAGGAGAATCAGGCAACTCAACTCTCTAGATTTAGACTGAAGATCTTCATAGGCGGTATCCGGAACAAAAGGATGATGCCAGCCGAAATCGTGTGAAAGACACAATGATTAGGTTTCGCGATGGTTTCATTGGCATGAACAACACATGCTCAAGGTTAACCCCAACTTCACCAATGCTCGTCCTTCTCATATGTTTTTCAACGACACAGATATCCAGCAAGGAACACATATGGATAAAGATCTCAAGAACAAAAGATCGGAAGAAGGGCACAACAGAACAGTTGCAGATTAATGATCGTAGCACCTCCGTTGCAAAAGGAAGAAAGCGAAACCCTGAAGGTACGACGGAAACCCAACCACGAGAATTCCTGGACTCGAAGAAAGAGAGGAGAGCGGATTCAAAACACGTAGAGGTAAGAGGAGAATAGCAGAGGGGTAAGGAGTAAAATCAGACCTAGTCAGAACTATCCAACCGATTTTTTCAAAATAGTTTTGACACTCTACTTCGGCCGTTAGCTAGGTTATCCTCTGATTTGGACTTGTGGGTATCGCTCATGGCTGAGCTCTGATACCACTCTGTAACACCCTCAGAATCGGACCTATGCAAGTTTGAGCAAAATTCGCCAGAACCCGCATAGAAACGATTCAAAGGTGTCCACCAGGCACTTTCGTGCGGGTGGAAAACGAAGTAATAACATTACACAACAGTCCTCGATGGGACCCACAGAACAGATAGATATATATAACGGCGACTCCATGAGTCAAGAATACAACTATAATATACAAAGATCCAAATCACCTTGAAAACGATAGGCGTCCGACTACGGACAAGAGGCAAATGGGGCTAAGAGCCACGAAGAATAACCAATGGCGTCCATAACCACCGGGCCAAGGCGGAAGGGTAACCACCGCTAACGACGCCGATCTCAAACCTGCTTAAACAAAAGGGTGCCGACAAAGGGCAAGGGAAAAAGAAGGAGCGTCGATCTTGAGGCCGATTACGGCGAGGCTAGAATTGGCGGTCCTCGCCTACATAGGTATGGTGGATCAGCGGCGGCGACATGCACTAAACAACCTATAAAGACTCGATACAATGGCGGTTATCGAGAGGGATAAGAATGACCTAACCGGATCCAACTGAAGCTATCACCAAGCAAACCCATCACGTGTTTCCCCTCGAGACCAAACGAGGAAGTCAACCGAGGAACTCACGGTTGGCGGTTTACTTATTCAATTATAGTTGCGACAATTACTAGTCGAGTTTAGATAATCATCACGATAAAATAAGCGATGGGTCATTTTAGTTAACCATTCCGTTATAGTTGCAGCAATTACTAATCGGTCTGATGGCATGATATAACCCCAAAACCCAGCGGTTGTTGGTACTTTTATTCAGCCATTCCGTTGTAGTTGCAATACTTACTAGTCAGTACAATGGTCGCAATTAGCGACGCCAAACAAGCAGTTGTGGGCGTATTAATTAGCCATTCCATTATAGTGAAGCTGATTACTCGTCATTATAAAGGCAAATTTATATCAATAAGCTGTAGGTATGCTTGTCTATGATCGAGATACTGTGCTCCAAGTCGTCCATATCCGCGGACACGGCTTTCAGAAAGTTTTACCGGCGGGTGCACCAATAGCAACACACGCTCGATCAACCTCGGAAAAACCAACTCAAAACCCAACGAGGCTTTCACGTTGAACAAACACAGATTCAGAAATATTTGGGGGCCACCCTTGAGTCTATCCATAGCAAGTAAGCAAGCTCGAGACAGACTCAAGGTTTGGGTATCTGTTTGTGAACATCGGGAACCCAAAAGCGGGCTTGTCGACACCATGGAATCGTGTCCCGATCCTAAACGATGCAGTGTGCTATCATCGCACAATTTAAATACATAAGTAGCATGGCATAAGTGCAGGATCGTAAATAAAACCTCAAACTAGTTTGTGGCCCCAAGAAATAAGATGAATCAAGCTCGCTCAGGGGTCCCATATACCTCCCGGATGTGGATAGCGCGATAAATCAAGGAACAGGTATCAAGTACTCGGGGTCTTACGGGACACAAGTGGGCGTTCGGAAACCAAATATTTTCTATCACCCACCGATGCCTCTGCTTATTTCAATTTTAGTTGTTAAACAGGAATTTAAAATGAACGGTAAGTAAAACTAGAATCATCTCCATCATCAACATGCGGCAACACATCAGCAACTGTGGCACTGGACGAAACGCAACAGCACTTGAGCAAGCGACTACGACGCGCAAGTCCAACTATCTACCAAACAACAGGTAATAGGATGTGTCCAAGGCAATATAGGGCTGCACGGTATATCACAGGTACGGAAGCTAAAGCATCGCAACACAGATAGCAATAGATCAACAGGAGGGAAATAAATACTATAAAAGTAAGATAGGTAGAAAGGGTAAGATGCTCGCCTGAAAATATTGCCGAAGGTTCAACCGAAGATCGGGGCGAAGCTCACATCAACTCAACGGCCTTATCCGCGAAGAAGCAAAACACTAGAAGGAACACCGGATGCAGTATTTAATACACGGCAGAAGATCGGCATGATGCATGTATGATGCATGGCATGGCAAAGGTGCGTTGCAATTAGGTCATATTAAGTGGAACCGGGGTCCCGACATTTAATTAGACGGTTCAAGTTATTTAGCTACCCCGCAATTTAAATGTTGTTTTAGCATGGCAGAAGATAGCACCGGTCCGCTACACAATTTAAATGAGGCCAATATGAGACTAGATTTGCCCGCATATGGGCCCCATATTTAATTATTAGGTGAATCGGCATAAGGCCCCCAAACCACAAGACAATATGCATGCATGAACAATTAAGATGCGACAAGTTGTATTATGTTATAAAATAGGGTTTCAGGAAGGAGTTCACACGTTAGGGTCTCGACGAACTTGGGGGATCCGGGGGTTCGGGTACCGGTCTCGGGGTTCAGGGTTCGACGGGTCGGCGAGGCTCGGTCTCGGCGGGATCGTTCTCGGACTCCGGGGTTAGGGTCTTCGGATCGGGAAGTACTTGTCGCATCTACCGTCTTCGGTTTGCTTCAATCGGGACCATGTCGGAGTACTTGTCGTCCCATGTGGCCTTCGGGTCCGGGGTCCAGTCATGGCGTCCCAGGGAAGTACATGTCGTGTCCGTGACGGAGATCTTGAGGGTCCCTGAACTTGACGAGCTTGGCGTTCAGGGGAGCTCTCGGTGTCCCGAGGAGAAGATCTTGGCGTCCGAGGGTTTTCTCCGCGTCTGTGGTGCGTCCGTGATGTAGATCTTGTCGGTTCCCTGTCGGAGGCCTGCGGGGTTCGACGGTGTCTCGGCGACTTGGCGCTTCGGATCCGAGAGGGAGAACTTGGCGTGCCGGGAAGAGGGTACTCATCGCACCGGGGTTAGGTCTTCGGGGTTCGGTACCCGGTAGAAGTTCTTGTCGTTTCCCGATTGGCACCACGTCCCTCCTCGGATGTGTGGGCATTGGGTTGGTCTTGACGTCGAGATCTTGGCTTCTTGGTGAGGCGGCACTCGGCGTTGGTTATACTTGGTGGAGCGACACGGGCCCGCCGGCGGCGAGGCTTAGGGCAGGCGGGTCGCGCAGGGCGGCTCGGGCGCCTTCGAGGACGCAGGATGTCTGGCGGCCGCAGCTCGCCGGGCCGGACAGCTTCGGGACGGAGGGGCTCTGCAGACGGAGGCGGTGGTCGGCGCCGAGCAGGCTCGGGGTAACGCAGTGGAGGAGATGGCGTGGCGGAGGAGGAGGATGGCAGCCTTGGTGGCGCTGTCCGCAGGCAGCAGCGGCGGCGTGTGGCGCAGGCCAGCGGCGGCTCAGCGGAGGCGCTTTGAGGAAGGGAAGGAGCGGTGGTGGGGTGCGAGGCGGCTGGCGGGCGGAGCAGCAGCCGGCGGTGAGGTTGGAGAGAGGCCATGGGGAAGCTCTCGGGAGGCGCTTGGAGGAGAAAGAGGCGGCGTGGAAGCGGCCGGCGAGGAAGTCTTGGGAGCGGCGGCGGGAGGCGGTGCAAGCGGGCAGGGTGGAGGCGAGATCGGGGTGGGGAGGGAGACAAGGGAGAGAGGGAGGCGGGGCTCGAGTGGGGCCTGGGGTGGGGTCGCGTCGGTGGTGCGGGGCCGTGGGACCCGGGGGTCAGGGGGAGCGGTCCAGGGGAGGGCGGGGTCGCCTTGGGCCCGCGGGGTGGAGAAAGCGTGGAGGCGTGTGGGGCGTGTGGCGGCGCGTGGGGGCGCATGGAGGGCGCGTGGAGCAGGAGGAGGGCCTGTGGCAGCGGGGAGAGGAAAAGAAGTGGGCAGGGGAGGGGAGGGAGCTTTCTGTTGGCGTGCGTGCGTGGCGTGCAATGCTGGGTGGGTTGGTGATAGAGAGGAGAGAGGGAGGGAGACCATGTGGCGGTTGGTGGTTGGGTGGGGGAAGAGAAAAAGTGAGGTGGCATGTGCTGATTGGCCAGAGTGATGTGGAGGCAAGGGTGGGTAGGAAGTTGGGTAGTTTTAGGATTTGTCTGGGGTGTTCAGGTGGACCGATTTTAAAATCCTGGGGGTGGTCGTTCGGGTCGAACCGGCCCGTTCGACTGCCCCCGCTAAAATAATAAATATTTTTATTTGTCTTACAAACACCGTTTGCCAACCGGTATCAGACACACAAAATACTCCGGGGACCCGGGGTTTGATATTTGAATAAAGATGGGGCGTTTTAGAAAACGAAACGGGCTTTGCGAAAATAGTTTTATGCAAACAATGCATGATGATGACGATGCAATGCACAAATTCAACGCGATTTTCTAGTAGTGGTTTTGCGGGATGCCACAATTTGGTATTTCTTCTTTGGTCTTTCGGGTTCTCTCAATGATATCAATGTCTTGCAGAGGTCACATATTTTTGCTAGGCTTGCAAGTCGAGATGCACTGGCTTGCAACTATACCGTCAATAGTCTTGACTACACAATGGGATACTATCTCGCCGATGGAATTTACCCGTCGTGGTCCACATTTCTGAAGACCATACCAAATCCATCAACAAGGCAGCAAACTATTTTTGCAAGGAAAAAGAGGCATGCCGAAAGGACATTGAAAGAGATTTCGGTGTTTTGCAAGCTAGGTTTGCTATATTGTTTAAGGTCCTACTCGTTCTTTGGACGAGAAAAAACTCAACGGGATCATGAAAGCATGTGTGATTCTCCACAACATGATCATTGAGGATGAGAGGAAATTGGACTTAGAGTTGTTCTATGACAATGTTGGTGAAACCAACAAGAAATCCCCCGACAGATCCAAGTCTTCCTTAAGACATACCGACAAAGTGAAGATGGTGCCACGGACGTCTGGCTTCATGATGATCTCACTGAGCACCATTGCCAGTTGCATGGACAGTAGTTCTCATTTCTTATTCATTTGATTTCCTATCTATTCATATGTCTGTGTAGTATTATTTGCATTCTGAGACATTATTTTTTGTTTAAATATTTAGATTTGAACTATTTATGTAATAATGATTTTTTTCGTATTGTGTGATGCTTGAAACATTCATTATTTAGTTAATATTTCTACCATATTGCACTTAGTTTCATTTTTGTGTGATATATGTTGAAATGGGAAATGCTAAAAAGATAAAGAATTTGTGGTGCCGCGAGGGCTCACGTCGATCAGATTCCACAAATGAGGAACATGCTATCCATTTGTGGGATCTGTTTGGCGCGATCCCACACGGCACTGAAGCACGTTTTTTAGCATCCAGTTTACACATTTTTAAGGGTTGAAATATATGAGATATGCTAGAGTCCCTCTAGGATAGTTCACTATCGCAGATACGTGTTGGTATTGTTAGCCATGTAATATATACCTGATACATTATAGTCTACTGATCGAGGTACAACCTCATGGAAGCAGACATGGTATTAGAGAAACACTGTTCAGATGTCTAGCGATTTCTCAAAAAATAAAACCTAGATCATCACCAGTTTCGTGATCGCCTGATCTCCAAAAGCCCCATCTACTGGTTACGATCGACAGGATCCTGAAGAAATGCACTCGCCACTGGTTACAATCCGCCACAACCAAACCCTTCCCTCCCAACAACTCGATGGCGTCGTGCTCCACATCAGCGACAGCCCTAGCGGCTGCCCTTGGGGCGCCCGTACAGAAAAATTGTCGCGGGAGAACTTCCTATTTCGGAGGATGCAAGTTGTCCCTACCACCCGTGGAGCGCAAGTCATGGGGCTGCTTGACGGCTCTGATGCCCCGTCGAGAGGAAACTCTAGAGGTAGAAGATGAAGATAATAAGAAGAGGATCGTGCCCAACCATACCTATGGTCTTTTGCTTACACGAGATTAACAAGCCATGAGCTAGTTGCTCAAGGCTTTTTTGCCTAATGGGTGGTCGACCATTGAGGGGTTATACACGTCTCAGTCTAGGGCCCGTTGATGCATGTAAAATGCATACATGAACTTTATAGTTTATTATCACATATTATAACATATTTGCATCACATTAGTAGTTATTACCAATGTTCTTAATAGCTTCGGGGATTTCTAAACAATTCCCTCTCTTTTGGTTCTAACTCTATATGGTAGAAAAATCTTCTATTAGTGTTTTCAACTTTCAGGGATCTATGAAACTCCAAAGGTCTAGGTCAATGAGAAAGGTTAGATAATTTTGATACGAATCCAACGAGATAAAGTAGGACCCAAGGGGCCCAATGAACTGAAAATGGCGGCCCATTTTACTGAAGATCTCACCACCACCATCCACTCCCACGCCGTTGCTCGGATGGCATCAATTCCACCGCTATTCTCTTTGTTTTGACCTAAAACCATCTCTATATATCCCCTGGCGGACTTTCTTGGGACAGACGGAGGCCGAGATAAAAAAATCAAGTAATAGAGAGCCAGCAGGCGATCGCCCAAACAAAGATTGGAGGGGGAACCGCAGTCAAAATTGCCTCTGATAACCTCTCCTCCTTCACCAATGCCTCCTCATCGCTCTGCACCATGAGAGGGGAGTAGTCCACCCCTGGTCTATGGGTTTATGGTGGTAACTTGATTCAATCTCTTTATGTATGATCATGATTGAAATCCATATTGTGTCTTGCATGATTATGGATCTACCTATGTAATTCTTATGATGGATAATGTGGTATGATATGGTACTTGTTATGCATCTACCGATGTGTTGGGATTTTATGATTTTTCATACTTTGGAGATACTTCTATGATACATGTAATGGTTTCTATTCATAGTGCCTTGTTTACCTTTGCCATGGGGTGCTTGACAATGCCAAGTGTAGAAATATGGGAGAGATGCGGTAATGCGCACAACAAATAAATCATTATACTAGTGTTTGTAGTATTCACCATTAAGGAGCATGATGTATGTAGGTAATGGGTGGCCGAGTGAGAGACGACATATGTGTTGAGTGACAACAATGCAGCAAACATCCATTTTCTAGGAGTAAAAAGGGAGAAATATGTCATGGTGGAGGGATAATAACCACACGTTGGCCTTACGAGGGTGACACCACGACACATGTGGGTACTTCTTCCAACTATGTGTTTTAGGACATTTAGTCATCATAAAAATTACTATTAAAACATGGCAATTGTGTGTAAGTTTATTATCTATAACATGATCACCTCCATAGACGGGAAAGATGATTGAGTGAACCCATGAACCCAGATCATTGTTCCTATAAGATAAAATATTTGTCTTGTCCTCTTGCATTAAAGAGGATTGGAACACTTTTATATTATTGTTTTGTTGCATTTTACTTTCTTGTATTAAATCAACCTCCTTGTTCCTATAACTTGTTTGGTGCATAAACAACTAAAAATGTGACACTTTAGTTGTAGAGAATAAATAGTTTTTCATTCTTGCTCCTGCTGCGGATCGATACCCTACTTTCACATTGAGAGGTACTACATTGATCTCCTGCTCTTGGGGGTTATCAGTTGTGTGACTCTGCTCCATGGTGATCTCTCCAACACGAAGAAGTTGGACATGGTTGATCCCAAGTACATCTCCAAGATGAAACTTTTTGCCTTCGAGCTTGCATCGACCGGGAGGAAGGTTGATGATCAAGAGTTGAAGAAGTATATTCTTAACGTCTTAGATGGTTACTACACCCCTCTTATGAACTCCATCAATGGCGTACTTAGTGAAAGAACATTTCTTAATCCCTAGTGTTTTGTGTGTTAGATAACAATACCAAGGATAATTTAATGTGTGTTGAAGTGTTGCAGCTCAGAACTCTGCCTTTGGGGGCGGATAATACGGCCCCACCAGGGGCGGATAATCCGCCCCTCCCTCTGCCCAAGCAGGCGCAAGACCTAGAAGGGGGCGGAATTTTGGCCGGATTTTCTGGCCCCGCCGGATAATCCGCCCCTCAGGGGGGGCGGATAATCCGCCCCTCCTGCTCATCGCCAAGGCGCAAGCCCCAGAGAGGGGGCAGAGTTTTGGCCGATAATCCGCCCCTCAGGGGGGCCGGATTATCCGCCCCCCAAGATCTTCACCAAGTTTCACCAAGGCGCAAGCCCCAGAGAGGGGGCGGAGTTTCCCCCAGAGAATCCGCCCTTGGGGCGGAGTTTTCCCAAGGGGCGGATCATCCGCCCCAAGTGGGGGGCGGATAATCCGCCCCCAAAGTTGTCTGACCAGATCCGGGAGGGGGTATTTAAGCCAGCCATCCCCCTCCTGCCAGAACTCTTGATTCATCTCGAAAAAGAACAGATCAGATCTGAAAGCTTCATCCAAGAGTGCTCCACCTAGATCCACCCAAAGGCCCCATCCCTTTGGGAATCGAAGGAGGAGAACTCGATCTTCATCATCAGCAATCAAGCGCTTCATCTCCTCTCCATTCATTTGGAGAATTTCCGATCTAGTATTTCTTGCAAATATCTAGATCCTCGTTGTTGTTTATATTGATAAACCTTGTTCTTGTGGCAGCTTGTTGTCATCTCGGGAGCCCCCAATTCGGTTGTGGGTGTGTGCCCCGATAGTGTTGTAAAAGGCACCGGTTCCCGCCTCAAAGGGATCCAATAGTGGAGAAGGTGGATCAGGCCTCTCGTGGCGAGATCCATCGGAGAATAGGGTGAGGCCTATTGTGGCGTGGTGGTCTTAGAACCGCCCACCCCTCCAACGCAGATGTACTTCCCTTAACAAGGAAGGAACTATGGTAAGACAAATCCCTTTGTCTCCGCGTGCTCCACTACGGTTTCCTCGCTCCTCTTTTACGTGCTTAGTAGTTAGGGTTACATATAGGGAAATTCTCGTAGTTGCATATCTAGATAATTTACTTTGTGTCAAGCCTAAAATTGAAAAAGTATTAAAAATTGGTTAGCACCTATTCACCCCCCTCTAGGTGCCCATACGATCCATTTCAATTGGTATCAGTGCCTCGGCTCTTATTTCGGGCTTAACCGCCTAAGAGAAGTATGGGTTCCAAGGGAGATGGGAGTGATGCTCCGGAGGTAGTCACCATGAACGATCTCAAGACGTTGGAAACAACCTTGGTGAGTTCAATGGAGGCTAAGATGGAAGAGATGCGTCAATTGATAATGCGTCTCTCCACATCCGCAACATAACCTCCATCTAACTCTGAGGATACCACTCCGCAATCCAAGGAAACGGGTAAAACTGTTTCCAAAGATAACGAATTGGTAGGTGATGATATTAGCAAGAGCTCCTCCTCGAAAAAGGATAGCAGTAAGGATGGATACAATGAGGTTTCTCATGTGTATTCCCCTGATCTGCCTATTCCTCACCCACATATACATAATAGGGGTGATCCACCCAAACTTTCAGCATCTACTTTCTCTCAATGGCAATTTTTGATGAAATCTCATGTGTGCAGTTCCTCCATAGAGTTGTGGAAGATCATCGAAAATGGTCTTCACATTGGAAATCCTAACAATCTCACAAGGAGAGAAGTGGTCGATAGCCAACTCAATGCTACAGCTCTACACATGATACAACTTGGTGTGGGTGACAAAGACATGCCACACATTCAGCATCTTAGCACAGCTAAAGAAGCTTGGGATGCTCTCACCGAGCTCTTCATCGGAAATGAAACTATGAGAAGGAATAGATATGATGCCTTGAGCAATGAAGCTGAAGGATTTTATATGCTGGATGGAGAAGACCACGAGGACATGTATAGGAGGCTCAAGGCAATAACCACAACCTTCAGAAACCACGGTGCAGCTCATGTTGATGATGCTTGGATCAAGCGCAAGTATGCCAGTGCTCTTATTCCATTTGAGTCCACAGATTTGAAAAGTCTCCAAGGTAGGCATAACTATCACCTCATGTCATCCAATGAGATAATGCAAGAAATGGCCGCCTTCAAAGTAGCTGCCAAGAATGCCGAAGATGCTCGTGCTCGAGCTATGGGGATGCAAAAGGGGGTCAACATGGCCTTGAAGACTAGTGTGATTGATCATGATGAATATGCGGTAGAAGGTCTGGACTGTCCCGAAGATATAAAAAGGATCCACAGACAATACTTGGCTCTTTATGCAAGAAAATTTTGGAAAGATCCAGCCAAGGCTAAAGCTGAACTAGATCGCAAGAGTGGAGCCTATGGAAGAAAAGAAAATGGTCCCAAGATGAGAACATGCTTTAATTGTGGTGACCGACTGCACTTCGTAGCTGAGTGTCCATATCAAAGTAGAGAGGATAATGGAGGAAGACTCATTTTCAAGGACAAATCAAAAGCTCCACGTAAGAAACAGTTTGTAAACAAGAATGATCCTTTCAAGAAGCAACCAAAGATTGTTTTAGTGGCTCAAGAAGAATATTCATCGGGGAGTGAAGATGAGGAAGAGGACGATAGCTCTCAAGAGGTGGCTGCTATAGCCACCACATCTACATCAACATCTCTCTTCGACTCTCCGAACGAAAACATCATCAACAAGAGTGCTACTTGCCTCATGGCAAGAAGCTCCGAGGTAACTTCTTCTAACTCTTCTTTTCCCAAGGCTATGATAGACATGGATGATCCTGCTAGTCTTAAGGTTAAAGAAGAGATTATTGCTTTGGATTATTTCTATACTAACCTGCAAGGTGAGCACAAAGTTCGTTTTGAGGCTCTTATGGATCGGTGGCCCAAAGCGAAGCACTCCTCGAAGAAAAGGGCAGAATTGAAAGGGAGGATGCAATGGAAATTGCATCCCTAAAAATGCTCTTGAAGAAGAAGAAGAAGCTCGGGTCTCTCTTGAAGAGAGGCTTGAGTCTATGAAGAGTCACATGAAGAAATTGTGACTAAACTTGTTAAGGAACGTGACAATGCTGTCACCAAGGCAAAGAAGTTAAAGAAGGAAAGGATTGACTTTGGGGCTGCTCATGATAGACTCCCCGAGGAATTGGAGAAACTTGACAATGCTCACAAGGCGTTGAAAAACGAGTTCTCTATTCTCAATGAGTCACATGATCAGCTTCAAAGTCGATTGGCCGAATATGATACTCCTAGCTCGTCCAACTCAACATATAGTAACAAGAAAAATGCTAGTGTAGAAAAAGGAGTGATCAAGGACATCACTACAAAGGACAAAGGTGTGCTTGATGAAGTCCTTGGCAAGCAAAGGTCAAATCATGGTAAAGAGGGACTTGGGTATGTCACCAAGTCCAAGAAGAAGAAAACCAAGAAGAACAAGACCAAGAATGTGCAATTAAAGACAAGCACTGCTGAGAAGGTTGTCACAAAAGACAAGACTAATAATATTGGTTTTGCAGGGTCTCACAATCCGAATTATGAACTCTTTTGTGATGACTATGGCGATGTTTATGCTTATTATGTTGGTCCTTTTGATGAATATATTGCTTGGTATATTTGGGTCCTAAAGACCCTTGTTACTAACATGAAATGACCCATTGAAAAATGGGTACCTAAAACCAAGAAATAATTTTCTTGCAGGGCTATGCTTCCGGTGGGTCGAAATGGGTGCTAGATAGTGGCTGCACTAGTCATATGACCGGAAGCAAGGAGATCATCACGGAGATGCGTCCAAATCTTGATAATATCACAGTCTCCTATGGTGATAAGTCTAAATCTCAGGTATTGGGTCTTGGCAAGGTTGTGGTTGCCCACGATATCTCTCTCGTGGACGTCATGCTTGTTGAGACCCTTGGCTACAATCTTCTTTCTGTTCGTGCCCTTGGCAAGATGGGTTTTGTTGTTTTTATCGATGATTATTTGGTGGTACTCTTATGGAGCAAGTCTCTAAAGGTCGCTTTCGTTGGATACGTCGAAAATGACCTGTATGTGGTGGACTTCTCGGGGAGAACCACTTCGGGTCCGATGTGTCTATTCGGAAAGGCCGACGTGGGCTGGCTATGGCATCGCCGTTTAGCCCATGTCAACATGAGAACTTTGCAAAGTCTCCAAAAGGGTGGCCACATACTTGGACTAAAAGACAATGTCTCTTTTGCCAATGATCGTGTTTGCAGGGCTTGTGTTGAAGGAAAAATGCATGATTCTCCCCACAAGAGGAAGACTACTGTGTCATCAAAGAGGATCTTGGAATTACTTCATGTGGATTTATTTGGTCCTCCTTCTCATGCAAGTCTTGGTGGGAAGAAATATTGTTTGGTCATCGTCGATGATTACTCAAGATATACATGGGTATATTTCTTCAAGCTGAAAAGTGAGACTCAACAAACTGTAATCGACTTTGCCAATGAAGTTCAACGTCAACACAATGTTCCCATCTTGGCAATTAGAAGTGACAACGGCACAGAATTCAAGAACTACACTTTAAACGAGTTTCTTAGCGAAGAGGGGATTAGACACCAATATTCCGCTGCGTACACCCCTCAACAAAATGGTGTAGCCGAGAGGAAGAACCGGACTTTGATGGATATGGCAAGATCTATGCTAGCTGAATTCAAGTCTCCTTATAATTTTTGGGCTGAAGCCATATCCACTGCTTGTCACTCATCAAACCGGCTCTACCTTCGGAAGATCTTGGACAAGACCCCAATGAAATACTTACCGGTAACAAACCCAACATCTCATACTTCAGGGTATTCGGGTGTAAGTGTTTCTTTCTTATTAAAGGTGTCCGTTTGTCAAAATTTGAATCCAAGGCTTTAGAAGGTATTTTTGTTGGTTATGGTGCCGAATCCCACACTTATAGAGTCTACAACAAGCTCACTGGGATTGTTGTAGAATCTTGTAGTGTGGAGTTCGATGAAAATAACGGCTCCTTTGTAGGGAAAGTTGATGTTTGTGATGCAGATGTTGAAATACCCCAAGATGCCATAAGAAGAATGGGCGTGAGATTTTTCCGCCCCATTGAGGAACCCCTTGTGGCGGATTGGGAAGGACAATGCTCCACACATGTGGAGCCCTCATCTACACAAGATCAACAAGCTCCTACTGTTGGAGACAATCCTGCACCAACACCATAATCTTTGAAGACCATCATCCCTTGGACAAGCTGGTAGTCCCAGCCGGACTATCCGCCTCCAAGGGGCGGACAATCCGCCCAGCACTCCAACTCGTTCAGGATCCAAGGAGAAATCAACATCTCTGAAGCTCCTAGGCCGGATTCTCCGGCCCCCAGGGGCGGAGTATCCGACCCTGGGTCTCCAACTCCAGTCAGGCTTTCTTAGGAAGATGGTTCTGGTACTTCACCTCCCAGGCCGGATAGTCCGGCCCCTCCAAGGGGCGGATTATCCGGGCCTGAAGAAAATGTTCAGCAACAATCTTCAGCGATGCGGTGACCAAGATCAAGGGCAAGGCAGTAATCAAGACAAGGATACAACAATTGAATCCACTCCTCCTAGAAACAATAAGGACATTGAGGCTCGTCGCAAGGCTCGTGCTGATCGGAACCTTGAACTAAGAGGTCACACTCTTGACAAGGTTGTTGGTGATCTACGACGAAGGGTATCCACTAGAAGAGAGCTTGCAAGCTTCTGTGATCATCAAGCTCACATTTCCATGGTTGAACCAAAGAAGGTTTTTGATGCTCTTGAAGACCCCGATTGGGTTGTTGCAATGCATGAAGAATTAAACAACTTCGAACGCAACAAAGTTTGGAAGCTCGTAGAAAAGCCAAAGGATTGCTGCAATGTTATCGGCACCAAGTGGATCTTCAAGAACAAACAGGATGAAAATGGAATTGTTGTGAGGAATAAAGCACGAATAGTGGCTCAAGGATTCTCTCAAGTAGAAGGAATTGATTTTGGCGACACCTACGCTCCTGTGGCTCGCCTTGAGTCCATCTGTATCCTTCTTGCATATGCAGCCCATCACAATTTTAAATTACAACAAATGGATGTTAAGAGCACTTTCCTTAATGGTCCTCTACATGAGTTAGTATACGTCAAGCAGCCCCCGGGGTTTGAGGACCCCAAATTTCCGAACCATGTCTACAAACTCGATAAGGCGCTCTATGGCCTTAAACAAGCCCCGCGTGCGTGGTATGAGCACCTTAAAGAGATTTTGCTAGACCGTGGATTCGAAGTTGGGCAAATAGATCCCACTCTTTTTACTAAGAAGGTTAATGGGGAGCTTTTTGTATGCCAACTTTATGTAGATGACATTATTTTTGGCTCTACTAACCAAGTTTTTAACGATGAATTTTCGTAGCTTATGACTGACAGGTTTGAGATGTCCATGATGGGTGAGCTCAGGTTCTTTCTTGGATTTGAGATCAAACAACTTAGAGAGGGAACCTTTATTAATCAAGCGAAGTACATCCAAGACATGCTTAAAAGGTTCAAGATGACGGATCTCAATGGCGTTGCTACCCCTATGCAAATAAAGTGTCATCTTGAGCTCAATCCCAAGGGTAAAGACGTGGATCAGAAGGTATACCGATCCATGATCGACTCTCTCCTTTACCTTTGCGCATCTAGGCCCGATATCGTGTTAAGTGTAGGAGTGTGTGCAAGGTACCAAGCCGCTCCTAAAGAAAGCCACTTAGTGGCAGTCAAGCGAATCTTCCGATATTTGGTTCATTCCCCAAATTTTGGGTTATGGTATCCCAAGGGTTCAAGTTTCTCTCTATGTGGTTACCTTGATTCGACGGGCTGGTGACAAAGATGATAGGAAATCAACCTCTGGTGCATGCCAATTCTTGGGCAGGTCTCTAGTGTGTTGGTCATCAAAGAAACATAATTGTATTTCACTCTCAACCGCCGAAGCTGAATATGTTGCTACTGCAAGTGCTTGTACTCAATTGTTATGGATGAGGCAAACTTTAAAGGAATATGGTGTCAATTGTGACAAAGTTCCTCTTTTATGCGACAATGAAAGTGCTATCAAAATTGCTTACAATCCCATGCATCATACAAGAACAAAACATATAGAGATTCGCAACCACTTTATTCGGGATCATGTTGCTCGTGGATATATTGCTCTATCCTTCGTGAGCACGAAGAACCAACTTGCTGATATTTTCACGAAGCTCCTGGATGAAGCAAGATTTTGTTATTTGAGGAATGAGCTAAATATCATAGATTCAAGGAGTTTGGCTTGACTACCCTTGCACACTCACTTGCTCTTATTCATGTATTTGGTTTAGATGCGGGCATAGACATAGGGGGAGTGTGGTCCTAATTGATTGGTCCAACCCTCCCCACATAATGCCGAAAGCAAGTAAAATCATTTCCATTAATATCATTTTGTGATATGTGGGTCATCGATGAGCATTGGTTTTGAACTCAAGATACATCTTCGCGGTGTCATGCCATGCGCTCCAACATGGTGGCTTCGGCCACCGCCCTCTTCCTCGAGAAGAGTTGGTTTTTCATGGGTCTCGTTGGATTTTCTTGCATATCTTTTGTTCTTATGGAAAACACACTCCAATTTGGCTTTTGTTTGATTTGATTCTTGCAAATTTGGGTGTGTAGTACCATATCAGTTTGATGCTCTCAACCCAAGCTTTTCTCTCCCTTCTTGAACCATCTATTATTTCACACAAGTCCTCTAAAACACCATCGAGAGGTTTGCTAGGTTGCTCTGGCCTGATTCTGACCTGCAATTGCAGGGGGATTATCCGCCTTAAGTGGGGGGCGGATTATCCGCACCAGGCGAAATCTTCCCTTATAGGCTGGGTTGGGGAGGGAAGGCTCAAACAGAGCAGCCAGTCCTCCCCCAACCCTACCTCTGTCCCCCAGCCGCCGCCGGAGCATCCGCCTCTCCCGGAGTCGATTCGACCACCGGATTCTCCGGGCTCTCCCCGGATCTTCTTCACCTTGCCTCCGGGTATCTTCTCCTCCGCGATTTTCCTCCAATGAGTGAGGGTAACTCCCTCATCTCTCTCCTTTTGTATGGGATGTCTTTTATTTGGTGGAAATCTCGTTGTAGAAGGTTCTTGGTGTTGTTTCTTACATGCTAGAATTAGTAGAAGTGCAACCCTAGTACCCGATCTGTTTTGCCATGGCAGATCTGAGCCAATCCAGAAATTTTCTGCGGGGGGCGGATTATCCGCCCCTGCCAGGGCCGGATAATCCGGCCTGGAGAGCAAATTTTTCCTGTTTTGGTTCTGCTTCTGCCATTGCACTTCCTTGGCTATGGGGTTGCACTGCTACTCTTTCCTCATGTTTTTCTCCTGGACTTGTGTGTATACTTATCTCCATGCTATCCCTCTAATGCTATTCACAGGTGGTTCCAAACCGACCAAGACCTTCGTCCGTCGTCCCCGTCCCCGTTATCTCAAGCCCACTGCAGACGGGAAATTCATTGACGAGACCGAGGTCAGCAGAGCAGCAAGAGAGGCTGAACGAATGGCAGAGGCAAGTAAGAAAACTAAGAGGTCCGCCTCTCGCAAGGGCAAACAGTCTTGGCCCAATTACAAGGCTATGGACAGTCTTCCGTACGCCACTATTCGTCAGACTGATTATTATGATGAGGCTGACAGCGATGGTCCCCCTGAGGACGAAATGTTTTTTAATACTCACTTTCGGTCCATTCATGATGATGTCTATGCTACTCTCAAGATTCACCCCATGCGTCCCATCAATTTGACTGAGGCTCAATCCAAGACAAGGCTCATTGAGGCACTCGATGTGACCAATAAGATGGGGCTGCACCACCTCATGACCATTCAATGCAATTATGACTCTTCTGTGGTGCGCCAGTTTTTCTCCACACTTGTGATCTGCGGTGATGAGCGCCGCACTATGAAGTGGATGACCGGGACTACAATGCTTCAGTCAGATTTTCGCACTTTTGGGAAGGTTCTTGGGTATGATTTCCATGGTCATGACACCCCCGCTGGTCACCGCATCATTACTCCCTTGAAGCCATCCAAGGACACTGCACTTGCTCCTTGCCTTTCCTCTGATGGAGTCGCTGGTACTTTTGCTGGTCTCTCTCCCCTGTATGCAGCCCTTGTTGGCATATTTAGGGACTGCATCGCTCCTAGTGGTGGCAACAATGACAGGATCCGTGGTCACCTGGTTCCTCTCCTTGCGTTTGCTCACGAGTGTGCCACCAACACCGGATCACCATGTGTTACAAACTGGATGTCATGGACTATATTTTTCATGAGATGACGGATGCTATGATCAACAGGCTCTCTATTCCTTATGCTCCGTTCATAATGATGCTCGTCAAGCATATGTTGCCCCATGAGGATTTTGGCACTGCTCTGGATGGTGTTCATAAGCCAAAGAAAATCTACAACAAGGCTCAGAAGACTCATCACCCTTCCACTGCCCCGGAGACCTTCATGCGTGATGCTCGGGCTAGTGGTCGTCGTTCCACGGTGTCCCCAATGGCACGTGAGGTCAAGCAGCTTAATTGGTTCCAGCGGAACATTCTTTGCATGGGTATTGACATTCACAAGGGCCAATATGAGGCGTACCGCAGGGATCATGAGAGGGATCACACGCAGCAGCTTATCCTCCACCATGTCTCAGGTGCCACTGGCAATCCACCTCCTCCCACTGCTCCGGATCCGTATGCTCAGTGGAACACCTCCGGGATCAACTATGGCGATCTCGAGAGTTGTCTTTTTCCTCCTCCACCGCGGGCACCCACTCCTCCAGCTGATGACGGTGATGATGAGTATGATGAAGAGGAAGGGGACGGGAATGACTACGATGAGGATGAGGCGGAGTGATCTCCAGGGGCGTTAGCATCGCTCTTCTTCCTTTTTGGCGTTTCGATGCCAAAGGGGGAGAAGTAGTTCTATTAGGGTCTCGTGGATTTGCAAGGGTCGGGCACAAGCTCTTCGATTTTAGTCGTTTTTATTTGCTTGCTTGTGCCTTTTCTAGCGTGAACTTGTTTGCTATTTGTGGTTGTTTGTGTAAGACTATGTCGTACTCCACAGTTTGGTACTATGTTTGGTATTCATGGATTCCTGGATTTATCTATCATGGACCACATGGAATTCTGGAATTATGGAGCATATTTGATGGAATATGGATTCATGGGATTATCTATGTATGCCTTGACTATATATTCCGGTGGTATGACATTTTTTCCCAAACCTTAAAGTAGTGTTCTACCTAGTGTGTGTATTTGTATTCAAATGCAAATCTTAAATATGCACACATCTAGGGGGAGCGTCTTTCATTATTTAAGGTGGCATTTGCCGGTTTTATTGCAAATCCTAGTATTGTCATCTAACACCAAAAAGGGGGAGATTGAAAGAACATTTCTTAATCCCTAGTGTTTTGTGTGTTAGATAACAATACCAAGGATCATTTAATGTGTGTTGAAGTGTTGCAGCTCAGAACTCTGCCTTTGGGGGCGGATAATCCGGCCCCACCAGGGGCGGATAATCCGCCCCTCCCTCTGCCCAAGCAGGCGCAAGCCCCAGAAGGGGGGCGGAATTTTGGCCGGATTTTCCGGCCCCGCCGGATAATCCGCCCCTCCTGCTCATCGCCAAGGCGCAAGCCCCAGAGAGGGGGCAGAGTTTTGGCCGGACTTTCCGGCCAGGCCGGATAATCCGCCCCCCAAGATCTTCACCAAGTTTCACCAAGGCGCAAGCCCCAGAGAGGGGGCGGAGTTTCCCCCGGAGAATCCGCCCTTGGGGCGGAGTTTTCCCAGGGGGCGGATAATCCGCCCCAAGTGGGGGGCAGATAATCCGCCCCCAAAGTTGTCTGTGACGAGATCTGGGGAGGGGGTATTTAATCCAGCCATCCCCCTCCTTCCAGAACTCTTGATTCATCTCGAAAAAGAACAGATCAGATCTGAAAGCTTCATCCAAGAGTGCTCCACCTAGATCCACCCAAAGGCCCCATCCCTTGGGGAATCGAAGGAGGAGAACTCGATCTTCATCATCAGCAATCAAGCGCTTCATCTCCTCTCCATTCATTTGGAGAATCTCGGATCTAGTATTTCTTGCAAATATCTAGATCCTCGTTGTTGTTTATATTGATAAACCTTGTTCTTGTGGCAGCTTGTTGTCATCTCGGGAGCCCCCAATTCGGTTGTGGGTGTGTGCCCCGATAGTGTTGTAAAAGGCACCGGTTCCCGCCTCGAAGGGATCCAATAGTGGAGAAGGTGGATCAGGCCTCTCGTGGCGAGATCCATCGGAGAATAGGGTGAGGCCTATTGTGGCGTGGTGGTCTTAGAACCGCCCACCCCTCCAACGCAGATGTACTTCCCTTAACAAGGAAGGAACTGCGGTAAAACAAATCCCTGTGTCTCTGCGTGCTCCACTACGGTTTCCTCGCTCCTCTTTTACGTGCTTAGTAGTTAGGGTTACATATAGGGAAATTCTCGTAGTTGCATATCTAGAGAATTTACTTTGTGTCAAGCCTAAAATTGAAAAAGTATTAAAAATTGGTTAGCACCTATTCACCCCCCCCTCTAGGTGCCCATACGATCCATTTCACTTAGCACCACCCTTGTGGACATGTGTTCGAAACTCACAGCTTATGATCAAGGCCAACAAATGTTGCCTGAGAGTGTCCAAGGCACCAGCGCCTTTCAATCATCTGCCAAAGCTTCTACTCGTGGTATCCGTCCCAACTGCCCAAATTATCCCCATAGTGGCAATAATAAGTACCGCAACAACAATGGTGATTCTTACAACCACAATAATGGAGGTAATAGTGTCCGCCCTAATAATCAGAACCATGTCCAGTCTAATAACCATGTCGTGGTGGTATCATGGCATATGCCATAAGTAGGATAAAGTTGGGGCCAGTGTACATGGTGGAATCTGGGGAGGGATGATGCAGTGAAGACCGCACTCGTAAGAACAAAGATAAACACGATGTTTCCAGGTTTGAGGCTCTCCCAGAGAGATAACGCCTCTTCACCTACATCTAATCTCATATAAACTTTCCATACTTGTGGCTACAATGGTGCTCCTTGAGCTGTATCTCCTAAGCCTCTATCTAGATCTCTCTGTGAGTGGATGAGGAAGAAGGAGAGATCCTAGCGAGCAGAGAGGAGAGGAGCCCTTCGGGGGCCTCCCTAGGAACGATCCCCCTGGTTCTCCTTATAAAGGGGAGCCCAGGGGACAAGACTTGTTCTACACACTTGGTATCTTTTCAGCATATGCCTTAGTAGTTGTATGAGATGCTCAGAATATGCCTTGGCATCTCTAGAGATGCCTAGCTTATTCCCTAGCATATCCTCGGATGCCAAGGGCATATTACATATGCCATGTGCCAGTCTGAGCCAGGGGCATCCCAAGACTGGCACGGGACTTGAGTATCTTGGTCCCTCTTGGTGGTGTATCGAGGCAGAGCTTGGAGGAGCATTTGTAGATGATCTTCTCAGTTATATGGATCACGGGGGACCTATCGGGGAGATCTGATTCAGCCCGAATGTTAATATGCGTAGATTATTCGGATTGGGCCTTGTTAATTTGGTCATGACAGCCAAAAAGGCCCCCAACTAGAATGTTTCTTGCCCAGCCAAATCATTCTATGACCCGGCCTGGTGGAAATAGGGCTGGAATTCGAGCCGAGCCGAGCCAACTCGGCTTGACTCGCTAAAGCTCGTTCAACTAACGAGCTAGCTCGACTCAGCTCGTTTATATAACGAGCCCATATTTGAAACTTGTCTCGACTCGGTAAACTCACGAGTAGCTCGTTATAAGTTGCGAATAGGAGCACATATAAAAAAACTAGTAATTTTCCTACTATTTCAGAACTAGAACAATGATACTACTTTCATAATAACATGAAGACAATAGAAATAAAAAATATAGTAGCTCTAGACCATTGCAGGTTCAAGAAACATTCATAGTATGATCCTCATCTATGAAAAATGACAAACTTTATATTTGAACGAGTTTAACGAGCTAAACAAGTAGCTCGCAAGTATCTCATTGAGCTTGGGTGAACAAACGAGCTCAAATCTAAAACTCGACTCGACTCGTTAGGAACCGAGTACATGCCGAGTCGAGCCGATTCACGAGTTACTCATTTAGCTCGCGAGTTTCGAGTTATAAGTCTGGCCCTAGGTGGAAAGGCCTCAACCGGGTCAGCGGGAGCTAATACGTCGGAAACGTATCTATAATTTTTGATTCTCCATGCTTGTGTAGTATCTACATTTATTTACTTTGTCTACACTTTGAGGTGTTTTTATATCTTTTCTGGAACTAACCTATTAACAAGTTGCCACAGTGCCAGTTGCCTGTTTTTTTTTTGGTTCCAGAAAGGCAGAAAATCAATATTCTCGGAATTGGATGGGACAAAAGCCGAAGTCAATATTTTACCGTGGGGGACACGAAGCCAGAAGATGAGATGGAGAAGCGAACCAGGGTGGCCGCACCCCCCTAGGCACGAGTGGCCCACCCCGCGCCTGGGTAGGGTGTGGCCCCCCTGGCCGCCTCCCAGCCTCGCTTCTTCGCCTATAAGAAGCCCCCGATGCAGAAACCCTAGGAACCGATCAGAAATCCATGAAACCGTCTATAGCCGTTACCACCATCGTCCCTAGATCGGGGGGATCTGAAGCTCTTCCTGGCACCCTGCCAGAGGGGAGATCATCCCGGAGGCCTTCTCTCCGGTATGATGCGTGATTAGTTACACCTTGGACTATTGGTCCATGTAGTAGCTAGATGGTTGTATCTCCTCCTTTGTGCTTTCATGTATAGATCGTGTGAGCTCTGTTCATGATCAAGATCTAATCAATTTGTAATCATGCATGTTGTGTTTGCGGGGATCCAATGGATATTGAGATTATTATGTTGGTTTGATTAATGGTTTTATCTTTATGATTCTATCATGTATGTGTTGTTTGTGATCTTGCATGCTCTCCGTTGCTAGTGGTTATCTTGGCCAAGTAGTTGCTAGTGACTCCAAGAGGGAGTATTTCTGATCGATTGTGGGTTCATGCCTCTAGTTTCCAAGGGAAGTGACAATAATATCTTCGGTTGTAGATGTGTTGTTGCTACTAGGGAGAAAACAGCGGTCTCTTGTTCATGGAACATGTGGACTGTTTACCTTACACACTTTGCTTAAAGCAGTTGTCTGTTTTTTGCAACTTATTACTGGAGGGGGTTCGAATGATAACCTGAAGGTGGACTTCTAGTCATAGATGCAGTTGGATGACAGTCTATATATATTGTTGTATTTCCCAATCAACCTCATAGGATCTTTCTGGCTAGTAATTGCATTGTTATGCCTTGCTCAGTTCCTGTCAATTGCCCCGCTATAATTTGTTTACCCTTCATGCCATGTTGTTTATTTAAGGAGAGCACCTCTTGTGAACTATGGACCCCGGTCCAATCTTTACCATTGATACATCTTCCACTGTTACTTGTTTACTTGCTACAAACCATTACCTTCCACACCATACGTTTAATCCTTTGTTACAGCAAACCGGTGAGGTTGACAACCTCACTGATTCGTTGGGACAAAGTCTTGATTTTGTGTTGTGCAGGTCTCCATGTTGCTTCCAACACCTGTTTGACATTTCCTTCCTCCTTCTGGTTCGATAACCATGGTATCAACTGAGGGAAAATGTCAACACCCGAATTTTTAATCCCAGATGCCCGTTATTCCATACATCGCAATCCCAGGATTACCATTTTTGCAAGACATAACAAAATTTGATACCATAGTACATCACCCATTACAAACCATACATAAGGTATTACACAAATAAGGATATCACGATCCAGTTCTTAATACATCTCAAGCAGCGGAATACGTAATAATAACGGTAGCATAGGCGAAGCTCCATCTTCGGGGTCACATGCAATGCTGACGATGGGAGATGATCCTAGTTGTCGTAACCTTCCCGGGGTCCATCCTCTAGGTACTCCTCTTCATAGTCTGGCCACGGGAATAGACAGGGACAAAGCCATGAGTACTCTTTAAGTACTCGCAAACTAATACTAACAAGTGAAAGGGGTTTCTGATAATAGGACACTAGGCTCTAGGGTTGTTTTGCAAAAGACAGATTTATCTCTACTAAGCTGAGAAGCAAGAGAAGCTAGTCACAATTTTATAACTCCTAAGTAGGAACTTGTATTTCATATCACAACCCTGTTGTGGTCAAGTCAAATTCGCAATTCATTTCACAAGTCTTTTGAAAACATCTGACGGGGGAACAATATGGCCACTCCAACTATCCATAACCGCGGACGCCGCTATTCGAATAGTTTGACACTCTGCAGAGATTGTACACTTTCACCACAACATTCGATACATCCGTCAGGAACAAATTCCAAATTCACCATACTCAGTATGCGGATAATCAATCCTAACCTTTCAATTACACGCCCTAGTATAAGCACCTCTCCTGTGAGTTTGGCCTCCCAACCATGACCAACTGTCATCTTGGGTACTGCACAGGTGGACAATCTTCACAAGGTAGCCTCAGCTCAGACCTTGGCCGTGAGGGAACTAATACTAAGGTATATAAGTTTCCAGTCAAGCCCTACCCAATCTTCGGGTATTGTGGTTGTACGATAAAATTGGAATGGTATCGCATCCAGACAACCATCGGTTTTATAAAGGGCTAAGGCTCATGCCTCAACATTTTCATCACCAAAATCATCTGGTGCTCGGAAACACATGTCAAAAACATTTCAATAGAATGATCCATCATTCGAAGGTTTTCATAACCATTTTCACCAAGTATTCCCATCTAAAGTGATCAAGTTTTATGCTTAGCACTAGCATCTACAATTGGGGGTACGTACTAATGAGGGGTGGTAAACTAGTGGAGTTTCAACTAAGTTCAATCTCATGCCTTGGGATGACATCAAGATTATCTAGCTTAGGCCAAATTTTATGCTCTTTATGCAACCTTCAATTATCCTTCTAGTATCTACCATTTATTCCAGTAAACTCTAAGTAAGAGCTTTGAGAAATAAATAAAGTAATAAGCTTGCAAGTAAAACTAGGATTGGGTGTCATCAAATGTATCTAACCAAGCATGCTTAGTGCATTGCATAAGTTATTTAACTCTCATAATTGCAAGTGTTAGCTTGCATAGGTATAGTATCAGCTTGCATTGGTCCACTTGGTTAGTAAAGCTTGATAAAGTAGAGTATCTTGCAAGTCTTAGCTTGCCTTGTGCAGAGCAGTGGTTGAAGTTCTCCTCGGCTTCTTCTTCGTAGTATCCTCCTTCCTCCTCGTATCCTTGGTCGGTAGTAGCGTCTATGAATAAATACGAGGTACACAATCACCAAAAAATACTTAACTACTTGCATTCATCACACACAAGGGTCCTATAGATGATCTAGCCTCATCACTATCATTACAAGATTAAAGCTTAGTTTAATTCCTTTTATTTTTAGAAAAGTAATTTCTACTCATTGAAAAACTACTTAAGATTTAATATTCTCCAAACCAAACATGGGATCATGTTGACACATGTCATCACCACATATTTTAGTCCATGGGAATGTGATTTAAAGTGGTGTCACAATTTAATAAGGTTTTTCTCTTTTATTTTAATTAAATAAAGTGACTAGAAATGCCTATGTAACATTCTTTTATTACTTGAACATTATTTCTGTAAGTAAACCTATATATTTTTATATATTATGAAAGGTATGGTTAAATGTGATTTTTGAGAGTTGGAATCAACTCAAAAGCTATTATGGTTTAAATTTGAAAAATGTTTGAATGCAGAAAAGCTTCTGCCTTGTTATTTTTACCATGGATGATCTATAGATCCAAATGACTTGAATCCAACGGGCTTGGATTCAGCATTCCCAGACCTTTCTAACAAAATTGGTTTCATTCCATTTGGTTCATGGAATCGACATGGGTTGATTTTTGAAACTGGGTACAAAAGTGTGTTTGAAATAAAATGGAAAAGGTTAAATTCAAATAACTGGGCTGCGCGGGAAGCGATACTGGGCCGGCCTGCTAAGCACAGTGCTTACGCGGGCTGGTTAAGTCGTTTCCCTCACGCGTCAGTGAGACAGGGGGGTGCGAAGCGGTATGGGGCGATGTGGTGCGTTCGATCTGGTTCTAATCCAACGACTGAGGGTCATCCTCGACGTTGGGCAACGCCGGCGAGACAGAAACCTAGCACGGCCAGTGGGGGTCATTGGGTGCTCACCGGGGTTCAGGCGAGGGTCGGCTAGGCGGGCGAACGGCGAAGTCGACGATGACGAACCTCCTGGTACCGGCAACTTCTCCTGGGGCGGCTCCAATCGCTAGCTTCCTTCTTCTCCAGAGGCGGCGGGCTCCGGTGAAATTCCGGCGAAGTGCTACTCTTCTTGCTCCGGCAACGGAGTGGGACGATCAGTGAAGAGAGGGGAGTGAGATGGTGTGCTCAATTCGGCTGGGGGTGGCCTCTATTTATAGTCGCGACGACGAGACCGAACGGTATGGGCAGGCGACGGTGGCGACATGGCTACGGGCGGCTAGAGGCATGGCCGGCGATGGCGATCACTTGGTGGTCTCCTGGCGATGCTCTACGGCTTTAATGCGCATGTAGGGGCGGTGCGGTTTGGTCTGGAACACGCGACGCTCTACGCGGCAGAGGCGGCGTCTTCGACGGCGAGCGGTGGCTGTGAGGCATGGGGCGGCGAACGGGGATGTCTGGCGGTCTCCTGGGTCGGTGGTGATCGTGTATGCACGCGGCGAGGGTGGCGCGCGGTCTATGGGCTTCGGTCGAGGGTGGCGCTCTGGCGCATGCTCGGCCTGGTTGACAGAGGCACGGGCGCGGCATTCCTGGGTGCTCTGGTCGGTGTCTTCGAGGCAGGGCTGGTCGAGAGGGGGCGGTGAGGCATGGGCTTTCTCCCAGACAAGGTTGGCATGGCTAGTTTCTCTCCTAGCTTGCTATCTATACTAGGGTGGCATGGGTGGCTTCGGCTGTTCACCATTGATGGCATTGCCAAGCTCACAGTGGTGCTAGTGATTAGTTAAGATTGTTAGATGATCTACTAAGGCTAGTGGTGTCCAGAGAGGGAACAAGTTAGGCTCAATTCACTGCTCAAAACAGTGTTTTGATTTTGTTAGATTTGTATCTGCAAGGTGTTTCATGAAATGGCCGCAAGAATTCAAGTTTTGAATTTTGAAAAGATTTTTGGTGGGTGTGCTAGGTTGGTGCTGGTGAGTCTGCAGATGCTTGGGTTTTGAAAGTTGAGCTTGTTTGAGTGGTTTTTGAAAAAGTGGGATCTTCTCATATGATAAAGATTCAATTTTGAACTATCCTTTAAACTATGCATTTGAATGTTTCTGGATGATCACAAAGTGGGCCTTGATACTTTGTTATGAGTACAATCAAGGGGTGCAAAGATCCATAAAAGTTTATGTTAAGTTCTGAAAGTTTGAGACAACCAAAGTAGGCATGGGAGTTAAATTGGTCAAAATGACCATTCCCTCATTTATCTTTGTTTTGATTTATTTGTCTTTGAGAAAAGTTTGGGAATTGTTTAGATGATGTTTATTTCACCTAAGCATCCATTTACAAGCAAAGGAACACACAAACAAGTTGGTTCAAAAGAATTCCAAATGAAATGCATACACCATGCATGATTTCATATTTTTATTTTAGAAAAGTTTTTGTTAACCCTAATTTTGATGATTAGAGATTGATGATCCAAGTTTAGTATTTTTGGGATGTTACAGAAAACTTGCTTGCTGCTTCACACCTTTCTCTTGGGGCTTCCAACAAAGCGCTTCCACGTCAAACACGAGGTGCCATCAAGCTTTTTGGTGCCGTTACTGGGGAATCTACTTCAACCTCTTCCACCTCGTCAAGCGCTATCAACAAGTTTTCTGGCGCCGTTGCCAGGGAGGCTAAGGACGTCTTCACTAGGGGAGTCCTTCACTTCCTTTCTCTTTACTTTGTTTTTAGTTTGCTTTGTTTCTTTTGCTTGGTTTTGTTTGCCTTTTTTCAAAAAAAAACCAAAAAAAAATAGTCTACTTTGGTTTGCTTGCCTTATTCAAAAACACAAAAAAAATTAGTTCCTACTCTAGATGCTGCTATTTTTGGCTTGCCTACCTTTGCCAAAATGAACTCTGTTGAGAACACCAAGTTGTGTGACTTCACTAGCACCAACAACAATGATTTCCTAAGCATACCTATTGCTCCACCTGCTCCTGATGCTATCTTTTATAAAATTAAGCCTGCTTTGTTGAATCTTGTGATGACAGAGCAATTTTCTGGTGCTGGTTCTGATGATCCTGCTGCCCATCTTAATAGCTTTGTTTAACTTTGCGAGATGCAAAAGTATAAGGACGTAGATGGAGATATTATTAAGCTCAGGATTTTTCCCTTCTTCCTTGAAGGGTAAAGCTAAATAATGGTTGCTATCTTTGCCTAAAAATAGTATTGATTCTTGGACTAAGTGCAAAGATGCTTTTATTGGGAAGTATTATCCTTGCTATGAGAAGTGACATAATGAAATTTAAACAGCTTGATAGTGAACATGTTGCTCCTGCCTGGGAAAGAATGAAATCTTTGGTTAAAAATTGTCCTACTCATGGACTTACTGCTTGGATGATTATCCAGACTTTTTATGCAGGTTTGAACTCCTCCTCAAGAAACCTGTTGGATTCAGCTGCTGGAGGTACTTTTATGGGCCTCACTTTGGGTGATGCAACAAAGCTCCTTGACAATATGATGGTTAACTACTCTGAATGGCACACTGAGAGAGCTCCACATGGTAAGAAGGTAAATTCTGTTGAAGAAACCTCCTCCTTAAGTGATAAGATTGATATTATTATGGCTATGCTTGTTAATGGGAAATCTCCTCTAGATCCTAATAGTGTTCCCTTAGCCTCTTTGGTTGCTCAAGAAGATCAAGTTGATGTGAATTTCATTATAAATAACAATTTTAACAACAATGCCTATAGGAATAAGTTTGGTGGTAACAACAATTATAGGCCTTATCCTCCTAATAATGGGAATTCCTATGGAAACTCCTACAACAATGCTAGAAGTGCCCCCTCTGAACTTGAAGTCATGCTCAAAGACTTTATTAGTAAACAAACTGCTTTCAACAAGACTGTGGAGGAGAAACTTTTAACTGTTGGGAAGAATATTTCCTCTTTGTCTGAAGCACAGTCCTCCTTGATTAATAAAATGGCCGCTAAACCTGAAACCATGGAAAATACCTTTGCTACTGCTCATGCCATACAAGTTACTATTGATGAAAATGTTAGACTATTAGCTCAACTTCATGCTAAGTGGGAAAGGGAAGCTGAAATTGATAGAAACAATAGTTTGTGAACCATCACTAGAATGGATACCACTAAACCACAAGAAGTCCTTGTTCCTCCTCGTACTATGCCTAAGCCTATTGACTCTACTACTAGTGATGCTAAGTTTGAATTTGATATAGATGGTTGCAATATTTCTAAAGTGATTCTTTTCTTGCAGAAGATTGCTAGAAGTCCTGATGCTAGTGGTATGCATGTTGCTTTCACTAAACATATTACAGATGCTCTTGTGAAAATTAAGGAAGAGAAGCTAAAACACAAAGCTTCTATTCATAGGAAAGTAGAAGATAGTTGGGAACCCATTATTAATGTGCAAGTGAATGACTTTGATCTCAAAGCTTCATGTGATCTTGGTTCTAGTGTCTCTATTATGACTAGGAAGATTTATGAAATGCTTGATTTGCCAACTTTGGAAGATTGTTATTTGGATGTCCCACTTAATGATAATGCTAAAAAGAAACTCATGGGGAGTGTTAATGATGTTCTTATTATAGTTAACAATGCTTATGTCCCTGTTGATTTCTATGTTTTGGATGTTGAATACAATGCTTCTTGTCCTATTACTTTGGGAAGATCTTTTCTTAGAACTGTTGGTGCCATCATTGATATGAAAGAAGGCACCATTAAATATCATTTTCCATTCAAGAAAGGTATTGAACACTTCCATATGAGGAGAGAGAAGTTGCTTTTTGCTCCTCCTTTGAAATCAAGGTTTGATGTTAATGCTTCTTCATTTGAAAATACTTGATTCTTCTTGCTTCTTGTGCCTAACTTAAAGGCGTTAAAGAAAAGTACTTGTTGGGAGATAACCAAGAGTTTCCTTGAGTATTGGAAGTTATGGCTTCAGTAATGACCTCTCCTTATCATTTTTTTGTTTGCTTTTTGTGCCAAGAATGACCTCTAATGAGAGGGAAGTAAGATTTGGGGAGTTGTTGTTCCGAAACAGATTTCTGTCCTCCACCAAAAAATTTCATGAGGAGTCTCTGTAACTCGAATTGAGCTAAACATTTATGAATAAATCCCCCATTACGTGAGATAACTTTCGTTAGTTCAACACTTTTTTATTTGAGCAAAAGAAGATTTTTGAAAAAATCGGTTTCTACCCGCTGGTCTGTTTTGACAGATTTCTGCCATTATTTGCATTTGCTTCTTATTGATTCCTTTTTGAGTTCTTTTATGGGGAATTGAGCTTTTTGAAGCAGTTACTACAGTAGCTTGTGTTTTTAGTGAAAATTATTGCTGTTCCAAAGCTTTTTCTAAAGGTCTATTATCTTTTGAATACACTAATGTTGCTAATGAAGATTGTGTGAAGTTTTGTATGAAGGAAAAATTTCAGGTATAGAGAGAGAATGATGTAATGAGATGAAGAATGGACAAAATCTCAAGCTTGGGGATGCCACCCCGGTGTCACCCCAAGAAATATCCAAGAGGTACAAACGTCAAAGCTTGGGGATGCCCAAGGCATCCCCTTCTTCATCAATAAAAAGCTCAGGTATGTCTAGACACGTCGTTTTTATTGTTTCATGCACAAGTTGTGTTGTTCTTGGAGCGTCTTAGTTTTTGTTTGGTTTGCTTAGTTTGTTTATTTGCTTGAATAAAGAAGTTTGGACCCCCGTTCTCGCTGTGTTGTTTTGCAAATAAGTTGCTTGGTGTTGGAAAGGAGTAGTAAGTTCTTGCTTGAAGGTGCAAGAGGAGCTTGCATTAACTGTGACTTAGACTTTAGCATGACATGCTAGGTGTTGTTTTGATCTTATGCTTAGTGATTATTGTTGTAGCATGTCTTGTTCCAAACAATTGGTATTTCTCAGTGTGCCTTGAAAAAATTATGCGTTGTTTTAGCATGCAAAAGCATAGTATTGTGGTATTCTCCTTTGATGCTTTGTTTGGGTTGACTTGGCACATGCTCACACCATGTTATGACTATGAACAAGTCACCATAGCCTCTATGATCATCTAGTCCTTGACTTGTAGTACAACTCTATGCCTTGATTAGTAATGCTTTGTTGCTCTGCATGATTATGGCCATTATTGCTCTCTTAGTTGGTTGCTCCCAGTATTTTGCTAGCCTCCACTTGTATGAGTAAGCTCTACTCATGCTTCCAACTCCCAAGAAACCAAGTTATTCCAAAGTGTCCACTATAAATTTCTATGCATGGTGTGTTACACCATTCCAAGTATATTCTTGTTTTCAGCTATCTTCCAATTAAAAAGTATTTTGTTATGTGAAAACATAGTGATTAAAGCCCTCAAAAACTTGATGGCACATTTTATATTTCTTTGCACCTAATAAACTTGAACCATTGTGTCATATATGTTGTATATGATTGCACTTATACGTTGGAATTAGCAGAACCGTGCTGTCACGGGGAACGTTTTCAACATTGCACTTGTACTTTGTACTCAGTTGATATCATGCTCTTTTGTCTATGGATGTCACCGGTGTGAAGTAAAGAGGGAACTTGTAAGTCCATGGAGTTTCTAATTTATGTTAGATAAACGCCTGGGCCCCTAGCCTAAGCCATGCCTACTCATGGTGGAAACTTGCAGATCACCATAGTGAGCTATCTATGAAGCATCCGCAATAAAAAGCTATGCATATAGTAAATAAAAAGATCGTTGAGATGCTCATTGTATGCTTGCCTTGTCATTTTGGTTATGGGATAGCTCCTGTACCATGTGCAAGGGGTACCCCGTTGGCGGTTCTCTATGATATGCATGTACTTACAATGACAAGAACTTACAGGTGAGTAAATTTGAGTAGCATGAGGTGTGGCCCTCATATTCAAGGGACTTGAGATTGCCAACTTATACTTTGTCAATCATATACTCTATAGTTTGCTCACTTTAACCTTAATCACTTCAAGATGCTTATGATAGGGGCAATGAGGGCTGAAAGCTAACAAGTACCATAATTTTTGGAAGCTCTTTTTGAAACTTGAAATCCTTGCTTCCTTTATGAAAGGCCTTTCTTCCACCATTATTTGAGTCTCCAATTTCTACCTTTAGGTACCATTAAGAGAGCATAGTTGTCATTCTTTGTGCAGTGTCCCAAAACTTATTGATTGATGCATATTGTGATCTTGGTTTTGATGGTGCATGTCACCTCAAAAATTATTATTTTATCACTTACCTACTCGAGGACGAGTAGGAGTTAAGCTTGGGGATGCTTGATACGTCGGAAATTTATCTATAATTTTTGATGCTCCATGCTTGTTTAGTATCTACTTTGCTTTACTTTATCTACACTTTGAGGTGTTTTTATATCTTTTCTGGAACTAACCTATTAACAAGTTGCCATAGTGCCCAGTTGCTTGTTTTATTTTGTTTTTGGTTCCAGAAAGGCAGAAAATCAATATTCTCGGAATTGGATGGGACAAAATCCGAAGTCAATATTTTACCATGGGTGACACGAAGCCAGAAGATGAGACGGAGAAGCGAACCAGGGCGGCCGCACCCCCTAGGCGCGGGTGGTCCCACCCCGCGCCCGGGTAGGGTGTGGGCACCCTAGCCGCCTCCCAGCCTCGCCTCTTCGCCTATAAGAAGCCCCCGATGCAGAAACCCTAGGAACCCGACCAGAAATCCACGAAACCGTCTATAGCCGCCGCCACCATCGTCCCTAGATCGAGGGGATCTGAAGCTCTTCCCAACACCTCGCCGGAGGGGAGATCATCCCAGAGGCCTTCTCTCCGGTATGATTCGTGAGTAGTTCCACCTTGGACTATGGGTCCATGTAGTAGCTAGATGGTTGTATCTCCTCCTTTGTGCTTTCATGTATAGATCTTGTGAGCTTCGTTCATGATCAAGATCTAATCTACTTGTAACAATGCATGTTGTGTTTGCGGGGATCCGATGGATATTGAGATTATTATGTTGGTTTGATTAATGGTTTTATCTTTATGATTCTATCATGTCTATGTTGTTTGTGATCTTGCATGCTCTCCATTGCTAGTGGTTATCTTGGCTAAGTAGTTTCTAGTGACTCCAAGAGGGAGTATTTATGCTCGATAGTGGGTTCATGCCTATAGTTTCCAAGGGAAGTGACAATAATCTCTTCGGTTGTAGATGTGCTGTTGCTACTAGGGAGAAACCAACGGTCTCTTGTTCATGGAACATGTGGACTGTTTACCTTACACACTTTGCTTAAAGGAGTTGTATGTTGCTTGCAACTTAATACTAGAGGGGGTTCGGATGATAACCTGAAGGTGGACTTCTAGTCATAGATGCAGTTGGATGACGGTCTATTTATATTGTTGTATTGCCCAATCAACCTCATAGGATCTTTTTGGCTAGTAATTGCATTGTTATGCCTTGCTCAGTTCCTGTCAATTGCCCCGTTGTAATTTGTTTACCCTTCATGCCATGTTGTTTATCTAAGGAGAGCACCTCTAGTGAACTATGGAACCCGATCCAATCTTTACCATTGATACATATTCTAGTGTTACTTGTTCACTTGCTGCAAACCATTACCTTCCACACCATACGTTTAATCCTTTGTTACAGCAAACAGGTGAGCTTGACAACCTCACTGATTCGTTGGGACAAAGTCTTGAGTTTGTGTTGTGCAGGTCTCCACGATGTGTGACGTTTCCTTCCTCCTTCCGGTTTGATAACTTCGGTCTCAACTGAGGGAAAACTTGCTGCTTGCTTCTTCACACCTTGCTCTTGGGGTTTCCAACAAAGCGCTTCCACGTCAAACACCAGGTGCCATCAAGCTTTCTGGTGCCGTTACTGGGGAATCTACTTCAACCTCTTCCACCTCGTCAAGCACTATTGTAACATCCCAAAAATATTAAACTATAATCATCAAACTCTAATCACCAAATTTAGGGTTAACAAAAACTTTTCCAATTAAAATATGAAAGCATTCATATGAGTGTGCATTAAAATTTGGATTCTTTTGAACTTCCATGTTTATGTGTTTCTTTGCTTGTAAAATGATTCTTAGGTGAAATAAACATCATCTAAACAATCCCCAAGCTTTTCCCAAAGACAAACAAATCAAAACAATCAAATTAAGTGAATGGTCACTTTGGCCAAATTAACTCCCATGCCTACTTTGGCTATCTCTAACTTTTAGAACTTAACAGAAACATGTATGGATCTTTGCACCCCTTGATAGTACTCATAACAAGGTACCAAGGCCCACTTTGTGATCATCCAAAAACATTCAAGTGCTTAGTTTAAAGGACAGTTTAAAATTGAATCTATTTCATATGGGAAGATCCCACTTTTTCAAAAACCACTCAAACAAGCTCAATTTTCAAAACCCAAGCATCCACAGAATCCTCAACACATGCCTATCTCACCCACCAAAAATCTTTTCAAAATTCAAAACTTGAGTTCATGCGGCCATTTCATCAAACATGTTGCAGATACAAATCAAACAAAATCAAAACACTATGTTGAGCAGTGTTTTGGGCCTAACTTGTTCCCTCTCTGGACACCACTAGCCTTAGTAGATCATCTAACAACCTTAACTAATCACTAGCACTAATGTAAGCTGGCCATTGTCATCAATGGTGAGCAGGCTGAGAGCACCATTGACACCCCATAGTCGACAGCAACCTACGAGCAACACTAGCCTCGCCAACCTTGTCTGGGAGCAAGCTAGCACCCCACCGCCACTCCCTGTCCCAGCCGCGAGCAATGCCAGCCACTGGACCACACGCCCAAGCCATGTCAAGCCGCTCTGCAAGCATGCCGAGAGCGCGCCCCGTGCGCCACGCTCGACACACGCCCACAGACCGCGCGCCGCCCTCGCCGCGTGCACGCGTGATCACCACTGTCCCAGCAACCCCGCAGACACGCCCGTTCGCCGCCGCGCGGACCACGCGCGCTGTGCGCCATTAAAACTTCCGTCGGGCACGCTCAGAGCACCGCAGCGTTCCGACCGATCAGCACCGCCCCACGCCTCGCCACCACGCCGTTGAGCTTCGCCAGGGAGCACAGCACCGCCCCTACCGTCGCCCACGCCGATAGCCCTCTGTACCGTCGACCACGACGAGCTCAGCTTGCGCCCGTCAGTCCCCTCTCGCCACAATAAATACTGACATCCCCCGCTCGAATTCTTCACACCATTCTACTCCCCTCTCACCCAGAACCACCCCACCTCATTCCCGGAGCAAGGCGAGCAGCGCATCGCTGGAATTTCACCGGATTCCACCGCTGCTGGAGGAGAAGGAAGCCGTCGATTTCGTCCACCCCAGGAGCTGTCGCGACCACCCCTTAGTTTGCCGTCGTCGACTTCGTCGTTCACCCGCTTCGCCGAACTTCGCCTGAGCCCCAGTGAGCCTCCCACGACCCCCACTGAGCCACTAGGGTTCGAGCTCGCCGGTGACTAGTTCATCATCGACGATGACCCTCAGCCGTCGATCTTCATTCTAATCCAACGCACCACATAGCCCCATACCGCTTCGCGTTTAAGAGTCGTGACGATAGACCCCCATCGGTTGTGCCCAGCTATGGTGACCTGGGCGGCCCGTTAACCTTTCCCGCGCAGCCCAATCGTTTGAATTTATCTTTTTCTATTTATATTCAAACTTAGTTCTGTACCCAGTTTCAAAAATCAACCCTGCTCGATTCAGAGCACCAAATTGAATGAAACCAATTTTTTTAGAAAGATACTGAAATGCTTAATCCAAGCCCGTTGGATTCAAAACATTTGAATCTATAGATCAACCTTGGTAAAAATAACAAGGCACAAGCTTTTCTGCATTCAAACATTTTTCAAAATTAAACCATAATAGCTTTTGAGTTGATTCCAACTCTCAAAAATCACATTTAATCATAACTTTCAGAATATATAAAAACATATGGGATTACTTACAGAAATAATGTCCAAGTAATAAAAGAATGCCACACATGCATTTCTAGTCACTTATTTTATTTAAAATAAAAAGGTTAAACCTTATTAAATTGTGACACCACTTTAAATCACATTCCCATGTACTGAAATATGTGGTGATGACATGTGTCAACATGATCCCATGTTTGAGTTGGAGAATATTAAATCTTAAGTAGTTTTTCAATGAGTAGAAATTAATTTTCTAAAAAATAAAATAAATAAGACAAATGCTTTAACTCTTGTAATATTAGTGATGATGCTATATCATCTATAGAACACCTTTGTGTGATGATTGAAAGTAGTTAAGTATTGTTTGGTGATTGTGTACCTCGTATTTATTCATAGATGCTAGTACCGACCAAGGTTACGAGGAGGAAGGAGGATACTACGAAGAAGAAGCCGAGGATAACTTCAACCACTGCTCTGCACAAGGCAATCCTAATACTACTAGTTGATTAAGCAAGCTAACACTTGCAAGATACTATGCTTATACAAGCCTATATTGATACTGATGCAAGCAAATACTTGCTTGTTACCATGCCAACCATATGCCTTAAGCATATGTGATCATACTCACTTGATAACCCAATCCTAGTTTTACTTGCAAGCTTTCTACTTTATTTCTTTATCAAAGCTATTACTTAGAGCTTACATAAGTGAATTGTAGATTCTAGAAAGATAATTGAAGGTTGCATAAAGAGCATAAAATTTGGCCTAAGCTAGGTAATCTTGATGTCATCCTAAGGCATGAGATTGAACTTAGCTAAACTCCACTAGTTTACCACCCCTCATTAGTACTTACCCCCACATGTAGATGCTAGTGCTAAGCATAAAACTGGATCAACTTTAGAGTGTAATACTTGGTGGAAAATGGTTATGAAAAACTTGGAATGATGGATCATTCTATTGAGATGTTTTGACACGTGTTTCCGAACACCAGATGATTTGGATGATGAAAATATTAAGGCTTGAGCCTTAGCCCTTTATAAAACTGATGATTGTTTGGATGCTATACCATTCCAATTTTACCGTACAGCCACAATACCCGAGAATTGGGTAGGGCTTGACTGGAAACTTATATACCTTAGTATTGGTTTCCTCACGGCCAAGGTCTGAGCTGGGGCTACCTTGTGAAGATTGTCCACCTGTGCAGTACCCAAGATGACAGTTGGTCATGGTTGGGAGGCCAAACTCGCAGGAGAGGTGCTTATACTAGGGCGTGTAATTGAAAGGTTAGGATTGATTATCCGCATACTAAGTATGGTGAATTCAGGATTTGTTCCTGACGGATGTATCAAATGTTGTGGTGAAAGTGTACAATCTCTGCAGAGTGTCAAACTATTCGGATAGCCGCGTCCGCGGTTATGGATAGTTGGAGTGGACATACTGTTCCCCCATCACATGTTTTCAAAATGACTTGTGAAATGAATGGAGATTTTGACTTGACCACAACAGAGTTGTGATATGAAATACAAGTTCCCACTTAGGTGTTATAAAACTTCAACTAGCTATTCTTTCTTCTAAACTTAGTAGAGGTAAATCTGGCTTTTTGCAAAACAACCCTGGAGCTTAGTGTCCTATTACAAAAAAAACCTTCACTTGTTAGGATTAGTTTGCGAGTACTTAAAGAGTACTCATGTGAAAGGATACAGATGTCGCCTAGAGGGGGGGGGGTGAATAGGCGATTAAAACTTTTCCTAGAGTGGCTCAACAAAGGCGGAATAAAACTAGTGTTTACTTTGTTAAGCACAACCTCGAACAACTAAGGTTCACCTATGTGCACCAACAACTTATGCTAAGCAATACAAGCAACAAAGTGATAGCAAGATATATAATACTTCAAGCACGAAGGCTATCACAATGTAAAGTGCATAAGTAAAGAGCTCGGGTATAGAGATAACCGAGGCACGCGGGGACACCGATATTTTACCGAGTTCCTCCCAACATGGAGTACGTATCGTTTGGAGAGGGGGTGGTATCAAACCACCAACGCCACAAAAGGCCTCCCTTATTCTCCGGTGAATCTCACCCCAACGGGATCGATCCATGCTTCCACTATCGGTGCACTTGTCGGTGGCAACCAGAACCTCTCACAAGGTTGGTGCACTTCTCCACAACTTAATTGGAGGCTCCCAACAAATGCCACAAAAGGCCACAATGCCACCAAGGCCACAAAACCGTCTAGGGTTCCAAGAACCCAAGAGGGACAAACTCCAATGAGCAAGTCAAACCAAATCCTCCGAAGAGAACTCAAACCAATGCACCAAATGCAAATGGCAAAAACACCACAAAGATGCTCAAATCCCTCACTCTCAAGTTCCAACAAAGCTACTAAAGCTATTGGGGGAACAAGAGAGGAGGAATCAAAGAGAGACACAAAATCCCCCAAAATCTAGATCCTCAAAGATGCACTCACAAAGAGATGAATCGGTTAGGTCAAAACGTGGGACTAGATCTCCTCTCTCTTCGACTCAAATATGGGCAAGAATCATCGAAGGGAAAAGATTAGGCAAGCTTTAAGATCTAGAGCAAGTGTGGATAAAATTTAGCCTAATTGATAAGAGAGGAGCAATTAAAACTGAAAACAGTCAATGCTTAAATAGGGGGTCCAGAAAACATGGCGGTAGTGCTACCGATGCGAGAATCGCAGCGGTCAACGCATCGAGAAGCGGCGGCGGCGCTGGCGGGCTGGCAGCAGCTGCAGATGGGCGGGCCCAGCAGTGCGGGGCACGCAGCAGGCATGCGAGAAGGTGCATAGCGGCGGCAGCGGGCAATGACTGCAGCCCGCGCCAGCAGAACGACAGCGCAGACAACAGCAATGACTAGGCACCGCTTGCAGCAGCCGTATGACATCATTCAACGCTGGCGCAAGGCAGCCGGGTGCAGCGAGTGGGGTCCATCGGGAGCATGCGCGCGAGCCGAGCCAGGCACAAGGTCAACGCGGCGGTAGTGTGATGCGGGGAAACGCAAACTGGGCTGGAGATGCAGATCTACCTGGGCCGGCCGGTAGTACCGGCCCACCCGGGCGGTACTACCGGGCCGGTCCGGTAGAACGGGTTGAAAGTACCGGGCCACACAGGAATGGGCTGCGCGTAGCCAGGCACGACCGGTACTGGGCTCGGTAGTACCGGACGGCCCAGAAACACAGTTTTTCTTTTTAGAATTAAAACGACAAATATTCAAACGGTCATAACTTTTAAGCGGTAGCTCCGATTGACCCGATTCCAATTGCGTTGGATAAAGGACGACAAGGGCTTCTCAATAAAAGGTGGAAATATTGATTATCACCAAGTGAGAAAGTATCAAGTAGAATAATGTGAAATACCTCACTTGGTGAGAAACCGAAAAGCCGCATAAATCAAAATCGCAACAAGATACAAACGGAAGATCCGATTTTGATGAACAAGAGCTTGTTATGGAGATTACCACAAGCTCTATATCCTCACATGGATAAGACAAAATAACAACCAAATACGATGATGCAAGTATGCAAAGGTTTGAGCTCTCTCCGAACGATGTGACTGAATTACTCATACGAGAGCCCCTCTTGATAGTACGGTTATCTATCCTAAACCCGGTCTCACACACACAACGTGAAACCGGCAAAAGGGAAAACTTATCAATATTATACCTTTGCCTTGAGCAATCCACTTGAGCTCGATGTAGACGGTCTTGCCCTTCTCAAGATGGAACGCCTTTCTTAATTCCTCATCATCGACCTCGCATATTGAGCTTGCCCAACATATCTTATTTGCATTTCATCGACCTTGAAGCCAACACATGCTCCAAGTGATGCCAAAGGAAAAATCCTACAAGTATAACTTAATACACACATTAGTCCATAAAGATTGTCATTAATTACTAAAACCACACATGGGGGCCCAACATGTTCTTTCAATCTCCCCCATTTTGGTAATTGATGACAATCCCTTTAAGAGGGTTTATATAAGGAATATTAATGAATAAAATGGTAATACCAATATCAAATACTACAAAAGTATGTGATATTGGTACCACCATATATAGAGCAAACTCCCCCACAATCTATGCATGTGTGATGAACTTGAATTTCATTGCATATATTGCCAATCATTATCATTGGTGGAGTTTCCTCTATATATACCACATGCTAAGCAACAACAAAGATGCAAGAGCATGAGAGGCAAATGCACAAGAACAAACTCAATGCATAAACCAACTTCCCTTAAACCCTCTAAAACTTCTCCCCCATTGGCATCGATTGCCGAATGGGTGACAAGTTCAAGAAGGCAAATATAGTAATAATTCCTCCAAAGGTGTGCTTTCGCACATATCCAATGATGAATACTTGGGAGGGAGTAGAACTATATCGAGGACCCGAAGGTTGCCAAAATAAAGTCAAATGATGTAAGCAACTACAAGGTCCGACAAACCAATTTGAAAACAACAAATGAGTCCAAATGGAAACTACAAGATATTATGATATGTGCAAAAGAGTGTTTTAAATAAAAAATAGAGAAGATCCCCAAGATTTGTGCACAATTCAAAATAAATGCATTGGAATACATAATGCACAAATATGGAATCCTCGCTCCCCCATAAGTATTTAAAACACAACAAATGTGAAAGAATACAAATGAGCATTATTAAATGAATTAGATGAGCTCCCCAACGATAATGCACCAATTATGATAATTGTATTTGGGATAAAGGTGCATGATCATGGAATCCTCACTCATCCAAATTCACTTAACAATACAAGGCATGAGAGAACAAGTATGAGTGTCCGAAGGTGCAAACAAGATGAACAATCACTCAAAGGCAAATAAATTTGGGAGCCACCGAAGAATCAAAAGGAATAGATATGTGGTATCCAAGGATTAATGATCAACTAAAATTATCTTCTCATATGTGTATATGTCTCTAAGTGGAAAAAATTACAAAGACATATGCCGAAAAAGAAATAAGCACACATAAATAAGATATACAAGAAGCACATGGAAGAAAAAAAATGAAGTCATAACATATACCAATAAGATTTTTGCTTCAAAGCACGGCCAAGGGCTCAAATATATCTTATTGTACATTAATGAGCTTCAAATACCAACACACTACATATATTACAACTATCACCAAGGGAAAAGGAGAAAGTTGAAATATATGGAGAAATGCAACAAGTATCATAAGAGAAAATAGAACTAGCAAAATCTCACTATTGCACATGAGAGAAGTTGAGGAAAAGATAGGCAATAAAATTGCTAGATTGACATATTTGGGATTGGAGGATCATATGCATGATTTTTTATAGTCCCAAATATATATATACTCATCTCAACTTATACACATATATAATAGAGAGTTCTCTTAATACCATGGATAGAACTACAACAATTACAAATACATTAATTCATGCTAGAAGGCAACCGACAAACGATTGGAATCAAGATATGTGAGCATGAGAAAGAGATACTTGTTACCAAGATATAATTGGCGGGATGTAGAGGATGTGAATTCGTTGATCATCCTATAGCTTGCCTCCAATTATCATGTATGCATCATTTCTTAAAAATTGAGAGACAAGCATCCAATCTATCTCCAATGTACCTAAAACACATTTAAGTACAAAATGGTCCCCAAACATATTTGGTCCAAAGTAGTTAGTGCAACTACAACACATAGGAGAGACTCCACATAATTATGTGCATATTGATATGAGATTAAATTTCATGCACAACTTAGCCGACGGGAATTGTTGGAGTTTCCCCTATATATTGGATCAAAGAAATCAAGCATGCCATAGTATAAACATATAGTAAATATGCATGCATAAAGCTTTCAAGAACCAAAAAAGGAGATACAATTTGAACAAAAACACCAAGTAAATCGAGATTGCACACACATGAGTGTGACATGACAAACGATGTCCAAATTGTATCAAAGAACCAATTCAACACATGAAAGATCACAAGTTCAACCAATGAACTAGGCTAAAGCCAAAGAGCAAAAGATAGATAGAAATAAAAATACTCAAGGGTTTATCTCATTCTAAAATGGTCAAACCAAGAAACAAGGAATAAGTCAAAACCAACTCCCAAAAAAATAGCAAGGTTCCAACAAGAAACCAAATTCCCAAAACTTCTCATGATGGCACACATACCAAGACGAAAAGATTGAGGTTCCAAGCACATAAAACCCGATATGGATCAAACAAAGAAGCATAAATATGAGTGTTCTAAATAATATAGGAGATCTCCCCCATGGATAGTGCATTATATAGGATTTTCCTTTTGAATGCAAAATGTACACTAATGGGATCATCACTAGTACCTACAATAAATACAACGCAAGATTATACCAATAGAATAAGAAGATCCACAAAAAGCAAGGAAGGCTTGAGAGACAACACAAAACATTTTCATGGCCAAAGATAGGATAAAGTTAAACAAAGCCCAACGTGAATATGATCAATAAATTCTACCATAAATTGAGTACTCATTGTCCAAGGACAAGAAATATTGGGAAATTTTTTCCCAAGGTAGCTAGCATGGATATCCAAGATCATAGTCACAACAAGAAGCATATAACAAAGGATAAGAATTAAGCATGATACTTTGAACAAGATTCTTGGTAGCTTACAATAGTCACGCAATCACTAGTGATTAGAGTAAGTTGAACTAAATGGTTTCCATGATGATATAGAGATCTAAATATGAGGAAACACATACCAAGAAACACTCTCATATACAAGATCCAAAATATGATCAACAACAACATTCAAGCAAGTTGGAACTTGTATGAGCAAATGTGTCACATAGGTGCTAGATAATCAATATCAATTCTAAGTGACACAACCTCGAATATTCACATTTTCTAGAATTGTAATATGCACTAAGCATATGACTCCCCCATAATGTGATACTACCATAAAACCAACACGAGGCAAAATAATACAAATAGAGATAATTAATGGACATTATAAAATTAAATTTCTCATGAGAATTATGTCGTGGTATTGCCGACGAGTACGCCATGGAGGTGTCCTCACAGTGCGTGTTTAGAGATGTGGGGTAAGGCGGACGGTTGACGGGTACGAGGTAACATAGCTTACCCAGGTTCAGATCCCACGACGGTGGCAGAATCCTACTCCTGCTATAAATCACTATAAGGGCAATACGCCGAGTTACAGAGATAGGTTCACTGTGCGAGGTTGTATGAATCTGTACTAAGTTGTGCTCTAAAGGCTCCCATAGACCCGACTTATATAGTCGCCAGATCCTATGTTTATAGGGAAAAGTCCTAGCCGGACAGGTTACAGAGTCCTACATCGTCTATCACTAGTCTTGTGTATCTTGCACTCCAAGGCTCCGGGTACGCTGGTGACTCCACCGTAGCCTTCCTTTATCCGACATGTCCCTTCTGGATCCACCTAACTAGGCCGCCCAGCAGGCCACAGGCCATGCTACCGACTATGGGCCACCCGGGTTAGTCGGATAAGAGATATGCTATAAGGATACCCATATAGCATATCCCCAACAGTAGCCCCCGGAGAACTCCGAGATCTTGCGCCGTCTTGCCTCTTCACGTGGAATGCTCCGTCTAGATGGATGTCGGCAAATCGTCAAGCAATATCTTGTGGTCCTCCCAAAGAACCCTGCAAGGTTTTTCTCCATCTTTGATTTGTAAGTCGGAGAAATGCTGAATCTTCCATCGTACTCTTCCGTAGTCGGATTAAATCCGTACATGCCAGAATCTTCGATGCGACGGCTCATCTACCGTGTCAGTTATGACGACGTAGGATTTAGGTCAGCGACACCTCGTAACTCACACATGCAGAGAACACAATCATATCCGATTTTACCGCGCGAGCTATACGAACCGTTGGCGGCGGCGGTTGGAGACGTGGAGAAATTACCGCGCACGTCCACGAACACGTCGTCTACGCGGCAACCGTCCGATTAGCTGCACGAATCTTGACGCAGAGTAAGATAAATAGTAACCGTGGGACACTTGCCACTTTTTTACCCCATTCTCTCGCGTCATCATCTTCTTCCTCCAGCCGCACGCCTCCTCGAGCTCTCCGAGGAAAACCTCAAAGAAACCCTAGCCTCTCTTTGCGTCAGTCGCATCCTTCCAGTCCTCCATGGCCAGCAGCAGCTCCTCCCCGTCGATGGCGGCGTCGAGCGAAGCCACGGTGAAGCCGGCGAGCTCCGTCGTCGTGCCCAGAGGGCCTGGTCATCCCCGCGTCGGCGGTGATTGAAACCACCGGCGGTGACCACAATCTGGCGGCGCTAGAGCCTCTGGAAGAAGAGCCAGACTCGCACAAGGGCGACTAGCGCGGCTCGGACATCACCAGCCGCGACATCCAAGAGATGGTCGCCGAAGGCTACCTCCCCGCGACGGAGGGGCTCGCCTGGCGGGCGGCGCCGGCCGGCGAGGTGAAACTTTCTTCCCAAGCCGGAGAAAAGGTGTACCTCAAGGCTCAGCTGGTATGCGGCGTTTCTCTGCACATCTCCCACTTCTTTCTATCCGTCTTGAACCATTTCAAGGTCCAACCCCATAACCTCTCCCCTAATAGTATCTTAGTGCTTAGCAACTTCGCGGCACTTTGTGAGGGTTACCTAGGGATTAGGCCTAGGTTAGACTTGTTCGTGTACTTCTTCACCGTCAAACGTGAAGCCGGACATAGTAGGGAGGAGCTTAGGAACTGCGGCACCATAAGCTTCAAGATCCGACCTGGCCGACGGTTCCCCGACATCGTCGGCCACGAGTCGTGCAAAAACTGGCAGTGGACGTACTTCTACGGCCCCGACATTCCTTTGGCGGGCCGAGAAGTGACGTACCCGGACTTTGTGGATGGAGCCGCCGCTGAAGTTTCCACATGGAGATCCCATGCCTCTCTTCCCTCCGACCTCGACGCTTCACACGCAATAAGGCGGATCGAGTGGTTCGTAGAGACGAGTTTGACTGGCTTGGACCTAGCCATGTGCTGGTTCATCAGGAGAATCCAACCTCTGTAGCACCGCGTGAAGTTCATGCACGAGTACACCAGTGATCGAAGGGATACCCTCCGGATCTCCATGGATAACTTCTCGAGCGACTCCGTCAAGCTCCGTCTGAAGGACATCGTCAAGGTGAAGGATAAGAAGCGCGGCTTCACCATCACCTACAACATGTACGTAGACGGCAAGTGCCCAAAGGTAGGTATTTATTTTCCGTGTATGACATTGCTCCAGTTTCTCCGTCTTGCTAGTGCCATCTTATCTAACACAGAGATTTCTCACTTAACAGCTTAGTGATCTAGATGAAGACAACCTGGCTGCCCAAATCTACGATCCAAAGATGAAGGAAGTCACGGTCGTGTCCGACGATGATGTCCCGTTGGCGCGAAAGCGGAAGAGCTCCACCTCTGACGCTGCCGACAGAGGCAAGAAGAAGAAGACGGAGGGTGGAGCCTCCAAAAATCTTGCCATGGAGGCGGAAAAGAGAAAAGCCACCGGGATTTTTGCCAAAGCGCCCCCCTAGTGTAAGCCTCTCATTCTCCGTCATTGTCTTATTTATCTGTCTTATTCCTATACTTATGCATTTTGCACGTTTCAGGAAGAAAGCCACAACCAGCCTCAAGAAGTCCTCCAAGACTCTTGGGGCTTCTAGAAATATCAAAGATATGCTGCATCGCGACTCCTCCCCTCCATCGCCCCTGCTACTCCTGCCGTTAATCCCTCCTCTGCTCCGACAAGCTCTCAAGTCCAGGAGGCACCAGGCCCATCCGCCATGGAAGTGGATTCTGGCGCCTCTACCGAACTCGCTGTTGTCAGCGAGCAGACGACGCAGGAGAGCGCTGCTCTTCAAATGGCTGAAGCTCCGGCTAAGGATGCCATCGGTAGCAGCAAGGCGGTGGTGGGAGCTGGTACCTCTGCCGAAGGCGGCGCCCCTACTCCCCAGAAACCCTTCGAGTTCCCGAAGATAGTTTACCTGGCGCTCCTGCCGAGTAACACAACTATGGTTCCTGGAGGAGTTCCGTCATCTCCGACGTGCGGTATTGAGGAACTGCTCCGACAAGCAGATATCTTGCAGGGAAATAACATTTCCTTTGGCAAGCTGCTTGTCGAGAGTGCTACAAACCTCAAGATTATTCCACTTGTAAGTTTTACTTTGCCTTTTGCATTTCATATGAGTATTCCACTGTAGCCCCCGAGGATGTAGATGGAAAACCATAGGTTTTGCATCTATATGCTCTAAGAGTGACTAAGTTAGAAAAAACTCTCACTGTAGCCCTCAAGCATTTAGATGGAATGAATTACTCCGACTAGATGCTTTAAGAGTAGCATACACAGTGTTCATAATTTTCAATGTTGTAGCCCCCAAGCCTCTAGTTGTAACTGAATTAGTTCCGACTAGATGCTTAAAGAAAAGCTAAGCATATTGATAAGGTAAAAACTCTCGCTGTAGCCCCCGAGCATCTAGGTGGAAAATCTCCGACTAGGGGCTGCAAGCAGACCAAACAATGACTTAAATTTGTATTTGTTTCCGCAGAACGAGAATGCTCGGAGGGGCATGGACAACGACAAGTATCAGAAGATGCACGCATATCTTGAAGCTGAAAAGGGTAAAACTGCCATCTTGAAGGAACAGATCATCAAAAACAAGAGTCTTATTTCTTTTTGCGCATTTCCGTCTTACTTTTGTGCCCATAATCTCCAAGTACTCACTGTGTACGTGGTTTTCTCCGACTTGCAGAACATGTCGCCAAGGCCAAGGACATTGTCGAGCAGTCCAAGCATATCCAGCAGATGGACAACGAGAACAAGATCCTGAAGGAGGAGAGGAAGGAGATGCTGAAGATGCACGAGGATTCCATGAAAGCCCTGCAGGATTCCGCCTCCGCGGAGATCAATCGCTTGAAGGAGGAGCTTGCGATCCTAAAGGATCAGAAGCAAGCTGCTGATGAGCAAAATCTTCGCCATAGCGAGGCGTTTAAGCTCCTCCAACAAGAGAAGGAATCCTTGGCGGACATCCTTTGGCAGTGTCACATCCCAAGATTTTCCAAATCTTGTAATGTGAAAATAAATGAATAAAATAAAACTTTGTTTGATTTTCAGAGCCAGAAGAAACTTTTTGAATTCAATTGGAACTTCAAACCCATTTGAATTAAATAAAATCCTAAAGGGATTCATAAAGATAAACATTTAATAAAGGAAATTAAAATGTTTTGGAATTACTATTTTGGATCCTTTAATAAAAGATTTGGTTTTCAAAAGAAAAGGTGGATTTATAAATAAAGATTATTTTATAAAGCCAAATTAAACCTTGGCCAAGCTTTTGAAATAAAAATGTTTTGTTTTGATAAAAATAATAAAGGATTGATCAAATAAAATAATAAGGAATTAATATCCAAATTTTATTCAAATAAAAAGTTTTACCCTTTTTATTAAAACATCAAAATTTATTAAATTATTTTAAATAAGTTTTCTAAGTATTTTATTTTCTCAAATAAAACCTCTTTGAAGTGTTTTGGATTTATTTTAGATTTCAAAATAAATAATTCAAATAAATAAATCCTAATTGATTTAATAATGAAGATCTACTGAATTTAATCATTAATGGACCCTAAAATAAAAGGTTATTTTATTTTATTTTAAACAAGCTTTTCAAGTATTCTTTACTTTCAAATAAAACTTACTGATTTGGTTTTAGAAAAGATTGGGATTTAAATAAAAGCTTTGAAATAAATCAAATCCTATTTTGATTTAAATAACCAAGGTCCAATTTTATTTAATTATTAATGGACCCTATATAACAAAATGTTATTTTATTTAAAACAAGCTTTCCAATTATTCCTTAAATTCAAATACAACCTACTGAATGGTTTAAAATTTATTTAGTTCTCAAGTGGAGCTTTGAATTAAATCAAAACCTATGGATTTAATAATTGATACACCTATTTAGTTAATTAATAAAGGACCCTATTATTAAAATTATTATTTTGAATTTGGATTTTGGTTCATGTTACTGAACAGAACTAATTTCAATGTTACAACGTTTGGGTGTTGTTTGAATTGATTTGAACCTTGTTTGATTGTTTGGAAATTCAAAACAGGAAATAAAATTAGAAAAAAGAAAAAGATTCAGAAACAGAAAAAAATAAGAAAATGGTCGACCCAACCTAGCAGCCCAACAGGCCCAGTAACCAGCCCAGTTTCCCTCCCCGGAGAAAAAACGTTTCGCACTCCGTTTCTGACCCACACAGAGACCGACCAGTGGACCTCCCCCTCTTCCCTTTTCCCACTGACGCAACGGCCCCACTTTCCTCTGTTCATCGTCCTCACCGCGCGACCCTTTCTTCCTCCCTCGACGCCGTAACCTGCTGTGATTCCGCGGAATCAATTCGTCTTAACGCCGCGCCTTTACCTCGCCTTAACCGTGATCGATAAAACGCCAGCGCCTTCTCCTCCGTTCCCCTCAGACGCCAACCTCTCTTCGCCACCAGGCTGCTCGGATTGTTCGTGGCAAGCACACTACTCCGACGAGCTTCTTCCCAAAATCCGGCCAGCACACACCACCCCGAGCCTCCCTGAGCACGCTGACAACTTTCCCACTCCCAGACGCATCTCCCAGCACCCTCCCCTCAACCGTGGGCGCCCCATAGCGTTGGCTACATCAAGCTTTCGAACGCCGCCGCGTCTGCCACCTCTCCTACGACCTCCCTGGTAAGCACTGACCGCCCCGCATCTTTCCGATCACGCAAGCATCTTTGCCATGGCCTTGCGCAGCTAACCCAGTCCTCCGGTTGTCTTCTCGTGGACCACAACGTTGTCCTCGACCTCGACCGCGTGCGTCCGTTGCCAGAACCAACTCCGGCGAAGAATCCTGCCCGTCCCCGTGCGCCCCTCCACCAACCAAAAGCACGTTGAGCATCAACAGTGTTCTGCGAACCCGGTGAGCATCCTCCCCCTTCCTCGCATCCTATTTCGCCAACGCCGCCGCCGACTGACCTCGCCGCGCGACAGCGTCATTGCTGCCCAGTTCGATCGGTCACGATGATGACCGTCCGATCTAGATTGAGCGATCAGGATTAGACCACTTAACCGCGAAGGGGTATGCGTTCTGGATCGCACGATTAGATTAGATCCTACGGTCTGCAGCGTGATCCACACCGAAGCGGTACCAGCCAGTCGTTTTGCGCCACGTGGCCATGTTTTGTTTAAAAACAGATTTGAAATTTGATTGAGATTCAATTTTCAAACCCTTGTAACTTACAAACCACACGTCCAAAATTTACAAATTTTATGTCGTTGGATTCAGGAGAGCAAGACCTAACCAACCATGTCCTTAGTTTAGGAAATAGTATCTGTTAACTTACTCGATTTTGCAGATTCTTTTGTGAGCTTGTTTAGAGTAGAAAAATTGTTTAAAATTTAATTTAGGGTTAAAACCTTTACAAAATGGTTTGTTGACAACTCACTGACCCTAGGAACCAACCCATGGTTTGAAAATGAAATTAAAGGAATTTAAAATGGATTAATTGAATTAGTCTATTTCTAGCTAAGTAAAGATAAGGGTTTTATATTGAAAAAGGTTTTTTTTTTGGAATAAAAAATTTGAGAAAATGTTTTGATTCAAAGCTACTGACCCAAAACACCAAGTCTTGAGAGATAGAAACTTTTGATGAGAAACTTAAGGATTTTTGATTTGATAAAACCATTTTCCACCATATAAAATGTTGAATGGATTTTAAAATAGTTTTTGGGCAAACCCTCTAACTAATGACTTTGCCATTTTTGTAAATGACCAATTTGGACCTTACAAAGTTATAAGCCTAGTGGAGACCTTCCTTGTGAATAAAACCATATTAAACATGTTCCCGTGCATGACTTAGAATCCATTGCTTTGTGTGTGTGAAATGTTGTTTGAATATTGGTTTGGAATGCTACTTGATACTATGCTTGTTTGATTGATTGTAGTTAGCAAAGTGTATGACTAGCAAGATAAAGGAGTGAACCTTCATTCTCTACCAAAAAGGCAAGTTACACTATCATCTAAAAGTCCTACTATTTTCATTGTACTTAGTGGATTTTGGAAAACATGCATGAAAATATTTTATACTTATGCTATGCTAAATCCTAATAGGATACCCTATACATTCCTTAGAGAAAACATTGTAGTTGTACATGCTTAGCCATGCTTATTTGAAAAGAAAGATACATGTTGAGATTTTACAAAGTTGAGAAAAGGACTTGTGTTTTACATAATAAAACAAGGACTCAATGAACCACCTAGGTGGAGGATACTTTAAGTTTTGGAGAAGGTGGCAACAAAAGGAACCATGTCTATGGTGATCTCTTTGTGTTGTGCTCCAAAAGAAAACCCACCTAGGAAACTTAGAGATTGAACATGCTTCTCCAATTGTGGCTTTCGTGTGCAACCACATGCTATTATGGCTCTGGCTTAGTCAACTACATTAGGAAGACCCATACATTGTCTTTAGTTACCGGACATGGGGATCTGGAATGCTTCATGGGGGCTGAAGACAAGCTAGCAATGATGTATGGGAGGACCTTTTGGAAAGAATTCGTCACATTCTCAGTCTACCAGTACTCCATCTTGGTGAGCACTAATCCAGTAGGCCACTGGTGGCAAAAGGATGGGATTGTGACATGTGGGTAAAGTGTACTCCTTCTGCAGAAGTTAATAAAATCTAAGTACTTAGCCGTGTCCCGGTTATGGACAATACTGAGCAACTAAAGTTTGAACTATGGGAGATCTCGACATTCCAACTTCTAAAATAAAAACTTGATGCCCTTGTGTGTCTACCAAGGAATTCAAAGAGATTTTGTTAAGCTTGATGCACTTGGGGTTACCAAGGTGCTCAAGATATTTTACTTAACACTTGATGTACTTGGGGTTACCAAGGAACTCATGAGATTTTGATAAGACTTGTTGCACTTGGGGTTACCAAGGTGCTCAAGGAATTTTGACAAGGACTTGAACACTTGAGTTTCTACCAAGGAGTTCAAGGAACTTGGAAAAGAGATTTGACAAAGGACCAAAACCCTTTGAAAGGATAGGATAAAATATTGCTTTATGCAAATGAGCCTAAAACTCTACTTAGCCAAATTTGCATGTAATGATAGGATCCACTTATATCATACATAACAGTGAAACTTGCCAATACAATTCAAAATGTATTGACCCTTGTGGCTGTAACTTGTAATGTTGCAGGTTTGATTGAATTTAGTGAAGATGGTTTAATAGGATTACAAAGTCTACAACCAACACCTGCCTGTGGCACTATGAAGATGAAGGACCCCATGACTATAGTTATTCCGCTGCAATGTAACGTAATAGCCAAATGAGCTATGTATGATGTAATAAAATTATGTTATTCCTGGTTATAAAGTTATATTATGACCTTTGTTTCTTGATATTACATCTAAACTGTGGATGCTAGCTATTGATCCAGGGACTAGCATTGTAAACACAGGAGGAATCTACCTTATTAAAGGTTAGGACCCCTACAGATGGTATCAGAGCATGGTGTTGCCTGTAGGATTTGTAAACCCTAGGATTGGACAAAAACCCTTAGAAAAATAGGAGTTACATTTTGATCCAAAACCTATTTACAAAAATACTTGTAAACCCTTTCCTTAACCATTTTGTTTCCAACTCTACTTCTCTTCTACTTCAACTGGATGGAAAAACCTACCCATGGCCAAAGACTACACCATGTGCAAAGGACTTCTTCAACATTTTCAACTCTAATGACTTCAACATTTTCAACTCTAATGACTTCAACATCTTCAACTCTAATGACTTCAGCATCTTCAGCATATTTCCCAAAGACTTCCAACTTGGATATCACTAAGGACCACAAGTGAAACAAGGAAAATCTTACTCAAGATTTAGAGACTGAGGGAATGCAAAATAAGAAGGAACCATCAACAACTTTGAAGTATTGTAACCAAGAGTTTATCTCAAGGAAACCATGATCTCATCAACCAAGAATGATGGAAAGATCACAAGTGAACCATATAGATGGACCACCATATACTAGTTAAGTCAAAACCACCAATTTATGTGGTAGAACAAAAATATTTTGTTGACTAAGTATGTGCTTGAACCTTGTTTGATTGAAATGTTTGACTTGTGATTTCATGCACATTGCTTGTGTGAATTGTGATGTGTGTGATTAAAATTGAGTCCTTAGAAATATCTTGCATATTCTAATCTCTACCCAACCCAAACAGATGACTACTCCCAAAGACTCCAAGGTTGATGACACCAACACCAACCAAGCTGATAGCATGAAGGAGCTCATAGCAACCCAACACCAGTTGAACCAACTGACAGCTCAGTTCATATCCAACAATAGTGATATAAATCCAGCACTACAAAAGTTTTTGGAAGAACAATCCCAACTGATGCTTAAGGTGACTAATCAAATGATCAGCATGGAAGAAAGCTATCCCAAAGGAGTTTATGATAACAAAGATAACAAGAATGTTGTTCTAGATGGAGCCCCAGCTTGCATTATTTGTGGAGACAAGGATCACACTTCCAAGGAGCATGAAGGTCAATGCCCTAACTGTGAAGAAAATCATCCTGTTGGACAATGTCCCACCTCTCAAGCTACTTGTTACCTTTGTGAAGGAAATGACCATGTTCCTATCCAATGCCCTATCTATGCCATAGTGGAACAGAGGAAACAAGAAGGATCCAAGTCTACCAAAGGAAAAGGACCACTTATACCTCCAAACAAGACGACCCACTTCAAAGGATCAAAGAAACCCAAGAAACCAAGACAGGACATGCACCTTGTGCAATGCCGTAAATGTACGGAAATGGGACACTACTCCAGTGAGTGCCCAGAGAACAAGAAAAATAAGGCAATTAACCAAGTGGTCTGCAACAACTGCAAAGAACCAGGCCATTATGTAGCAACTTGTCCACAAGAACAACGCAAAGAACTCCAAGATATCCATTGTTTCAATTGTAAGAACCCAGGGCACTATGCAAGCAATTGTCCAGAGAAGATGAAGAACAAGTAAAACAAGCCTATGGAGAAGCTCAACCTGGGCCCATGAGTCAAGTATGGAAATAAGGGACACTATGCAAAAGTTTGCCTAGAGAAGTTTTTCCAGGATCCCAAGAAGGACAATATGTAATTTTTGTTTGAAAATTTTTAAGGGTGGTAGTACCCTAGTTGTTTTGAGCCTGCTTGTAACCCTAACCTTCCCAAATCTCGGGACGAGATTTATTTTAAGGGTGCTAGCCTGTCACATCCCAAGATTTTCCAAATCTTGTAATGTGAAAATAAATGGATAAAATAAAACTTTGTTTGATTTTCAGAGCCAGAAGAAACTTTTTGAATTCAATTGGAACTTCAAACCCATTTGAATTACATAAAATCCTAAAGGGGTTCATAAAGATAAACATTTAATAAAGGAAATTAAAATGTTTTGGAATTACTATTTTGGATCCTTTAATAAAAGATTTGGTTTTCAAAAGAAAAGGTGGATTTATAAATAAAGATTATTTTATAAAGCCAAATTAAACCTTGGCCAAGCTTTTGAAATAAAAATGTTTTGTTTTGATAAAAATAATAAAGGATTGATCAAATAAAATAATAAGGAATTAATATCCAAATTTTATTCAAATAAAAAGTTTTACCCTTTTTATTAAAACATCAAAATTTATTAAATTATTTTAAATAATTTTTCTAAGTATTTTATTTTCTCAAATAAAACCTACTGAAGTGTTTTGGATTTATTTTAGATTTCAAAATAAATAATTCAAATAAATAAATCCTAATTGATTTAATAATGAAGATCTACTGAATTTAATCATTAATGGACCCTAAAATAAAAGGTTATTTTATTTTATTTTATTTTATTTTAAACAAGCTTTTCAAGTATTCTTTACTTTCAAATAAAACTTACTGATTTGGTTTTAGAAAAGATTGGGATTTAAATAAAAGCTTTGAAATAAATCAAATCCTATTTTTATTTAAATAACCAAGGTCCAATTTTATTTAATTATTAATGGACCCTATATAACAAAATGTTATTTTATTTAAAACAAGCTTTCCAATTGTTCCTTAAATTCAAATACAACCTACTGAATGGTTTAAAATTTATTTAGTTCTCAAGTGGAGCTTTGAATTAAATCAAAACCTATGGATTTAATAATTGATACACCTATTTAATTAATTAATAAAGGACCCTATTATTAAAATTATTATTTTGAATTTGGATTTTGGTTCATGTTATTGAACAGAACTAATTTCAATGTTACAACGTTTGGGTGTTGTTTGAATTGATTTGAACCTTGTTTGATTGTTTGGAAATTCAAAACAGGAAATAAAATTAGAAAAAGGAAAAAGATTCAGAAACAGAAAAAAATAAGAAAAGGGTCGACCCAACCCAATGAGCCCGATGTAACCAGTTTCCCTCCCGGAGAAAACGTTTGCACTCCATTTCGACCCACAGAGACCGACGGTGGACCTCCCCTCTTCCCTTTTCCCAACGCATGGCCCCACTTTCCTCTGTTCATCGTCCTCACCGCGACCCTTTCTTCCTCCTCGACGCGTTACTGCTGTGATTCTGCGGAATCAATTCGTTAACGCCTTTACCTCGCCTTAACCATGCTCGATAAAACGCCGCCTTCTCCTCCGTTCCTCGACGCCAACCTCTCTTCGCCACCAGGCTGCTCGGATTGTTTGTGGCAAGCACACTACTCCGACGAGCTTCTTCCCAAAATCCGGCCAGCACACACCACCCCGAGCCTCCCTGAGCACGCTGACAACTTTCCCACTCCCAGACGCATCTCCCAGCACCCTCCCCTCAACCGCGGGCGCCCCATAGCGTCGGCTACATCAAGCTTTCGAACGCCGCCACATCTGCCACCTCTCCGACGACCTCCCTGGTAAGCACTGACCGCCCCGCATCTTTCCGATCACGCAAGCATCTTTGCCATGGCCTTGCGCTAACGATCCTCGGTTGTCTTCTCGTGGACCACAACGTTGTCCTCGACCTCGACCGCGTCGTCCGTTGCGAACCAACTCCGTGAAGAATCCTGCCGTCCCGTCGCCCTCCACCAACCAAAAGCACGTTGAGCATCAGCGATTCTGCGAACCCGGTGAGCATCCTCCCCCTTCCTCGCATCCTATTTCGCAACGCCGGCCGACCTCGCCGCCAAAGAATCTGCCGCGCCCAAGTTCGGTCAGTGCGATGACAGCCGTCCGATCTAGATTGAGCGATCAGGATTAGACCACTTAACCGCGAAGGGGTATGCGTTCTGGATCACACTATTAGACTAGATCCTACGGTCTGCAGCGTGATCCACACCGAAGCGGTACCAGCCAGTCGTTTTGCGCCACGTGGCCATGTTTTGTTTAAAAACAGAATTGAAATTTGATTGAGATTCAATTTTCAAACCCTTGTAACTTTCAAACCACACGTCCAAAAATTACAAATTTTATGTCATTGGATTCAGGATAGCAAGACCTAACCAACCATGGCCTTAGTTTAGGAAATAGTATCTGTTAACTTACTCGATTTTGCAGATTCTTTTGTGAGCTTGTTTAGAGTAGAAAAATTGTTTAAAATTTAATTTAGGGTTAAAACCTTTACAAAATGGTTTGTTGACAACTTACTGACCCTAGGAACCAACCCATGGTTTGAAAATGAAATTAAAGGAATTTAAAATGGATTAATTGAATTAGTCTATTTCTAGCTAAGGAAAGATAAGGGTTTTATATTGAAAAAGTTTTTTTTTGGAATAAAAACTTTGAGAAAATGTTTTGATTCAAAGCTACTGACCCAAAACACCAAGTCTTGAGAGATAGAAACTTTTGATGAGAAACTAAAGGATTTTTGATTTGATAAAACCATTTTCCACCATATAAAATGTTGAATGGATTTTAAAATAGTTTTTGGGCAAACCCTCTAACTAATGACTTTGCCATTTTTGTAAATGACCAATTTGGACCTTACAAAGTTATAAGCCTAGTGGAGACCTTCCTTGTGAATAAAACCATATTAAACATGTTCCCATGCATGACTTAGAATCCATTGCTTTGTGTGTGTGAAATGTTGTTTGAATATTGGTTTGGAATGCTACTTGATACTATGCTTGTTTGATTGATTGTAGTTAGCAAAGTGTATGACTAGCAAGATAAAGGAGTGAACCTTCATTCTCTACCAAAAAGGCAAGTTACACTATCATCTAAAAGTCCTACTATTTTCATTGTACTTAGTGGATTTTGAAAAAACACATGAAAAAAAATTTTATACGTATGCTATGCTAAATCCTAATAGGATACCCTATACATTCCTTAGAGAAAACATTGTAGTTGTACATGCTTAGCCATGCTTATTTGAAAAGAAAGATACATGTTGAGATTTTACAAAGTTGAGAAAAGGACTTGTGTTTTACATAATAAAACAAGGACTCAATGAACCACCTAGGTGGAGGATACTTTAAGTTTTGGAGAAGGTGGCAACAAAAGGAACCATGTCTATGGTGATCTCTTTGTGTTGTGCTCCAAAAGAAAACCCACCTAGGAAACTTAGAGATTGAACATGCTTCTCCAATTGTGGCTTTAGGTGCAACCACATGCTATTATGGCTCTGGCTTAGTCAACTACATTAGGAAGACCCATACATTGTCTTTAGTTACCGGACATGGGGATCTGGAATGCTTCATGGGGCTGAAGACAAGCTAGCAATGATGTATGGGAGGACCTTTTGGAAAGAATTCGTCACATTCTCGATGCCGATTACTCCATCTTGGTGAGCACTAATCCAGAGGCCCTTTGGTGGCAAAAGGATGGGATTGTGACATGTGGGTAAAGTGTACTCCTTGCGAAGTTAATAAAATCTAAGTACTTAGCCGTGTCCCCGGTTATGGACAATACTGAGCAACTAAAGTTTGAACTATGGGAGATCTCGACATTCCAACTTCTAAAATAAAAACTTGATGCCCTTGTGTGTCTACCAAGGAATTCAAAGAGATTTTGTTAAGCTTGATGCACTTGGGGTTACCAAGGTGCTCAAGATATTTTACTTAACACTTGATGTACTTGGGGTTACCAAGGAACTCATGAGATTTTGATAAGACTTGTTGCACTTGGGGTTACCAAGGTGCTCAAGGAATTTTGACAAGGACTTGAACACTTGAGTTTCTACCAAGGAGTTCAAGGAACTTGGAAAAGAGATTTGACAAAGGACCAAAACCCTTTGAAAGGATAGGATAAAATATTGCTTTATGCAAATGAGCCTAAAACTCTACTTAGCCAAATTTGCATGTAATGATAGGATCCACTTATATCATACATAACAGTGAAACTTGCCAATACAATTCAAAATGTATTGACCCTTGTGGCTGTAACTTGTAATGTTGCAGGTTTGATTGAATTTAGTGAAGATGGTTTAATAGGATTACAAAGTCTACAACCAACATCTGCCTGTGGCACTATGAAGATGAAGGACCCCATGACTATAGTTATTCCGCTGCAATGTAATGTAATAGCCAAATGAGTAATGTATGATGTAATAAAATTATGTTATTCCTGGTTATAAAGTTATATTATGACCTTTGTTTCTTGATATTACATCTAAACTGTGGATGCTAGCTATTGATCCAGGGACTAGCATTGTAAACACAGGAGGAATCTACCTTATTAAAGGTTGGGACCCCTACAGGCAGGCCAAGGCCAGCATCTTCAGTAAGTTTCCTCCTCCTTGAATTTCTGTAATCTGGATACTTAGAGTTTTTTGAACTCATGCGCTCCTTGTCGGAATTTGCAGCTCGTATGGGTTTAACCCGCTCGCCTCCTTCGGGCAAAGAATGCATGGTTCTTGTCGGCAACTTCATCAATACTGCCATTTCCCAAGCCAAGGAGATTGCCAAGCCCCTCCAGATTTATATCAAGGCCTCGGACTCTATGGCGAAGTACTCGGAGATTCTGCGCCGAGCCCCTGAGCGTGTCGCGGTCTGGAAAGCTTCATGCGCACGGGCTGTCGCAAGGATGGCGCTGTCTATGGTGAAGGCACATGCCGGCATCGACACGGTGACCTCTGGCATCCCCGACGTAGATAATGATGGCAAGGAGATCGATTATGAAGCCATCTTGTCATCACTCGCGGGTTATGACACCAGGGTTGCCGAGTTGGTCGATGTTGACGTCTTCGTGCCCAGGAACACCATCAATAGCGTCAACCAATATTCCTCTGAGTCTCATCACAGCGCCGATGTTGAGGGTGATTCTCCGGCTGGTGATGATGCGGCCTCCAAGTCTCCTGCGCCCAAAGAATGAAGAACACTTTGTAATTTTTGTTTCACCTTTGGTGTGTGCACGAAAGAAACTTGGTGATGTAATCTTAAGGCGGAAAACAATGATTGTTAAGTCCTGCGACTTAAGAACTAATTCCCAGTATGTATATATTTTTAAGCAAGTGCTGCCTTATCCATTACTCTGGTTCTTATGCTTGACTTTTCGTTAGTCGGAAGACTCGTTGTCGGAACCATGCGCTTAGGTGATGATGCCCAATGGCACCGTCAATAACCTGAGCACAAAATTGCCGACAATAAGTACCAAAAGTCACTACTCCAGAATCCACATAAAAACGATAAAGAATGTGTAGACCAGACAACTTAAGCTAACGCCCTTAGGCGGAATTTTCACAAGTGCAATCGCAAGACTTGTTCATAAAGGTTTTATATGATCCAAAAATGAACACTAAAGGAGGTAAAAGACTCAGCAATATGAGTGAACCAAAGAGCTTTATTTCATTGATCATATAAGAGGTTCACAATTAGATAAAAGATGCTAAGTGTAGAAAGGACGTAGCTGTGCTATGTTCCATGGACGATCAAGCTCCGGGTAGTCATCATTCGGGTCACGTCGCTTACGCTTATGATCCTCGTTGGGTCTATCCTTGAGTTCACGATTGTCGACAAGGTAGTAAGACCCATTGAGCAGCGCCTTTCTTATGATGAACGGTCCTTCCCATGGCGGGGATAATTTGTGTGACTTCTTCTGCTTAAGTCGGAGTACTAAATCCCCCTCTTTAAACGAGCGATGCCGAACGCGGCGACTATGGTAGCTGCGTAGCTTCTGCTGGCAGATGGCGGATCTTTGGCATGCCAAAACACGCTCCTCCTCGAGAAGGTCCACATCTAGGCGTCTGGATTCTTCAGCGTCATCTTCGTCGTAGGCGGCAACTCTTGGTGCGTCGTGGAGGATGTCGGAAGGTAGGATGGCTTCTGCTCCATATACCATGAAGTAAGGGGTGTAGCCGGTGGATCTGTTGGGTGTGGTTCGTAAACTCCATAGCACAGATGGCAATTCTTCCGCCCAGGCTCCAGCTGCTCTAGGTAGAGGTGCCTCAAGACGTGGCTTGATTCCCTGCAGAATTAATCCATTGGCTCGCTCAACCTCCATTGGATTGTGGGTGTGCCACAGATGCAAGGTCAAGTCGGATGCCTTTGTCCCAGCAATAGGCCTCCACTTCTCCGAGTGACAAGTTGCTTCCGTTGTAGGTGATGATGCTGTGTGGGAGACCAAATCTCACCACTAGATCCGGGACAAACCGAAGGGAAGTTGCCCCATCAAGCTTTCTAATGGGTTTAGCTTCTATCCATTTGGTGAATTTGTCAACTGCTACAATCATATGCGTAAATCCACACGGTGCCGTCTGTAACGGTCCCACCATGTCTAGCCCCCAGACTGCAAACGGCCAAGTTATTGGTATTGTTCACAATTCTTCAGCAGGAACATGTGGTTGTCGGGCATAATACTGGCATCCCGTGCATGTCTCAACCAGCTTGTCGGTGTCCACCTTCGCGGTCAGCCAGTAGAATCCTTGCCGGAAGGCTTTCACGACCAATGATCGAGGAGCGGCATGATGCCCGCAATCTCCGAGATGGATCTCACGCAGGATTTCCATACCTTCTAGCTGGGAAACGCACTTTAAGTATACACCAGTAGTGCTCTTTTTATAGAGTTTCCCATTGATTATGGTATAACCCTTTGCTCATTGTAATATTTGCCGTCTTTCGACTTCATCGTCGGGCAAAGTTCCGTGTTCGAGATACTCCATGAACGGTTTTGTCCAAGCCGGAGGGATCTTTGTCACCATGTTGACGAAAGAGTCAGCTCTATCCGGGTTGTCGATGTCGGCACCCTTCACGGATGGTGTGCGTAGATGCTCTAGGAAAACTCCTGGCGGAATTTGCTTGCACCCTGATCCAAGCTTAGACAGTAGATCAGCCGCCTCGTTTTGCTCCCTAGGCACATACTTGACTTCGTAGCCCAAGAAGCTCTTGGCTATCTCGTCCACTTCGTCGCGATATGCCGCCATCATAGGGTTCCGCGCGTTCCAGGTGCCAGCCACCTGCTGGGAAACCAAGTCGGAATCTCCACAGCAAACTATGCGCTTGATGCCAATATCCTTGGCTACACGTAGTCCGTGAATGAGTGCTTCATACTCCGCCATATTGTTTGTAGCCTCGAAGTGGATCTGCAGAACGTAGTGCATCTTGTCTCCTTTTGGTGACTATAGCAGTACACCAGCCCCCGAGCCGTTGAGAAACTTTGATCCGTAAAATTGCATCACCCAGTACTCTGGTTCTGGAAACGGATTAGCATCTGGCATCTCCGTCCAATCTGTAATAAAATCCGCCAAAGCTTGTGACTTGATAGCGTCGCGTCTCTTGTAGGTGATCTCGAAGGCGGAAAGTTCAATGCCCCACTTCGCGACCCTTCCTGTAGCGTCGCTGTTATTGATAATGTCGGACAGTGGAGTCTTGCTCACTACTGTGATTGGGTGCTCCTGAAAGTAATGCCTCAGCTTCCGAGAAGCGAGGAATACTCCATAAGCTATCTTTTGGTAGTGCGGGTAACGCTGCTTGGACTCCTTCAAGACCTCACTCACATAGTAAACTGGTCGTTGAACTCCATGCTCGTAGCCTGGTTCCTTCCGCTCTACCACGACGACGATGCTAATAACCCGGTTGGTTGCCGCCATGTAAATTAACAGGGGCTCTCCAGGCTCGGGTGCTGCAAGGATGGGCGCTGAGGAAAGAATCTCCTTGAGCTGCTTCAATGTTGCATCTGCTTCGTACATCACGTGAATTTGTCCGCCTTCTTGAAGAACTTATGCTGACAAGCCTTCTCTCCAAGTCGGTTGACGAACCGACTAACTGCTGCAACACAACCTATTAGTCATTGAATGTCCTTTAGGCATGTCGGACGGTTTATGTTTAAGATGGCCTTGATTTTCTCCAAGTTGACCTTGATTCCGCGCTGGGAAACGATGAAGCCCAACAATTTGCCAGCTGGAACCCCGAAGACGCACTTCTTAGGGTTGAGCATCATGTTGTATTTCCGGAGATTATCAAAGGTTTCTTTTAAGTCGGAGATTAAGTCGTTTGAATTTTTAGACATCACCGTGATATCGTCCACATAGGCGTGAACGTTCTGACCAATTTGGTCGTGAAGGCAATGTTGCATTGTCCGCTGGTAGGTAGCACCTGCGTTTTTCAGCCCAAAGGGCATCGTGACATAGCAAAACGTGTCGTATGGAGTAGTGAACGAGGTGGCCAATTGGTCCGACTTCCTCATCTTGATCTGGTGGTATCCTGAGTATGCATCGAGAAAACACAAAAGTTCCGATCCTGCCGTCGAGTCAATGACTTGGTCAATGCGAGGAAAAGCAAACGGATCTTTGGGACATGCTTTGTTCAAGCCGGTGTAATCAACGCACATTCTTAATTCATTGGTTCCCTTTTTGGGGACAAGTACAGGATTGGCCACCCATCGGGTGTGAAGGACTTCTCGGATAAACCCAGCCTTAAGTAACCTAGCTATCTCTTTGCCAATGGCGCGTCTCTTCTCATCTCCGAAGCGTCGTAGAGGTTGTTTCACTGGTTTACATTTTGGATCTATGTTTAAGCTGTGCTCGGCAAGTTCCCTAGGTACACCTTTCATGTCGGCAGGTTGCCAGGCAAAGATGTCCCTATTCTCACGGAGGAACTCGACGAGCGCGCTTTCCTATTTGGGATCCAGGTTCGTCCCAATGGCGACGGTCTTGGAGGCATCGCCTACCACAAGTTCCACCGGCTTGGTCTCGATGGCGGACTTGAACGCAGGAGCGGAGTCGGAGATCTGCTTATTCGACGTGGGCATCTCTGAGTCATTGACCTTGCTCTGGATCTCCTTGAATTCTTCGCTGTAGAGGACAGCTTCTCCAACGGCTGCTTCATTGATCTCGCAGTCCCTTGCCTTGGTAAAGCTTACGGATATGGTGATGACACCGTTTGGTCCGGGTATCTTGAGTGTGTTATAGACGAAGCATGGCTTGGCCATGAACGTGTGGAATATGTCGCGGCCGAATATGACGTGGTACATGCTCTTGAAGGGGACCACCTCAAAGGTCATGCTCTCTTGGCGGTAATTATTAACGTCGCCAAAGGCTACCTGAAGCGTAATGCACCCAAGGGACCGAGCCTCCCGACCAGGAACTACGCCATGGAAAACGGTGTTGGTCCGCCTTAGGTTTGCCTCCGTCAAGTTCATCTTCTGCAGTGTATCCAGATACATGATGTTGATGCTGCTTCCACTATCCACCATGCACTTGGTGAACTCCACGCCGTCAATCAATGGGTTGATGACCATGGCGTACTGGTTCTCCGTGGGAACAAGGTCTAGGTGGTCCGTCCTGTCCCAAGTTATTGGAACCTCTGACCAGCGCAGGTATTGGGGAACTGGGGGGAGAGTGGCCATCAGGATCCTTAGAGAGGTCTTCTATTGTCGGATGGTGGGGGTGCCAAGGAAAGTGTGGTAGACTGGGGCCTTCTTTGCGAAGGGGTTCTTTCCCTTGTCGTCGCTCTTGGCGGCGTGCTTGGGGTCAACGTCCTCGTCCATGTCACTTGAATCCTTGGACTCCTCCTCCTTATTCTTCCCCTTGCCCTTGCCTTGCGGTCTGTTCTTCCGACTTCTCTTGTAGCCGGACTCCGGGTCTTCCTTGAGGTCGTTGACGAACTTGCAGTGTCGATTGGTATGGGTGGCCTTGCCGTTGACGTCGAGGTGTATGAGGCACGGCATATCGTGGTACTCCTTGTAGGTTTGGGGAACACGGAGCGTCACCGAGGTGGTTTCACTTCCTCGTTGCTGCCCGCGGCCCGCTCCCCTTCCTCGGCCACGTTGTCCGCCTTCTCCTCGTCCTGCAAAAGTCATAGCGACCATGTCGGTAGATTGCTTTTCTTCTGGAGCGGTTTTCCGCTTTGTACTGCTATTCCTCCGAGCTTGGGTTGGAACGGCCGTTGCTGGCAAAGAGCCACGAGCATCATCGTCGGCAGCTGCGAACTCACTAGCTAACTGAATCATCTGATTCAAGTCAAGCTTATGATTGTCCTGCAAGCGCTTTAGCTTATGTCGGAGCAACGTACCCCTTTACAACCCATCGATGAAGGCGGCCATGGCGGTCTGAGCATGCACTCCTGCGCAGGAATTTTTCATATCCAGCCAGCGGGAGAGGTAGGCGCGAGACGTCTCGTCTTTCTCTTGCACGCACCGCTGTAGATCGCCCACAGTGCAGGGACGCTTGTATGTACCCTCAAAGTTCTTGGTGAATGCTTCTTGCATATCCAGCCAGTTCTAGATAGATTTCTCCGGCAAGTCTTCGATCCATTGACGGGCCGTGCCTGCCAACATTAACGGGAGGTACTTAACGGCGACGTTGGGGTTGCCTCCGGCAATCTCCACCGCGTTGCCTAGTCCTACAACCATGTGGCAGGTTTGGCGGTGCCGTCATAGGGCTTGATGGTCTTGTCGATCCGGAAACCTTTGGGGTAAGTTGCGGATCGTATTGCAGGTCCAAAACAACGTGGTCCCAGGTATGGTCCTTCCCGGGCCTCGTGGATCTTATCGATCCGCGAACGTGCATCGTACGGCTCCGGGTTCTTCTTGTTGTCAACAGGGGATGGGCTGCGTGAATGACGCGGGCCTCTTCCGCCATGGTGACTTCTTGGCGGTGACGGAGGCGGAGGTGGCGGTGGGTTAGCCTTCTTGTTGTTACCCTCCTGCGATGCCTCGCGCCTGTCACGGTTGCTTGTCGGACGCGGAGGGTCGTGGTGTGACCTGCTCTTGTGTCCTTGGTGGCGCTCTTCATCATGACGGGTCTGCGCCGTGTTGTCGCGGATGACAATGACACACTGCTTTGGAGGGGGCATATCCGTGCGATGATGAGCCTTGTAGTCTTCCTGACGTCGGGGGGGTCGGGGTGGTGGCGATGGGCGGCGAGGTCGGGATTTTTCTCCGTGGTTGGAGGATATGGGGATAGCATCCTTCCTGTTGCGCGCATCCCTCCGTCTTCGTTCTGATGAACCCGTCTGTGATCCGACATCCTGAGGAGATCTGTCCCTTGGCGGCTTGTACTGGCTAGATCGGCAGAGCGCTGGGTCAGACTCAAGCCTATGAGAGGTGGCCTTTTCCTGCTGCTTTACCGCCTTGGACACTAGGTCATAGACCTGTTCTACTGCCTCAGGAGATCTATCCTGCTCCAGAAGGGTCTTGGCGACGGCGAGGTTAAGGAGTGGGGTGGGCATCACCTGCTTGCCTTCACTATCAATGTATGGCTTGGCCTGTGCCGGCTTCGAGGGAGCCCATCCTAGGTTGCGCCGTACACCAGGATCGTTGATTACGCGAGCCGGAGCCTTCTTACCCTTCTGCTGCTGCAGCAGAGTCTTGTACTCGGCCTCCATTGCTCTAGCTTCCTCTATGGACTTCTGCGCATTGACCAGATCTCGATCTAGTTTAGCGCCTTGCTCCGCGATGGCTTGCGCCTCCTCCAGCAGCTGCTGGCACTTCTCATCAAGCTGAGTCATGTTCCGGATATGATCAACGATTAGTGGCTCGACGAGGAGATTGTCGTACATCACTCTATCAGCTGGAGTAACATGGGCTGCTGCCGACGTGGATGCTGGAGGCGGCAAGTTTGCGGTGTTGTTGTTGCTCAGACCGGTGCCGAGTTCCTGGGGCTGCTGCACTGGGTTAGGCGGAGGAGGCATGACCTTTGCGCAATCATCGTCGGCAGCAATAAGTGGCCCATTCCCCTTTACCAGCGCCGTAAGCGGAGCTTGCCCAGGTTGATCTTCATCCATCGTTGTCCCAATGGTGACGAACACCCCTCGAGACATGACGGTGTTGTTAGCTTGCTCGTCGCGCGAGTACTCCTCCTCCATCTCCTGCATAGCGGAGTCTAGCTCTTCTGGACTGAAGTCTACCTCCTCTGAATCTGCACTGAAATCAGCATAAAGCGCGTCAATGACAGAGTCGGTGGGCGCCAACTGTCGTGGTATTGCCGACGAGTACGCCATGGAGGGGTCCTCACAGTGCGTGTTTAGAGACGTGGGGTAAGGCGGACGGTTGACGGGTACGAGGTAACATAGCTTACCCAGGTTTAGATCCCACGACGGTGGCGGAATCCTACTCCTGCTATAAATCACTATAAGGGCAATACGCCGAGTTACAGAGATAGGTTCGATGTGCGAGGTTGTATGAATCTGTACTAAGTTGTGCTCTAAAGGCTCCCATAGGCCTGACTTATATAGTCGCCAGATCCTATGTTTACAGGGAAAAGTCCTAGCCGGACAGGTTACATAGTCCTACACCGTCTATCACTAGTCTTGTGTATCTTGCACTCCAAGGCTCCGGGTACGCTGGTGACTCCACCGTAGCCTTCCTTTATTCGGCATGGGCCTCCCTTCTGGATCCACCTAACTGGGCCGCCCAGCAGGCCACAGGCCATGCTACCGACTATGGGCCACGCGGGTTAGTCGGATAATAGACATGCTATGAGGATACCCATATAGCATATCCCCAACAAATTATACCACATAGAGACTAGACAATAATCCAATATAAATACTAGGTGGTATTCCTCATGTACACACATTTTAGGATTGTGGAATGCCCAAGGATACCACTCCCCCAAAATGGGATAATCCATTAATCTCTCACAAGAGCCAAATAAGATACCAAATATAACCAAGTAAGGCTCAAACACACATACATGGAGTGCCACCTAATCATACAAAAATATACTTGATATCTCAAGATAATTAAGTGGAAAGCACAACATGTACAAAAGCATGGAAGATACAAAAACTAAAACATGCACAAGGGGCGAGTAACTTTCAATGTAATGAGTTAATCATATGTTACCGCAAGGAGGAACATTGGAAATATAATATAATCATGATAATAAAAATGTCTTGTCTTGACAATAATAATTGATGAAGATCCCTCAATTCTTCATAATGTAGCCAAGTCTCCAATGCCCTCCAAAACACACCTATTGATCAAGTTTTGGCTTGTTGGTCCCCAACCAAGTTGGGTCCTAAGAAGTTAGTCACAATAGGCTTGGCAACCCAAATGGTTCTTTTCTTGACACCACATTGGGCACCAACAAATTTGGCAAACACATTGCCAACCTCATCCTTACAAAGAGAATAAGCATCATCAATAATGATAGGGTTGGATGAGGAGATACCGATAGTGCATGAGGAATAAATATGCCCCTTCTCACGGCATATGTAGCAAGTTCTACTCTTGCCATCTTTCTTCTTAGGTGAAGCCACAACTCGAGGAAGAGCTCAAGTAGTCCTCTTAGGAAGATGCCCATTAATGACTTGAGGTGGAGCTTGAGGACGCTTCCCTTGTTGCTTCACACTAAGAGGCTTTTTCTTCAATGGGCAAGATCTAACATGGTGCCCTTCTTCCTTGCACTTGAAGCAAACAATGTTGGACGGATTCTTGACTTGATCTTGGCCATTCTTCTTGTTGTCCTTGTGCTTCAACTTGATAGTGGGCTTGTTTTTGACATCGTAGTTAAATCCAAGCCCACTCTTGTCATTGGGGGATTTTTGCACACTCAAGATTTTGTTGAGTGTGACCTTCCCTTGATGACCCTTTTTCAAGTCATTTCTCAAAGAAGTGACTTGAGCCTTGAGCTCTTTGATTTCCTCTACATGGTTAGTTTCAACACAAGTACTAGAGGAAGTAGATGCTACATTGTTAGAGCAACAAGGCATGGAATGTAATTCATCACGAAATATAGCATGGTTGTGAGAGGATGAATTACAAGGACTAGCACATGGCAATATAACATTTGAAGTAGATATAGTGCTAATGTCCACATGAGGCCCACTATATGTTACCTTTGACACGATGGCCTCATGATCTAACTTTAGCCTACCATGGGAGACTAGAAGATCCTCATGCGAGCTCGAGAGATTAACATGACTATCTTCTAATTTCCCATGGTTGCTAGTTAGCAAAGCAAGTTGAGCCTTTAGCTCAACATTCTCCTTCAAAATAGATGCCTCACAAGAAATAGAGTTAGTAGCACAAGCATCATTATTACTATCAAGAGGTGAGAGCAACTTGTCAAGCTCTTTTAAATATGAAGCTTTAAGTTGCTCATGTCACTCGGTGAGTTTGATGAGCTCCCTCTTAACGACCCGAGATCCATTTTCGAGGTGCTTAAAATCCTCATCAAGTTTAGCATAAGCAACTTCAAGTTCATCATTTTTAATCTTGAAGGAGTTAGCCACCGCAAGTTCTCTATGATGGTATTCCTTTACTCTAGATAATTCTAGAGTAAAAGTCTCCTCAAGAGATTCTTTGGTGGTTTGTTCTTCTTCAAGGGAGTCCTTTAGTTGTGCAACTTCATTAGCATACTCATGCTCAAGTGCAAACTTTTCATCAATTAAGTTTTCTTGCTCCTCAATAAGATCATTGCCTTCTATGGCACAATTCAAGATTTCAAGAAATTTGGAGGAAGCAATTTTATTTTTGAAGAGAGCGCTATAGACAACCTCTCCCATTTTCTTAATAGAGGTAATATCATACTTACTTCTATAATCATCATCATCATTCTCAACCTCATCATCATCATCATGAGATACAATGGGATTCAAAGAGGTTACCTTTGTTCCCTTAGCCATAAGGCACATGTGAGAACCGGAGGAAGGTGATGATGAGATTGCACTTGTAGCTCTCTTCAAGACCTTGTCTTGGCCCATAGAATCTTCATTTTCCTCTACATGGTTAGCAACACAAGCACAAGAGGAAATGGAAGCATTTTTATCATGGCAACAAGACAACACAAGCATATCATCATGAGATTTATTCAAGTCATTTCTACATGATATGCAAGGACTATTAACACAAGCATGTAAGGAGTTTGTAGTGCTAGAAGTGTTCAAGTCTAAAGATAGATCATTGCAACTAGATAGAGATGAGGGATTACAAATAGTAAGCACACTATCCAAATTGCAATTTCTATCACCACTCACCATATCATTACCTTGTGAAAAGTCACATGTTGGTGAAGTGGTAGAGGATGAGAAATCATCTCGACCGGAAGTGGAAGCAACACAATCATCCTCAATAATGTTGGACACAACATATTTATCTTGAAGATTTGTCCATAACTCATGAGCGCTCCAAAAAGGAATGATTGAAGATGTAACTACATAGCTCAAAGCATTAACAAGCACATTAGAAGCTTGAGCATCGAGATATAAGTTTTTATCGTCCTCACTAGATAGATTTTTAAAATCCATAGGAGGAGAAAAACCTATATCTACAATACGCTCCAAATTTGGGTCCATGTCCCGAAAATGAATGAGCATGCGATTTTTCCATATATCATAATTTGTGCCATCAAATATAAACATGTCATTGTGCACTAATCCCCTAGCCGACATCTTTATGTAGGGGTTCGTAGCATGGAAAACAAAAAAATTCTATCGCATACAAACAAACAAGCCAAGATCTATCTACTAGATTGTAGCAACGAGTCGATGGAATAACTCACCCTCGAAGATTCCAAAGTGTTTAACGAGAGCGGATTCTCGTGGGTGATGTAGTCGTACTCTTGTCGATCTCAAGATCGCGTAGACGATCCTTCTGGCGCTTCAAGCTGGCGCCCCTTGATCGGTCACACGTCGATTGACGAAGACCTTCCTCTCCCTTGTTCCAGCAGGCAGCGGAGGTTGTAGAACTCTCCTCGGGATTCTGGCAGCACGATGGCGTGGTACCGGAAGTAGAGGGGAGATCTCGCAGGTCTTCGCCTTAAGCCGGAGCGAGTATGGTGGACTATGAGAGCCTCGGTGATCTAGGGTTTAGACACACCAAGTAGAAGGGGCTAGGCCGGCGGCTAGGGCAACTAGAATCCCCAACTCGGCGGCTTGGGAGAAACCCTAGGGCGGCGGCGGCTATGGTGGGCGGCGGCTAGGGTTAGGGTTTAGAGGGGCAAGGTGTAGGTCTTGGAGGGGCAGCCCTGCCCCTCCTTATATAGGTGGAGGGGGCACGCCAAGGGGAGGGGAGTCCCTCCCCAACTCGGTCTCCAAGGGACGGCGGTGGAGGGAGAGTAACTCCTCCCCAAGTAGGTTTCCTACTCTCCCTCCACCAAACAAAATAGCCGTTTGACTTTTCAAATTGGCGTTTGACTTTTCAAACTAGGATTTGATTTAACCCTTTATTTTGTTCAGAGATGACACCTAGTACATGATGCAACCATTCCAACTTGTTATGACACATTCATGTACCCTTCCTCTCCGGAGTGCGGGACCTTCCGGAACCTTCTAGAACATTCCCGATGAAAACACCGGAACCATTCTCCAACCCCGAAACATGACTTTCCTTATATGAATCTTATTCTCCGGACCATTCCGGATCTCCTCGTGATATCCCGGATCCCATCCAAGACTCTGAACAACATTCGGTCTCTTACTCATCATTCCATAACTACTCAACAACGGCGAATCCTTTAGTGTGTCTCCCTACGTTTCGTGAATTATGCGGACATGATCGAGACACTTCTCCGAACAATAACCAATAGAGGAATATGGAAATTCATATGGCGCCCACATATTTCTAAAATTACTTTGCGATCGAATGAACCACTTACATACGATACCAATTTCCCTTTGTCTCACGATAGTTTACTTATCGGAGGTTTTGATCGTCGGTATCTCTGCATACCTAGTTCAACCTCATTACTGATAAGTACTATTTTCTCGTTCCCGTGATATGTGATCCCTTGTGAGCCAGTCACATGCTTGCAAGCTAATTGGATGACATTCCACCGAGAGGGCCCAGAGTATATCTATCCATCATATGGATGGACAAATCCCACTCTTGATCCATGTGTCTCAACCAATACTTTCCGAACACTCAATGCCACCTTTATAGCCACCCTGTTACGGCGTGGTGTTTGATGTCATCAAAGCATCCTTACGGTGATGGTGATAAGCATGATCTCATGGTCGAAGAAATTAGGTTACTATGTATCAGAAAGCATATAGGAATTTAACTATTAAAATGACTTGATCTTTATGCTACGCTTATCTATAGGAGTATGTCCATCATACCATTCTCCTAATGATATGATCTTGTTGTTAATAACATCTCAATGTTCATGATAGGGAAACCACAATCATTTATTAACCAACAAGCTAGTATTATGAAGAGGCTTTACTAGGGACTTCAATTTAAGTCTACAAATCACACAGGTATTAATGTTTCCTTGTTAATACTATTATAGCATGAATGTAAACATTTATCATAAACACAAAGATATAATAATAACTACATTTATTATTGCCTCTAGGGCATATCTCCAACACTTTACTCTCAAGGCGGTAAAGCCTAAAATGAGAGACCGGGCTCTGATACCAATTGAAAGGATACGGATGTCGCCTAGAGGGGGGTGAATAGGCGATTAAAACTTTTCCTAGAGTGTCTCAACAAAGGCGGAATAAAACTAGTGTTTACTTTGTTAAGCACAACCTCGAACAACTAAGGTTCACCTATGTGCACCAACAACTTATGCTAAGCAATACAAGCAACAAAGTGATAGCAAGATATATAATACTTCAAGCATGAAGGCTATCACAATGTAAAGTGCATAAGTAAAGAGCTCGGGTATAGAGATAACCGAGGCACACGGGGACACCGATATTTTACCGAGTTCCTCCCAACATGGAGTACGTCTCGTTTGGAGAGGGGGTGGTATCAAACCACCAACGCCACAAAAGGCCTCCCTTATTCTCGGGTGAATCCCACCCCAACGGGATCGATCCACGCTTCCACTATTGGTGCACTTTTCGGTGGCAACCGGAACCTCTCACAAGGTTGGGGAACTTCTCCACAACTTAATTGGAGGCTCCCAACAAATGCCACAAAAGTCCACAATGCCACCAAGGCCAAAAAACCGTCTAGGGTTCCAAGAACCCAAGAGGGACAAACTCCAATGAGCAAGTCAAACCAAATCCTCCGAGGAGAACTCAAACCGATGCACCAAATGCAAATGGCAAGAACACCACAAAGATGCTCAAATCCCTCACTCTCAAGTTCCAACAAAGCTACTAAAGCTATTGGGGGAACAAGAGAGGAGGAATCAAAGAGAGACACAAAACCCCCAAAATCTAGATCCCCAAAGATGCACTCACAAAGAGATGAATCGGTTAGGTCAAAACGTGGGACTAGATCTCCTCTCTCTCTTCCACTCAAATATGGGCAAGAATCATCGAAGGGAAAAGATTAGGCAAGATTCAAGATCTAGAGCAAGTGTGGACAAAGTTTAGCCTAATAGATAAGAGAGGAGCAATTAAAACTGAAAACAGGCAAGGCTTAAATAGGGGGCCAGAAAATATGGCCGTTGGGGCTATTTTTCGGTCTGGACCGGTACTACCATATTTAACCGGTAGTACCGCCCGATGCCAGGAATCACAGCAGGGTCAACGCATCAGAGAAGCAGCGGCAGCCGGCTGGCAGCCCTCGCACGCTGCGGGGCCAACAAGGGCCCAAAGAAGGTGAAGGTGTGCATGCGAGAAGGTGCACGCAAGCTGCCGCATACAAGAACGGGCAAAGCAAAGATCGCAGCCGTGAAGCATCAAGGCGGCAGAATGAACCGTCAACGCGGCAGAAGGCAGACGAAGCAGCAGGCGAGTGGGGTCCATCGGGAGCATGCGCGCGAGCCGAGCCAGGCACAAGGTCAACACGGCGGCAGTGTGATGCGGGGAAACGCAAACTGGGCTGGAGATGCAGATCTACGGCGGTCGAGTAATGCCCACCCGGCAGATTATCGGGCCGGTCAGAGAACGGTTGAAAGTACCAGGCCACACAGGAATGGGTTGCGCAGCCAGGCACGACCGGTCCTGGGCCCGGTAGTACCGGACGGCCCAGAAACACAGTTTTTCTTTTTAGAATTAAAACGGCAAATATTCAAACGGTCATAACTTTTAAACGGTAGCTCCGATTGACCCGATTCCAATTGCGTTGGATAAAGGACGACAAGGGCTTCTTAATAAAAGGTGGAAATATTGATTATCACCAAGTGAGAAAGTATCAAGTAGAATAATGTGAAATACCTCACTTGGTGAGAAACCGAAAAGCCGCATAAATCAAAATCGCAACAAGATACAAACGGAAGATCCGATTTTGATGAACAAGAGCTTGTTATGGAGATCACCACAAGCTCTATATCCTCACATGGATAAGACCAAATAACAACCAAATACGATAATGCAAGTATGCAAAGGTTTGAGCTCTCTCCGAACGATGTGACCGAATTACTCATACGAGAGCCCCTCTTGATAGTACGGTTATCTATCCTAAACCCGGTCTCACACACACAACGTGAAACCGGCAAAAGGGAAAACTTATCAAGATTATACCTTTGCCTTGAGCAATCCACTTGAGCTCGATGTAGACGGTCTTGCCCTTCTCAAGATGGAACGCCTTTCTTAATTCCTCATCATCGACCTCGCATATTGAGCTTGCCCAACATATCTTCTTTGCATTTCATCGACCTTGAAGCCAACACATGCTCCAAGTGATGCCAAAGGACAAATCCTACAAGTATAAATTAATACACACATTAGTCCATAAAGATTGTCATTAATTACCAAAACCACACATGGGGGCCCAACATGTTCTTTCATCATGGCTTTGTCCCTGGCTATTCCCGTGGCCAGAATATGAAGAGGAGTACCAGGAGGATGTACCCCAGGAAGGTTACGAAAACTAGGATCATCTCCCATCGTCAGCATTGCCTGTGACCCCGAAGATGGAGCTTCGCCTACGCTACCTTTATTATTACGTATTTTCGCTGCTTAAGTTGTATTAAGAACTGGATCATGAGATCCTTATTTGTGTAAGACCTTATGTATGGTTTATAATGGATGACGTACTGTTGTATCCAATTCTGTTATGTCTCGCAAAAATGGTAATCCTGGGATTGCGATGTATGGCATAACAGGCATCTAGGATTAAAAATTCGGGTGTTGACGGCTATCAGAAGCTCAACCGGGTTCCTTCCGTGTTAGCCCATAGTCGGGGGCGTTGGTCTGGTGAAGCGAACCCGTGGTGGGCCGAGATCCTCTTGATTCAGCCCAGCCGAGAGATGCTGGCGAGGCAGTCCTCGCGGGGTTGGTATGGTCGATGAGGGAGTGATGAGGTACAATGGCGCTCGCGGCTGCCTCTGGGCGATGGCGATGATGGTGATTGCCTACTCGGGTGAAGGTGCGGTGGCTCGTTGGATTTACTCGGCGGGAATTCTGGTGGTAAGGAGATTCGGCATTCGGGTGCGTTGGTTCAGTAGAAAGAGGAACGATGGTGGCGAGGTTGTGCAGGAACCTCGGTGAGAGAGGGGCTAGGTGGGCCAAATAAAGCCTGATTTGGCCGGAAAACATAATTTTTGCCTGGGAGAGATAATGGAACCATGCCGAATTACGTTTAATTCGGCCCAGGTCCTATTTTCCCTTTGGTTTCTTCTCTTCATGTCTTATATCTTTCTACGCATGTCTTTATATCTCCATATTCTTTTATAAAAATGTCTATTAACCTTCTCAAGTCTCTTTATACCTCAACTCTAGGATACCCGGGGTCATATCCCCGACATTAGTCCCCGAGACTATGTGGGACTCGTAGAGTCGTGCATAGGCTTCATATTTAATATTCCCAGAGTTATTTTCTAACATATAGTTTCCTCGTCAGATATTTCTTGGTCACATAACCCATTTGGAAGTTTGTGACACCTAGCTTTTATGGGCTTTGGTTTTATAACCCTTCTGGGTAAGTTTTGTTATTCGGAATTCATGGGCACTGGTCTTTTAACCCCTTTTGGCCAGTTATGACTTTTGGCCTTCTCGGGCACTGGTCTTATAATCCCTTTGGATAAGTTATGACTTCTGGCCTTCTTGGGCTTTGGTCTTTTAATCCCTTTGGGTAAGTTATGACTTCTGGCCTTCTTGGGCTCTAGTCTTTTAATAACTTTAGGTAAGTTATGGCTTCTGTTCTTCTCGGACACTGGTCTTATAACCCCTTTGGGTAAGTTATGACTTTTGGCCTTATTGGGAACTGGTCTTATAACCTCTTTTGGGTAAGTTATGACTTCTGGCCTTCTTGGGCACTGGTCTTATAACCCATTTGGGTAAGTTATGACTTTTGGCCTTCTCGGGCATTGGTCTTATAATCCCTTTGGGTAATTTGTGACTTTTAGACTTCTCGGGCACTGGTCTTATAATCCCTTTGGGTAAGTTATGACTTCTGGCCTTCTTGGACACTGGTCTTATAACCCCTTTGGGTAAGTTTCAGTCCGAGTTATCTCATCCGAGTTGCACGACCCAAATATGACTTATGTCCCAAATCCGAGTTATCCAACTCAAAATCCGAGTTATATGACTCAAATTTGAGTCATCCGATTCCAAATCCGAGTTATTTTACTCAACTCTAACTTATGAATCAAATTTGAGTTATCTGATTCAAAATCCGAGTCATATGACTCAAATCCGAGTCATTTGATTCCAAATCCGAGTTATTTTACTCAACTCTAACTTATGCCACAAATTTTAGTTATCTGACTCAAAATCCGAGTCATATGACTCAATTCTGAGTCATTTGACTCTAAATCCGAGTTATTTTACTCAACTCTAACTTATGCCTCAAATTTGAGTTATCTGACTCAAAATACGAGTCATATGACTCAAATCCGAGTCATCTGACTCTAAATATGAGTTATTTTATTCATCTCTAACTTATGCCTCAAACCTAAGTTATCTGACTCAAAATCCGAGTCATATGACTCAAATCGAGTCATCTGATTCCAAATCTGAGTTATTTACTCAAATCTAACTTATGCCTCAAATCTGAGTTATCTGACTCAAAATCCGAGTCATATGACTCAAATCCGAGTCATCTGATGTTCACATCCGAGTTATATTACTCAAATCTGACTTGTCTCAAATCTCAGACATCTGACTCAAAATCCGAGTTATATGACTCAAATCCAAGTCATCTGATTTCAAAATCCGAGTTATATTACTCAAAATCTGTCTTATGTCTCAAATCTGAGTTATTTGATTCAAAATCTGAGTCATATGATTTCACATCCGAGTTATATTACTTAAATCTGACTTATGTCTCAAATCTGAGTCATCCGACTCAAAATCCGAGTTATATGACTCAAATCTGAGTCATCTGATTTCAAAATCCGAGTTATATTACTCAAAATCTGTCTTATGTCTCAAATCTGAGTTATCTGATGAAAAATCCGAGTCATATGACTCAAATCCGAGTCATCTGATTTCAAATCCGAGTTATATTACGCAAATCTGTTTTATGTCTCAAATCTAAGTTATCTGACTCAAAATCCGAGTCATATGACTCAAATCCGAGTCATCTGACTCTAAATCCGAGTTATATTAGTCAAAATCTAACTTATGCCTCAAATTTGAGTTATTTGACTCAAAATCCAAGTCATATGACTCAAATCCGAGTCATCTGACTCTAAATCTGAGTTATATTAATCAAAATCTGACTTATGCTTTGAATCTAAGTTACCTGACTCAACATCCGAGTTATTGTTGGAGATATGCCCTAGAGGCAATAATAAAAGTGGTTATTATTATATCTTTGTGTTCATGATAAATGTTTACGTTCATGCTATAATAGTATTAACCGGAAACTTTAATACTTGTGTGATTTGTAAATTAAATTAGAGTCCCTGGTAAAGCCTCTTTATAATACAAGCTTGTTGGTTAATAAGATGATAGTGGTTTCCCGATCATGAACATTGAGATGTTATTAACAACAAGATAATATAATTAGGAGAATGGTATGATGGACATACTCCTATAGATAAGCGTAGCATAAAGATCAAGTCGTTTCAATAGTTCGTTTTTTATAAGATTTCTGATAGATAGTAACCAAATTCCTTCGACCATGAGACCATGCTAATCACCATCACCGGAAGGATACTTTGATGACATCAAACACCACACCGTAACTGGGTGGCTATAAAGGTGGCATTGAGTGTTCGAAAAGTATGTGTTGAGGCACATGGATCAAGAGTGGGATTTGTCCATCCATATGAAGAATAGATATACTTTGGGCCCTCTCGGTGGAATGTCATCCAATTAGCTTCCAAGCATGTGAATGGATCACAAGGGATCACATATCACGGGAACAATAAAAGAGTACTTATCGGTAATGAGGTTGAACTAGGTATGTAGAGATACCGACGATCAAACCTCGGATAAGTAAACTATCATGAGACAAAGCTACGGTATCATATGTAAGTGGTTCATTCGATCGCAAAACTAATCATAGAAATATGTGGGAGCCATATGAATTTCCAGATTCCTCTATTGGTTCTTGATCAAAGAAGTGTCTCGGTCATGTCCGCATAATTCACGAACCGTAGGGAGACACACTTAAGGATTCGATCATGTTTAGTAGATATGGAATGTAAGTAGGGAGACCGAATGTTGTTCGGAGTCTTACATGGGATCCGGGATATCACGAGGAGATCCGGAATGGTCCGGAGAATAATATTCATATAAGGAAACTCCGATTCCGGAGTTCAGGAATGATTTCGATGTTTTCATCGGAGAGGTTCTAGAAGGGTCTAGAAGGTTCACCGGACCGGAAGGGGAATGGCTCATGAATGTGTCATGGTTAAGTATAATGATTAGATCATGTACTAGGTCACTTGGTTGGGCATTTGTGAGAGAGAAATAAAGCTCTTAATTGAAAGTCAAAAGGGAGGTTCGAAAAGTCAAACTGGAACAATAGTTTCCTAGTGGAAGAAGGAAAGAGTCCTTCCTTCTCTCCAACTTTGGTTTGGGGAAGGATTCAAACTCACCTCTCCCAAGCTGCCCTCCCTCTCATAAATAGAGGGGAGGGGCTGCCCCAAAGAACCATAACTAGCCCTCCCCACCTCCAAGTCGCGCCGCCGCCGCCCTAGCACCACTGCCGCCGCTCCTTGCTGCCGCCGCTGACACCTCCTCTCCAGCCCTCTAAACCTAGATCGCCGGAAACCCTAGATCCACCATAACCCGCACTGGCTTAGGCGAAGCCCTGCGGGATCTTCCCTCTACTTCTGACACCATGCTGTCGTGCTGCCGGAATCGCGAGGGGAGAACTACAACCTCTACTGTCTGCTGGAACAAGGGAGAGGAAGGTGTTCATCGATTACCGAACGTGTGACCGACTATGGAAGCGCTGCCAGAACGCAGCGCCGGAAGGATCGGCTACGCGATCTTGAGATCGGCAAGTGTACGACTACATCATCCACGAGAATATGCTCTCGTTAACCGCTTTGGAATCTTCGAGGGTGAATAATCTAATCGACTCATTGCTACAATCTAGTAGATAGATCTTGGCTTGTTTATGTGCATGCGGTAGAATTTTTTGTTTTCCATGCTACGAACCCCTACAGTGGTATCAGAGCCATGTCTATATGTAGATCTGTTGCACGAGTAGAACACAATGGTCATTGTGGGCGTTGGTGCTTTTATTATCAATTGCTTTTTGTGTACTTTGCATATTGTAGTATGATGGGATGAAGCGGCCTGGGCTAACCTTACATGACATCGTTCATGAGACTTGCTCCACGCTTAACATGCAACTTGTATTGCATAAGTGGCTTTGCGGGTGTCTATCTCTCCCATCATAGTATAGATTCAATTTACAACGGGCACTTGATAGTTCAAGCATCAACATTGTGGTTCTTGTTCGTAAGTTAGAACGACACTTATTGAAAGCCCCAAACCACATAAAATATGCAAAGAAAATTAGAGGCGTCTAACTTTGTTTTGCAGGGGTGTGCTGTGATGTGATATGGCCATGATTGTGATTATATATATTGTATGCAATGTTCCCTATTGTAAGTCGGCAACCGGAAGGATCCATATGGTTTTTTTTTATTCCGTTAAGACCTGCGTGTCTATTATTCAAATTAGTTGTAATAGTTGGTGCTGGTGGATGACAACCATGGAGTAGCGCCATTGACCTTGACGCAATGCCGGTGATGATGGAGATCATGTTCGTGCTTGAAGATGGAGACCAGAAGCACAAGAAGAAAGGCCATATCATATCACATATTATGAATTGCATGTGATGTTAATCCTTTTATGCATATTGTATTGCTTAGTTCGCGACGGTAGCATTATAAGATGACCCCTCTCACAAAATATCAAGTTATAAAGTGTTCATCCTTAGTAAGCAACGTTGCTAAAGCTCGTTGTTTCGAAGTACCACGTGATGATCGGGTGTGTTAGATTCTGCGAGTGTATACAACGGGAGCAAGCCAGATTTGCTCATGCGGAAGCTAAGGTTTGATATTAACGAGACTAGCATGTACAGACATGGTCTCGGAACACGGATCACCGAAAGGTAAAGCATGAATCATATAGTAGATATGATGAACATGTTGATTGTTCTCCATTGAAGCTACATCATCTCTCGTGATGATCGATTTTGATGTGGTGGATTTGGTTCGTGTGATCACTAAAACAATGTGAGGGATATTGTTTTGAGTGGGAGTTCATCTAGATTAATTTAACTATTATTAGAACTCAATTTGTCATAAACTTAGTCTAAAGTATTGGAAATATGTTGTAGATTAATGGAGGCCCCTACCATCAATTTTAATGCGTTCCTAGAGAAAGAAAAGTTGAAAAACAATGGAAGCAACTTCGCGGATTGGCTCCGCAACTTGAGGAATGTCCTCAATGTTGGTAATTTGACCTATGTGTTGGATGCACCGCTGGGTGACCCACCTGCAGCTGATGCTACCGATGAGGTGAAGAATGTTTTCCTCACTCGGAAGAATCAGTACTCCACAGTTCAATGTGCTATCTTGTATGGTTTGGAATCGGAGCTTCAGAAAAGGTTTGAGAACCATGACCCACATGATATTATCCGTGAACTCAAAATGATATTAGAGGCTCACGCGGCAGTTGATAGTTATGAGGCTTCTGAAAAATTCTTTAACTTCAAGATGGAAGAGGGCAGCTCCGTCAGTGAGCATGTGCTTAAGATGTCTAGGCACGCAAGAAAGCTTCAAAGCTTGGGTATAGTGATTCCTAACGCTTTGGGGATTCACCGTGTCCTCCAATCACTACCACCAAGTTACAAGAACTCTGTGATGAACTACAATATGCAAAACATGGACAAGTTGTTGCCCGAACTCTTCTCCATGTTAAAGTCTACGGAAGTGGAGATCAAGAAAGATCACCAAGTGTTGATGGTCAATAAGACCACCAAATTCAAGAAGCAAGGCAAGTCTAATAAAAAGGGAAACTTCAAGAAGGGCGGTAAGAAAGTTACCATGCCGGCGAAGAAGACCAAGGCTGGGCCTAAGCCTGATACTGAGTGATTTTACTGCAAGGGAGAAGGTCACTGGAAGAGGAATTTTCCTAAGTACTTGGCGGATTTGAAGAACGGCAACATCAAGAAGAAAGGTATATCTGATAGACACGTTATTGATGTGTATCTCACTAGTAGCCGTAGTAGTTCCTGGGTATTTGATACTGGTTCAGTTGCTCATGTTTGTAACTCGAAACAGGTGCTGCAGAATAGACGGAAACTAGCGAAGAACGAGATGACGATGCGCGTTGGAAATGGATCAAAGGTTGATGTGATCGCGGTCGGCACGCTACCTCTTCATCTACCATCGGGATTAGTTTGATACTTAAATAATTGTTATTTGGTGCCTACTTTGAGCATGAACATTATATCTGGATCATGTTTATTGCGAGACGGTTACTTGTTTAAGTCCGAGAATAATGGTTGTTCGATTTATATGAGTAATATGTTTTATGCACATGCACCTTTAATAGATGGTCTATTCTTGTTAAATCTTGATTGTAGTAATACACATATCAATAACATTGAAGCTAAGCATTTGAAATTGAGCGATAACTCGACCTATATGTGGCACTGTCGTCTTGGTCACATTGGAGTGAAGCGTATGAAGAAACTCCATTCTGATGGACTTCTTGAATCACTTGATTTCGAATCACTTGAAAGATGCGAAGCATGTATGATGGGTAAAATGACTAAGACTCCATTTTCTGGTATGATGGAGCGAGCTACGGACTTATTGGAGATCATACATACCGATGTTTGTGGACCAATGAGTGTAGCATCGCGCGGTGGTTATCGTTATGTTCTTACCTTCATGGATGACTTGAGTAGATATGGATATATCTATTTCATGAAACATAAGTCCGAAACTTTCGATAAGTTTAAGGAATTTCAAAGTGAAGTAGAGAATCAACATAACAAGAAGATTAAATTTCTACGATCTGCTCATGGAGGTGAATATCTAAGTTACGAGTTTGGCGAGCATTTGATGAAATGCGGAATACTTTCACAATTGACACCGCCGGGAACACCACAACGTAATGGTGTGTCCGAACGTTGTAATCGAACTCTCTTAGATATGGTTCGTTCTGTGATGTCACTTACAAATTTACCGCTATCGTTTTGGGGTTATGCATTATGCATTCACTTTAAATAGGGCACCATCTAAATCCGTTGAAACGACACCGTATGAATTATGGTTTTGGAAGAAACCTAAATTGTTGTTCCTTAAAGTTTGGGGATGCGAAGCTTATGTAAAGAAGTTACAGCCCGACAAGCTTTAACCCAAAGTGGAAAAATGCGTCTTCATAGGGTACCCGAAGGAAACTATTGGGTATAACTTCTATCATAGATCCGAGAGCAAAATCTTCGTTGCCAAGAATGGTTCCTTTCTAGAGAAGGAGTTTCTCTCGAAAGAAGTGACTGGAAGAAAAGTAGAACTCGACGAGGTTGTCAAACTTTATCTCGGACTTGAGAGTAGCGCAGCACCGGAAGTGGTTCCTCTGGCGCCTACACCAATAAGAGAGGAAGCTAATGATGTTAATCATGAAACTTCGGTTGAAGTTACTACGGAACCTCTCGGGTCAAAGAGAAATCGTACCACTCCTGATTGGTATGATCCCGTTATGAGTGTCATGTTGGTGGACAACACCGACGACCCTGCGACATATAAGGAAGCAATGATGAGCCCAGATTCCAACAAATGGCAAGAAGCCATGAAATCCGAGATTGGATCCATGTACGAAAACCAAGTATGCACTTTGGTGAACTTACCGTATGGCCGAAAGGCTGTCGAGAACAAATGGATTTTCAAGAATAAAACAGATGTTGATGGTAATGTTACTGTCTATAAAGCTCGACTTGTCACAAAAGGGTTTCGACAAATTCAAGGAGTTGAATATGATGAGACTTTCTCACCGGTAGCGAAGCTAAAGTCTGTGAGGATTATGATTATGAGATAAGGCAGATGGATGTCAAAGCGATGTTCCTCAATGGAGACATTGCTGAAGAGTTGTATATGGTACAACCCAAAGGTTTTGTCGATCCGAAAGATGCTAACAAGGTATGCAAACTTCAACGGTCCATTTATGGATTGAAGCAAGCATCCCGAAATTGGAATCAACGTTTTGATAAGGTAATCAAAAGCTTTGGTTTTATACAAACTTATGGAGAAGCTTGTATTTACAAGAAAGTGAGTAGGAGCTCTATAGCATTCCTAATACTATATGTAGATGACATATTGTTGATTTGGAATGATGTAGACCTTCTTAATAGTGTCAAGAATTATTTGAATAATAGTTTTTCAATGAAATATCTTGGCGAAGCAGCTTACATATTAGGCATAAAGATTTATAGAGATAGATCAAGATGCCTAATATCATTGTCACAAAGTACATATTTGGACAAAGTTCTAAAGAGGTTTGGAATGGAAGATAGCAAGAAAGGGTTCTTGCCCATGTTGCCCAATACGACCTTGAGTAAAACTCAAAGTCCTGCAATAACATAAGATAGAGAAAGGATGAGTAAGACTCCCTATGCCTCAGCCATAGGAACTCTCATGTATGCCATGCTATGTACTAGACCCGACATTGCATATGTTGTTAGTTTGACTAGAAGATATCAAAGTGATCCATGAGTGATCATTGGACAGTGGTCAAAAACATCCTTAAGTACTTGACAAGGACTAAGGATATGGTTCTTTCTTATGGAGGTGATGAACAGCTCGCTGTTAATGGTTACACCGATGCTAGTTGGAACACCGATCCATATGATTCTAAATCTCAATCTGGATACTTATTTACTTTGAATGGTGCAGCAGTTAGCTGGAGGAGTGCAAAGCAAAGCGTTGTGGCGGCATCTTCAACCGAATCAGAATACATAGCTGCTTCAGAGGCTTCACAAGAGGCAATATGGATGAAGGAGTTCATTGCAGAGCTCGGTGTGGTTCCAAGTGCGCTGGACCCAATGTCTATCTACTGTGATAACATGGGCGCCATAGGCAATGCGCAAGAACCAAGGTCACACAAGAAGCTGAAGCATATCAAGCTGCGTTTTCACGCTATTCGAGAGCATGTCCAAGATGGTGACATAAAGATTTGCAAAGTACACACATATATGAATGTGGCGGATCCATTGACTAAACCTCTCCCAAGGGAAAAACATGACCAACACCAAGCCGCCATGGGTGTTCGGTTTATTACCATGTAATCTAGATTAGTTGACTCTAGTGCAAGTGGGAGACTATTGGAGATATGCCCTAGAGGCAATAATAAAAGTGGTTATTATTATATCTTTGTGTTTATGATAAATGTTTACATTCATGCTATAATAATATTAACCGGAAACATTAATACTTCTGCGATTTGCAAACTAAATTAGAGTCCCTGGTAAAGCCTCTTTATAATACTAGCTTGTTGGTTAATAAGATGATAGTGGTTTCCCGATCATGAACATTGAGATGTTATTAACAACAAGATCATATCATTAGGAGAATGGTATGATGGACATACTCCTATAGATAAGAGTAGCATAAAGATCAAGTCATTTCAATAGTTCGTTTGCTATAAGCTTTCTGATACATAGTAACCTAATTCCTTCGACCATGAGGTCATGCTAATCACCATCACCGGAAGGATACTTTGATGACATCAAGCACTACATCGTAACTGGGTGGCTATAAAGGTGGCATTGAGTGTTCAGAAAGTATGTGTTGAGGCACATGGATCAAGAGTGGGATTTGTCCATCCATATGACGGATAGATATACTCTGGGCCCTCTCGGTGGAATGTCATCCAATTAGCTTGCAAGCATGTGACTGGATCACAAGGGATCACATATCACGGGAACAAGAAAAGAGTACTTATCGGTAACGAGGTTGAACTAGGTATGCAGAGATACCGACGATCGAAACCTCGGATAAGTAAACTATCGCGAGCCAAAGGGAAATTGGTATCGTATGTAAGTGGTTCATTCGATCGCAAAAGTAATCATAGAAATATGTGGGAGCCATATGAATTTCTAGATTCCTTTATTGGTTATTGATCGGAGAAGTGTCTTGGTCATGTCCGCATGATTCATGAACAGTAGGGAGACACACTTAAGGATTCAATGTTGTTTAGTAGATATGGAATGTAAGTAGGGAGACCTAATGTTGTTAAGAGTCTCGGATGGTATCCGGGATATCACGAGGAGATCCGGAATGGTCCGGAGAATAAGATTCATATAAGGAAAGTCCGATTCCGGAGTTCAGGAATGATTTCGATGTTTTCATCGGAGAGGTTCTAGAAGGGTCTAGAAGGTTCACCGAATCGGAAGGGGAATGGTTCATGAATGTGTCATGGTTAAGTGTAATGATTAGATCATGTCCTAGGTCACTTGGTTGGACATTTGCGAGAGAGAAATAAAGCTCTAAATTGAAATTCAAAAGGGAGGTTTGAAAATTCAAACTGGAACAATAGTTTCCTAGTGGAAGAAGGAAAGAGTCCTTCCTTCTCTCCAACTTGGGTTTGGGGAAGGATTCAAACTCCCCTCTCCCAAGCTTCCCTCGCTCTCATAAATAGAGGGGAGGGGCTGCCCCAAACCACCACAACCATCCCTCCCCACCTCCAAGTCGTGCTGCCGACGCCGGCCCGTCGCCCTAGCTGCTGACGACACCTCCTCCTCCTCTCCGGCCCTCTAAACCTAGATTGACGGAAACCCTAGATCCACCATAACCCGCATCGGGTTAGGCGAAGCCCTGCGGGATCTTCCCTCTACTTCCGACACCACGTTGTCGTGCTGCCAGAATCGCGAGGGGAGAACTACAACCTCCATTGCCTGGTGGAACAAGGGAGATCTTCATCGATGTGTGCCGGAAGGATCGTCACGCGATCTTGAGATCGTCAGTGTCTACATCACCACCGCTGAGAGCTCTAATCGACTCGTTGCTACAATCTAGTAGATAGATCTTGGCTTGTTTGTGTGCATGCGGTAGAATTTTTTGTTTTCCATGCTACGAACCCCTACAGTTATATGACTCAAATCCAAGTCATCCAATTTCAAATGCGAGTTATATTACTCAAAATTTGACTTATGCTAGTCATCTGTAGGGGTTCGTAGCATGGAAAACAAAAAAATTCTACCGCATGAACACAAACAAGCCAAGATCTATCTACTAGATTGTAGCAACGAGTCGATTAGAGTACTCACCCTTGAAGATTCCAAAGCGGTTAACGAGAGCATATTCTCGTGGGTGATGTAGTCGTACACTTGTCGATATCAATATCGCGTAGACGATCCTTCAAGGTGCTGCTCCTAGCAGCTCCGCAATGGGTCACACGCTCGCAGACTCGATGAAGACCTTCCTCTCCCTTGTTCTAGCAGGCAGCAAAGGTTGTAGTTCTCTCCTCGCGATTCCGGCAGTACGATGGTGTGGTGTCGGAAGTAGAGGGAAGGTCCCGCAGGGCTTCGCGTAAGCCTAAGCAGGTTATGGTGGAGTATTAGGGTTTCCCCAGCAAACTAGGGTTTAGAAGCCATAGAGGAGGAGGTATTCAATGGCTGCCTAGGGCGCGGTGACTTGGTGTAGAAGGCATGCTGCAACGTGCGATGGCGACAGCATGGCGTGGAGGCGTGTGGAGGGCTGGTTGTGGTGTGTCCCTTGGGGAACTCCCTCCCCTCTATTTATGAGAGGGAGGGCAGCTTGGGAGAGGGGAGTTTAAATCCCTCCCCAACTCCTTCTCCTACTTGGCTTTTGGTGGAGGGAGAGAAGGATTCTTTCCTTCCTCCACTAGGATACATTGTCCCATTTGACTTTTCAAACTTGCCTTTTGACTTTCAACTTCGAGCTTTATTTCTTTCTTACAAACGGCCAACCATGTGACTTAGGACATGACACAATCATTCCACTTAGTCTTGACATATTCATCCACCCTTCCCCTTTCGGTCCGGCGAACCTTCTAGACCCTTCAAGATCATTCCGGTGAAAACACCGGAATCATTTCCAAACTCCGGAATTGGACTTCCCTTATATGAATCTTATTCTTCGTACCATTTAGGATCTCTCGTGATATCTCGGATCCCATCCGAGACTCTGAACAACATTCGGTCTCCCTACTTACATTCCATATCTACTAAACAACATTGAATCCTTAAGTGTGTCTCCCTATGGTTCGTGAATTATGGAGACATGACCGAGACTCTTCTCCGATCAATAACCAATAGAGAAATCTAGAAATTGATATGGCTCCCACATATTTCTATGATTACTTTGCAATCGAATGAACCACTTACATACGATACCGATTTCCATTTGTCTCGCGATAGTTTACTTATCTGAGGTCTGATCATCGGTATCTCTGCATACCTAGTTCAACCTCGTTACCGATAAGTACTCTTTTCTTGATCCCGTGATATGTGATCCCTTGTTAGCCAGTCACATGCTTGCAAGCTAATTGGATGACATTCCACCGAGAGGGCCCAGAGTATATCTATCCGTCATATGGATGGACAAATCCCACTCTTGATCCATGTGCCTCAACAAATACTTTCCGAACACTCAATGCCACCTTTATAACCACCCAGTTATGGTGTGGTGTTTGATGTCAACAAGTATCCATTCGGTGATGGTGATTAGCATGATCTCATGGTCGAAGGAATTAGGTTACTATGTATCAGAAAGCTTATAGTAAACGAACTAATGAAATGACTTGATCTTTATGCTATGATTATCTATAGGAGTATGTCCATCACACCATTCTCCTAATGATATGATCTTGTTGTTAATAACATCTCAATGTTCATGATCAGGAAACCATGGTCATCTATTAACCAACAAGCTAGTATTATAAAGAGGCTTTACTATGGACTCTAATTAGTTTATAAATCACACAAGTATTAATGTTTCCGGTTAATACTGTTATAGCACGAAATGTAAATATTTATCATAAACACAAGGATATAATAATAACTACTTTTATTATTGCATCTAGGGCATATCTCCAACATCATCCAATTTCAAATATGATTTATATTACTCAAAATTTGACTTATGCTTCAAATTTGAGTTACCTGACTCAAAATCAGAGTTATATGACTCAAATCCAAGTCATAACTGCTGAGATATAATTTGATCTTATGATGTGATGGCAAATTGCCTTAGATATGGATCCGAGGTATAGATTTGAGATATAGTTTTGAGATGTGATATTCAGGCAAACTGCCAAGAAGTGGGATTCGAAATATAGATTCGAGATATAAATTTGAGATATGATATGCTGGCAAATAGCCACCCGAGATATAAAATAACCTGGCAAGATGAGTTAAATACCCATCCGAGTCATAACATAACCTGACACGCTGAGTCAAATTCCAATTCAAGTTATAATATAACCTGGCAAGTTGAATCAAATACTAATCTGAGTTAAAGATAAGCTGGAAAGCTGAGTTAAAATACAAATACGAGTTATAATATAACATGGCAAGCTGAATCAAATATTAATACGAGATATCCATATATTTTTTTCATCTAAAGGTGATTCTATTGATATGTTGGCTAGTCCCCTGGTTGAGTTATTTCTTTTTCGGGGTGAACGATTGAGTGTTGGTAGTTGACTTATCTGATACACACTATACGCTTGGAGAAGAAGTTGAGTTATGCTCGCTGAGTCATACTTGTTGAGTCAGGCTTGGAGGCTCCTGTGCCCACCTCTCTGCTCTCTGTACGCTTGGAGAAGAAGTTGAAGAAGATCTATGAAGCAGAAGTTGATGAAGACGTTCCCGTCTGGATGGAAACCCAACCAGCACCACTAAAAGTCCCCACGGTGGGCGCCAAATGTCATGGTGGTATCACGACATATGCCATGGTTAGGCTAAAGTTAGGGTCGGTGGAGGTGGTGGAATATGGGGAGGGATGATGCAGTGAAGACCGCACTCGTAAGGACAAAGATAAACATGATGTTTCCAGGTTTGAGGCTCTCCTAGGGATATAACACCTCTTCACCTGCATCTAATCTCATATAATCTTGCCATACTTGTGGCTAAAATGGTGTTCCTTGAGGTGTATCTCCTAAGCCTCTATCTAGATCTCTCTATGAGAGTGGAGGAGGAAGAAGGAGAGCTCCTAGCGAGCAGAGAGGAGAGGATCCCTTCGGGGGCCTCCCTAGGAACGATCCCCCTGGTGCTCTTTATTAAGGGGAGCCTAGGGGACAAGACTTGTTCTACACGCTTGGTATCTTTTCAGCATATTCCTTAGCATCTGTCTGAGATGCTCATCATATGCCTTGGCATATCTAGAGATGCCTGACATATTCCATAGCATCTCCTCGGATACCAAGGGCATATTCCATATGCCATGTGCCAGTCTGAGCTAGGGGCATCCCAAGACTGGCACGAGAATTGAGTATCTTGGTCCATCTTAGTGGTGTATCGAGGCAGAGCTTGGAGGAGCGTCTGTGGATGATCTTCTGAGTTATATGGATGACGAGGGACTTCCCGGGGTGATCTGGTTCGGCCCGAATGTTAACATGTGTAGATTATTTGGACTAGGCCTTGTTAATTCGGTCATGACAGCCAAAAAGGCCCCCAGCCAGAATGTTACTTGCCCAGCCGAATCATTCTATGACCCGGTCTGGTGGAAAGCCCTCATCCGGGTCAGCGGGAGCCCAGCCGGGTCCTTCTGTGTCAGCCCATAGTCGGGGGCATTGGCCTAGTGAAGCGAACCCGTGGTGGGCTGAGATCCTCTTGATTTGGCCCACCCGGGAGATGCTGGCGAGACAGTCCTCGCGGGGTTGGTCTGTTCGACGAGGGAGTGATGAGGTACGATGTCGCCCGCGGCTGCCTCTGGGCGATGGAAATGTCAGCCCGTGGTGGGCTGACCTGGTTGAGGTGCTTGCCAGACCACCCGGATGAAGGTGCGGCGGCTTGATGTTACTTGATGTGGAGCACTTCGTTGGAAACCCCAAGAGCAAGGTGTGATGAGCACAACAGCAAGTCTTCCCTCAGTAGAGAAGGAGGTTATCAAGCTAGAAGGAGGAAGGAAACGTCACACAGGTGTTGCGAGCAACGCGGAGACCTACACAACACAAACTCAAGACTTTGCCCCAACGAATCAGTGAGGTTGTCAAGCTCACCAGTTTTTTGTAACAAAGGATTAAACGTATGGTGTGGAAGGTAATGCTGGTTTGCAGCAAGTAAACAAGTAACAATGTAAGATGTATCAATGGTAAAGATTGGACCGGGGTCCATAGTTCACTAGAGGTGCTCTTCTTAGATAAACAACATGGCATGAAGGGTAAACAAATTACAGCAGGGCAATTGACAGGAACTGAGCAAGGCATAACAATGCAATTATTAGTCAGAAAGATCCTATGAGATTCATTTGGGCAATACAGCAAGATACATAGACCGCCATCCAGCTGCATCTATGACTAGAAGTCCACCTTCGGGTTATCATCTGAACCCCCTCCAGTATTAAGTTGCAAGTAAGAGACAACTGCTTTAAGCAAAGTGTGTAAGGTAAACAGTCCACATGTTCCATGAAGAAGAGACCGTTGTTTTCTCCCTAGTAGCAACAACACATCTACAACCGAAGAGATTATTGTCACTTCCCTTGGAAACTAGAGGCATGAACCCACTATTGAGCATAAATACCCCCTCTTGGAGTCACTAGCAACTACTTGGCCAAGGTAGCTACTAACAACGGAGAGCATGCAAGATCACAAACAACACAAACATGATAATCTCAATATCCATCGGATCCATGTAAACACAACATGCATGATTACAAATAGATTAGATCTTGATCATGAATGGAGCTCACAAGATCTATACATGAAAGCACAAAGGAGGAGATACAACCATCTAGCTACTATAAGAATCACTGTAATCCCAAATTCAAACTAAAAGTGACCGTTCTTAGCAATTTAGCGGACAAATTATTGTATTTCCTTCGTCCAGTAAAGGGTGTCACAAATCTGTCTAGATTCACATGATCTAGACATCTCGATATCTAATTAGGGATAGGGGAGTATGAGATATTTTATTGTCTGCTCAGCCAAAGACTTGCCTTTCCATAAACATCCTAAGCTATAAAATTAATAGTTAACGTGCATCGAATTGCGCTTGATTATTAGGACTCCTTAGGTTCCAAAATATATAGCGTGGTTAAACTAAAACCACATCAATCAAATATTTTGAAATGGAGGGAGTATTATCTATTCTGGTTTTGCATAGTTTAGCGTTTGTTTGACTTGGTTTTACATTTTCTTTAGGCATAGGGCATCACAGTGCAGCAACAATAAACTACGACTTAAATAATTGCACCATTAGAAACTAAGAATCAGAAGAAATGGAAACGGGACAAATAAGTAGAAATGTATGATGGATTTGGTGAAGTTCTAGCAGTGTCCTAGGGAGGCGAATGTAGTGGCACATCTGTTAGCTAAGCATGCATATGATTCAAACGCAGTTGTAATCTGGGATGGTGACCCCCGGGCTTCGTCGCTATAATAAAGATGTAACTATCATTTATAATCAATAAAGTGCCACTAGGCTTTCCTTTAAAAAAAAAGTAGAAATGTAGAATGTACACACAAGGTTATTCATGGGCTGTCGTAAGTCCTCACCAGAGGCCATTTTGTGGACTCCGGTTCTCTGGCCCAGTAATGTTGCACTTGTCAATTGCTTGGGCTACTGCAGCTCAGACTGATGGTGAAGAAGAGTTAGTTCAGGTCTTCCGGTTATCCTGTGTCCTCTCTACGAAGCCCATGGGGAGGCATAGTTCTTGAAGGAGTTGTAGTAATATAATCCCTCTGTCTCAAAATAGCTATCACAAAATTGTGTAAATTTAAATATATTAAACACTATTTAGTATTAGATACATTTAAATTTAAACAAATCTCAAACATCTATTTTGAGACTGAGGGAGCGGAAGGTTCTAAAAAACACAGAAAATCGAACACCAAAAACCGTCAAGTGGAGAATCCTTAATCCATTTAGACACAATAGTACTAGGTTGCTTTCACAAGAACCTAAGACATCTTCATCTAAAATTTGAGAAATGAAAAGGCATTCAGGTCGGCGAAATAGGAAACTCTGATACAAAAAATCTCTCCTGTCCACGGCAAGGCAAGCAAACGTGCCACAGCGGCTGCCAGTAAGTTGCCATTTCAGGCCTTGACATGCACATGGGTTGCACCACATCACAGCAGATAAAAATGGCTGCAAACTAACTATATTAGCCAGCAACAGCAGGTGCGTGCAGGCTCGAATCAAACTAACCACATGTGGTCGCAGGATCGGACGGTCAGACTCATTAACAGCAGCAGATGCAATGCGCGTCACTGTCTCCAGCAGATGGGTTTCAACTTTCAACATGCATCATGAATTTCACGCAGGACGGGATGGACGTATTTCTGCTGATGCAGGTACACTCCATAAACACACTGGTTTCTCTTTCCATAACAAAATACTCCTACGATTGTTTACTACTACTACAGTACTACCTAGGACAAAATTAAAAGTAGTACGTACTAACATGTAACTAAAAGTGCCATGATATGTGTTTAATAAATACTCCCTCCGATCCATATTATTTGTCGTTGAAGTGGATGTATCTAGCACTAAAACATGTCTAAATACATCCATTTCAGTGCAAGTAATATGGATCGGAGGGAGTAACATTTATTGATCATAAACAGTTATAAAGTACTCCCTCTGTTTTAAAAGAAGTCTAGATACATTTTCTTTACAAACCTAAAACATCTAATATTTTAAAACAGAGGGAGTAGTAGAGATACTCGCTCACCCGCCTTCACTGTCCAAATGGACATGGTCATGCGATTCACCCGTCAATAGAACACCAAACCAAGTGGCACCTCGTCAGCTAGCAAGAATATATCATATGACATCCTCAGACACAAAGGAGCAGCCTGAAACATAGAAGCATCTTTGTACCATCTCATCTATACTCTTGTTTTATTCTGATTACCATTAGGCATGAACTTTACAACATGAAGTGCTATTAGCCTCTAACCTAAGGACGTGTGTGGGTATACAGAGAGATCTCACCAGATGGCAGCTTTACTATCTATATAGGTGGGTCTTAAAAAACCCTAGGTCTCCGGACGACCTCTACTTTGATCGTTGGCAACATTTCATATACAATCATCCAGAGCACCTCAATACTTGCCTTTACTGTTGGGGCATTTGGTGCTGGCTGATCAAAAGCTGGGCGTAAACCAGCTCGTTCCAGGAATCCGGTACTCCGGGTAGACACCAGTGGCTGCAGTCCTGGTACCTCTCGGGCGATCTCCTCTCCTCCTCGCTAAGGTGTTGCTTGCGGTAGATTGAAGGGTGTGCATCCTTTCGGTAGTCAGTCAGTCTTGTTATGTTCAAGTACACAACCGGAGTTCTCATCTTGTGGATCACATCCTCCAAAATGCTCATTTTTGGAGGGTAGGTTGAAAGGTATTGTTCGTTTTTTATCGGCTCGGTCTCCTTGTCACAGCTTCCACCCGAATTCCATTGCCCTCCGCTACATAATGGTGAATGAGATGAGCAGCAAAATATTGTTCAATCAAGGGCAAGTCTCATAAAACATACTAGCGTTTAGCAGTTCACCAAAATGGCCACACACCTGAAATGAGATGCTGAGTATCCTCTGAACATCACAGTGGTTTTCTTGGGATTCACGTTGGCGTCAATCCACTTTGACCAGGTTATAAGAGCTTTATGAAAGGCATCCACAACATTTAGCTCACTATATATGTGACTACCTTCCTGGTAATAGTCCTTCCTGTGGCACATTGAGCAGATCTTCAGTGGTCAGGCATTCGAATTGTCCGCGAGTGCTTAAGCAATAACAATGAAATGGAGATGCTCGTCCAACAAGAGATCAGTAAAAATGAGTTACCCTAGGGCAGTTTTTTCATGTGTCCACCAATGTCCGGTGTTGAAAATGATGAAGTCTGCATCCTTGTACTTTGGTGATGATTGCTCGACAATGTCAAGCCTAAGAGTTTCCTTTTTATTTCCATTGCTGACTCGTGTCTCCCATTCTTGGACTAGGAAAGGGGATCGGAAGAACTCCACACTGCAGTTATAGTCCTAAACAAGAGAAATTCAACAAAGGAAACTTCCAATTACCAAAATGGATGCAAAACATACAGTAAAGCAGAACCAATCTAAACTGGAGAACATAAATACCTTGAACAGGAAAGAGTATGAGCCCTCGGTCTTAAACTCACGCCTACCAGACGCCTCAAAAACCTTCCTCTTGTCCTTGATGGAATGCCTCAATATGCAAACCAGGGATTCCCACATGTTCCTATTGAGTGAATCGCCCACGAAAACTAGTCGTTTTCCTCTAAGCCTCTCCAACATATCAGTTGGGTTCAATCTAATAACAAATAATAGAATTGGGGAAGTTACACACCGAGTACGAAATTAGTTCACCGACATTTGATTGAGCTATTATAGTGACCTTTCCTCACCTTGGGATGCTGCATTCGCTGGGCTGCCACCGGAGCTTCTGGTAAGCTCGATCTGGCCGACCATTGAGATGGCAGTCGAAGGGTTCATCAATATGAGGACATGAGCCCCCAGGGTAGAGAGGATACGAGTCGTCTTGAACCCAACTCCCATGGAACATATCACAGCCGGCCATCTCCTTTATCCAGTCAACCTTCTTATTTCCACTGGCACCACCAGCTTGTTTAGTTGATGACACATTCCCTTTCAATGAGGCGATCATTTGGGATGAATGATCTTTCAACGAACCTGAACTACCCTGGGGAGTTGTTTTCTTCTTATTCACTATACTACCACTTCCACCAGAAGAAGCTTCGGTAGTCTGGTCCTGTTTCGTCATAATTGGTGCTGCTACGAGGGTCTGGTTCTTGCTTGAAGAACCACCATCTTTCTCACCTGCCATCACTGGGCTTCCAGTTTGATTACTAGTTGAAGCCACATTCGCACTCGCTATATCAATCTCAACTCCGCCATTTTTGCTGTTGCTCTTCACAGGACTGGCATTTGCTGCCGATTTATTGATTGCATCTCCGTTTCTACTCCCTGACTGAGCATCAGACTTTACAACCGTGTCACTACCGGCGGAACTATTACTCGCCACACCGACTGCATCTTTTCCGTCAGCCTTCACAGTTGTGCTATCTCCAGCAGCAGAACCACTTGCAGTCGATGTCTGATTATCAGACCCAATTTGGGGATCGGCCTTCACCCTGCTGCCATCTCCAGCAGAACTACCGCTGGAGACTCCAACCGAATCCTTGGTGTCTGCCTTCACCGCGCTGCCATTTCCGGCGGCACCATTGTCAGTCGGAGCTTCGCTTCCCAACTTCTTACTGGATCCGCCACTCTCCTCGTCGGTCTTCGACACGGTTCTGTCTCCGGAAGAACTACTAGCTGGGGATCCAGCATCGCCACCTGCCTGACTGCTAGAACTAACTGTACGGTTTTCTTTATCCCGATCTGCCGCACTAATCGGCGCGCCGCCACTTGTGGCAGAATTATCCGTCGGAGCTTCCCCTCCGTCTTTGCTGCCGCTTTTCACGGCGGTGGTGCCGGTTCCGGCCGACTGTGCACCCCCACCGCCGGCATTGCTGCTCGGCGCACCACCTCCACTTCCCAACTGCTTATCAGACCCATCCGGAGCAGAATTACTGCTCCCTGCTGCGGTTCCCACTCCCGTACCATCCCCATCACGACCCGCCTCGCTCGAACCGCTGGCCGTGCTACCGCCGGCGCCGGGGAGCGGCTCCGGCGAGGGGGCGGAGGATTTGGTGGGCAATATGGAAGAGAAGAAGGTTGAAACCTGCGAGCGGTAGGGCGCCGTGGACGCATACACGCCGTCGAACCACGAGGCCCTTCCCCCACCGACGCCCGCGCTGGCGCCAGCGGCGGGCGAGGACAGGGCGATGTAGGCCGTCAATGCGGCGAAGGCCGCCGCGAAGACGTACACCAGGAGCCTCGCGCGGCGGCCCGAGCGGCCCGTCCCGGCGCCGAGCGGGCCGAGGTGGCCGACGTCGATGGCCGCCAGGCCGCTCTGCTTCCACAGGCCCTTCATCCCCGCCCGCCCGCGCGACGGCGGCGGCACTTAGCGGCCGCGGGGCTAGAGTTTGGCGGCTTCGAGCCCCGGTAAAGCTGGTCCTGGTGGAGGCGGTGAAGAAGCGACAGTGACAGTGGAGGGGGAGGAGATGGAGAGTGATTTGAGGGAGCAGTGGAAGTGGAGGGAGGGGGAGAAGGGGGCGTCTGCGTGTACGCGGGTGGGGTGGCTTTAGAAAATTTGGAGGAGGAGATGATACTAACGGGTAACCGATTCGTTGATCTGTTCTGTTTTTCCGTTCAGCGACTTGCTTTTTCTTCGGAGAGTCAAAGGAAGGTCAAATGGAGTAGTTGAAAAATGTAAATGGGAGACATAGAATAGATCGATCCGCCGTCCATTTCTAGCTATATCAATCCACACCTCACATGCTCCTACTTATCCTCCTACAAACTGTATCTACTGTATCTTTGTATTTTATTTTTTTGCGACAAATCTTAGTATTTGTGTTTTGAGTAAAAAAAATGCTTTTAAGTCATCTTATTTTCATAGCATCATACATCCTCCTACAAAATTGTTACATGTAATTTGGAACGAAGAGAGTAGCATATCCCGACTATCTTGGATGCGCATGGCTCTCAGCATGGACAAATCGTTGAGCTAAAACTACTGGTACTAGTAATCAAGGAGAAAAGAACTTTACCTGTATCTTAGCTTACATGTGACTCTATCCGGTAAACATAGACAAAAGCCCTATTCTCTTACATGTATGAACCATAAATAAAATATCATTTAAATAGACAGTACAGATATAGTTCCTACTTAAAATACACCGTTATACAAGAGCATCTCCACTCGCCTACCCAGAACGCCGATCCGAACGCCGAAATTTAGTCCGGACACCCAAAATCGGTCCGGTCGCGTACCCAGGGACATGTTTTCGTCCGGATTTGGGCGTGTTTTGGTCCGGCCTACCCAGGCCGAACCCAGGTTTCCGGGTACGCCCTGGGGACACCGGAAAATAGGGCGTGGGCCAGCTCTGTCGGCGAGACAGTCCCATCCACACCCACTTCACTCGCCCAGACTGCCGCGAAGAGCTCTGTCGCCATGACTTCGCCGGCGGAGCTCCCCCGCGCCGAGACATGCCCACGCCTCTAGCTACGCTCGCCGTTGTTGCCGCCCACCTCCACGCCTTTTACGCCGCCGCTTTCGCCGACCAATCCTCGTCGTAGCTGTGCTTCGGCTCCGTGCGCCCACCACCACGCCCACCAGGTGTTCGACATTTAGTCGGATTCGGCCATGGACTCCGACGGCGACGAGGTACTGTCCACTGACTCTGACGAGGTCGAGATACTCGCCATGGATTCCGATAACGAGGAGTTGCTCGCCGTACTCCTGGAGGAGGAGAGCGCCGAGGTCGCCGAAAGTGAAGAGCACTTGCAGATCCTTGCATCGCTCGCCTTGTATAGAGCGCAGATGGCGGCAAGCCTTGATGGTTCGGCGCCAGGTCGCATGAAGTGCAAGGCGAGACAGAGGATAGAGGGCTATTGCATGTTGTACGCCGACCAGCCACTCCATGGAGAGGACGTGTTTCGCCGCCGTTTCAGGATGAGCCGGAAGCTCTTCCTCAAGATCGTGCATGCCATCCGGGAGTTCGACCCATATTTTCTTTGCAAGAAGGACTACCGCTTGGTTGGGTTTTCCTTGCCAAGTGCACCGTGGCGATGAGGTTGCTTGCATATGGATCCCTACCGATGCTGCCGATGACTATCTCCGCATCGCCAAGTCCACCGCCTTGATTGCTTGTATAGGTTCTGCAGGCGTTGATTGCGATGTTCGAAACGATCTTGAGATCACCCACTGTTGAAGACACTGCTCGGATCCTAGCAGTCAATGAAAGGAGAGGATTTCCTGGTATGCTTGGAAGCATAGATTGCATGCATTGGGAGTGGAAGAACTGTCCATTTGAATGGCAGGGAATGTACAAAGGCCACAAAGGAGGATGCACTGTGATACTTGAGGCAGTTGCTACACATGATCTTTGGATCTGGCACTCCTTCTTTGACATGGCAGGATCGAACAACGACATCAACGTCCTCAACTCCTCAACTGTCTTTTCCAAGCTTGTTGAGGGTCATGCTCCCCTGTGGAATTTGAGATCACGGGCATCACTACAACAAGGGATACTATCTAGCAGATGGCATCTATCCAAGATGGCCAACATTTGTGAAGACTATCTCAAGCCCAATGCTCCCCAAGCATTCTCACTTTACCAAGGAACAGGAAGCTTGCAGGAAGGACGTGGAGCGGGCATTTGGTGTGCTCCAGCAGAGGTTGCAGTTGTCTGGTTCCCTGCTATGACCTGATCAAAAGATCAGATGTGGAAAGTGATGAACTGTTGATTGACCTTACACAACATGATCATTGAGGATGAGAGAAAGGATCCAATGAGCTTGCTCGAGGAGGACGAGCCATACTATCTACAGGGTCCTCTTGCCGAGCCTCCAACATGGGCTGCATTCATCGCAATGCGTCAGGAGATCCGAGATCCGGCGATGCATCAACAGCTGCAGGATGATCTTGTCGAGCACCTATAGATACGCAAGGGCAACACGACGTAGATGTTGAGCATGAACACTTAGCCGAAATATGTTGTAATTTTATTGCAGGCCGAACTATGTTTACATTACGTCGAACTCTGTTTAAAAATTCGTCGAACTTTGGTCTTAAAGTGTTTTGTATTCATCGTATGACGAACTATGCCGAAATTTGGACGAACTTGAGCCGAGTTCTAGCGGAATCGGGCGACCCGGGAACTCGGCCTGGACACGCGAGTGGGAAACTGACGTACCCAGACCGAAAACTAGCGCCGTCCGGCCAAAGTTTGATCCGGATTTTGGCCTGGATTCGGTCAACGAGTGAAGATGCTCCGATACATTAGCTTGCCAAGATATGATTCCTTTTCCCCGAAAAAAAATATGATTAGCTTGCCGAGAGACATACATTGGCCGACCTCACGTGATCAAAGTTACATACTACTGAACTATATTGAAGTCAACAACATTATCAGCGTACGTATAGAGGCTGTTCCTAACCGGAACAAGAGGTCCGTTTTCTATCGGTGAGAGCAAATATTCATTTGCCCGCGACCATGGTTTCCAACTATTTTGTGCAGGGATTGGACTTTAAGAAACCAGACCCTGGAGAAACGGAGTGAGCTGGTCGTCACGCGGCCTTTGTCTTTGCCGGGTCGCCGCATAAAAACATTTCCTCGGGGCGCCGCTGGCACGTGGGGCCCGGTACCGGAGCACGGGACATGCCGCGAAAACCGCGTCCACGATTGCACGCGCAGCCTGTGTCGGCCTGGTGCACTCACCTTTGACACGTACTCCTCTCCTTGTGGCCGCGACGACGACGATCGATGGCCGACCGCCTAACCGAATTCATTAAGCAGACTGTTCTCTACAACATCATTAGTATGTCTCGGAGCATTTGTTTGTTCATATAAGCATCAATACGGTCGGGTCTGCCTTAATCCAGCGTGTACCGTTACATCGGTCTGTTTGTCAAATTCCCACTTCCTCTGCACGCCAAACAGAACAGGTCTCCTACCGGTTTTCCCAAATTAGTTCCCACAATCTCGTACGTACCGGAAGTCTTAATATTCAAAATTAAAGTGACAAAAGTGGAAAATTGTTTTATTCCACCCAAAAAGCTAGTAGTAGTACTACTAGTGCAGCAGCGCGTTTTCTCTTACAATCCGGTTGGATTTTCATTTTCTATCCAGATCACAAGGTCACTCTTGGAGTTGTTAATTCAACAGTTGTTTCAGAAGTTTTTTTTAACCGGAGTCTTCCTTCAAATCTAAATTTGATTGCTCAGATTTACACAAAATATTGACGAATTATGTCTAGATTACGCCAACTAATTTGGATCGAAGTGGGTAATTAAACTGATTAAACTTCCGAGTTAAACAATACTATATCGTTGCCTTGGTGAAAAGACTTTATATGGTCACATCCAAGTAATGAGGAGCAGAGGCGGAGCTCCCAGTAGGGCAAGGTAGATTTTTGAGAAAACCTTTAGATGTATGTGTTTTTTCTGAATATTTTGAGTGGTTATACGCTGGAAACGGACTTCGTATGAAAAAGTTATGCTTGTTTGAGTAAATACTGCGTAAAATTGATTCTGAAGTGAAATAAGAACTTGGTGTAGTCTAGTTTTAAACTATTTTTTTCTCTCTGCAATTGCTAATTCTCAATCTAATCAAAATCAACTCTAAACAATGTCCTAGATGAGGTATCTAAGGAGGTCATGAGAGTATTTTGGCCGCCTTATGGCATGTGGCCAAAACCAACTCTTATTATGTGACGGTTTATGTTTTATGTTTATACTTTGACTTACTATTGGTAAAAAATTCCAATTGCATGCTTTCTCAATTAGAGAAATGATGGTTTAGAACCTTCCTAAAGATGTGAATTCGCGCAAAAAAATAAGATCACAACCCTAAGTATGGACGAAGCGATAACAAAAATGAGTGAAAAGACATTAAAAACGAGAATATACTAGGTCACTGTTGATTTTTTTGGCGTGTGGCCACCTTCTATTTTTCAATAAAATCTATTACAACTGATTTTAACCATCGATTTGATGAGTTTTCGTTAGAGTTCTTTGTTTTGCCTTGCCTGAAATGAACCATTTTATAGGTTCAAAAGCGAATAAGATTTCCCGGCTTACAGAGATTTATCATGGGAATTTATATTATCATGATCATGAACTTATATAAGATAATCTTAAGATATTCTTTATTCATATACAGAGAATTAAAGACTTCAGAGATTATCTTAATATTTGAATGATACATTATGCTTCGTATCGTTTATCGTCTTGTTAAGCTGGTATTGCTTTTACTGGTAGAAACAATAATAGTTAAAAGAGCTTTCTCGGCGACAAAGATCATCAAGACCGAGTTGATATTTAGTTTTTTTTGGAGTTCGCCCTATCTTGATTTTTTTCCGTCCTCCGCCACTAATGAGGAGACAGCGCTTGATGAAAAGAACGTGCACGGATTGAAAAGGGATGTTTGACGAAGAACAAAAACAACGGGGAATTAGGCATGACCTCACTTGGATTCAGGGTTTTGTCTATCCTATTTTTTTCCGACCCAAATCAATGGTCTCAGATTTATGTAGATTGGAATGTATCTAACACTAATACATAACTAGATACATGTGAATTTAGACAAATCTGAGGTCGTTAGTTTGGATCAACGAATCGATGCTTGCAAATTGGTAGAACAATTAGGCAAGTTTTCACTTTTCACTACTACTGGCTTGGTGTAGGCACTAACTCAAATTGGTGCAAAAAAAGAAATATGGCCTCCTCGAATCAGGCTTTCGCCCTGCTTTATAAATAAAGCAAAATCCAGGTTCAAACAATCATCAAAACACCACCACAACGGCCAAGGCCAAACAAAAAGAGAAAAAAAAGATGCACATCCGATGGGGTCACATCACATCCAAGCCCAATGCCAAAAACGAAAAAAGGTGGGACACCAACAACACTCTAGCCGCCATAGGTGATAGGCATCATCATGAGTGATCCGGGGCCGAGAAGGGGAGCACCGCCGCCCTCAAGGTTCAAAGAGTGTCGTCGAGCACCTCCGGTTCACGCTGTCTCATAAGCGGTGACCAGTGCTATAAGAAGGCGATAAGAGAGAAAATAGAGTCAGAAACATGGGTGGAGTAGATCTTCTCAATCACCATCTTATTCCTCATGTTCCACAAGGTCCAGGTCAGGGCCATGGACACTAGCTAAAAGAGGCGGCGTCTTCTTCCGGCACGGTTCGCCTCTGCCTACAGGAACTCCCCGAGCTCCTGAGCCTGCCAAATTGGCCCTAGTGCTTCCCAAACAAAGCTCCAAAGAAACTGAGCCGTCGTGCAGTAAAATATAATATAGGAACAGGTCTCCGGAGTCCCACATAGGGGACACAAACCATTGCCCGGGCCGTTGCGCTTAGCCACCTCCACCCCTGACGGCAAGCGGCCGCGAAGCAACTGCCAGACGAAGATGCGGATACTAATGGGGAGAGGGGCCTTCCAAAGGGCGAGGTCCACCTCAACTCCGGGTCCTGGAAGAGGGCCCGGTAGGCCGAGCTCACCAAGAACTCTCGAGACGGGGTCAGGCGCTAGGAGGCCGAGTCCTGCTCCCCGGACAGGGAGACGGGAAGGGCTCTTGACAGGCGCCGAAAATCCTCCGCCTCGTCCATGCTAAAGGTTCGTCGGAATAAGATGTTCCAACGACCCTCTCGAAAGGCCTCGACTACGAGGATTGTCGGGAAAGCAGCGATGGCAAAAATAAGCACAGGGAATTCCTCGCAAAGCGAGGACGTCGGGGGCCATGGGTCAAGCCATAAGGAGGCTCTTGGCTCTTGCAGCATGTAGAATTGTACCATTCCAATTATCAATAGTAGTACATAAAAGAAATAATGTCTGGGCCGCGAGATCGGGATCTAAAATTAGGAATATGATCATCAAGCTCGATCACATGCACGCACTCTTCCTCTCGTAGTACTACTATGAAGTGCAAAACCTCGAACATTCTTTCCGGGGAGCATGCATGACGCGTGTCGCGTGTCGTGCTTCTCGCCTAACCAGAAAGGTGAGGACCAGCCCCATGCACTGCACGCTATCCAAAAGACTGTTCATGTGTACGTGGCCGGGTGATGTTCCGGCCGGCGTGGGGTTCTTTTTCCAAAGACAAAGACTCGATCGAACAGAACTCCCAAGTACGCCGCGTCACGCTTGGTCATTTGTCTACTATAGACAGCCAGCTTAATCTGTTCTCGTTGGAACAAGATTTGGTGGAGTGCGATTCAAGCAAAGGCGCGCTTTTGATTTGTGAGTGTGGTCGTATTGCAAAGGGCGTGTTCATTAAAAGTAGTGAGCCGGCCTATGTGCGTGGGCTACGAGCTCATGCGATGATGCTTTTGCATCACACTGAAGCTAGGGATGGATGGTTCGATCGATCGATCGGTCGCCTTTATAAAGCGCCCTCCACGATCTCAAAACAACGGAGAGGAGACGAAGAAGAATCTCTGATGGAAAGAAAAGGACCGTGGACAGTGGGATATAGCTAGATCTTGTGGAGCAGTAAGGAACCGATCGATTCCTTCCGGCAGCTCTCGAGTAACGCTACATCTACGGACAGGTTTTATAAAAATTTCTTACGGACTCATACGTGGCACATCACCTGGGGCTGAAAACGTGCTCCGACTTTTAAGCAAATTCAACCAACCAATTTTATCCACGTCTATCCGTAGGATTCGCGTAGCTAAATCTAGTCCGTAAGTATAGCTTTATTGGCGGCTTTCCCTTGCCAATCCTGGGAGCACACAGGGGTCCCAGCTGGACGCGGCATCAATATGGGCACTTCTCCCGGACTACGGAAGGGACATGGCTCTGGCCGATATGAAAGCTGCCACGTATATATATCACGAGCTCGCTCGATTTCTCGCCGTAGGTGGACTTAGAGCATCTTCACCGGCCCGACCCAAATGGTCGATCCAAACGGTCCGTTTCTGTCTGAATTGGACCGTGGTCCTGGCCTATCCGGCCGACCGCGCCCAGCGGTGCGACTCATATGTCCTTTGACGTTCATTGATCCAAATGGTCGATCCATTTGTGTTGTTCAGTGGTCCAATGTGTTTTCTAGGATTACAGAAGGCACCGTTCGCCGTGTGAACTATCAAGTGCGAGACCACGCCTACAACAACATATATTACCTGGCAGATGGTATCTATCCTACTTGGTCTACCTTGGTGAAGACCATACGCAGTCCCACCAAAGAGAAGCACACGAGATTTGCCAAGGAGCAGGAGGCCGCTAGAAAAGATGTGGAGCGAGCCTTTGATGTGCTCCAATCCCGGTGGGCTATAGTGCGACACCCTGCTAAAACTTGGAACAAAGATACAATATGGGAAAGTAATGACGGCTTGTGTGGCCATGCACAACATGATCGTTCAAGATAAACGTGATGAAAACATCTATGGCACCAGCGTCAGGTCCGCCACCTAGGGCTTGTTTGATTCAAAGGATTTGTAAAACACAGGAATGGGAAAAGTGTAGGAATAGAATGGCATGACACTTAGAATCCTACAGGAATGAAAAATGCAGGAATCGATAAGATAAGCTGTTTGATTGCACCGCAGAAAAAACACAGGAAATTTTATAGGGTTTAGGTACATGTCATAGTTGTCATAGACACATAGGATTTTTTTCAAGAGGTCTCACCTCTTGTTAGAAATCCTATAGGATTGTAGTGTAGGAAAGCAATGCATAGGAAAATTTTGTAGGATTTATTCCTTTGAATCAAACATATTCTATTGGAAAAAATCCTATGGATTGGAATCCTATAGAATTCTTTTGAAAATCCTTTGAATCAAACATGCCCCTAGTTTTGCGGAATTACTGCAGGCGCATCATGAGATTCGAGACCGGCCTACTTATAACCAACTCTAGAATGGTTTGGTTGACCGTATATGGAAATTTATGGAAAACTAGCCGGTCACGCAGCCGAATAACTAGCTTTTGTCTCCTTTTATTTCAATTTAATTCATGTAATTTGATTGTATAAACTGGGATTTGGATATGCACTTCTATTTGTTGTGAACTATCGACTTTTATTTAAATTGCAGAACTATTTTGGTTTATGTTGATTTCTCTATGTATGAAACTATTCATCAACTAGTTAAAAAAAGACAGACAAATAGGAAGGTGCCAACGATTGGATGCACCGGCCATACCATACCGGACATCGTCGCAAGACATGTCCATCACGTCCCGCAGACGGACCGAAACGGTCAAAAGGTATGTCCGTTTTATAGGGGTCGTTAGAGTTGGCTTTAAGCTAGACTGGCGGCGATCGTGAAGTTTCGTCAAACTATAGTACTTCCTTCGATCCAAACTAATTGCTTCGAATTTGTCTAAATTTATATATATTTAAACATATTTTTAGTGTCGTATATAATGATAACAGGGGGCATGCAGTGCGGACGGGTTTAGGGCGAAAATGGCGTATAAATTTGCCTTGTTTTGGACGATGGGGATTTGGGGGAGACAGCTGCATGTGGCCGGTCGATAGGGGACGTGCAGGGATAGCAAAGCAGTGCATTTACGTGCCTGGTTCAGTGCGATGCAGACTCGGACGACTTTGGTGCATACTAGTACTCGTAGCATAGCACGGGCAGTTGCTCTCTCCCTCTCTTAAGCTGTTTGATTGGTCGGAAGTACGGAGTAGGATCTTGTTAGAGCATCTCTAACCGTTTTACTCTAATCTAAAAAAAAAGAAGAAAAACTGAAAAATAACCGTTTTTTAAGGGTTTAGTTCCAAAAATAGTACTAAAACGAGCAGATCCGGAAAACTCTTTTATAGATCGCGCAAAAAACATAAACTTTTTGCGAAATACCTGTCAAAAACAACTTTTGGCGAAAGAAATTTCCTGGCGAACCGGCTAATTTTGCATATAGAGCACATCGGCATTCTTGTAGCTAAGCCAGGCATGGCCTTAATTATGACACGCGTTTGTGTAGTTGGGGGTTCAGTCGTAGCACTTCTATTTCAGTTGACAGGGGGAAAGCACGGAAAAGGGGAATCGGAGCACGTTCTGAGGAATTATTTGGAGCATCTTATCCCGACTCCGAAAGTTGGTTTCCACCGACACAGTCATCGGGTGAACAGCTCGGTTTTCATAACGTATATGTGTTTTGCAGCGCCGCCTAAATAGTACAGTAAATGTTCATAACCTTAGGGTCTTTTTTTTTTTTGCTATACGAGGATTGTTTGGTGACTAAATGCTTTTTTTAAATTGACAGGAGGCATTGTATTTCTGACCTATCTAACCTTTGGCAAAGCTAATGCATCATCATGTGATCTCGGGTGAAACTAATTTGAAGTTTGATCCCTGGGTTCCTTGAATTGAGCCAAAATTTTGTAGGTCGGTACAAGTGAAATTTAACACGGGACTGCCGCCATTGCACTTGGAGCCGACCTCACTCTGACGCCGCACCCATCGGCGTCGACCTTACCTCGGGGCCGGACATCATACGCTGACCTACACTACTTCTGCCCCATTCATGTTGGTGGGGTTAGATTCTGAAATAGTTTTGGCAGAGATTAAATGGAACATTATTTTTGCCACAAAGGGTCAGATTTATCCAAGAAAAAAAAAGCATACACACTGCCGATTTCTTGCATAGCCACATTACCGTGGAAAAGATGGGTTGCCTGCCCTAAGCCCAGCTGTTATTTTTTTTAGCCCAAGTCAGGTGTTGAATGAGTTAGTTTGGACCTGGGAGGCAGCTATCGGGCTTGTATAAGGAAACGCGGCTATCTCGAAAAGCTCCACTTGGTTTGGTGGGCCTTAGTCCAAAGACAAATTACGGTGTTTATCCTAAAAAAAACTAAGAAGTTCTGACAAAAAAAGCTGCATTCAGGTCTTAAAAAACTGCATCTTTCCACAGGAAACCATAGTAAGCCATCGATCCCCATAATAAGGTGAAATAACAGCACAATTCGTTTGAGAGAATCAAGTCATCAGGCTTTACTATTCACATCGTACAATACATTTTCCTTAAGACATCTTACTAATCAATCGCGTGACTCAGAAATTAGCACACTGCTGCTCGTAAAGAAACCCAAATTAACGCACGTATACTACTAGTCTATATTCAGCTAGCAGCTAGTCTGCACGGTCGGAAGAACCAGTCGGCGCCGGCGACAACGACGCGGACGAGCCACCGTCGTCGACAGCGCCGAAGGGGACGTCGGAGAAGGCGGCCAGGACGCGGCGGACGCTCATGCTCCGCATCGGCCGGAAGCTCCGGGACCTTCCCGTGGTGGCGCTGGCCGTGGTGGAGAAGACGTCGGACGACTTGCGCAGGATGAGGTAGACCAGCCCCTGCACGAGCGCGAACACAGCCACCTTTGCCAGCGCGTCGCCGAGCTCCGGCGAGATCGCGGCAACTGCCTCCACGTTGCCCATCTCTATCCTCGGTGACGACGGATCGACGGACGAGATCACACTATCGAATGGAGGAGAATTGATTGGAAGCTTACGATCGAGGAGAACGTGGTATGTGTGTACGTATTATTACTCGTGGTAGTCGATCAAGTTCTTGGATTGGTCCTGTTTATATAGCTAGCTAGTGGTAGTGGCTACTTACTTGCTAGAGCTGGTTTCGATCGTCAGAAGTATGGCTAGCCCAGAGCTGGCATGCAGCTTGCGTTAAGTTGCTTCGGCTGTCTGGTGTGAGCCTTGTACGCAACAAGCGGTGAGAAGGAGGAGGACGACGAGGGGCAAGCCTGCACGTTTTCTTTCCACCATCTCAATCTCAGATCGATCAATCGTTCTTCCTTCTTCCAATCATCATCATGTGAACACTCTACATACTTATCTCTGAACCGTCCAACTGGATCGGACACGTTCATCAGAGCTCCATCCTCGGTGGTGTCACGGTCTGGGATGACGTGTAGTGCACTACTGATAACTCGAGTAAACCGTTTGGGTGTCGGGAATTTTCCTGAAACCCGGCCTGTTTCTGGAACCTAATGTCTCCATTTTCTTGCGGCCAACCATTTGCCTGAGCTCGAAACGAAAACCATGGATCGGAGCGCGTGGTCCATCGATCTCTGGGCGCTTTTTTTGTTTGCACCGCCGCGGCGGCGCCGACAGGATAACGTGAGATCACGTGGCAGCCATGTTTTCGATCCGGCCGGTCGGACGGACGCGCGCGGTTCCAGCTCTTGCAAGCCAAGCAAGTGCTCATCGGTGGTCTTCTAGTACTACTCCGTCCAAGCCCGGCCCGGGAATATATACGCGCTTGCTTGATTCACAAGCCCGTTGCCTGCCCTGTCTGTTTTGGCTCGTTGCCACAAGCGTTTGCTTTTCTTGCAGTTGCAGCGAGCTAGAGTATCCACACGTTCGTCATTCGTCGCCTCCTCTCATTGACCTTGGTCTTCAATTCAATAAAAATGATAATTACTTCATCATTTTAGTTGGGTTCTTTCAACGATAAAAAAATGCTTTATTTCAACGTCGTTGGAATACTAACTGCGAAAATAACACAAGCCTAGATAGAAGTCTCACAAAAAGGATACATAAACACAAATAAAAGCGATTTTGCTTTCAAAATGCTTAACACAAGATACGCGTATCGAGGCGCTGGGAAAGTCCGCACCGAACGTCGCCTTCATGGGGCCTCCCGAGGCGACACGAGCACCCCTCACGCCGGATCTCCTACCCTCCTCCTTTCCTCGCCGCCGCCGCCAAGGCGGCAGCATCGCCACATGGGCGGCGGCGGATTTCCTCTACCTGCGTCGAGAGGGCGGGAGTTAGGGCTTCCTCACTTGGCGGCGGTGATCTTGGGGCGGCGGAGGTCCAGCTCGCTGGGGACGTGACAGCATAGCAGCGCGGCTATGGGCGTCGGGGCAGCGCGGGCAGCAGCGGCAGGCGGAGCTTGAGATGGCACAACCATGGCGGCCCAGATCTGGGTAGGGCGGGCCGGCTGGCTCGGTTTTGACTGCTCTATAGATCGTGACGGGGTAGGGGGATGTGATCCGCAGTTTCCTCGGCCGGCCTGTTGCAGCGTGGTTGCGGACTTTACGGGCCGCTGGGGCCCGGCCGGACCACCATGGGACTGGTTTTCCTCCGCGGAGGCTTTACGGGTCCGTTGGGCCCGGCCGGACCTATGGAGGATTGGTTTGTCTGCGTCCGCGTCCGGTCGACTATTGCCTCCGGCGGTGGAGGAAGTTCCCTCCTACGTGGCCACGGCACCGCGGGCCTTGTTTCAGTTCTACCTGTGTCGCGATGTTGCAGATCTCACGACGGCTTGCTCGGTGAGACGATGTTGGTGGATTCGGGACCAGAGTGGCGCATGCTCGTGGGCGACAAGTTTGGTGGTGGTGAGGCCTCGCCCTCACGGGGCTCCAGTGCAACGGCTCGTCTGGGGGTTGTGGATAGGGTCTTCGGGAGAAATCCTTGTCGGCTCGACTCACACTGACGCGGTGCCGCCCATGGGTGGCATATTCCTTCCTGGAGGGCATTGTGGCTACCCTTCACCCACTTCCTGTTGGGCCACGCGGAGATAAAATAAAATTTTCCTCTAACGTGGTGATCCCAAGATCTAGCTGAGGTAGAAGGCCACGAGGTTTACCACTAGACGCGCGGTTGCGGATTACTGATGAAGCGTCGGCTTGATGCAAGGCAGATCCTCACGATCCGATCGTCCCGGTGCCGATGACAAGACCTCTGCCGTATCCACACGCATTAAGGAGGAGCGCGGCGAATCGCTAGGTTCGATTCTACGATCGGACTGCTGTGGAGCTAGGGTTTCCAACACATGGAATGACCTAACCGAACAACGATTAACCTTTCTGGGTTACTGTGCTCCACTATATATAGGGAGTGAACGTGAGCTCTGCTCGCGCGACCCATTCACTAAAGCCCATATAACACTAGTCATCGTGAGTCCAACTCACTAACTCAGTCCTAATCTGGTCTAGGTCCAACCTAACCAGATTACAGATTCGGATCCAATACGAACTTGCTCCCGCTCTTAAGTGTGTGACCCCGCAGGCTCATGGTTACTTGGACACGATTAGAGTCCGACTCACAATCGATCAGTCGGCAGCGGCTCCTAGCAGAACGTGCCGACTCCCAAGTACCAAAGAGTCATGACGACTTGCCTTTCCAATGCGACTTACGTCCGAGTCCCTTTTGCCTCACGATATACCTTGTCAGACTATAGGCGAATATATGTCATCCCTTAAATAGTCCGACTCTCTTCTCGATCCGAGATAAGTGATTCACCCGACTAACTCTTAGTCGATCGCCTCGGTTAACACTTAACCGAGTCGTGCATGGCCATGCTTTCGAATCATATCTCACGAGAGGCCCAGAGAATATCTCTCCGAGTGGAGGGCAAAATCCCATCTTGGTTATTCACATCACGCAGCTTGATTCTCGACCGAACTCGCTTTATAAGCCCGCCATTCACGGATCATTGTTTGACAGAACCTAAGTAGGTGATCCTCAACTCGGACTATGCAACAACCTCAGTCTAAGGATTACATTGATTGAGATATACAAATGACCTTAGTTCGTTGTACCTCAATATGGGTCAATCCGACTCGCTAAACTCTTTAGCCTAGTCTGTAAGTTGAATAACATCTCCATGCCCATGACAAGTGGAACCGGTCATCAAGCCAACTTTCACATTGGTCTAAGTTGTGTGTCCAAAGACAACCTCAATGACCAAGGATATTTAGTACAAACAACATGAATGCATAGTTTCACAACCGAATCACATATTCAATGATACACATCGATGTTTATACAAGGACTACTTAATAACTTTATGAATACAATGGGAAATATCATCATACATGATTGCCTCTAGGGCATATTCCCAGATCTCCCACTTGCACTAGAGTCAATCTTCCGACATCACATGTCTAGGCATCTAATGCCCATGGCTCTCAGTGCGCCTCATGCTTCCGGGTAACGGCTTTGTCAACGGATCCGCAATATTTGCATCCGTGTGTACCTTGCATAACTTGATATCACCCCGATCCACGAATCGGAATTAGGTGGTACCGCATGAGTATGTGCTTGTTCTTCCGGTGTTGTCTAGGTTCCTTGGCTTGTGCAATAGCACCATTGTTGTCACAATACACGCCCAACGGATTGGACGAGCCACGAACCACACCAAGATCCATGAGGAAATTCCTCATCCAAACAGCTTCCTTTGCCTTCCGAGGCGCAATATACTCACCTGTTGTACGCATACGCCTCTTGCTTGGAACTTTTCAGCTCACAAAGACCTCCGTTTATAATAAACACGATCCGGATTGCGGCGAGAATCATCGAGTCGGTGAGATAACTCGCATCCGTAACCCTTTACACCGAGTTCATCTTCACCACCATAAACCAAGAACATATCCTTAGTCCTTCTCAAGTACTTTAGGATATTTTTAGTCATCCGATGGATCTCTCCAGATCACTGGTATCCGCCACAACACTTAGAGCATATGAAACATCCGCCTAGTACAAATTATGGCGCATATGATGGATCCATCAGAAGCATATGGAATCGCACTCATCCGACTTCGCTCATCGCTTGTCGAAGGACACCGAGTCTTGCTAAGTTTTACACCATGGGACATCGGTAAGAACCCTTCTTAGACGATTCCATGTTGAACTTTTTCAACACTTTGTCCAAATAAGTACTCGACTCAATCCAATGAGCCTCCTTGATCTATCTCTATAGATCCGGATTCGAGGATGTATGTTGCCTCACCCAAGTCTTTCATTGAGAAACTCCTTTCCAATGATTCCTTGGTTTCTTGCAACATCGGACATCATTTCAATCAGTAATATGTCATCCACATATAAGATTAGAAAATTTACTTTGTTCCCACTAAACTTCTTGTACAAACAAGAATCATGATCACTCTTGATGAAGCCAAACGATTTGACTACCTCATCAAAGCGAATATTCCAACTCCGAGATGCTTGCTTCAACCCATAAATGGATTTCGAAGTTTGCATACCTTGTCAAGATTAGCGATCGACAAAACCCTCGGGTATCATATACACGCCCTCGGTTAAATTTCCGTTAAGGAAAGCCGTTTTGACATCCATCCGCCATATCTCATAGTCGAAATAGGCGCTATAGCTAACATGATCCGAACTGATTTAAGCATCGCTACTGGCGAGAAAGTCTCGTCGTAATCAACTCCTTGAACTTGTCGAACCCCTTCGCGACAAGGCGTGCTTTATAGATTGAAACATTTCCATCCATATCGCTTTTCTTCTTAAAGACCCATTTGCACTCGACGGGTCTTGCACCGTCTCGCGATCAACCAAGTTCCAAACTTGATTTTCATCCATGGACTTTATCTCGGATCTCATGGCTCCAAGCCATGACTCGAATCGATCCCACCATCGCTCGAATAATTTGCCGCTCATCACCGCTAACAAGAACACATCACGAACACTTCGTAATCTTGCCGATCTTCGTAGTAGTGTGCCGCTCGCTCAACGCCACGACCGGCTCAACCTCCAAGGTTTTTGCCGACTGCTACTAGCGGTTCCTCTCGAATTTCTTCGAGTTGCACTGCTCCCACTTACTCCCCGATCGAGAAACTCTTTCTCAAGGAAGACACCGCCCGAGCGACAAACACTTTGCCCTCTTCTCGGTTGTAGAAGTAGTAACCCAAGGTTTCCTCGGATACCCAATAAAATACATTTATCCGACTTGGTCGTAGCTTGTCCGATCAAGTCGCCGACAAAAGCTTCACAACTCCAAATCTTAAGAAAAGACAAACTCGGCTTTTTGCTGTCCACATCTCATGCGGTGTCTTATCTACCGATTTTGATGGTACTTTGTTTAGTGTGAACGCATCGCTTTCTAGACAATAACCCCAAAATGATAAAGGCATCTGTCTGACTCATCATTGATCGTACCATGTCCAACAAGGTCCGATTCCGCCTTTCAAACACCATTCCTTTGTATGCGTTCTGGCGGAGTAAGTTGAGGAACTATTCCACAACTTTTCGATGGTCATCAAACTCATGGCTCATGTACTCGCCTCCTCGGTCCGACCAAAGAAACTTTATTTTCTTGCCGAGATGATTCTGCTTTCATTCGGAATTCTTTGAACTTTTCAAAGGCTTCCGACTTATGTTTCATTAAGTAGATATATCCATACCTACTCAAATCATCGGTGAAGGTAATGAAGTACTCATAACCACCCCGGTCGTCGTGCTCATTGGTCCACATACATCACTATGTACTAGTCCCAACAAGTCGGACGCCTTTTCGCAACTCTTTGCAAAAGGTGTCTTGGTCATTTTGCCGAGTAGGCAAGATTCGATGTCTCGAACGACTCCAAGTCGAACGGGTTAGGAGTCCATCATCATGGAGCTTCTTCATGCTTTCCAACTTATATGACCAAGCCGACAAGGCCAAAAGTAAGTCATATTCAGATCATTTGGTTTCAACCTTTAACATTTATGTTATAAACCGACTCACCATCAAGATTCAAAATAAATAAACCGTCACGGACGGGTGCAAAGCCGTGAAACATATCATTCAAATACAAAGAACAACCATTATTCTTGATATTCGACTCATAGCCTTGCCTCATCAAACATGAAGCGTAAATAATGTTTCGATGAGCATCGGAACATAATAACAATTATTTAGTTCCATAATGAATCAGGAAGGTAAATGAAGTTGCATCGCGTCGACTTCCAACGCAGCAACTCTTGCTTTGTTGCCTACTCGAATATCAACCTCCTCGCCTTGCTACGCTCTCCTAGTTCTTACCGGTCCCCGCAACGAATTGCAGATGTGAATAACTCGATCCGTATCATATACCCAAGAACTTAGGTGCATCGGCAAGATATATGTCTATAACATTGCAAACAAGTGTACCGAGTCGGAAGTCATACCTCCACTCTTGGCTTTGTCGGCCGGTACTTGCAGTTCCTCTTCCATGGCCATCCGCCTTGTAGTAGAAGCAAGTGGATCCGGTGAAGGAGATGGCTTAGTCCCCGAGGAAGCGCTTGGGACAGGTCCCGAGCCTGCTTTCCTCGACTTAGCCTTCTTCTTAGTCCAAGAACTCTTCTTGAACTTAGCCTTATTCTCGCACCATCAACACTTGACTGGTGCCCTTCTTGAGATCCGCCTCTGCTTGAGCATCCCATGCAATTCGGTGAGCTTCTTATCCATACCATGCATGTGGTAGTTCAAATGAACGCCCATATGCACTAGGAAGAGAGTTCAGAATTATATCCATAGCGAACTCTTCGCTTATGGGGTAACCAAGCCTCTCCAGACCCGACGTAACCAACCATTTTGATCACATGCGGACTCGGTGGATCACCATCCTTGCAACTCAGAGCCCGAGAGACTTGATACCTCTCGGTCTTCGCCGAGCTCGAACATACTTTTGAGGCTTTCGATCATATCGTAGGCCTCAACATGCTCGAACGCTTTTGCAAGTCCGGTTCCATGTGAGCAAGCATAAGATGCCTAATGTCCGTGGACTCATCTTTAGCCCGACGGTAGGCATTGGTCATGATGATCGCATTCTCATTGGCGCTCATCTGGAAGTGGGTTGTCTAGGACATGGTCCTTCTTTTCTTGTTTGAGAACAATTCTCAGATTTCGATACCAGTTGGTAAAATTAGTGTCGTTCAGTTTATCTTTCTCAAGAATGGTTCTCAACGCAAAACCGGATATCTGAGAGTGACTGCTACTTGGTGCCATGATCTACAACAGAAAAAATGCAAAGCACTTAAGACATGTATTCATAAAAGAGCAAGCATATTAAACATTTTAATATTTTATGCTCCCACTAGAACCAACACCCCTCCGATGGTTACTTAGTGATTCAGTATCCTAAATAATCAAGTCGGCTAGTGAGCTTTAGCATCACCGCTAGCCGCCAAGTGATCTAGGTAGACAACTCCTTGTCAATCGCATCTCATGCGACTCTTGTTGGACGGGTGGCATCACATGCCCCGTCTCCCATCCGACCTTTCCCCGAGTCCCACAACCGTTGTGATAGACCCGTCTAGCTTACCAAGTGTTTCTGCAGTAAGAGTCCGACTCGAACCCACCTAGTCGGAAAGAATTGGCAGCACCTCAATTTTATGAGCCCACTACCAAAAATGTCCGACTTGTGATGGTGCAAACATCAAGGAAAACCGACTAGACCTTCTTTGAGGGATTAAATTTTACCGACTATCTAATAGAGGTAAAGCGAGACATAACAATAACACAAAATAAAGCAATTATAATGTGAAATGGTATGGCTCTCTTCATGGCGATCTCCATCTCCACAAAGCACGTAATCCGACTCGTGCCAACTCTTGTCACTTGCCGTCTTACTCCATGTCCGACATGTACAACGCCTGCATGCCTTCCGGGTTCTCAAACAGCTACACTAGCTTAGTAAAGTAAATTACATAGAGAATCCGACGCAGTCGTTATACAATAAAATGACAACACCTAGGCTCCAGGCCGACAAAACCGTGATTCGCAGATCACGTATGGATTACACATACATCACATGCACATGAACCATACCATTCACAACTTCCAGAAAACAAGTTATGCATAGATACAATATCTACGGCGTTGTGAAACTCGAACGACATCTAAGGCGCTTCTGACGAAGCGGGCGTCCCGCTAAGCGGATAGCGGGGATCGAGGGCAGCGCCAAGCGTGCGCGGCATACCGACGATTTTTCCGAAAACGTAGATCTCATCTACGATCCGGACATGGATTCCGACCATCGTTCCGATTCGATCAAACTCTTTGATCTTCGATCACCGCTTCTGGATTTACGTGTCACAATCTACCCCGATGGCGGAAGCCGACCGGTAGGGGTATGTCGTTCCACGACCTCAGCAGTATGATCACGGAAATCAGATCTACCATTCCCCGAGTACAGTTGATCCAATCAACTTCATACAAAACCGATCTATCTCATAGATCGACCACCAAAACAGCACATAGATCTCATCTACAGCCTACCGCATATCTCATATGCGAGATCTCGAGCCTAAAACCAGAAGCTATCGCTCGATACCCGCTGGGCCACGCGGAGATAAAATAAAATTTCCTCTAACGTGGTGATCCCAAGATCTAGCCGAGGTAGAAGGCCACGGTTTACCACTAGACGCCGGTTGCGGATTACCGATGAAGCGCGTCGGTTGATGCAGCAGTCCTCACGATCCGATCGTCCCGGTGCTGATCGCTGACACCTCCGCTGGTATCCACACGCATAAGGAGGAGCGCCGTGGCGAATCGCTAGGTTCACATGCGGCCGACTGTGGAGCTAGGGTTTCAACACATGGAATGACCTAACCGAACAACGATTAACCTTTCGGGTTCTTGTGCTCCACTATATATAGGAGTGAACGTGGGCTCGTCATGACCCATTCACTAAAGCCCATATAACACTAGTCATCGTGAGTCCAACTCACTAACTCGTCCCTAATCTGGTCTAGGTCCAACCCAACCAGATTACGATTGATCCAATCCGAACTTGCTCCGCCTCTTAAGTGTGTGACCTCAGAGCTCATGGTTACTTGGACACGATTAGAGTCCGACTCTGATCGATCGGCGTGGCTCCTAGCGTAACGCGAGCTCCCAAGTACCAAAGAGTCATGACGACTTGCCTTTCCAATGCGACTTACGTCCGAGTCCCTTTTGCCTCACGATATACCTTGTCGACTACGGTGAATATATGTCATCCCTTAAATAGTCCGACTCTTCTCGATCCGAGATAAGTGATTCACCCGACTAACTCTTAGTCAATCGCCTCGGTTAACACTTAACCGAGTCGCATGGCCATGCTTTCGAATCATATCTCACGAGAGGGACCAGAGAATATCTCTCCAGTGGAGGGCAAAATCCCATCTTGGTTATTCACATCACGCAGCTTGATTCTCGATCGACCGAACTCGCTTTATAATCTGCCCGATTCACGGATCAGCGTTTGAGAACCTAAGTCGGTGATCCTCAACTCGGACTATGCAACAACCTCAGGTCTAAGGATTACATTGATTGAGATATACAAATGACAGCTTAGTTCGTTGTACCTCAATATGGGTCAATCCGACTCGCTAAACTCTTTAGCCTAGTCTGTGTAAGTTGGAATAACATCTCCATGCCCATGTCAAGTGGAACCGAGTCATCAAGCCAACTTTCACATTGGTCTAAGTTGTGTGTCCAGCACAACCTCAATGACCAAGGATATTTAGTACAAACAACATGAGTGCATAGTTCCACAACTGAATCACATATTCAATGATACACATCAGATGTTTATACAAGGACTACTTAATAACTTTATGAATACAATGGGAAATATCATCATACATGATTGCCTCTAGGGCATATTCCCAACACTTCCCTCTGTGTACCGGGGGAAACCCTAGGGCCAGCTCTGGCCCGGGCAACAACGGTCGCTTCCCTCTTGAGGGTGCTGCTTCGTGCTTGACGAGTCGGGGCTACGAGTGGGATGGGCATTCTTCGGAGGGCGCAGCGGGTTGCGGTCTTCCTCGTCTACTTGATCCGTATTCGTCTCCATTCCATTCCTTTTTTGTTTTCCCTGTTTTAGTTCGGGCGTGTGTGTGCTGCTGCCCCAGCATATTGTATCGTGGTGTGTCTCTTCCTTTGGACGTTGTGTTGTCTGACCCAGCAGCGGTCTCACCTATTTGCTTTATCTATAAAGCTGGGCGAAAGCCTGTTTCGAGGAGGAATTTGGTAGGGTCTCACCACGCGACATGGAATGCACTTCCAGGTCGGTTGGCACCGGTCCAATTGTCGTGGAGATAATACGGACCCATGCGGAATCCATGCAAGAATGATACATTCATGGTGGACCATGTACAAAAGCACAAGGTCATTGTGATGTGACAATTATGAATCACAACCACATTTCCAAAATGAAAGCACCATTTGAAAATAAAATCTTCACATGTGGTTGTGGACACCATTTAAAAACGTGTGATCCTAAACAAGGACAAGATCGCAAAGTGCAACTTACAAGGAAGTACTAAGTGTTGCTTTCATCACGACGAGAAAATGAAACACCTATTCTCTAGGAGCAAGTTTCGTCATTCTATCTAGTCAGTCATCCAGGTGGTTCGAACTTGTATCCGTCTTGCAGCATTGAATTCTTTTTGGTTGTGGACACTAATCGAAAGGGTAGAATCCTTAGGGCTCCTTTGCTGAGTCATAGAATTTTTATAGAAATTGTGTAGGATCTAGATCCCACAAACTTTTTTTCCGCAAGCTGTTTAAATTCCTTTGCTACAATCAAAGAGAACACATATTTCCATAGTGATTATGCATGACATCTCAATCCTATGTATTTTCCTATTCCTATATTTTTTCTATCCTATGAATCAAAGGAGCCCTCATACAACTTGGAGTAGTTGCCTTCTTAAGATAGCAATGGCTATGTAAAAAGATCTCCTTTGCAGGTTATTTTCCAGTATGTGCACAGGCTCCGTTGTGGTATAATATGTAGAAATAGAAACATATGTGTTGTTTATGACAGCGTGCTCGCGTTTGAAGCGGGTGGCCAAGAATATCTTTACCCCACATGAATGGCAACAGATCGGTCTCATCTATTTAGGCATTTTCTTAGTCATGAATAGCTATATAATTTGTCTTTTATTTTGTTCTAGAATCTAGATAGACTTTCGGATCAGTTGTGTGTGTAATAGTTATTGTAGAAGAGAAGTGTGGACTTGTTGCTTGCATCGCCTTGATGTGAACGCTTGTTTATAAAGCGTCATTTGTCAGAAAATGCCATGACAAACAAGTCCAAATGCCAAGCGAGACACATAATTTAGGCGCGTCGCATACTGTCTCATCACCGCAAGTACATGTCATACAAATGACTTGATCCTTGAGTAGAAAAGGTGGGGGTTATATATATGTATATATCATGCATACGTATTGCAGTCTTGTTGTAATTGCCTGCTAACCTACTTTTTCTCTGATTTAAAGAGAGACAAGATGGAGCAGAATTTCTGCCCTATATTGGCACACCCACATTCGCAACCTGATAGATCGAGAAATGAATAAAAGCTTTGGTTTTGTTATTTCGCAGAAAAAGATCAACTATTTCCAAGTAGACAGAGTCACAGCGCACTTACTCAAAATCAAGGAGAATGGGGTTCGTTCTCTTTGTGTACTCTGAAAATTCAGGTTAACAAATTTCCTGCCACATCATACTAACTTTTTTAACGGTGCCACGTGGGCTTAGGCCTGCCTGAAACAAATATCTTCTAGTTCATTTTAATATGTGTTTGTAGATGAATCTTCAAGGGAGAACAACATCAACTTTAAATACATTTTTACATATACAATTCGGAGCTAACTCGTGTGAAAGCATTCTGCAGACATGAAACGGTCTTTGATGAGCACGGAAGACATTTCTCCAAAACAAATTATATGAAGGGGACGAAAAGTTATCAGCTGTCTCCATCATGAAGAAAAGGAAATTAATACAGTCACCTGTCTTAGTTTCTTTACAAGTCATCGACTTATCGTACTACGAATCACAAAATGTAGTCAAACATTCGTATGTAAACCCTCACTTGTATTACTATGTGATTTGGCCCAACTTTTCTAGCTGATCACATCAAGACGAGGAGGGCAGCATGATCAATTGTCAAATCTAACATGGTTTATTTATAAAGGAGAAGCAACCATTGGTTAGATGCTAAGGAGGGTAGTTATACCCAAACATGCGACGGGTCAAACCATTCCAAGCTATGTATTTCTAGGAGATAGACGTTCGCGTTGATTAGGCAGGTTCATCCCGAGACAGTTGATCAGCTATAGCCTCCAACAACCATCCTTCCTTCCTACCTTCCTGTTTTTCGTTTCGTTACCCCTGGTGGATCGATCAAGCATGGCGGTTAGCGGTGGGATCATTGCTCTGTTAATCAGTAAGTACTACGATCTTTATTCATAGTTGGGAATTAGTACTTCCTCTGATAGTTCAAAACTGCGACACTTATTTAGGATCCGAGGGGGAGGGGGTGTAGCTGATTTCCAAGTTCTTGGTGAAACTTTATAACGTATTTTGGTTGCAACTTTGCAGTTGTAGTGATCACGAGCGGTGTAGTGATAGTAGCCTGCTTCGTAATGGTGTACCTCTGCGCCAGGCCCAGATCAGGTAATAACAGGGGCAACGACGAGACGCGGGGAGCGATCGCCTCGGACGAGATGGAGGTGGCGATGATGGGGAGCATGAGCTTCTTCATCGCGGGCGTCCAGAACGAGCGGCCCATCCGGTTCAGCTCGCAGCAGCTGCGGGGCTTCACCCAGGGCTTCGCGCACAGGGTGGGGTCCGGCGGCTTCGGCGTCGTGTACAAGGGCTGCTTCCCGGACGGCACGCCGGTGGCCGTGAAGGTGCTGAACAGCACGCTGGGGAGGCGCGCGGAGGAGCAGTTCATGGCGGAGGTGGGCACGATCGGCCGGACGTGCCACATCAACCTGGTCCGCCTCTACGGCTTCTGCTTCGACGCGACGGTGAAGGCGCTGGTGTACGAGTACATGGAGAACGGGTCGCTGGACCAGCACCTGTTCGGCCTCGGCGGGCAACAGCGGGGGCCGGCGGTCGGGTTCGAGAAGCTCCACGAGATCGCCGTCGGGACGGCGAAGGCGGTGCGGTACCTCCACGAGGAGTGCCAGCACCGGATCATCCACCGCGACATCAAGCCGGAGAACGTGCTCCTGGGCGCGGGCCTGGCGCCCAAGGTGTCCGACTTCGGGCTGGCGAAGCTGTGCGACAGGGAGGACGGCGACTGCCCCCTGACGACGCTGACGGGGGCGCGGGGCACGCCGGGGTACGCGGCGCCGGAGCTGTGGGTGCCGCTCCCGGCGACGGACAAGTGCGACGTGTACAGCTACGGGATGCTGCTGTTCGAGATGCTGGGGAGGCGGCGGAACCTGGAGCTGGGGCTGCTGCACAGCCGCGAGAGCCTGGAGTGGTACCCGAGGTGGGCGTGGCAGCGGTTCGAGGCCGGCGAGATGGACGCCGTGCTGGCGCGCGCGAGGGCGGCGGGGAGCGCGGACGAGGCGGAGAAGGCGGCGAGGATGTGCAAGCTGGCGCTGTGGTGCGTGCAGTACCGGCCGGAGGACAGGCCGTCCATGGGCAGCGTGGTGCGGATGCTGGAGGGGGAGGACCAGATCGCCACGCCGGGCAACCCCTTCGCGCACCTCGCGCCCTACCCCTACAGCTCCGACGGGTCCTCCGGGGTGACGCTGTCCACCACCACCACCACCACGGAATCGGACCGTTCTTAATTGACTACCCGTTTGGATGTCCCAACCTAATCCCTCGTGATCGAGTACTCGGTCCATTAATTTTCTTGCGGCTAACCATCTGCGTAAACTCGATAGGAAACTATGGAACGCGTGCGTGGACCATGTTTTCCGGCGCATTTCCAGCTCTTGCAAGGCAAGCAAATGATCATCGCAAAGTCCACTGCTTGCCCTGCCTGTTTGGCTTGTTACCGCAGGCCCACAGAGCAGCTATAGCGTTTGCATTTTGTCGCAGTGACTAGTAGTCGGGTGATGGTCGTCGTGAAGAAATCATGTGACTTTAACGCAAAGTGGTCGGTTTTCTCTCATCATCTCAGAAACCCATCGAGATTTTGCATCGACATATAGCATGCTTCCTCTCAAAAAAAGGACAGACTGGATGACTTCCATATGCAGTTCTGTGAGAGAGAACACAACAAAGACGCTTTGGCCGAGTGGTTAAGGCGTGTGCCTGCTAAGTACATGGGGTTTCCCCGCGAGAGTTCGAATCTCTCAGGCGTCGAATTTTTTTTATTTTTTTAGTTTTGGCCAAATATATAGTTACTGTATGTGTGATATCCCATACGTGATAACTGTGAAAGACGGTGGTTGAGTTCGAATCTCTCAGGCTCGAATATTTTCCTTTTTTAGTTTTGGCCAAATAGTTACTGCAGTATGTGTGATATTCCATACTACGTGGTAACTGCGAAATGACGGTGGCTGCACTTTGGCCAAATTAAATTTCAGTGGAATTCAGGCAAGGAATGCCTGGTGCCGAACTGATGAAGAAAGGGTAACTTAGCAATGAGGAGCAAATTAGATCCTTCGCTTCGCTAGGACGGTGGGCAACGCGAAATAAATCGAATGCGGGAAGATGGAAAGTTCGAGCGGATGTAAGTTGCACAATCCAGAAACATGTCGTCAGTTTTGAGAGTCCAACGGCAGTACCTGAACCAATTGAAGAGAGGAGATGAAAGAAACTAGAGTGAAATCATGTCAAAGTCAACTTGATGTCACTTTCGGGAACCCATGTTAACAAGACCGGGGTTTTGTTGCAAGAGATGATATAGGCTAGGAGCTCGTAGCCGCAAGAAACCTGAGACACCTGCGTATCCTGTGTTATTGTCGTAGGCGCGTAGTCGATCCAAAAGACAAGCAATCACAGCAAAACACCGAGATTTGTTAACGCAGTTCAGCGAACTCGCCTACATCTGCGGGACATGACTACGGGCGCTCCTCCCCAGGTACTATCACGGTACCGTCGACAACAAGCCCGCCGAGGTGATACAGACACACCAGATCTACAACGCCACGCTAGTCCGGCAGCCCCTGCCACGGCGCCGGACCGTCTTCGAAACTCGATCTTGTGTCAAAAACTTACAACTTGCGTCCAGTCAATTTTCGCTACCTGGGTGCCTTTATATATTAGGCCCAGGTTACAGAGTTCAACTCCAACACGTAACCTACCCGATAATTATAAGTCCAACTATAGCACAACTCGTACACATATTCGACACATATCTCAACAAACTCCACCTTGGCGAATATGACCTTCACCATCTTGAAGCTGTCATGCAAGAACCTCTATGTACCTGGACTAGAACCATTAGAGATCTTTCATGAGCTCAGCTGATACTCCCAGACTCCATGTGCCTCCACCCTGTAGTTCCTTTTCTTTTCAGCACCATCACACACCAACCACTGGTCTGCGTGAAAGTACTCCCAACTTAAAGGAATTTCACTCTCGCCCTTGAATCACCTTGAGCCATATTCACAGTTGTCTCATCACCACTTCCGTAGATTCTTTATGGCCGACTCATGTCCATCACTTGACGTCTGTCCCAATAGACCCTGTCGCCAATTTTATCCTGGTACTCGCCAACACCGCTTCAGCACCCCTGCACACATGTCAAACTAACTGTATGACCGCCTATGCCATGGTTTGTCAATGTCTCCCGTGCTTACCGCACACCTCGCGCTATCACCGCGTCGAGCATCCACAATCTTGGCCAAGGTCCACCGGGTAGCTAACCCACACCACCTCAGGCCCCACTGCAGATCCATCAGTCATACCCGACCGATGCCGAGTTCCACGTCTCTCTCCAAACCATGAGCTCTAGCCCGGATCACGTGCCTCTCGCCTCCTCGCTGACTAGGCTTCGACTCTCCGCTAGCTTACGCCGTAGCCCCTCCATCAGCCAGAGCAGAATCTTCTGCAGACTCCAGCTCCACCTTCAACATGACTCCTTGGTAGAGGATCAGTCTATCCTGCGCCCTATCAACTTCAAGATATCATATGCCCGCCATCTTGAATCAACCCTGCACACTGCATGTCGAAGCACGCACCCAATAGGCATGCGTCACGTGTTTCCACGCCCACAGAATTCGGACACCATCAGCCCTCACGCTCCTACGTCGTTGTCGCCGATTCTCACCGTCTTCTGTATCCGTCAGACAACTAGTCCGATCTAGCCGAACATATCGACTGCAATCATGCTCCACCTCGCGCCTGGCCTAGCACCACACAGTGCATTGCTCGACGTCCTTTTGGTACATGATCTTCACGACGCACTCCAGCACATCGTAACTCTGCGCCAGTATCCCGTATCGTGCCACGGCTACCATCTTGTACACAAACTGTGTACCGAGCAAGAAACAAAACGATCTGTTGGATTATTAGGCATAATTTTCACGATTAATTCCAGAATATAAATCATGACAAAACCAGCTACTAGCTCATGTAACTCGAACATACTAGATATACTAAACAACAGGATGATCGGAAACAAACAGCAATTCAACATGTACTCGCAGAACATGATGAATAACCAAACAGATCACGAGCACGCACTGCGGTTGTCGTAGTAGAAACTTTGGGGAAGAGGGATCGCAGCAGATGGCGACGAAGACGGCGGTAGGCAGCACCGCCTGACTTGGATGGAAGACGACCCGTGATGAAGAACTCAAAGACAAATTACGGTGTTTATCCTAAAAAAAACTAAGAAGTTCTGACAAAAAAAGCTGCATTCAGGTCTTAAAAAACTGCATCTTTCCACACAGGAAACCATAGTAAGCCATGGATCCCCATAATAAGGTCAAATAACAGCACAATTCGTTTGACAGAATCAAGTCATCAGGCTTTACTATTCACATCGTACAATACATTTTCCTTGAGACATCTTACTAATCAATCGCGTGACTCAGAAATTAGCACACTGCTGCTCGTAAAGAAACCCAAATTAACGCACGTATACTACTAGTCTATATTCAGCTAGCAGCTAGTCTGCACGGTCGGAAGAACCAGTCGGCGCCGGCGACAACGACGCGGAGGAGCCACCGTCGTCGACAGCGCCGAAGGGGACGTCGGAGAAGGCGGCCACGACGCGGCGGACGCTCATGCTCCGCATCGGCCGGAAGCTCCGGGACCTTCCCGTGGTGGCGCTGGCCGTGGTGGAGAAGACGTCGGACGACTTGCGCAGGATGAGGTAGACCAGCCCCTGCACGAGCGCGAACACGGCCACCTTTGCCAGCGCGTCGCCGAGCTCCAGCGAGATCGCGGCAACTGCCTCCACGTTGCCCATCTCTATCCTCGGTGACGACGGATCGACGGACGAGATCACACTATCGAAGGGAGGAGAATTGATTGGAAGCTTACGATCGAGGAGAACGTGGTATGTGTGTACGTATTATTACTCGTGGTAGTCGATCAAGTTCTTGGATTGGTCCTGTTTATATAGCTAGCTAGTGGCTACTTACTTGCTAGAGCTGGTTTCGATCGTCAGAAGTATGGCTAGCCCAGAGCTGGCATGCAGCTTGCGTTAAGTTGCTTCGGCTGTCTGGTGTGAGCCTTGTACGCAACAAGCGGTGAGAAGGAGGACGACGAGGGGCAAGCCTGCACGTTTTCTTTCCACCATCTCAATCTCAGATCGATCAATCGTTCTTCCTTCTTCCAATCATCATCGTGTGAACACTCTGTCGCGAGCGTACATACTTATCTCTGAACCGTCCGACAGGCAGGACACGCCCATCAGAGCTCCATCCTCTCGGTGGTGTCACGGTCTGGGATGACGTGTAGTGCACTACTGATAACTCGAGTAAACCGTTTGGGTGTCGGGAATTTTCCTGAAACCCGGCCTGTTTCTGGAACCTAATTAATATCTCGTGTGATCGAGTAGTGGGAAGCACTCGCAAGGTACACACCGTCCGTTTGCTTGCGGCGCCGAACCATTTGCCTGAGCTCGAAAGGAAAACCATGGAGCGCGTGGTCCATCGATCTCTGGGCGCTTTTTTTGTTTGCACCGCCGCCGCGGCGGCGACAGGATAACGTGAGTTCACGTGGCAGCCATGTTTTCGATCCGGCTGGGACGGACGGACGCGCGCGGTTTGCAGCTCTTGCAAGCCAAGCAATTACTCGTCTTAGCATGGCTTATAACGTCCAGCCGCATTGCATACGCGCTTATTGCTTGCTTGATTCACAAGCCCGTTGCTTGCCCTGCATGTTTGGCTTGTTGCCACACCGCAACCGTAGCGTTTGCTTTTCTTGCAGCGACTAAAGCGTCACCAAGCTAGAGTCCAAACATTTCGTTACCTCCTCTCATTTTTGTTTTTCAACCAGAGAGGGTCCCCGAGGGCCTAGAGACTGCGTACATTTAGCGGTAGGAGAATATTTACAAAAAGGACTCTAGAAATAAAAGAATTATAGCCAAATCCTTGACTTTTATAGATTGCTCCCTAGAAAAATACGTAGAAACACGATCAAGTTCATCTTCTTCGCCAATGATCTTTGACATCGACAACGCGACATGGAATGCACTTCAAGGGGGTGGTTGGCACTGGTCCAATTGTCGCAAGGATAAGACAGACTTCCGTGGAATCTATGCAAGAATGATACATTCATGGTGGACCATGTAGAGTACAAAGCACAAGTTCATCGTGATGTGACAATTATGAATCACAACCACATTTCGGAAATGAATGTACCGTTTGAAAATAAAATCTTTGCATGGTACATTAAAAAACGTGTAATCCTAAACAAGGCAAAGATTGCAAAGTGCAACTTACAAGGAAGTACTAAGTGTTGTTTTTTATCATGCTGAGAAAATGAACACCTATTCTCCAGGTGTAAGTTTTGCCGTTCTATCTGGTCACTCATCCAGTTGGTTTGAACTTGTATCCGTCTCGCAGCATTGATTTTTTTTGGATGTGGACACTAATCGCAAGGGTACAATCCTTAGGGATCCTTTGATTCATAGCTTTTTTTATAGAAATTGTGTAGGATTTAGATCCCACAAACTTTTTTCATGCAAACTGTTTAAATTCCTTTGCTACAATCAAAGAGAATACATATTTCCATAGGATTCAGGTATGCATGACATCTCAATCCTATGTATTTTTCTATTTCTATGTTTTTCCTATCCTATAAATCAAAGGAGCCCTCATATACAACTAGGATTTGTTGCCTTCTTAAGGTAGCAATGGCTATATAAAAAGATCATCTTCTTTGCAGGTTATTTTCCAGTATGTGCACATGCTCCGTTGTGGTATAATCACTAGTAGAAAAAGGTTCTTCGGTTCGGTCCAGAGTCCAACACTAGTCCCGATTTGGTCCAGAGTCCAACACTAGTCCCGATTTGTTACGGATCGGGACTAGTATGAGCACTAGTCCCGGTTCGTACCGTTTTTGGTGGCTGGAAGCCCGAGGAATCTTTAGTCCCGGGTTGTTTTGGACCTTTAGTCCCGGGTCTTGATACGGCCCGGGACTAAAGGGGTTCGGGCACGGGCAATACCCTTTAGTCCTGGGTCATAATACGGCCCGGGACTAAAGGGTGCGGGCCGCGGCAGAAAAATTTAAAATGGCTATTACTTTTGCGTACGATGTCGTAAAAAAATGTACAACCTATCAAAATGTGCGGAAAAAAATTATGAGTTTGATTTCAATGGCCGTTATGGACTATTTTCGATTTTTAAAAATTCGAAAAGGAAAAAAATTATTTAAAAAATGATTTTTTTTGCAATTTTATTTATTCTATATTTGGATTCCTCACATTTTTCTGATAATTATGGATATATTATTTGTCGAATTTCGATTTATAGATTTAAAGATATTATTTATGCCATATTGAATGAATAAATAGCAAAAAATGAATAAAATATTATTTTATTTAGTTTTTTACTTTCATTTGATTAAAATATTATTATCACTCATTTATTGTTGTTTACTAAAATATTTGTTTGTAATTTCAAAAAATAAAGATGTATGGCATATTGATATGAGCTAATAGGATTGGTATGATAGTGTTGGCAACAAGGTATAAATGGGCTTCGCGCAAGGACATCTGATGGAACAGAGAAGTCAAACGTGCTGAGGGTGGAGTAGTGCTAGGATGGATGACCGAACGGGAAGTTTGACCACAAGTGTAATTTGACCTAAGATAAAACATACTTAGTACTAAAAATATTCCAAATGAGAGGATTACGAGTCAAACAATTCAAAAGTTTAAGAAAAAAATAAAAATAATAAAAAAAAATAAAAAAAATATCTTTAGTCCAGGGCCGTATTACGACCCGGAACTAAAGATCATTCGTCCCACCAATGCAAAAAAAGGGCCATGCGGTGGCCTCTAGTCCCGGGTTATAACAAACGGGGACTAAAGATAAGGGTCTTTAGTTCCGATTTCGCAGTCCCGGATGCAAAATCAGGACTAAAGGCCCTTACAAACCGGGACTATAAGCCATTTTTTCACTAGTGAATATGTAGAAATAAAAAGGATTACGAGTCAAACAATTTAAAAGTTTAAGAAAAAAATGAAAATAAAAATAAAAAAAAATGAAAAAAATATCTTTAGTCCAGGGCCGTATTACGACCCGGGACTAAAGATCATTCGTCCCACCAATGCAAAAAAAAGGGCCATGCGGTGGCCTCTAGTCCCGGGTTATAACAAACGGGGACTAAAGATAGGGGCCTTTAGTCCCGATTTCGCAGTTCCGGATGCAAAATCGGGACTAAAGGCCCTTACAGACCGGGACTATAGGCCATTTTTCCACTAGTGAATATGTAGAAATAGAAACATCATGTGTTGTTTATGACAGCGTGCTCGCGTTTGAAGTGGGTGGCCAAGAATATCTTTACCCCACATGAATGGCAACGGATCGGTCTCATCTGTTTAGCCATTTTCTTAGTCATGAATAGCTCTATAATTTGTCTTTTATTTTGTTCTAGAATCTAGATAGACTTTCGGATCAGCTGTGTGTGTAATAGTTATTGTAGAAGAGAAGTGTGGACTTGTTGCTTGCATCGCCTTGATGTGAACGCTTGAGTTTTATAAAGCGTCATTTGTCAGAAAATGCCATGACAAACAAGTCCAAATGCCAAGTGAGACACATAATTTAGGCGCGCGCATAGTGTCTCGTCACCGCAAGTACATGTCATACAAATGACTTGATCCTTGAGTAGAAAAGGTGGGGTTATATATATATATATATATATATATATATAGGTAAAATGACTGGTGCACCTTGGTGCCCAGACGTATATATATCATGCATACGTATTGCAGGCTTGTTGTAATTGCCTGCTAACCTATTTTTTCGCTGATTTAAGGAGAGACAAGATGGAGCAGAATTTCTGCCCTGCATTGGCACACCCACAACCTGATAGTTCGAGAAATGAATAAAAACTTGCTTTTGTTATTTCGCAGAAAACGATCAAATATTTCCAATTAGACAGAGCCGCCACATCCACTTACTCAAAATCAAGGAGAATGGGGTTCGTTCTCTTTGTGTACTCTGAAAATTCAGGTTAACAAATTTCCTGCCACATCATACTAACTTTTTTAACGGTGCCACGTGGGCTTAGGCCTGCCTGAAACAAATATCTTCACTAGTTCATTTGAATATGTGTTTGTAGGTGAATCTTCAAGGGAGAACAACATCAACTTTAAATAGTACATTTTTACATATACAATTCGGAGCTAACTCGTGTGAAAGCATTCTGCAGACATGAAACGGTCTTTGATGAGCATGGAAGACATTTCTCCAAAACAAATTATATGAAGGGGACGAAAAGTTATCAGCTGTCTCCATCATGAAGAAAAGGAAATTAATACAGTCACCTGTCTTAGTTTCTTTACAAGTCATCGACTTATCCTACTACGAATCACAAAATGTAGTCAAACATTCGTATGTAAACCCTCACTTGTATTACTATGTGATTTGGCCCAACTTTTCTAGCTGATCACATCAAGACGAGGAGGGCAGCATGATCAATTGTCAAATCCAACATGGTTTGTTTATAAAGGAGAAGCAACCATTGGTTAGATGCTAAGGAGGGTAGTTATACCCAAACATGCGACGGGTCAAACCATTCCAAGCTATGTATTTCTAGGAGATAGACGTTCGCGTTGATTAGGCAGGTTCATCCCGAGACAGTTGATCAGCTATAGCCTCCAACAACCATCCTTCCTTCCTACCTTCCTGTTTTTCGTTTCGTTACCCCTGGTGGATCGATCAAGCATGGCGGTTAGCGGTGGGATCATTGCTCTGTTAATCAGTAAGTACTACGATCTTTATTCATAGTTGGGAATTAGTACTTCCTCTGATAGTTCAAAACTGCGACACTTATTTAGGATCCGAGGGGGAGGGGGTGTAGCTGATTTCCAAGTTCTTGGTGAAACTTTATAACGTATTTTGGTTGCAACTTTGCAGTTGTAGTGATCACGAGCGGTGTAGTGATAGTAGCCTGCTTCGTAATGGTGTACCTCTGCGCCAGGCCCAGATCAGGTAATAACAGGGCAACGACGAGACGCGGGGAGCGATCGCCTCGGACGAGATGGAGGTGGCGATGATGGGGAGCATGAGCTTCTTCATCGCGGGCGTCCAGAACGAGCGGCCCATCCGGTTCAGCTCGCAGCAGCTGCGGGCTTCACCCAGGGCTTCGCGCACAGGGTGGGGTCCGGCGGCTTCGGCGTCGTGTACAAGGGCTGCTTCCCGGACGGCACGCCGGTGGCCGTGAAGGTGCTGAACAGCACGCTGGGGAGGCGCGCGGAGGAGCAGTTCATGGCGGAGGTGGGCACGATCGGCCGGACGTGCCACATCAACCTGGTCCGCCTCTACGGCTTCTGCTTCGACGCGACGGTGAAGGCGCTGGTGTACGAGTACATGGAGAACGGGTCGCTGGACCAGCACCTGTTCGGCCTCGGCGGGCAACAGCGGGGGCCGGCGGTCGGGTTCGAGAAGCTCCACGAGATCGCCGTCGGGACGGCGAAGGCGGTGCGGTACCTCCACGAGGAGTGCCAGCACCGGATCATCCACCGCGACATCAAGCCGGAGAACGTGCTCCTGGGCGCGGGCCTGGCGCCCAAGGTGTCCGACTTCGGGCTGGCGAAGCTGTGCGACAGGGAGGACGGCGACTGCCCCCTGACGACGCTGACGGGGCGCGGGGCACGCCGGGTACGCGGCGCCGGAGCTGTGGGTGCCGCTCCCGGCGACGGACAAGTGCGACGTGTACAGCTACGGGATGCTGCTGTTCGAGATGCTGGGGAGGCGGCGGAACCTGGAGCTGGGGCTGCTGCACAGCCGCGAGAGCCTGGAGTGGTACCCGAGGTGGGCGTGGCAGCGGTTCGAGGCCGGCGAGATGGACGCCGTGCTGGCGCGCGCGAGGGCGGCGGGGAGCGCGGACGAGGCGGAGAAGGCGGCGAGGATGTGCAAGCTGGCGCTGTGGTGCGTGCAGTACCGGCCGGAGGACAGGCCGTCCATGGGCAGCGTGGTGCGGATGCTGGAGGGGGAGGACCAGATCGCCACGCCGGGCAACCCCTTCGCGCACCTCGCGCCCTACCCTACAGCTCCGACGGGTCCTCCGGGGTGACGCTGTCCACCACCACCACCACCACGGAATCGGACCGTTCTTAATTGACTACCCGTTTGGATGTCCCAACCTAATCCTCGTGATCGAGTACTCGGTCCATTAATTTTCTTGCGGCTAACCATCTGCGTAAACTCGATAGGAAACTATGGAACGCGTGCGTGGACCATGTTTTCCGGCGCATTTCCAGCTCTTGCAAGGCAAGCAAATGATCATCGCAAAGTCCACTGCTTGCCCTGCCTGTTTGGCTTGTTACCGCAGGCCCACAGAGCAGCTATAGCGTTTGCATTTTGTCGCAGTGACTAGTAGTCGGGTGATGGTCGTCGTGAAGAAATCATGTGACTTTAACGCAAAATGGTCGGTTTTCTCATCATCTCAGAAACCCATCGAGATTTTGCATCGACATATAGCATGCTTCCTCTCAAAAAAGGACAGACTGGATGACTTCCATATGCAGTTCTGTGAGAGAGAACACAACAAAGACGCTTTGGCCGAGTGGTTAAGGCGTGTGCCTGCTAAGTACATGGGGTTTCCCCGCGAGAGTTCGAATCTCTCAGGCGTCGAATTTTTTTTATTTTTTTAGTTTTGGCCAAATATATAGTTACTGTATGTGTGATATCCCATACGTGATAACTGTGAAAGACGGTGGTTGAGTTCGAATCTCTCAGGCTCGAATATTTTCCTTTTTTAGTTTTGGCCAAATAGTTACTGCAGTATGTGTGATATTCCATACTACGTGGTAACTGCGAAATGACGGTGGCTGCACTTTGGCCAAATTAAATTTCAGTGGAATTCAGGCAAGGAATGCCTGGTGCCGAACTGATGAAGAAAGGGTAACTTAGCAATGAGGAGCAAATTAGATCCTTCGTTTCGCTAGGACTGGTGGGCAACGCGAAATAAACTGAATGCGGGGAAGATGGAAAGTTCGAGTGCGGATGTAAGTTGCAGTTGCACAATCCAGAAACATGTCGTCAGTTTTGAGAGTCCAACGGCAGTACCTGAACCAATTGAAGAGAGGAGATGAAAGAAACTAGAGTGAAATCATGTCAAAGTCAACTTGATGTCACTTTCGGGGAACCCGCGGTTAACGGCACCTGGGGTTTTGTTGCAAGAGATGATATAGGCTAGGAGCTCGTAGCCGCAAGAAACCTGAGACACCTGCGTATCCTGTGTTATTGTCGTAGGCGCGTAGTCGATCCAAAAGACAAGCAATCACAGCAAAACACCGAGATTTGTTAACGCAGTTCAGCGAACTCGCCTACATCTGCGGGACATGACTACGGGCGCTCCTCCCCAGGTACTATCACGGTACCGTCGACAACAAGCCCGCCGAGGTGATACAGACACACCAGATCTACAACGCCACGCTAGTCCGGCAGCCCCTGCCACGGCGCCGGACCGTCTTCGAAACTCGATCTTGTGTCAAAAACTTACAACTTGCGTCCAGTCAATTTTCGCTACCTGGGTGCCTTTATATATTAGGCCCAGGTTACAGAGTTCAACTCCAACACGTAACCTACCCGATAATTATAAGTCCAACTATAGCACAACTCGTACACATATTCGACACATATCTCAACAAACTCCACCTTGGCGAATATGACCTTCACCATCTTGAAGCTGTCATGCAAGAACCTCTATGTACCTGGACTAGAACCATTAGAGATCTTTCATGAGCTCAGCTGATACTCCCAGACTCCATGTGCCTCCACCCTGTAGTTCCTTTTCTTTTCAGCACCATCACACACCAACCACTGGTCTGCGTGAAAGTACTCCCAACTTAAAGGAATTTCACTCTCGCCCTTGAATCACCTTGAGCCATATTCACAGTTGTCTCATCACCACTTCCGTAGATTCTTTATGGCCGACTCATGTCCATCACTTGACGTCTGTCCCAATAGACCCTGTCGCCAATTTTATCCTGGTACTCGCCAACACCGCTTCAGCACCCCTGCACACATGTCAAACTAACTGTATGACCGCCTATGCCATGGTTTGTCAATGTCTCCCGTGCTTACCGCACACCTCGCGCTATCACCGCGTCGAGCATCCACAATCTTGGCCAAGGTCCACCGGGTAGCTAACCCACACCACCTCAGGCCCCACTGCAGATCCATCAGTCATACCCGACCGATGCCGAGTTCCACGTCTCTCTCCAAACCATGAGCTCTAGCCCGGATCACGTGCCTCTCGCCTCCTCGCTGACTAGGCTTCGACTCTCCGCTAGCTTACGCCGTAGCCCCTCCATCAGCCAGAGCAGAATCTTCTGCAGACTCCAGCTCCACCTTCAACATGACTCCTTGGTAGAGGATCAGTCTATCCTGCGCCCTATCAACTTCAAGATATCATATGCCCGCCATCTTGAATCAACCCTGCACACTGCATGTCGAAGCACGCACCCAATAGGCATGCGTCACGTGTTTCCACGCCCACAGAATTCGGACACCATCAGCCCTCACGCTCCTACGTCGTTGTCGCCGATTCTCACCGTCTTCTGTATCCGTCAGACAACTAGTCCGATCTAGCCGAACATATCGACTGCAATCATGCTCCACCTCGCGCCTGGCCTAGCACCACACAGTGCATTGCTCGACGTCCTTTTGGTACATGATCTTCACGACGCACTCCAGCACATCGTAACTCTGCGCCAGTATCCCGTATCGTGCCACGGCTACCATCTTGTACACAAACTGTGTACCGAGCAAGAAACAAAACGATCTGTTGGATTATTAGGCATAATTTTCACGATTAATTCCAGAATATAAATCATGACAAAACCAGCTACTAGCTCATGTAACTCGAACATACTAGATATACTAAACAACAGGATGATCGGAAACAAACAGCAGCCTAACATGTACTCGCAGAACATGATGAATAACCAAACAGGATCACGTAGCACGTACCGTTCGGTTGTCGTAGTAGAAACTTTGCGGAAGAGGGATCGCAGCAGATGGCGACGAAGACGGCGGTAGACCACCGACTTGGATGGAAGACGACCCGTGATGAAGAACTCGAGCAGTCGCGCAGAGCGCTTCCCAAAAACCTTATTCGCCCTCTCCCGTACAGGATCGCAAGGGCGAGTGAGTGGTCCTGCTCTCCCGTCCGCCGGTGCACGGTTTTCGGTGGTAGCCGACCCGAATGACACGTCTGTCAATTTTCCTGAGCAGCAAAATAAAGCTCGGCTCGGCGAGATTCCCGCAAATCATGGCGCTAGCGGGCGAAGGCAGCGTGGCGCAAGGCGTCGGAGGAGGAGCGCGCGTGTGTATCTCTCTTATTCCCACTCACTTACAAAGTGGTGCAACACTCCACCTTATAAGGTGGTGCAACTCTCCTCCAACTTTCCATGTGGGACTAAACTTTAGCTCCCACTCCACTCCCATGTGAGCTGTCACAAACATGGGCCCAAACACATATGGGCTGCCACAAATTTGGGCTTTGAGATTTAGGGAAAATCTGAAATACTCATGGGCCTAAATGGATTAGCCCCATTATTTCTAACACGATCATCTCTTGTGCCTTTCTTTCACATACACGTAGTGCAATGTTTTGAATCCGGTCCAAAATCACCATGCACTAGCACCATCCTCATCTTCACGTGCAACTCCAAAAGGCTCCTTACCCATATTCGACACATATCTCAACACGCTGAAATCAAAGCAGTGTGTGTGAATGCATGTAAGGGAGCCGCGTCGCTAGGTTTGGACAGGATAGAGTCATTTTCGAATCACACTCAAAGGTTTTGAGTGATGCCCTCAACTCAAATAGTTAAGGTATCGCTAAGAGCAACTCTAACAGGCGTTGTATCTCGCCGCGCGCTAAAAAATGGTTTGTCGCACCAGATTTTGCTTTTTTTTTTTGCGCGCGCTTGTGAATTGCTTTTCCGGGCGCTATAAAACTTTGGGCGCGCAGACTGCGCAGCTATTCCAGAGACGCTAAAATACAGCGCGCGGCTGTTCGGCGCTTGATCACATCATCACACAAAAACATGAACAAGACTACAAACATGAAACAGATTTTCAGTTGTCCAAACAATAAAATCTAAAACATAGAACATAGTTCAAGACAACAAAATGACTAAAACATAGTTCATGCAAATACAAGTAAATCAACAATCACTTGTCTTCACCATCATCTTCTTCAGGATCATTTTTTGAATCTCCATCTTGTGCTTGAGTAAAATCAACTGGTTATTGTATGTTGTCTTCATTGTTAGTAGACATAGATGACATTAGAGCTCCCATTGAAGCCATGAAACCATCCGGATGAGCCCCCACACCACCCATGCCTTCGTAGCCTTCATAGCCACCCATGTTTGAACTCATCCCTTCCATGGATCCAAAGCCTTCCATGCCATACCCCCCATGTTTGCTCTCATGCCTCCCATGGCGCCAAAGGCACCCATTGGTTCTCCCATTGCTCCCATTGCTCCCATTCCTCCCATGCCACCAAATCCCATCGCCCTCTTTTGAGCTAAGATTTGAGCTCGCATAAGGCTAACTACTCTTTTTGTGTTTCATCAAGGTTTGATGTGTCCATGAAGAACCAATTCTTCTCTTGCTCGACAAGGCGTTGGTGTTATTGCTTGGAGGTCTTCTTCTCCTCTCCTCTGCCGCTTCCTTTCTTGCTTGCACCATAGCATCTAGGGATTTCTTGAAGTCATCATCACCATTCTTGCCCTTTAATTTAGCTTGTTTCTTTCCAATGGGTCGTCCTCTTATGGTTCTCGCAACCGAGTTAGGAGTTTCTTCACTAGAAGAATCTTCATCAACTGTAATGGCACCTTCTGCGGTTTCCTTGATTGCTTTTCTTATCTTAATTGGTACTTCCAAGCCATCATGGTTCCTCCACTTCTCGTTTTTTAACTCAGCCCAACAATGGTGCAACACAAATGGCTTCCCTTCCACCATCTTCCCCTTCTTGTTCTTCTTAGGATCACCCTTGAACAAGTTTTGAGCAATTTCATTCTACAAGCACTAATAAATAGTGAATTTGTCAACACCTTGTAAGAACATATATGTATGCAAATGTGCAAAAGTAAATTCATAAAGTACTTGAACTTACCCTACCTTTCTCATTGATGCCACTTGGATTTATTTTTTCAACATTTGTCAACACCGCCGACCATTTTGCGCAATCTGTATTGATAGTGGACCAACGAGACCGAAGAGATCTACCGGTGTGCTCACAACCAGGTTTGCAATTTTTGTGAACAAAACCGTGATTCTTGTCCAATATGTTTCTTTTGCTTGCTTTGTACCGGTGGCCGGATACATGCCCACCTTGCACCATGTTCTACGTAGCAAGACATCATCTCCGGCGGTGTAGTTACCCGACCTTCCCCTAGGCGCATCCACCATACCCTCCCCATGTTCATCCACTCCATACTCACCATTATTTTCTTGAGACGCATATTCTTGCGAGTAGTTGGACCCAACATTCATATATGAGTAGTACGTATCATCGTCAACACTACATAGGAACGAAATAATCATTCATAGCCTTCTTTGACGTCTTTGTTGGCGCCTGCGCAGTGGTACCAATCGCCGCCGCGGTGTTTGGCCGGGGCGGGATGAAGAGGTGTCGTGCTAGACCGCCGCTAGGGTTTACGGCTGGCCCGACAGCGAGGTGGGAGAGCGACGGAAAGGGTAAATGGGCTCTGCCGCGGATAAATTGGTATGAGGAAGGGGGAGAAGCCGTCCATCGTCGAAATCTCGCCGGCGTTGGCACGATAGAGGCAAAATCGCGAGCACGAGAGAGGTGAAATCACAAGCGCGGGAGGGAATTTGCTTGGCGGTTGGCGTTAGCGCTCGCCCTCAAGTTTTATCGCGCGTTGTAGCACAGTGCGTCAAATATCCCGTGGCTTGGAGTTGCAATATCCCACGCGTCCAAAAAAAATTACCGCATCCACACACAAAAAAATCAGTTCTTACGGCGCCAACACGATATTGCGCGCTTGTTAGAGTTGCTCTAAGCATAGAGTCCAGGCTGACAAAGAATGCGTGGGTTGGGCCGGCGAGGTGCCAAACTTTGTACTTGTATCAGAAACTATGACCAGCGAATCTGCTGAGCACTATGATTAATGGATGTCTATTTCCATTTCAAAAAAAAATACTGTCGTGAAAAAACCATGTGACTTTGCTTCCACCACCTAATTAAGCTGACGTGTACACGGATGAGCATCAATATATGGCATGCTTCCTACCCAAAAAGTGCATTATCAACCAACCTTCCAACCTGCCATATATTATTCTGCGGAAGGAATGACACAAAAGACGCTTTGGCCGAGTGGTTAAGGCGTGTGCCTGCTAAGTACATGGGGTTTCCCCGCGAGAGTTCGAATCTCTCAGGCGTCGAATATTTTTTCATTATTTATTTTGCCAAAATATGTGTGATATCTCATATTACGTGATATATGCTGCGAAATGACGGTGGTTTCTTCATAAGTACATACATATTTTTTTTGAAGAAAAACTGGCAAATGTGTTGATATATTTATTTTTTTGAAACAAGGTAAAATCCAAAGGACTTAATTTGGTTGCACTGTGGTACAACATTAAAGAGGTTGATGAGATGGGAGCTGCATTTCTGCCACATTTTCATGGATATTTTTTCCAAATACAGTAATATTGTCCAAACTTGGGTACAATCCTGATGTACATTCTTCGCTTACCAGCGCCTGAATGCTTGCACTTCGGCCAAATTTCTATGAAATCCATGGGAGGAATATCTCGCCACAGATAACTGTCCGACTGGCACTACCGATCTTTAGGGAAGAGAAACAGCCCCATTCGGTACTTTTTCAATTATTTAAGAACTTGTCATACTTCTTCCATATTTACAAGACAGACAATAAAGGTTACACCATACAAATGGAAATAGATACAAACCCTCTTGTATAAAATAAGAACAAAAATACAACATGAGCTCACAACATGAGTGACCCTAATTTGGGGCAACTATCTGTGTGGATCCTTTCTCTGTAAACAACCTTTGAACTGTCGCCAGAACTATTACAGGTTACAACAATTTGAGAGGCTGTTTGTGCCCCCACATATCACCATCTTGTTATTTTTAGCACGGATGCATGCTTCATCACTGTGTTCTTGTTTTATTGCTTTACAAGGTAACTGCTCCATCGGATTATGCTAACTTAGCTTTCAGCTCTGCATTCTCGGTTCGTAATCGTTCAAGCTCACACTTCAGAACTGTGTTCTCATGCCGCAGCCTATCCACCTCTGCTTCACCGGTCGTATTTTCTCCCTGAAACAACCACATGCAAGATTAAATGGCAATGAAAAGGACAAAGCGTTGAGGCTGGCATTGGACTTCGAAGTGAAGATTGCCAATGCATGAGACCTACAATGTCCTGCTCTTGACCCAATGGTAAAGTTGGGAACTGCCCGGTGTACGGAGCACCAAGCAAGACCTCCCTAATGACTTCGTGTGATGCCAAACCGTCAATGCCCATGTTCTCGTAACTCCAAAATGCACCTAGGGTTCCCAAGAACCCTTCATGACACAGAAATGTTGTTTGAACTTCACCTTTGGACCTGAGAGCAAAAAAAAAAGGAAGATAAAGAATTATGAACTGTCTGATCAGAGTGGAAAAATTGTACCCATGTTCCTGGATAGCTAAATTTTCTGGAAAAATGCCAAGAGATTTTTCACTGTATCTGAATGGAAAACTCCTTACCAATACTTGAGGGAGCGAGAAATCTTGTCCATGGTCTTTTCGTGACCACAGACATAAGCACCTCGAAAGAAGATTCTCTTTAGACCTGAAAGATTAGCCACAAAGTAGGCTATCTAAAAGAGAAATAAGAGCAAGGTTAGAGGGTACTTCATGAATGGCACCTGGTAGTTCCAATATCTGGAGAAAGTACCTGCCCAATGTTGTATGTGAAAGAGTTTAGTAGAGCTGCTGCAAGATCTTCTGCTTTGTAATCTGAAAGTTTGCTTGAGTTCACTTTTCCAAAGCTCGCCGCCGTAGTGGATGCTGGTAGACCAATCTGGTGTGAAGTGAGAGAAAAATTAATGGGCATACTAATGGCCTGGTGTGCTGGAGATTCAATATATTTATGATCAGCATGCCAAAGACCTAAAACTAATCTTTATACCTGTACACGAGCTGGTCAGATGACAGTTTCATTGTTTTAATAAGATGTTACTATTATTTTATTAGTAGACTCACGGAAAAAAGCTTCTTCGCAAGTATAGATAAAATACCTTTGGATAACCATCCTCCCCGTATATGTCTCCAACAGTCAAATCAACAGCTAAATTATTTCCCCTCTGGCTCAACTCCAAGAATTCCTCGTAACTAATAGCAAATGTTTAATCATGTATGAAGAAATCCTGACATTTGTAAGCACAAAAGATAAATAAAATGTACCTGGAACAGCCAGTTAAAAGCCTTGCTAGACCAAGGATAGTACCACCACCCAGATGAGATCCAATAATTCGCTCAAACTTCCCCTTACCAATTACCTATAACAATGTTTTTCACTGTTAACAACTGCTATTACAAAAAGTCAAAAACAAGAAAAGTGACAAAAGCAATGTACTGGCAAACCTCTATCATGCTGACACCAGATCCAATATTAACAAGGAGGTAAGGAAATATGTTGCTGTCATTATGTTCATCTGCTGATGCCGCGTCAATAGGAGCTGCCGACTCGTGAGTGCTCTCCTACGGCAATGAGGGAAATCGACAATCATGCTTCAGACTAACCTCAATAAAAAGATTATTTGCCTACGTGATTATTCTAGAGTGCAGGTAGAACTATCTGTTAATATATTACATTCGACTTATGGGATCACGATGCTTCTATAAAAGTGATCACCCACGGGAAATAATCAACAGTAAATCACATGCTTAAGCATCGAAAAATAACATGTATTTTTTGTGCCGTCCAAGCCACAAAAACTATAGGAATGGAGCACAGGTCAGTCCTTCGCTTTTGATTTACTTGAAAATGTGTGTAATTTTTTCACACTGCGCACACGCATTTAACCACATAAAACATAATACTTAAACTAGTCTTATGAAGGATACTATTCTAGGAGCCCACCTTCTCATTAGATCCCTCGAGGGTCAAGTTTTCATCTCTAGGATCCCCGTAACTCATCAAGGCACCAAGAGCACCTAAATACCCTTCATGTTGCAAGAATGCAGCTTGCATTTGACTCTGCGACCTGAATGACATACCTCAATTATTAAGATTCTTTGCAAGGTTGATAAAATAAGGATAAGACATTAAATGAGAAAACAACAAGGAGTTTTTTTCAGAATCCTCTTAAGGATCACAAACTGTAGCAAGAAATATACACATATACAAAATTCCCATATTTTTTATAGTACAAATGCTCATCTGGAGGATCGCATCAGGAAAATATCAAATGCTTACCAGAAGTCAAGTGCATAAGAAATATTTTCCATTGTGCTTTTGTGTCCCCGTATGTATGATCCACCAAAAAAGACCCTTCTGAGGCCCAAAAGTGACGCAACAAGGAAGGAAATCTGCAGGGGATGTAGAGTGTCATATATCAAACCAATATCTGGTAATACAAAAGGTAGAGCAACACTAATAGGTCAAAGTTAAACCCCATAAAAATACTGACGCATAACTATATCAACATGCTCAAGTCATTTACACAAAATGGCAATACGTCTTACACAAAATGAAAATGGTTTATACTGAAACAAATTGTCTTAACATAGAATAAGTAAACCTATTTCTCTTTTCTCTAGTAGAAGGCATTACACTAGTATAGTTTTATTCTTCAGATCAACAACTGCATCTGCTTTTCTTTTCTTTTCTTTTCTTCCAATGAACAGAGGCTGAATGTTGTACGTGTAAATAGCTATGAAGTAGCTGAGACAATAATGTTCATTTTGTTTGATTTCAGTAACTTTCCAGTTCAAAGATGAAGTAATAGGTATAGTAATTCAATAACACGACGTAACATAAACTCACTTGTGCAATGTTGTAGGTAAAAGCACTCAACAATGTTGATGCAATGTCTTCAGGTTGGTAATCTGTTAGCTTTTTCATAGATGTAATTACTTTTCCAAAGCTAGAAGCAAGAGTCGAAGTTGATAGTCCTTGCTGGAACATAAAAGAAATATAATCAATCATCTATAGGAAAAAAATAAGTCATGAGATGCGGATGGATCAATTATTTAATACAATATAAATATGGCCAAGATAAATATTTCAGTCTACTTCATTAATTATTCAAAAAACAATGCTCACAACTGTCATACTGCTTTCCGGGCAATCTGATAAATATAAGTATAAACACCAGAACGTTTTTACAGAATTCTAAGCAAGAGCAATGACTTTGATAATCAAAGGTAAAACAAGAGGAAGGTGACAACAAACCTTCTGGCAAACAAGTTCTCCGCATATGTCCTTCACAATTAGATCAAGTACAAAATTGTCCCCTTTCTGGCTTAATTGCAAGAATTCATCATAACTAACAGAATGTAATATATTAGTGAGAAAAATATGCAAACAAAGATATTTATGACACAAAAGGATTCATATTACCTCTTGCAACCTGTTAATAGTTTAGCTAAACCATACATAGTACCTCCACCAATATGTGTCCCAGTTACCCTTTCAAATTTTCTATTTCCAGTGACCTGCATTATACTTGATAACACATGGTTATATGAGCTGCATTCTGCTGTATTTCCATATGAGTATAATGACGATGAAGAAGTGCAACCTTTAATATGCTAACTCCTGAGCCAATGTTGACGAGAAGGTAAGGAAACAAGTTATCTGGGGAAATATCTATTGAATTCCTCTTTCCATTCATGTGTGTGAAGGCTGCACCAGGGACATTCTGCATGGAAGCATCATTAAAGTGGAAAACAGGAGCTAAATGAGAACTAGATATCAGAATTTCTGGAAGGCAGATGAACGCTAACAGGAAAAACCTTATCATAAGCCATGTTACGATGTGTGAAAGGACTTAGGACTCACCTGTAACAAAAAGTTTGCTCCAGAAACAACACTATCCATTTCATCAATCTTGTCAAGACTAACACCCAATTTCTCCCGAAAATCATCACCAAACTTAAAAGATCCACCACCCGTAGCCTGCAAATGATCTCCATTACAGTCAATTCTGTTCACCCTACTTTACAGGACACCTCATTTAAAAGAATACTGTTAACAATCAAACACTCACACTAAAAATGACAACGGTATGTGTTAACCATTAAAGCCATTGGACAATGTAAACGACTATAGTATGCTCCACATTACCAAGTTAAATTACTTTGCATATGCATTCAATGTGGCAATCAGAATTCACAAGTACACATCATTCATCATTTCTGTGTTCGCCATTATTTATGCCCGGGCTACGGGATTGCCAAGGGTTTTGCCTCAGCCACAAGTACGAACAGCTACAAGTATCTACTCAGGAGGCAAAATCTCTGTTTCCCAATGCACCAAAAATTGTTACAATCTGTTGCCTCGTGACATAACTTTATTCAGAACCTCTGTATGAGTATTTCCTAATAGTGTGAGTCCATGAAAATTAAGTTCAGGAACTATTTGTAAAAGTGAAAGTAACTAGTAAGAACAATTTTGGCGGATATTGACTAGAGCTACCAATAATAAATGGTAATGGATTTATTACAAACACCAAGTAACCATCCAAGGCAGTGGTGCACAGTGAATGTTCCGTCTGAAGTTTCGGGTAAGCGAATAGGTAAAGTATGCGATACATGTTACTGCAAATAAATACAGAAGAACTTCCAAGTGCAAGCTGCATAAATGATATCCTTTTGCATTTATCTATTTAGGGCCAAATACGGTTGATGTGACGTTTCGAGTTTAATAAAAGCGCCTTCTATCGAAAAAAGCCATAAAGCCACCGCTACATAGTAAGACAAGAAAAAATCATACCTTCAGTGTCATATTTTCTTTGCTTGACCCAAGCTTTGTCCCTTGCATAAAAAAGTTGCAGTTCAACCCACAGTAAAAAATAATACTTGAACACATAACAACAGAAGATGAAATACTGACACAGTAAAAAACTGAACTCTATCGCATAGGTGAACACTGCATTTGCATCATAGAAAAGAGCGCTTGCAAGCGTCGTTAGCTGTTTCCAAGATTGATCATGAGCTAAAAGTCGACAAGACAAACTTGTGAATGTTTCTGAAGAACAGCCTAGCTCCTGAGCAAATCACAGCTGCTCGTTTATCCTAGTAGCATTTTGCTATCCTGTCATACGTATTTCCACCATGGAGCAGGTCACCCTATTCCCCAGTCTCCACATTGCGTGCGTAATTAACCGTGTCTAGAAGAAGCAGAGAATTCAGCGCCGCAGCCCGCAGCCAGCCAGCGAGGTAGTTACCGTTGCAGCCGAGGAGGCCTTCCGCCCGGATGAAGTTGAAGCACTCGTCCAGCCTCCGCCTCTCGAACTTGGCGAACCGCAGCTCCGCCTCGCGGCCGCAACTCGCCGTGTACACCAGCTTTACCAGGGTCCCTGCGACCGGAGCTCACCGGTTCAGAACCGCGCGAAGCCACCAAAAATTTAGCAGAAGGAAGGAAGAGCGGGGACGCGCGCCGCGAGCTTAGTAGTACCTCCGATGTCGAGGGCGAGGAGCGGGGAGGCGGCGGTCTGGCGCGGGAGGAAGATGGGCGGGCCGCCGTCCCCGGGGTCGCCGCCGCGGATCTCCGCGCCGGAGAGGTCGATCCGCCGGCCCATTGCCGCGCCGCCGGCACGGATCACCGCCCCTGGGGAATCACGCGCGCATTTGCTGCCTCCTCCTCGTCGTCGGCTCGGGTTTGACTGGCGCGCTGTGCCGTGGCTGCGTACGTCGCCTTGTGTTTGGACTTTTTTTGGGGAGGAAGAATTCAGAAGTCGTGGTACTAGCAGCCGGTGCGATCGCAGCTGTGCCTGTGCGTTGGTGGGGAGTAGTTGGCAGGTGGGTGGGTGGGATTCAGAGCTGACCAAGAAGCGGGATAGAAAGATCGGATTGGGATTTGGCATGCCAGCCTTGCTGCAGGGTCTTTATAGGCAGCTCGCCTCTTTTATCCGCCAAAGCGACCTGGCTGTAATAATGGAAAATGATTGTGGATAGCAGGCTGACTGTAACGATTGGATTTGGTTAACCCATTTATCTTCTATCATATTGAACCATTTAGTGTAAATGTGTAAAATAGGCTAACTGTTGAGTAACATATTGTACTAGGTATAGGTCCCCATGTTTTGTCAGGGTTGTACCTGTAATTGTACATGTGTCCGTCCATATATACATGAGCAGCCGGCCCAATTGGTGCTGTGCAATCTCCAATTCCCTTCTACATGGTATCAGAGACCCTCTGGTCCCTGACCTAGCCGCCGTCCCCTCTCTACCCTAGGCGGCGCCCTCGCCGCCGCCACTCCTTCCCTAGGGGCGTGCCTCCCTCTAGGGGCGTGGCCCTCCTCCCCAAACCCTAGCCGCCACCCACCACCACCGCTTCCGCCATGGCCGGGTTCTCCTCCTCCCCTCCGATCCCTTCAACTCCTCCCGCCCGTGAGAAGAACCCTTCGGTCCCTCCGTCAGTCATCCGCGACATCCCTATCGCCGAGCGCTGCGGTGAAGCTCTCCACCACCGCGCCAACTTCTTCCCGGAATACGATTGGCTGCTCTTCCGCGAGTACGATCTCTCGACCACGTCGATGGCACCATCGACCTCGCCATGCCGCGACGACCCGAGTGGCTCGCGATCGACGCCACCATCATCCGCCGGTTTTACCGCACGTCTCCAACGACATCTTCCGCACCGTCGTCGGGACGGCGACACCGCACACGGTGTGGGAGAAAATCCGGTCTCTTCACCGACAACAAGATCCGGGGTCACCTTCCTCCGAGGAGTTCTTCAAGACCCACCGTAGCGACCACTCTCTCGACGAGTACGCTCGTCAAGAGCCTCTCCGACGAGCTTAGCGACTTGGAGTTTCGATCGACGACAAGATCATGCTCTCCACCCTCGGCGGGTCTCGACGAGGATCTCGAACAGCGCCTCCAATCTCACGCCTCACCACGCCTCCTTCGAGGTCGTTGCCTACCGCGCCTTGAGGAGCGCCAAGCATCTCGGGCTCGGGCGGCTCACACCGCCTGCTGGCCGGCCTCACGCACCAAGACCCGCGCCGCGCCTCGCTCGCCTCCGCCGCCTCGCCTATGGGTCCGCCTCGGCTTTACACCCAACCGCCTCTCCCCGCCACCGTGGTCGCCATGGGCGTCGCCGCCAGTGCGGTAGTGGCAATGGCGGCGGCTATGGTGGCGCCAACGCCACTGCCCCCGCCCCCTCGTCCACCTCAGCACGCCGCCCCCACTCCGCCGTGGCTCGCGGGGCACAACCCATGGACCGGGGTCGTCCATGCCTACTCCATGCCCCTGTCGCGCGCTCCCTACCCGGGCATCATGGGGCCGCGTCCGGCCACCCACCAGGCCTTCTACGCGGCGCCCCAACCCGCCGTCACGCCGAGCTACGACGCCGCCCCAGGCTACGATGCCGCGCCCTACTCCGCCTACTACCCCCGAGCTCGGCCCGTGGGACCCCACGCTCGACCGCCCACGCGCCCCCACCGCTGGGGCATGGTGGTGCGGCGGCAGTTCATGGACACCGGCGCCTCGCGCATATGGTCCGCACTTACCCTCTCTCTTCTTCTACACCATCCTCCACCTCCTCTCGCATCATCGTTGGCAGCGGTCATGCGCTTCCCATTACTCACACGGTTCCGTCTATTTTCCTCCACTTCCACCTCTCTCTAAATAACGTTCTTGTTTCTCCGCTTGATTAAAAATCTTGTTTAGTAAATCTTCCTGTCGTGATAATTCTGTGATTGTGGAATTTGACGCTTATGGTTTTTCTGTTAAGGATGGTCGTACCCGGATGCTTCTCCACCGATGTGACAGCCGCGATCTGCACTGTTGGTTCGGCCTCCACCACCGCCAGCAGCTCACTCTCCCTCTCCACCGGTGTCGATCTCTGGCACGCTCGCCTCGGCCATCCTAGCTCCGCCGCTCTGCGTCAAATAATGCAAGGCTTTTCCTTTACCTGTAATAAAACGGATGCCCACTCTTGTGAAGCATATCGTCTAGGCAAACATGTTCGCCTCCCGTTTAGTTCCTCCTCCAGAGTCGCGTCTTTTCCGTTTCAACTTATTCATAGTGATGTTTGGACCTCGCCTGTTCCCAGTAATTCTGGTTATAATTATTTGAAGGGTTTCGCGGCATAGTAAATCAAAATTTTCTACGGAGCGAACAGAGGGAAAGCCAAGATCTAATCTAGGAGATGCAAACAACGAGAGAGATTGGATTAGATCTTCATACCCTTAAAGATTCAAGATGCGGAACGCTCGTTTAACGTGGGTGATGTAGTCGTACTCGCTTCTCCTCCTCGCGATCCGATCCGATCTAGCACCACAAGTGGCGGTGCCTCCGTGAGATGCACACGCAGCACCTCGGCGTCTCCTCCTTCCTCGGACCATGAGTATGGTGGAGAGATAGATTGGATCTACAACACGACGGCGTGGTGTATATGGTGAAGAATTTACTGCAGGCTTCGCCTACAAACAGTCGGGAGGGAGAGAGGAAGGTAGGCAGCTAGGGCTTAGAGGAAGGTGTGTGTGGGGAAGGGGGCGCACCACCCCTCTATATATAGAGGGGGGCGACCAGCCTTGCCCCTCCTCCAAGCCTATCTCCAGTTTAAACAATTTAAACTCTCCCTTATCTAGAAATCCTATCTCTAGTTTAAACGATTTAAACTCTCCTTATCTAGAAATCTATCTCTAGTTTAAACGAGTTTAAACTTATCTAGGATCGGCTGGGCCCTATGGGGCCTTGTGCCCTGGCCCAATGCGCCAGGACACTCCCTCATAGGCCCATGCCCCTCCCGGAAGGTGGGGCCACGTTGGTCCCTTCCGAAGGTTCTAGAAGCTTCCAGACAATACCGATTAACCCGAACAATTCAACTCCAAAACTGCCTTTATATGAATCTTATTCTGGACCATTCCGAACCTCCGTGATATCCCGGATCCCATCCGAGACTCGAACAAAAATTCATAAACCAATTATCCAATCTATCCTAGCGAGACACGTTAAGTGTGTGACCTGCGGGTTCGAGAATATGCGACATGATCTTCTATCAATAATCAACAGTAGTGCAGGCACCCATATTGACTCCACACATTCATCGATGATCATATCGGATGAACCACGATGCCAGGATTCAATCAATCCCATATATATATTCCCTTCGTCTCGCGATATTTTACTTGCGAGATTCGATCGTCTGCGTCATACCTAGTTCAATCTCGTTCACGTTAAGTACTTTACTCTTCCGTAATCCGATATCACTTTGTGATTAACTCCTCAACCACATGCTTGCAAGCGGTGTTGATATCGACACGAGTGGGCCCAAGTATATCTCTCCGACTTGGGAGGGACAAATCCCATCTCGATACATACAACCCAACAGATGCTTTCCGATCACCTGAGAGACACCTTTATGATCACCCTCTCATAGGATGACGTTTGATGACCTCAAAGCTTTCTTCCTATACCAGGGAGTTGCATTATCTCATGGTCTAAGGAATACAATATTTGACATAAGAAAAGCTTCGCAAAAGATGAACACGATGAACGATCTAATTGCTTCGCTTAGTTTGGGTGCATCCATCATATCATTCTCCCAATGATATGATCTCATTATCAATTGACAACTCATGTCTATGGTTAGGAAACCTTAACCATCATTGATCAATGAGCTAGTCCTTAGAGGCGTACCAGGGACACGGTGTTGTTCACAAACCACACAAGTATTAATGTTTCCGCTTAATACAATTCTAGCATGGAATATAAACTTTATCATGAACAAGAATTATAATAATAACATCTTTATTATTGCCTCTAGGGCATAATTCCATCAGTCTCCCACTTGCACTAGAGTCAATAATCTAGTTTACATCTGGTAACAATCTCACACCCATGGCACTGAGGTGTTGATCATGTTTTACACGTGGAAGAGGTTTAGTCAGTGGATCTGCGACATTCAGATCCGTATGTACTTTGCTAATCTTCAGATCTCCATCTGCTATATAATCTCGGATTATATGAAACTTCAGTTGATATGCTTGGTCTTTGGATGATATCTTGGTTCCTTAGCGAGTGCTATGGCGCTTGTTGTCACACAATATCTCCGTGGGTCCAATGCACTTGGAACCACGCCAAGCTCGTGATGAAGTTTCGATCCAAACTCCTTCACTTGACGCTTCGCAGCAGCCATGTATTCCGCTTCTCTTGTAGATCCCGATCACGCTTTGCTTGCGCCTTCTCCACAGCTCCTCCATTCAAAATATACACGTATCCCGTCGAGATTTAGAATCATCCTTGTCGATTGTCGAAACTAGCGTCGACGTAACCTTTACGACAAGTCTGTTCATCACCCCATAGACTAAGAACATTTCTTTAGTTCTATTTAGGTACTTTAGGATGTTCTTCACCTGTCCGATGTTCCACTCTGGATCACTTTGATATCTCGTCACAAACTAATAGCATTGGACACATCCGTCTAGTACACTGATGGCATACATGATGGAACCTATGGCGAGGCATAAGGCACTTTGCTCATAGCTTCCTATCATTTACCTTAGCCGGACACCGAGCCTTGATCAATATCTTACGACAACATAGGCCCGAACCTTTCTTTGCCTTATCCATTCTGAACCTTTTCAGAACTTTGTCTAGGTATGTACTCTGGCTTAAAGCTATCAGGCGTCTTTGTCTATCTCTATAGATTTTGATGCCCAATATATAAGCAGCTTCACCTAGGTATTTCATTGAAAAACACTTGTTCAAATAACTCTTCACATCGTTAAGCATGTTGATGTCATTTCCAATAATCAATATGTCATCCACATATAGTACCAGAATCGTCACCGAGCTCCCACTCACTTTCTTGTAGATACAAGCTTCGTAGCAATTTGGAACAAATCCAAAGCTCTTGATCACTTGATCAAAACGAAGGTTCCAACTCCGAGATGCTTGATTCAGTCCATAAATGGAACGCTGAAGTTTGCATACTTTACTAGCATCCTTAGGATCGATAAAACCTTCGGTTGCATCATATACAACTCTTCATCAATGTTGCCATTGAGGAAAGCGTCTTGACATCCATACGCCATATTTCATAATCATGAAACGCAGCAATTGCTAATAAAATCCGAATGGACTTAAACATCGCTACGGAGAGAAAGTCTCATCGTAGTCAACACCTTGAACTTGTCGAAAACCTTTTGCGACAAGCGGCTTTTTATAGACGGTAACATTACCATCCGCGTCCGTTTTCTTCTTGAATATCCATTTGCACTCAACGGCCTTTGGTCGCTAGGAGGATCCACCAAAGTCCATACTTGGTTTTCGCTCATGGATCCCAATTGATTTCATGGCTTCCAGCCATTTCTCGAGTCCGGGCTCATCATCGCTTCCTCATAGTTCGTAGGTTCACCGTCTTCTACCAACAAGACAACAAGACAGGTTGCCGTACCACTCGGGAGGGGCACGCGACCTTGTCGACTGCGACGTTCAAGAGTGACATCGTCCAAAGCTTCATGATCCTTGTCATTAGCTTCCTCTATTGTTGGTGCGGTGACCTTTGGAACAATTTCAGTCTTGCGCTACTCTCCAATTCAAGAGAAGGTTCAATAACCTCGTCTAGCTCTACTTTCCTCCCACTCACTTCTTTCGAGAGAAACTCCTTCTCAAGAAAGGAACCGTTCTTTGCGACAAACACTTTGCCTTCGGTTCTGTGATAGAAGGTATACCCAATGGTTTCCTTAGGGTATCCTATGAAGACGCATTTCTCCGCTTTGGGTTCGAGCTTGTCCGACATCAACTTCTTGACGTAAGCTTCGCATCCCCAAACTTTAAGAAACGACAACTTAGGTTTAGCACCAAACCACAGTTCATACGGTGTCGTCTCAACGGATTTAGATGGAGCCCTATTTAAAGTGAATGCAGCGGTTTCTAATGCATAACCCCAAAATGATAACGGCAAATCAAGAAGACATCATTGATCGGACCATATCTAATAGGGTTCGATTCCGCTCGACACACCATTGCGATGTGGTGTTCGGGTGGCGTGAGTTGTGAAACGATTCCACTTGCTTTAAGATGCGTGAGAAAATCATAACTCAAATATTCACCTCCATGATCGGATCAGAAAATTAATCTTTACATTACGATGGTTCTCCACTTCATTCTGAAATTCTTTGAACTTTTCAAACGTTTGATTTATGTTTCATTAAATAGATATACCCATATCTACTTAAGTCATCGGTAAAAGTGAGGAAATAGCGATATCCACCGCGTCGAAACACTCATCGTTCGCATACATCGGTATGTATGATTTCCAGCAAGTCCGTTGCTCGCTCCATCATACCGGAGAACGGGTTTTGATCATCTTGCCCATGAGGCATGGTTCGCATGTGTCAAATGATTCAAAATCAAGAGACTCCAAAAGTCCATCGAATGGAGTTTCTTTATGCGCTTTACACCAATATGACCTAGGCAGCGATTGCCACAAATAAGTAGTATTATCACTATCTACTTTGCATCTCTTAGCCTCAATGTTATGGATGTGTGTTTCATCCCTTTCGAGATTTAGAAGAAATAAACCATTTACAAGAGGTGCATGACCATAAAAGATGTTACTCATATAAATAGAACAACCATTATTCTCCGATTTAAATGAATAACCGTCTTGCAATAAACATGATCGAAATAATGTTCATGCTCAACGCAGGCACATAATAACATTTATTAAGGTTTAAAACTAATCCGAAGGTAAAACTAAGGAGGCGTCTGACGGCCATCACATCAACTCTTGATCCGTTGCCAACGCCGCATCGTCACCTCATCTCTTGCAAGCCGTCTATTCCGTAGCTCTGTTTGAGTTACAAATATTAGCAACCGAACCGGTATCAAATACCCGTGCACTACAATGAGGGCTAGTAAGGAAAACATCAATAACATGTATATCAAATATACCTTTGATGGTGCCAGCCTTCTTGTCGCTAAGTACTTGACGATTATGCTTCCAAAGGACCCCTGTCCTTGCAATAGAAGCACTCGGGTCCGCTTAGGACCGGACGAGCTTCTTCTCAGGGCATTGCGCTTGTCGCCCCTTCTTGAAGGGCTTCTTTGCTCCTTACCTTTCTTAAAGGAGGGCTTGTTGACCATCAACACATGATTATCCTTCTTGATGTCCACTTCCGCAGCCTTGACTTTGCGAAGAGCTCGGTGATCATATCGATGGAACCAACTGATTATGAGTCACTACAAAACTTTTGTAGCTGGGAGGAGTGATTGCAGAACTCACAATCTTGAGCTCTGTGGAATCGTGCATTCCAGTTGCTCAAGGCGTTGAGTGTAGCCCGACATCTTTATGGCGTGCTCACTAACGGAACTCCCTTCCTCCATCTTGCGCTTAAAGAACTTCTCGAGATCTCATATCTCTCGAGCGGGCTTGAGTCTCAAACATGGTTTTCGCTCCTCGAGAATCTCAAAGGGCCCGGGATAGGTTTCAAAACGATTTTGAAGCTCGGTTCCATAGCAAACAATATGGTGCTCTTAATCATACCATAATCATCTTTGCGCGATCGATAGAGCTTTCTCATCACCGCACAGCTTGCAGTGAGGGGTTACCTAACGCTTTCTCAAGGACATAGTCCTTTTGTCCGCCGATGTAATGATTCTTAGATTGCAGAACCAGTTGGTGAAGTTAGACCCATTGTTTCTAAGCTTTTCTTTCTCAGCAAAAACGTTGAAGTTGAAGTTGGATTTGGCAATGTGATCTACAGTATTTGCAAGTACAATTTAGACTATGTTCATGATAAATAGTTCAACTTAATCAAATTACTAGATGAACTCCCACTAAATTCAACATCCCTCAAGTTGTTTAGTGAACACGATCCAAATTCACCACACCTAATCTGATCATCACGAGAAGAGATGTGGTTTCAATGGTGGACAACGAAGTGTCGATCATATCATTCATATGACTCATGCTTAACCTTACGGTTCTTGTGTTCCGAGGCCATGTCTGTACATGCTAGGCTCGTCAAGTTAGACCCAAGTATTTCCGCGTGTGCAAAAACTGGCTTGCACCCGTTGTATGTGAGCGTAGAGTCTATAGCACTCGATCATCACGTGATGCTTGGACACGACGAATTTTCGCAACGGTGCATACTTGGGGAGAACACAGTTTTTATCTTGATCTTTAAGTGAGGAATCATCTTATAATGCTACCGTCGCGATCTAAGCATAATAAGATACATAAAGGGATAAACATCACATGCATATAACTTTATGTGACATGGTATAGCCAATCCTCGCAAGAATGATCTCCATCTTGTGCGTTAAGCATGATCTCCATCACTCCACCATGATTGCCTCCACCACGAATAGTAACTACAACTATTGCTAACTACTTAGCGATAAAGTAAAGCTATTACATGGCGTATAAGAAGTTGACTCAGGTCATACACAATTATAAAGACAACCATATGGCTCCTGCCGTGTACTCATCGACATGCAAGTCGTGAAACATTACAAAACATGATCATCGACAATATACACATCACATCTTGGGCCATACCATATCACAGAAAACACTCCTGCAAGAACAAGTTAGACGCCTCTACTTTGTTGTTGCATGTTTTACGTGGCTTATGGGAGTAGATGCTAAGAACGATTCTTACCTACGGAAAGCCACAACGGTGATATTATGGTTGCCAAACTCCGTGTTAATACCATGACAACTATAGTGAGAGAAACCGACATCCACCGGCCGCATGTGTGGTACAAGCCACACGTCAAGTGCGAGCCGGTCTCATGACGACATCGCGTAAGGTTGGCTGGACCGCTTCAATCTCACTATCCCGCCATAAGAAGAACACACAAGAGGCTTGCAAGAAAACATCAACGCCCGCAACAACCATGTTGCGTTCTACTCGTGAAACACATCTACGCATAGATCTAGCTCGATACCATCAAGGGTTTCACGGCATAGTAAATCAAAATTTTCTACGGATGCGAACAGAGGGAAAGCCAAGATCTAATCTAGGAGATGCAAACAACGAGAGAGATTGGATTAGATCTTCATACCCTTGAATATTCGTACAGCGGAACGTAAGTCGGAACGTGGGTGATGTAGTCGTACTCGCTTCTCCTCCTCGCGATCCGATCCGATCTAGCACCACAAGTGGCGGTGCCTCCGTGAGATGCACACGTGCAACACCTCGACGTATCCTCCTTCCTCGGACCAGCGAGTATGGTGGAGATAGATTGGATCTACAACACGGCGTGGTGTATATGGTGGAGAATTTCTGCTGCAGGGCTTCGCCTACAAACAGTCGGGAGGGAGAGAGGAAGGTAGCAAGGCAGCTAGGGCTTAGAGGAAGGTGTGTGTGGGGAAGGGGGCGCACCACCCCTCTATATATAGAGGGGGGGGCGGCCAGCCTTGCCCCTCCTCCAAGCCTATCTCCAGTTTAAACAATTTAAACTCTCCCTTATCTAGAAATCCTATCTCTAGTTTAAACGATTTAAACTCTCCCTTATCTAGAAATCCTATCTCTAGTTTAAACGAGTTTAAACTTATCTAGGATCGGCTGGGTCCTATGGGGCCTTGTGCCCCTGGCCCAATGCAACCAGGACACTCCCTCATAGGCCCATGCCCCCTCCCGGAAGGTGGGTCCACGTTGGTCCCCTTCCGGAAGGTTCTAGAAGCTTCCGGTACAATACCGATTAACCCGGAACAATTCCGAACTCCAAAAACTGCACTGCCTTATATGAATCTTATTCTTCGGACCATTCCGGAACCTCTCGTGATATCCCGGATCCCATCCGAGACTCCGAACAAAAATTCATAAACCAATTATCCAATCTATCCTAGCGTCGAGACACGTTAAGTGTGTGACCCTGCGGGTTCGAGAATATGCAGACATGATCTTCTATCAATAATCAACGGAAGTGCAGGCACCCATATTGACTCCACACATTCATCGATGATCATATCGGATGAACCACGATGCCAGGATTCAATCAATCCCATATATATATTCCCTTCGTCTCGCGATATTTTACTTGCCCGAGATTCGATCGTTGCATCCGTCATACCTAGTTCAATCTCGTTCACGGCAAGTACTTTACTCGTTCCGTAATCCGATATCACTTTGTGATTAACTCCTTAACCACATGCTTGCAAGCGGTGTTGATATCGACACGAGTGGCCCAAGTATATCTCTCCGACTTGGGAGGGACAAATTCCATCTCGATACATACAACCCAATGATGCTTTCCGATCACCGAGAGACACCTTTATGATCACCCTCTCATAGGATGACGTTTGATGACCTCAAAGCTTTCTTCCGATACCGTGGAGTTGCATTATCTCATGGTCTAAGGAATACAATATTTGACATAGGAAAAGCTTCGCAAAGATGAACACGATGAAATGATCTAATTGCTTCGCTTAGTTTGAGTCATCCCATCATATCATTCTCCCAATGATATGATCTCATTATCAATTGACAATCGATGTCTATGGTTAGAAACCTTAACCATCATTGATCAATGAGCTAGTCCTTAGAGGCGCAGGGGACACGGTGTTGTTCACAAACCACACAAGTATTAATGTTTCCGCTTAATACAATTCTAGCATGGAATATAAACTTTATCATGAACAAGAATTATAATAATAACATCTTTATTATTGCCTCTAGGGCATAATTCCAACATTATTATCTCGTGATTTTTGATGATCACTCTCATTTTGTATGGACGTTTCCTCTTCATCGCAAATCCGACGTTGCCGCCACTCTCACCGCGTTTTTCGCCTTTGTTTTCACTTAGTTCGGTCGCCCTATTCACGCCTTACAAACTGACAACGACAAAGAGTTCGACAACATCACTATTCGCTCACTTCTCGTCGCCCATGGCGCCATCTTCCGCCTCACGTGTCCCTACACTTCCCCACAGAACGGTCGTGCTGAACGGATGCTTCGTACTCTCAACGACTGTGTCCGCACCCTTCTGTTCCACGCCCACATGCCCCCACGGTTCTGGTCGGATGCTCTTGCCATGGCGACTCTCCTCGTCAACATCCGCCCGTGTCATGTGCGTTGGTCTTACATGCCGCATCACCTCCTCTACGGTGCGCCGCCCGCCTATGATGACCTCCGCGTCTTCGGATGCAAGTGTTATCCTAACACTGCTGCTACCGCTGCGCACAAGCTTGCGCCTCGCTCTCTCCCTTGTGTGTTTCTAGGCTACCCCGCCAACACCAAGGGCTACCGCTGCTACGACCCGGTCTCACATCGCGTCCTCACCTCCCGGCACGTGTACTTTGACGAGTTTTCTTTTCTGTTTCAGCAGGGACTCTTGGCGACGCCCGATGACGCCCCGGCCCGCCTCTGTGGCCGGACCAGACCAGCTGTGCTACGCGCTACTGCGCCGCCCGCTTGGTCTCTGCGGTGCCCCGTCGCCCGCGCGCCTCCGTCGCCCTCTGCGACGCCCGGTGCCATCGACCAGCTCGGCGCCTCGTCATTCGCTTCATCGGCCGCCTCGCCCCCGCCCGCCGCTGCGGGCTCCTACGCCCATGCTCACCCGAGCACGCGTGCGGGAGTCGGGCCGTCACGCGCTACCCGCCGTCAGTGGGCCTTTCAGGCTAGCGAAGGCAGTGTCTGCCACCACATGACGGCGGTGCCATCGTCCCGAGGAGGCGCCTCACGCCGAGTGCGCCATCCACCTCCGCTCTCTCGTCGGTGTCCACCTCGGCTCGCGCCGCTTTGCGCGACCTGCACTGGCGCGCCGCCATGCAGGAGGAGTATGACGCGCTGCAGCGTAACCGAACCTGGGAGCTGGTTCCCCGGCCCCCTCGTGCCAACGTCATCACCGGCAAATGGGTCTTCAAGCACAAGCTCAGCTCCGATGATACTCTCGAGCGCTACAAGGCGCGCTGGGTCGTACGCGGCTTTCGGCAACGCGCGGGTGTCGACTTCACGGATACGTTTGCCCCGGTTGTCAAACCAGGCACGATCCGCACGGTGATGCACCTCGCCGCTTCTCGCGCGTGGCCGGTTCATCAGATGGACGTCTCCAACGCCTTCCTCCATGGCCACCTGTCGGAGCAGGTCTCATCGCCGGCATTTGGCCGACACCGAGCGCCCGATGACATGTGCTTGCTCTCGGTCCTTGTATGGACTGGCAGCGCCGCTACGCAATAAGACGCCGCTTCTGCGTTTACGCATCGGTTTACGCTCCACGCGTTACGATCGTCATTGTTCGTCTACCGCACCGCAACGACATGGCCTACCCGCTGCCAGACGTCGGCGACATCATCTTGACGGCATCCACCGGTCTTCTTCGACGATCACCGGCGGTCTTCGTCCGAGTTCGCGTTGAAGGACCTCGGCCCGCTCCACTACTTCCTCAAGATCGAGGTTGTCCGGCGTGCGGACGGGTTCTTTCTTCATCGCCAGGCACGCGAGCTTCTCGAGCGTGCAGGGATGCTTAACTGCAATCCTGCGCCTACTCCCGTCGACACGAAGGCCAAGCTTTCAGCCAGTGATGGGTCGCTGGCCTCCGACGCCCCGTTCTACCGCTCCATCGTAGGCGCCCTCCAGTACTTGACGTTGACACGTCCGGAGCTCCAGTACGCTGTGCAATAGGTGTTCTTGCACATGCATGCTCCTCGGGATGCCCATTGGGCCACGGTGAAGCGGATTCTTCGCTACATCTGTGGCACCCTGGGCTACGGCCTGTCGCTACATGCCTCGCCCTCGATATCGACCGACCTCGTCGCCTACTCGGACGCGGACTGGGAGGGCTGCCCGAACACGCGGCGCTCCACCAGCGGCTACTACGTCTACCTTGGCTCGTCGCTCGTATCTTGGTTCTCCAAGAGGCAGCCCACCGTGTCTCGCTCCAGTGCCGAGGCCGAGTATCGCGCCGTGGCTAATGCTGTGGATGAGTGCACGTGGCTTCGCCAGCTTCTCTCCGAGCTCTCTTGTCCTGTTGACAAGGCTACGGTGGTCTTCTGCGACAACGTGTCGTCTGTCTACCTATCCGCCAACCCCGTTCATCATCGGCACACCAAGCACATCGAGTTGGACATCCACTTTGTTCGTGAGCAAGTTGCCCTCGGTCACGTTCGAGTTCTTCACGCATCACGCCTCAGCGGTTGCCGATATCATGACGAAGGATTCTGTCCACGACTTTTCCTGAGTTCGCTCCAGTCTATGTGTCGGCCGACCCTTCGATCAGGGGGTGTTGAGTAACATATTGTACTAGGTATAGGTCCCCGTGTTTTGTCAGGGTTGTACCTGTAATTGTACATGTGTCCGTCTATATATACATGAGCAGCCGGCCCAATTGGTGCTGTGCAATCTCCAATTCCCTTCTACACTAACCATTAGGTTATAAAGTTTAGAGCCTCTTTGATTCATAGGAAAGGAAAATCAAAGGAATAGTAAAGGGATAGGATAGGAAAGGAAAGGAAGACATGTGTAAAACTTTTCTTTTTCCTTGTGCATAGGATGCAAAGAATGAGGTCTGAGTGGATTTTCATTTTCTTCACGCTTAAGTGGCATTTGGGAGAAAATTTTCCTCAACTTTTCCCTTGTGTCATTCCAATGAATCAAAGGAGTGAATAGTGGTATTTATGGAAAATTTCCTAACCCTATGCATTTCCTTCATCTTTCCTCTAAATCAAAGGAACCCTTAGTAATGATTAATCATTGATTATTAAGGTTTGAACCACCTTTAACATTATGCAACGCTGTCAAATACTCGCAAAACTAGGCAACCCGACTCAAATGCTAGGTGCAAAAAATCGTCACCACCTTTGCTGAAAAAGAAGTTGTAATTCACACTATATTCAGAATTTCACAATTATATGAAACAATATGGACACATAACCCGAAGAATAGGTCTCGAGAAAGGGTAGATGTTAGAATTGTGTATTTGCATTACTGCATCTAAAATTGAGGGTAAATTTTAAGTTTTTTATTTGAGATTACAAAAGGAGTGAAAATAAACTCTAGTGTTGAGTTAGAGTTAGGTCAATACTAGGATTTGAATTCAAATTCAAAAAATACATTTTGTATATTTCAAACTTTGGTTCCAAATTGACTCAACACAATTAAGTGAGTCAAAAGACACATAATATACAATACACTATAAACAAGAAATTATCTAATATATGATTTGGCTTTAAGATTAAGGTGTCACAACCACATTAACCCTAGAATATTATACATAGAGACTCGGACCAGTAGGCCAAACCACAATTCTTAGAGCAAAGCTCTTAAGAAGCACACTCAGGCCAAAGGCTGAATGAGAGGAAATAAATAGAAACCATACACTCTTATTGAGAGAGAGGGATTTGAGAGGGAAGAGGAAGAAAAAACATGGGTAGAATCAAGAACTGCACTAGATCTTCATCAAACACACTTTAGATCTACAAAGGTTGTTGACTAGAAACTTTAGAATAAAAGTATAAGTAGATTGGGATCATCTGGATCTAGAGAGGGAGAGTGTAGGATTACCAGCTCTGGCACTAGCTAGAAATTAGCTAGTTGTGCATCTTCCAGCAGGAAGAACACCACAACCATGCTAGAATCTTGACTAGGAGCAGTAGCATGGCATGTAGCCTAAGAAATTGTTACCCGAGCAAGGTGATTAGGAACAAGATCTTAATATCTAGCCTCGCATCCCTAGGAAGGATCCTAATATCAACCTACGGATGAGAAGGTAGATAAGAAGAAGTAATTATGTATAATACACAGCAAAACCTACATAAGAAATTATAATAAGTGCTTAAAACAACACACTTACAGATAAAAAAGTTCAGTAAACATATACCAAAGTGATATAGAAGTCACCAAACTCTAAGAACTACTACAATAGCAGTAAACACCGACTTTACTAAATATAGTAAGGAATTCACGAAACATGAGTTGCGGATTTTGACTATCACATTAACATCCTCAACCGAGGTTAAAATATAACACTAGTACTTGACCATCTAGCATAAGCAAAGCCACACTGATAGTACTATTGTTAACTGGTGAAACTGAATCGGTTAAACTAAATAGAGCAAGTTTAGAGATTCTAACATAGGACTAGTACCTAAGCAACTAACATAACCATAGAACATGCTAGAAGAATATAGAAACCACTATAACATTCTAGAAACCCTAGATAGCCACTACTAGAAGCTAGGACAGAAAACCCTACTAGAATCTAGGAGATCCAGTAGTAGAAAGAGAGAGGAGGGTGGAGTATTAACCATGACCGAACGGGAGCCGAGCTCATCGATGGCCAGAGAGGAAGAATAAGACTGCGGCGATGACAACATAGGGACCACCCAAGGAAGGTCGCATCTACCTAATCTATTCCACACATGAAGCCATAACGCACCCCAACGCCGAAAGGAGACCATAGCAGCACCAGAACACGGGAGCCACCTGTTGGAGATATGCCCAAGAGGCAATAATAAAGTGGTTATTATCATATCTTCATGCTTATGATAAATTTTTATATTGATGCTATAATTATATTAACCGGAAACATTAATACTTGTGTGATTTGTAAACATAAAAGAGTCCCTAGTAAAGCCTCTTGTTAAACTAGCTTGTTGGTATATATGATCATGGTTTCCTGATCATGAACATTGATATGTTATTAACAACAAGGTCATATCATTAGGAGAATGATGTGATGGACATACTCCTATAGTTAAGCGTAGCATAAGATCAAGTCATTTAAATAGTTCACTTGCTATAAGCTTTTAATACATAGTAACCTAAATCCTTCGACCATGAGATCATGTTAATCACCATCACTGGATGGATGCTTTGATGACATCAAACACCACATCGTAACTGAGTGGTTATAAAGGTGGCATTGAGTGTTCGGAAAGTATGTGTTGAGGCACATGGATCAAGAGTGGGATTTGTCCATCCATATGACGGATAGATATACTCTGGGCCCTCTATGTGGAATGTCATCCAATTAGCTTGCAAGCATGTGACCGGCTTACAAGGGATCACATATCATGGAAACTAGAAAAGAGTACTTATCGGTAATAAGGTTGAACTAGGTATGCAGAGATACCGACGATCAAACCTCAGATAAGTAAAATATCGCGAGACAAAGGGAAATTGGTATGATATGTAAATGGTTCATTCAATCATGAAGTAATCGTAGAAATATGTGGGAGCCATATGAATTTCTAGATTCCTCTATTGGTTATTGATCGGGAGTCTCGGTCATGTCTGCATAATTCATGAATCTAGGGAGACACACTTAAGGATTCGATGTTGTTTAGTAGATATGAAATGTGAGTAAGAAGACCGAATGTTGTTCGGAGTCTCAGATGGGATCTGAGATATCACGAGGAGATGTGGAATGGTCCGGAGAATAAGATTCATATAAGGAAAGTGCAATTCCGGAGTTCAGGAATGATTCTGGTGTTTTCATTGGAATGATCTAGAAGGGTTTAGAAGGTTCACCTAACCGGAAGGGGAAGGGTGCATGAATGATTCATGACAAAGTGGAATGGTTGCATCATATCCTAGGTCAAAGGGATGTGCAAATAAAAGAGAGAAATCAAACTCCAAAATTGAAAGTCAAAAGGCAAGTTTGAAAAGTCAAACTGGGACAATGTATCCTGGTGGAGGAAGGAGAGGAAACCTCCTCTCCCTCCACCACGCGCCAAGGAGGAGAGGGAGTCGGGGGAGGATTCGACCTCCCATCCCTAGCTTCCCCCCTCTCATAAATAGAGGGGAGGGGCTTCCCCTCCAATACAACACCACCACAACCCCACCCAGCAGCCGCCGTCGCGCCGCCTTTGCTAGCCAACACCGCCGCCGTCGCACCGCCACCAGCCCACGACTCCTCCTCTCCGGCATCTAAACCCTATAACATCGGGCAACCCCTCTACTCCATCCTACCCACTCCGGCTTAAGGCGAAGCCCTGCGAGATCTTCCCTCTAACTCCGGCACCACGCCGTCGTGCTATCAGAATCGCGAGGGGAGAACTACAACCTCCGCTGCCTGCTGGAACAATGGAGAGGAAGGTCTTCATCGAGTAGCATACGTGTGACCGACTGCGGGAGCGCTACCGGAACACGGCGCCGAATGGATCGTCTACGCAATCTTGAGATCGGCAAGTGAACGACTACATCACCCACGAGAATCTGCTCTCGTTAACCACTTTGGATCTTTGAGGGTTAGTACTCTATCGACTCGTTGCTACAATCTAGTAGATAGATCTTGGCTTGTGTGTGTTCATGTGATAGAATTTTTTTGTTTTCCATGCTACGAACCCCTATAGTGGTATCAGAGTCATGTCTATATGTAGATCTATTGCACAAGTAGAACACGATAGTCATTGTGGGCAGTGGTGCTTTTATTATCAATTGCTTGTTGTGTACTTTGCATCTTGCGGGATGGTGGGATGAAGCGGTCCGGGCTAACCTTACATGACATCGTTCATGAGACTTGATCCACGCTCGACATGCAACTTGTATTGCATAAGTGGCTTTGCGGGTGTCTGTTTCTCCCATCATAGTGAATATTCAATTTACAATGGTCACTTGATAGTTCATGCATCAAGGTTGTGGTTCTTGTTCGTAAGTTAGAACGGTACTTTTGAAGGCCCGAAACCACGTAAAACATACAAAGAAAATTAGAGGAGTCTAACTTTGTTTTGCAGGGGTGTGTTGTGATGTGATATGGCCATGATTGTGATTATATATGATCTATGCAATGATCCTTATTGTAATTCGACAATCGGAACGAGCCTTATGGTTGTCTTTTAATTTTGTTAAGACCTACGTGTCTATTATTCAAAATAGTTGTAATAGTTGATGCTGGTGGACGACAACCATGGAGCAGTGCCATTGACCTTGACACCATGCCGGTGATGATGGAGATCATGTTCGTGCTTGAAGATGGAGATCGGAAGCACAAGAAGAAAGGCCATATCATATCACATGTTTTGAATTGCATGTGATGTTAATCTTTTTATGCATCTTGTATTGCTTAGATCGTGATGGTAGCACTATAAGATGATCCCTCTCACAAAATATCAAGTTATAAAGTGTTCGTCCTTAGTAGGCACCGTTGCCAAGACTCGTTGTTTCGAAGCACCACGTGATGATCGGGTGTGTTAGATTCTACGAGTGTATACAACGGGAGCAAACCAGATTTGCTCATGTGAAGCTAAGGTTTAATCTTGACGAGCATAGCATGTACAGACATGGTCTCGGAACACGGAATACCGAAAGGTAAAGCATGAGTCATATAGATGATATGATGATCATGATGACTGTTCGCCTTTGAAACTACATCATGTCACGTGATGATCGGACTTGGTGTAGTGGATTTGGTTCGTGTGATCACTAAAACAATGTGAGGGATATTTTTTGAGTGGGAGTTCAACAACAATATGATTAAAAGTTGAACATTATTTATCATAAATTAAACCAAAGTGAATTTGCATAGTTGTTGTAGTCATTGGCATCCGTTTACCACCTTAAGCTTAGTTATAATTGAGATAATAAGAACTATATAATTCTGGTTAATTACTTTACGAACTAGTATCGTATTGTTTTGAACTGTTAATCTAAAGTTTAAAAGTCCTATTGCAAGCTTTCAGTAAGTTCCGGTTACTTCGTGAAGTTTAATAATTGGTATTAAATCAAGAGTAACAATTCCAGTGTTAGTAAATAAGTATCATGTTTGTCTCCATGATTCTTGGTATTCAAAAGATTGTTTTAACATCAAGGTTATATAGAAGCTGAAAGAATTGTTTCAGAAACCATCATGAGTGAAAGATATTGCGATATCTGAAAAAAAAATTTGGTGGCAACATGATAGAGTATAATATGGCAAGATTTATATTCTCATATTAGATGAGAATTTGCAAAAGGTTGGAGACGCTAGTCGTCCTAATCGTCCAAAAGGTTTCGGAGAGCAATATTATACTCACGATTCACCGTTATAAGCTAAAGTAGCTTGATCATGAATAGTTTCATAATAAGGATGAATATTTGATGTTGGTAAAATGTTTACTACACTAAAAGATTACTAAAGAATAGAATTTGAAAGAACACCAAACATTTGATGATGATGATCTACTTCAAAGTGCAAGTCCAAAGACATTGGTATTTAACTATACACACTTTGGACTATGTGTCATGTGTATGGATCCACTATTTATGTTGATAGATTCTTTCAAACGGAAAAGGAAATACTGAAATAGAATCTCAGAAATATATGGCGGAAAAGAAAAGACTAGAATTATTTAGTTTAAGTATATAGAGGATATACGTGTTATGACTGTATTCTTTGCTTGTTAAATAATGTAGTTTTTAAGTATTGGATACTGAATTTGTTGGTGTAAATCATCATACAAAACAACACAATCCATGAACTGCAATGACCTAAGTAACTAGCAAGAGAATGTGTGATGATGTTCATCGAGAACAAATAAAGTTTTGATGTGTTTCCCGTTGACATAAAAGCTTGCCTTTAAGATTTGTTTTATCAGGTATTATGAGAACAAAAGGGTTGTTTAAATATTTCCTGTAATCTATAAAAGATGGATGATTTACAAATGTCTTTGGATAAATCACATCCATAAAACAAGTGCTAAAAATGTCGAAAGACAATTGATTGAAAGATCACTCAGGAAGTGGCATCGCCATTTAAATTATATTGGAAATAAAACATGAAAAAATTCCATATGGATGTAATTTTGGAGTCTTTTGATTTCGATCAAATGATGCTTCTGAAACTTTCCTAGAGATAATTAAAACTTCGTTCATAGGCCAAAAGGGAACGAATGACTAGCTTATTGAAACTTGTACATATAGATGTATGAAGCCCATTACGTGTAGTCAAGAGCGATGGATTTCAACTTCATATGCTTTTTCCGAAAATTTTATTGAATATATGAATATTTACTTAATGATGATGAAGTGTGAAATATTTGAAAAAGTTTGAAGACTTTCAAGATAAATTGCAAAATCAATGTAACAAGAAAATAAAGAATTTATGATAGGATCATAAAGGGAGATATTTGAGTTAGAAGTTTAGCATAACACCTATGATTTGAGGAATCGTTTCATGAATATGCATTTCCCCAAACACTATAAGAGTATGGAGTGTTCGAGATATGTAATAAAATCTTGCTTAACATGGTAAGATCAAAGGTGTCATTTATAAAACTGCAATTATATTTTAAAGATAAAAGCTTTAGAGACTACCGCTTTTATACTGAAAAGAGCTCCGTCATGATCCGTTGAAATGACACTATATAAATTTATGGTTTGGGATAAAATCCAAGTTGTCCTTTCTTAAACATTGGTATGCTATGCATAAGTAAGATGTTTACAACCAAAGTCGAATAAATATGTCTTTGTATGTTATTTTGAATAATCGTGAGTATTCCTCCATAACACCGAAGACAAAAGTGTTTGTCACTTAGAACATCAAGTTTATTTTGGAAGAAATTTTTCTGTGAAAATTTAAAGTGGGAGGAGAATAGAACTTTGATAAGGTTAAAAGAACCTTAGCTATATGTGCAAAAGTTGCGCAACCTGGAAAGCGTTCCGAAGGCAACAACAACGCCGATGGCTCACGTGCCTCAAAGGTTGTGGTCACGGAGGTCTAAGTTCCTATTGAACAAAATAGGTCGGATAAACAATCAAATACCAAGATTTGAGAGTTAGATCATTATTTGAAAATGATGAAACGATTACATGCAAAGAAGCGATGATGGGCCCTGACTCCGTTAAATGGCTTGAAGCCATAGAATCTGTGATAGTTCCATACACGAAAAATCAAGCTTTGACCTTGGAAGACCCTCGGGAAAGGTGTAAAAACCTTAAAAGTCGTATTTGGATCTATAAAAAAATAGACATGGATTAATGTAGTTCACGAGAATGTTCAAGCAGTTAGATATGACAAGATTTGATCTCTCATAGAAATATTTAGTCTAGACGGATTAATGTAGCAACTACTACATATAATTTTGTTATGTGATAGTTAAATAAACAAAACAAGTTTTTCTAATAGAATGGTTACCTAGGACGTGTATATGACACAGTCCAAAGGGTTTTGTTAATTTAAAGGATGCTAAAAGCGTATGCAAACTTCAATGGTTGAAGTGAGCATCGTGGAGTTAGAATCTTTACCATGATGAAACTATTAAAAGAGTTTAAATTCATCAGAGACGATGAAGATGATTGCATTTACAAGAAATTAAATGGGAGCGCTAAGACATATTTCTAATACATTATGTGCAAGATATATTGTTGATTGGAAATTATGTATCTTTTATTAATGCAGGTTAAGAATTTCATCTCGATGAAAGACTTAGGAAAAACCCGAATGTTTGGCATCAATATCTATATAGATATATTGAGACGCTAATATGGTTGTGCCAAATATACGTAGATGAGATATTGAATGAGTTCAATATTGAAATGACAAGAAAGTTTCTTGCCACACAGAAAGTATTAAATCGAAATTCAAGTGTATCGACACTTAGTAAGTGAAACAAAGATCCAAGTATTGATTGATACTTGATGAATAAAATCACAAGAGTATTTTTTAATCATACTGTGATATGTACAAATACATATATGTCCTATGCTCTAAATGTTATGAGCATATACCAGAATGATTCATAAGATGATCATTGGACGATATTAACGATATTCTTATGATCTCTTAGAAGAACTAAGAATATATTATTTTTGTAGAAGTGACAAATAGATGGTTAGTTCATTGTAAAAGTACTACATTGGTACTAGTTTTGTCACAAAGTACAAATTAAGTTTATCTCAATCTAAACTAAGGGTGGCACAATGTGATGGAAAGTAAGTTCCATAATAGATTTGGATGAGTTCTAAAGTTAAGACATTATGACAGATACTACAATAAAAGGCTAAGTATATGACTGTTATTATAGCAGCAAAAGAGGGCATTTGTGTCAAGTAGTTTATTGTCAAACTAGGTGTGATTCAGAGCATGATAGTACTATGAAGATATATTGTACGACAATATTATCAACATGTTTTAACCCCAAGGAACTAAAGGTCTCATCAAAGTACCAAATTTATACAAAGTCATCTCATTAGAGAATGAGTGATGAGTAGAGACGCAAAGACATGCAATTACACACGGACCTGTAAGTGCCGGATCCAAAGATCAATTGAACACTAACAATCGTGTGCATACAACACCGAAAATCCATAGGTGTTGAATACACAAAGGTTTGAAACTAGATTATTGACTCTAGTGCAAGTGGGAGACTGTTGGAGATATGCCCAAGAGGCAATAATAAAGTGATTATTATCATATCTTCATGCTTATGATAAATGTTTACATTCATGCTATAATTGTATTAACCGAAAACATTAATACTTGTGTGCTTTGTAAACATAAAAGAGTCCCTAGTAAAGCCTCTTGTTAAACTAGCTTGTTGGTTAATATATGATCATGGTTTCATGATCATGAACATTGAGATGTTATTAACAACAAGGTCATATCATTAGTAGAATAATGTGATGGACATACTCCTATAGTTAAGCGTAGCATAAGATCAAGTCATTCAAATAGTTTACTTGCTATAAGCTTTCAATACATAGTAACCTAAATCCTTCGACCATGAGATCATGTTAATCACCATCACCGGATGGATGCTTTGATGACATCAAACACCACTTCGTAACTGGTTGGTTATAAAGGTGGCATTGAATGTACGGAAAGTATGTGTTGAGGCCCATGGATCAAGAGTGGGATTTGTCCATCCATATGACGGATAGATATACTCTGGGCCCTCTTGGTGGAATGTCATCTAATTAGCTTGCAAGCATGTGACTGGCTCATAAGGGATCACATATCACGGGAATGAGAAAAGAGTACTTATCGGTAATGAGGTTGAACTAGGTATGCAAAGATACCGATGATCAAACCTCAGATAAGTAAAATATCGTGAGACAAAGGAAAATTAGTATAGTATATAAATGGTTCATTCGATCATGAAGTAATCATATAAATATATGGGAGCCATATGAATTTCCAGATTCCTCTATTGGTTATTGATCGGAGAAGAGTCTTGGTCATGTCTGCATAATTCACGAACCGTAGGGAGACACACTTAAGGATTTGATGTTGTTTAGTAGATATGAAATGTGAGTAAGAAGACCGAATGTTGTTCGGAGTCTCGGATGGGATCTGGGATATCACGAGGAGATTCGGAATGGTCCGGAGAATAAGATTCATATAAGGAAAGTACAATTCCGGAGTTTGGGAATGATTTCGATGTTTTCACCAGAATGATCTAGAAGGTTTATCGAACCGGAAGGGGAAGGGTGCATGAATGAGTCATGACAAAGTGTAATGGTTGCATCATGTCCTAGGTCAAAGGGCTGCTCAAATAAAAGAGAGAAATCAAACTCCAAAAATTGTAAGTCAAAAGGCAAGTTTGAAAAGTCAAACTGGGACAATGTATCCTCGTGTAGGAAGGATAGGAAACCTCCTCTCCCTCCACCACGTGCCAAGAAGGAGAGGGAGTTGGGGGAGGATTCGACCTCCCCTCCTTATCTGTCCCTCCCTCTCATAAATATAGGGGACGGGGCTCCCCCTCCAATACAACACCACCACAACCCCACCCAGCAGCCGCCGCCGTGCCGCCTTTGCTGGCCAACGCTGCCTCCATCGCTCCGCAGCCGCCTCGCGCCGCCTCCCAAGCCGCCGCCGGCCCACGCCTCCTCCTCTCCGGCATATAAACCCTAGAACGCCAGGGAACCCCTCTACTCCATCCTACCCGCTCCCACTTAAGGCGAAGCCCTGCGGGATCTTCCCTCTAACTCTAACACCACACCGTCGTGCTGCCAAAATCACGAGGGGAGAACTACAACCTTCGCTACCTGCTGGAACAAGGGAGAGGAAAGTCTTCATCGAGTACCGTATGTGTGACCGACTGCGGGAGCGCTGCTGGAACGCGGCGCCGGAAGGATCGTCTACACGATCTTGAGATCGGCAAGTGAATGACTACATCACCCACGAGAACCTGCTCTCATTAGCCGCTTTGGATCTTCGAGAGTTAGTACTCTATCAACTCGTTGCTACAATCTAGTAGATAGATCTTGGCTTGTGTATGTTCATGCGATAGAAAAATTTTGTTTTCCATGCTACGGAAACCCTAGTTTAGGGTTAGGGTGGCGATAAACCATGAGAGAGAGTCAAATCCCTAAGATAGGAAGATAGAGCAGATCAAGGGGAGGCGATTTTGTGCAATGGCGACAGCGGAGACGACCGGAGGTGGCTAGAATTGGCCGGCAACACGAAGTCGCCAGCGTGGGTGAAGACTAGGTTCGTACATCAACCAAGGTTATTACAGTAATTATAGTAGTAAATATTTATTAGAAAGTTCGTACCATGGAATCTTTGCAAATGGAAACAATATAACCCACAACTACGTTGTCAATGCGGCAATGTTCACACCCAAAATGGTGTTTGCAAATAGTCTAGAGGTGTAATGTACTTACCCCCAGCCGAGGGTTGGAGCATCTCATAGAAGAGTATGGTCAGGGTTGTACCCTCTTGTGGTGCATCACCATCATGTAGATGAATAGTTTCTTGCTTTCAAGCTGAGTGTTGATGCACCAAGTGTGGTGAGCATGCCTCCTTATGTAGCTTCAGCGAAACGATTAGAGATTCAAATGTAATATTTAAATGTTTACCTTGGTTACTATTGTAGGGGAACACTTTATAGTATTCTTTTTTTGCAACAAGGAGTAACTCAAGTCCCAGCATATTAACATCGGAAGATTTACATAAAGGTTCTATCTCTAGTTCATCATTACTAATACTCTACATATGAGTGTCTAGGCAAAAGGCCTCCATAGATAAATTATCATTAGTTTTAGCATTATAAGAATCATTACTAGAGAAAGATGCGTCATAAGAAAACATAGTATTTGTAGTGTACCGCTCTTTGTCAACCTCACCTTCTCGGCACTCCACCTCTTTATCTCGTGGTTCATGCAAATGATTATCTTCAGACACTTCTGTTTTACATCGCGCCTTACTCTCTGCCACAAGTGGATTAAGACGTTCTTGACAATAAGATTCTAACATTGGTATTGGTAGGTTTTATGTGAAGCATACTATCACTACTCTTACTCATTATGGATCTTTTCAAGAGTAGATCATGGTCACATTTATAAACCACATACACTGATACTTTAACTCTAGTGTAAGATCCTAGAGATTCTTCAAGAGTAATGAAACATTGAAAACTAAAGTCCCAAATGGTCATACATTTATCACAAGTTTCCCAATATGAATTACAAAATGATTTTGCACAACCATCTAACAGATCGTACAAATTAAACAAATCCATACCAAAGACAGTAGTATGTTCACTGTGGTGTAAATCATCTTCTTTTCTTCTGTGAATCTTGCAAAAGGTTAGGCTCTTCCATGATGGTAGATATCTGCTCATGAGAAGTGATCACTAATGCATTACTATTAAAGTTATCATAACAATAATAGTATATAGGATATAGTACTCCATAGATTCTATCTAGTGCTTTATCTTCTCCATTTATATTTCTCATGCGGGATAGCAACTCACAACAACCGGTAAAAAGCACAAGTTCTAAAATCTCCATATCAGCATAACATTAGTCACTTTTCTTATAATATGCTAATATGGTATCAACACTTTACTCACATTGATAATTAATATGATCTTTGGATCCACAGTCTTCACAAGAAAATTTGTATGAGGTTATGAATGAATACTCATTCAACCATTATTTTAATGTCTTTTACCTCGTCATAAAGTATCCAAAATTCCCAAACTTCTTTTCCTCCATTGCAAGCTTCATCTGTTAAAAAATAGCAATCTCGAAAGACATGATTAGTAGCAAATGTTTTTATATACATTTTTATAATTTCTTTATTCTTTAAACAGTAATATAATAGCAATAAATGGAAATAAAATATGTGTGAGTGGGAAGGTAGTAACTAAGCGCTATGCTCCTCGACAACAACGCCAATTTGATAACTAGGTTTTTGCATCAACTAGGGTTATTGCAGTACTTGTAGTAGAAAATATTTATTAGAAAGTTTGTCCCATGGAAGATATACAAATAGAAACAACACAAACTAGCAACCATGTTGTCAATGCGGCCACATTCGCACCCAAAATGGTGTTTGAAAATAGTCTATTCTATAGGTTACTAATATAACGGTAATTGTAAGAGGTTTAAAGTAACTAACGACAAAAAATTAAAGAAGAACAAAGTAAACTGACTAGAAGTAAACAAGAGGGATTGTAATTGTCGGGTTGAATAGAATAAAAGGGGGTGTCTAGGCTTTCGGTCTTACTAGTACTAGATGTGCAACTGTGTAGCCATCTTTTAGAATTACACAAGATACTTCTTTAGATAAATAAATGATCTCGTATGGTTATCGGTTTGTAACAAGGCGTGTACTACTTAGAGCCTCGTGATGTCACTACACAAATCAATAATAAACTCCGGTCCAAAATATCACATGAACTCATCTATCTCCTCGTCACTAGAAGAGAGAGTAATATATACTAGATAAAGACAGAAAGTCTCGGGTTGCATACTAGATCATACCTCAACCTAGAACCGGATCAATTATTCAAAACAGATGAATAATAGCATAAATAATAATTCATTGATATCATCATCGTGTTCAATCTTTCAAATACAAGAACAAGGGGGAGAGAGATGGAGACACAGTTGGAGATGTCGATGGTGAACGGTGCATGCGGTGAAGGTGAGGCGCCTCCTTCTTCTCCTATTGCTTGGATGGTGTGGATATGTTGGTGAAGATCTTGATTTTGGAGGTGTGGCGGCTATGTAGTCGACAAAGATACAGGGCTCCGCCCCTCGGGTGTGTGTGTATGATCTCTCTGGCGGCTAGGGTTTCTCCTCTTTAAATAGGCATCCTAGGGTCATGGGGCAGTTCTGGAAAGATTTGTGTCCAATATGCACTTCACCACTTCACAAAGGAGGTTATGTTTGATGTTTCGGTATCAACGGAGGGTGGTACGGGCAGACAATTCGGACATCCCGCCCGTACAAGTGCTTGTTAAGACTTCTGGTCTTTTAGTAATTTGGGTGTCATTTATTCATACGGACTCCAATTATGGTGTTCTTTGGATCATTGGATTCGTATGGACGAGAGCTACAACACCATGTTATTGGATATTTAATATGATATGATAGAAAAATATGATTTTTTTGCACCTTATATGGCTAAGTCTGGTGTCTGCAGCTTCTCCATATTACCCTCTCTTGGTTGCTCTTGCCTTTCTTAATCCATAATTGTCCATAACGACTACACACATGTCAAAGATAAGGAAAAGTAAAAAAAAACTAATAAAAATTAATAGTTATGCAAATAGTAATCATGCATAATAGACATAGTTGTAGCAAGATGGAGTATGAGATGAGTGACAATATGTATGTTTTGTATGCTCAAATATGTGTACTATTTGCACTCATTAGCGGGTGCGAGCAGGAACGAGTGTGGAGAGAGAGAGAGAGAGAGAGAGAGAGAGAGAGAGAGAGAGAGGAGATGTTTTGTTCAGTTGACTCGAACCGGTTCAACTTGTTTTGACCCTTTGGGTCTGACGTGGGTTAGGGGCATTTTGGTACACGATTACTAAAAAATCCAATTAAAAAAGACCCCTAAAACATTTTATAAAAATAAAATAAAAATAGTTACAAATAGTAAAAACACAAGGATTATTAATGCTATTTTTATGGAATTATTAAAAATACTTATGCATGGAAAAATTCAAAGAGGATTATTTGGTTTAAAAGAAATCCTTTTTAATGAGTAAAATTATGATTTAAGACCAAATAATACTTTTTTAAATATAGGAATATGAGTTTAACCTAAAACTCACAAATTGGAACTTTGAAATGTTCAACATAATTTTCTTGAGATATCTAAAGTGAAATTCATAAACATTACTAAATCTTGAAAGTTAATTTAACAAGAACTGAATACATAAGGGGAGAACCAAAATCTCAAAGCACTGCTTCTATGCATTATACCCTTGAATGGGATATTTAAACATTGTCCCTATCAAACAATGATGCTATATTTAGAACCCGAGGTCTAGGGTCAAGTAGAACCCTCGAAGTGCGTTGTGTCGCAATTACCGGGCAAGTTCAATCTTGCATGTCTATTGGAATATTTTACAAACCTAATTTTCAAAAGTACTATCACTTGCATTCAAATGCAAAATATCGTTTTATGGATGAAATGAACTATGGAATGATGGAAAATAGAATTCTGGTTTGAATACATGAGGAAAAATCATGTGGGTGGATATTCCATTGTACCAAAAAAGTTACCCAGGAATTAAACAATATAGTTTGTTATTCCAAGACATCGCATAAACTGCGCTAACCAAAGGCAAGTCGAAAGTACCTTATGTATTCATATATCTTCAGACGGCTAGGTCGGGCGGTATTCCCAACGAGGAATAGCAGTGGGTGGGAGTGGGTAACTTCACCATCCTGCGCTACAAGATGACGACTTTAGTGTCTTAGAAGGGATGGTAATTAAAACTAGTCATTGACCGGGTTCATGACAAAGGTTAGATTTTGGAATAGATTCGTGGTCGACATGAATTGGTTATACTTGGTAAACAACCCCATACCTAAGGAAATGTGATTAAGGGCAATGAGGCCAATAACATTTGTGGAAAAAGTGATGCACATATACAGAGCATATAAAATGTGGCATGTACTCTCTATTCTGGAAAAGGATTACAACCACAATGTGAAGAGGAATTACATGAAGTTCTAACAATCCGCGAAGACTAACATACATAGTTTTTTTCTAAAGTAAAACTTACGTTTTCAAGAAACAATTTCGAAAACAGGCATTAGCCCATTGTTCTTATCCATGGCTATAGATAGAGTATCAAACAATCACCTATATACAATTTGTTGAGTACGCTCATACTCAATCTATCTTTTTAAACCCATTGCTTAGAATTTGAGAGTTACGATGATGAGACTACTGGGAGAACTAAAGACGAAGGGGAAATCTATTACGAAGAACAAGATCTTTCACGAGGCATTGAAGGAGTATACTATGATATAAATGTACAAAAACTGAAGGCAGAGAAGCCGAAACATAGATAATACAGAATAAAAATAGACAAGCCAAGCATCATAAAATAGTCCAAATAAAGTTGCTAAGCTCAAATGACACTTAGTTAGCAGTACCATTTGCCACGAGGATTTTTAAACATCTGTTCATTCCTGGTTTATAATAATAAACATGTAAAAGTTACAGACGCGCGATATTTCTATTGCACCATTCTAAGAGATGTAATATTTATAAATGAGGACTTCATAAGTATCATGTCAACAACTTACACACTAACATACAATGTGTTGGGTTACCGCATAGGGTGTTGGCTTTGATTGCTAGGGCGACTTGGTCGTTGACTCGCGCGTGGGCATGGCCTTAGTGACGGCGTGGTGCGTTACATGTTGTATGGTTTTCGACCAGTTTTCTTGATAAACTGTCCCCCTCTTTATCAACTTAATCCATCAAAAATTATCCAAGCGTGTACTGGTGAGGAAGCTTGGTGGGACGCGTCTTCACAGCTGATTACATTGATCTGGTGACTCTCATTCATACTGTCAATTTCTAACACTGCCTGAGAGAAACAAATGAGGTGGCACAAGAATTATCTAGGGTTTGCTTTTTGGATACAAAATTCTTGTAACCGGGTAGATGACCTCCTAGCTTTATTATTCCTAAAATCGTTGCAGATCATGTAACTATTGTTCATGATTAATAAAAGCCACAGCATGACCGAGTCCTAGCTGTTTTCCTCAAAAAAACTTAATCCAACAAAAACATTATCTCGGTTCCAAAACAAATATCTAGGTTAAGAAAAACGCTGTAGCCGACAGTATATACAATAATCTACCACCTCAACTATATCCACCTGCAGCTAGACCGCGGGAGATTAGCTGCCGGCGATTAGGATATCTCCCATGAGCTCACCCATCAAGAATATAGATCGAGAATTTGACACACCCATAAAAAATATAGACGACGGTTCGTGAGTATTACGTGCATGTATACGAACTTTGTGTTTATAGAAATATAGCAACCCAATAAAGTGATGTTGTTGTAGCCGGCCGTATGGGTAATAATTTGATCCCATACCCGGCAGCTAGACTGACGGCGATTACGATATCTCCCATGAGCTCACCGCGTTACCACATGTTCGTCGCTACCCATCAACGACATTGACCTCCCAGATTGTTTACTAACTTGTGCGACCTGTTCAGTTCTGCTTCCCACCACCCCAGTCCCCACTACCCAACAAGCACAATCTCTTGCTTGATTGCACGACTAAAACGGATCATTTCACGTGCCAAGCGGCAAAATCGAGACAAGATTCACGTGCCACGAAATATCGAGAGACTACACAAGAGGTATGGGTTCTTGGACGGAACCGAGCAAAGGTTGTGTACGGTCCTGGTAGCCGATGGCCATGATGCCATCGCCATGCCCATCCCGGTGATACTAACCGGTGATTTATAATCGGCCGCGCGGCGGCTAAGGGAAGATGGGGTCGTTGAAGAGATAAAGATTAATCGATGTGTTCCTTTCAGCAATGGTGTTTGTTGGCAGGTCGGAGCGAGCAGCAGCAGGTAAATCAACGTTTTTTTTAGAAAAATGTTGTCATGTCTCCTGTAGTAACTTTTTTTTTATAAAGGAGTATATATTTTTATCGCGATGATACCAACTACACACATGTTCTACAACAACACACAGCGCTAGCGTTCTTAGGATGCATATAGCTAAAAAAAGATAATTACAAAAAGAAAGTCACACTATAATGATCTACTTATTATAACAGCGAACATAACACCACCAAGACCGTACCAAGGGTCCAGCTTCTCCTATCGTAACTAGTTTTTCTATATGCTCGTTCCTCTGTTACTGTTTAAACGGAGGTCCCGATGGAGAGTTGACCAAGGGCGTCGCTCAACAGCTGATGGCCAAAGCATCGGAGATGGCAAGTTAACTGGCGAGTTCTTCTTCTGCTGCTGCTGGACCGTTGGCGACTATGGTGGAGAGTACTGCTTACTGACAGCTGATCCAAGGGCGCTGCGCAAAGTGGAGAAAGAGATCGTCGTTCTGGGAGTAGAAACGCTGGGATGCTCTGCTGATGTTTGAGTTTCTGTCTTTAGGTCGTTCTGATTTGTAATCTGAAGTTTGAGGAGTCTCGAATAGTATAGGGGTAGTTTTTTGTCCCGTGGTGCGGTCTTGATGCGAGATTGCACGGCGGAGTTTTCCTACTCCCACAAACTTTTTTCTTTGGTTCTCCTTTCTTTCCGTTTCCCTGTTTTTTAGAGGGAAAACCATCATGACATGCTTCATTAATTTTGAAACGGAAGGAGTACATGCATAGTATAATCCGGGGGATCCTCGAGCCACGTACTCGACTGAGTTCCATCCGATCGGCTGGCCAGGACAATGCGCTGCCACATTAGCTTCGCTAGAGCAATGGCTAAAAATAACTTCTATGAAATTACGACTCAGTAATGTGCACTCCTTGTAGATTACCGCCGCTGGCCCGAGCGAATTGCCACCATTTTTCATGACCTCAATAACGTCAACACGGTCCGAGAGTTTACTCCGATCTTGTTACATCCAATTTGTCCCGCAAGAAGGAGGCCATCACGTAGCGCATAAGCCTCAGCAGTTGAAGGGTCGGATACAAAAGGAATACCTCGATTGCTTGCCGCTAGAAAGAAACCTTTGCCATTGCGTAAGATTGTTCCTGTACTTCCCGTACCTGAATCGTATCTGAAGCCCGCGACGACATTCAGCTTCACATAATCCTCTCTTGGTTTGAACCAGCTATGTATTTTTATGACACTCTTCTTCTTCTTTGCCTTTGAGAAGTTTAGAACCAAAGCATGCCGTCCCCTGTTAATTGCATGTTGAGACAATGTATTTCTGTTGAGCAATTAATGGAAAGAACAGTAGCCCAGATTTTTTTTTTATTAAAAAAAGGTAAATCTACGTTATACGGTGCTAGCCACTGTGATGTTTTTTAAACTTGTTTAAAGTCATTCTGGAGCAGGAAGCTGTCTCTTTTCTTATCTCTTTTTTGAGCTGAGCTGACGTAAAAAAGACATGGAGCAAAGCTTCCCCAAGGCCTGGTAGCTTAGCTACCAACAGACAGCCTGCTATGCTAGTTTCATGCACTGGATCATTTTGGGCTGGTCCGACGGGACTTCCATTCGTATCAAATTGGCCTGCCTACTACTGTGGGCTTCCTCGGCCCTGTTCCGGTGCTCCTTGTCCGGACCGGCGGATCACCTTGTCCAAGTCCAAGGGTTGGGCATGTCACGACTTAAACGCAGTGAGTTGATAGTACCCCTATCGTTTTTATGTTAGACTGGACATGATTTTGATCTTTCTGCATTACGACTAAAAGCATATCACCAAACAAAAAATATATAGAGATCGCTCAACCGAACTGCATTATAATAATCCATACATCAATCAATGATAAACACGCCCTGAACAATTAGGGACCATGAAGAATGAGGACCATGAAGCCTTGGAGGTGATCCTAGAGATCATGGGCGGATCCAGCATTTAAGCTATGGGGATAGCTACCCTCGCTCAATTTTTATTATTTCTATATTATGCTAAGCTAATGATTGATTTGCCCCCATTTGCTAAAGACAGTTGCTCCACTTGGAGCATTCTTGCCCCTCTAATTTTTTTACCCTGAGTCCGCCCCTGCTAGAGATCGATGATACGCAGGCTTTATCGTCAAACCTATGTGACGCAGTCTACGGAATCCGGTCTTTATCTACTTTTTTATTTTAAAAATGTTATCCCCATCCCCAGCGTGGCTTCCGCGTTCGAGTCAGCCCGTGGGACTTCTCCCGTAAGAATTTTGCTTAGGTGTAGCATTACTGCTCATTTGTCTTCCTTTCTCTGATTGGGCCTGTAATTTATGCGGGTTTGCGGCCGCCGCGAACAGCTGCGTTGCAGATGCGGGCTGCCCGCATAAGCCCGCATAAGCTATGCGGCACATGTGGCAATATGCGGAACGCCCGCAGGCTGTCCCACTTACAGCCATACTACGGATCCAAGCTTCTAGTTCCCGTCTTAGGGCATGTACATTAGTATACACTCATCCATCTTTAAGATCCGCCACGTAAGAAATTTGTTGACGTGTAAAATAACTGACAAGAAAACAAGTGTGTCCGTCGGTAAAATTGTCCCGTGAAATTTGGAGCCAACCGACGGGCTTGTTCCCATTGTACGGGGCTGTCTAAGGTCGTGGGCTCAGGAATTATTTTTTCACGGCAAAGACGTAGCCGATTTGTAACTATCTGTTGATTCTGTAGACAGACACCACACTGTACCAGCAGTCTTTAACGCTATCTGGAGATGACATGGATGAGTAGTGCAGAGGGTAGGTGTCTAGACTACTCTAGCTTTTAAACTTTTTTTTCTAGGCGTGGCTGTAGACCTTAACCTGGCTAGTCCAGACATACGTACTCCCCAAGGCCGTTTATATCAGGAAAAAGAAAGCCCACCGTGAATTGACACTTTGCAAAGCCCGCTTGCATCTGAATAAAATTTTAGAATATTCGAGAATTTCATGAAGGAGAAAGCTACTTTAGTCACCCATCAAGCTCAACCGAAAGAGAAGATGTCACCAAAATGTCGTTATCTGTACTAATGAAAGGGTGGGGCTCGCACTGCGGCCGCGCAGGGGGGTTTCTCAACAAAACGCACCACCGAGGCCATGTTTAGCTCTCTGTCGTTTTTCTGTTAAACGTGCTCTTGAACTTTCTATATTCGATTGTAGTACTAGAAACATATCATTATTGAGCAACAAACAATGTAGTAAAGTGCTCAGCCGATAATGCATTGCCATAACTACCGCACCAATGACAAACAAGCCCTGAATTGACACTTTGCGATCGAAACCCGCTTGCACCTGAATTAAACCTAGAATATTCAAGATCTGCATGGAGGGAAAGCTACTTTAGTCATCCATCAGGCCCAGCCGAAAGAGAAGAGAGATGACACCAAAATTAAAGGTGCCGCAAGATTCTTCCTTAATCAGTTGTGGCTATCATTGGTATATGAGGACCTCTCAACTTTTGGCTTAACATACCTGTAGGCCTCTGATTTCGACTTGGTAATCAGCATTGTGTTTCCGAGTGTGGAAAAAAAATATAAGAGCTAGCCTAAGATCAAGGAAAACCTTTATTTTCTGGTTTCGACAGAAGAAGAAAAGAGAAATGGAAGCTCCGGAACAATGACAGATGATTATTTCGATTCCTTAAGATATATACGGAGAATAGCAAGTTGACGGAAGATTCTACATAAAGCAAATGGATTTTGGTCTATATAATAGTAAGACATTCTATGGTCCTAGATCTGTAGCTTTTTGCGATGTTCCTACCACTTTGAACCCTTTTGTTGTGCATAACTAGTACTCCCATAAAAAGTCCACCTTTCGCATAACTTTTGATTCCCATGCATGTGGTAATAGATAAGTACAATTTCTATGCAATTACATGGGGGTTTGGCACAGATCAGCACCGGTACGTCTGGGAGAAATGCATCGATGTGGACAGCCATCACCAAGTCAGGGACAGTAACAACCACCACGAGTATCATCTGACTTTGTCATTGTTTACGTGTAAATGTATATATGTACCCCCAGATAATAATTAGCGCTCCTTTTGGACGGCATATAAATAGTAGTTAAGTCAGTATCCCTTGAGCACTTTGTGTCATAGAAGTGATATAAGTACTGGTTCTAGATAACTGTTGCAATATGTACGTATATTAATTGTCTGTGATGTGGCTCGTGAATAGTACTTATTTCAATTCAGATATATAAAGCCTACATATAACAATTCAAGTTTAAATCGCGATTGATTCACAAAAACACATTAAGAAGAAATCATTGTGAATGCAAAACACATGTTGTAAATTTAACTCTATATAGAAAACATCATAGATAAACTAAGTACACCACATAACCTAGAAGAAAAACTGACGATAAAGATCTCTAATAAAATTATAAGTTAATCAAGATTCTTCGAGTCTTCCTCTAGCCATGTTTTCGCATCTCGATGTTCTGTTGTGACTAAAGCAGCATGATTGGTCTACCCCAATCGATAAGAACATATATTCATCAAACGTATTGTGGCCGGGAAGCATCCCTTGCAAGCAAGTTATCAAAATGTTACTCCATCACAGTATTGAGGGAAAAACCGGCAGTACAAAAGAACGAAACTATGAAAATTTATCAAACCTTGCGAGACATCAACATCATTGCTCACCCCAATATGAAGTCAAATTTTCATAAGAACAATATGGTATCATTTTCGTGTCACGACATACCTAGAGTTTTACTATCTAGGTTTTAAATTATAATAAGTTGTGAAAGATTTCTGTTTTTCAACAAGGCTGGTGTTATGCTTTGATGCAAAAGCACATAAATACATATGAAGTGGGTCTTTGCTAAGGATGCTAGCGGGAAACCCGAAAAAAATTGTGAGAGCAACTCTAGCATATATCGCAAAAATGCTTATCGCAAAAGTGGTTTGTGGTATATTGTAAAACGCATTCACGGTACCGTGCAAGTTCTAGTAGAACAAACCCACAACAAACTGTTTGTGCACCTTCTCACGACAATGGATAGCTCCGTCCCCGTTTCGGCCCTGATCCGCCCCTACTTCGGCCTGCTCCGTCGCCCGCAGCCAGAGCCGGTCCATAGATTTTGGAGGCCCTAGGGCAGCATGAAATCAAGGGCCTCTTGTTTAATGTGTCAGAGCTTTCCTAGGGTTAGGGGGGCAATGGCCCCCCTACTTAATTTTTTATTAGAGATATATTTAATATTTATGCTAAAATTTTAAAGAATACTTAAAGTTTATCATGATTGGCGCTCTTGGGCGTCTCAACAATGTCTGTCAAGCTCTGCCACTTGTTCACACAAAAAACTTATAAATATTAGTATCCTATAAGAATTTTTTACTGTAATACAATAACAAATTAAATTATCGGTGCATTTGATACATCCATGGTCTTTAAAATCTCGGTGAAGACATTCAAAACCATTTGTTTGTATTGATTGAGAAAACTATATACCATGGTAGTTATTTTATCTATTGTTGTTTGTGTACATATGCCTGTGCAAAAAGTGAGTAGATGAGGCACTAAATTAAGAGGAGGATGGAATAGTCTCTCAAAAATATATGATGTGAACGAGTAGAATTGTTGCAAATGAGAGGATACTTGCTTGAAGAATGCTATAGTCATGCGATTGTGTCCTTAGTGTTCACTAATGAATACTCACAATCTTATAAAGAAAAATGAGGACCGATGTTATACACATCTGAAGAGAAAAAAAAACGTGGCATCAAGAAAACATATTCGCAAATGTTAGAGTATTTTTTTTAAGAAAAAGGAGTAAGGGTAGAGTCATGATAGGCCATAGCTTGAACCATGTATATTTTCTTTTTTTAGACAACGAATTATACTTTCTAAAATTATTCTACAATGTTGCACGTCAAAATTATTAGACAAATATAGATACACAAAAGTCATGGGACAACGCCCCTAGACCATGGGGGCCAGGCGAGCGCACCTCTGCCCCCCGACCTATGGGTCGGCCCTTCCTGCAGATATGCTATGCAACACTCTCTATCAATGCAACCGGTCTTGCCAAACATCTGTTCATGCTGAAATTTCCGACGGTCCATTGAAGACGCGGTGTGAAGGTTCCCTCTCGCCAACGAAATTTCTTTTCATGTTATGTTGCAAAACACTCAACCCAGTATTGCACGTATATATGTAGTTTTGGAGTCACTTTTTTGGGTTTACATCATAAAATTATTCCATTGGTTTCAAATTAATTGACGCGCATATATTTAGAAATATGTGTATTTAGACAAAGTTGTGTCAATAAATTTGGAATGGAGGAAGTACGGTTTTGCCCGCTCGGCGGGATATCATCCGGACATTTGTTTTGCGCAAAACTTTAAAATAGTGGTTTTTTTGGGGTTTTGACTCTTTTAAGTATACATGGCAACGCCGCCCGCTGTTGGCTGCAAGGGCGCCTGCCGTCCGCAGCAACGCCGGCCATCCATAGATAGCAGCATGGCTTAGAGCAGCGGCACGTGGATTTGAGGTGGCGGCGCTGGCTTTGCAGCAGTGGCGCCGGGAAGGGGAGACGCCCTGATTTTTTCTCCCATGGCGGCAGCAGTACTCGGAGGAGAGAGAGAGAGAGTAAGGAGCGGTGGGGAAGAAGACAAGTCTAAAATATTTTCGGAGGATGGTGGGGTCAACACAAACAAAAGCATTGTCTGCTGCGCGTGCAGGAGGGAAGCGACGCGGAGGAACAGGGGGATGATACCTATCGTTTTCCTTAGAATATCCCTTAAAAATGCTTGTATTGCTGGATATTCCTCTGGTTACGTTTGCATCCTAATCATGCCGTTATGAAGTTAAGTTCGTAACAACATGGATTTCGTTAACAAAAACTAACTCATGGATTTTCTCGTACACATGAGAATCTGATCTGCTTCAGAAATGTGAAATTCTTGCATTCCGAACACGGCTATACTTAACTAAATCCGATGGAAAGCAGAAGGGTCTAAATTTATTGATTCACAGGGCATAAAAAGGCACCGTGCGATCAATGGTGGTTTCAACAACGTTCCGTCGCTAATTAACCCTGACGATCATCTCTGCATTGCAGTTGCAGCTCAAATTTCAGCGTCTGCGCAGCGGGAACAGCCGCCACTCCTCAACCGACGACTGGTACGACAGCAGCATCAACACCAGCACCAGCGCCACCGCCACGCCCCACGGCGACGAGCCGCCGCCGCCGCCTCCACCGTCCCACCGCCCGTACGGCCCGGCGCCGCTCTGATAGTACTCCCCGGGCGCCATCTGCGACATGAGATACCCGAGTCCGCCTCCGCCCCGCCGATCGCTGGCGCCGGCCGCTAGCCAGAGCTGCGCGGCGACGATGAGCAGCAGCGGGGAGAGGATGAGCAATGGCCGGAGCTGGTGGAGCATGCTCTCCATCGCCGCCTCGCACCACGCGTACAGCGATGCGGTGGCGAGGAAGAGGAGCGTCGCGAGCAAGAGGAAGACTTGAATCGGCGGGCGAGAGCCGCCGCCTCCTCCTCTTTCTGGCTGCTGCGCGTAGCCGTAGTAATAGGGCCTGGCTGCAGGTTGGTAGTAGGGGTAGGAGCCGCCATAGCCATTGATCGCCATGTTCATAGAGTCAATCGGTCCTAGCAGAAACAAGAATCGTTTCTTCTCTGAATCTGAGGGTCTACTCGGGTTTCTTGCTTGTGCTGCTTAGCGATTGCTACAGGTTCGTCGTCTGGAGAAGGAAGGGGTTGGTATATATAGTAGGAAAAGAGAAGGTATTAGAATTAGAACTTTAGAAGGCGATAATAGGGACGCAAGAGAGAGGTAGCTTTACTTGGAAGGAGGGGATTCCTTCCAATCAGTGATGCTGACATGCCATGTATCGGCCATATTATACCAAACGGCACAGCGCTACGGAAAACGATCCTCTTGGTTTGGAGGAATCTCAAAGGAATTTTACAGGATTTATATTAAGCCGATATGAATTTCTCATATGAAGCTCGATAGTCAAAGAATCCTCCCAATTATCATATGGATTGCTTTCTTAAAAACGATTTCGGGTAGGACATCTATACTCCCTCCGTCTTAAATTACTCTGCGTTTTAGGTTTGGTCAAAGTCAAACATGTTAAAACTTGACTAAACATCTTTGACAGAATAATAATATTTATAATATCAATTATATACAATATAAAAATATGTTTTACGAGGAGTCTAACTATATTTATTATATATTTTAGATATTGATATTTTTTCTTATATTCGCAGTCAAAGTTTATGAAGTTTGACTTTAACTAAACCTAAAACAAAGAGTAATTTGGGACAGAGGGAGTATTTTCTTCCTTTGTGTCTATAACACCTATGACAGGCATTGGATCACTATAGAAATTCAAGTTTTTTTTTTATCTTGCGGTGCAACCAAACTACTATTGTGAATTCCTATATTTTCTATCTCTGTAATTCCACATTTCATGGCATTGCATTTCTGCGTATTTCTATCGCTTTGCTCTGAAATTTACTTTGCATGTCTGGGATGTCAGTACATGCTAGGTGCACTGACGAATACAATATTTATTTTTAGAACATCCATAATAGATAGCACCACATGCCATAACAGTACGACATAGGAGACATATAAATATATTATAAAATTGATCAACATAATGGGCAAAATGTCATACTTGCTCCTTCCGGATATAAGTGACTCGAATTTTTCTAGATTCACATGTACACCAATGGTAAGGAAATCGGTAATCGTTAACTGCTCGGTTGGCTTGTGAGCAGCGAATAATCGGAATTCTAAGGATTAACTGATTTAATCGGTCGTTTATTAGTCGGCACAACCTACAAAAATTAGCACCTAAAACATGTATGACTCCTCTTGCACCTCAACCGCCTACCCTACTAAAGACAGCCTCGAGCTCCCGGATGAGATCCTCAAGACGCTTGAGCTCTTGTATCTGAGGTCTGGTTGGAAACTACGATGAACTTGTCAACAACGACAAGAATACAATATTTATTTTTAGAACATCCATAATAGATAGCACCACATGCTATAACTGTACGACGTAGGAGACATATAAATATATTATAAAATTGATCAACATAATGGGCAAAATGTCATACTTTCTCCTTCCGGATATAAGTGACTTGAATTTTCTAGATTCACATGTACACGTCTAGGCATAAACGAATCTAGAAAAATCCGAGTCACTTATTTTTGGATGGAGGAAGTACATTTTTATCGAGCATACAACTTGGGTGATTTGTGGCTCCCGGAGGACGAACATTGAGGACGTCTAGTCGGACCCTGAAAAAGGATCCTATACGCTGAACTAACGAAAAATGGTGATTAAAATTCCGATCGGACAAATAATTGGCCAAACGACGTTACTACCGAAGAACGATGCGAGCGTGCAGCCAACCGAGGTGTGGCGGTGAGAGTGGCGGCCTGTATCGAATGGAAAGTGTGGCGCGGCCACGTGCTTTGGCGTGGCTGGCTGTGGCCGGTAGTGCTTAGCTTGTGTGTGATAGTGCTTTGGGTGATGGCAAAAGTTAGGGGGCTTTGTCATCAGAGATGGGGCTTTGGCTGATTGATTATATATATGCGGGTTGGTACCACATAACAACTATCACATTTATCGTACGTGAAAAAGGCGGTAATGATTTGGTACTCCAGAGTACATTATCGTTGCGTACGTGTACAGTAAATGTGTATACATATTATATCGAGTCGTGCTGCAATCATTTGGTGGTCCTCCTCGATCGTGAGGCCGTCGTCGACGCACATGCACGCCACGACGTTCTCGGTCCGCCCCGGATGTTACAAGACAAGACACGATCGTGGCAGCGTGCGTCAACCACGGCGGCACGTAAGCCAGAGACAGAAGGAAGACTTTCGGCGTCGCGCCTTGTCCAGATGCACGTAGCTGGCCGGTGCCCTTGCTGCAAAGTTGGAGAAAATCGGCGCTCTGTGGATCACAGAAATGTCATCTGATCTGACTGATGTGAACAGTTGCTATGCTCTGCTTTCTCATCTGTTGAAGGCAGGCAGGCAGACCGACCGATCGCCACTGACAGCTGCTGGCACCATCAGTACCGCCGAGGCGCCGACGACCGAGAGGGAAGATGGCGCCGTGACCACACCGTAACCAGAAAACATTTGGCCAACAGAACAGATAACGTACGCTTTTTTTCTTTTGCTGTGAACAAGAAAGAAAGAGGAGAAATGTCTAAGAGCAGGAGGAGATTTCATCCATTGGTTTTTTGATCGGTACGCTAATTGGATATAGAGTACAGCGAGATGACGGACAATGTTAAAAAGAGAAGTATGGAATACTTAGAAGAAGACAGAGAGATTGGTGACTCATGTCAGATCTATTGAAACAAAATCAATCTATCCATGCAGCTTTGAATAGACAAAGTGAAATGGAAAAGGAACGAGCATCTCGTCTGGTTAAACGCTAGAATTGATGTTTGCCGACACTTGGGACAGTCTTTTCTATGAATATGACGAATCAAAAGGTTCTACGAATGAAGGAAATTATAAGGAAGTGGTGGACTGCACTATTAAGCAGAATGATGCCGTTGCCAAGGCTTTCAAAAATACAAAAGCTATCGAAAATTGAACTAATATAAATGTTTTTGTTACCGTCGGATACACAATACACATTCAGCCTATTATACAAATCTTCCCTTTGTAATTGTTGCTATCGCTCTTGATGTAACAATTGGTGTATTATCCTTGCTTAGTAATTAAGTAGTTCTACTTCGACAAGCTTTGTCCGACTCCAGCGATGAAGAGGCGAGGACGGCGGCGCGCCTTCTGCCCGTGCTAGTGTGTCAATAGTCTTCGCTAGATGGTCCATTGACCTATTTGTTATTTTTATTACTTTTAAGACTCTATGTACTGCTGCTGATAATTATTAATAGATCTTTAGAATTTCGCAAAAAAAAAATAGCGGTCTATTAGGGTTTGGAAACTTGAATTTAGTTGGCACTCCCAGAACGGTGCTCTCGTGTACACTTGCCTTAAAAAAACACATGCTTATCGACATCGTGTGCTTCAACTGTGTTCAAATTTTAGCTTGCATAGACAAAAAAAAAGGTACCTACGGCCCACAATGGACTGACCCATTGTGTTTCGCTTGGCCCATCTTAAGGCCCATCTCTGCATGATTAGCAATCTCTCACTAGCCAACTGGTGATTGTAAGACACTTCTAGGTTCTCTGCATGATTAGCAATCTCTCACTAGCCAACTGGTGATTGTAAGACACTTCTAGGTTCTTTGCATGATTAGCAATCTCTCATTTATGTGATGTTTAAGTTACAGCGAACTAGAATTGTAATTTTATTATTATGATTTCAGAACATCAATTGGTGAAAAGAAGAATTTCTAAGCTACGGATCACACCAGGCACCACGTAGCGCCATCATTATTTGCACCAACTGTCTCCATGTTTCAAAGAATCCGACTGTCTTTTGATATTGCTGCTACCCACCGTTGTAAGTGTTGTTTCTTTTGTTGTCGGGCACAGCTCAGCCTTACGCAACTTCGGCTAAACCCTAAACCCTCTTTACAATCTCATTTGACAATCGTCTACCTCGGTAAGTATTTTTGGCCACTTGTAATCGCCAAATAGACCTGAACCCTAAATCATCTTCATAATCTCATTTCAAATTGGCTATCAAATTTTGAATCTTGACGGTACAGCCAACCGGTTGGTAAATATTTCTGACCACTTATAAATTGGTTACAAATTTACGGCATCATGCGTCCAAGACGCACCACTAAATGGCACCATCCGGACGATAAGCTCCGTCTTGACAACAACGAAAAGGAAAGTATAGTTCATTTTTTCCTCCGGCAAAAAGCAAAAATGATTTGCGAATGGAATTTTGCAATACCTATTCTTTAAGAAGCTTTGACAGTCCTCTGCGCCTGGCCCGGTTAGTTTTGAAAGTCCAAAATAGAGGCCCAATCGATATTCCAAACGGAAAACAAAAGTGAAACGTCAGCTAGAACTATGGGCCAACATGTATGTATTTGCAAATGGGCTCTCTTCTATGCACCTTTGTTTTTGCAAAAAATTCCTGCACACCTACTTCTAGACTTGTACTTTCTCCGTTTCAGGGATTAAGGCGTCTTCGTTTTGCGTATTTTTTTTTAACCAAGAATTGCTCTAAATATGTAAAGAGTTTTGGTACAAAACTAGTATCACTGAAAAATATTTTTCAATACGAATTCAACATTACTAATTATAATATAATCAAGATTTTATTGTTTGATTTTTTATCAAACTTTGCTTTGAAAAACGTGTGACTTTTAAGCCCAGAAACGGAGGCAGTACTTTGACGGGAGCCGCGTCACGGCTCGTGTGTCGTGATTCCGTACGTCCAGCTTTCCTCGCCCGTGTGTAGGCCGTGTATGTACGTGGAGATCATGTCGGGCGAGCTGCCGTGAGCCGTACCGTCGCGCGCGCCCAAACGCATCCCGAGACGTTAAGGCCTGGCACATGCTCCGCGCATGGACATGGCCGAGGACATGCGCGTGCATCCTCCGCGACCAGAACGCACGAAGATCCACGGTACTACACACCACACATACGGGCCAATGATCGTTCGGTCGACCATGCATGCATTCGAGCTCCCAGCATAGCTGAGCGGGGTGTTAGATAGATCTCTCCTCCTTCGAGCCAACGGGCCGAACGAAATTTCTTAACCGCGTTCTGATCGGGGGCGCTTCAACCTCATCTGGTGGATGGGCCCCTGTCGCCAGCGCTGTATAAAGGAGGTGGGGGCTAGTAGCACGGCTTACGAGGTTCGTCGTGTCCTAGCCATCCCACCTACAAGCCAATCCGATCTAGGCTAGCGCTACGCCGACGGGAAGCACCACCGCCGTCACACGCTTGCAACCCCCTTCATCCCATGGCCACCGACGCTAGCAGCAGTGCTAACTCCGGCATCCCCTCTAGCTCGTGTTCCTCGAGCCAAGGCGCATGTAGTCCCTCTTCGATCTCTCTCTTCTCCTCTCGCTCTCTCTCAGATCGAACCCAAGGAGTGCTACTGTAATCATCTAGGCTAGAAGATCCAAAAGGCAAATTTAACATTGGTATCAGAGCACGGTTCTAGTCCTAGATTTTTCGGTAGAAAAGCAAAAGAAGAAAAGAAATCCTAGATCTATAGTGTGCCTGCCCTTACGATCGCGTCGTTCCGCTCGATCTAGATGCGCATCCTATGTGAGGCATCTAGACGAAGAACACACCCCATATGGGGCAAAGCAAACCACAGATCAAATCCCCAAAGTCCCCAGATCCCACCCCGAATCAAAACATAGAAAAGAAAACCCCTTTTCCTCCCAGATCCCGCAAGAAAAAGGCAAACAAATCCCCTATTTTTTTGTTTTTCCCCAAAGCCCGATTCAAACAAAGCAAAGGGGGGAACCCATCGCCACGGCTGGCAAGGGGCACCGCCCTTCTCTGATTTGACGTGTGCCCACCTCGGGTGGACGCACTGCACGGGCAGAGGCGGCGCCATGGCTCCGGCCGTCCTCCTCCTCTACTCTCTGCCTCGCCCTTTTTTCCGTGGGGTAGTGAGCGAGGGAACAAGAGGAAGGAGAGAGCAAGGTGGGGGGAGGGGCTCGCGGCCTCGGAGAGGGAGGGGGCTGCCGGTAGTGCCGGGCGGCGCCAGCTCACCTCGAGCCGCGTAGCGAGCTCCGCCAGAGAGAAGGAGCGGGGGTGCTCGCGGTGGGAGGGAACAAATGGTCTAGGGTTAGAAGGGGGCTGCGCGCTGGGGTGTTTTTTGTTGTAGCTATAGTCGCGCGCGGCCGTCCGATCAAAACCCTAGGGATCGTGCGGCTAGGATCGCAGCGCGCGGGCGGCACCGGGCCAAGCGGGCCACGCTGGTAGGCCGCTGCTGGCGCTGGGCCATGGGCCGACGCTGGCGAGCTAGGGCGAACGCTGGCGGCAGTAGCGCTGGGGCTGCGTGCTTAGGTCATTGGTCAGGCTGCTGCGGCTGACGCATTGCGCGGCGCATGTTAGCATAGGCTGCGCTAGTCAGCTGGGTTTTTTCTTTTTAAAGTTTCTGTTTTTAAATTTTTTCCTTAGTTTTTAAGCAATTTTCATACAGTTCTCTCTATTCATTTTATTCCAATGTATATTTGTTTAGAGAATGCAATAAAGATTTGTTTGAATGCTTGAATATTTGTTTCCGCTCCAAATAAATGATTGCTTGAATGCAATAAAGTGTTTATTAAATTTTGTTTTAAAAGATGTGATAAAATGATTTAAAGTTGATTGTGCTCCATGTTTTTTAAATGACCAACGTTATTAATAAACATGATCATGATCCTTTTTATATGTGTTAAAGGTGCATTTAATTTTATCTTCATCCAATGGTGATATAATTATAAATGACACAAACAATTGCATGCTTAATTTATACCAACGTTGAATTAATGCATACAATTGTTTTTTGGTTGTCTCACATCTTTTATGTTTTCAGGAGGTCTCAACCTCATGAGCTGCCTGAAGAACATTCCACTGCTCACTGGAGATAACTATTCTAAGTGGAGGAAAAAGATAGACCTGGCCTTTGTCTGCGCCGAGATGGACTGGGTTGTTGATACCAAACAGCCAGTCAAGCCTAAGTATCCAGTGAGAGATGATACTAAGGACAATGGTGCATTGGAAAAGAGAAAGAAGGACCATGCTCTAGTGGAGCTGGCATACTCAATAGATAACCAAAAGTGGGTCAATGCAAACAAAAAGTGCTTGGCCTTCGTCAAGAATATGATTGAGAACGCAATAGTGGTATCAATCAAAGAGTGTGCCTCCGTTGGTGAGTACCTAGCAAAGATAAAGAGAAACTGGCTCTTCAAAGATGTATGCAACCCAGCTGCTAAAACAGCTGGTGACAAAAAAGTATACGGGAGGGTCACATGGCATTAGAGAGCACATCTTGAGGATGAGCAACATGGCGGCTAATTTAAAGCCCATGGATGCTGACCTCGAGCTCAAGCCTGCTCTACTGGTGCATCTTGTCATGGCCTCTCTTTCCCAACAGTTCGAGAACTTCGTCATCAACTACAACATGTCCCCTAAAAAGTGGAACATTGAAAACACCATAGAGATGTGTTCTCAAGAGGAAGAAAGACTTAAGTCCATTCACGGTGGTTCTTTGAACTACGTGAAGGACAACAGGAAGAGGACCTTCACCAACAGCAACCATGGTGGCTCCCCCTCCAAGCCACATGGCAAGGGCCCCCTACAGCACCAGCATCAGTATCAGCAGAGTCTCCCTGGGGACAAGGACCAGTGTCACCATTGCAAAAAGCCTGGTCACTTCAAGAAAGATTGCCCAATATGGCTCAAGTCCATAATGGCAAAGAACGGGATTCCATTCGACAAGGACTTTGCAAAGAAGAGAAAGACTCATTGAGGTCGCGAATGGGGTTCAAGCAGAAGTGGAGGCTGTTGGCGACATTCCTCTGGAGCTAGCTGATGACTTTACTATTTTGCTTAAGGATGTTTTATTTGGTCCTTCCATCCATAGAAACTTAATAAGTGTGTCATGCCTGGATAAAAACATGTATGAGTGTTATTTTGGACTTGTCAAATGTGCCATTTGGTTTAAAGATACTTGTGTGGGTGTTGCTTCACTACATGACAAGCTTTATTTATTATCCTTGCATGAGAAAGTGTTTTCTGTGTGTAATGTGAGCGAACAAGTTCCCTTGTCGAACAAAGAACAAAATAAAAGAAAAGAAAGCGAACTCATGACTCATCGAAGTTATGACACTATAGATTAGGCCATATTTCGAGGGGAAGAATAGAAAGCCTCGTTAAAAATGACATTATTCCTCCATTAGAGTTCTCAGACATCGAGCAATGCATAGATTGCATCAAAGGAAAGTATGTAAAGCAAATTAAAAAGGGTGCACACCGAAGTATAGCAACACTATAAATCATCCACACTGATATTTGTGGACCGTTTCCTGTGAAAAGTGTGGATGGTTATGATTCATTCATAACATTCACGGATGATCACTCCCGGTATGGTTACATTTATCCAATTAAAGAAAGATCTGAGGCATTGGATAAATTTAAAATTTTCAAAGCTGAAGTTGAAAATCAGCATGATAAAAGAATTAAAATAGTCCGGTCTGACCGTGGGGGGGAGTACTACAGTCGGCATACTCCATATGGTCAAGTACCAGGACCTTTTGCAAGGTTCCTACAGAAAAATGGAATAGTCGCCCAGTATTCTATGCCGGGCGAACCTCAGCAAAATGGAGTAGCTGAAAGGCGTAACCGTACCCTTATGGATATGGTGCGCAGCATGATGAGCTATTCCACCCTCCCATTGGGATTGTGGATGGAGGCGCTTAAAACCGTCATTCACATTCTCAACAGAGTACCAAGTAAGTCGGTGCCCAAAACACCGTATGAATTGTGGACAGGCAGAGTCCCCTCTCTGCACCACTCGAGGGTCTGGGGGAGCCCAGCTGAGGCAAAAGTTTTTAATCCAAACATTGCAAAGTTAGACCCCAAACAATGTCTTTCCACTTCATTGGCTATCCAGATAGATTAAAAGGCTATCGTTTCTACTGTCCTGACAGATACAGAAAGTTTGTAGAAACGAGACATGCAGTCTTCTTGGAGGACGAATTGATGAGGGGGAGCACGGTAGCTCGGAAAATTGTTCTTGAGGAGAAGAGGGTGCATGCACCTAATCCGATGACCCAGGAGCCATTTTTCTCGCTACCTATTGTGCCACCATCTACAACCCCTGAGGTTGTGGTGTCGGCACCTGTTGTAACTCCACACGTGACAACAATGGGAGAAGGTTCGGAACCTGTCCATCAGGAGCCACCTGAACCCACTGTTGAGAACGAAAGGGAGCTAGAACAACCACATACTGTAAATGCGCCAGAACCTGAGGCACGAAATGAGCAAGAGTCTGATGAACTCAGAAGGTCTAAAAGAAAACGAAGACCAGACATTTCCAAAAAAATTTACAAAGTTTATAACACAGAAACAGTTCATATGAAGGGCGATCCTACCTCATATGAAGAAGCCATGAGAAGCCCTCACTCAGCCAAGTGGGTGGAGGCAATGGAAGATGAAATGACATCGATGAGTTCCAACAATGTTTGGGACTTAGAGGAAATTCCTAAAGGAGCCAAAACAGTAGGATGCAAATGGGTTTACAAAACAAAGTATGACTCCAATGGGATTGTAAAAAGTACAAAGCTAGACTTGTGGCAAAAGGCTTTACGCAAAGAGAAGGGGTAGATTATAATGAGACTTTTTCTCCGGTCTCATGTAAGGATTCCTTCAGAATCATAATGTCACTAGTTGCACATTTTGATTTAGAATTGCATCAAATGGATGTTAAGACGACATTTATAAATGGAGACTTAGAAGAAAATGTTTACATGAAACAACCCAAGGGTTTTTTCATGGAGGGTAAGGAACATATGGGATGCCGCCTAAAGAAATCCATTTATGGGTTAAAGCAAGCCTCTAGGCAGTGGTATTTAAAGTTCAATGATACAATTAAAATATTTGGATTCAAAGAGAATGTTGAGGACAACTTCATTTATGCAAAGTTTAAAAGTGGGAAATATATTTTCCTAATTATGTATGTGGATGACATCTTGCTTGCTAGCAGTGATGTCAGTCTACTTCTAGAAACAAAGAAGTTCTTGTCTTCAAATTTTGACATGAAAGATCTTGGTGAAGCTTCTTATGTTTTGGGCATAGAAATTCACCGAGATAGAAAGAATGGAGTGTTAGGACTATCACAGAAAACATATTGTAAAAATATTCTAAAGAAATACAATATGCATGCGAGTAATGCAACACCTGCTCCCATAGTCAAGGGCGATAGTTTTGGAAAATTCCAATGTCCAAAGAACCAATATGAGATCGATCAAATGAAGTCAGTACCATATGCTTCGGTTGTTGGAAGCTTACAGTATGCACAAGTGTGCACTCGCCCTGACTTAGCTTTTATCACCGGGGTACTCGGTAGATATCAAGAGAATATAGGCACAAAGCACTGGAAGATGGTAAAGAAAGCTCTGCGTTATGTGCAAGGCACAAAAGGCCTCATGCTAACATATAAAAGATCTGATTCCCTAGAGATAAAAGGGTACCCAGATGCGGATTTTGCGGGGGATAAAGACGACAGAAAGTCCACGACAGGATATGTCTTTACTCTCGCAGGAGGTGCTATTTCGTGGAGAAGCGCCAAACAGTCGATAGTTGCATCATCTAGGATGTATGCAGAATTTATAGCATGTTATGAAGCCATGGGACAGGCGTTATGGTTAAACAAATTTCTACCCGACTTGAAAGTGGTAGACTGCATCAGCAGGCCACTAAAGATGTACTGTGACAACGAGCCCGCAGTATTCTATGCTCACAACAACAAGTCGAGTAATGCGACAAAGTCAATAGATATAAAGTATTATGTTATGAAGGATAAAGTTCAGGATCAAACTATAAGTCTCGAGCATATAAGGACAAAATATATGCTTGCGGATCCGCTAACGAAAGGCTTACCACCCAATGTGTTCAAGGAACACATAGCCGACATGGGTTTAATGGAAAGCTTATGATTCCTGGACTATAGAGGCCAAAAAGTAACAGGATTTGTTTTAAAATAGAAAAGTATGTAGTGGTTGTATGATTCTATCGGCAATTGAGCTGAGACGATGAAACATGCTCTATGTACCGATCCGTGATGAAACGAGTAAAGTATAAAGTATAAAGTAAAAAGTAAAGTCGAGATCAAGGAGAAGAATGTTAGATAGATCTCTCCCCGTTCGAGCCCAACGGCCGAACGGAGTCCCTTATCCGCGCCCTGATCGGGGGCGCCCCAACCTCATCTGGTGGGTTGTCCCCTGTTATATAAAGGAGGTGGGGGCCGGTAGCACGGCTTACGTGGTTCGTCGTGCCCTACCACCCGACCTACAAGCCAATCCGATCTAGGCTAGCGCTGCGCCGACGGGAAGCACCACCGCCGCCACACGCTCGCAACCCCCTTCATCCCATGGCCACCGACGCTAGCAGCAGTGCTAACTCTGGCATCCCCTCTGGCTCGTGTTCCTTGAGCCAAGGCGCAGGTAGTCCCTCTGCGATATCTCTCTTATCCTCTCTCTACTCTCTCAGATCGAACCCAAAGAGTGATATCTTTGGCCGATTCCAAGCGTCGGTGAGGAGCACCGTTGCTATCTTTGGCCAAGGTGGCCTCGCTGCACCTCGCGAGTTCAAGCTTCGGTGAGGAGCACCGTTGCTATCTTTGGCCAAGGGGGCCTCGCCGCACCTCGCGAGTTCAAGCTTCGAGGATTCTACTCCTCCAGGCCGTTGTGCCGATGCGGAGGTTCTTAGATCTCGTCACGACGATCCATCCTGGCGTCGAACCAAGTGTGTAGTCCCCGGCGTCGTCGCCAGCGGCCGTTGCTCGAGATCTTGGTGTTCTACCGGTGGAGAAGGGCCAGATTGCTGTTTCCCTCTCCTGCCTGGGTCCTTCTTGTAAATTTCGAGGACTGTTTGGTCTTTACTTCTAACCTGAAGGTTCTTTTTGTAATTGTGTCCACCGTTTAATGGAGCTTGGCCTTCGGGCCTATTCCCGTTCAAAAAAAAAAAGCATCGCTGAGCTGCACACCAAGTACATGCTGCATCACCCAGTCTAGCTCGCCGGTCGGTCGGTCGCTCCACGCACGAACTCCGCCGGTTCGATCAACTCCGCAGCGTCATGCATGCATGTGCTTGAAGCAAGTACGTGCGTACGTACGTCCTGGCTAGCTAGGTGCAGTACCCCGGCCGCTAGAGCTGCATCGATCTCTCGACCTGTACCACATATATAGATAGGTGGTACAGAGGGAGTGGTACGTGCCTGTCTGCTGGACATGCATATGCATGCAGAGTACCACAGTAGTTCACGTTGTCAGCGTCCGGCCCGCGCCAGTGTTCACCACTCCTGTGTTCATATATAGGGAATTCAATAGCTACTGCTGGTGCCGGGGGACGACAGATCTGGTTTTGAGGCGGAACGGGTACCTTTTCAGGCAAATACTCCCTTCGTTTTAAAATATAAGATTTTTTAGGTTTGTGAAGAAAATGAATCTAGACTTCTTTTATGTGTAGATTCATCCTGATGTTGAGTGAACCTATATACTAAAACAAGTCTAAATATATTGGCTTCACAAAACTAAAATATTTTGAAACGGAGGGAGCAGCAGCTACTCCGGTGGCGCAGCTAGAGCGCGGTAGTAGTACTACGGTAGTACCGGTTGGCTAGCGGTACAGATGTCGTGTCGTTACTGGTTGGTGGCACTGTAGCAGAGACGCGATGAAGATGTGAGTTTGCTAATTCCCAGAGAATTAAGCTCAGTTAGGTCCTAAATCACTGGATTTGCATACGCGTCTTGTGAATTGCAAGTAATGTTGCAAACGGGATTCTTAGTTGGAAATAGTTTTACAACTGGGATTTTTCTAAATGCAAATGGGCTTATAAAAGAGATTGCATGACACGACTTTGACTAGTAAATAAGAGCAAGTACTACAATAGATCCTAGTCAGCAGGCTATAAGCCATTTTATATTAGCACAAACACAGCTATAAGAGAGAGAAGGAGGAGAGAGAAGTGAGCCGGCGCTTCACTTACCGCCGGGCTACAGCACACGAATCAAAAAGCTGCAGCTTGCATGCAGCCTGTGCGTGGGCGTTAAGCCGGCTTAGCTCCTCTTTCCTGTGTCTTGCATGCAAGTACGTAAACATGCAAACATTTAGTACTTAAATATTCAATATAGCCAGCTTATTGTATGAGTATATATGTATGAAGACTTTAGGTGAGTTGGCATGGATATATAGCCAGCAATAGGCTATATTATTGTCCTTGCTCTAAATGAATTCTCAGTCGACTTAGAATTTAGAGACACCCTCGAGATGTTGTAGCAGGGCCAACTGAACCAAGTGCTCCGCTTCGCGGACATCCAACTGACATCAAAATGGGCGGGATGGCAACTTGCACACGTGGCATAGAAAACCAAAGTTAAAATACGATAGTCCAGGATGCATTCGTTTGGGGAGATTGAAATTTTCACATTCGCTCACTATAATTTCTGGAAAATAATACATACTCTCTCCATCCAAAAATTACTAACTTAGATTTGAATAGATTCATATGTATTTAGACGCATTTTACTATATAGATACATACGAATCTAGACAAAGACAAGTCAATTTTTTATGGACAAAGAAAATATAATAGATCGTATTGCCAATTAATATTGAAAACATTTCTTTTACCATCATCATTCGTGTATTATGTGAGCTAAGGACAACAACGACAGGCATAGGTGCAGGACATGCGGGGAGGCGTCGGTGATACTACGGCGCTCTTGCATAGGCATAGTCGGGTACTAAAACATCTACTTCTGGCTGCAGCGTGTCAGTTCACATGGAGCTAGCTAGCTATCTAGTCTAGCTACATGATACGCAGCTTTCGTTTCCGCCCAGATCGTCGTCTGGAATGATTGATCGCATGAGACCGATGATACGGCCGGAGGGCATGTGTGTCAGGACTGATCAGGAGCAACAACTCTGCAATGAAGTACGATCTTCCCAGCACTGGCAGGCCAGAAGGATTAATTTCACAATGAGGCCAAGCCTTGGAAAAGGTCGATCGAAACCAAAAATTCATCTCGAATTTATGGTGCATGACTTCTTAATTACTACCCAAAATGGAGAAACGAACAGTACAAATTATTCAAACACGAACCAAATTTGCATTATGGCTAACTCAAGAAACAAACAAACGCCCTCAATTACAAATATTATATAGGCTACACATAATTGTGATCGACCTGAGCATGCAAGACAGCGCCACACCGGGAATAATTAAGCTACACAGTTGAGCTATAGGTAATGAACTACAAGCAGAGGTCCAAGCTTAGGACGCCCTCCTTCTGCCCCATCATTATTTCAGACCTGCCGATCTCCGTCAGGCACGACGGCACTACGCTCGTCACCACGGCCTTATTCCCGGCGTCCTTAACAGGCCCCTCTCCCGACCCCGTCGCCTCCGCCGTCCCTTCGCCGGTCACGAAAGCGCCACTCCTCACCGGCGCCGGCCTCCACACCATCCCGGGCACGGCCATGCTGCCGCCGTACGACGCCGACCGGGCCACGTTGCCGTACATCCCCGGAGCGGCGCCTGCCCAGACCGGGTACTGCGCTGGCATGGCGGCGGCCTGCTGGTGGTGGGCGTAGCCACCGAAGAGGGCGCCGTAGACGTGCGGGCCCGGCGGGAGCGAGAGGTAGTGCGCGGAGAGGGAGGCCTCGAGGTGCGCCCGGCGCGCGTGCTGGCGCTCCCGCTTGTGCGCGTTCTGGTGGCCGCCCAGCGCCTGCGACGTCGGGAAGTTGCGGCAGCAGTAGTGGCACTCGAACTTCCGGGTCTCCCCCTCCCCCGCCGCCGCCGCGGCAGCCCTCACGTCGCCGCCGTCGGCCTCCTCGTTTTCCTTGGGCGGATGGTTGCCCCTAGCCTCTCCTTCGTTGGAGAAGTCGCGGCCGAAGAGGCGGATGGTGGGGTCGGCCGGTGACGGGGTGGCGGCGGGGCGGACGAACGGCGGCTGCGAGAACGAGTCGACGGCCCCGTGCATGATGCCATGCGGCGCGGCCATGGCAGGCTTTTCCTTGTGTGCTTGTTGGTGTGGGTGCGTGCAAGAACTGGGCAATGGGTGGTGTGGTTTTATGGTGACTTCTTGCTGGGCGAGACGAGAATGCGGCCGGGCATTTGCAGAGGCAGGCCGGGAGGAGGGGACAGACAAGAGGACCGAAGTACGTAAGAGAGCCGGGGCGTTTAAAGCTAACCATCTCGTCACAACCCAAGTACACATTTCAGCAGTGTGCCACACTGACACTGCCTGCCTGGCTATGTGTCCGTGCATCGACACTCGCTCGTAATAAGACTATGCTACATCACCACTTGCTAGGGTACGTGCATGCGGATGCGTACGTATTGTAGGAGAAACAGGGGCTGCATTAAGCTGCCATGTTCGTGCAGCCTACGTACCCACCAAACGTCACGAAAATATATGTGAAAACAGCTGTGCAAACACTTACGGTCATAATTTTTTTAAATCCATATATATATATAGAATATTGTCGGGATTATATAGACAAATTTCTTGCAACAAAATAAATTGTGGTAGGGGAGGGGGGTGGGGGGGTGGGCGGCTCCTCTCCCCTCGCAGCCGAAGGGCGCAACGAGGCGAAGCCTGTGCAACGTAGGAGCAAAGATATGGAGATATGGTGGGATGGCACACCCTCGTTGAGGAGATCGCGGCACCGGTCTTCATTCCTAACAGTTCTCATGTGTTGGTATAGGATGGCCCTTCCACCTCCAAACGGGGTTGCAATGCGCGACGGTCTCTTGCGGAGGCATCAACTCACCATTCTTTGTTGGGGTGCTACACACGTTGTCTCATGTTGAGGTGTCAAGTCATGCATGTCGCTAGCAGGTGGTATGCAATGTCTCTTGTGGAGACTTCATGTCATGTATGTTGCTACCAGAGCAAAGGTTGTGCGATTGTGACTTGGAAGCGAGGAGGTACATGACGCCCTGCCTTTCAATATCCCCTCCAATGGTATTTGGCTAGTGAGGTGTTGATAGTCGGTCAAGTGATCATGGTATATTCGGCTTCGACGGCGAGTATGTGCACTCTGGTGGAAATACAAGATCCATGATTAGGCAATATCGATGTGCTCCTACGTCATGCCCTTGTTGAAGGTCGTGGCTCAAAGCTCGGCGTTCGGGATGGAATCCCAAGATCAACCTATGACTGCATTCGCCATTATCGGCACACCTGTGGCCCTTATCAAAGGCTTAGCCTAAAAGTTGGGTACTTTTTATTTGTTTCAGTCTTTTACCATATGGTTAGTGGTAGCTGGTCAAGTTACTATTGCGACACATTCGGCTTCACTTTATGTTTTCTAACTTTTAATAATAATGGATGTGTGCATCTCAATCGATGCAAAGGCTAGGGTTGTCATCCTTTCCTAAAAAAGGACTTACGCTTTTCATTGCTTCCATCATAGTTTGACTTTTACATAGTCTGTCTTTTGTGGGGAAATAAGTTTAAGCTTCGAAACGGAGGCAGTAGATCGTAGATCGTATTTAACACCATGTTGTAAAAGAATTAAGCATTTTTGAGTAACTGGAAGTCGACGCTCCTTAGATCCGAAGATCCTCCACCTTGCGCCATCGCCAGCATCGAAGCAGCAAACAACATCAGCTCGATTATTCAACTGTGCCAGATCCGCCGCTACTCGGCATCCAGCTCGGGGAAACTCGCACCGCAACTCCGAGGATCTGCGGCCGAGAGATGAGCGCGCGGCCGACGACGATGCCCCGCGGAACATCACCACCAAAGACGAAGGCCGCCGCCCCAAAACTCCACTCCGGCCACGCCGCCATCTTCCCGACGCCACCGGCCGGTACCTGCACAAACCTACACAACAAAACAAAGAGAAACTAGGCTCCCCCGCCCTCCCGCCGCCGAAGCGGCCGTCGGAGGACGAGGGACCCAGCGGTTTGTCGGGGATTGAGGTGGCTTGGCCGGTGGTTCCAGAAATCGCGAGATCTCAGATCTGTTAGGCCTCATGTTCCAAGGCCAGAGGGGAGGTGGTGCGGCGGCGCGCCGACGCAGCGTCTTGTTCGTCGTCCATGGCGTCGAGGTCCAGAAGGACTTTCTTGTAATTTGCATCTTTGTTCTGAACTGATCTGCAAGATCTGCAGTTAATACAAATCAGTTTCTCGCAAAAAAAAATAGGATGGTTGCGCCTTAAGTAAACCAATCATCAAATCAAGTCGTTGATGTCTTGTATTCCCTCCGTTTAGATATATAAGACGTTTTAGCTTTGTAAATCGAATGTATCTAGATGTCTTTTAGTGTATAGATTCGTAGAGGTTTGGAGTGAACCTATACACTAAAAATTATCAAGATACATTCATTTTACAAAGCTGAAATCTCTTATATTTATGAACGGAGGGAGTACTCGTGTTTCAAGCAGATATGCTCGATGTTTCGAAAGGATATCTTTAAACTTGTAAGGTTGGACGCGCCACACTGATTTTGTTTCTTCTGAACCTTCTGTTGATAAGGTATCGTGAATACCTTCCTCGAAACAGGCTTTACCGTGAATAACATGGCAACCATAAATATGATATTTATTACTTTTAAACTTATTGTACTGTTATTGATGATTTTAAATAAATCGGTGATTTTTTAAAAAATATATTGTCTGCTGTTACTCTACTTGTACAGCCGGAGTAGCACCTGCAACGGCATGATTACTTAACTAGGCCGGGCCCTGTGTGTGTGGGGCTGTGGCCGTGAAGGACGCAAGGACACTGCCTAAAAAGTCTCAAACCTTTTCATTGCGTCGCTCTCCTCTCTGAATCCCAAACGATCCTCAGTGGGTTCTATTCCCCTGTCCGTCCTGTCTCGACATGATTCTGCATCGAGCTAGCCACACCCCACCTTTCTGGGTGGGATCTACGCGTCGCGTGCGTTGTCTCGTGGTTAATTATATTGCTGGCTTGTCTTTCTCGTTTTTCCTGCCCTCCCATGACCTTTGTCAGGTAATTTTGCGACGCGGGAAAAGAAGAAGCTATACTAGTTACTAGTACTACGATACACGATCGCCATTGCACGACCGCTATGTCCGGTCACTGAAAGGAGAGAGACGCGGTAAAATTAAAGTACGCGCGCACCTGTCTGATTCGCGACCAACCGTTCTACTGCTCTAAATGCTACCATGAGATCCACCCGGCAGGTCACAAACTCACAATCATGGGCAGTATCTGACTTGTGACTTACACAAGCCCGTAAGAAAGAATCCAAACGCTGTCCTAAATGCTGCTACCGCTAGTACGTGGTAACAGGCAAACCCAATGCGTCGGCGTACATGTACTGTAGCCTCTAGGGATGTAAGTTGTTTAGTGCTCCCTCTGTTTCAAATTTTAGCTTTTTTCTGGAATGAATGTATTTAGAAGTAAAATAAGTGAAGCTACATACTAAAATGCATATAGAAATATGTGTTTTAGAAAAAAAATACTAAAACATCTTATACTTTTTAAACGGAGGGAGCAGCAAGCTACTCGCGTCATGGATTTTGGGGGACATGGGTGCACGTGGACCCTATGTGTAGTAAAATTCAAAAATAGACTAAATAAAAGAATATTAGACTAAAATTCATGCATGTAGAGAATGTATGAAGATATGTGCATATCAAGTTTAAGACTAATAAATATGAAAGTGTGTAACTTGTGCGAAAAGGACAGGGTGTTCAACGGTTCCATTCAATATTTGGCCGACGGAATTGGAATGTTGGAATGTTCCATTATGTGCTTGGTTAGGGAATTGAACAGCAGAATGTGTTGTCATATACTACTATTGCTAAGACATTCCATCGATTTGAGCCTGAACTTGATTTTTTGTCGTAAAGTTGGAGTTTATAAGGGGAAATTAAAGGAAGGGAAAATCAAGGGCACATGCTCTTTTGTCGCTGTTGTTCGCTTGTTCGCGTCGCCGCCGCGCTTGGTTTGGATAGTTCACACCACCACCGCGATTGCTTCCCATCGCCATGTGAGGTTTTGGCCGCCGCCACACCTGTTGGCCTGCTTCCCCTCATCATCTTGGGTGGTTCTCTGCCGCTGTATCGTGCAGTTGGGAGAGACCAAGGAGAGGAGGAGGGTTCTCTGCTGCTGTATCATGAGGTTGATGTGTTTTCTATGACAACAAGATGTTGCGATCGTTAGCAAGTGGTTCCACCAAATTCGTCTGATTTCGAGGAATGGGTCGGTTAAGGGTTATATTCCCTTTTAGGAAACGAGTTGGTTCTGTTCCTCCTGCATAACAAAACAATGGAATTTGTTCCAGGTGCGGAACAATTCCATTTGTGTAGCGTCTGGTGGAGGAGTTCCATTTGTGTATAGCCATAGCAGGATTTTGTTTGTCATGTATATCATTAATATCTTGGCTAGCTTTTGATATTGTGTTGTTGTCATCCGAGTGTAAATAGTACTATCTTGATATTAATATTTCACCATTTTATCAAAGAAAGCATGAATCTTTTTGTTGTTTTTTCTTTGGTTGCTCTTTTGACGATAATTTAATTTAATGTTGCCCTGTCTTTGGTGATTGTAGCTTGTGCGTATCTTTAGCTTATGTAAAGGTTATAAGTAAAGTTTGGGCTGTGTTATTAGCTAGCTGAAGCACTATATAGTTGGTGTCGGCACAACATTCTTGTACACACATATGCCTTGTTAACTTAATCATAGCACTCCTCAATCTTCGGGTGGGGACTTTGATGATGGTTCCTGAGGCACAAGGCTTAAGCTAAGCAAGAAATTGCTAACTATGCATTGTTCAGTAAAGCTTGACTGGAGGCTTAACCAATTAAGTTTAGCTTTTGCGTGATGTCCCTGATTTTCCTTTGGTTGTACTCACATGTCACATGTGTACGCTCGATGACTGATTGATTTACAAGACTAATCAATTAGCTTGTGTGCTTTTAATTTGGATACTACTTCACTGCACATCCTACGGCCATAATCATCATAGTATCTAGCTAGGTTGGCAACCATATGAATCGATTAAGTGTAGTTAGCTGTCATTCCTCATCCAACTAATCCAACGTGGTCCTTGATATCCGCCGTTCACTCTTTTCGTCTTTTTCATGGCCATGGAGCTGTCACGACCATCTCCAACGTACGTGTACCGTCAACCCACCGCACATATTGGGTCGCCGGTCGCCGCATCGTCCCGTACGTGCGCGCCTCTCACTCAACTACCACTCCCTTAGTAACACTAACATAACGCTTTTTTTTTAACAGTGGATGGTCCCAGAGGACCTAGAAGCTTTCATTAAGGGGTGGAGTAACAATTACAAAGAGGGCCCAACGAGAAACATGAAAAATAGAACCAGCCCCAAACATTTTGCACTAGAGACCCTGAAAATTTCTAAGAAAACGCCATCGGGTCCAACTCCATATCCACCGCACCGCTGCAACACACCGTTGTCAAGAACTTCGCCGCCGGGGACTATACCACTTGGGGCAAAGCTCCGGGAGCCAACAACAGTGGAGCAAAGAGGCCTCCGTCTTGGCATCTTGGCCTGGAGGTTTTTGTAGACCTGCATTCGCCGGCCTGAGAAACTGAACACCGACGACGAAGGAGGGAGCGGTCGCCCTACGACCGATTTGAGCGGCAGTCGACGATGGACCGCCGTGGAGGAACTCTTGGGAGCAGCTTCAAGACTCCCCTGGCACAGGTCATGGCGCTGGCCTACAAAGACCATGAGTTCCTTCTCATTCTCACCACCATGGCGAGGAGCGAGCAGGAGACTCCGATCTCGTATTCCAGCCACCAACCTGCAGAAGACGGCGCCCCACCAAGCAGATGCAGAGGGCAACGCGATGGCTCCCTCTCCCCCTCACCTCCTCGGCCGGCCAGGAGAGGTTCGTCAGTGTAGCAAACAGAGCTGCTTTGCCAATCCCCCTCGCCTCCATGGCTGGTCAGGAATAGCTCCCCCGCACCACAACCCCATAGCAGCAGGTGGAGGCGCACAAGCCTCCAGATCGAGATCTTGAAGGCGGACGAGCTTATTTGGACAGGATCCTTGTCCACCCCATCCAGCACCACCGGCTCCCACCATGGGAGATCCATGAGCAGGACGAGGAAGAACACCTCCCAACTGTAGCTCGGAAGCAGCAGGAGCACCTGATACCACGGCATATAGCCCACACAGACCCTAGCTATAACACCTAAATCTACCCTAAACCTACTAGATCCGACACCGGCACCTCTCCTCCACCATCTCCGGCCGGCAACGCTGCCGGGGAGGACTCGGGATCGGCCCGAAAGAACTCGGTTAACTCTCAATAGGAAAGGGGAACGGAGCAGGGGTTAGCACTAATCTTGATTTGTTTTAACATAACACATAGAATTCTCTACTATGTAAACAATTAACTTGGTTCCATGGTACATTTTATTTTTTTTGAAAAAGAGTATATATATATCAAGAGATACCAATTACACCCAGCCTCTATAATAATGCATGCCCTAGCGGCTTTACGGATGCACACATCTCAGAAAAAGAAAAATAATTACAAAAGAAAAGTCCCGCTAAAGAGACTAATTCCTCGAAGCAATGACACTAACAACACCAGAAGTACAACCACTCCAATAGCGACGCCTTGAAGAAGGAAACGGTGAACAAGCGTCGTTGTCGCCCGATCAAATATCATAGGTTTTCACGCTGGAGAAAGTGCTCGCTCGTAAAACAATGCCTTCAACAAGGCCATTGCTAGGCACAACCAATTAATACCAGACCTTGGATTTTCATCATGCAAGATAAGACTAGAAAATTGATACGTCATAAACGTACCTATAATTTTTTATGCTCCATGCTTGGTTTATATCATTTGTCTTATGTTTACTTTGAGGTATTTTTATACACTTTCTGGAACTAACCTATTGACAAGATGCCATAGTGCCAGTTGCCTGTCTTCTGCTGTTTTTGGTTTCAGAAAAGCTAAAAATGAATATTCTTGAAATTAGACGGGACAAAATCCAACGTTCATATTTTCCCCGGAGCGATACAGAAAATCGAAGACAAGACGGAGGAGGACACCAGGGTGGCCACACCCTAGGTGGGCACGAGGCCCACCCTGGTCATGCCCACACGGGGTGTGGGCCCCCTGGACCTCCATCGACCTTGCCTCCTTCGCCTATAAGAATCCCCCGACTCAAACACCATAAACAATTGACCAGAAAGCCACGAAAATCTCTGTAGCGCTGCCACCACCGAAGGGGAGATTCGGGGGACATAAAGTCTCTGTTCTGGCACCCTGCCGGAACAGGGAAGAGCCCCCGGAGCCATCTCCATCGATATCCACCACCATCTTCATCACCGTTGTTGATTCTCATGATGAGGAGGGAGTAGTTCTTCTTCGAGGCTAAGGGCTCTATCGGTAGCTATGTGTTCATCTCTCTCTCTCTCTATGCATGATCTTGTTGTGGTCATGAGCTTTGTAATCAAGTAGATCTACCTTGCTACTCAAGTGCTTCAATAGATATCTGCTCTCCCCATGTGTGTGAAAGTGACAACATGCACGCCATGGTGGCACTTAGGCTAGAGTCTACATAAATACTCATCGTGCTTTAATAGATCTATGTTTTTTCCCACGTGTGTGACAGTGATAGCGTGCGCGCCGTGTGTGGCTCTTAAGCTAGATTACATATATATATTCATGAGTTATATTTTGAGTTGATTTTCTCTATGAAATTGTGGTGTTTGTTGGAACCATCTAGCGCTCAAGGTGACAGTGTGGGGTTATCTAGATTGGGGAAGGCCCTACCGTGGATTATAGTGTCCAACCGGAGAGTAGTTAAGAGTAGTATCATGAAGAGAGGATATTTATATGAGAGAGTGTTCACTAGTGAAAGTATGATCCCTAGGCCTTGTTTCTAAACATTGAAACACCATTTTCTACTAGATCTGTTGCATGTTTGCTTGCTGCGATCTTTTTGCCTTCAATCCTTACCTCACCATTAAAGCTATTTTCTAGCACCGTTACCACTTGTATTTTAATATCTCTTCGCCGAACTAGTGCACCTATACACCTGACAAGTGTATTGGGTGTGTTGGGGACACAAGAGACTTCTTGTATCTTGATTGCAGGGTTGCTTGAGAGGGATATCTTTGACCACTTCCTCCCTGAGTTCGATAAACCTTGGGTAACCCACTTAAGGGAAACTTGCTGCTGTTCTACAAACCTCTGCACTTGGAGGCCCAACAATTGTCTACAAGAATAGAAGTGCGTAGACATCAAGCTATTTTCTAGCGCCGTTGCAGGGGAGGTAAGGTAAAAGGTACTCACATCTTCCAGTGTGAGTGCTCGAACTTATTTCCTTTATATTCTGCAATTTTGTATTTTTGTTTCTTGTTTTCACTAGTTAGGCTTAATGGAAAACAACAACAAAATAGAGAGCTTTATAGTGTTTATCTTGAGTTAGGACATGGAGTGTTTGAAGAGAAAATTAAAAAACCTATGGAACTTTATTTGCATGCTAATAGAAATTTTATTAGTATGAATTCTTTGGACACCATTATTGCTAATACTATGAAAAAATCTAAGCTTGGGGAAGCTAGTTTTGATGAAAATGATCTTTTTAGTCCCCTGGCTTTGGAAGATAGCTATTCTATTGCTTATGATAATACCAAACCTCCAATATATGATGATTACAATGATGAGTATGATATTTTCAGTCCACCTACTATTGAGGAGAAAATTAATTGTGATTACAATATGCCTCCTATATTTGATGATTATGGTGATGAGAATGATAGTGATAGCCATTTTGTTGAATTTTCTCCCACTACAATTAATAAGAATGACTATGCTTATGTGGAGAGTAATAATTATTTTATGCATGTGGCTCATGATAAGAATGTTTTATGTGATAGTTATATTGTTAGTTTTATTCATTTTGCTACTGAAAGTTTCCCCTCTGTATGTTGAAAATCTTGAAGTTGCACTTGTTTTGCTTTCCTATGCTTGTTGCTTTGTGCTTTAATGACTTGTTTATTTACAAGATTATTTTGCATAGGAAGTGGGTTAGACTTAAATGTGTTTTGAACTTGCTTCTTGATGCTCTCTTTTACTTCAATTCATATTTCTTACGTGAGCATCTTTTTAAACTATCAAGCCTAACTTAAAGGCGTTAAAGAAAAGTACTTGTTGGGAGATAACCCAAAAGTTTTCTTGAGTCTTGAAAGTTATTACTTCAATAATGACCTTTTCTTATCCTTTTTGTTTGCTTTTTGTGCCAAGAATGACCTCTAATGAGAGGGAAGTAAGATTTGGGGAGTTCCTGTCCCGAAACAGATTTCTGTCCTCCACCATTAAAATTCTTGAGGAGTCTCTGTAAGTCGGATTGAGCTGAAATTTTACGAATAAATCCCCCAATATGTTAGATAAATTTTATTAGTTCAACACTTTTTGATTTGAGCAAAATAAGGTCTTAGAAAAAATCGATTTCTACCTGTTGGTCTGTTTTGACAGATTTCTGCCATTATTTGTATTTGCTTCTTATCGATTTCTTTTTTAGTTCTCCTTTGGGGAATTTAGTTTTTTAAAGGAAGTTGCTTCATTATATTGTGTTTTTAGTGAAAGTTTTGCTGTTTTAAAGCTAAACCCAAGGGCCTATTATCTTTTGAATACACTAATGTTGCTAATGAAGATTGTGTGAAGTTTTGTATGAAGGAAAAATTCCAGGTGTAAAGAGAGAATAATGTAATGAGATGAAGAATGGACAAAAGCTCAAACTTGGTGTCGAGGGAATGACCACGGCAGATGCTGCAATCGGCAGCGAGTAGTAGAACGAAGGGCAAGGGCGGCCAGCCATCTGCGGTGCGAGATGAGGGCGGAGACACAGGGTTTTACCCAGGTTCGGCCCCCCGGAGGGTAAAGACCTACTCCTGCTAGATTGTATTATGAGGGTGTTTACAATGGGCGAACTCGGCGGCTAGGCGGCGAGTTGCTTGGGTGTATGAGGGAACGTGTCCCTACTCACCCCATAGGGAGGTTTATATAAGCTCACCTCCCCTAGGGTTTACATATCTCAACCGACTCGATACAGCTTTTGTGTCGTTTAACCTAATCCGATGGGCCTATCTACTCTTGGGCCTTCACCTCGATCGCCGATATCTTGCCAGCTTGATCCACTCGCCGCTCGAGGCCCACTCGCCAGCCCTTGGGCTCGGAACGCCCCGCCGAGTATACCCAAGAGGCGATCCCCATCGCAGTAGTCCCCGAGGCCGTCGTTGATTAGGCGTGAGTGGCTGCTGGCAGTCGGAGTATACGGCTTCAAGTTGGCATCCAGTCGAATCGTCGGCGGGCTCCTGTATAAAGGAAAAAATCCGGTGAACCGAGTCACGTCCTGAGCGAGTCGAACCAACGGGACGTGGCCTTAGCGAGTGACTTTAACGAGCCGAGTGGCTAGAGTTGGACCGTCAGGTGTGGTCAAACTAGCCGTTAAGGTAACTCAACGGTAACTTCTGGCGTAATCATCGCGCGGTAACGTCCTCCTGATTTGGCGGGCAATCTCCGCTATATAAGAGGAATGGTAGGCTATCGCAAAACCAACCGTCCTCCATTTCTTCCGAGTACGCACGTCTTCCTTCCTCTGATCCCGCGATCTGATCGACCCGCAATCCTCCGACCTCCACGCAAATCCTCAGCCATGGCCCTCTCCACCGAACCTTGGGGTAGATCCAAATGCACCAGGGCGCAGCTGGCCTCCTTCGAGGAGGCCGGAATCCTGCGGGCCGGCTGCTGGCGTATCCCCGCAGCCGGAGAGACGACCCCGAACCCGCGAGAGAGAGAGTTCATCTGCTTCACTAGTCACCTCGAGCGGGGGTTAGGGTTCCCCACCTCTTTGTTCTTCCGGCGCTTCTGCGCCTACTATGGGATCCAGCCCTCAGATCTGGGTCCCCATAGTATCGAGCAGCTCGCCATCTTCGTGGCGTTCTGCGAGTGCTACTTGGGCTGCCGGCCCTATTTTCCCTTGTGGCAAGATCTGTTCCACGGACGGATCAGCCGCGAGGAGGCGGGCGTCCCAATGCTAGCCGCGGGCGGCTTAACCTTCCAACTCAAATCCAAGGCGTCCTTCTTCGACCTGATGCTGCCGGCGAAAGCAGCGAGCGACTGGAAAAAGTCTTGGTTTTATGTGACCGAGGCGACCCCGGAGGACGAGGCGGCGATCCCGCGGTACTCGGCTAATCGCTCCGAGCCACGCCATCTCCAGGTCGGCAAGCTCCCCGACGACCAACGGATGGTCGTCGACGAGATGCTCCAGACCATCCGCGGTCTGAAGAAGAAGGGGCTCCAAACGGTAAACTTGTACAATTGTTGGCTTGGGCGGCGGCTCGTTCCGCTCGCCCAACGCGACCATTATATGTACCAGTACACGGGCCGGGGAGATTCAACGAAAGCCAGCCCCGACGAGTGGAAGCTGGAGGACTATCTCTCAGCGCTGAAGAAGATCACCCAGGCGACATACACAGATGCGCAGGCCGGGATCCCCCCCTACACCGCCAAGCGTCCGGCTCCGACGGTAATCTGTTTACTTTGTTCGCAGTTGCAGTATGTGCATTCGCGGTAATTCTAACTCTGTTTTGCGTTTTAACGCAGTTGTTCCAAGTGGTGGAAGGGTGGTTACCACCCGCCGAAGACGAGAGCCCCGGGCCATCCGCCCAGGACACAAGCGAGTCGCCACCCGCCAAGGGCAACGAGGACGATGAGGACGAGTCCGAAGAGGAGGTCGCCCATCGGTCCGAAGACCAGGCAACGCGTCGGTAGCGAAATAGAGGCGAGCAGGAGCCTCGAGCGTCATGACGACGACGACGAACTCCCAGAGACCACCTCGCGCCGTCAGGCCACTCCCGCGAAGAAGAAGAAGGAGAAGAAGGAGGCGAGGGCCCCCCTGAAGAGGAAGATGAAGCCGCCGAAGGTGGCTTCACCGCCACACTCAACGAGCAGCTCGGATGCTCAGAGCTCGGCCGGTGACGGCGCAGTTCCGGCGACCGCCGCGCTAGATGCGCCCTCTACAGAAGCTCCGCTGGCCTCAATGCCTCCGCCATTCGCCGGTCGGCTAGGGAAGGCTCCGGTCGTGGCGACCTCGCCTCGCAAGGATGTCCCGAGCGCGGTGGCCTCGCCCCGCAAGGAAGTTCCGGCCGCGGTGGCCCCAATTCACGAGGAGGCCTCCGCCGAAGGCGCCCCGGAGGCGCCAACCGCTACGTCAACGTCAAAGAAGCCGTCTGTATCCTGGGCCCCAAGTCTCGGAGCTGGGCTTAGTCGCGATTAGGCCCCGAATCGAAAAACCGCCGCTTCAGACAGGGCTGCGCTTCATTCCAGTCGCCAAGTGAGTGCATTCGGCATTCCTTATTTTCCTTTAGTACTTTGATTGTCTCTTACTGATTTGATCCAATGTGCAGGACCGGAGTGAAGAAGATGGGCCACCCGACGGTGGCCAAGGTGCCCTCCGCCGCTAGCGAGGAGGATCCTTCCCGTAATAGGGAGGTGGAGGAGGTCGCCGCCTCCACGGAAGGCAGCAAGAAGGCCAAGGGCGACGACATTGTCGCTGTCTCTGACGACGCGGCGGTCGCACCGGCTGGGCCCGCAGTGGAAGCGACCGCGTCCACGAAGGAGGGCAGTTCGTTGCCTATAGCGGAGAAAGCGATCTCCTTTGGAGCGGGTACATCAATTGCCACCTTCCCCCGCTTCATGACCAAGGCGGCCACGGCGAGTGAGGCTGCGGCTCCGAGCCTCGCTCCAGGGACCGCCGACGCTGAAATTGATCAACGACGCGGGCACACGCCGGCGCTACTTTCGTCTGTGGATGCGGTGCAACTTCACGGCATGCTTGGCGCGGCCATCCAGGTACTTCCAGTCCCCGAGGATCAAGTCGGTGCTTAGCAGCGGCTTGATTCTTATAGTTGCTTGTTTTGTACGTGCGAGTCCAGTCCCCGAGTGCGCACTCGCTAAATTGTAGCGGGTGGGCACTGTGTATTTTTCGTGGTCACCAGTCCCCGAGTGCATACTCGCTAAATTGTAGCGGGTGGGCACTGAGTATTTTGCGCGTGTGCTGACTTTGAAAATGCATGTGGTCTGCATGAGTCGGCCGGCGATTGGCTGCGGGCTGAAAAGGAGCTGACCGCTATCCAAGTAGCAAACAAGGAGGTTCAGGCTGTTGCTGCGCAGGCGGAGGTGGCTCGCCAGGGGCTTGTCCCTGCTGGTGAGCTAATGGCGGCGCTGGTTCGTTAGGCCTCGCCAAAGCGTAAGATTGCCGACCTCGAGCGAATCGCGGGAGGCAAAGAAGAAGCAAGCAAGCTCGGCGGCGAAGGCCGCCGCTGCGGCATGAGGAGGATCGGAAGGCGTCGGAAGCCCTCATCGTTGGGCTTCAGGACGACCATACGTCGCTTCAAAGTTTCATCACGGGACTCGCCCGCCCATTGCTTGGTGAGTGCATCTTCCCTGTCCTTTAATTGTGTTGTTTGTGTTTTCCATGGTGCTCATACTTGTCTCCTTCTTGCAGGTCGTATCATTGGCTCCCAAGAAGAAGCGAACTCTCTTGATGCGAGAGAATGCGTAAGCATGCTCGTTGACTCGGCGACGCCGGCCGACGGCGTCCGCGCCTACCTTCAAGAGATGTCGCCACCGAGGTTATTCGGTGACCTCGTTGAGGTGTGGGAGTACTTGGAGAAGGCGCCAGCGGTCGAGAGTTCATGACGGTCGGCGTTTCGTCATGAGCGCCAGCCTTGAGCCTTGACTCGCCCACTTCCCCGAGGACTTCGATCTCGACGATGACGAGAGTGGGTATCCTTCGTCGATCGCTCGGTGGATCTGTCCGAGGTTCTCAAGCTGCAGAACGCGCCGCGTACTCGGGCGTCGGCGATGGCGACCTCCTTCCCTACCAGAAACGGTCGTCGCCAAACGACCCGAGCCGCCAGATCGCGACTTCAAGGTTGAGCAGCCTTTCCGATCGGTGATGGCGGGTGAGTCGACGACGTATCCGTCAAACCCGTACACCTGCTCGTCCAGGGCGCCGGATGCTGGCGCCGCCGTCAAGCTCGCAGAGTAGTGTAGTTTGCCTAGATGTGTTAGCAGCAGTTCTGCCGAGTAGGCATATTTTGTAATGTAAGACAATGCGATATGCGATTGAATGGAACGTTGTGTTCATTTTGATATGTGTTTGTGTGTTTTGGATTGATTTTGGGTGAGTCCCCGAGCGCGTCCGCCCTTTTGTGGGGTTCACCTTGTATATGATGTTTTGTTGTTTATCATTTGTGTTGTTGGTTTAGTCGACTCGCCCGAGCTCGGAGAGCCAGTCGCAAGGCGACTCCCTTGAGTGCTCTGTACTTTACCGTTTTCCCATACGCGAACGGGGCCGGGTGGCCGAGTCCCCGAGCGTGGTACTTGGTATTTCAAGGCGCGACTCGAGGGTGGTTGAGGACTGAGTGCGTTGGTGTTAGCGCGTCACTCTTGCCTGGCCCGGTGGGTCAGTCGCGTGGCGAGTCCTGGGCACGCTCTCTTACTTGGCGTTTTCCCTGTCCGATCGAGAGGAACTGGTATGCAGTCCCCGAGCGTGGTACTTAGCCGTTCGAGTCGCTGTGTCGAGGATGCGGAGGACCAGGGTCGCTGTGGGGAGCGAGGACAGATGTCTTGGTTCGTAAAACCAGTCGAGCTAGGCGACTCCGATGGGGCTCCGGATTGGCGTTTTTCGTGGACGATGCAAGACCTGAAATGACTCAGTGCTCTTACATCGCACTACTTAGCCGTGCCGGTCGCTGTACCAAGGGTTGACTTCTGTATTTTAGCATGACGCTGTTAATTACGAGTGCGAGTGGCACAAGGTATGGAGAGTAGGCGAACTTTGCGGTAACCTTTTCTTTTATTCATAGCGACTGGAGGGTACATGAGTGGGGTTCTAAGAATAGAACTTCCGGAGGAGATTTACATTCCATGGCCGCTTGACGTCGAGTTCGCCGTCCCCGCGGACGTCGACGAGGTAGTAGGCGTCGTTGCCGAGTACGCGCCCGATAGCGAACGGGCCTTCCCACGGAGGGGAGAGCTTGTGCATGCCCTTCTTGTCCTGGATGAGGCGTAACACCAGGTCGCCTTCCTGGAAGGTGCGGGATTTCACCCGTCGGCTGTGGTAGCGGCGTAGCCCTTGCTGATAAATGGAGGTGCGCGACCGAGCGAGGTCGCGCGCTGCGCCGAGTTGGTCGAGCCCATCTTGGCGGGCCAGCCTGCTTATGCCTCCAGATAATGGACGACCCGCGCGTAGTCGTGTTCGAGGTCGGTGGGCATGACTGCTTCGGCGCCGTAGACCATGAAGAAGGGAGTGAATCCCGTCGACCTGTTGACCGAGGTGCGGATTCCCCAGATGACGGAGGGGAGCTCTTCGACCCAGCATCCAGCGGTGCGTTCGAGTGGTACTTGGAGTCGCGGCTTCAGGCCGTGGAGGATGCTTTGGTTGGCTCGTTCCGCCTGGCCATTGGATTCCGGGTGTGCGACTGACGCGAGGTCGAGCCGAATGTGGTGCTCTTCGCAAAATTCAGCCATTGCTCCCTTGGCGAAGTTTGTGCCGTTGTCCGTAATGATGCTGTTGGGGAACCCGTAGCGGTATATGAGCTTGCGTAGGAACTTAGTGGCGGTCTTCCCGTCGCATTTGCGGACTGGCTTGGCCTCTACCCACTTCGTGAACTTGTCGACGGCGACCAGCAGGTGGGTGTAGCCAGAGGGGGCCTTCTTGAAGGGGCCTACCATGTCCATACCCCACACAGCGAATGGCGGTGATGGGGATTGTTTTGGCGCCGAGCTCGATGCGTGCGTCGATTGGCGTGCCGGCACCCGGCGCATCGCTGGACGATGTCGACAGCGTCGGCGTGTGCGGTGGGCCAGTAGAAGCCGTGTCGCATGGCCTTGGCGACCAGGGAGCGAGCGGCGGCGTGGTGGCCGCAGTCTCCTGAGTGGATGTCATGAAGGATTTTGCGTCCTTCAGCCGGTTGGACGCAGCGTTGGAACACGCCGGTGACGCTGCGTTTGTGTAGCTCGCCATCGATGATGGTGTAAGACTTGCATCGGCGAGCGATCATTCGAGCAATTGTTTCGTCTGTTGCCAGGGCGCCGGTTTCCAAGTAGGCGATGTAGGGCTTGGTCCAGTCGTCCGGCTCGGTGATGAGTGCGATCAAGGCTGCTTCTGGTTGGAGCGGGACTCCGATGTCGATCTCCTTCGGGGAGGCGATGTGAAGATTGTGTCGAGGAACACGCCGGGTGGTGCGAGTCGAGCCGACCCGATGCGAGAGTCGGCCTCCTCGTTTTTCCTCCTGTCGATCCACTCGACAGATTAGCCGGTGAAGTGGCCGCCCACCTTGTCCACCTCTTGACGGTACGCCGCCATTGTGGGCGAGACGGCGTCGCAGGTGCCGGCGACTTGCCCCGCAACGAGGTCGGAATCTCCGTAGCATCGAAGGCGATTGACGCTCATCTCCTTTGCGGCTCGCATGCCGTGGAGTAGGGCCTCGTATTCAGCCATGTTGTTGGTGCAGGGCGTGAATTCGAGGCGGAGGATGTAGCGGAGCTTGTCGCCCTTTGGTGAGGTCAGCACTATCCCCGCTCCTGCGCCGTCCGCGTTCTTGGACCCGTCGAAGTGCAGGCTCCAGTAATGGAGGTACGGCGGTTTTTCTGGCTGCTGGGCCTCTTCCCAGTCGGCGATGAAGTCTGCCAGTGCCTGCGACTTAATCGCCCTTCGCGGCTCGTATTTAATGTTGTGGACGCCGATCTCGACGGCCCACTTGGCGACCCGCCCGGTCGCCTCGCGGTTGCGGATGATATCTTGTAGTGGTGCTGAGGAGACGACCGTGATCGGGTGCTCCTGGAAGTAGTGTGGCGGCGCTGAGCCTCAAGACCGCGTATACCAGTTTTTGGTATGTGGGTATTGGCGCGACTCGGTGAGGACCTCGCTGATGTAGTACACCGCCGCTGGACCGGCGCTCCTTTCCTTCCTCGGTCGTTCGACGACCATTACAAATACCGACGACGTTCGGACGCCGGCGTAAACCAGCATGGGCTCTTTGTCGGCGGTGCGGCGAGTAGTGGTGCGGAGTAGCACCTTTGAGGTCGCGAGCGCGTCGTCCGCCTCATTGTCCCCGGAAGGTGGGGTTCTTGCGATCAGGCGGTATAGGGGCATCGCCTTTCGCCGGCGGGGATGAAGCGGCGAGCCGCTACACGCCCGGCCTTCTCGGGCGTCGCAGCACTCGGGTTTGCCGAGGCGATCGTGTCGATCTTTGTTGGGTTTGCCTCGATCCCTCGTTTGGAGACAGCGTACCCGATGGTTGCCCGGCGGGTACGAAGGTGCACTTGCTGGATTGAGCTTTATCTTGTACCTCCAGACGGCGAAGGTCTCCGCGAGGTCGGCGAGTAGGTCGCTTTGGCGAGTGGATTTGACGACCACGTCGTCGATGTAAACGTGGATGTTGCGGCCAATTTGGCTCGCGAGGCATTCTTGCATGCACCGCTGGTAGGTTGCTCCGGCGTTCTTGAGGCTGAAGGTCATGGCGGTGTAGCAGAAGGCTCCGAATGGCGTGATGAACGCCGTCTTCTCCTCGTCCTCGACAGCCATTTTGATCTGGTTATACCCAGAGTAGGCGTCGAGGAAACAACGACTCGAACCCGCGGTGGAATCGATTATCCGATCGATCCGGGGAGGACGAATGCTCCTTTGGGCAAAGGCTGTTCAGTTTGTGTAGTCGATACACATTCTCGGTCCGTTCTTCTTCTCGACCAGGACTGGGTTTGCCAGCCACTTGAGTATTTAATTGGCGGATGAAGCCGGCAGCGTAGACGCTGTACTTCCTCGGCGATTGCCCGACGCGTTCTTCGTTGAAGGGTCGTGATCGCTTGCTGGTCGCACTTTGGGGTCGGCGTTTAATTTGTGCTCGCGAGCTCCCTAGGGACACCGGACATGTCGGAGGGTTTCCATGCGAAGATGTCCTGTTCTCACGGAGGAACTCGATGAGCGCCTTTCTATGCCGGGCTCATGCTCGTCCCGATCGTCACCGTCTGGTGGAGTCGCTGGGACCAGCTCAACGGTGCAGTGTGCGTTGTAGCCTCAAAGGTTGAGGTGTTTGCGCCCTCGAGTTTGGCTTCTTGAGTATCGTGGGGTCGTCGTTGTTAACCCCGCCGCTGCATTGGCAAGCTCGTCGGCGTGATTAGTTTCTGCCGCGATGACGGCGTCGGCGAGTTCGGCTCCTTTGGCCTCGCATTCGGCGGCCATATCGGGGTCGCCGTTGATGGTGATGACTCCGCATGGCCCGGGGAGCTTCATCGCGTTGTACGCGTAGTGGGGCGCCGCCATGAATTTGGCGAACGCCTGGCGCCCTAGGACGCAGTGGTAAGGGCTGTCGAATGGCACCAGCTCGAAGACGATCCGCTCGGTGCGGAAATTTGCCGGAGTGCCGAAGGTGACGGGTAGCGTAACCTTGCCGATCGGGTACGCCTTCCGACCGGGGACGATGCCGTGGAACGTCGTGTGGGTGGTCTCGATCATCGACTGCGGGAGCATGACCGCTGAAGGTGTCGAGGTAGAGGATGTTGATGGAGCCGCCGTCCATCAGTGTCTTGGGGAGCGAGTCGCCAACCTTGGGCTTGACCACCAAGGCGACTTCACCGGTACTCGATGCGTGGCGAGTGGTCTTGCGGCTCGGTGATGGCTGTTCACCAGTTGAGGAACTGGGGACGTCTGTTTGGGCCACCGCTGACGGCGACGGCGCTGGCGATGACCTTCTTTTCGCCCGTGTTGAAGCCTGAAGGTATGGAGCGAGCCGGCTACTTTGCCGAATTTTCCGCCATTTGGCGGGTCGTTGTCGGTGTCTTCCCGCGCGTGCCGTGCCTTCTCGATCTCCCTGAGGGTGTGGCAGTCGGCGGTGGTGTGCGTGGCGGGCTTTCCCTCCCTGCTGTGATACGCGCATGGTTGGTTAAGGAGGGCCGCAGGATCGAACCTTGGCTTGTTCTTGTAGTTTCCGCCGTCGCGTCGTTGCCCTCCGTCGCGGCGGTAGCTCTTGGGGTCGCGTTAGCGTGCTGGCCAGCATGACGAAGTCGACTCGTCCGTCGTGCGCGCTTGCCTGTGAGGCGAGTGCCGCCAAAGCGTAGGTCGGTCCGGCCACCGTCGCTGCCGCCCGTCGGGCGTTGTTCTCCGGACTCGTCGTCGACGTCTTGGTTGGGGTCCTCCTCGGCGCATCGCTTGGCGATCTCGAGGAGGTCGGGGATGTTGTCGAGTGTGCGGGCGTGTCGCTGAGCTTGGCGACTAGAGGCTCGTGAGCCGCACGAGGTCTTGAAGCAATGGATCGCGGTGTCCGGTGGATGCCGACCGTTGTACCAGAGCTTTCCACCGTTGGACCCGCTATGGTCGACTCGGGGTCCCCGGACGCATCGCCTGTGTCCTCGATGGTGGTGGCGCGGGTGTAGGAGCACTCGGTGCTCGACGCGTCTCGCATTTCCTCCCGTGAATCGACATCGCCCCGGGGAGCGTGTTGATCCATTGCCGCACGCCCCTCCATCATCGCGGGAGGTAACGGGCGGCGAGTAGGTCGTGACCCGCGATCCCCATTGCCATGAGGTATGTGTCGAGCGGACCGCTGGGTCGACGAGGAGTCGATTTTCGATCTCCTTTGGCGCTTTGAAGTTTGGTGGGTACTTCGCCGGATCATTGGTCCGAAGCATTTAGGCCCTAGTCGATCGAGCGACCCCATAGGCTCGCCATCGCGCAGTAGTTAGGTGTGCCGCAGTCGCCGCTGGCGGCGCGCCGCTTTTGGTTGTTGATGATGTGGGTGCGGGCGCCGATCGGTCTCCGTTAGCGGCGACGGTTGGTCGCTGGCCCGGGATCACAGGAGAGGCCGATTCGCGGGTCGACGTTGGAGCTGCAGTGGCTCGTGGCGGGCAGTTGAGGGTGTTTGCCACACCGACGGCCGCTTGAGGCCGCCTCGCTTCGAGGAGCGAGTATACTCGCTGCGAGTCGGCGCCTGCTCTTTGCTGTTCCACGGCCTTCGCGAGTAGGGCCCTGACGTGCTGGATTTGTAGGGCGCCGTCACCGGTGGCCGTGATGCTATCGGCCGCTGCTCGTCCTGCCACGAGGTTGTCCATCGGAGTGGAGAATGGGAGGCGTTAGCGTCTCGCCCCGTGAGGAGACGACTATCCGCGGCTGGTCCTCGGAGGTGCGGTTGGTGGCGGGCGCCATCGCCGTCGATCCCGGGGCGGTTGCTTCCTCCGGTGGCGCGTTCTCGCAAATCGCGCTGGCGGCGCGCCGTCGCTTTGCCGAAGTTCGTGGCGCTACCGAACGGTGGGGTTCAGCGTGACCTGATCCGTTCTGGTGGTAGCGTGATGCTCGCTGCCACCGCCGAGGCGAAACTTTTCGCGCCGCCTTTTCGCATCGCCCGCCAATTTCAGCGGAGTTCCTCGACCGCTGCGCCGTGGCGTTAGGGGGGATCGGGGTGGAGAAAGGGTCCTTCGGCGGATCGGTGCCGGTGGCCATGTAGGTCGCGGCATGGCGACTGGTTCCGTCGTGGAGGTCGGCGGAGTTTTCCGACCCGGAGTCGAATTCGAAGATCCCGAGGATGGAGGGGTCTTCGAAATCTCCCGCGTTGGAGACAGGGACGATGGAGCCCGCGGATGAGGCCGCGGTGATGGATCCGGCGAATGACGCCGGGGTCGCCGAGTCGGCGTCGTCGGCGAGGGCCGCGTCTTCTGCGGCCGCTGAGTTCTCGGCCACGTTGCTGTGGGCCGAGTTGTACTCGGAGGCGAGGCGGTGGATCGTGCGGACCTGGCTATCGGAGAGCCGATCGGCAGGCGACTTCGCGGATGCGAGCCGAGTCCTCCGAGGTGATGACGCCGGTGAGGCCGACGAAGAGGCTGATCGTGCCGATTGGCGGTGATCACGCCGTGTGACGGGTTGCGCCGGGACGAGCTGCTCGGCAAGATCCGGAGCATCTCGCCGATCGCTATCATGCGGCGGTGGCGACCGCCTCGCTGATGGGCAGATTGGATCTCGCCAGTAACACCGCCAGACGCCAGGCCCCACGTGGGCGCCATCCGCCGAGGGAATGACCACGGCAGATGCTGCAATCGGCAGCGAGTAGTAGAACGAAGGGCAAGGGCGGCCAGCCATCTGCGGTGCGAGATGAGGGCGGAGACACAGGGTTTTACCCAGGTTCGGCCCCCCGGAGGGTAAAGACCTACTCCTGCTAGATTGTATTATGAGGGTGTTTACAATGGGCGAACTCGGCGGCTAGGCGGCGAGTTGCTTGGGTGTATGAGGGAACGTGTCCCTACTCACCCCATAGGGAGGTTTATATAAGCTCACCTCCCCTAGGGTTTACATATCTCAACCGACTCGGTTACAGCTTTGGTAATCGTTTAACCTAATCCGACTGGGCCTATCTACTCGCCTGGGCCTTCAGCCTCCAGTCGCCTGATATCTTGCCAGGCTTCGATCCACTCGCCGTTCTGCAGGCCCACTCGCCAGCCCTTGGGCCAGTCGGAAACGTCCTGCCGAGTATACCCCAGTAGGCGTATCCCCATCACTTGGGTATGCCAACCCACTGTCACCCCAAGAAATATTCAAGAGGTACAAGCGTCAAAGCTTGGGGATGCCCAAGGCATCATCTTCTTCATCAATAAAAAGCTCGGGTCTCTCTAGACACTTTGTTTTTATTGTTTCATGCACTGTTGTGTTGTTCTTGGAGCATCTTAGTTTTCGTTTTTGGTTTCTGTTTGCTTAGTTTACTTGAATAAGTTGGTTAGATCTCAACACACTTCTTTTGGAGAGACACACACTCTGTTTTCATTGCCTAGAACACTCTAGTTTTCACTCTTATTGTTCTGTGAATGTTCACTTTTGCTAGCACTGCGTTTAGCCTTAGTTTTCTTATGCTTTTAGCTTAGAACTTTTTTGTGGATTTGTGAGACAATGCTCACTGATCTTTATTTATTATTATATTTGTGAGTTGTTTCAAATAAGTCAATTTGTGTTAGAAAGGAGTAGGAAGTTGCATGCTTAAGTGGTACAAAAGGGAGCTTGTTTTGACTGTGACTTAGACTTTATCATGTCATGCCGATGGTGCTCGACGTGGCACTTTGTTGGATCCCCAAGAGCAAGGTGTGAAGAGCACAACAGCAAGTTTCCCTCAGTAGAGAGCGAGGTTATCGAACCAGAAGGAGGAAGAAAACTTCACAAAGGTGTTGCAAGCAACATGGAAACCTGCACAACACAAACTTAAGACTTTGTCCCAACGAATCAGTGAGGTTGAAGCTCACCGGTTTGCTGTAACAAAGGATTAAACGTATGGTGTGGAAGGTAATGGTTTGCAGCAAGTAAACAAGTAACAATGGAAGATGTATCAATGGTAAAGATTGGACCGGGTTCCATAGTTCACTAGAGGTGCTCTCCTTAGATAAACAACATGGCATGAAGGGTAAACAAATTACAGCAGGGCAATTGACAGGAACTGAGCAAGGCATCACAATGCAATTACTAGTCAGAAAGATCCTATGAGATTCAATTGGGCAATACAACAAGATACATAGACCGCCATCCAACTGCATCTATGACTAGAAGTCCACCTTCAGTTTATCATCCGAACCTCCAAAGATTAAGTTGCAAGCAATGCATAACCGCTTAAGCAAAGTGTGTAAGGTAAACAGTCCACATGTTCCATGAACAAGAGACCGTTGTTTTCTCCCTAGTAGCAACAGAACATCTACAACCTAAGATATTTCTGTCACTTCCCTTAGAAACTAGAGGCATGAACCCACTATCGAGCATAAATACTCCCTCTTGGAGTCACTAGCAACTACTTGGCCAAGATAGCCACTAACAACGGAGAGCATGCAAGATCACAAACAAAACATACATGATAGAATCATAAAGACAAAACCATTAATCAAACCAACATAATAATCTCAATATCCATCAGATCCCCGCAAACACAACATGCATGATTACAAATAGATTAGATCTTGATCATGAATGGAGCTCACAGGATCTATACATGAAAGCACAAAGGAGGAGATACAACCATCTAGCTACTACATGGACCCATAGTTGAAGGTGGAACTACTCACGCATCATACCGGAGAGAAGGCCTCCGGGATGATCTCCCCTCCGGCAGGGTGCCGGGAAGAACTTTAGATCCCCCCGATCTAGGGACGATGGTGGTGGCGGCTACAGACGGTTTCATGGAGATTTGATTAGGTGCTTAGGGTTTCTGCATTGGGGGCTTCTTATAGGCAAAGGGGGAGGCCGAGGAGGTGGCCAGGGGGCCACACCCCTCCTAGGCGCGGGCCCACCCCTGGCCATGCCTAGGGGGGTCTGGCTGCCCTGGCATGCCTCTTCGTCCCCCCTCTGGACTTCTTGTTCCCCACGGAAAGTAATTGACTTTGACGTTTGTCCCGTCCAATTCCGAGAATATTTCTTTACTAGCTTTTCTAAAACCAAAAACAGAAGAAAACAGGCAACTGACACTGTGGCAACTTGTTAATAGGTTAGTACCAGAAAACATGTACTCCCTCCGTTTTGAAATATAAGATGTTTTAGGTTTGTGAAGAAAATGAATCTAGACTTCTTTTAGTGTGTAGATTCATCCTAAAGTTGAATGAACCTACATATTAAAACAAGTCTAGATTCATTTTCTTCACAAACCTAAAACATCTTTTATTTTGAAACGGAGGGAGTAAAAAGCACCTCAAAGTGTAGACAAAGCAAAGCAAAGTAGATACTAACAAGCATGGAACATCAAAAATTATAGATACGTGTCCGACGTATCACATGCTATATGTTGTTTTGACCTTATGCTTAGTGATTATTGTTGTAGCATGACTTGTTCGAAACAATTAGGATTGCTTAATGTGCCTTGAAGGAATCATGCGTTGTTTTAGCTTACAAAAGCATAGTATTGTGGTATTCTCTTTTGATGCTTTGTTTGGGTTGACTTGGCACATGCTCACACCATGTTATGACTATGAACAAGTCACCATAGCCTCTATGATCATTTAGTCCTTGACTTGTAGTACCACTTTATGCTTTGATTAGTAATGTTTTGCCCCTCTGTATGATTATGGCTATTATTGCTCTCTTAGTTGGTCGCTCCCAGTTTTTTGCTAGCCTCCACCTGTATGAGTAAGCTCTACTCATGCATCCAAATCCCAAGAAACCAAGTTATTCCAAAGTGTCCACTATAAATTCCTATGCATGGTGTGTTACACCATTCCAAGTATATTTTTGTTTTCAGCCATCTTCCAATTAAAAAGTATTTTGTTATGTGAAAACTTAGTGATTAAATCCCTCACAAACTTGATGGCACGCTTTATATTCTTTGCCCCTAATAAACTTGAACCACCGTGTCGTCTATGTTGTATATTCTTGCACCTATATGTTGGAATTAGCATAACCATGCTATCATGGGGAACGTTTTCAACATTGCACTTGTACTTTGTACACCGTTGATATCATGCTCTTTTGTCTATGGATGTCACCGGTGTGAAATAAGAGGGAGCTTGTAAGTCCATGGAGTTATCTATTTTGTGTTTGAGAAACGCCTGGGCCGTGTCGTGGTATTGCCGACGAGTACGCCATGGAGGGGTCCTCATAGTGCGTGTTGAGAGACGTGGGGGAAGGCGAACGATTGCCGGGTACGAGGTAACACAGCTTACCCAGGTTCAGATCCCACGACAGTGGCGGAATCCTACTCCTGCTATAAATCACTATAATGGCAATATGCCGAGTTACAGGGATTGGTTCGTTGTGCGAGGTTATATGAAGTTGTCTATGATTGTCTGCCCTAAAGGCTCCCATAGGCCCGACTTATATAGTCGCCAGGTCCTAGGGCTACAGGGAAAAGTCCTAGCAGGACAGGTTACAAAGTCCTACATTGTCTATTACTAGCCTAGTGTGTCTTGCACTCCAAGGCTCCGGGTACGTCGGTGACTGCTCCGTAGCCTTCCTTCACCCGGCATGGGCCTCCCTTCTGGATCCATCTAAGTGGGCCGCCCAACAGGCCATGGGCCATGCTACCAACTGTGGGCCACCTAGGTTATCCGGATAGAGGACATGCTATGAGGATACCCATATAGCATATCCCCAACAGTAGTCCCCGAAGAACTCCGAGATCTTGCGCCGTCTTGCCTCTTCACGTTTGAATGCTCCGTCTAGATGGATATCGACAAATCATCAAGCAACATCTTGTAGTCCTCCCAAAGAACTCTACAAGGTTTTGTCCATCTTCAACTTGTAAGTCGGAGAATCTCTGAATCTTCTATCGTACTCTTTCGTAGCCGGATTAGATCCGTCCATGCTGGAATCTTTCGATGGGATGGTTCACCTGCTAGTGACAACTAGGGCGACATAGACATAGGTCAGCAACGCCTCGTAACTCACACATGCAGAAAACACAATCATCTCGTATTTTCCCGCACGAGCGATACGAACCGTTGGCGGCGACGGTTGACAACGTGGCTAAATTTCCACGCACGCGCCCACACACGTCGCCCACGCGTCAACCGTTCGATCATTCCGCACGAATCTTGATGTCGGAGGTTATAAATCATAACGGTGATGGAAATTTTACTTTTCACCTCATTATCCCCCGCATCGTCTTCTTCCTCTAGCGAGCGCCTCCTTGAGCTCTCCGCGCACTGTGCCAAAAAACCCTAACTCCTCGACCCTCCCAGTTCACCACCATAACCCTTCCAATGGCCAGCAGCAGTTCCACCTCTTCCATGGCAGCGCCAGGCGATACCGCGACGAAGCCGGCGAGCGCCGACATATTGCCACCAGAGGGACTGGTTATTCCCAAATCCGCGATGGTTGAGACCACCGGCGGCGACCATAACCCAACGGCGCTGGAGCTGCTGGAGGAGTGTGAATCCCACAACGGTGACTGGCGTGGTTTGGATATTATGGACCGCGATATCAAGGAATTGATCATCGAGGGATACCTCCCTGCGACGGAGGGGCTCGCCTGTCGGGCGGCACCGACCGGCGAGGTCACACCTTCTCCCCAAGCCGGAGAAAAGGTATACCTCAAAGCTCAACTCGTACGCGGCGTCTCCCCGCCCATCTCCAACTTTTTCCTTGCTGTCCTCAACCATTACCTAACTAGTACAACCTCAGAACTTATCCCCCAATAGCATCTTAGCGCTTAGCAACTACGCGGCGCTTTGCGAGGGTTATTTAGGGATTAGGCCTAGGCTAGATCTCTTCATCTATTTCTTCACCGTCAAGCACGAAGCCGGAGCTGGCAAGGACGAGCTCAGGAATTGTGGCACCATTAGTTTTAAGATCCGGCCTGGCCGACGCTTCCCCGGCATCGTTGGCCACGAGTCTGAAGAATCGGAAGCGACGATTTACAGCCCAGATATCCTCCGCTGGACGAGAAGTGACGTGCCGGACTTCACAGGAGCGATCGCCGAAGCCTCGACATGGAGATCCCAGGCCTCCCTTCCCTCCGACATCGACGCTTCCCGCGCTATAAGGCGGATAAAGTGGTTCGTAGAGACGGGTCTGACCGGATTGGACCTAGCCATGTGCTGGTTCGTCAGGCGGATCCAGCCTCTACACCGCTTGAAGTTGATGCACGAGTATACCAACGAGAGGAAGGATAGCCTCCGCATCTCTGAGGACAACTTCTCAAGCGACTCCGTCAAGCTCCTCCTCAAGGACATCGTCAAAGTGAAGAATAGGAAGCGTGTCTTCACCATCACCTATGACATGTTCGTAGAGAGCAAGTGCCCAAAGGTACCTGTTTATTTTCCGTGTATGACATATACTCCAGTTCTTCCGTCTAGCCTTTACCTTCTCATCTAACACGGCGGATTTCACTTAACAGCTAATCGATCTAGAGGAGGATAGCATGGCTGTCCAAATCTACGATCCAAAGATGAAGGAAGTCACGGTCGTGTCTGACGACGAGGCCCCGTTGGCGCGAAAGCGGAAGAGCTCCACCTCTGATGCTACTGACGGAAGCAAGAAGAATAAGACGGAGGGTGGAGCCTCCAAGAAGTCCACTGCCGCCCTGGAGGCGGAGAAAAGAAAGGTTACTAGGATCCCCGTTGCCAAAGCACCCCCTCTTGTGTAAGCTTCTTTCTCCCCGACATTGTCCATTGTTTGTCTTATTTCCGTACTTATACTTTTTGTGCGTTTTAGGAAAAAAGCCACAACCAGTTTGAAGAAGACCTCCAAGACTTTGGGGGCTTCTAAAAACATTAAAGATATGTTGCATCGTGACGTTTCTCACCACGCATCTCCCGGCATCGCCCCTGTCACTCCTATCGTCCAGCCTTCATCCGCTCCGACAAGTTCCCAAGCCAAAGAAGCATCTGGCCCTTCCGCCATGGAAGTGGACTCAGGCGCCTCCACTGAGCTTGCTGTTGTCGGCGAACAAGCGACGCAAGAAAGTGCCGCAACCCAAATGGTTGAAGATCCGGCTAAGGATGCCATCGGTAGTAGTAAGGCGATGGTGGAAGGTGGTACGTCTGCCGAAGGCGGCGCCTCCGCACCCAAGAAGACCATAGAGTTTCCGAAGATAGTCTATCCGGTGCGTACGCCGGGTAGCACTGCTCTGGTTCCTGGTGCGGTGTCGACATATCCAACGTGCGGTCTCGAGGAGCTTCTCCGGCAAGCAGAAATCTTGCAAGGAAACAGTTTGTCCTTTGGCAAGTTACTTGCTGAGAGTGCTACAAACCTCAAGATCATTGCGCTTGTAAGTTTTATCTGCCTTTTGCTTTTCATATGAGTATCCCACTGTAGCCCCCGAGGATTTAGATGGAAAACCATAGGCTTTTGCATCTAAATGCTCTAAGAGTGACTAAGCTAGAAAACTTCTCACTGTATCCCCCAAGCATATAGTTTAAATGAATTATTCCGACTAAATGCTTTTAGAGTAGCAGACGCAGTGTTTATAGATTTCAATAATGTAGTCCTCAAGCTTCTAGTTGTAACTGAATTAGTTCCGGCTAGATGCTTAAAGAGAAGCTAAGCATATGACTAAGTTAAAAATTTACACTGTAGCCCCCAAGCTTCTAGTTGAAAACTGAATCAGTTTCGACTATATGCTTAAAGAAAGACCAAGCATACTGTTAAGTTAAAAACTCTCGCTGTAGCCCCCGAGATTCTAGGTGGAAAATCTCCGGCTAGATGCTCCAAGCAGACTAAACAACGTTTAACTTTTTTATTTCCATAGAATGAGAATGCTTAGGAGGGTGTCGACAAGTACTACCATAATATCTTGGACTTGGAAGCTGAAAAGGGTAAAACTGCCTTCTTGAAGGAACAAATCACCAAGAGCAAGCGTCTGTTTTTTCCTTTCTTTTTCGTATTCCGGCTTGGTCTTGTGGCAACATTCTCCGAGTACTCACTATGTACTATTCTTTCTCCGACTTACGGAAACCATTTCCAAGGCTAAGGACATTGTTGAGCAATCCAAGCATATTCAACAGCTGGATAGTGAAAACAAGAACCTTAAATAGGAGAGGAAGGACACGCTGAAGATGCATGAAGGCTCAATGAAAGCCCTGCAAGACTCCGCTAGTGAGGAGATTAACCGCTTGAAGAAGGAAATCGCGATCTTAAAAGATCAGAAGAAAGCTTATGATGAGCAAAATCAACGCCATCATGAAGCGTACAAGATCCTCCGACAAGAACGGGACTCCATGGAGGAGACTCTCCAGCAAGCTGAGATAAGCATCTTCAGTAAGCGATTCTCCGTCTTAGATTTCTGTAAGCTGAATACTCTGATTTTTTTTAACTCATGCGCTCCTTGTCGGAAATTTGCAGCTCCTATGGTTTTAACCCGGTTGCCTCCTCTGCCAAAGGAATGCATGGTCCTTGCCGGCAACTTTATCAACACCGCCATCAAACAGGCCAAGGAGATAGCCAAACCCCTCCAAATTAATATCAAGGCATCGGACTCTGTGGCGAAGTACTCGGAGATCCTGCGCCGAGCCCCCGGGAGTATCTCAAGCTGGAAAGCTTCATGTGCATAGGCTGGTGCGAGAATGGCGCTGTCTATGGTCAAGGCACATTACGAAAATGCCGACATCGACACGGTGACCTCCGGTATCCCCGACGTAGATGACAAAGTCCAAAAGATAAATGTAACACCCTCAGAATCGGACCTATGCAAGTTTGAGCAAAATTCGCCAAACCCGCATAGAAACGATTCAAAGGTGCCCACCAGGCACTTTCGTGCGGGTGGAAAACGAAGTAATAACATTACACAACAGTCCTCGATGGAACCCACAGTATATATATACAACAGGACCCAAAGAGTCAAGAATACAGATATATACAAAGATCCAAATCACCTTGAAAACGCAGGCGTCCAGCTACGGACAAGATGCAAATGGGGATAAGAGCCACGAAGAATAACCAATGGCGTCCATAACCTGCCCAGCCAAGCCGGAAGGGTAACCCGCTAACGACGCCGATCTCAAAACCTGCTTAAACAAAAGGTGCCGACAAAGGGCAAAGGAAAAGAAGGAGCGTCGATCGAGGCCAAGACAGCGAGTCTAGAATTCGGCGGTCCTCGCCTACATAGGTATGGTGGACTGAAGCGGCAGCGGCAGCATGCACTAAACACCCTATAGAGACTCGATACAACCGGCGGTTATCAGAGAGGGGTGAGAAAGACCTATCCGGATCCCACCTGAAGCTAACACCAACCAAACCCATCCTGGTGTTTCCCCCTCGAGACCAAACGAGGAAGTCAACCGAGGAACTCACACCGTTGGCAGTTTTACTTGTTCAGTTATCGTTGCAGCAATTACTAGTCAGGTTTAGATAATCATCCTGATAACATAAGCAGTGGGCACTTTTAGTTAATCATTCCGTTATAGTTACAACAATTACTAATCAGGAACAGAGAGCATGAGATAAACCCAAAACCCAGCAGTGGTTGGTACTTTTATTCAGCCATTCCGTTGTAGTTGCAAGGTTTACTAGTCAGGTACAATTGTCGCAAGCGACAACCAACAAGCAATTGTGGGCAGTATTATTTAGCCATTCCATTATAGTGAAGCTGATTACTAGTCATTATAAGTCAAATTTATAGCAATAAACTTTAGTTATGCTTGTCTATGATCGAGATACTGTGCTCCAAGTCGTCCATATCCGCGGACACGGCTTTCAGAAAGTTTTACCCGGCCGGGGTGCACCAATAGCAACACACGCTCGATCAACCTCGGAAAAACCAAATCAAAACCCACGAGGCTTTCACTGAACAATCACAGATTCAGAAATATTTCAGGGGCCACCCTTTGAGTAGATCCATAGCGGAGTAAGCAAGCTCGGCGGCCTCAAGGTTGCGCCAATGGTCATGAATCGGGAACCCGAAAGTGTGGCTGGGCTTGTCGATACCGTAATCACTCCGCATACCTAAGCGATGCAGTGCTCCTCGCACAATTTAAATACAGAAAGTAGCATGGCATAAGTACAGGATCGTAAGAAAACCTCAAACTAGTTGTGGCCCCAAGAAAGAAGACTGAATCAAGCTCTGGCTCAGGGGGGTCCCATATACCTCCCGGATGTGGAGAGCGCGATAAATCAAAGAACAGTATCAAGTACTCGGGGTCTTACGGGACACAAGTGGGCGTTCGGAAACCAAATATTTTCTATCACCCACCGATGCCTCTGCTTATTTCAATTTTAGTTGTTAAACCGAAATTAAAGTGACGATAAGTAAAACTAGGGCCATCTCCAACAACAACATGCGGCAATACATCAGCAACTGTGGCACTTGACGACATAGCAACACTTGAGCAGCGACTACGGCCATAAGTCCAACTATCTACCAAACAATGTAATAGGATGTGTCCAAGGCAATATAGGGCTGCACGGTATATCACAGTGCGGAACTAAAGCATCGCATAACAGATAGCAATAGATCAACGGAGGGAAGTAAATACTATAAAAGTAAGATAGGTAGAAAGGGGAGATGCTACTGAAACATTGTCGAAGGTTCAACCAAGATCGGGTAAGCTCACATCAACTCAACGGCCTTATCCGCGAAGAAGCAAAACACTAGAAGAAACACCGGATGCAATATTTAAGACAGAGGCGGAAGATCGGGCATGATGCATGTATGATGTATGGCATGGCAAAAGTGCGATGCAATTAGGTCATATTAGGTGGAACCGGGGTCCCGACAATTATTTAGATGGTGCATGTTGTTTAGATACCCCGCAAATTAAATGTTGTTTAGCAATGCAACAGGTGGAACCGGTTCGCTACACATGTTTAAATGAGGCCAATATAAGGCTAGATTTGCCCGCATATGGGCCCCATATTTAATTATTAGGTGAGTCGGCATAAGGCCCCCAAACCACAGATATGCATGCGAGAATGACAATTAATATGCAACAAGTTGTTATGTTATAAAATAGGGTTCGAGGAAAAGGGGTCACACATCAGAGGGGGCTCGACGGTCTTGGGGTTCCGGGGGTTCGGGGTTCGACAGGGTCATTCTCGGCCTCCGGGGTCGTTCTCGGGTAGCGGGGGTGGATCTTGGCGTTCCGGGAAGCCGGACTTGGGGTTTCGGGGTCGCCTCGAATTCGTTCTGGTCGGTGCCGTTCTTGGCGTTCTGCGTCAGTGTCCTTGCCGTTCGTGTTCTTGAGTATCGCCTCCAGGAAGGAGTACTTGTATCATCCGGGGAGATCTTGATGTTCGGGAGAAGTACTTGGCGTCCGATAGCCGATCTTGTCGCATTCGCGAACGTCGGGTCATGTCGTTGGTCTTGTCCTTTCCGGCGGAGGTCTTGGCGTTCGGGTACTCGATTCCGCATTCGGGGCGAAGGTCTGGTCGCATGTGGTCTTCGGGTCCGGGGTCTCGATCTCATGCCGATGGTCTTGGCATCCGTGTCCGGGGTTCTTGACGTACCAATGGGTCGGCCTCCGTGTGGGCGATCTTGGCGTTAGGGGCGAACTTGGTCGATGGTCCTCGGGTCTCACCAAAACAGGGTCGGCCTTCGGGTCGGGGTGGCGATCTTGGCGGTTACTTGGCCATGTTGACGTTCTTGTCGAGGGTGTGGTCGGGGTAGCTCATGGAGTTCCGAACAGGTTCTCTTCGGTCATCAGTCCGGAATTGCGCGTTTTGGTGGTCGAACTAGGCGGATCGACGGTGCACCTCCCGACGGTGACGAGCTCGAGGCGAGGTGGGCCCGCGCGGCAAGGGCTGACATGGCCAGCGGCAGCCCGCAGAGGCAGGACCAGCGCTGCTCGACGGGCGGCAGCAGCGGGAGCTGGCGTGAGGCGTGCTGGCGGGCGGCGTGGGCTCGCCCGGCGGCGAGGCAGCGCAGGCGGCGTATGAGCGGCGCGGGCAGACCCGACGCGGACGGCCGGAGGGCGCAGGCGCTGGGTCGGCGGCTTGGCGGGGAGCTTGGCCGGAGGAGCGGCCTTGATGGCGGAGGAGCCGTGAGGCCTCCGTCGGCTGGCAGTGAGGAGGGAGCGGCGGGAGGTGGAGCGTGGCGGGAGGCTTGTGGCGGCGTGAGGGAAGCGGGGCGCGCAGCCAGGCGCTGGCGGGCGGGTGAGGCCGAAGCGCCGGGGATGCTCTGGAGGAGGCGCTGAGAGAGAGAGGGCGGGAGGTGCTGGCGGCACGCTGGCTGCCGAGGAGGAGAGAGGGAGCGGGAGGAGGCGTGGGCGTGAGCGGGCTGGAGGATGTAGGTGCGGGGAGGAGAGAAGGAGGCGCGAGGAAGGCGAGCGGGAGCCGTGGCGGCGGGGTCACCGGAGGGGAGAGAGAGGGAGAAGCCGGCAAGGCGTGTGAGGAGGAAGAAGGGAGAGAGGGAGGGAGGAGGCCGCGGGGTGGGGTCGGGCAGGACCAGGGGACAGGGGCGGGGCCCAGGCGCGTGGGGGGCCCGCGGGACAGAGGGGGAGTTGAGAGGGGCTGGGGGGCTGCGTGTGTGCTGGGATGTGTGGCTGCGTGTGTTGAGAGAGAGAGGTGGAGAGAGGGAGTGGGGTGAGGGGTGACGTGGCGGCGTGTGAGTGGGTGAGGGGTGAGGGAAGGTGAGGTGGCGCGAGGGGAGTGGCCAGGGTGATGTGGCTGGGTGGGGGTAGTTTAGGTGTAGGTAGCTTTAGTATTAGAAGGGCGGGTCAAGTGGACCGTTTGTAAAATCTCGGGGTGGTGTTCGAATTGAAGCGGCGTCATTGCCCGCTAAAAAATAATATAAATTTTATTTGTTTTAAACGGGCCGTTGGCAAACCGATAGCGGCCAAAACAAAATATTACGGGGACCCGGTTTTGGCGTTTGAATTAAGATGGGGCGTTTGGAAAACCAAAACGGGCTTGCAAAAAATAGTTTTGGCAAACAATGCATGATGATGACGATGCAATGCACAAATTCAACGCGATTTTCTAGTAGTGGTTTTGCGGGATGCCACAATAAACCATGAATCTATCTTGACGTCACTCGCGGGTTATGAAACCAGAGTCGCCGAGTTGGTCGACGTTAATGTCTTTGTGCCCATGAAAACCATCGACGACGGCAACCAAAACTCCTCCGAGTCCCTCAACACTGCCGACTTTGTGCCTAGAAAAGTGACTCTCCTACTGTCGACGATGCTGCTTCCAAGTCGCCTGCGCCAAAGGAATACAAAACAACTTGTAATATTTGTTTCCAATGTAATGAGTATGCGGAAAAAACTATGTATTAACTTAAGGCGGAAAACAATGGTTGTTTATTTCCTGCTACTCAAGAATTAGTTCCAGCATGTATATATTTTTTAAGCAAGTGGTGGCTTATCCATTACTTTGGTTTTTATGCTTGACTTTTCGTGAGTCGGAAGACTCGTTGTCGCAACCATGCGCTCAGGTGATGATACCCAATGGCACCATCAATAACCTAAATACAAAATCACCGACAATAAGTGCCTAAAGTCACTACTCCAGAATCCACATAAAAACGACAAAGAACGTGTAGACCAGAAAACTTAAGCTAACGCTCGTAGGCGGAATTTTCACAAGTGCAATCGCAAAGCTTGTGCATAAATGTTTTATACGATCCAAAAATGAACACTAAAGGAGGTAAGAGACTCAGAAATATGAGTGAACCAGAGAGCTTTATTTCATTGATCATATAAGAGGTACACAATAGATAAAAAATGCTAAGTGTAGAAAGGACGTAGCTGTGCTATGTTCCTGGGCCGATCAAGCTCCGGGTAGTCATCATCCGGTTCACGTCGCTTACGCTTATGATCCTCGTTGGGTCTATCCTCAAGTTCACGATTGTCGACGAGGTAGTAAGACCCATTGAGTAGCGCCTTGCTTATGATGAACGGTCCTTCCCATGGCGGGGATAATTTGTGTGACTTCTTCTACTTAAGTCGAAGCACCAAATCCCCCTCTTTAAATGAGCGATTTCGGACGCGGCGACTATGGTAGCTGTTGGAATTATGCCCTAGAGGCAATAATAAAGATGTTATTATTATAATTCTTGTTCATGATAATGTTTATATTCCATGCTAGAATTGTATTAAGCGGAAACTTTAATACTTGTGTGGTTTGTTAACAACACCGTGTCCCTAGTACGCCTCTATGGACTAGCTCATTGATTAATGATGGTTAAGGTTTCCTAACCATGGACATGAGTTGTCAATTAATAATGAGATCATACCATTGGGAGAATGATATGATGGACATACCCAAATTAAGCGAAGCAATTAGATCGTGTCATCGTGTTCGTCTTTGCGAAGCTTTTCTTATGTCAAATATTGTATTCCTTAGACCATGAGATAATACAACTCCCTGGTATCGGAAGAAAGCTTTGAGGTCATCAAACGTCATCCTATGAGAGGGTGATCATAAAGGTGTCTCTCAGGTGATCGGAAAGTATCTGTTGGGTTGTATGTATCGAGATGGGATTTGTCCCTCCCAAGTTGGAGAGATATACTGGGCCCTTCGTAATCGATATCAACACCGCTTGCATGCATGTGGTTAAGGAGTTAATCACAAAGTGATATCGGATTACAGAACGAGTAAAATACTTGCTGTGAACGAGATTGAACTAGGTATGACGGTACCGACGATCAAATCTCGGGCAAGTAAAATATCGCGAGACGAAGGGAATATATATATAGGATTGATTGAATCCTGGCATCGTGGTTCATCCGATATGATCATCGATGAATGTGTGGGAGTCAATATGGCTTTCCAGACCCCGTTGTTTATTATTGATAGAAGATCATGTCTGCATATTCTCGAACCCGCAGGGTCACACACTTAACGTGTCTCGACGCTAGGATAGATTGGATAATTGGTTTATGAGTTTTTGTTCGGAGTCTCGTATGGGATCCAGGACATCACGAGAGGTTCCGGAGTGGTCCGGAGAATAAGATTCATATAAGGCAGTGCAGTTTTTGGAGTTCGGAATTGTTCCGAGTTAATCGGTATTGTACCGGAAGCTTCTAGAACCTTCCGGAAGGGGACCAACGTGGCCCCACCTTCCGGGAGGGGGAATGGGCCTATGAGGGGGTGCCCTGGCCGCATTGGGCCAGGGGCACAAGGCCCCATAGGGCCCAGCCGGCCAAGAGGGTTTTAAACTCGAGATAGGCCTTCTAGAAGGGGGGTTTCCTTGCCCCCACTCCTTCTCCTTGGGGCCGCCGGTTTGGCTTGGGGGAGGGGGCTAGGGTTGAAGCCGCCCACCCCCTCACACCTTCCCCTCTCTCCCCCCCGACTGCGTGTAGGCGAAGCCCTGCAGCAGAAACTCTCCACCATATACACCACGCCGTCGTGTTGTAGATCCAATATGTCTCTCCACCATACTTGCTGGACCAAGGAAGGAGGAGACGGCGAGGTGCTGCACGTGTGCATCTCACGGAGGCACCGCCACTTGTGGTGCTAGATCGGATCGGATCGCGAGGAGGAGAAGCGAGTACGACTACATCACCCACGTTCCGACGAACGTTCCGCTGTGCGAATATTCAAGGGTATGAAGATCTAATCCAATCTCTCTCGTTGTTTGCATCTCCTAGATTAGATCTTGGCTTTCCCTCTGTTCACATCCGTAGAAAATTTTGATTTACTATGCCGCGAAACCCTTCAGTAGCTGCGTAGCTTCTGCTGGTAGATGGCGGATCTTTGGCATGCCAAAACGCGCTCCGCCTCAAGAAGGTCCACATCTAGGCATCTGGATTCTTCAGCATCATCTTCGTCATAGGCGGCAACTCTAGGTGCATCATGAAGAATGTCGGAAGGCAGGATGGCTTCTGCTCCATATACCATGAAGTAAGGGGTGTAGCCGGTGGATCTGTTGGGTGTAGTTCGTAAACTCGACAGAACAGATGGCAATTCTTCCACCCAGGCTCCAGTTGCTCTATGTAGCGGTGCCTCAAGACGTGGCTTGATTCCTTGCAGAATTAATCCATTGGCTCCCTCAACCTGACCATTGGATTGTGGGTGTGCCACAGATGCAAGGTCAAGTCAGATGCCCTTTTCCCAACAATAAGCTTCCACTTCTCCGAGTGACAAGTTGCTGCCGTTGTCGGTGATGATGCTATGTGGGAGACCAAATCTCACCACTAGATCCCGGACAAACCTAAGGGCAGTTGCCCCATCGAGCTTTCTAATGGGTTTAGCTTCTATCCATTTAGTGAATTTATCAACTGCTATGAGAAGATGCGTAAATCCACATGGTGCCGTTTGTAACGGTCCCACCATGTCTAGCCCCTAGACTACAAACGACCAAGTTATTGGTATTGTTCGCAATTCTTCAGCTAGAACATGTGGTTGTCGGGCATAATACTGGCATCCCATGCATGTCTCCACCAGCTTGCCGGCGTCCGCCTTCGCGGCCAAACAGTAGAATCCTTGCCGGAAGGCTTTCGCGACCAAAGATTGGGGAGCGGCGTGATGCCCGCAATCGCCGAGATGGATTTCGCGTAGGATATCAATACCTTCTTGCTGGGAAACACACTTAAGGTATACACCAATAGTGCTTCTTTTGTAGAGCTATCCATTGATTATGGTATAGCCCTTTGCTCGACGTAATATTTGTCGTCTTTCAACTTTGTCGTCGGGCAAAGTTCTGTGTTCGAGATACTCCATGAACGTTTTTGTCCAAGCCGGAGGGACCTTTGCCACCATGTGGATGAAAGAGTCTACTCTGTCCGGGTTGTCGATGTATGCTCCCTTCACGGATGGTGTCCGTAGATGCTCCAGGAAAACTCCAGGCGGAATTTGCTTGCGCCCTGATCCAAGCTTAGACAGCAAATCAGCCGCCTCGTTTTGCTCCCTAGGTACATACTTGACCTCGCAGCCCAAGAAGCTCTTGGCTATCTCATCCACTTTGTCTCGATATGCCGCCATGATAGGGTTCCACGCATTCCAGGTGCCAGTCACCTGCTGGGCAACCAAGTCGGAATCTCCACAGCAAACTATGCGCTTGATGCTGATATCCTTGGCTACGCGTAATCCGTGAATGAGTGCTTCATACTCCGCCATGTTGTTCGTAGCCTCGAAGTGGATTTGCAGAACGTAGTGTAGCTTGACGCCAGTTGGTGACTGTAGCAGTACACGAGCCCCCGAGCCGTTGAGCATCTTTGATTCGTCAAAGTGCATCACCCAGTATTCTGGCTCCGGCAATGGGGTAGCATCTGACATCTCCGTCCAATCTGCGATAAAATCCTCCAAGGCTTGTGACTTGATAGCGTCGCGTCTTTTGTAGGTGATCTTGAAGGCGGCAAGTTCAATGCCCCACTTCGTGACCCTTCCTGTAGCGTCGTTGTTGTTGATGACGTCAGACAGCAGAGTTTTGCTCACCACTGTGATGGGATGCTCCTGGAAATAGTGCCTCAGCTTCCGAGAAGCAAGGAATACTCCATAAGCTATCTTTTGGTAGTGCGGGTAACGCTGTTTGGACTCCGTCAAGACCTCACTTACATAGTAAACTGGTCGTTGAACCCCGTGCTCATAGCCTGGCTCCTTCCTCTCTACCACGATGACGATGCTAATTACCCGGTTGGTGGCCGCCATGTAAATTAACATGGGTTCACCAGGCTCGGGTGCTGCAAGGATAGGCGATGAGGAAATAATCTCCTTGAGTTGCTTCAATGCTGCATTTGCTTCCTCCGTCCACGTGAATTTGTTCGCCTTCTTTAGCAACTTGTATAGCGGCAAAGCCTTCTCTCCAATTCGGCTGACGAACCGACTAACTGCTGCAACACAACCTGTTAGTCGTTGTATGTTCTTTAGGCATGTCGGACGGTTTATGTTTAAGATGGCCTTTGATTTTCTCCGGGTTGACCTCGATTCCACGTTGGGAAACGATGAAGCCCAACAATTTGCCGGCTGGAATCCCAAAGACGCACTTCTTAGGGTTAAGCATCATGTTGTATTTCTGGAGATTATCGAAGGTTTATTTTAAGTCGGAGATTAAATCATTTGATTTTTTAGACATCACCGCTATATCGTCCACATAGGTGTGAACGTTCCGACCAATTTGATCGTCTAGGCAATGTTGCATTGTCCATTGGTAGGTAGCACCTGCATTTTTCAGCCCGAAGGGCATCGTGACATAGCAAAACGTGTCGTAGAGTGTAGTGAACGAAGTGGCCAATTGGTCTGACTTCCTCATCTTGATCTGGTGCTATCCTGTGTATGCATCGAGAAAACACAAAAGTTCTGAGCCAGCCGTCGAGTCAATGACTTGTTCAATGCGAGGCAAAGCAAACAGATCTTTGGGGCATGCTTTGTTCAAGACGGTGTAATCAACACACATTCTTAATTCTTTGGTTCCCTTTTTAGGGACAAGTACATGATTGGCCACCCATTGGGTGTGAAGGACTTCTCGGATAAAACTAGCCTTAAGTAACCTAGCTATCTCTTTGCCTATGGCACGTCTCTTCTCATATCCAAAGCGTCGTAGAGGTTGTTTCACTGGTTTGCATTTTGGATCAATGTTCAAGCTGTGCTCGACAAGTTCCCTAGGTACACCTTTCATGTCGGCGGGTTGCCAGGCAAAGATGTCCCTATTCTCATGGAGGAACTCGATGAGCGCGCTTTCCTATTTGGGATCCAGGTTCGTCCCAATGGCGGTGGTCTTGGAGGCATCGCCTACCACAAGTTCCACCGACTTAGTCTCGATGGCGGCCTTGAATGCTGGAGCGGAGTCGGAAATCTGTTTCTTCGACACGGTCATGTCCGAGGCATCGACCTTGCTCTGGATCTCCTTGAATTCTTCGTTGTACAGGATAGCTTCCGCGTAGGATGCTTCTCCAATCTCGCAGTCCCTAGCTTTGGCAAAGCTTCCGGATACGGTGATGACACTGTTTGGTCCGGGTATCTTGAGTTTGTTGTAGACGAAGCATGGCTTGGCCATGAAGGTGTGGAATATGTCGCGGCCGAATGTGACGTGGTACACGCTCTTGAAGGGGACCACCTCAAAGGTCATGCGCTCTTAGCGGTAATTATTAACATCACCAAAGGCGACCTGTAGTGTGATGCAGGGATCGAGCCTCCCGACCAGGAACTACACCGTGGAAGATGGTGTTGGTTTGCCTTAGGTTTGCCTCCGTCAAGTTCATCTTCTGCAGTGTATCCAGGTACATAATGTTGATGTTGCTTCCACTATCCACCATACATTTGGTGAACTCATTGCCGTCAATCAAAGGGTTGATGACCATGGCGTGTTGGTTCTCCGTAGGGATGAGGTCTGGGTGATCCTTCCTGTCCCAAGTAATTGGAATCTTCGACCAGCGCAGGAATTGTGGAACTGGGGGGAGAGTAGCCATCAGTATCCTCATAGAGGTCTTCTGTTGTCAGACGGTGGGGGTGCCAAGGAAAGTGTGGAAAACTGCCGCCTTCTTCTCGAAGGGGTTCTTGCCTTTGCCATCGCTCTTGGCGGCGTGCTTGGGGTCAATGTCCTCATCCATGTCACTTGAATCCTTGGACTCCTCTTCCTTCTTCTTCCCCTTGCCCTTTCCTCGTGGTCTGTTCTTCCGACTTTGCTTGTAGTCGAACTCCGGCTCCTCCTTGAGGTCGTTGACGAACTTGCAGTGGCGATTGGTGTGGGTGGCCTTGCCGTTGGCATCAAGGTGTACGAGGCACGACATATCGCGGTACTCCTCGTAGGTTTGTGGAATGCGGAGCGCTGCCGAGGTAGTTTCACTTCCTCGCAGCTGCCCACAACCAGCTCCCCGTCCTCGGCCACGTTGCCCGCCATCACCTCGTCCTGCAAAGGTCATAGCGACCATGTCGGGAGTTTGCTTTTCTTCTGATGCGGTTTTCCGCTTTGTGCTGTTGTTCCTCTGAGCTTGAGTTGGAACGGCCATTGCCAGCAGAGAGCCGCGAGCATCATCATCGGCAGCTGCAAACTCACTGCCAACTGAATCATCTGGTTCAAGTCTAGCTGGTGATTGTTCTGCAAGCGCTTCAGCTTATGTCGGAGCAATGTGCCCCTTTCCAACCCATGATGAAGGCGGCCATGGCGGTCTGAGCATGCACTGCTGTGCAGGAATTCTTTATATCTAGCCAGCGAGAGAGGTAGGCGCGAGATGTCTCGTGTTTCTCTTCCACGCACCATTGTAGATAGCCAACAGTGCAGGGACGTTTGTATGTACCCTCGAAGTTCTTGGTGAACGCTTCTTGCATGTCCAACCAATTGCAGATGGATCTTTCCGGCAAGTCATCAATCCATTGACGGGCTGTGCCCGCCAACATCAATGGGAGGTACTTGACGGCGACGTTGGGGTTACCCCCGGCGATCTCCACCGCGTTGCCGTAATCCTGCAACCATGTTGCTGGCTTGGTGGTGCCGTCATAGGGCTTGATGGTCTTGTCAATCCGGAAACCTTTGGGTAAGTTGCGGACCGTATCACAGGTCCAAAGCAACGTGGTCCCAGGTATGGTCCTTTTCGGGCCTTGTGGATCTTGTCTATCCGCGAACGTGCGTCGTATGGCTCTGGGCTTCTTTTCTTCTTGCCAACAGGGGATGGGCTACGTGAACGACGCGGACCCCTCCGCCATGGTGGCTGCTAGGTGGCGACGGAGGTGGAGGTGGCGGTGGGTTAGCCTTCTTGCTGTTACCCTCCTACGATGCCTCACGCTTGTCGCGGTTGCTTGTCGGATGCGGAGGGTCATGGCGTGACCTACTCTTGTGTCCTTGGTTGCGCTCTTTGTCATGACGGGTCTGCTCCGTGTTGTCGCGGATGACGATGCTGCTCTGCCTTGGCGGGGGCATATCCGTACGACGGTGAGCCTTGGTGTCTTCGCGATGTCGGGGTGAGCGGGTCGGTGGCGATGGGCGACGAGGTTGTGCCTTACCTCCGTGGTCGGAGGATATGGGGATAGCGTCCTTCCTTTTGCGCGCATCCCTCCGTCTTCGTTCTGACGAACCCGTCTGAGACCCGACATCAAGAGGATATATGTCCCTTGGCCGCTTATGCTGGCTAGACTGGCAAAACGCTGGGTCAGACTCAAGCCTCTGAGAGGTGGCCTTTTCCTGCTGTTTCACCGCCTTAGCCACTAGGTCATAGACCTGGTCCACCGCCTCAGGCGATCTATCCTGCTCTAGAAGGGTCTTGGCGACGACGAGGTTGGGGAGAGGAGTAGGCATCACCTGCCTGCCTTCACTGTCAATGTATGGCTTGGCCTGTGCTGGCTTCGGGGGAGCCCATCCTAGGTTTCGCCGCACACCAGGATTGTTGATGATGCAAGCCGGAGCTTTCTTGGCCTTCTGCTGCTGCTGCTGCAGAGTATTGTACTCGGCCTCCATTGCTCTAGCTTTCTCTATGGATTTCTACGCGTTGACCAGATCTCGATCTAGCTTTGCGCCTTGCTCCGCGATGGCCTGCGCTTCCTCTAGTAGCTGCTGGTGCTTCTGGTCAAGCTGGGTCACGTTCCGGATATGAGCTACGGTCAGTGGATCGATGAGGAGATTGTCGTACATCACTCTATCAGCTGGAGTAACTTGGGCAGTGGCAGACGTAGATGCCGGAGGCGGCGGATTTGCAGTGTTGTTGTTGCTCGGTCCGGTGCATAGTTCCTGTGGCTGTTGCACTGGGTTAGGCGGAGGAGGCATGACCTTTGCGCGATCATTGTCGGACGCAATAGGTGGCCCCTTCCTATTGTCCAGAGTTATAGGCGGAGCTCGTCCGGGTTAATCTTCGTCCATCGCTGTACCAATGGCGACGAACACCTCTCGGGACTTAACGGCATTGTTAGCTTGCTCATCATGCGTGTACTCCTCCTCCATTTCCTGCATGGCAGTGTCTAGCTCCTCCGGGATGAAATCTATCTCCTCTTAATCTGCACTGAAGTCGGCGTAGAGCGCGTCAATCACAGATTCGGAGGGTGCCGGGGCTTCCTCGATGACGGGGAGTGGAGGTGCAATGGGCGCGACGATGACTGGAGGTGGTGGCGCAACTATGGCGATGGCGACCGGAGGTGGTGGTGGCGGTGGCTGAATCGGTGGCGCTCCGTCAATGAGCACCAGGGCCATTTGAGCTGCCTCCTCAGCCTCCGCGTAGTTGTTGACGGTGTTCACCATGATTTCAAAAGTGAGGTGTCCTGAAGCCTGCTGCCGCCTTAGAGAATGCCGAAGAAGCGTACCCTGGTCCAGTCCTTCCACAAAGTGATACATGGCATCATCACTGGGATAGTGTGCTAGATCGGCCCATATATGGAGCCACCTGGCAAGGTAATCGCGGGGGTTTTCGCCCTCTCTCTGAACTCAACTCGCCAGATCGAAGATGGTAACCATGCCGCCGAACTTGGATCTCTACTGTCCAGACGCACGGGCGAAGTCGGTGGACTTGCAGTGATCTTCCACCGTTATATCCTGCACAAGGGCGGTTTGGGTGGGCCTTGAATTTTTGCGATCTTTGCCGGCAGACTCCGAAGAGAGATCTGACATTGATCCTCCCGCGAACGTATCCTGCCCGTAGGCGGTCCACGCGGGTATTGAATTTTCCCGATCTTTGCGGGCAAACTCCAAAGAGAGATCCGACATCGATCCTCCCGCGAACGTATCCTGCCCGTAGGCGGTCCGTGCGGGTCTTGATGCTCCTCCGACTTCCAGGGAACTAGCGCCCAAGTCGGTTTCGCCAATGAAGAGGTGGATGTCTCCGATGGGGACGATCGAGCATCGAGTAGGGTTCGTCTTCGCCGGGATCCAGAACTCGTCGGGAGGGACGATCGGAATGTTGCCGGAGAAGATAACTTGACCAATGGCTACGGTTTTGCCGATTCCCGCGAAGATCTTGGTCCTCGCCCGCTAAAGAGCCTGAAGCGCCTCTTGCCCCACAGTGAGCGCCAACTATCGTGGTATTGCCGAGGAGTACGCCATGGAGTGGTCCTCACAGTGTGTGTTTAGAGACGTGGGGGGAGGCGGACGGTTGAAGGGTACGAGGTAACACAGCTTACCTAGGTTCAGATCCCACGACGGTGGCGGAATCCTACTCCTGCTATAAATCACTATAATGGCAATACGCCGAGTTACAGGGATTGGTTCGTTGTGCGAGGTTATGTGAAGTTGTCTATGATTGTCTGCCCTAAAGGCTCCCATAGGCCCGACTTATATAGTCGTTAGGTCCTAGGGTTACAAGAAAATGTCCTAGCCGGACAAGTTACAGAGTCCTACATTGTCTATTACTAGTCTAGCGTGTCTTGCACTCCAAGGCCCTGGGTACGTCGGTGACTCCTCCGTAGCCTTCCTTCATCCACCATGGGCCTCCCTTCTGGATCCATCTAACTGGGACGCCCAGCAGACCATGGGCCATGCTACCAACTGTGGGCCACCCGGGTTATCCGGATAGAGGACATGCTATGAGGATACCCATATAGCATATCCCCAACAGGCCGCTAGCCTAGGCCATACCTAATCATGGTGGAAACTTGCAGTATCGCCATAATGAGCTATCTGTGAAGCATCCTCAATAAAAATCTATGCACATAGTAAATAAAAAATATCACGGAGATGCTCATTGTCTGCTTGCCTTGCCATTTTGGTTATGGGATAGCTCATGTATCATGTGCAAGGGGTACCCCATTGGTGGTTCTCTATGACAAGAACTTACAGGTGACTGAAGTTGAGTAGCATGAGGTGTGGCCCTCGTATTCAAGGGACTTGAGATTGCCAACTTATACTTTGTCAAGCATATACTCCATAGTTTGTTCACTTTAACCTTAATCACTTCAAGATGCTTATGATAGGCGCAATGAGGGCTGAAAGCTAACAAGTACCATAATATTTGGAAGCTCTTTTTGAAACTTGAAATCCCTGCTTCCCTTTATGAAGGACCTTTCTTCCACTATTATATAGAGTTTCCACCTTCTACCTTTAGGCACCATTAAGAGAGCATAGTTGCCATTCTTAGTTCTATGTGCAGTGTCCCAAAACTTATTGATTGATGCATATTATTGATATTGCTTGTTCTTGTGATACTTCTATCTAGTCACTCTTATGAAATTTGATGGTGTCCTATGCATCTATTTGCTACTCTATGAGGGACAAGCTGATTGCCACTATGCTATGTTTTCTATGTGAAACAAACAAACGTTTTTCAATGCATGTTATTCATGATCTTTCTTTGTAACCTTTCATGTTGCATGCATAGTTACTTTGTCTTATTGTTAGAACTCCATCTTGCATGCACATGTTTAGAGTTCTTTGATCACAGCTTTCAATGCTTGCAAATGGTTTGATCTTGATTTTGATGGTGCATGTCACCTCAAAAATTATTCTTTTTATCACTTACCTACTCGAGGACGAGAAGGAGTTATTTTCTGATGCTCCATGCTTGGTTTATATCATTTGTCTTATGTTTTGTCTACACTTTGAGGTATTTTTATACACTTTATGGAACTAACCTATTGACAATAATCCACAGTGCCAGTTACCTGTCTTCTGCTGTTTTTGGTTTCAAAAAAGCTAAAAAATGAATATTCTCGGAATTGGACGGGACAAAAGCCAAAGTTCATATTTTTCCGGAGCGATACAGAAAATTGAAGACAAGACGGAGGAGGACACCAGGGTGGCCACACCCTAGGTGGGAGTGGGGCCCACCCTGGCCACGCCCACAGGGTGTGTGGGCCCCTTGGACCTCCACCGAGCTTGCCTCCTTCGCCTATAAGAAGCCCCCAACTTAGAAACCCTAAACAATCGACCAAAAAGCCACGAAAACCTTGTAGTGCCGCCACCACCGAAGGGGAGATTCGGGGGACAGAAAGTCTCTGATTTGGCACCCTGTCGGGATGGGGAAGTGCCCCCGGAGCCATCTCCATCGATCTTCACCTCCATCTTCATCACTATTGCTGATTCTCATGATGAGGAGGGAGTAGTTCTTCCTCGAGGCTAAGGGCTCTAACGATAGCTATGTGTTCATCTCTCTCTATGCATGATCTTGTTGTGGTCATGAGCTTTGTAATAAAGTAGATCTACCTTGCTACTCAAGTGCTTCAATAGATCTCTGCTCTCCCCATGTGTGTGAAAGTGACAGCGCGCATGCCATGGTGGCACTTAGGCTAGAGTCTACATAAATACTCATCTAGCTTTAATAGATCTATGTTTTTCCCACGTGTGTGACAGTGACAGGGTGCCCGCCGTGTGTGGCACTTAAGCTAGATTACATATATATTCATGAGTTATATTTTGAGTTGGTTGTCTCTATGAAATTGTGGTGTTTGTTGGAACCATCTAGCGCTCAAGGTGAAAGTGTATGGTTATCTAGATAGGGGAAGGCCCTACCGTGGATTAGAGTGTCCAACTGGAGAGTAGTTAAGAGTAGTATCATGAAGAGAGGATATTTATAAGGGAGAGTGTTCACTAGTAAAAGTATGATCCCTAGGCCTTGTTTCTAAACATTGAAGCACCGTTTGCTACTAGATCTGTTGCATGTTTGCTTGCTTCCATATTTTTGCCTTTAGTCCTTAATGAAGGGTTTCGCAGCATAGTAAATCAAAAAAATTCTACGGATGCGAACGGGAAAGCCAAGATCTAATCTAGGAGATTCAAACAATGAGGGGAATTAGATGAGATATTCGTACCCTTGAAGATTTGCACAGCGGAACGTTCGACGGAACGTGGGTGATGTAGTCGTACTCGCTTCTCCTCCTCGCGATCCGATCCGATCTAACACCGCAAGTGGCGATGCCTCCGAGATATGCACACGTGCGGCACCTCGACGTCTCCTGCTTCCTCGGTCCAGCAAGTGTGGTGGAGAGATGGATTGGATCTACAACGCGACGGTGCGGTGCAAGCGGTGGAGAGTTTCTGTAGCAAGGCTTCGCCTACACGCAGTCGGGAGGGAGAGAGCGAGGAGGGCAGCAGGGTGGCTAGGGCTTGAGGAGGAGGTGCAGGGAGGGTGCGCCCCCAGCCCTCTTTATATAGAGGGGTGGGCGGCTGGCCCTTGCCCCTCCCCCAAGCCCTAGGGACGGCGACCAAGGAGGGAGGAGTGGGGGGCAAGTCCTCCCCCCTTCTAGAAGCTCCCCTAGGGTTTTGCCCTAGGCTTGGCCGGCTGGGCCCTATGGGGTTTGTGCCCCTGGCCCAATGCGTCCAGGACACTCCCTCATAGGCCCATGCCCCCTCCTGACAAGTGGGGCCACGTTGGTCCCACTCCGGAAGGTTCTAGAAGCTTCCGGTATAATACCGATTAACCCGAAACAATTCCAAACTCCAAAAACTGCATTGCCTTATATGAATCTTATTCTCTAGACCGTTCCGGAACCTCTCGTGATGTCCCGGATCCCATCCGAGACTCCTAACAAAAACTCATAAACCAATTATTCAATCTATCCTAGCGTCGAGACACGTTAAGTGTGTGACCCCTCGGGTTCGAGAATATGCAGACATGATCTTATATCAATAATCAACAGCGGGGTCTGGAAACCCATATTGACTCCCACACATTCATCGATGATCATATCGGATGCCACGATTCAATCAATCCCATATATATTCCCTTCATCTCGCGATATTTTACTTGCCCGAGATTTGATCGTCGGTACCGTCATACCTAGTTCAATCTCGTTCACAGCAAGTATTTTACTCGTTCCGTAATCCGATATCACTTTGTGATTAACTCCTTAACCACATGCTTGCAAGCGGTGTGATATCGATTACCGAGTGGGCCCGAAGTATATCTATTCGACTTGGGAGGGACAAATCCCATCTCGATACATACAACCCAACAGGTACTTTCCGATCACCTGAGAGACACCTTTATGATCACCCTCTCATAGGATGACGTTTGATGACCTCAAAGCTTTCATCCGATACCAGGGAGTTTCATTATCTCATGGTCTAAGGAATACAATATTTGACATAATAAAAGCTTCGCAAAGATGAACACGATGACACGATCTAATTGCTCCGCTTAGTTTGGGTCTGTCCATCATATCATTCTCCCAATGATATGATCTCATTATTAATCGACAACTCATGTCTATGGTTAGGAAACCTTAACCATCATTAATCAATGAGATAGTCCATAGAGGCGTACTAGGGACACGGTGTTGTTTACAAACCACACAAGTATTAAAGTTTCCGCTTAATCCAATTCTAGTATGGAATATAAACTTTATCATGAACAAGAATTATAATAATAACATCTTCATTATTGCCTCTAGGGCATAATTCCAACAGTCTCCCACTTGCACTAGAGTCAATAATCTAGTTTACATCTGGCAACAATCTAACACCCATGGCACTAAGGTGCTAATCATGTTTTGCACGTGGAAGAGGTTTAGTCAATGGATCTGCGACATTCAGATCTGTATGTACTTTGCTAATCTTCAGATCTCCATCTGCTATATAATCTCGGATTATATGAAACTTGCGGTTGATATGCTTGGTCTTTGGATGATATCTTGGTTCCTTAGCCAGTGCTATGGCGCCAGTGTGGTCACACAATATCTCTAGTGGGTCCAATGCACTTGGAGCCACGCCAAGCTCAGTGATGAAGTTCCTGATCCAAACTCCTTCACTTGACGCTTCTGCAGCAGCCATGTATTCCTCTTCTACTGTAGATCCCGCGATCACGCTTTGCTTGCAGATTCTCTAGCTCAGAGCTCCTCCATTCAAAATATAAACGTATCCTGTCTGAGATTTAGAATCATCCTTGTCGGTGTCGAAACTAGCGTCGACGTAACCCTTTACGACGAGTTGTTCATCACCTCCATAGACTAAAAACATTTCTTTAGTCCTATTTAGGTACTTTAGGATGTTCTTCACAGTTGTCCAGTGTTCCACTCCTGGATCACGTTGGTATCTGCTCGTCAAACTAAGAGCACTGGACACATCCGGTCTAGTACACAGCATGGCATACATGATAGAACCTATGGCCGAGGCATAAGGCACTTTGCTCATAGCTTCTCTATCATTTATCGTAGCTAGACACTGAGCCTTGCTCAATATCTTACCTGACAACATAGGCACTGAACCTTTCTTTGCCTTATCCATTCTGAACCTTTTCAGAACTTTGTCTAGGTATGTACTCTGGCTTAAAGCTATCAGGCGTCTTTGTCTATCTCTATAGATTTTGATGCCCAATATATAAGCAGCTTCACCTAGGTCTTTCATTGAAAAACACTTGTTCAAATAACTCTTCACATCGTTAAGCATGTTAATTTCATTTCCAATAATCAATATGTCATCCACATATAGTACCAGAAATGTCACTGAGCTCCCACTCACTTTCTTGTAGAAACAAGCTTCATAGCAATTTGGAACAAATCCAAAGCTCTTGATCACTTGATCAAAACAAAGGTTCCAACTCCGAGATGCTTGCTTCAGTCCATAAATGGAATGCTAAAGTTTGCACACTTTATCAGCATCCTTAGGATCGACAAAACCTTCGGGTTGCATCATATACAACTCTTCATCAATGTTGCCATTGAGGAACGCATTCTTGACATCCATCTACCATATTACATAATCATGAAACGCAACAATTGCTAATAAAATCCGAATGGACTTAAACATCGCTACGGGAGAGAAAGTCTCATCATAGTCAACACCTTGAACTTGTCGAAAACCTTTCGCGACAAGTCGTGCTTTATAGACGGTAACATTACCATCCGCGTCTGTTTTTCCTCTTGAAGATCCATTTGCACTCAACGGCCTTTCGGTCGCTAGGAGGGTCCACCAAAGTCCATACTTGGTTTTCGCTCATGGATCTAAATTCGGATTTCATGGCCTCTAGCCATTTCTCAGAGTCTGGGCTCATCATCGCTTCCTCATAGTTCGCAGGTTCACTGTCATCTCCTAACAAGACAGTTAAGACAGGGTTGCCGTACCACTCAGGAGGGGCACGCGACCTTGTCGACCTGCGACGTTCAGTAGCAACATCGTCTGAAGCTTCATGATCCTTATCATTAGCTTCCTCTATTGTTGGCGTAGGCGGCACTAGAACAATTTCAGGTGCTGCGCTACTCTCCAATTCAAGAGAAGGTTCAACAACCTCGTCTAGCTCTACTTTCCTCCCACTCACTTCTTTCGAGAGAAACTCCTTCTCAAGAAAGGATATGTTCTTTGCGACAAACACTTTGCCTTCGGTTCTGTGATAGAAGGTATACCCAATAGTTTCCTTAGGGTATCCTATGAAGATGCATTTCTCCGCTTTGGGTTTGAGCTTGTCCGGCATCAACTTCTTGACGTAAGCTTCGCATCCCCAAACTTTAAGAAACGACAACTTAGGTTTAGCACCAAACCACAGTTCATACGGTGTCGTCTCAACGGATTTAGATGGTGCCCTATTTAAAGTGAATGCAGCGGTTTCTAATGCATAACCCCAAAATGATAACGGCAAATCAGTAAGAGACATCATTGATCGGACCATATCTAATAGAGTTCGATTCTGGCGTTCAGACACACCATTGCGCTGTGGTGTTCCGGGTGGCGTGAGTTGCGAAACGATTCCGCTTGCTTTAAGATGCGTGAGAAAATCACAGCTCAAATATTCACCTCCACGATCGGAACGTAGAAACTTAATTTTTCTGTTACGATGGTTCTCCACTTCATTCTGAAATTCTTTGAACTTTTCAAATGTTTCAGATTTATGTTTCATTAAATAGATATACCCATATCTACTTAAGTCATCAGTAAAAGTGAGAAAGTAGCGACATCCACCGCACGTCGATACACTCATCGGTCCGCATACATCAATATGTATGATTTCCAGCAAGTCCGTTGCTCGCTCCATCATTCCGGAGAACGGGGTTTTGATCATCTTGCCCATGAGGCATGGTTCGCATGTGTCAAATGTTTCAAAATCAAGAGACTCCAAAAGTCCATCAGAATGGAGTTTCTTCATGCGTTTTACACCAATATGACCTAGACGGCAGTGCCACAAATAAGTAGTATTATCACTATCTACCTTGCATCTCTTAGCCTCAATGTTATGGATGTGTGTTTCATCCCTTTCAAGATTCAGAATAAATAAACCATTCACAGCAGGTGCATGGCCATAAAATATGTTACTCATATAAACAGAACAACCATTATTCTCATATTTAAATGAATAACCGTCTTGCAATAAACACGATCCAGATATGATGTTCATGCTCAATGCAGGCACATAATAACACTTATTGAGGTTTAAAACTAATCCCGAAGGTAAAACTAAGGAGAGCGTGCCGACGGCCATCACATCAACTCTTGATCCGTTGCCAACGCGCATCGTCACCTCATCCCTCGCAAGCCGCCGTCTATTCCGTAGCTCCTGTTTCGAGTTACAAATATTAGCCGAACCCGTATCAAATACCCGTGCACTACAACGAGGGCTAGTAAGGAAAACATCAATAACATGTATATCAAATGTACCTTTGATGGTGCCACCTTCTTGTCCGCTAAGTACTTGGACAATTGCGCTAAATGACCCTTGTCCTTGCAATAGAAGCACTCGATGTCGGCTTAGGTCCAGACTTGAGCTTCTTCTCACTGGGAAAAGCGCTGTCGCGCCTTTCTTGAAGGGCTTCTTTGCACCCTTACCTTTCTTAAAGCTAGGGGGCTTGTTGACCATCAACACATGATTATCCTTTTTGATGTCCACCTCCGCAGCCTTCAGCTTAGCGAAGAGCTCGGTGATCGTATCAGTGGAACCAATCTGATTATGAGTCATTACAAAACTTTTGTAGCTGGGAGGGAGTGATTGTAGAACCCTGTCAATCTTGAGCTCCTCTGGAATCTTGCAGTCCAGTTGCTCAAGGCATTGAGTGTAGCCCGACATCTTTATGGCGTGCTCACTAACGGAACTCCCTTCCTCCATCTTGCAGTTAAAGAATTTCTCAGAGATGTCATATCTCTCAGAATGGGCCTGAGTCTGAAACATAGTTTTCAGCTCCTCAAGAATCTCAAAGGGCCCGGGATAGTCTTCAAAACGATTTTGAAGGTCCGATTCCATAGCAAACAACATGGTGCTCTTAATCACACCATAATCATCTTTGCGCGACTGATAAACAGCTTTCTCATCTGACGGCGCATCTATAGCAGGGGCGTCACCTAGCGCATCTTCAAGGACATAGTCCTTTTGTCCGCCAGCGAGAATGATTCTCAGATTGCAGAACCAGTTGGTGAAGTTAGACCCATTGTTTCTAAGCTTTTCTTTCTCAGCAAAAACGTTGAAGTTGAAGTTGGACTTAGCCATTTGATCTACAAAATATGCAAGTACATTTAGACTATGTTCATGATAACTAGTTCAACTTAATCAAATTACTAGATGAACTCCCACTAAATTCAACATCCCTCAAGTTGTTTAGTGAACATGATCCAAATTCACCACACCTAATCCGATCTTCACGAGAAGAGATGTGGTTTCAATGGTGGACAACGAAGTGTCGATCATATCATTCATATGACTCATGCTTAACCTTTCGGTTCATGTGTTCCGAGGCCATGTTTGTACATGCTAGGCTCGTCAAGTCAAACCCAAGTATTTCCGCGTGTGCAAAAACTGGCTTGCACCCGTTGTATGTGAACGTAGAGTTTATAGCACTCGATCATCACGTGATGCTTGAACACGACGAACTTTCGCAACGGTGCATGCATGGGGAGAACACAGTTTTATCTTGATCTTTAAGTGAGGAATCATCTTATAATGCTACCGTCGCGATCTAAGCATAATAAGATACATAAAAGGATAAGCATCACATGCATATAACTTTATGTGACATGGTATAGCCAATCTTCGCGCAATGATCTCCATCTTGTGCGTGACGGCATGATCTCCATCACTCCACCATGATTGCCTCCACCACAAATAACAACTACAACTATTGCTAACTACTTAACGATAAAGTAAAGCTATTACATGGCGTATAAGAAGTTGACACACAGGTCATACACAATTATAAAGACAACCATATGGCTCCTACCGGTTGTGTACTCATCGACATGCAAGTCGTGAAACATTACAAAACATGATCATTCATACAACATACACATCACATCTTGGGCCATAGCATATCACAGAAAACACTCCCTGCAAAAACAAGTTAGACGCCTCTACTTTGTTGTTGCATGTTTTACGTGGTTTATGGGAGTAGCAAGCTAAGAACGATTCTTACCTACGGAAAGCCACAACGGTCAAACTCCGGTGTAAATCCCATGACAACTATAGTGAGAGAAACTGGCATCCACCAGCCGCATGTGTGGAACAAGCCACACGTCAAGTGCGGAGCCGGTCTCGCGAACGAGGTCGCGTAAGGTTGGCCTGGACCGCTTCGATCTCACTATCCCGCGTCATAAGAAGTACACAAACAAGAGGCTTGCAACAGAAAACATCAACGCCCGCAATAACTATGTTGTGTTCTACTCATGAAACACATCTACGCATAGATCTAGCTCTGATACCACTGAAGGGTTTCGCAGCATAGTAAATCAAAAAAATTCTACGGATGCGAACGGGAAAGCCAAGATCTAATCTAGGAGATGCAAACAACGAGGGGGAATAGATGAGATCTTCATACCCTTGAAGATTCGCACAGCGGAACGTTCGACGGAACGTGGGTGATGTAGTCGTACTCGCTTCTCCTCCTCGCGATCCGATCCGATCTAACACCGCAAGTGGCGATGCCTCCGAGAGATGCACACGTGCGGCACCTCGACATCTCCTCCTTCCTCGGTCCAGCAAGTGGGGTGGAGAGATGGATTGGATCTACAACGGTGCGGTGCAAGCGGTGGAAGTTTCTGCGAGCCGCTACACGCCTTGATCGGGAGAGAGAGGAGGGCAGCAGGGCGGCTAGGGCTTGAGGAGGAGGTGCAGGGAGGGTGCGCCCCCAGCCCTCTTTATATAGAGGGGTGGGCGGCTGGCCCTTGCCCCTCCCCCAAGCCCTAGGGCCGGCGGCCAAGGAGGGAGGAGTGGGGGGCAAGTTCCCCCCCCCTTCTAGAAGCTCCCCTAGGGTTTTGCCCTAGGCTTGGCCGGCTGGGCCCTATGGGGCTTGTGCCCCTGGCCCAATGCGGCCAGGACACTCCCTCATAGGCACATGCCCCCTCCCGACAAGTGGGGCCACGTTGGTCCCACTCCGGAAGGTTCTAGAAGCTTCTGGTACAATACCGATTAACCCGAAACAATTCCGAACTCCAAAAACCGCATTGCCTTATATGAATCTTATTCTCCGGACCATTCCAGAACCTCTCGTGATGTCCCGGATCCCATCCGAGACTCCGAACAAAAACTCATAAACCAATTATCCAACCTATCCTAGCGTCGAGACACGTTAAGTGTGTGACCCTTCGGGTTCGAGAATATGCAGTCATGATCTTATATCAATAATCAACAGCGGGGTCTGGAAACCCATATTGACTGTGGCATCCCGCAAAACCACTACTAGAAAATCGCGTGAATTTGTGCATTGCATCGTCATCATCATGCATTGTTTGCCAAAACTATTTCCGCAACACCCGCTTTGTTTTCTAAAACGCCCCTCTGGATTCAAACATCAACATCCGGGTCGCCGGAATATTTTGTTTTGCCCGATAGCGGTTTGCAAAAGCTTTTTTGAGATAAACAAAATTATTTATTATTTTAGCGGGGGCAGTCGAACGGGCCGTTTCGACCCGAACGACCACCCCCAGAAGATTAATCGGTCCATCCATCCCGGCCCTCTAAATCCTATCCCCACCCAATCTATTCCTACCCACCAATTCCTGGCTGCCACCTCACCCCTTCCCCTCCTTCCTACCCACCCTGCCACCTCATCCATCCATCTCTTTTTCCCTCTCCTTTTCTTACCCCAGCCCCCTACCCCTCTCTCTCTATGCCCCGGGTCCCACCCCAACTCCCTCAGCCGGCCCGCCCCCTCAGCCAGCACACACAAGCGCACACACGCACACACTGCACCGCGCGGCGCCCCTCTCCCTGCCGCATGGCCCCACCCGGCCCCACACGCAGCCTGCACGCCCTCCCCAAAGAGGCCACGCGCGACCCACGCGCCCTCCACGCGCAGGCCACGCGCGACCCACGCGCCACCCGCGCCCTGTCCCTCTGCCACGCGGGTCCCGCCGCGCCGACCCCACCAGCCCGGACCCCACGCGGTCGGCCCCGTCGCTCCCACCCTCCTTCTTCCTCCTTTCTCTCTAGCCACTCCCCATCCCCGCGCGCGAGCGTCCTCCCCTTCCTCCTCCCTTCCTCGCCCTCTCCGCACCCGCCGCCCCGCCGCTCGAGTTCGCCGCCGCTCCTCTGCCTCGCCCAGAGCCCCCTCCGCTCCGGCGCCCGGCCCGCCACAGCGCCTCCGCCCGCGACCGCCAACCCGCTCGACCCCCTCCGCCTCGGTCGCGTCGTCGGCCAGCTGACGCCCCAGAGCGCCGCCCGCGTGCTCCTCCGACCCGCACGCCTTCGCCCGGCCCGCCTCGCGTCGCCCTCCAGCGCCGCCCTGCAAACCTCGCCGCCTCCCCGCACGCGCTAGGTCCCCGCCAACCTCCGCGAGCCGCCTCCGCCGGCGGCGCCCGCCGAGCCCCGCCTCCTCTGCGGCGCGCAGCGCCCCACCAGCGTCTCGGCGCCCGCTCGTATCCAATCTCGCTGGACCCCGCCAGGAGCTCCACCCCGCCGGCCAACCGCGCGTCCTCGCGCCGCCGCATGCGTCGCCTCTCGCAGGTGTAGGTCTCCCTCGGGCCTGTCCCTGTGCTGGACGTCCATGATGCGGCCGATGAACCGCTCCGTCGACTAGAGCAGAGTTTATCTCCGTGTAGTTGTCCCGGCACCCCAAGATCTTCTTCGGAGATGTACCCGGGAGGAGTACCTCGAACTCGTACCCTGCCAAGACCAGCGTTTGATGTAATCCGAAGACCATGAACGTTAGCGCCGGTTGCAAGATCTACATGAACCCGGGGACCTTGCCAATATCGACCGGCGTCGAGATCCAAGGCTGACACCGCCATCGACCTGCAACCCGAGTATGCCAATATGGAACCAAAGCTGGTGCCTCAAGGTCTCCGACATGGATCCCCAAGTTCACCGACACGGAACGCCAAGTCCACCGGATCTATGGCCGAAACCCCGAAGACCCGACCCTGAGGATCCGAAGACCGATCCCGGCACCGAAGACCGAACCCCGGCGTGTCAAGCTCTCCTTCCCGAACGCCAAGGTCATCGACCCGGATACGCCAAGTACTTCCTCGAGGGCGCCAAGACCCGAGTGCGCCGACATGGATCCGGTGACGCCAACACGCCAAGATCTACCACATGAAGACCGTACCGAACTGTCGACCCCCGACGAACCTCTTCAAGATCAACGCTAAGGCACGACAAGGTCTACCTCACGGACACCGAGAACGTTCCCGCGAGACCGCTTCCGTCGAACCCCGAAACCCCAGATCCGTCGAACCCTGGACCCTGTCGAACCCTGAACCCCGGAACCCCAAGATCGTCGAGCCCCCTAATGTGTGAACCCTTTTCCTCGATACCCTATTTTATAATGATAACAACTTGTTGCATATTTAATTGTCTACTCGCATGCATATCTGTGGTTTGGGGGCCTTATGTCGATTCACCTAATAATTAAATATGGGGCCCATGTGCGGGCAAATCTAGCCTTATATTGGCCTCATTTAAATTGTTGTAGCGAACCGGTACTATCTCTTTGCCATGTTTAAACAACATTTAAATTGCGGGGATCTAAATAACTTGCACCATCTAATTAATTGTCGGGACCCCGGTTCCACTTAATATGACCTAATTGCATCGCACCTTTGGCATGCCATCCCTCATGCATGCATCATGCCGATCTTCTGCCATTGTATTAAATATTGCATCCGGTGTTTCTTCTAGTGTTTTGCTTCTTCGCGGATAAGGCCGTTGAGTTGATGTGAGCTTCGCGATCTTGGTTGAACCTTCGTCAATGTTTTCAAAGAGCATCTCCCCTTTCTACCTATCTTACTTTTATAGTATTTATTCCCTCTGTTGATCTATTGCTATCGTGTTGCGATGCTTTAGTTTCCGTACTGTGATATCCCTTGCAGCCTTATATTGCCTTGGCCACACCTATTACCATTGTTTGGTAGATAGTTGGACTTGTGTCGTAATCGCTTGCTCAAGTCTTGATGTGTGTCGTCATATGCCACGATTCTGATGTATTGCCGCATGTTGATGTTGGAGATGATTCTAGTTTTACTTATCATTCACTTTAATTTCTGTTTAACAACTAAAATTGAATAAGCGAGAGGCATCGGTGGGTGATAGAAAATATTTGGTTTCGAGCCCACTTGTGTCCCGTAAGACCCCGAGTACTTGATTCCTGTTCCTTGTTTTATCGCTATCCACATCCGGAGGTATATGGGACCCCCGAGCGAGCTTGATTCAGTCTTATTTCTTGGGGCCACAAACTAGTTTGAGGTGTTTTTACTATCCTGTACTTATGCCATGCTACTTTCTGTATTTCATTTGTGCGAGGAGCACACTGTACTGTTTAGGTAAGCGGAATGTTTACGCGGTATCGACAAGCCCAGCCACACTTTCGGGTTCCCAGTCGCTTACAGCCATTGTCGCAACCTTGAGGCCGTCTCGGAGCTTGCTTACTCCGTTGCGGATTCTACTTAAGGGGTGGCCCCCTGAAATATTTCTGAATCCTACGATTGTTCAGTCGTGAAAGCCTCGTTGGGTTTTGATTTGGTTTTTCCGAGGTTGATCAAGCGTGTGTTGCTATTGGTGCACCCCGGCCGGGTTAAACTTTCTGAAAGCCGTGTCCGCGGATATGGACGACTTGGAGCACAGTTTCTTGATCATAGACAAGCATAACTAAAGTTTACTGCTATAAATTTGACTTATAATGACTAGTAATCAGCTTCACTATAATGGAATGGCTAATTAATACTGCCCACAATTGCTTGTTTGGTTGTCGCTTGCGACAATTGTATCTGACTAGTAAGTATTGCAACTACAACGGAATGGCTGAATAAAAGTACCAACAACTGCTGGGTTTTTGGGTTATCTCATGATAAATGTATCTGACTAGTAAGTGTTGCCACTATCACGGAATGGTTAACTAAAAGTGCCCACTGTCTACTTTATCAGGATGATTATCTAAACCTGACTAGTAATTGCTACAACGATAACTGAATAAATAAAACTGCCAACGGTGTGAGTTCCTCGGTTGACTTCCTCGTTTGGTTTCGAGGGGGAAACACCAGGATGGGTTTGTTTGGTGTTAGCCTCAGGTTGGATCCGGATAGGTCATTCTTACCCCTCTCTGATAACCGCCAGTTGTATCGAGTCTCTATAGGTTGTTTAGTGCATGCTGCCGCTGATCCATACCTATGTGGCGAGGACCGGCAATTCTAGCCTCGGGTGTCGGCCTCAAGATCTTGACGCTCCTTCTTTTTCCTCTGCCCTTTGTCGGCACCCCCTTTTGTTTAACAGGTTTTGAGATCGACGTCGTTAGCAGGGTTACCCTTCCGGCTTGGCCTGGGCAGGGTTATGGACGCCATTGGTTATTCTTCAGGGCTCTTAGCCCCATTTGCATCTTGTCCGTAGTCGGACGCTCTATCATTTTCAAGGTGATTTGGATCTTTGTATATTATATCTGTATTCTTGACTCTTTGAGTCTGTTATATATATCTCTGCTCGTGGGTCCCATCGAGACTGTTGTGTAATGTTATTACTTCGTTTTCCACCCATGAAAGTGCTGGTGAGCACCTTTGAATCGTTTCTATGCGGGTTTGGCGAATTTTGTTCAAACTTGCATAGGTCCGATTCGAGGGTCTGAGTGGTATCAGAGCTCAGCAGTTGCGATACCCCACAAGTCCAGCCTGTAGGATAACCAAGCTAACGGCCGAAGTAGAGTGTCAAAACTATTTTGAAAATCGGTTGGATAGTTCTGGTTAGGTCTGTTTTTACTCCTTACCCTCTGCTGTTCTCCTCTTACCTCGACGTGTTTTAAATCTGCTCTCTTATCTTTTCTTCGAGTCCAGGAATTCTCGTGGTTGGGTTTCCGTCGTACCTTCAGGGTTTCGCTTCCCCTCTGATAACGGTGTTCTATCAACCGGTGTTCAAGCCGCCTGAGGAATCCGTCTACTGTGGTACCATTCTTTGTCCCTTGTTTGTGCCTTCCGGTGTTTTCCGACGCGACGACATCACCTACGCCCGATCCGATGCAGAGTCTGCATCACTCCTTTGTTTCCGAACCTCGCTTGTCGAGATCTTCAGTCTAATTCCGAGAGTTGGTTGCATAATCCGTCTGTTCGCATGCAGAGTAATGATTTGAGTGCGGGATGGAGTAGCTACCATACCACTACTCTTGTCATTCGCTTTTGTACATCGAATCGGTGGATCCAGCAGTTTTACTCCGTCCATGAAAGTTAGAGGTGGCTTTATTTGTTGATACCTCTACCTTCGACCTTTTGTTACCGGAGAGTTCTCTCGACGATCACGGGCAACGACCTCTTGTTAGTGGTGTCGCGAGGATCTACACGAAGCGCGAAGGATCAAACCGCCGACCTTCCTTCCGGTACCATGAGGCGGATCTCGAGGGCGAGATCCCTTGTTAGTGGTGTCGAATTGTGGCATCCCGCAAAACCACTACTAGAAAATCGCGTGAATTTGTGCATTGCATCGTCATCATCATGCATTGTTTGCCAAAACTATTTCCGCAACACCCGCTTTGTTTTCTAAAACGCCCCTCTGGATTCAAACATCAACATCCGGGTCGCCGGAATATTTTGTTTTGCCCGATAGCGGTTTGCAAAAGCTTTGTTTGAGATAAACAAAATTATTTATTATTTTAGCGGGGGCAGTCGAACGGGCCGTTTCGACCCGAACGACCACCCCCAGAAGATTAATCGGTCCATCCATCCCGGCCCTCTAAATCCTATCCCCACCCAATCTATTCCTACCCACCAATTCCTGGCTGCCACCTCACCCCTTCCCCTCCTTCCTACCCACCCTTCCACCTCATCCATCCATCTCTTTTCCCTCTCCTTTTCTTACCCCTACCCTCTCTCTCTATGCCCGGGTCCCACCCCAACTCCCCAGCCCGCCCCTCGGCCACGCAAGCGCACTTTTGCACACATGGCGCCCTCTCCCTGCCGCATGGCCCCACCCCCTGCACACGCAGCGCTGCTACCCTCCCGGCCGCGCCTCCACGCGCAGGCCACGCGCGGCCCACGCGCCCTCCACGCGCAGGCCACGCGCGACCCACGCGCCACCCGCGCCACCGCCACCCTTGGGTCCCGCGCGCCGACCCCACCAGCCCGGACCCCGCGTCGGCCCGTCGCTCCCACCTCCTTCTTCCTCCTTTCTCTCTAGCCACTCCCCATCCCAGCAGCGTCTCCCTTCCTCCTCCTTCCTCGCCCTCTTGCTTCCGCCCCGCCCGCCGAGTTCGCCGCCGCTCCTCAAGCCTCGCCCATGAGCCTCCAGCGTCCGCTCGGCCGGCCGCCAGCGCCTCCGCCCATGCGACCGCGACCCTAACCCCGCCCCCGCCTCGGTCGCGTCGTCGGCAGCGCCCAGGCGCCGCCGCGCGCTCCTCCGGCCGCACCCGCCCGGGCCCGCCTGCCCGCGTCGCCCGGCCCCTCCAGGCCGCCTGCGCCTCGCCGCCTCCCGCGCCAGGTCCCGCCAACCCTCGCGGGCCGCCTCCGGCGCCCGCCGAGCCCGCCTCCTCTGCGGCCGGCCGCCCGCCAGCGTCCTCGCGCCGCCGCCTGCGTCTCCAATTTCGCCGGACCCCGCCAGGAGCTCCACCCCGCCGGCCAACCGCGCGTCCTTGCGCCGCCGCATGCGTCGCCTCTCGCAGGTGTAGGTCTCCCTCGGGCCTGTCCCTGTGCTGGACGTCCATGATGCGGCCGATGAACCGCTCCGTCGACTAGAGCAGAGTTTATCTCCGTGTAGTTGTCCCGGCACCCCAAGATCTTCTTCGGAGATGTACCCGGGAGGAGTACCTCGAACTCGTACCCTGCCAAGACCAGCGTTTGATGTAATCCGAAGACCATGAACGTTAGCGCCGGTTGCAAGATCTACATGAACCCGGGGACCTTGCCAATATCGACCGGCGTCGAGATCCAAGGCTGACACCGCCATCGACCTGCAACCCGAGTATGCCAATATGGAACCAAAGCTGGTGCCTCAAGGTCTCCGACATGGATCCCCAAGTTCACCGACACGGAACGCCAAGTCCACCGGATCTATGGCCGAAACCAAGACCGACCACGAGGATCCGAACCGATCCGCACGAAGACCGAACCCGGCGTCAAGCTCTCCTTCGAGCAAGGTCATCGACCGGATCGCCAAGTACTTCCTCGAGGGCGCCAAGACCCGAGTGCGCCGACATGGATCCGGTGACGCCAACACGCCAAGATCTACCACATGAAGACCGTACCGAACTGTCGACCCCCGACGAACCTCTTCAAGATCAACGCTAAGGCACGACAAGGTCTACCTCACGGACACCGAGAACGTTCCCGCGAGACCGCTTCCGTCGAACCCCGAAACCCCAGATCCGTCGAACCCTGGACCCTGTCGAACCCTGAACCCCGGAACCCCAAGATCGTCGAGCCCCCTAATGTGTGAACCCTTTTCCTCGATACCCTATTTTATAATGATAACAACTTGTTGCATATTTAATTGTCTACTCGCATGCATATCTGTGGTTTGGGGGCCTTATGCCGATTCACCTAATAATTAAATATGGGGCCCATGTGCGGGCAAATCTAGCCTTATATTGGCCTCATTTAAATTGTTGTAGCGAACCGGTACTATCTCTTTGCCATGTTTAAACAACATTTAAATTGCGGGGATCTAAATAACTTGCACCATCTAATTAATTGTCGGGACCCCGGTTCCACTTAATATGACCTAATTGCATCGCACCTTTGGCATGCCATCCCTCATGCATGCATCATGCCGATCTTCTGCCATTGTATTAAATATTGCATCCGGTGTTTCTTCTAGTGTTTTGCTTCTTCGCGGATAAGGCCGTTGAGTTGATGTGAGCTTCGCCCCGATCTTCGGTTGAACCTTCGTCAATGTTTTCAGGCGAGCATCTCCCCCTTTCTACCTATCTTACTTTTATAGTATTTATTCCCTCCTGTTGATCTATTGCTATCTGTGTTGCGATGCTTTAGTTTCCGTACCTGTGATATCCCTTGCAGCCTTATATTGCCTTGGCCACACCCTATTACCTGTTGTTTGGTAGATAGTTGGACTTGCGTGTCGTAGTCGCTTGCTCAAGTGCTGATGTGTGTCGTCATATGCCACAGTTGCTGATGTATTGCCGCATGTTGATGTTGGAGATGATTCTAGTTTTACTTATCATTCACTTTAATTTCTGTTTAACAACTAAAATTGAATAAGCAGAGGCATCGGTGGGTGATAGAAAATATTTGGTTTCCGAACGCCCACTTGTGTCCCGTAAGACCCCGAGTACTTGATTCCTGTTCCTTGTTTTATCGCGCTATCCACATCCGGGAGGTATATGGGACCCCCCTGAGCCAGAGCTTGATTCAGTCTTATTTCTTGGGGCCACAAACTAGTTTGAGGTGTTTTTACTATCCTGTACTTATGCCATGCTACTTTCTGTATTTCATTTGTGCGAGGAGCACACTGTACTGTTTAGGTAAGCGGAATGTTTACGCGGTATCGACAATCCCAGCCACACTTTCGGGTTCCCAGTCGCTTACAGCCATTGTCGCAACCTTGAGGCCGTCTCGGAGCTTGCTTACTCCGTTGCGGATTCTACTTAAGGGGTGGCCCCCTGAAATATTTCTGAATCCTGCGATTGTTCAGTCGTGAAAGCCTCGTTGGGTTTTGATTTGGTTTTTCCGAGGTTGATCGAGCGTGTGTTGCTATTGGTGCACCCCGGCCGGGTTAAACTTTCTGAAAGCCGTGTCCGCGGATATGGACGACTTGGAGCACAGTTTCTTGATCATAGACAAGCATAACTAAAGTTTTGCTATAAATTTGACTTATAATGACTAGTAATCAGCTTCACTATAATGGAATGGCTAATTAATACTGCCCACAATTGCTTGTTTGGTTGTATGCGACAATTGTATCGACTAGTAAGTATTGCAACTTCTAGCGGAATGGCTGAATAAAAGTACCAACAAGCTCTGGGTTTTTGGGTTATCTCATGATAAATGTATCGACTAGTAAGTGTTGCCACTATCACGGAATGGTTAACTAAAAGTGCCCTTGTCTACTTTATCGGGATGATTATCTAAACCGACTAGTAATTGCTACGATAACTGAATAAATAAAGCGCCAACGGTGTGAGTTCCTCGGTTGACTTCCTCGTTTGGTTTCGAGGGGAAACACCAGGATGGGTTTGTTTGGTGTTAGCTTCAGGTTGGATCCGGATAGGTCATTCTTACCCTCTCTGATAACCGCCAGTTGTATCGAGTCTCTATAGGTTGTTTAGTGCATGTGCGCCGCTTGATCCACCATACCTATGTAGGCGAGGACGCGAATTCTAGCCTCGGTGTCTTGGCCTCAAGATCGACGCTCCTTCTTTTCCTCGCCCTTTCGGCACCTTTTGTTTAAGGTTTTGAGATCGACGTCGTTAGCGGGGTTACCCTTCCGGCTTGGCACAGGCAGGGTTATGGGCGCCATTGGTTATTCTTCAGGCTCTTAGCCCCATTTGCATCTTGTCCGTAGTCGGACTCTATCATTTTTCAAGGTGATTTGGATCTTTGTATATTATATCTATTCTTGACTCTTTGAGTCGCTGTTATATATATATCTGTGGGTCCCATCGAGGACTGTTGTGTAATGTTATTACTTCGTTTCCACCCATTTAAAGTGCCTGGTGGGCACCTTTGAATCGTTTCTATGCGGGTTTGGCGAATTTTGTTCAAACTTGCATAGGTCCGATTCTGAGGGTGTTACATTGACTCCCACACATTCATCGATGATCATATCGGATGAACAACGATGCCAGGATTCAATCAATCCCATATATATATTCCCTTCGTCTCGCGATATTTTACTTGCCCGAGATTTGATCGTCGGTACCGTCATACCTAGTTCAATCTCGTTCACGGCAAGTACTTTACTCGTTCCGTAATCCGATATCACTTTGTGATTAACTCCTTAACCACATGCTTGAAAGCGGTGTTGATATCGATTACCGAGTGGGGCCGAAGTATATCTCTCCGACTTGGGAGGTACAAATCCCATCTCGATACATACAACCCAACAGGTACTTTCCGATCACCTGAGAGACACCTTTATGATCACCCTCTCATAGGATGACATTTGATGACCTCAAAGCTTTCATCCGATACCAGGGAGTTGCACTATCTCATGGTCTAAGGAATACAATATTTTACAAAAGAAAAGCTTCGCAAAGATGAACACGATGACACGAGCTAATTGCTCCGCTTAGTTTGGGTCTGTCCATCATATCATTCTCCCAATGATATGATCTCATTATTAATCGACAACTCATGTCTATGGTTAGAAAATCTTAACCATCATTAATGAATGAGCTAGTCCGTAGAGGAGTACTAGGGACACGGTGTTGTTTACAAACCACACAAGTATTAAAGTTTCCGCTTAATACAATTCTAGCATGGAATATAAACTTTATCATGAACAAGAATTATAATAATAACATCTTTATTATTGCCTCTAGGGCATAATTCCAACACTTAAGTCACCATCAAAGCTATTTTCTGGCACCGTTATCACTTGTATTTTACTATCTCTTCGCCGAACTAGTGCACCTATACACCTGACAAGTGTATTGGGTGTGATAGGAACACAAGAGACTTCTTGTATCTTGATTGCAGAGTTGCTTGAGAGGGATACCTTTGACTACTTCCTCCCTGAGTTTGATAAACCTTGGATAATCCATTTAAGAGAAACTTGCTGCTGTTCTACAAACCTCTGCACTTGGAGGCCCAACAACTGTCTACAAGAATAGAAGTGCATATACATCAAAACTCCTCCTGTGTTGTCGCCCCCACAAACACTCGCTCCTGCGAGTCGCCGATCACGCAGTCAGTTCCTCGTCGCAACAAAGACTCGAATCACCATAGATGCCCTGATGTTCCTGCTGTACTGACATTCTCCGCATCTGACTTCACCATGGATCGTCGAATACGTGACGCATAATGGTAACAGATATCCAAGCTTTGCAACGCTCCCTCTGAAACCAAATGACTGGAAAAAACATGGGTACGTCCGACCAAATTCAATCCATCCAGCAATCTCCACGTCGCCCATGAAAGTTCGCCAGCGGAGCCTTCCGAAACTCATCGCTCCAGACCAGATCATCGAGGGCAGGCAGCAGACAGATATACGTCTTTGCATAGAAGGAACCCTAGGACCGCCACCTTTATTCGCATGACTCTCAACCCCCACGTTGCTCGTCAAGTTCTAGCTGAAAGGCAGAAAAAAGAGGGCATCAATCCGCAACATATGTACAAATCAGCCTCTTCTATCTCAGATTGTTGTCCAGGAGGACCAGATCGCAGGCCAGGAGACAAACCAGATCACGCTCCGGCGGCCAATGGTAGCACGACGCGATGTAGCCTCTTCTTCGCCGCCCTGCTAGAAAACTTAGGCACCAACCGCTTGGTTGTGCCGCCCTTTGTGGCCACACCGCCGCCAAGACCCTCCGCTTCAGTGCAAAACGGGACACGTCCCCTCATTCCCTCCGCCTTCAGCGGGACGGGGATCGCCACCACCACCAGCGACGGCGACAGCAGTGGCCAGGAATGAACTTGGGGAGGAGGGAGTTGAAAGGCGCGTCGGGGACCTCCGGGATTGCCCAGCGGGAGCGACCTGGAAGGTTAGGTCCGTTTTTCCAAGGCAACGTACGTACGTCTCTTTTGCCAGGTTCCCTTAAGAAAATCCCTAGGCTATACAAATTGAGGGAGAATTTTATTTCCCCGGCCTAGTGGAGGGAGGTTTTTGTGAGGATTTGAACTCAGATGATAGGTTTTTACGTCCACTCCCCAAACCAGTTGAGCTAGACTCACTCACTACAGGACGCGCATGCTACGCCGAGGGTAAAAAGTCGTCGGCGTAGGCCAAAATGCCCTCGGCATATGGTACGCCGACGGCTGCCCTCGGCGTAGCCTCCTCGACGAAGGTCTCCCTCGGCGGAGCGCCGTCGGCGTATCGAAATGCCGTCGGCGTACGCTACGCCGACGGATTTGCCCTCGGCGTAGAGGCCGTCGTCATAGCATGTCGGCCGGTTTCAAAAATATATATTTTTTAAATTAAATTTGTTTTATTTGTTTTCTAATTTTTTTTATCTTTGAATTGTTTGAATATTTAATCTCTCTCTTTGAATTTTTAACACTAATTACACTTAATATTTGATTAAATTGCAGTCTTTCTTAAACTTTCCAATTAGTCACCCATCCTAATACTACTCCAGCTCCAGCAAGCTTAACTTCCTCGTTCCTTTAGAATATGTCTCTGCAAAATAATTCATACATTGTTGTCAATACTATGATACCAATCATATTAACTCTTATATCATCATGTCACATGTTTGTATTTTTTGAAATTAGAAACAATTATTTTAGTAAACATTAATGAATAAGTAAAAATATTATTGAATTCAATTAAAAATATAATAATTTTACTTTTATTTTATTTTTCTATTTAATATGGAATAATTAATATCTTAAAATCCGTAGATCGGAATTCGACAAATAATATGTCTAAATTGATCAGAAAAATAAGAGGAATCCAAATATGATATCCATATCAACTAATCACACCCCCGTTTTTGAATTAGCTATTTGTTGGTTGCTTCAGAAAATCCTCGTTTTTTGCGTCCGGAAAATAAAAAATGGCTTTTTGGTGCGACAAAAAGGAAAACTTGCATTGGATCTTTGATAAAATAGCATATTGTGAGCCTAAAAATGAATTTTGTAAAAAAACATGAGCATCGGATCATGTACCTGCAGTTCATATTTGACCCACTTCCTACCGATTCGGCAGGAATTTATCTTTTTCACCAGAGGTGGACGGAAAGGTTTCGAATCCCCCTGTTGGGACATTGACCAAAGAAGGTGGTCTAGTATTTTTGTAAAATATGGTGGTAGCATTTTGAATTAGCCATTTGGTGGTTGCTTCACAAAACTGTCCGTTTTTTATGCTCAGAAAATGAAAAATGCCTTTTTGATGCGATGAAAAGGAAAAATTCCTGCTGCAACATTGTTCACCATCCCATGATGCACATGTATGCATAATATGTGCACATTATCAAAACTATGCCTTGATTCTAGCCATAACATTGGTCATTTGACTCAAAAGCCAATAAACCTCGAATGAGATAGGTATTTTGTGAAGGTTTTTTCAGACATAATCAATATACCAAGTTTGATATTTTTCCTTGTAACTATGTCACATAATATAACATCACGCGAAGGTTTCGCATTGTTTCGATCGTTTTTAAAAATTTTAATAATGGTTTATGGTTCACTTAATTTTATTTTATAAATACGTAATATTTCAGTGTAGATAGATAGATCTTATCTTTCTGCAAATTTTGATATATTATTTGTATTTTTCTAAATTAGAATGATTTAGTTATGATTTTCCAAAGTTTAATGAGGTAAAAGGAAAAATAGCTACGCTGAGGGAAGCCGTCGTCGTAGCATGGGATACGCCGAGGGCAATTCTACGCTGACGACCACGAAGAGGATCTGGCCTAGATGATGGCTACACCCACAGCTCCGACGTTTGGCCGTCGGCGTACACTGGTGGAAAAAGGGGCTGTAGTCCCGGGCCGCAATGGGCTCTAGTCCCGGTTTTGGGCCCGGGACTGCGAAAACGGGACTAGAGCCCCCCTCTAGTCCCGGCTGGCAAAGGCCCGCGACTGATAACAGCCACGTGACTGTTTCAGTGCCGCGGGGGGCGGAACCCTCTAGTCCCGGGCTGTAACACCACCCGGGACTAAAAGGTTTCCCGCCGCGGCCGAGAAACACCACATTTCTCTGCCGCGGCAGAGATTGTGTATTTCCTTTTTTTTTGCCATTTTGTTCCTTTTTAGTTTTGTGTTTCACTATAACTTAACAAACATATATTTCAGTAGACATATTATACGCTACTACATACACACTACACGTCGATGCATTTATATAAGATCGATCCCTTGCAAGCATACATATAATCAATCATATCAAAAGGAAGAAATGTTTTGAAAATTACATGGTCATTGATGAATATATATATCATATGAGCTACATGGAGATGACTAAGGCAAATCGAGTTCCACGTCATCCGCATAATGCTCTCCATGTACATCAAGGACTTCCTTCATCATAAATCCCGCCAGCTCCTCTTGAATTTCTCTTATGCGCTGGTGTGGCTCTAGTGTCTCCCGCAAATCATAAATATAATGTGAGTCAACTTTCTGCTCATTGGTCAACTCACAGATGTACTCGCAGACATAGTATCCACATAAATGAGTTCCCGGTGGCTGTTGTAAACTCTTCAGCATTTTATAAGTTAGCTCCTCTTTGAATGGACCTGGTATTTTACATGCGAACCGTGTCCAACACACCGCAAAGAAAATGAACAAAGGAGTTATTAGTTACTTGATATCAGGAAATGAAAGAAAGAGGACGTTATAATGCGATAATGATTGAAATTACTTATGGAGCATTGCTTTCATGTCGCTCCACTTCTCTTGGTCCCAACTTAATGAGTCGTGGACTTCGACTAGGGACTTGTCAACTTGAATGTTTAGCAAGATCTAGTGGAATCTGCGGATATTTACATAAGCATACATGCATAGCTCATCCAGTAAGCAAAAATAAAATGTGTACAAGATATAAACACTCACTTGAAGTTGTAAGGAAATAGTATTTCCTTAACAAAATTATGCTCGGTTAAGAACCTGGACAGGTCTTCCTCCACGTCTTTGGGGTGATTCTTTAACGTATATTCATTAATGATATATGGGTCAATGAACCCAACGTCGTATCTTCTAGCTCTTTTGCATTCAAGCATCTTCATTCTGCGGAATATAATATCATCATACAAAAGGATATATAGTTAGGATAATATATTAAATGCAATGAAGGAGCTAAAGCTACAAACTTAATTATAGAAATAAATAACTTACAGACAGTAGCAACCAATGATAGATTTGTCGAGGGCGCGCTGGTTGTATAACTGAAACAGTTCGGTCATTTGAACTTGTATCGAGTATGGTTTGAAGTGATGCTCCTTTCTAACATCCACCGGAAACCAATCTTTATGATGTTTTTTTCCTGCTTGCGACATGTACCATTCATGCAGATTTCGCATATGTGTGGATAGATGCGCGAGCTCCTCATTACTGACTAGAGGCTGCCCTTGGACATACTGCCGTACTATCTGACCCACTGGCGTATCTTCATAGCCTAAATATTGACCAAGAGACATATTTGCTTCGTTAGCAAGTGCTTTGGCCTGCGATACAGTGATTCCCATAAGTGCAGCACTATTACGGGCTCTAGGGTCCATTATTTGCATGTCCATATCCATTTCAGCTCTGAAGGCCTTGTCGAGGTCTAAAATGACTTTGAGCGGGGCGATCGATTGATTCTTCTGTGCTCCGAGATGGGCAACTTGCTTCCCGCTTTTTGCACTTGTGATTTTTTTCTTCTCTGCTTGCTTAATAATCTCCCGGTCATAGTCTGATTCCAGATTCATCGATATCTGGGATGGTTGCTCAAGAAAGGACTTTGCCCACTTTTTTTTTCGTTATATACCGGCTTTGGCTCAGGCTTTTTGGGTGCAAAATGCGCCTTAACTTGGTCAGCCACATACGCGTTAGTTTCCTCGTCGGTCTTGTCATAAGGTCTCTTTGGAAGAGCCGGCGGGATATTGACTATCTTCGGCGTTTGACCTTTCTTCGATGTGGGGCGCGGGGGACCGTCGAACTTCCGTTTCTTTGACGAGGTAGTAGTATTGCACGGAGGCGGAGGCGGAGATCGAGTTGATGTACTCCTGCTGCGGCGATCGTCAGCGGGGCGGGGTGGACTTGGAGATTGGCGATAATCGGGTTGGGGTGGACTTGGAGGTTGGCGATAATCGGGTTGGGCTTGGAGGTTGACGATATTCGATGCGGGGTGGATTTGGATTCCTTGGAGTCGGTGGCCTTGGCGCCAAGCCTGGAAACTTGATGTACTTCTTATTCCATAGAATGATGTTGCGCTTGACATCTCCTAGTTTCGTAAGGCCTTCAGGCGTAGCGATTTCAATCTCTAGGTCCGCAAAATCCTCCACTATGTCATCCACCGTGACACGAGCATAGCCTCGTGGAATCGGAAGTGAATGGTGGAGTGCTCCAGGTAGACAAGGTAAAGCAGTGCCGATCGCCACCTTGAAGGACAGGTTGTTCATTGGCTGATGTAGCTCACATTGTGCCATCTCTTTGACATCATCCACGGGGTACTGAGGAGCCGGTGCATCATCCAGCAGTGCTTGATCATCAGCACGGATGTCCGTGGAAGCCACGCTGCTTCTCCGTTGGCTAAGATCCAATGCAGGATCATCAGACCGCTGGTGAGTTGACGACGGCGGCCTTTGGCTAATTTCATGCATGAGGTTCTTCAGATCACCTAGGTCCTGCTCTACCCCGGAGATCCGGTCTGCCTCCCGGTCCTTCTTTCTCTGACGGCTTTTGTAACTAGCATCGTACAGAGGAAACCCTTTCTTCCACGAGACATCGGCACCTTTGCCTCGTGTTCGTCCTCCCTTTTCAGGATTCCCTAGGGCGCGTGTCAGCTCATCGTTCTCTCTCTCGGGACGGAACAATCCCAATTGAGCATCGTTCATTGCTTGAATAAGGTCTTTGGAGGGTTTTAGAATTTTCTCATGAAATAATGTCTTCCCTGTTTCTGGGTCCAAGGATCCCCCCGTGCCCGTACCACCAGTGCTTTGACCTCTCGGGCCATCCATCTGTACCAGGATTGACGCCTCTATCCCTCATTTCCTTCTCCATAGTTTCCCACTTAGGGACGGCACTCTTGTAGCCACCTGTCCCCATTTTATGATGGTATTTCTTGTTGGTAGCATTTAACGCGTTCTTTGCCTACTTTGCCTTTGCTTTATCAGATTGCTTGTACTGTACAAAATCGGGCCACTGTTCTCTCAACTTCTCGTTTACTCCTCTGAAGTCTGGAGTTTTCTTTTTCGCGACATATTTCGCGTATAAATTTTTCTTGTGGTTAGATGCAGTTCAGCCATCTTGCTTAGTGCCCACTCCTTGACTTTTCTCTTTTATCAAGCCCACCGGCCTTGGGGTAATACCATCTACCTCAAATTCCTCATACTACGGAGGTAGTATGAAATGCGCTATGAGCTTCGCCAAAGGTCATCTTTGACATCATCGGTGACATAGCTGTTGGATTCTTCACCGGCTTTCTTTGACTTATTCCATTATTGGATGGTGATCGGCAGGTTGTCCCTAACAAGCACCCCGCATTGATTTATAAACATCCTCCGGTGCTTCTCTAGAGCAATCGGTTCACCATCATCATCTATTTCTTCGATGGTGAACCTCTGATTACCATCCAACTTTTTGTTCGGCCCTCGTTTCGTTCGAGCTGTCGATTGCTTCGATCCGGTGGGCTAAAAGAAGAAGAGAGAGTGATTAATATATTTCTAGATCAGTTAATGAATAGAGGTAACACGAGACTTTATATATATATGTACCTCGCCGGATCCTGTCGAGGGGCCATCATTATTGTTGGCATTTGTTTGCCCTTCGTCCATCTGGTCTTCCCCTTGGTTTTCCTCTAGTCCATCACCGGATGGATTCAGATATGAGGATATCTCTTCCTCGAGCAAAATATCTTCGGCCGTGCCCGTAATAAGAGGAATTTCACCTCTTATCATGCCCTGAAGAAAACCTTCACCGATGCGACCAGGATCTTCGGATGGATCCATGACTTAATTATCTATAACAAAAAGAGAGTTAAACAGGTTAGAAAAAACAATAATCCTAATAACTAAAACAATATAATCCTAATTATAATAACTTAAACAAAAAATAACCCTAATCCTAATCCTAATTCTAATCTTAATAAATAAAACAAAAAAATCACTAAAACAATAATACTAATTGTGGTAAAACAATATAATCATAGCTAATAACTAAAACAAAAAAATAACCCTAGCTAATTATAATTACAACAATAATTAAAAAAATAACCCTAGCTAATTATAATTAAAACAATAATTAAAAAAATAACCCTAGCTAATTATAATTAAAACAATAATTAAAAAAATAACCCTAGCTAATTATAATTAAAATAACCCTAGCTAACAATATAATCCTAATCCTAGCTAATTATAATTAAAACAATAATTAAAAAATAACCCTAGCTAATTATAATTAAAATAATAACCCTAGATAATTATAATTACAACAATAATTAAAAAAATAACCCTAGTTAACAATATAATCCTAATCCTAGCTAATTATAATTAAAAAATAATATAAAACAGATTTGTATTTAAAAAATACAAAGAGAAAAGGAAAAACATAAAAAGAAAAAATTTTGGAAAAAAAACAGTAGCCCGACCCCAACCCCAGGCCTGCCCATCTCTCCCTCTCTCCCCTACCAGCCCAGCACGCCGGCCGTCCTTCCCCGTACGTCCTCTGGCGCCTCGCCCGGCCTCGCCTCTCGCCCGGCCGCCTTTCCGTCTCTGGCGCGCGGCGACGCCGATCCCTCTCTCTCTCGTTTCATTCCCTAACCGCCGTTGTAGAGGCGCCGTCCTTCGCGGAGGCGCGGCGTTCTGAGCGGCGCCATGTCTGGCGGAGAACCATCTCACTGCGGGCCAGCGGCGGCCTGACGGGCGGCGAAATCGACAGAACCTCCACAGCTTCGTCTTCGGTAAATGCGTGCTTCGTTGTCGATGAGAAAATGCGAAGTGTTGCCGCTGGCGCCAGAATATAAAGGGACAGACCCTTTAGTCCCGGGCTAAGTCACCGCCCGCGACTAAAGGGTCTTTAGCCACGGGCCGTGGCTTAACCCGCGACTAAAGACCCCCCATTTAGTCGCGGGCTAAGCCAAGGCCCGGGACTAAAGGTCGTTTTTGGCCGTTTCGTTTTTGCGCGCGCACTTACCCTTTAGTCCCGGGTCCATCCACGACCCGCGACTGTTTTTTTTTGTTGTAAATTTTCTTTTTTAATTCAAAACTAATATAAAAACTTTGAAAAATCATATCTTTTCTTGTAATAATCCAAATAAAACAAATAATATGTCTATTATTATCAGAAAAATATAAAGAATTTTAATATAATATCCATTTATCTGTTTGCATCATTTATAAATTATTTCATTTGTAAATTTTCTTTTTTAATTCGAAACTAATATAAAAACTTTGAAAAATCGTATCTTTTATTGTAATAATCCAAATAAAACAAATAACATGTCTATTATTATCAGAAAAATATAAAGAATTTTAATATAATATCCATTTATCTGTTTGCATCATTTATAAATTATTTCATTTGTAAATTTTATTTTTTAATTCAAAACTAATATAAAAACTTTGAAAAATCATATCTTTTCTTGTAATAATCCAAATAAAACAAATAATATGTCTATTATTATCAGAAAAATATAAAGAATTTTAATATAATATCCATTTATCTGTTTGCATCATTTATAAATTATTTCATTTGTAAATTTTCTTTTTAATTCAAAACTAATATAAAAACTTTGAAAAATCATATCTTTTATTGTAATAATCCAAATAAAACAAATAATATATCTATTATTATCAGAAAAATATAAAGAATTTTAATATAATATCCATTTATCTGTTTGCATCATTTATAAATTATTTCATTTGTAGCCGGGACTAAAGATATTTCATTTTTAGCCGGGACTAAAGATATCCATTTAATATAATATCCTTTTCCCGCCAAGTTTTCCCGCCCTTTCCTTTCTAGCCGGGACTAAAGATATTTCCTGCCATTTCCCAAAGCTTCACGCCAAGTTTTCCCGCCCTTTCCCTCTATATTTAGGGTGATCGTGCCATGGCTATCCACACATCCACACCTTCCTCTCTTAGAACAATGGAAAACGCCTACTGGGCCATTCTGACCCTCGAGGAGACCGAGGCGCCTCAACTACCCTTGTCCTCCGGCTACCGCCGCCGTCGATTTGGATCTTTGGCTTGGAGGGTTCCCGCCTCCTGTCACTCAAGGTTCCATGCCGATCGGCCATCACAAACCACTTCTACCACGAGCTCACGCCGGAGCGCGGATGGATCCCGGTGGGATCCCGACAACTACGACACCGGAATGCCTTCTTCGCTAATAGGCGGGAAAGGAGCTCGCCAGTACGAGGGTGATGGCCCGCCACGGTGAACCACAAGTCGGTACATCGTCGTGGTGGGCGAACCGTACTATCATCGGAGTGATGCGCTACATCGCCGGAGACCATCCTCGCCACGGTGCCCACGAGTCCACCCGCCCAGGCCCCACACCGTCCGTGATGGCGGCATCGTCTTCAGAGACCTCTCCCGCCCGCCGTGAATCCGAGGCTGGAATGGCCCCTGGTATATGCCATGGATGGGCTGAGGATCCCCGGAGTGGCAGGTGACGATGATGATGACGATGACGATGAAGACCCTGAAGCTGCGTACTATAGGACTAGGCATGATTATTACTAAAGGGGCGTCTTTAGTCCTGAGTGTTAGCTAGTCCCGGTTTGTCCTGGTTTTTAATATTAATAAATGTCTTGAGTGTTACCTAATAAATAGAGGGAAATGCCTATATAAAGAGAGGGTTCATCTTTAGTCCCGGTTAGAGAAACCAACCGCGACTGAAGGGATTGCGGCAGACTGGGCCAGGCAACACTAATAATAGGGGTGAGTGTCGACATTATGTCCTGCGGCTTGTACCTTGTCCCGAATGGTGTCACCAACCAGGACTAAAGATGAACCTTTAGTCCCGGTTGGAGACACCAACCGGGACTAAAGATGAGTCAGCACTAATAATAGGGGTGAGTGTCGACATTATGTCGTGAGTGTCGATATTATGCCGAGATGCTTGTACTATAAATAGGCATCCTTGTGAGTCTAGTCCTCCAGACAGTTTGAGGCATCTCCAAGATGGTTTTCGAGAGAAGGGACACCACTACGGCCAGTTTCAGGGAGATGCTGACGGAGCCCAGTCCTCCGGCATCTCCGAGAAACTGGTCATAGAGGCACTCCCTAATATGTGAAATTAATTAGCTCCCGGGCGTATTGATCTAGTTAGAGAAGTTACAAGCTGCAAGATGGTTTTCGAGAGCAGGGACACCACTACGACCAGTTTCAGGGAGATGCCGACGGAGCCCAGTCCTCCGGCATCTCCGAGAAACTGGTCATAGAGGCACTCCCTAATATGTGACCACGCGCGTTTGGAGATCAGATCTTAATGGTAAGTATGAATCGGTACTAAAGGCCCTCCACCCCCACGATGTTTCTTTTTCCTGAAAGAACTATGTGGCGCTTTGGCTCATCGTCTGATGTATTCTTTTTCTTATTTTTTTGTTTTCTAGGTTTGGTAGACATGTCCTTCACATAGAAAACCTGGGCCACATCATTGGCTAGGACGAATGGTTCGTCTAAGTACCCAAGATTTTTGAGATCCAACGATGACATTCCGTATTTCTTGTCTACCTCAACCCCTCCTCCCGTCAGCTTGACCCATTTGCACCGAAACAAGGGGACCTTAAAAGTAGGTCCATAGTCAAGTTCCCATATCTCCTCTATGTAACCATAATATGTGGTCTTTGACCCATTGTTGTTTGTTGCATCAAAGCGGACACCACTGTTTTGGTTGGTGCTCTTTTTATCTTGGGCTATCGTGTAAAATGTATACCCATTTATCTCGTACCCTTGGAAAGTCGATATAGTCGAAGATGGTGACCTAGACAACAAGTATAGCTGATCTCCAAGAGTGTTGTTTTTTATGAGATGTTGCAACCAACCGCCGAAACTCTTCATGTGTTCATCTCTAATCCAAGAGTCATCCTTTCCAGGGTTGTTGGAGCGTAAGATTTTCTTGTGTTCCTCGATATATGGGGCTGCCAAGATAGAATTCTGTAGAACGGTGTAATGTGCTTCGGTGTAAGAATGTTCGTCTATACATATTATTGATTTCCTTCCTAGAGTACCCTTTCCGCTCAGTCTCCCCTCATACCGCGATTGAGGAAGACCAATCGGCTTAAGGTCAGGAACAAAGTCAACACAAAATTCAATGACCTCCTCTGTTCCATAGCCCTTGGAGATGCTTCCTTCTGGCCTAGCACGGTTACGAACATATTTATTTAATATTCCCATGAACCTCTCAAAGGGAAACATATTGTGTAGAAATAGAGGACCGAGAATGGAAATCTCTTCGACTAGGTGAACCAGCAGGTGCGTCATAATATTGAAGAAGGATGGTGGGAACACCAACTCAAAACTGACAAGACATTGGACCACATCATTCTGTAACCGTGGTAGATCTTCAGGATTGATTATCTTCTGAGAGATTGCATTGAGAAATGTACATAGCTTCACAATGGGTACTCGAACATTATCTGGTAGAAGCCCCCTCAATGCAATCGGAAGCATTTGCGTCATAATCACGTGGCAGTCATGAGACTTTAGGTTTTGGAACTTTTTTTCTGCCATATTTATTATCCCCTTTATATTCGACGAGAAGCCAGACGGGACCTTAATCTGCTTAGGCATTCAAAAAATATTTCCTTCTCTTGTTTGGTAAGAGCGTAGCTGGCATGACCTTGAAACCATTCTGAATGAAGGCCATCTGGGTCTTCCATACGTTGATGGTCCTTTCGTGCTTCCGCTGTATCTTTTGTCTGCCCATACACGCCCAAGAAGCCTAGCACGTTCACGCAAAGATTCTTTGTCACATGCATCACATCGATTGCAGAGCGGACCTCTAAGAATTTCCAATATGGTAGCTCCCAAAATATAGATTTCTTCTTCCACATGGGTGCGTGTCCTTCAGCGTCTTTCAAAACAGATTTTCCTCCAAGACCCTTTCCAAAGGTTACCAGTTGATCCAAATCTTTGACCATATCAAATATATCAGCACCAGTACGCTCCTTAGGCTTCGTCTGGTGACATGCCAGACCGTTTAAATGCTTGCCTTTCTTTCTTAAGGGATGCTTGGCCAAAAGAAATCGACGATGCTCATTGTATACATTCTTCTTACAATGTTCCAAATATATACTTGCAGTCTCATCTAAACACTGTGTGCATGCATTGTATCCCTTTTTTGACTGTCCTGAAAGGTTACTAAGAGCAGCCAATCATTGATTGTTACGAAAAGCAATGCTCGGAGGTTAAATTCTTCCTGCTTGTGCTCATCCCACACGCGTATCCCGGGTTCGTGCCACAACTGTAAAAGTTCTTCCACTAATGGCCTTAGGTACACATCAATGTTGTTGCCGGGTTGCTTCGGACCTTGGATCAAGACTGGCATCATAATAAACTTCCGCTTCATGCACAACCAAGGAGGAAGGGTATAGATGCATAGAGTCACGGGCCAGGTGCTGTGACTGGAGCTCTGCTCCCCAAAGGGATTCATGCCATCTGTACTTAGACCAAACCTTAAACTCCTTGCGTCATCTGCAAAGTCCGGGTACTTTCTATCGATTTTTCTCCATTGCGACCCATCAGCGGGGTGTCTCAACATCCCGTCTGACTTACGTTCCTCTTTCTGCCATCGCAATAACTTGGCGTGCTCTTTGTTTCTGAATAAGCGTTTCAACCATGGTATTATAGGAGCATACCACATCACCTTCGTAGGAACCCTCTTCCGGGGGGGCTCGCCCTCAACGTCACCAGGGTCATCTCGTCTAATCTTATACCGAAGTGAATTGCATACCGGGCATGCATCTAAATTCTCATACTCCTCACCGCGGTAGAGGATGCAATCATTAGGGCATGCATGTATCTTCTGAACCTCTAAACCTAGAGGGCAGACAACCTTTTTTGCTTCGTATGTACTGGCGGGCAATACATTATCTTTTGGAAGCATATTCTTCATCATTTTCAGCAACTTTTCAAATGAGGAGTCGGGTATAGCACACTCAGCCATCCATCGCAATTCCAATTGTGCTTTTTTTCAGACCATTTTCGCAATTTGGGTACAACAACTTTTTGTGATCCTTTAGCATGTGATTGAACTTCTCCCTATCCTTTTCAGTTTCACAATCTCTTCGTGCATCGGCAATGGTCCGACCAAGATCATCAGCGGGTTCATCATGTGTCTCTTCTTCATCCTCCCCTTCAGCATCCCCCATGGAAGTATCTCCGTACTCAGGGAAACCATGATAGTTGTCATCCTCCTCCTCTTCTTCACTGTCTTCCATTATAATCCCTCTCTCTCCGTGCTTTGTCCAACAATTATAACTGGGCATGAAGCCGGATTTCAACAGGTGACTGTGAAGGGTTTTTGAGTCAGAGTAATCCTTCTGATTCCTACATCCATTACATGGACAGAATACAAAACCATTGTGCTTGTTTGCATCAGCAACACGGATGAATTCATGCACGCCATTAATGAACTCGCCAGAGCGTCGGTCAGTACCGTACATCCATTCCCGGACCATCTGCATTATAGTAAAAATATATCAAAAACCATTATACAACATGATAAAATTATTACAAGTTATATTGAGAGCTTCTAGAGCACTAATTTTGAATTTTGAAAAATTTACATGCACCAATTTGTGAATTGGAGAAAACAATCAACATGATAAATGTGGAGTTTTTTTATTATTGTTCCATCAGTGAAAACCTCATTCCATTATAAGCTCTGAAACTCTAAAATTACACATTTCAATTTTCAGTAACTATGTGCCTAATCAAAATTTGTTACACATATATATCAAAATCCTTCTAGCTACTTCTAGAACATGCATGCATTTGATCCATATCTCTATACTTCTAGAGCATTATATAGAGCTAAAGTAGCAATAAGAGATGAAAGAATGAAGTTCTAACCTTTTAAAGCTATGGATTTAGATGTTGCAAATTAAATCTTGACAAATCTTGAGAAAAAAAATGACATGAACTCTCTTGCTTTGTTTGAGAAAAATGGCCACCATATGCTTTAGGGCAGCTGGCCAGGGAGCTGTATATATAGTAATGGACAATTAGTCCCGGGCCGTGATACGACCCGGAACTAATAGTCCACGAAAAATGGCCACCATATGCTCCAGGTTATTAGTCCCGGGCCGTATTACAGGCCGAGACTAATACTCTGGTCCGGCCCGGGACTAATGAGTATGTCCTTTTCTAGCCGTTGGGGGCCTCACGGACCAGGACTAGTGCTAGCACTAGTCGCGGTTCGTGACGGACCGGAACTGCTGGGCTTTCGGTGATCGAAGGGAAGATGGTTTTTCCAGCAGCGGTAGCTTTCTATTCCTGCGGTGACTCCCCCCGATTCCTTGGTACTCTGTGCATAGTGATACTGATGCTGTCGTGTCGATCAGCGCCAGTCCGTGTGCTGCCCTCTCGTCCTTCGCCTCTCGATGTTGCTCATCACCGATTCACCGGTACGCACACCGGCCGTATGGCCTTGACTAATCTCCGCACCGCATGCATGCACAACGCACACGTACGTACGTGCGCTGGGTAGCTAGATATAGGTCCTGCCCCTGCCTCTAAAAGTACGTCCAGCCGAAGCGCGCGCATGCAGTGGCGTACACGTGCGTACGTGCAAGGTGCAATGCATGGCCGGTCGTGAGCAGAGCGCGCGTACAGAGATCTGAATCTGATCAAGCAAGTACGAGGCGTACGCGCGCGGCGTCCATGTGAGGGAACAAGTACCTACGCACGCACAGCCAACCCAAGATCCGATACAGTATCGATCGAACATCATTGTGTTAATTTGTGTTTTGTGCCCTTTTTGCACGCGCGTACCGTACGCGTGTACCGCGCTGTCGTCTTGTTTCCTGATCTTTACATCGCTGACTCCACGCACTGCTATACAAACCACGTACGTATACGTACGTACCTGCGTTCCTGCGCTGTAGACGGGTACATCGCGAGTTTATTGCTCTGGTATATATACAGTATACTGTACTCCATCATGCATGTACTGGCATAGTGCTTTCGTGCAGATTATTGGGCCTCTCCTCTCCTCCATGGGAAAATGGAGATTTATTGTGGGACAATAATTGGGAGATTTCAAGGTTTAAGGTAATGTGTACGTATAGTACATGCATATGTACTCATTTCTCTCTCTTTCTTTCGTTGGGGACGACTCTCTAGAGTCTAGCCATGTTTTCATCCGGCCAGTACTACCCGATGGCAGTAGAGATGCATATCATTACATGTCCTTTATTTTTTAGTTCACAAAATAGACTATTTTTTTCTAAAATCATTGGCAATTAATTCATTTTGTTGAAATAGAAGATACCATTTTCGTAAAAAAGGAAAAGAAATAGAAGGTACCCTGTTATTGACCCACTTTTACATTACTAATGGCGGACCGGGTCTATCTGGCATGGTCGGGTAACTAATTTTCAACATGATGATTGATTGACTTGGCGTGTGCATGCTTTGTGGCGATCGAGTCAATGAATGTTTACCAAAACGACTGTCCAAATTGTACTAGTACGATTCTGATCACGGTCGATAATGCATGTTACACCTTGACTTCACAACATGACCAGACAAGACTTGAAGGTCCAAACCAAGTGGCCCACTACACTTAGTTAATGACATAATAAGATTACAATGTCTGATCTTGCTGCCGTACGTTCTAATAGTAGTAAGGTAGGCATATCATATCGGCTCCAATGATTCTCCATCCTTATTTTTCATCCGGACGCATCACGCATGCATGGAGCCTTTGGAGCTCAAAAGTTCTGGGGAGAAAAGTCCTATACAACTAGGCATGGAAATAAAACTCGAAACTCATGAGATTTACGAGTACTTAGAAAACTTGGCTTGACTCGACTTAAACTCAGATACAAATGAGCTGAGCTGAGTTGGCAGTTTTGGCTTGTTAAGAGAACGAGTTTAATGAGTCGAGTTGCAAGTACTCGGTTAACTCGTTAATATCTTTACACTTGTATGCTAACTCATAGATTAGTGAGTACAAAATAAATAACATACTAATATACCAAAGAAACATGAGTAGTCATGTTAAAGTCGTCAAAATATACATGAAGAGGCATAAATCATGAATTATCCTTCTTGTATTCTTACTTCACGATGAATTTATTACATTGCTAAGTTTCTTCGTGAGCTTATCAAGCTTATCAGCCAACTCGAGTATTTATCGAGTCGAGCCAAGATGAGGTTGCAAGCTCGTTATGTTAACGAGTCGAGTCGAGCAAACTCGTTAACTAAGGAGTATTTATGAGTCAAGTTGAGTCGAGCTAGCTCGATATTCACCCCTATATACAACCACCATGCAAAACGCGTTCTACCACTGAAGGTAGATTGTAAGGGCATCTCCACCGAGCCGGCTCATCCGGTCCGAGCGTGTCCGAACTTGTCCGCGCGGACGTGCAAGACATACGCGGCGCTCCAGCGGGGCGACCCATCCGGAGAAACGCGTCCGGCTCGACCCATCCATGCATCTAATATGGGGCTCGGTTGCGTCGGCCCGGACGTGCGCGGGCAGCGCGGGTGTCCTGCCCATTGGCGACGCTGGCCCACCCGTTAGTCACCGTGGAACCGATTCAGATGCACGCAGCGACACCGATTCAGATGCAACCGCGGCAGCGATTCAGCGGCGCTGCGCGGAAGGCTGACCCGCGGCAGCCTGCGCCATCGATGACGATGAGACGACACACTGACTGGCTGGACACTTCAATGTCGTCTCTTCGGCCTCCGCGCCGGCATCCGATGCCGTCCCTTTTTAACTGGCCGTATGCGGCCATCTTCTCCCCACAGAACATCATCCTTTCCTCCTCCTTTTCGTTCTCCACTACCTGTAGCTAGCCATGGTCGGCGGCGCTGAATCGAATGGAGGGTGCAACGGCCGTGGACGTCGATGGAGGCGTGAAGGACGCGACCAAATCACCGCGCCACCACGCTCTCCCTCACCGCTGTCGTCGCCCGAAGATTTTGACCCAGGCACCCAATTCGTCGTGGCAATCCACCTCGGTATGTCGCGCGACAGGCTACTCCTCCCCCGCAGGTTCGTGACGCTGATCGGCGACGTGGCGCCGCCGCTTGTCATGCTGCGGGCGAATGGCTTTAGGACCACCAGGTACCTGGTCGATATGCAGTCCGACCACCTTGGCCAGATGTACCTCGGCAACGGTTGCGAGTGCTTCGCCCACTTGAACCATATCGAGGCAGGCAACATCCTCGTATTCAAGTACGACGGCGAAGGAAAGTTTGGGTCAGCGTCTTCGACCACACCATGTGTTGCCGCTGCTACCACTCCGACTCCTTCGACTCTGACAAGTAGGCCAGGCTGTGCGCATGCCATGTATGATGTATGAATGTAGGCATTGGCCATTTGCAATGAAAATCTTTATTCAAGCCGTAAAACATTTGTTACAAGCACACCACACAACCTAAAACTATGCGCGGTCGCCGGCGCTGGGTCAGATACACCATTCGTCATTAAGAGAATTGATGATCGCTCGCTGCGTCTGTACCTCCTCTTCAGCTCGGTCGAGGTGGGCACACAGTGAAGCGTCGTCAGGATTGAACCGCACCGCTTCCCGGAGGTCGGTGCGCACCAATGCGAGCTGGTCCCATCGCCGGTAAACCGGTAGAAAGATGTGTTCCCCCACCGCCATCGTGAAAGGCTCGCCGGAGGTCACGTGACGGTTGTAGAAAGGGCGACGTGGCGGGGTGCGCATCCCGTAAATCCGCGGGCGCCCTAGAATCGGAGGAAGCAGCACGTCCGGTAACTCCGACGGGTTCAGCCACCACGGGGGCAGCGGCCGCTCGGGCACCTCTTCTCTGTCGACGTTGTGGTTGCCCTGGAGCTCGTCGGGTCGACGCCGGCGTTCAGGCATGTTGGTTTTTTGTGTTGTCGGTGGTGTGGGTCTGATCGTAGATAGCTCGGTGGCTTCCCCTATTTATGGTTGTGTCTGGACGCGGCGGGAAATGCCCAAAACTCACGGGAAGCGACGGGAAAGAAAGGCGGGATACGGTGTGGCGGCACGAAGACATTGGAAATACACCGGCGTTGACGATAGCCAACGGACAAATGGGTCGCACCGCTGGACGCGGTCGGCCAGACAGGCCAGACCACAGTCCCAAATCAACCACAGACGATCCAATCAGACAGAAACAAACTGTTTGGGTGACCGTCTGTCGGCCCGGTGGAGATGCCCTAAAATTAATCCAAACGTTTTTACACAGCCAAGGAGTGACGGTGAAGGTCTGTATTGCCGTACGTCTGGCATGTTCGTACCTTCCGAACACCACCGGTAGAAAACGAGCCTCTAGTCTCAGGCCATAACGGGCTCTCTAGTCCCGGTTTTGCGCCCGGGACTGCCAAAACGGGACTAGAGCCCCCCCCCCCCCCCTCTCTAGTCCCGGCTCGCGACTGATAACAGCCACGTGGCTGTTTCAGTGAGGCGGGGACGGAAACCCTCTAGTCCCAGGCTGTAACACCACCCGGGACTATAAGGTTTTCTGCCGCGGCAGAGAATTCGTGTGTTTCTCTGCCGCGGTAGAGATTATGTGTTTCCTTTTTTTTTTCCACTTTTCGTTTTGTGTTTTGATATAATTTCAAACATATATTTTAGTACACATATTCTACGCTACTACATACACAGTACACGTTGATGCATCTATATAATTAATCTATCCCTTGCAAGCATATATACATATAATAAATCATATCAAAAGGAAGAAATGATTTTGAAATTACATGGTCATTGAGGATATATATATCATATCAACTACATGGAGATCACTAAGGCATATAGAGTTCCTCGTCATCCGCATAATGTTCTCCATGTATATCAAGGACCTCCTTCATCATAAATCCCGCCAGCTCCTCTTGAATTGCTCGTATGCGCTGGTCTGGATCTAGTTTCTCCCGCAAATCATAAATATAATATGAGTCAACTTTCCGCTCACTGCTCAACTCGCGGATGTACTCGCAAACGTAGTATCCACTTAAATGAGTTCCCGGTGGTTGTTGTGGACTCTTCACCATTTTATAAGTTAGCTCCTCTTTGAATGAACCTGATATTTTCTGTATGAACCGTGTCCAACACCTGCTCGGCAAAGAAAATGAACAAAGGAGTTATTAGTAGCTTGATATCAAGAAATGAATGAAAGAGGTCGATATAATGCGATAATGATTGAATTACTTATGGAGCATTGCTTTCATGTCGCTCCACTGCTCTTGGTCCCAACTTAATGACTCGTGGACTTCAACTAGGGACTTGTCAACTTGAATGTTTAGCAAGATCCAGTGGAATCTGCGGATGTTTACATAAGCATACATGCATAGCTCATCGAGTAAGCAAAAATAAAATGTGCACATGTCTTCCTCCACATCATTGGGGTGATTCTTTAACGTATATTCATTAACGATATATGGGTCAATGAACCCAACGTCATATCTTCTAGCTCTTTTGCATTCAAGCATCTTCATTCTGCAGAATATAATATCATACAAAAAGGATATATAGTTAGGATAATATATTAAATGCAATGAACGAGCTGAGCTACAAACTTAATTATAGAAATAAATCACTTACAGATAGTAGCAACCAATGATAGATTTGTCAAGGGTGCGCTGGTTGTATAACTTAAACATTTCGGTAATTTGAACCTGTATCGAGTATGGTTTGAAGTGATGCTTCTTTCTCACGTCCACCGCAAACCAATCTTTCGGATGCTTTTTTTCTATTTGCAACATGTACCATGTGTGTAGATAAAAGGATCGTATGGGCACCTAGAGGGGGGGTGAATAGGTGCTACTTCAAATTTTCTTCTTTTTCAAGTTAGGGTTTGACAAGAAAGGTAAATTCTCTAGAGTATGCAACTAAGGTGAATTTACCTATATGTCAAACAAGTACAACCTAGCACAAGACTAAGCACGAACAAGTAAAGTGTGGTAAAGTATAGAAGCAACCAAAGAGGTGGACGCGGAGACACAAGGATTTGTTTCCCGTAGTTCCTTCCTTTTGAGGGGAAGTACGTCTGCGTTTGGAGAGAGGGTGGTATCAAACCACCTACGCCACGAAAGGCCTCCCTTGTTCTCCGATGAACCTCACCCCGATGGGTTCGATTCACCTCTTCCACTATATCGGCAACCTTCAAGGTGGAAGCCGACACCTTTACAACAAGTTCGAGGCACACATCCACAACTTAATTGGAGGCTCCCGAATACAAGCAAGTTGTCAAATAATCAAAGAAAAACTTGTAAGAACCAAATCTAGAACAAGAGTTTCCAAAGAAACACTAGAGTAAGGGGCCCTCAAGTGAATGAGGGGGAAATGAAGATCTCTTTTGGTGAAGTAGTAGATCAAGGGCTCCTCCTTCGATTCTCCAAAGATCAATGACTTTGGATGGTTGAGTGAAGAGATCTTGGCGATTTGGTGGCTCAAATGGACGGGGTGTTCTTAAATGCAATGAGCACCTTGTCTCAAGGTAGGTGGAGGGGTATTTATATCTCCCTGAGCAGATCTTCCCGTTGGGCACCAGTACTCCGGTACTCAAGCGGTAGTACCGATCACAACCAGTACTATCGGTCAGGTACCGGACCAAGTACCGGGGTGCGCCACATGGTCGATCCAGCCTCAGTCATGCCCGGACCCATCTTGCGGTACTACCGCCAAGCGGTAGTACCGGTCATGAGAAGCGGTACTACCGGTCAGGGCGGTACTACCGGTCCCAAGTACCGGTTGGTACTGAGCGAGAAGGAAAGGTTTAGTCTACCCTCAGTGTCGCCTTGTACTGCCGAGCGGCACTACCGTGTCCAAGTGGTAGTACCGCTTGAAACAAGCGGTACTACCGGTTGGAGCGGTAGTGCCGCTCCGCGGTACCAGGTGGTACTGAGGAAAATCGAAGCCTTCACTACTCAGTCAGATGCAACCGGTACAAGCGGGCGGTAGTACCGGTTGTTACAACCGGTACTACCGGTCTTCACTGGTGACTTTGGCAAGTGCAACTGTGGGCAATTCAATATTTGTGCCACAACCTAGAAAACCTGAGAAACACTTAGCGCACGATTAAACCGATAGGTGTGTTATCATCAAACATCAAAATCTCAGGAATAGGTAATGTTCTTACAATCTCCCCCTTTTTGGTGTTTGATGACAAAACACCTTTGCAAGATAATATTGGGGAGATAAACAAGGTGTTTGAAAAATAGAGACGGGGCTCCCCCTGGATGAGTAGGATCAATCCTCCCCCTCTATTTTACAAACACATCACGAGTGCACAAATAGAGATAATAGCATTTGAACTCATACCTTTGTACAATAACTTGTGATGAGAAAGATATAGGAAATGAATAACACATATCATCACAAGATGGATCCGTTAAATACCCACATAGTTTCACCATATATAGCATGAGTAGTTCCCAAATAGTTAGTACATAGAGTTCACACATAAATAGGAGGAAATTAAAGTTCATAAGCAATTAAAAGATCAAAGTAAGAACGAGCTTGTGACTTCCCATGCAACACCCGCATGCCTAAGGCCAACTTCTCCCCCTTTGGCATGAAGACGCCAAAAAGGGACAAGTGCAAGACTAACTCCCCGACAGTTAATCCTCCTCCTCATCATCAAAGTCTTCATCATAGGTGGGTGGAGCGCGGTGTGAGGAAGAGACATCATCATCAAGTGGTTGTGCGTGGAGATCCATTGGTCTTCAGGAGTGATATTGTTCTCGGAACCCTCGAAGATGGTCAATCCTAGAGCTTCCATCATGTCCTTCCGCCGAGCACAAGCTTTCTTGGCATACACATGAGCATCATACATGCGCTTTTGATTGTCAACTTGGAAGCAAAAGACCTTCTTGAGCTTGGCCTCAATCCTCTTGGCCCATGATGGCTGGGCATGCTTGCGATGGGAGACAACATAATCTGCATCACGGCCACTGTCAGCATCATCAGAATCAGCCTCAATCACATTGCCTTATTAATACACCTCATCACCTTCCACATTGCGGGGCTTGGCATGCTTTTTGATCTTGAGGGCCTTGAACCGATGCACAACAAGAGGACGAGAGGATAAAGTCCTGGCAATGGGAGGACACTTGGCAACAATAAGGGCCATGATGTAGGGAGCAAAGGGGGAACCCGCCGGGAGTGAGCCGCAGCGACCATGTCATTCCAAATATAGTCCATCACATCAAGAGGAGTGCTGGAGTCGCGGTTGAGATAGGTGTTGAGCAACAAATCAACTGAATATCCATGAATCTCATCTTTGTTTCCTGCACGAGGAGCAACGGTCTCCCTGAAGATGCGGTGAAGAATGTCATACGTGGGGAAAAGATCCTTGATCTTGCCAGGAACACCGCGGCCCCGGATATAAAGAGGTGCAAGGACATCCTTCTTGGAGGGGTGCTCGCGCAAGTGGCAACAGAAACCACAAGGAATGTCACGTCCACGATCTTCATACCCCAGAATTTCAGCAAATTCAGTAAGAGTGGCCTCCTTAAGTGCTCCTTTAGTCATCCAAGTGATTTTCTGAGAGCGGCCAGTTGAGAAGTGAGCAGTGGCATAAAACTGAGCAATGGGAAGAGGCTCAAAGTCATGCTTAAATTCCATAATGGGGAGCATACCAAGGTGAGCACAGATTTCTTTGGCCTCAACAAAGTACTCAAGATTCTTGTTGATGTGACCCATATGAATCCACAGCTGCGGCACAACCATTTGAATTTTTGTCATAAGGACTTCATGGTAGACACGCTCTTGGAAGTCATTGTAGAACAAGCTGTCTTCCCTGCCCTCATCACTGTTGTGGACATAGGGATTGTCAACCCTCAGAGAGCGAAACTCAGAATCATATATGTCAGACAGTTTCCTTGGCCCTGATGGCCCTGGTCTGCAACTCTTGGTGCGCCCCGAGGAAGGGGGCGAGGAGGGGGAGCGCTGCCACGGCCAGCAGACCGCTTGGTGACCCCTTCACGACCCCCACGACCACCTCGAGTGGCAGTAATCTTCATGTGATGGCTGGGCTGAGGCATGACTTCTTCTTCTTCTTGCTCGGACTCCGTATCTTCCTCAACAATCTCACGACTTGCTTTGGAGCGCTTACGCGCACCCCTAGAACCACCTGCACCTGTGATAGCAAGAGGGAGAACAGCAAGGAGGATAAGGGCACAACAACCCAAACTGAACAAAGGAGAATCAATGTTTTAGAAGATGTTGCGGTCAGCTGGGATCGGTACTACCGGAAGTGGCAATCGGTAGTACCACTTGCGAGCGGTATGAGCACATCAACGTTAGGGCACAGTTCCAAATTGGCCTCAACAATTTATTAAACATTGATTCTACTAAGTAACAAGGAATGTATGGCGGTACAACCCCAAAGCAACCTACTTTCTCCAAGAATCTAAGCAAAACCTAGATCCAACAAAGAAATCAAGAGTGAGAAGGAGGGGACAGTTGTACCGGGATCCATGGCGGTGGAGAGAGACCGGGAGCCCGCAAGGAATCCGAATCCAAGGAGTATCCATGGAGAGGAGGACGCGGAGAGGCTACGGTGGCGTCAAGATCTCCGATGGCGGCGGTGGTTTGTGTGGGGAGCGGGAAGGATAATGAGGCACTGAAGGGTGCCTCCCCCCCCGCGCTTCCAATATATACCAGGAAAACGCGGACCGGTAGTATCGGTTACGAAAGCGGTAGTACCGCTCGAAAGCTGTAGTACCGGTTCATCAACCGGTAGTACCAGTGACCGGTAGTACCGGGCATATGGGTGGTAGTACCGCGCCTGGAGCAGTTTCCAGGAAACGACCAGGGAACCACCCAGGTCCGATAGTACCGCTCCTAATCTGGTAGTACCGGTCCCACCTGATTCAATAGCCAGGTTTAAAGGAAGGATTCTTGTGCGGATTGGATGAGGTTTTTTTTCGAGGAAGTAGAAAGGCTTGGGTTGAGATAATCACATTGTGTGAAGCACATGCAATATGAAATAGGGATAAAGACGTCAAAAACCAAAGGAGAGTGCATGAGACTAAGATCAACAAAGAATCAATACATGACAAACACGAGTAAACGCCAACCTCTCGAATGAGAGAGGGCGATGGCCTAGGCCACCATATTTGAGTATTCTCTACTTGGCACCACGAAGATATATCTTGGGTCCATTACCAAAACTCATCATTTAAGCTCACATATCACAAAATGATATTAATATGAATGATATTTATTGCTTTGGGCATAATGGGGGGAGGGATAGTCCAACCAATTAGAACCGCACTCCCCCTATATCCATGCCTACACCTAAACCAAATAAGGGTCAAGTCATACGTGAGAATGCAAGATAATCAAGTCAAGCTCCTTGAATCTATGATATTTAGTTCATTCCTCAAATAGCAAAACCTTGCTTCATCAAGTGGCTTCGTGAAGATGTCGGCAAGTTGGTATTTGGTTAACACATATGATAGATCAATATCACCTCGAGCAACATGATCTCTAATGAAGTGATGGCGAATCTCAATATGCTTTGTCCTTGTGTGATCCACCGGGTTGTAGGCAATCTTGATAGCACTTTCATTGTCACATAGAAGAGGCACTTTGTCACAATGGACACTGTATTCCTTTAAAGTTTGCCTCACCCATAGAAATTGGGTGCAAGCACTAGCAGCTGCCACATACTCGGATTCGGCGGTGGAGAGAGATATACAATTTTGCTTCTTAGAAGACCAACATACTAAGTACCTACCAAGGAATTGGCAAGCCCGGGATGTTGATTTTCTATCATCCTTATCACCATCCCAATCTGAATCCGTGTACCCACAAAGAGAAAATGTTGACCCTCGAGGATACCAAAGACCATAATATGGGGTATGAACTAAATATCGAAAGATTATCTTGACCGCCATTAAATGGCTTTCTTTAGGAGCCACTTGATATGTTGCACACACACCTACACTCAACACAATATCGGGTCTAGGTGAAAAAAGATAAAGCAAAGATCCAATCATAGACCGGTATACCTTTTGATCCACATCTTTACCATTTGGATTTTGTTCTAGATGAGTCTTTGTAGCCATGGGAGTAGGAGCTCCATTTAAATCTTGCATATTGAATCTCTTGAGCATATCTTGAGTATACTTGGCTTGGTTGAAGAATATCCCTCCTCTAACTTGCTTGATCTCAAAACCAAGAAATACTCCCAACTCCCCCATCATAGACATCCGGAACCTACTAGTCATAAGCTTTGAGAATTCATTGTTAAAAGCTTTGTTCGATGAGCCAAAGATAATATCATCAACATATATTTTGCATACAAAAATCTCCCCATTGCCCCTCTTAGTAAAAAGAGTGGGATCGGTTTTACCAACCTCAAATCCACGGTCAAACAACAACTCTCTAAGGTGCTCATACCACGTGCGTGGGGCTTGCTTGAGCCCATAGAGCGCCTTATCGATTTTGTAGACATGTTTGGGAAGTTGGGATCTTAAAATCCCGGGGGTTGCTTTACATATACCAACTCATTTAATGGACCATTAAGGAAGGAACTTTCTACATACATTTGTTGCAACTTAAAGTTATGATGTGCCGCATAAGCAAGAAGGATACGGATGGACTCAAGGCGAGCCACGAGTGCATATGTCTCTCCATAGTCAATGCCTTCAATTTGAGAGAACCCTTGTGCAACTAATCTTGCCTTGTTCCTTACTATAATTCCATGCTCATCTTGCTTGTTGTTGAATATCCATTTGGTGCCTATAACATTGCGGCAATCCTTTGGCTTCTCAACTAACTTCCATACTTTGTTTCTCTCAAAGTTGTTGAGCTCTTTGTGCATTGCTTCCAACCAATCCGAGTCTTCAAGATCTTCCCACACTTTCTTTGATTCAATCATGGAGATGTGTGCTTGGTGCTCACTAAACCTTTTCAATTGAGCTCTTGTGGAAATGCCTCTCCTTAAGTCACCAACCACATTTTGGAGAGAGTAATTCAAACATCCTCTCCTTTCTAGCTTAACAACGAGAGTGGATCTCCTCATTTTTTTTCTTGGGGGACCCTCTTCATCATTTTGGTCCTCGTCTTGACCATCAACTTGACCTTGATCATCACGGGAATCATTCTCTTCATCAAGAGGCAAATATTGACCTTGGTCTTGATCAATAACTCTTCTAGCATCGATTTGAGCTTGTCTCAAGGCAGTTTGTATGGATCTTCCTTGAGTAATTGACTTGGCACCACTTGACATCCTAGAGAATGAATCAAGCTCCTCCTCACTAGAGATGTCACCTTGATCAACATGTTGAGGGTCCATAGCTTTTCTTTGGCTTGGGTCATTGTCCACCTCGGTAGATGGAACATGTTGTTGTTGTGAAGATGAGGGCTCCACTTGAGTAGAGCATAGTTCTTCTTGATCCGCCACAGGGGGATCCTCAAAGGGGCGGATATATCCCACACCCATTCTTCCTATGGCATCTTGAGGCATTTCATCATCTGCATTACAAGCATCAACACGTCCCCCTTGGGGACCATCATATTCTTCGAAGGTCACACTACAAGATTCTATGACGGCTCTGCAGAGCTTATCATAGATTCTATAAGTGTGAGATTCGAGACCATAGCCAACAAAAATACCCTTTAATGCTTTAGACTCGAATTTGGACAAACGACAACCTTTTATGAGATAAAACACTTACAACCGAACACCGGGAAGTAAGATATGTTGGGCTTGTTAGCGGTAAGTATTTCATATGGAGTCTTGTTGATTTATTTGCGGAGGTAGATCCGGTTAGATGCATGGCAAGCGGTGGATATGGCTTCAGCCCAAAAGTTATATGGAGATTTAAACTCCGCCAACATGGTCCTAGCCATCTCAATAAGAGTCCGATTCTTCCTCTCGACAACACCATTTTGTTGAGGGGTATATGCAGCGGAATATTGATGTTTTATGCCCTCATCACTAAGGAAATCATTCAAGGTGTAGTTCTTGAACTCGGTGTCGTTGTCGCTTCTTATTATCAACACGAGAACATTATATTGACGTTGAACCAAGTTGATGAAGTCAATGAAGGTCTTTTGGGTCTCACTCTTCAACTTGAAGAAATATACCCATGAGTATCTTGAAAAGTCATCAACAATCACCAAGCAATATTTCTTCCCACCAAGACTTGCATGAGATGGAGGACCAAAAAGATCCACATGAAGGAGCTCCAAGATCTTGGTTGACTTGATGCGGTTCTTTGGCTTGTGGGGAGCATCATGCATATTTCCTAGTACACAAGCCCTGCAAACACGACCTTTGGCAAAAGAAACATTTTATTTTAGTCCAACAATATGGCCCTCCTTGTGGAGACTTTTTAAAGTTATCATATTGACGTGGGCTAGTCGGCGATACCATAACCAACCCACATCGACCTTTTTGAATAAGCACATCGCACTTGTAGTGGTTTTCCCCGAAAAGTCCACCACATACAAGTCATGTTCGACGTACCCAATGAAAGCGACCTTGAGAGACTTGCTCCACATGAGTACCATTATATCATCATCAACAAAGACGGCAAAGCCCATCTTTCCAAGAGCACGGACTGAAAGTAAATTGTATCCAAGGGTCTCAACAAGCATGACGTTCACGAGTGTAATATCGTGAGCAACCACTACCTTGCCGAAACCCATTACCTTAGACTTTGAATTATAGGCATATGTCACGAATATTTGATCATCATTTGGCCTTAAATCCTTGACAATAGACGAGCTTACGGTCATATGACTTGTGCAACCACTATCAAGCACCCACTTTGATCCTCCGGAAGCATATGTCTACAAAAGATCAAGCTAATTTTTAGGTACCCATTTTTCAATGGGTCCTCTTTTGTTAGCAACAAGGGTCTTGGGAACCAAAATAGATAATGCAATATAACCATCATATGGGCCAACATATTGTGCATACACATCACCATAAGAATCATGCATTAGAACATAGTGAGGGTTAGCACTTCCCGCAAAATCATCATGAGACATAGTTTTACCACTTGTGGTCTTACTATCCACAATGGCCTTGTTGGTCTCTTGTGCGGGCTTGGCCTTCTTATTCTTGTTGTTCTTCTTCTTAGTTTTAGAGACAAAACCAATGTCCCCTTTCTCACCACTAGGCCTTTGCTTACTCAAAAGATCATCAATGGACTTGTTAACTTGTGGAAATGTGGCCTTGGCTAGCTCCCCCTTCAACCTAGAATTTTCTTCAAGAATAGTTGCACTACTAGAAGGAATGAAATTACTAGGTGAAGGAATATTGGTCAATTGAGTTTGAAGCGTTTCATGGGACTTTGTGAGAGATAAGAATTCACTTTCCAATGCCTTGTGAGCCTTGTTAAGTAAACTCAAGTCCTCGTCAAGTTTTTCATGAACCACACCAAACTCAATCTTGTCCTTTTTATCCCTTTTATACTTAGCAATAGCATGATCACGTTCCTTGATGAGTCTATTAACGATTATGGCATTGGCCTCATCAAGCCCTTCAAGTTTTAGTTCAAGAGACATCCTAGTCTCTTTTTCTTCTTCTAGAGCATTATTTAAGGCTTCTATCTCAATCATGTGTTCATGCCCAAGTTTACATCTTACATCTAAAAGCTCTTGTGTGTGGGAAACTTGATCTAAGATGTTCCCAAAATGTATCTTGGACTCCCCTTTTAAGTTAGTCACAAACTCATTGAAAGCAATTAATTCCCTTTTTACTTCAAGAGGCATCTCATTATCAATTTCATCATTAGCTAAGGGAGTGGAGTGAGATGATGACGATACCTCTGTTCCTCTTTCCATAAGGCAAGTGACGTTCTTGTTGGGAGTATTCTCATTTGGAGAATCAAAGAGGGAGAATGTCGGAGTAGAAGTAGTGGCTAGAGCATCCACACCACTTGATGTTTCCTCTTCCTCATCTGCATCATCTTCATTGTCAGAGGAGTATTCTTCATGAGTGATCAATACAATCTCACCCTTTTTCTTATTATTGGAATTCTTCTTGATGAAGGGATTCTTGTAAGGATATTTGGAAGCTATCTTTGCCACTAGTTTGCCACCATGATCTTCTCTTCTCTCATAGGGACAACTGGCCAAGAAGTGATTTCGGTCGCCACAATTGTAACAAGTTCTCAATCTTGGCATATTTCCTCTTTGTCCATTGGGGTTGCTTTTTCATTACATTTCCATCTTGGCCTTCGCGGGGTTCTTCCAGAAGTTGTTTGTATAGAAGGCCATATATTGACCATGAAACTTCTTGACATCATCGGGGTTGCTCATGGATAGGCCTTCATCACTATCATCACCATCCCCATGATCAACAACTTTGGCTTTCAAAGCAAGGTTGACAACATTGGTCATTCCAAGGGCCCGAGCACGGGCATCTTTGGCATTCTTGGCGGCAACCTTGAAAGAAGCCATCTCTTGCATAACTTCATTAGAGGTCATGAGGTGGTACTTATGTCTTCCTTGTAGTCTCTTCAAGTCGCTGGGCTCAAAGGGCATGAGTGCACTCACATATTTTCTTTTTATCCATGCATCATTCACATGTGAGGCACCCACATTCCTAAAAGCGGTGGTGGTGGTTTTGATCCTACGATACATCTCTTCATGATCTTCATCTTCCTTCATATAGAAGCCTTCGGCTTCATTGCTTAGTGCATCATACCGGTTCCTCCTCATGCTCTCATTCCCAACAAACAACACTGTGAAAGCATTCCACGCTTCCTTGGCGGTGTAGAGGTGCTCAATGTGTGGGTAATCCTTTGTACCCAATCATTTTTGAATCATGTGCAAGGCGGTGGCATTGAGTTGACTATTGACAACTTCTCTTCTTGTCAAGTTGCCTGGATCCCCAATATAGAGTCCTTGTTCAATGATGTTCCATAGTTCAATGCAAGAGCTGCGCACATGAGTTTTCATTAGATATTGCCATTGAGAAAAAGTAGTAGATGCTTCAAGCTTAGGTGGATCACCTCTATTGTTTATATGAGGGTGAGGAATTGGGGGGTCGGGAGAGTACCATGAATCACAGTGCTCACCCTTCCCACCATCCTTTTGTGTGGAGGAATTAGTGTTGTCTTGTTTACCCCCTACTACCATACCCTCTGGTGATACCGGGGCATTACCCTTAGGTACAACAGATGGAGGCTCCTCTTGAGGATAAGGGGATGATGAGCCATCTTTATATTTAAGAAGCTGCTCACGCATTTTCTTGACTTTGTTGACCAAGGATGAGCTCAATCTTGTTTACAAGTTTTTGAAATCATCCATGGTCACCAAGGTATGCTCACCACCACCTTCCCCATCGTTGCTACCCATATACTCTTAGGCGGTAAAGTCCGAATAAAGAGCCGAGGCTCTGATACCAATTGAAAGGATCGTATGGGCACCTAGAGGGGGGTGAATCGGTGCTACTTCAAATTTTCTTCTTTTTCAAGTTAGGGTTTGACAAGAAAGGTAAATTCTCTAGAGTATGCAACTAAGGTGAATTTACCTATATGTCAAACGAGTACAACCTAGCACAAGACTAAGCATGAACAAGTAAAGTAAAGTGTGGTAAAGGATAGAAGCAACCAAAGAGGTGGACGCAGAGATACAAGGATTTGTTTCCCGTAGTTCCTTCCTTTTGAGGGGAAGTACGTCTACGTTTGGAGAGGGGGTGGTATCAAACCACCTACGCCACGAAAGGCCTCCCTTGTTCTCCGATGAACCGCACCCCGATGGGTTCGATTCACCTCTTTCACTATATCGGCAACCTTTAAGGTGGAAGTTGGCACCTTTACAACAAGTTCGAGGCACACATCCACAACTTAATTGGAGGCTCACGAATACAAGCAAGCTGTCAAACAATCAAAGACAAACTTGTAAAAACCAAATCTAGAACTAGAGTTTCCAAAGGAACACTAGAGCAAGGGGCCCTCAAGTGAATGAGGGGGAAATGAAGATCTCTTTTGGTGAAGTAGTAGATCAAGGGCTCCTCCTTCGATTCTCCAAAGATCAATGACTTTGGATGGTTGAGTGAAGAGGTCTTGGCGATTTGGTGGCTCAAATGGACGGGGTGTTCTTAAATGCAACGAGCACCTTGTCCCAAGGTAGGTGGAGGGGTATTTATAGCTCCCTAAGCAGATCTGCCCGTTGGGCATTAAATGCACCGGTACTACCGGTACTCAAGCGGTAATACCGATCACAACCGGTACTACCGGTCAGGTACCGGACCAAGTACCGGGGGTGCGCCACATGGTCGAGCCAGCCTCAGTCACGCCCGGGCCCATCTTGCGGTACTACCGGCAAGCGGTAGTACCGGTCGTGAGAAGCGGTACTACCGGTCAGGGTTGTACTAACGGTCCCAAGGTACCGATTGGTACTAAGCGAGAAGGAAAGGTTTAGTCTACCCTCAGTGTCGCCCGGTACTGCCGAGCGGTACTACCGTGTACAAGCGATAGTACCGCTTGCCACAAGAGGTACTATCGGTTGGAGCGGTAGTGCCGCTCCGCGGTACCGGGTGGTACTGAGCAAAATCGAAGCCTTCACTACTTAGTTAGATGCAACCGGTACAAGCGAGCGGTAGTACCGGTGCCAAGCGGTAGTACCGGTTGTTACAACCGGTACTACCGGTCAGCACTGGTGACTTTGGAAAGTGCAACTGTAGGCAATTCAATATTTGTGCCACAACCAAACTGATATGTGTGTTATCATCAAACATCAAAATCTCAGGAATAGGAAATGTTCTTACAGCAGATTTCGCATATGTGTGGATAGACGCGCGAGCTCCTCATTACTGAATAGAGCCTCCCCTTGGACATACTTCTATACTATCTGACCCACTGGCATATCTTCATAGCCTATATATTTACCAAGAGACATATTTGCTTCGGTAGCAAGTGCTTTGGCATCCGATACAGTGATGCCCATTAGTGCAGCATTAGTACGGACTCCGAGGTCCATTATTTGCATGTCCATATCCATTTCAGCTCTAAAGGCCATGTCGAGGTCTAAAATCACTTTGAGTGGGGCGACCGATTGATTCTTCTGTTGTCCGAGCTAGGCAACTTGCTTCCCGCCTTTTGCACTTGTGCTTTTTTTCTTCTTTGCTTGCTTAATAATCTCCCGGTCATAGTCTGATTCCAGATTCATCGATATCTGGGATGGTTGCTCAAGAAAGGACTTAGCCCACTTTTTGGTTTTTTCATCATATACCGGCTTTGGCTCAGGCTTTTTAGGTGCAAAATGCGCCTTAACTTGGGCAGCCACATCCGTGGCAATTTCCTCATCGGTCTTGTCATAAGGCCTCTTTGGAAGAGTCATCGGAATGTCGACTATCTTCGCCGTTTGACCTTTCTTCGATGTGGGGCGCGGGGGAGCGTTGACCTTCCGTTTCTTCGACGAGGTAGTAGTATTGCACGGAGGTGGAGGCGGAGATCGATTATCGCGCGGAGGCGGAAATCGATTTGATGTACTCCTGCTGCGTTTATCGACATCGGGGCGGGTGGACTTGGAGGTTGACGATAATCGGGTTGGGATGGACTTGGAGGTTGACGATAATCAAGGCGGGGTGGACTTGGATTCCTTGGAGTCGGTGGCCTTGGCGCCGAGCCTGGAAACTTGATGTACTTCTTCTTCCATAGAATGATGTTGCGCTTGACATCTCCTAGTTTCGTAAGGCCTTCAAGCGTAGCGATGTCAATCTCTAGGTCCGCAAAATCCTCCACTATGTCATCCACCGTGACATGATCATAGCCAGGTGGAATCGGAAGTGAATGGTGGAGTGCTCCAGGTAGACAAGGTAAAGCAGTGACGATCGCCACCTTCAAGGACAGGTTGTTCATTGGCTGATGTAGCTCACATTGTGCCATCTCTCTGACATCATCCACGGGGTAGCAAGGAGCCGGTGCATCATCCAGCAGTGCTTGATCATCAGCCCGGACCTCCGTGGAAGCCACGCCGCTTCTCCGCTGGCTAAGATCCAATGCAGGATCATCAGCCTGCGGGTGAGTTGACGACGGCTTTTGGCTAATTTCTTGCATGAGGTTCTTCAGATCAGCTAGGTCCTGCTCTACCTTAGAGATCCGGTCTGCCTCCCGGTCCTTCTTTCTCTGACGGCTTCTGTAACTGTCATCGTACTAAGGAAACCCTTTCTTCCACGAGACATCGGCGCCTTTGCCTCGTGTTTGTCCACCCTTTTCAGGATTCCCGAGGGCGCGTGTCAGCTCGTCGTTCTCTCTCTCGAGATGGAACAATCCCAATTGAGCGTTGTTCATTGCTTGAATAAGGTCTTCGGAGGGTTTTAGAATTTTTTGATGAAATAATGTCTTCCCTGTTTCTGGGTCCAACGATCCCCCGTGCCCGTACCACCAGTGCTTTGACCTCTCGGGCCATCCATATGTACCAGTAGTGACGCATCTAGCCCTCATGTCGTTTTCGGGTTGCTTCGGACCTTGGATCAACACTGGCATCATAATGAACTTCCACTTCATGCACAACCAAGGAGGAAGGTTATAGATGCATAGAGTCACGGGTCAGGTGCTGTGACTGGAGCTCTTCTCCCCAAAAGGATTCATGCCATCTGTACTTGGACCAAACCTTAAACTCCTTGCGTCATCTACAAAGTCCGGGTACTTTCTATCGATTTTTCTCCATTGCGACCCATCAGCGGGGTGTCTCAACATTCCGTCTGACTTACGTTCCTCTTTATGCCATCGTAACAACTTGGCGTGCTCTTTGTTTCTGAATAAGCGTTTCAACCATGGTATTATAGGAGCATACCACATCACCTTGGCAGTAACCCTCTTCTGGGAGGGCTCGCCCTCAACGTCACCAGGGTCATCTTGTCTGATCTTATACCGAAGTGAAGTGCATACCGGACATGCATCCAAATTCTCGTACTCCTCACCGCGATAGAGGATGCAGTCATTAGGGCATGCATGTATCTTCTGAACCTCTAAACCTAGAGGGCAGACAACCTTCTTTGCTTCGTACATACTGGCGGGCAATACGTTATCTTTTGGAAGCATATTTTTCATCATTTTCAGCAACTTTTCAAATGAGGAGTCAGGTATAGCACACTCAGCCTTCCATCGCAGCAATTCCAGTGTGCTGCCTAGCTTTTTCAGACCATTTTTGCAATTTGGGTACAACAACTTTTTGTGATCCTCTAACATGTGATTGAACTTCTCCCTCTTCTTTTCATTTTCATAGTCTCTTCGTGCATCGACAATGGTCCGACCAAGATCATCAGTGGGTTCATCATGTGTCTCTTCTTCATCCGCCCCTTCAGCATCCCCCATGGAAGTATCTTCGTACTCAGGGAAACCATGATAGTTGTCATACACCTCCTCTTCTTCATTGTCTTCTATTATAACCCCTCTCTCTCCGTGCTTGGTCCAACAATTATAACTGGGCATGAAGCCAGACTTTAACAGGTGGTTGTGAAGGGTTTTTGAGTCAGAGTAATTCTTCTTATTCCTACATCCACTACATGGACAGAATACAAAACCATTGCGCTTGTTTGCATCAGCAACACGGGTGAATTCATGCATGCCATTAATGAACTCGCGAGAGCGTCGGTCGGTACCGTACATCCATTCCCGGACCATCTGCACTATAGTAAAAGTATATCAAAAAACATTACACAATATAATAAAATTATTACAAGTTATAATGAGAGCTTCTAGAGCATTAATTTTGAATTTTAAAAAAATTTCATGCGCCAATTTATGAATTGGAGAAAACAATTAACATGATAAATATGGAGTTTTTGATTATTGTTCTATCAGTGAAAACCTCATTACATTCTAAGCTCTGAAACTAAAATTACACATTTCAATTTTCAGTAACTATGTGCCTAATCAAAATTTGTTGCACATATGAAAATCTTTCTGCTTCTAGAGCATTGCATCCATTGATCCATATCTCTATACTTCTAGAGCATTATAGAGCTAAAGTAGCAATAAGAGATGAAAGAATGAAGTTCTAACCTTTTAAAACTTTGGATTTAGGGGCTGCAAACTAAATCTTGAGAAAAAAATGGCATGAACTCGACTTGCTTCTTTGAGTAAAATGGCCACCATATCGTTAGGGCAGGTGGACACGAAGTTGTATATATACTGATGAATAACTAGTCTCGGACCGTGATACGACCCGGAACTAATAGTCCCCGAAAAGAGCAGCTAGCCCGCTCCAGGTTATTAGTCACAGGCCGTATTACGGACCGAGACTAGAACTCTAGTTCAAGATGGCAACGGGGCCGGGGATTGCCGGGGATGACTCCACCGTACCAGTCCCGATCCCCGCGAGTACCCATCCCCACAAATCCCCGTTAGCTTATCGGGGGAGAAACGTCCCCCGTCCCCGTCAACATCGGGTACCCGACCCCCGTCGGGTCCCCACGGGGATCTCCCACCGACGCCCAAGTAGCAGATGTGGATGCGGGGCAGCGCCGACGATGACTTGATGCGAGGCGGCGTCACTGATGACCTGATGCGCGGTGGCGCCGGTGACTAGCCGATGTGAGGTGGGGCCGTGGGCGCAAATTCGCTGGTGCTCCACCTTCCCTGCCGACGAGCTCACTTGCAGGCCGTCGCCGCCTCCACGCCACCCACCGACGGTGCCATGGCCGTGGCCCCCAACTTCTTCCTACTCCGCCTCGCCGCCACCACCGCCTCCCCCGCGGTCGTCTTCGTCCGTGCTCTCATGCGATGGGCCCCTGATGCTCTGTCTGTGCGCGCACGCGGAAAGTGAGAGCGGCGGCTAGGTGAGGGGAACGAGAGGTGGAGTGGGGGTTATGGGGTTCTTTTTTTGCCTAATATTGAATATATATTCGACTGACAGGTGGGGTCCTAGATATCCATGGAGTACCCATGGAGGGAATCTGCCCCCCATCCCTGCCCCGCCACCCTATCGGGTACCCGCCCCGCTAGCCCCATGGATGCAATTTGTCCCCCATCCCCAGTTCTTAGCGGGTATATCCCCGCGGGTACCAGCCTCCATGGATAAAATTGCCATCTTGAGCTCTAGACCGGCCGGGACTAGTGTCTACGGCCATTTCTAGCCGTTGGAGGTCACACGGCTCGGGACTAGTGCTAGCACTAGTCGCGGTTCGTGACAGACCAGAACTGCTGGCTTTGTGCAGATCGAACCGAAGACATGTTTTCTACTGGTGCACATGCGCGGGCAACTCGTACGTGGACGTACGTGTGCGCGAATATATGTATACGCATGTACATAGGCGGTGCCCTTTTTGCACGTGCGTACATGCGTACCGCGCTGTCGTCTGGTTTCCTGATCTCCGTTTCGCTGACTCCACGCACTGCTACAAACCACGTACGTACGTACGTGCGGTGTAGACGATAGATAGATAGATCGAGTTTATTGCTCATGCATGGAACTGGTACTGTACTCCATGTACTGCTATAGTGCTTTCGTGCGTACAGACTGGGTTCTCTTATCCCTCGGAAATTAGAAAATACGTAATTGTGTGGCAATAATTGGGAGATTTTGAGGTTTACGGTAAAAGTTTCAGTGCGGTTTCATCTAAGTTTGAACAGATGGGTAAGAAGTATGGTGAAAACATAATGAAACTCTATATATGCGGGGAACTTATAATGAAATATATATGTGTGTCTTGTCTTATTAAAATAAACCATAACACAGTATGTATGAAACATCTATTATACTCCAACATATATCATATTGATATAAAATAAGTCAAATATAATTCATTGAAATTTCATTTCAGTACATTATAATAATGTAAAATTTAAACTTTTTCAAAATGTGTCCAAAATTGATCTTGTTTTCAAGATTTAATCACCGGGAACTCCAATACCAAAAAAGAGAAAAAAAAAACATTCGGTTCAAAAGATAAGAACGATACAATTTTGGGAACCAAACTAAAAAAGAACATGGATGGGTTGATAACAATATTGCACTTTCCATGGAAACACACCAACCACTAGTAGTACTAAAAAACATGGGTGGGTTGATTGCAATATTGCACTTTCCATGCTAGGCAGTACTACCAGTTGGCAGGCCGGGTCGACCTAAACGGGTAGCTAATTTCAACATGATAGTTGTTCGACTATGACTGTGCATGCATGTGGGCATCGCACATATACCATGTACGTGTGCCATGTGGCGAATTAAAACGTGTACCGAAACGACAATCTGGATTACATGCATGATTCTTTTTTTTTTAGATTAATTACATGCATGATTCTGATCACGGCCGATAATGCATGTTACCTCCTTGACTTTGGCCTCGCATTACATCATGATGACCATCCAAGACTCGGAGGTCCAAACCAAGTGGTAGCTACATATAGTTAATGAGTACAGATTACAGTGTCTGATCTTGCTGATGTACTACGTGCTAGTAGTAGTGTAGGTAGGCACATCATATCGGCTCCAATAATGTTCCATCGTTATTTTTCAGCCGGACGCATCACATACATGCAGACTTTTAAGCTTATAAAAGGTTGGTAGTACTACTACTACTACAGTCTACAGGTCTACAACACGGCGTGCGTAGCGTGTTTTACCGCTAAGGCAAGGAGATTTATATAGAGAGCAAATACAGCGAGATAAGTATATACTTCCTTCGTTTCAGAATATAAACTGTTTTAGGTTTGTGAAGAAATAAATCTAGACTTCTTTTAATGTGTAGATTCATTATAAAGTTGAGTAAATCTACGTACTAAAACAAATCTAGATTTATTTTTTTCATAAACCTAAAATATTTTATATTTTAAAACGGAGGGAGTAGGCGACAAACTTATGACGAGCGAGTAATAATCGTACGAGTTCAAACCTTTCGCAAGTTTCCCATCAGATGGTTGTTGTACGTGCGGCTCGGAACAGGCGGCAAGGAACCGAAACCGACCGACCGAGAGGAGTTGTGGTCGGTCGGTGGTGGTCCGACTCCGACCCACACACACCTGACGATGGAAACCCACCGACACGACACCGGCGTACGGGCTCCATAGCCTCACGCGCGCCGCTGATATAAGCCCTAGCAACCGCGAGCGACCGACGGTAACCATGGACAGCGACGGCGAGTACGCGTACACCAGCGACGACGACGTGGAGGACGAGCAGCCGTGGACGGTCACGAGGAAGATGAAGAAGAAGAAGAAGAAGGCGACCCGCCCCAGGGCGCCGACCGGGACGCTGCGCCGGGTCAGGCGGCGCGCGGCGCCGCTCCCCGCCGGTGGAGTCGTGAGGCGGCGGAAGGAGTTCCTGCTGTGGCAGGAGCGGTGCATCGGCGAACGGCGGGAGGCGAGGGAGAGGGCGCGGTGGTCCAACGTCCGTGCGCCGCCCGGTCTGCTCGTGCGCCCGGTCGTCCTGGAGGTCGATCTGGCAAACAACGAGATCGTTGTGTACCTCTGACTAAAAGAGAGTTCTTGGCTGCTGCGGTAAAAAAAAAGGGGTGGTTTTCAACTTCAGTGGTGTCAGTTTGTATAAAATTGTAAAGTTTTGTGATGAATATATTAGAATTAAGAGGGTTTGGCACACTTCGTGACAGATGAAAACTGTGTGTAGCGATGTCGATTGATGAACTTGAATTTTTCATGAAACTACAAAGATGTTCCACATTTACGATTGAAGGGTTAAAACAGGAAGGCATCTTCTATTCGCTTAGTTTAGCAGAAAATACAGACGCAAAAACATCACTGCAATTGAAAAATGATAAAGCGGCCCAATGATCAAAGATCCCATCTCTCAGCAAAGCCCATTTTCCCTCCAATATAAAGGAGACTAAACTAGATCTAATGCTTTGCTAGTTTCCAGTTTGACTGCCACATAACAAAATTAACCTCTTCAAAGTGTTTCGTGCCGAATTCGTCATATTTCTTACTCAGTCCTTTGACGATACACATCATACATGCATTTAGTACAAAATTACCCTGTCAATTCGTGATCCACAGTTTCAGATGGCATTTTATCCAAACAGCAAAAGGAGGCAAGAAAACCAAAACAATATGCTCTGAGTCGTGACCTGAGGCCATATATAACAGTTAATTATACGCATGGTAGAACAGGTTTAATTGCCTGGAACTCAGCAAAACTATCAGACTACTGCAACATGGGGAAGCAGGGAGTCCATATATATACCATGTGCATGACATGTGCACCAACTCAAACTGATTGCGAGCAGCTCATCAAGATTTCTCGTCAGTGCCTGATAAATGGGCCTTCTCGATCTGGCGGGTGATCTGTGAAATTGCGTAATGAGAGGCACTTGATGCAGCATAATACGATGTCACAGTGAGCTGAGCAAACGTTGGGAGTGCATATGCTGCAAAAAAGGAAGTAGCAGATCATCAGACATAAGCAAGTACACAAAAAAAAAGATATTCCAAGTTACCCGCACAAAAAAAAGATATTCCAAGTCAAGAAAGCCAATCAATTGCATGAGCTGGTGCCAATTTTGAGCACATCACATGTCAAAATACGACAATTCAATACACAAAGAATAAAATGGAAGCCAACTTTTACAGAAGCAAGACATGATGTCTCAGAAATTAGTTCCTCGTCGAACCTACTTTGCTACCTAGCTAATGTTGGCAAAGTGGCTAACAAAATCTAGTTATACTTGTTGGAAAGTGTGGACTAAATCCTGTGAGAAAATAAGAGGCATCCAACAAGTCCAGAAAGCCAATCAATTGCATGAGCTGTTGGCAATTTTAAGCACACCACAAATGTCAAAATACGACAATTCAATACACAGAATAAAAGAGAAGCCATGTTTTACTGCGGCAAGACATGAGGAAACTAAGTTCCTCATCTGACCTACTTTGCTACCTAGCTAATGTTGTAGATTGGGCAAGTACAAGTATATAAAATGACTAACATCCAACAATTACTGGTGGCTAAGATTAGAACTACTTCTGGAGAAGCTTGGAATAAGGCAAGACTTATCATAAACTCTAATGCACCAAAGTACAGATGGCCAACTTTTTGCTTGACATCAGGTCTAGTTAACCTAAGAAATTTTAGCCTGGTAGAACTAAGAACAGGATACGTTCATACATGTCATCTGTTTTCATTTATTTTGACCAGGACAGGTCTTCTATAACTCTGCTCACAGTTGTTACATGGTTAGGATAACAGAATTGGTAAGGTACACATGATGCTTCAAGAACACTTAAATGAACCATAACCTATGTTCATTGTCCAGTCGCATCTTGATCAGGTAATTCCTTTCTATTGCACCTAAGATCTCTATTTCTGCGCCCTTACATTCCTTCCCTGATAGTGGATACACTAGTACACAAGTATGAATAACAACTTGACCACAGAATTTGCAAGTGTATGCTAGGCTGGGAAGTGGGAACTAGGCCATAGCAACATTCAGATAAGGTCTGTAAAGTTAAATCGGTCCAAAACTGGATATTCAATAATAAATTATGTAGATCACACTACTTCCAATGGCCCCTATCACCGTGAAGCTGTAAAAAATGCGTACAGGCCATTAAAGTTAATGATGACTATAAACCAATGCATAAACGAATGAATCAGAAAAGAACATATCGCATGTTTCAGATCTAAGTATGCAAATTTCTATGACAGGGAATTTTCAAGAACATTGAGATACAAGCGTATCTAGACAAAACTGCTTCACTAATTTTGGGACAGAAGGAATACATAGATACACTACTACTGTTGCAAAAGACTTACCACCAAATAAAGCACTTCCACCAGAGAATAGGAGCAAAGGAGGGACCTGCAGAAAAAAAATATTCCCCCTGTTAATCGAACATGTAACAACAATGTAAAACTTAACAGTTAAAGAAACTGCCACCAGTGCCAAACATAAAGCAGATAAATGAAAGCCCATTTTCAGTTGTGTTGGAAACACATGCAGAAAAGATCCAACATAGGTTCTTAACAACACATATCACTATCCCAATAGTCTAGACAGATGGCAGCAAACCTGAACATATGTGTAAGGTTGAACTTCCTAAAGCCAAAAGTGCAGAAACCCCATGTTTATGAGCCTAAACTCAACCTTTTTCCCTTTAAAAAATGTTCCAGCCAGTTGAACATGTGAACAAAGTGCCTTGGCAGTGGCCTCTTTGTCAATGCCATCTTTCCAGGATGCAATAACATTCTGTAAATATCCCACTCTTATTCCAAAGTCATACACGAAACTATGTTCAATATTTAATCATGCTTGAAGGAACAGGTTTAGCGAATTAATTTCCATTAGTTCTCCTAAATCCTAATCTGTACAAGTCTCCCAACTAACATATCGTTCCTGTAGCAGATTCCAAACCGCGATCAATTGAATAGAGTTTGCTGTGTATTTTTATTTCTAAATGAACTGGGGTCAATTTGCACCAAACTTTCACTCATCCACCTGATAAACTAACAACGGATCATTACATGCATCTTCTAGCATTTGCAATCAGTGCAAAACAGGATTAGAGATGCAAGAAGATCCATGAATCTTTTCAGCCAAGTTGATAAAGCTGTAAACCTAGCAACCAATATGACTGAATTGAATCAAAGGAATAGTAGCATCACATGAACGAAAATCAAGACTTACCCCAACAAGTAAATGCAGCCACTTTGGCCCCTTCACATGCTTCTGGACAAACGGGATTCCTGTGCCAAAACCACAGAAGTTCAATTCTCATCCTAGAGCAGCTGGCTAACAACGAGCCAATGGTAGAAAACGTATAACTGACAGAACTCAAAACACAACGAACCTGTATTAAACCCATGGACGGCGCTGAGCATCGCGCCGGCGCCCGCACCAGTCTACAGCGACAGGACAAACAGAAAATTAACGAAAACAAGCACAGAAATTGTCGAAAAATCTCGCCCCATCGTACTGAAGGCAACACGGATCGCGGGCAGGGGGGTGAAATTGCGTTACCACGGAGGTGGCGTCGTGCAGGACGGAGGTGATGGCCCAGTCGCCCTCTCCCTGCGCAGCCCGAACAAGAGAAGATCACGAACGGTCAGAGCAAACAGCTGGATGGACGAAGGGGGAAGAACCGGGAGAGGATGGAAGGGGGGATTCAGAAGTACGTACGGAGCTAGTTGTGGGGTTGAGGATGGAGAGGCAGCGAGGGCAGCGGGCGGAGCCGAGGCCGGGGTTGATGGTGGGGTCGCGGTGGAGGTGCGCGCCGCTGCGGAGCTTCTCCTCGTACACCTCTCGCGTCCCCATGGTCGCCGGCGGCTGCTCTAGCCTGAGTTGGGGAGAGACGTGGGCGGTTGGGTTCTCTTTTCTTTCCTGTGACTCGAGCTGAAGCCTGAAGGCGTCGTATATCTTGGTGGATCGGGCTGGGCAGGACCAAGGCCCAAGAGCCCAACGGAAATCACACAGTCGTACCGGCGTTCATAGTCTACAGCTCTATGCAGTACGCTGACTTTGCAGGAACCCAGGCTTACTTGGGGTGTGTTTGGTTGATGCCCACACTAGCCCAACCAAGTCCTCCTAAAAAAATAAACTAGGCCTACCAAAAGTTTGTTCGGCAATTTTTTGGCTAAGGAATCCTACACCCTAATTTGACCAACTATTTGGCAAGGAATCAGTGAGGGGGAGAGACAGATAACCATCCTTGTAGCATGGAGTAAACCCTACCCGGAAGTTACCGATCCCCTAGTTGCTGAAGCCTACGCCCTGAGGGATGGAGTGATTTTTGCTCGTATGAGAGGCTATCTCGATGTGATAATGGAGACGGATTGCCTGGATGTTGTAAACCTCTGGAACACTCGTCATAGCGATTGATCGGCTGTGACACCTATTCTAGCAGAAATTGGAGAGCTAGCTCTTAGTTTTTCTTCTTTTGTAGTTCAGCATGTACCTAGATCAGATCTCTCGGCACATCTTAGTGCTAAGCATGCCTGCACTTTGATGTTGATGAGAAGTTGGCTAGACATTCCTCCTGATTTCCTTGTCGTTAGCCTTTTGGCTGAACAGGCAGGAGCTGCTATTGTTGAATAAAGCTCTCTGATTTTACCGCAAAAAGAAAAGAAACCCTAGAATTACTTGGGGTGTGCTTGGTTGATGCCCACACTAGCCCTACCAAGTCCCCCTAAAAAAAACACTAGGCCTACCAAGAGTTTGTTCGGCAATTTTTTGGCTAAGGAATCCTCCACCCTAATTTGGCCATCTATTTGGCAAGGAATCAGTGAGAGGGAGAGACAGAGAACCATTGGAACCCAAGATTTTGGCTATAACAAACCAAACAATGCCCAAAATTTGATAGGCATCAAAAAATTTGGCGGGGCTACTTGGGGCACCAAACCAGACACTCTTGATTTCTAGTTGACGTGATTTCACGACGTTAGTCTTCTTCCTCACGTTCATATGGTGAAACAACAGTAAAGGTGGGGTGCCGATTACATTCTGTTTACATGGTTTAGAATCTAATCTCTTAAATTCATTATGTCATATGGCTCTTAAAATCCTTCGCCGGTTTAATTTGTGCATTTAGGATTTTATTGCGGAAACCTAAAACCATAGGAACAGAAAAAACATAAGATTAAGATGTTATATACGTTGATGGCTTAGAGGCTAGGCAGGGCTCTCTCTCTCTCTCTCTCTCTCTCTCTCTCTCTCTCTCTCTCTCTCCGAAAGGTAACACGTATACAAATCCGTTTCACCCGCACCTTATCTGCACGCCCACAAGCTTCCACCTTTCTGCGAGCAAGGGATCATTTGGTCATTGCTCTTTTGAACGGTGCACATTTTCATTTTTTTTATATTTTATCTCATTTTTAATTTAAGGATTTTTCACATTAAGATTTTGCACACTTGTAAGAAAGATCATTAACTATATCTAAACATTTTTTGGATTTTTTTGAAACTTGTAAATATCATATTGGTTTTTAAATTAAAGGGCACCTTCCATTTGTCCTCACTCTTAGAGCATCTCTAATGGTTGCCCTATAATTCGTGTGCCCTAAATTATCAAAACAGCTGCCATATACTCTTTTAGGGCACAAAACCAGGTTTCGCTTTTCTGGCTGCCCTAAAATGGGGCACCAAACTAAGATCCAACGGTGGTCCCTGCGCGGTTTAGCAATTTCGGGACGTCGCTCATCTGCCCTATATATGGGGCAGGATGGGGGGTTAGGGCATGCCCAAACAAATTTAGGGCAAATGCGTTTTAGGGCTGTCACTAGAGCTGCGTTCTTTGAGATTTCATGTCCTATATAAGAGGTTTTTGGGCAGCAGCGATTTTATAGGGCAGCCATTAGAGATGCTTTTAGTTTGATTCCTATATACTACAGTAGTATAATCAGGAACACTGTCAAAAAAGAAGTCTTTGAACCTTATTCAAAGTCAGATAATTCTCAAATGAATGCACGGAGTAGAAGTGCTCAGAAAAACAGAGCTGATACAAGTGGTACAGCAGAGGCTTGTCTTCAGAACGGATGACCACGGATCTGAAAAACAGTAGTACAAAACCCTACTGCATTGGAATGCCCCATTGGTTATGTTTCCCTGTCCTACTAAACTACACTCATGTCCAGAGAGTAAAATAGCAGGCAACAACATTGAGAACCTCAACTCAACCACAATGATACTCAGAGAAGTCAAATAGCTATTCCCAATCTTCAGCATTGTACAAATAAAATTGGAATATTTGAACCAAGAGAACAATAGATATATGTGAACTTCACTGTCTCAATTAATAATCGATTAAAGAAACTAAATATACATCACCTGATTATTTATGATTCAGAATGAAAGTGAACTGCTACACAAGAACAAACCACAGTTGTGAGCTCACTGCTCAATCTTCCCAGCCCATTACACAAGCAAATAGAGTAAAAAAGGTCAAGGCTCAACCCTGTGCTCATCCAAGAAGTTAGCTCAATGTTTAGCTCGCAATCTGCATCATACCATACCAGCTCACAGGAGATACTGATTTCACATTGGAGAATAGAAAAGCAGTTCACAAGGGATGCTGATTTCACATAGGAGAAAAGAAAAGCTAACAAAAACTTGTTAAACCTTAAAATAGATCAGACAGAGCTGCACTAAAAGCAGAAGTGGTTCCTGTTAAAAGGAGCCAACTGTTGTTACATTAAAGGCTCTTGTGACCCCCTAATTACAGATAATTAAGAAACCATCTCTAAAAGTTGGGCTGTCTCCAATTCATATGACCAAGCTGTTGTTGCTGATAAGCCCCCACTTGGGGGCCTGGTGCGGCCACACCAACTCCAACATTGGGACCAATGGCAGATGGGACCTGCTGATGCACCATGGGATGTGGGCTTACAATTGAGGGAGGCTGCTGCGGATGGTACATGCCTGGGAATTGTGCATGAGAGGATTGAGCTGTAGCACTGAAAGACGCATTCCCAGGATTTGGCATATAGGCACCAGGTGTTGCTTGACCTGATAAGTTATAATACTGGGGGAGGATCTCTCTAGGAGTCTGGATCCAGATATCAGATGCCTCTACCTGCGAAGGACACAAGATATCAAATCAAGGAAATAGGCTGTAAGAAAATTTTGTCACAACAAAGTTTCTAAATGCATCAAAAGGAAACCAATGGCACATATTCCTTAAATACAAGTAGAATTTCGTAACAAGCAGATAATAATTCTCATTCATATAAAATTTTAGGCTCGCATCCATAAATTGTACCTGTGGGGTTGGCGCATAAATGTTGTTATCCTTGTACTTCATCCGATTGACATCATCAACACCAACTCCAGTTCCAATAACACCAGGAGAACTAATTGTATAACCAGCTGGATGAGTGTAATTTCCATAACCAGAAGGGTTACCAGGTGGGACTGGTTTGTACTGTGAAACTCCATACTTGACTTGGCCTGCAGTTAAATGTGAACCTCCACTGGGCATCTGAAGATAATTATTTCCATTGGCAGCATAAGGGACATTTGCTGAATAGTTTGGCATAGCCATGGGTGGGAAATATGTTGCTGGAGAATAGAGAGGATGGCGATATGGCATGAAATTCGGATAATGCTGCACATGGATTGGAGGGTACATCTGCGCTGCTTGTTGTTGCTGGGACATATGTTGCTGTTGTGAAGAGATTGCAATAGGGCTGCTACCCATAAGCTGTGAACTTAGGGCCTACAAAAGGACAACAGATGAAGGGTATAACAACAGATGAGATAATGGAACATGTCATCAAGGCATAACATTTAATCTAAAGCATTGCCACAGGTTGGTCAAGACCACAATGGAGGCAAAAGCTTGACCACAATCCTGTCTGTGATCCCAGGACAAAATAAGTAAACACCAAGCCTAGCTTCTCACTTTTAATTCAAAGTCAGTTATACAGGAGTTTTGCTTAGTTAAGTAAAATAAAGGCAGTCAAAAGCAACAAAGTCCTTTAATCACCGCTAAGGTGCAACAAAAAATCCCGCAACTAAAAAACACTAGGCGACAATATAAAACAGGAAAGGAGATCCTGGCTACTGGGCTTGCTTGGCCCATGATAAGGGAGAGTGTCACTGGCTTAGATAGGCTTTCATCCCTTCCCAGAAGCACAGCCGTCAAACACCTACGCTAAACATAACACGAGGGGGGAGAAGAGCAAGGAAGCCAGAGTGGTGGCTTGCAAGTGGACTATCCCGCCCCAAATGTTTCAGATCTGCTGCTACTGCTACTTCGCTCTTCCAGCAGCTCGAGGTGCCTTGCCTCCTGCACGTCATTTTTGCACATTGGTATTCTTAAGCCTAGGTGACTCTTTTTTGCACTTTAGCGCCTAAGTGACACCTTTTGTGGCTTTGACTGCGCTGGTCCAAATACAGACAGCCAAACTCCAGGATATTGGCAAGATTACTAGCCATCTGCATAGACCAACAGAGCAAGCTCACGCTGTTGACTAGAGCAATGATTTACAAGGAACTATATGAGTTCATTAGATGCAAGAGCAGATCAGAGTGGAATCTGAGTAAAGTTGACTTAATTAAGCCAGCACATTTCCAATCAGCATGACTGTAGGTCAAAACTTCAAGGGGCGAGAATATAAGTCTAACTAGTACTCCCTCCGTTTCAAAATATAAGATGTTTTAGATTTATGAAGCAAATGTATCTAGACTTATTTTAGTATATAGGTTCACTCAATTTTGGGGTGAATCTATACATTAAAAGAAGTCTAGATTCATTTATTCACAAACCTAAAACATCTTATATTTTGAAACGAAGGGAGTAGATGCTAAGTACAAGTAATGGTCCTTTGCAAGGGAAGGTAAGTTAGTCTGGTTAACAGGGTTAGTTGATCAATTGGTAAAGTGTTGCTACCTCAGATGTAGAAGGGAGAACTTGTGAATGCACATTGGATTCCGTCATTCTGAATACTACAGAATTATCTGCTTCTGGATTTACCGAAGCGTACTCCTGCTTTAGAGAGAGAGGGCGAGCATGTCAGTAGCGAATGTATAGCATTTCTCAAAGTTTCTGTCGAAAGAGGGAGACCAAGATCAACTGAACACAACGGAAAAATTACCTGAGAAGAGGAAACCAGCACTTGCGGGTGTACATGTGGCTCTACCAGCCCGTATAAATGCACCTCATTATTAGGATGCATATTAGGATCTCCATGACTGTATGCCTACAAAAAGAAAATATCGAAGTTACCACCTAAATTCAACACTTCTCTGAACAGTGCATAAACACTTTCTGTGTCACAAATAAAGTCAGAAAGAAACGGTAGATAAAAATCTTCAATCACCTCAGCAACAATGAAATAAAAATAGCAATGTTCAAATACTCTTCCTAATTAACTTACAGAAAAAGCAGTCAAACTAGAGGTGCTTTGGATATTCTGGTCATCTGCTGCACCAAGCGGAGTATCACTCTGGACTAAGCCCAGACCGTCATCATCCTCGAGTTCTTGACCATTCATCTGTTCACTATCCTCAGATGGTGGTAAGGAAATCTCTGCTGCTGATGTGGATAGAGTGAGTTGCGATCCAACTTGCTCGTCCACTTCATCATGTTCAGAACCGAATGCATCCTCTTGGACAACCAGTTGAACAGGTTCTTGTACACTACATACAACAAAAAGAATTGCAATCAGATAATAGTATATCACGAAACTCGCCACATTATCAGATATACAAGCTACAATTATCAATTGAAAAAAAATAGAGCATTACTATCATTACTATGCAAATAGTTACAAACCATCCTGAACTAACTGCTGTATATAGTACAGCTCAATTAAATAATCAAGTGCTTTTTTAAAGGGAACAGCTGGACAGTACTTATTTTTAAGTAAATTTCATCGATTGGCAAGTATCATCAATTTTTATAATTGGCAAAGGTTCACCTACTGTTCTGGTTGTTCTGGTTGTTCTGGTTCTGGAGAAGTTGAGGTCGGTATCTGGTCTGAATCAAATCCGGGAGTGAAACTGCCAAATCTTAATCTTGTCTGCTCATACTCAGGCACACGGAGATGTTCTGGGATAATCACATGCTCCATCTCATGCACATTAGGATGAGAAGTTTTGTCACACGAGCTGTTAACATCCAGCACCTTAGCAATTTCGGCGTTGCTATCTAAAGGAGATATTGCATCTGTTCCACTGTTAACAGCATCATTGGTGGAAGATCTATTTTTTGATTTTGGCTTCCACTCCTTGGCTGGTCGTATGGCTGCAGAAAGAAATAAAATGAGTCATCAACTAGAGTTGCCTCTTTAAGGAAAAGAAAAGGGTAGTGCACCCCTTGACATTTCATTTTTTTAGCATGTAAGAAACTAGAGACTAAATTATGAAGGAACACATCATATAGCTCTTCTTAACGTTTTACTTAATAAAAGAAATAGTTATTTACAAAAGGTAAAATCAAGAAAATTACAGCTAGCCTGAATTTCTTGTGAAGCACAACACATTTATGTGAAAATGTATAACTGAGCAGTATGTGTAATTTAATGGAACAAGCAGTAGACAACTAGTTTAAAGCTCAAAAAGAATTGGAACTGACATTGGCTATATAATATGTAAATCAGGTTTTGGTTGTCCATCAAAGGTGAGGTACGCTTTTACTATTTGTTCATGTAAATGTAGACGTAAATTTTGTTGTTTACTATCTAAAAAACTTATACACATAACTTGTTGGTGAAAAGAAAAATGTATGCTCCCTTGTCTTACAAATGAGTTCCAGAGTTGCGCACACTTACTGATGAAACACGTAATATGATCATCACTGCGAACATTACCTTTTGGATTGCTAGCAGGACCCTGGTGATACCTGCTGACGTTTTGGTTACCAAAAGATTTACCAACAGATCTGCCACGAGATACTGTGTCTAATGCAGGTCTCTGATTGGGTTGCGTGTTTCTAGACACGAATGCTGGTCGACGACCAGAAGGCCCAGCTGAAGCAAAATTCCCCCTTTGAATATTTGCATGATAAGAACCATTTGGTGCATGCAACTGTGAACCTGGACGAGCAGAATACTGCCTCGGAGCATTAGCTACACTAGCTTCGTGTCGATTGGCTCCAACAGACCCTCCAGTAGCTTTGTAGTTTGACGAAGCATGAGCTGGATCAGAATTTGGCAGGTGGTGCTCATTCTGGGAGTTCTTCAAATATGGTCTTGCATGCCTCTGATTAGTACCCTGAGCCTCCCTCTTCGTCTGAAGCATGTCAGAGTTGAAGCTATTTTTTGCATTTTGATGTGTGATCTGACCATCTGAGTTTGTAACTGGAGGGTGATTTCTATCAGATTGAACTGCAACCCCACTAGAGAAAAAAATCCAGTAAGCACAGCAGTAGTTTACTTTTAAGATGCAAACAGGAAAAACAACTAACGATTACTCCCTCGTTCCAATGAATAAGGCTTATAAATTTGGTCAAAAGTCAACTGCTTATAAATTTGGTCAAAATATGGACAACTGCAATACCAAATCAATATCAATAGATTCACCATAAAATATATTTTCATATAATGTATTTATTTTAAACCGTAGATGCTGATATTTTTTCTATATGTTTGGTCAAACTTAGTAATATTTGACTTTTGACTAAATTTATAAACCTTCTTCATTGGAATTGACGTGGTATAGATTTAGGGTTTGTGCACTGGCTGGTGTGGGGGGTCTTAATCGATTTCCTAATGCATTTCATTTTTGCTTTAAAATATTGGTTCATTAGTTAATGTACTCAGAAATAACAATAATATCTTTGCAAAGGCAACTGCATATTTACGACTTCACATCAATGCAAGTGTCAAGATACAAAGATAACGCATCAGCCTACACCTACATCAAGTATTCAAATGTATATACAAGCAAATGAAGTTTAATATACCATCAGTGAACATAACACCGCGTAACGCAGAATATTTCGTTACCTAAACATTGTGTTCTATATTTTGTTGCTATCAGAACTGACGTTCAAAAGATGTGACACAATTCAGCACCAATTGGTGAACAAACAAGTAAAAGAACAAAATATATGAACTGAGATCTGACTGGTAAGGACCCAAACAGTAAGCAGATAGTCATGCAGAAATCCTCGGATAGAGACTGATTTATGCTCTTAACACCAATATATGGTAACTGGTTGTAGAAAACAGGAAAGAGAAGTAGATTCCATAGAGAACACAAGACAATCATACCTCCTATCAGAGACTGGCTTATATGTTGAACCTTTGTGTCCAAGCTCTGATCTGTTTTCCACAGCACCGTGTCTGTTGTCCCTCACTACCCGAAATTCTCGACTAGGGCCTGCGTCAAGCCATGTGTCACCAATTAGGGAAATCCTACTATATGTTACAAATGCAATTGTGCTGCTAATACTCCCTCCATTCCGAAATATAAGATGTTTTAGCCTTTTTCTGAAACACATGTATCTAGACGCCTTTTAGTGTTTAGGTTCACTCATTTTTCTCTGAACCTACACACTAAAAGGTGTCTAGATACATGCAATTCAGAAAAAGGCAAAACATCTTATAAAACATTAAAACTACAGACAAGAAATAAAGAGAATATGGTAATTGTTCAATGAATAACAGTAGTTTTCATGTTGAAGACATGAAACAAGTGGAATGGAGCCTTCATAGCAACCAGAAAAATATAATATACTACTTCATATCAACCAAAGGAGCCCCTCAAATAAAGGGTCGGAAAAAACAGGGACTCTTTAACATCTGCTAAATCTCTACCTAAAATTATTTCTTTGTTATGGCGCCATTAAGAGCATTTGCACTGTTGCATCAATCAAAAGATTGGAAAAAAATTGCTGAGAGTAAATGAAACACATCTATAATTTACACAAGTTATGATTATGATGTTATATACGCATGCTGAGATTCAACTATGTTACCATATGTCTGACCCTGATTGTGAGCTCTTCTTTGATCAATCTCAACCCTTTGAGTGTGTGGCTTTGTCCACTGAGAGCCATGCTCACCTTGTGCTGAGGTCTCAACAAAGTTCTTCTGGCCAGCAATCTAAAAAGCAACAGACCTTCAGCAATGAAAAATAGCCAAAGTACGCATGCATTTTGAAGTAAAATAGTGAGTTTCAAATAGAATAATGGATAAAAAGAATGCATAGAAATTTCTCAGGTAGCGACCAAAAAGTTTCAACTGTTTAGGCTACAAAAAAGATAAGTAAATATAAACGAGAAAGATATAGGCCTACATAATAATGCATAATGGAAATGAGGCAAGGGCAAAGGGAAGCAGGGAAACAGAAACAGCTATGAATTATATATGTGGAACGGGCAGGGCCTTAATGTTTCTCCTCTTGTGCTTTATCCTAGTGTTTCATGGTGCATCTTCTATTACGTTGGTACCTCAGGAAATTTAAAAATCTAGCACCTGCGTGCGCATTAGCCTTTCACTGTGTTGGCAAATTAAGGTGCAAAAGAATTAAGGCATGGCAAGGGTAAAGTGAAGCAAAATTGGCTATGAAGTTAATGGGTTACAGCAAAGAGTAGTTCGTTGTAGATATCATTATTGTGTTCTTCGAGCTTCAATTAACATCACATCTAAATGTTACAAACAAGGCAAATATATACCTCTCTTTTCTTGTCCTTTTTCCGTTTCACCTCATGAAATGGATCTGCAAATGTATACATTAGGAGAATCACTACCACAAATAGAACAGATTCCATACAGTAACATAATTCATCTATATCTAGACTGACTTAAGTTGAATGGGAGCCAGTAATATCACCACGACTTAATCCCCGGGTCCAAAGATGTGTTTTATTATTGTCCCAAAAAAACACCAGTAGTAATGATTGTATTGAATTACAAAGATGTGTAGCAGTCTAAGGCCTGCTTCCTAAAAGAACTCATAGAAATATCATTGCACTAAGATTATCAAGCAAAAAACCGAAGCAACATCACTAAATGCTACCATTACAAACCAGTATTCTCTTGAAATCACAAATAAAAAACTTAGTGCCCAATGGTTAAATTTTCCTCATTCCAAACTTCCAATGGTATATCTAAAAGCTTGAATGGTATATTTAATGATTGACGAGTCATCCAGAAGTACAATGCTCCCGGCACTAATCCGCATCTCCTAAAGTAAATCTAGCCAGCTCAGATCAATCGTGGAGTCACTGGCGGCAGCACTGAAACCGCAACAGATCGCTTGAGCTCCAAAACCCTAGCCGCCAACCCCAATTTTCCGCGCCCGCCCCGGCAAAGTAAGTTATCAACGGCGGTACCTATCCAGTGCGGGTCGAACAGACGAACGCCCCAAACCCTAGCTTTAGGCGCACAGATCGAAGCGAACAGATCGGGGAGGCGAACCTTGGTTGAGAAGCTTCTGCGCCGTCTCGTTGGGGTCCATGTTGGACTCGCGAAGTGCGTCGAGGATGTCGGCATCGGAGTGGCCGCCGACGACCTCCTTGATGGACTGGATGGTGGAGTCGATCGCCGTCATCGGCGGGCGCGCCGCCTTGTCGGAGGGGCGGGCCCCGCTGCCGTTGCCGCCGCCGCCAGCCATGACCGCCGGGGAGATCACCAAACGCTACGCCGGAGGCGCGGGTCACGGTGTTGGCGGTGCCTTCGATCGCCGCCGGAATCGCATCAAACGACGCGCGCCCCTGGGTTTGGGTCTGGGTTTTGGTCGGGGTGGGTGGTTGGGGCCGGCTGGGCTGGGTGCGTCCGTGCTTCAAAAGGAAACGCCGAAACGGTGGTAGTAGACGCGATATTTATTAATCGAAAATCAACAACAAAAGACGTTGGGTTTGCGCGACTCGAGGGGTGGGCTCTGTGCACGAGTTTTACGGCTGAAGCGGCGACCGGCAAGTACGCACATGGACGTATCTACCCCTAGGCACGAGGAGGCAAAAATTCAAAGTCGATGGAAACACGGATGGGCAAAATGGAGAAAAATGACCTAAAGGCAAACTATTCGAAAAAATAAACCTTTGCTGAAATTATATTTTCAGATTCTAACCTATTGGTTAGTGTCGGTTTGACGAGCGCTAAACGAGCCGCTAGCGCGGCAGGACAGGGCCCCACTACTGGAAGCTTGGTGCCTATGTCGTAGGCACTGTGCTATTTAGATAACCTGGCATGTGGTCGTTTGTCCTGTCCAGCCAGGCGCTCACTCGTCCCAGGCAGAGAAGAAACAGAGGGGAAGTGTCGTCGGCTCCTTCTCTAATCTCACCCAAACCCTGCAGATTTGAAGCCATTTTTCATGAATTTCGTCTCCAATCTCTCTCTCAAGGTAATCTCCTCCGGTCCCTTTAATCCTATCTAAAAAATGCTCACATCTGCCCAATTCTTGCAAGTTTAGGAAAACCCTAGTTCTTCATGGATTTTCAAATTTGTTTGGAAATATGAAATGATTGTTGGTGCTTAGCATTTGCAAGTGTATTGTACTCATTACTATGTATATGATGGTGTGTTTAGCTCGTGTTTGATAATAATTCAAACCCTAGTTCATGGTAAAACCCTAGTGCATGGTGAAACAATAGTTCAGGCTCACATGTTGATTAGTATGAGATACTCACATTTGCCCAACCATTAGTTCATATTAGTTCTTGTTTATGAAATTTGTATGAGATTTCTTATGAGATTTGTATTAGATGCTCTCATAGTGCAATGACTCATTGTTTAAAAAATGTAGGATTTTTTGACTTTTCGATGATTGCTAGATGTTGAATACTGGGCCGACTTGATGGCGGAGAAGAACATGGTAATAAAAATAATTTTGGACTTATATGTTTTTAATTTTGTATTATTTCAAATGTGTAGATACTTTGACTTATATGTTTGCCTAAAGGTTCGGTCTCACGATACCTCCTCGACTGACATGATGTACGATGAGAGGTACACTCTATACATCGAGGCTCTACGACTCCTCCCGTTCGTCTAGCTTTTGAGCCGGTCGACACCAAACCCGAACGTTGCAGCAATCACCGCACTTATGGACTGGTGGAGGCCAAAAAAACACGTTTTCCACCTTCGGACTAGGGAGATGACAGTGGCGCTTCAGAATGTTTTCATAATCCTTACACTTCCTGTTGAGAGAAAGCCTCTTTGTATGAACACAGATTCTTACGGATGGCGCGAGTAGATGATGGCCCTATTGGTATGGCTCCCGAGATAAGTGAACACAAGATTGTCCCAGCCGGTGCAACTTACAAGTTTATTATATAGAACTCCGTGCATTGCCATGTCCCAGTCGGCGCAACTTACAAGTGGATCATACAGAACTTCGTGCATTGCCCTATCCCAGCTACCGATGTTGTGAAGTAAATGGCACCATGGGTTATTCAACTTGTTCCGTATGTGCACTTAAGTTACACATCTTCAAAACTGAACTAACCAGACACTCAACTTGCAATTAGGTGCACCTACGGTCACAAAACGGTCTGCTACCCGGTTTTTGCCCAAAAAACCGCACGCGCGTGACACGTGAGGTTGGTTTGGACAGAAAACTTTGCAGTTAACCCCCTACTAAAACTGAACAACATTTTGCCCAGAATTTTGGGGATTTGGGGGGCTTTTTGGACACCATTTTGGCCAGAATTTTGGGGCTTTTTGGACAGCAAAAACTGGATAGTATTTTGGCACAAATATACATCATTTAGGACAGTATATAAGACAAATATACACCATTTTAACAAGGAAAAACTGAACAACACATGATGTCACAATTATACACCATTTTGGATAGCTCGTACATAATATATTTGTCTTACAGCACGTACGTAATACAATGCAAGCAATTTTAATAGTTTAAAAGCACTTTAAAAGATAGTTCTGATATCAACTAGTACTGATATCAACTAGTACACAATCATTTTGTGCTACACCCAAATTAGAGCTCCTCATGCATCATCTCTTGAAGCTTCTTGAGTTGACTCAAACTCATCTTGACGTGTCTCTTCTTGTGATATTTTCCTTATTCCTCTTGCTCCTTCTGCTCCCCTTATTCCTGTAGCCTTTCTTGCTCCCCTTGTTTTACTAGCCCCTGTTGCTCCTATACAAGAAGATATTACAATAATTAGAGTAGGTTTGTGTTACAAAATAATTTGTGATTGATCATACTTGAACATGTAGCTCTCAGTGCTCTCCCGGATGTGTTGACAAGTGGCCCTCTGGCGGCAGGTATATTGTCTCTATATTTTGCTATAAAATAACTTTCTTCGAACATTTCTTCCATAATTAAAGGATTTCCAGTAGCTGCTCCCTATTTACCATAATGAAATAAACAGGCATATGCCTATTTATGGAATGAAGACTCAAATATTGACATAATGAAACAAACTAATATTATCTTTACCTCATGTCCCAAAATGTGCACCATAGAATCCTCTATGTGTTGAGGATCTAGCTCTAGCCGCATTTGGTTTTGATTATATGCTATGAGGTGGACATAATAATTTAGATTAGGACACTGGTTTGGCATGAAATAAGAAAACATAGAGAAAGCATATATCACCATTTTCATCTATTACTTATTTTGATTTCTTCCTCCTTGCTGCCTCCATGAGTTGCTCAACATGCTCCCTCATCTTGGAACTTTGTTTTCTTTTCCTTCCTCTTGAGCTTATACTTTTTGCTTTCAGTTGTGTAGCAGGACCTTTTCCTTTTGATTCCATTGAGGGCTGATGTGCATGTTGCTCCTTTTGCTGCACTGATGGTTGTTGTTGGGTGTTTAATTCTGGTGCCTCTGGTGCATCAATTTCTCTCAATATTGCAGCTTTTAGGTGTTTACAGCTAGTTCTATTATGGCCAGCTTCTTTGCAATATCCACAATGCATTATAACTCCATGCTTGCTCAACTTAGTGCCATCTTCGCTCTCCTCCGGGTGTTTCTTTCTATTTTTCTTCCTCCTTCCAGCAGCTTTTTCATACAGAGGTGGCAAAATAGGAGTTGCATCAACAGGTTCCCACTCATCCTTATCTCTTAAAGGAAATATCTGGCCTCCATATGCTTGCATGTAAGTAGCCATAGAGTAGCAGCTTGATACCATCCTCTCTGGCATAATTCTTTCATGCCTCATGCAAGCAATTGAATGGCTACAAGGTATACTTGTGAGCTGCCATCTTCTTCATGTGCATGCTCTCAAGTTAAGTTCCACCACATAATCCCTGCCATGTGACTCCACTCCAAAAACCATGCCTGTAGTTGGAGAAATTTCAACATCTCTTGATAATTCTGTATTTTTCTCAACTTGTCTCTGATTTTTGGAGTTATATTCCCAAGCATTTTCTCAGTTGCTTCCTTCCTCTTTGTGTACTGCCTGTGTTGAATTGGTGATCTAATTTTCTCGAACATGGACATTACAGGAAGTTCTTTGGCATCTAAGATGAATCTACAATGGAAAATATAGCAAACATTAGTATAATTCAACAATTTGTCAAGTAATTGGAGACATATAGCATACACATGTATTACTTATTGAACACCTCGCATGTATTGTTTAAGAGAATGTAACACTTTGAGAAATCACTAAAAAATGCTCTACACCAAGTATTTGGAGCCATCTCTTGCACAAATGCATGTGCTCCAGGAGTATCTGCTGCAAGTTTTGCCATATTATTTTCAAACGATGCAACAGTGGTTGGTTTAGCACAAGCCCATAGCTGCTGCCTCACTGTTTCACCCTTGTGAACTTGGTGTATATTCTAGTACAAGTGACAAACATAAAATCTATGCTCAGCATCGGGGAACTGTTCTTGCACACCTTTGATGAGGCCCTTGACACACAAATCAAATTAAATAAGTTCAGAATTAGCACACACCTTTAAATTCTGTTCTAAACTACTGGAATGAAGTGATATACAAGGTTGATATCAAATAAAATAAGCATGCACCTTTTGTTTATCACTCATGATTGTGAAGGCCGATGTGTTGACAATGTTCAAATCTTGCTTTAGTATAGCAAGAAACCATGTCCATGAGTTGTAGCACTCTGTCTCAACCAGTGCCATTGCAATTGGATAAATGGCATCATTGCCATCAATGCCTACAGCAGTGAGTAACTGACCACCATATTTTGTCTTGATGAAAAAGTTCCATCAAGACAAATAACTGGTCGACAACCCTTCAACCAACCAATTTTACATGCTGCCAAACACATGTAACATGTGCTAAACAAACCATGATCAAGGTGTACATAAAAAGAGGACCGAGGATTTCTAGAAAGAAGTTCCTGCCCATATTGCCAAAGCTGTGAAAATTGCTTGATCTCATCGCCATGTACCACTGTCAATGCTGATTTCCTAGCTCTCCCAAGTATGTACCTGCTAACATCCATATTGTATTTCTTCCTCACTTTCCTTGCAAATGTTTTTAGTGACATCCTATCATTGTCTCTAAACATCTAAACATACTTCTGGGCTAAAAAAGGTGTTGTCAGTTCCTTGACATCCCAAACTCTCTCACAGATGTGCTCTCCAACATAACACTTCACTAGAAAATCCACGGTTTGACTATACTTCACAACAATAAATCTCCAGATACACGGCTCCCCTGTGGGTGTTTTTCCTTCATAAATAGCCTCAAACATTTTCTTGTTATTCCTTCTCTTCCTAATATGAACTCTCTCATTGAATGCATATTGTGCCACTGCTTTCCTAACAACCTCCACAAAGTCAAATAGCATGCCTATTTTAAATTGAGGATTAACCATGTCACATTCAGTGTTAAATGGCTTGAACTTGTAGACCACTTGTTTCTTCTTTTTCTTCTTCTTGTACTCCTCATCATAAGAATCACTCTTGTGACTCTTCTCGCTGTCATCTTCTGCAGGTAGCTCCAAATCAGCTTCATTGACATCATCGGAGCCGGGAATATGTGCATGTTGGGCGAAATTCTCTTTGCCCTTGTCAAACATGTCATGAGCCTCCGAATCATCCACATTATCTTCAAATAAATCATCATCTGCCTTCATATCATAGTCACTGTCATACCAAGCAGGGTCCTCATCCGAGTCACACTTGTAATCCTCTTCCTCATCGGAATTATCTAAATTTGCACCATGGGAAAGTTTATCTTTGACCTGTTGTTCATTCTCATCCGGATGGTGAATAAACAGCATAAGAACTTGCTCTGTATGGATGCCTCTGCCATCATCTTGCAATGCTTGTCCATAATAATCTCCTTCAACTCATCTAGAGTTTTTCCTGGAGGACACCAAAACACATATAACCTTTGTTCATATCCTAACCGATCAATCATATAGCGCAGTTTCTCATAATTGAAGGCATTTCTTTCCAAATTATCAAACCAAACGGTGTTTTTCTTATCCATATAGTTAATACTATGGCCAGATCCAACAAAGTTACCACCATGATGAGCTTCAACACTGAATTTAGTTGAATGAAGACCTACACGAACCAGAACAAAATTCAGTTATACCATGACAATTCGAGCAAAATTCAGCAAGGAAAACCCCCAAAACAAATCTGAAACCTCCAAACAGTTCTAACTAGTGATGAACAGACCTAATTGCAGCAGCAGGCCTAACCTCCCTAACAATCACCTAACCAATCCTAATTGCAGAACCACCTACGAGGAACAGCAGCGGTGGCCGGCTGTAGAAACCCTAGCTTTTGGGAGATATACGTACCGTGCATGGGGGTCGACTGCCACTCGAGCCTGAGACGAGGATCCCCGATGGACGCAGCCGTTTCCCCCGACTCCGACATCCCCCCGGCCTCCGGCGTCTCCCCTGGGCCAGCGGTGGTCTCCTCCATGGCGCCCGATGGGAGCAGCCTGAGACAAGAATCCTCAACGGACGCCGCCGTCCCCCTGCCTCCGGCGTCTTCCCTAGGACAGCGGTGGTCTTCTCCCTGGCGGCCAACAGAGCAATCGATTCAGGTACGTACGGGAGTAATCGATTTAGGTTCTGGTTGTGTATGTATCAGACACGGGAGCAATCGATTTAGGCCCTGGCTATGTCTCAGGTACGTACATGGACGAAAAAAATGTGGTGTCCATGGGAAAAATAATAATTACATAGGCGAGACTTTCTGCGAAAAAACAAGCTCACATGTCACGCACGTGCGGTTTTTTTGACGAAAACCAGGTAGCAGACCTTTTGTAACCGCGGGTGCACCTAATTGCAAGTTGAGTGACTGGTTAGTTTAGTTTTGAAAATGTCTGACTTAAATGCATGTATGGGACAAGTTGATTAACCCACTGTGCCATTTACTCGATATTGTGATAAGGACTTACACTCGCGTATACGTGTGGTATATTATCTCTAGAACTCTGTTTGTTGATTATCGTAGTTTTGGAGTAGTCGTCCAACTTGTTATTCTATCAATTTGTCAAACTTGTCGTCGAACTCGTCGTCAAACTTGTAGTTCCGAACTCGTGTCTTCTATGGATTTGTTGATCTCGTAATAATCTGGATTTATTCAGTTTTGTATACCTTGGCACTTGCAGTATAAGCACTATAGGCACTTGCCGTATAAGCACTATGCTACGACTTAGCATTTTTTTAGCACTTTCTTTCCATCTCAAAACCTTCTCGGCTAGCTAAGGGCACCCACAACGTTGTGCCAAAACTGGTTCTATTTTGTCTTTTTACATTTTAGAACTAGTTCCACACACTGTGGGCATAATTCCCAAACAACAAAAAGAGAGAACAGGAGCAACTAGCTGGTCCGGATGCCAAATTTTCTAATCTCAATATAATACAATATCTCTCCCAGCTACCAACGCTTCTCCCATGCCGGCGACGTTGAGACGAAGGGCTGCAGTTTTGCCCCGAGGCCAGCCGCGCCGTCGGCAGCAGCGCATCACCGGCTGCCACTGGAGGACCAACTCGTCCATGCGCCCGCTCTTGTCGCTCGCCGCCTATGGAGACACGTCCGCCGCCGCTCGATTCGTCCACCACAGCAGAGCCGCTGCTCGAGTCGCCCACCACCCAGAGCCGCCGCTCGAGGTCGCGACCTCTGCTGATTTACTCCTTGCCGAATCTGAGCGCCAGAGTACAGGTGAGAAAAGTATAGCAAGATCTATGGAGGAAAAGTGGACAAGAGAATGGGGAATTTCCCATTGCAGTGAACTCGCGTGAAGATCTGGGCCGAGGAGATAGAAAAGTCTTTTTTAGATTGTTTTATGTGGTGTTGGGACCTATAGTACAGACATTTAGCTATTTGTCAACGCTGTGGAGTACTTGCCAAATTTTGTCTTGTTGCTAAATTGACCGTCCTATCAGATTTAGCCAAACCAACGTTGTGGCTGCCCTAATAGACTTCTATTTTAATTGGCTTGAGGCCTAGACATGGCCACTAAGATCCCAGGAGTGAGGCCCGCTTGGCCTCGCCCCGCCATGTTGGCAGCTCTTAGCGCCTGTCAGGCCGATACTAAGCAATCTAGTTTAGCGCCTTCGCGTCGGACACTAAGAAAAGGGGATAGAATCTAGAAATAGTTTCAACGAGGGTTTATTTTTAGAATTACTTTGCCCTTTGGGTTATTTATATCCATTTTGCCAAATGGGGCTGGTCTAACCTAGCAACGAGATGAATCTCCGGCGGTAAGAGCGACTCTAATAGATACCAAACTTTAGATCCCTTTAAAAAAAGAGATAGGCGGAACCGAACGTTTTCAGTTCACAAATGTGTCGATCAGAACAGTTACTGAACTTTGGCACTGGAAAGCGATGACCAAAGGAATACGCTAACCCTGACCCTAATGAAAATTGGCCCCGGGAATCCTCGTCGAAGCCTACGGGTTGCAACGGTGACGCGGTGGGCGAGCTTAGTCAGAGTTGAGGTCCATGATCTCAGTCTTGATGTTGCGCATTGCTAGCTCCTTATGCCTAGCTTGGTGTATCGCCATCGTCCTGAAGGCCTCGCATGATGTCCATGGCGTCTGCCTCCGATGTGTCTTCGTCGACGTAGTCTGCCGCCACCACAATTCCTTGGCACTCCTCCTCATTGTCGTCTGTGATGTCGATGTCGCCATTGGACTCGGCATACGGTAGGGGTTGGGGCATGTTGAGCGGAGCTACATGAGCTTTCCGAGCTCCCTGCCTCCGCATCATCGGTGGTGCAGTTCCACCAGCGCAAGGACGGCGAAGGCATCTCACCCTAGTTTGTCCACCTGTTCTACGTAATTCCGTGCCTCCAACGATGCGTCACGTTTCTTACGCTCCTCCTCGATGGAGTCGTGTGCGGCGCGGGTTCTATGGCCATGCGATACGACCCACCTCGCTGCCCCCAACTTCGATTGAGGAGTTCTGTCGTGGTGGTGGCACGACAGATGCCATGGGTAGGCTTAAGTTGGGGGCCGAATGGGTGCTTGTGGTCACCGGGGAGGGAGTGCATGGTCGAGCCATGCATGAAGAACAAGAAGAACTCTCCAAACTTGGCAATTCGATTGATTCTCCAAAGATTACAAGTGATCCTTTAGCTATTTAGGCTAGAGTTCACAGCACTAGTTCCTCACTTGGTCCAACCTCCTACTAATGCTATGCCCTCCCTTATATAGGTAGTGCTAGCTAGCTAATACCCCTTTGGGTTCTAGGGTTTACTGTTTGGATCATGGTCCATACGATATGGGTCGGGTCATGGGCTTGCCCTAAGCCCAGAGGCCCGGTCCACCAAGCTTGACAGCTAACGGTCTTTTAGTACGCTGCTTCATGTTCTTTTTGGCGTCACGCTGATACTTTGTACGTCAGCGCGTGCTTTGGGCGTCACCCGGCTCCTTTTGTGTCACCCGGCGTCGCCCTTCTCTTTTGACCATGCTTTACCATGGTCCCTCCCGAACCTTACTCGGAAAGGTGCCACGTGTCCTTCTTGACTCGGCCCTTCCTCGGTTGACTCGGCTCGTTGGTTCCTGCAAGGGTTACAACTTTGTCTTATGCGGGCCGACATAGTTTGTATGTCGGCTTTCATGCTTATCTTACCCAGCCGTTCTTACCCGGCATGGTTCCTTGTTTACTCGGATCCAACCCAGTTGCGCTATGTTTCCCCTCTCGTGACCCTACCGGGGGTTATCCCCCCGACATTAGTCCCCGAAGCTGGTGAGGTCTAGCAGTTCAAGCTGTTAGGCGTCTCCAGGTTCCTTTTGTGTGAATGGAACTTAGTTTTTGTCTTTATCTATCTCAATTTCGCACCTTGCCGGGTTGGTCTGACAATTTGAGGTCAATTCTTTGACTTCTTGGCTCATTCTTGCCTCGAGCCGAGTTGTTTTGGCCAATTCTGAGTCATTTTTGGCGCGCTTCAGTCACTGATAGCTGGTAATCATGATTACTTGCCTCAATTTTTGTTCCAAGCTCTGGCGGCATAGTGACGGCTGCGCAGTTATTCCCCGTCACTGTTGCAGTCCCATCGACCTGTGCCTCTTGTCCTTCTAGCCGTGACGTGGCACGGGATTTTTCGTGTATCCTTGGTTACGTGGCGCTCGCTGATTGGCTTTCCCGTCCTGGTACACGACCACACGCTGGCCACTCGGCACAATTAGATCCTACGACCGGGATTTTTACTGCCCTTAAGTAGGGGTTGGGGGTTTCCACTTCCCCCACGCCCGTTCAGTTTTCCCTTGGCCTTTATTCTTCCTTGCGCCCGCAAAATCGAACTGTCCCCTTTGCGGTTCCTTCTTCCTCTTGCTCTTGTGTTGCAATTGCCCCTGTCTTCTTTCCATTCTAGCACGGGTCCTCGCTGTTCCAATCCTCTCCCTACCGTGGAGGAGACAGACTCTGCCGATCTCATGGACGCTCGCGACGGCGCTGATGGTGTTGAGGAGCAGGAGATTCCCGCCGGTGAGCGCGGTGGCTGGGAAGGCTCGGAGGTCTCCACCGAAGAGGTAGAGTGGATCCGCTCCACCAGACGCATTCCACTGCAAATGGATTGCCGTCTCCCCTCCGGTGAGATCTCCCCCATACCTCAAGATGGCGAGCGGGTGGTTTTCCTTTCCCACTTTGAACGCGGTTTTGCTCTTCTTGTGAGCACCTTATTTTCCTCGTTTCTTTCTACCTTCCGTCTGCAGACCCACCATCTTCCTGCCAATGCGATTGGCTCTCTTTCTTGCTTCATCTCTGCTTGCGAAGCCTACCTTGGGATTTGTCCTATAGTTCTTCTGTGGTCCAAGTATTTTCGCTTTAAAGTTCAGGTTGTTCCCCAGCATGAAGTTCCCCGTGCCGAGAAGAAGCCAACTCGGTGCGGTGCTGCCAGCATCACGCCTAGGAGGGATTCCATCTTTCCTCGGGTTGCTGGAATTGATTCTTGCAAGAAGTGGCATAGAACGTTTTTCTATGTCAAAAACAGCGGGTCCACTGATAACATCCGGCTTCCCCCTTTCTCGGATGAGGTCCCCCACAAGAAGCACTGGCAGCTTGACCTGCGCGACCAAGATGCTGCGGTGAACGAATCCAACGCTATCCTGGAAAGGTTGTTGTCGCCGGATGAAAACTTTCATCTTGCCGACTCTGACCTCATGTGCACCTTCATCTCACGCCGGGTAAGCCCCATCCAAGCGAGGAGCCACAAGATTTGCTTCATGAGTGGGTCCCATGATCCCACTCGGCATTCCACTAAGGAGCTCACCCATGACTCCATTGCCCGCCGAGTAAGCTCAATCTTTAAACTGAACTTGGCGGATGATTGGGCTTGGAGTTGCCCACCGTTTAGCCGGGTCAGGCCTGTCCCCTGGGTAAGTTTTCTGGATTACTTTCTCGCCGAGTAGGCTTTAGCTCTTTTTCCACTCTTTAGTTTAGTTTTTTAGTTTCTCATTATGTTTGTCCTTCGCAGAATCTCCTTCACTAGGTTGATGACAGTACTGTCCCTCCTGCTGGCTATAACGGGGATCGCTCTGACTCGGATGAGTTCGAGTATGACCTGGAGTGCTTCATGCCCATCCCGCACACTGCGGCTGCTTCAGCTTCGGGTAAGAGTCAATCTCGCAATCCCTTACAAAATTGGTCTGACGATGATGAGGATGATGATTGTACGCTTTTGGAGGTATATGCCTTGTGAGCTTAATCTCTTTGCTTATCCGAGTAAGCCAGTTATTTACTTATGCATTTGTCCAGGTACATGACATTCCTCCTCTCGCCGTGGGTGGAGTCGGCAAGATCCCCGTTGCTAAGCCAAAGCGACGCGGAGCCTCCTCCAGCACTCAGCCGACCAAGAAGAACAAGCCCACCCCGGTAGCTCCTGCTGCCTCTGCTGCTGCCAGCCTGGGTGAGACTCGCCAAGCTGCTGGGCGCCGAGTCACACGCCGAGTCGTCCATGACCCGGTTGTCACCGGGTAATCTCTTTGTATTCTGCTTGCTCCGTTCTTTTCTTTTTCATCACTGATATTTTCTTACATGTGTGTCTTGTTATTTTCAGTGTTGCACCTTTGACGGCGAATCAGGCTGCTTCTAGCATTGCCTCGCCGCTTAGGCCTGCACCTCCTCCAGTTGACTCGGCGGTGCCGAGTCCCGTCTGTGAAGCTTCGCCGTTGAGGCTCACGCTTCTCGGTCGGGCCAGTGGGTCATTCGTGTAACACCCACAGAATCGGCCCTATGCAAGTTTCAGCTTCCAAAACCCATAGAAGCGATTCAAAGGTGCCCACTGAGCACTTGAGTGCGGTGGAAACGGTAATATCATTACACAATAGTCCATGATGGAACCCACAGAATATATATATACAACAATGACTCAAAGAGTCAAGAATACAGATATACAATACAAAGATCCAAATCACCTTTCAAACGATACAGTGTCCGAGTACGGACAAGATGCAAATTGAGCTAAGAGCCCTGAAGAATAACCAATGGTATCCATAACCCTTCCCAGGCCAAGCCGGAAGGGTAACCCTGCTAACGACGTCGATCTCAAAACCTGCTTAAACAAAAGGGGTGCCTAAAGGGCCAAGGAAAAAGAGAGAGGCGGTCGATCGAGGCCAAGACAGCATGAGACTAGAATTGGCGGTCCTCGCCTACATAGGTATGGTGGATCAAGCGTAGCAAGATGCACTAACACCCTAAAGAGACTCGATATAACTGTCGGCTACCAGAGAGGGATAAGAAAGTCCTATTCGGAACCATCTTGATACTACCACCAAACATACCCATCCTGGTATTTCCCCCTCGAGACCAAACGAGGAAGTCAACCGAGAAACTCACACAGTTGGCAGTTTTATTCATTCTGTTATCGTTGTAGCAATTATTAATCAGGTATAGATAATCATCCTGATAGAATAAGCAGTGGGCACTTTTAGTTAATCATTCCGTTGTAGTTGCAACACTTACTAGTCAGATACAATTAGCATGAGATATCCCCAAACCCAGCAGTTGTTGGTACTTTTATTTAGCCATTCCATTGTAGTGAAGCTGATTACTAGTCATATCGGATACAAGTCAAATCATAGCAGTAAACTTTAGTTATAGTTGTCTATGATCGAGAACTGTGCTCCAAGTCGTCCATAACCGCGGACACGGCTTTTCGAAAAGATTTAACCCTGCAGGGGTGCACCAAAGTATCCACATGCACTTCGACCCTTTTTGCCATATCAGTTAACATACACCCATCGGTATGTCGGCGGGGCCTAAGTCATGACGTTTCCCAGACCCAAAGTAAGTACATGGGGGCCACCCCACTAAGCTACCCGCAACGAAGTCGGCCGGTCTCCGAGACGGACTCAGGGTTTGTGGAGACGGCTATAAACGACTAGGAACCCGAAAAGATGACTGGGCTTGTCGATACAGCGAAAACGTGTCACGATCCTAAATAGTACAGGTGCAGTACCTCGCACAATTTAAAATAAGCAGTAAAGCATGGCATAAGTACAGGATAGTAATAAAGCCCCAATCTAATTGTGGCCCCCGGTACAATACTTTGAAATCAGGTACTAATCGATGGGGGTGCCCATACACCCCACCTGTGGTTAGCGCGCTCGATCTCGGAACAGGTGTCAAGAACTCGGGGTCCTACGGGACACCAGTGAGCGATTAAAATCCAAATATTATCTATTACCCACCGGTGCCTCTGCATTTACCTACTTCAATTTTAGTTATTAAACAGTAATTAAAGCCATGATCATCTCCAACATTAAACATGCTGCAATACTCCAACAACTGTGGTACTTGACGACAGGCAACAGCACTTGAGCAAGCGACTACGACGTGCAGGTCCAACTATCTACCAAACAACAGGTAATAGGATGTGTCCAAGGCAATATAAGGACGCAAGGGATATCACGGGTACGGAAACTAGAGCATCGCAACATAGATAGCAATAGATCAACAGGAGGAAATAAAGACTATAAATGCAAAATAGGTAGAAGGGGAAGGGATGCTCACCTGAAAAACATTGCCGAAGGTTCATCCGAAGATCGGGTCGACACTCGCATCAACTCATCGGCCTAGTCCGTGAAGAAGCAAAACACTAGCACAAACACCGGATGCACTATTTAATACTACAGCAAAAGATCGGGCATGATGAATGTATGATGTATGACATGGCAAAGGTGCGATGCATTTAGGCCATATTAAGTGGAACCGAGGCCCCGGCAATTAATTAATAGGTTCATGTTATTTAACTACCCCGCAATTTAATTGTTGTCTTAACAGGACAAAACATGGCATCGGTTCGCTACACAAATTTAAATGGAGTTCGGAATGAGACGCAGATATCCCGCATAAACACTCCATATTTAATTTAGGTGAATCGCCTAAATGACCCCAACAACCACATTATGTATGCGAGTATGGCAATTAAATATGCAACAGTTTGATATTACATTTATAAAAATAGGGCTCGAGAAAGGGGTCACACATTAGGGTTCGGAAGATCTTGGTTTCGGGGGTTCGGGGTTCGGTCTCAGGGTTCGACGGGAAGGCAAGGTTCGGTTCGATGAGATCGGTCTTGGCATTCGGGAAGAAGAACTTGGCGTCCGAGAGACGATCTTGTAGCATCCGCGGTCGTCAGGTCGTGTCGTCGGTCTTGTCGTTTCACGGCGGAGATCTTGGTGTCCCGGGTCTCGGCGTCTTCGGATCCGAGAGGAAGAACTTGGCGTGTCGGGTTCGGTTTTCTGATCCGAGACGGAGAACTTGGCGATTCCGAGGGTCTTGGTGTTCGACGGGTTGGGCGCCGGGATCGGTCTTCGAATCCATGTAGTAGACCTTGTCAGTTCCATGTCGACGACCTTGGGGTTCTGCGGTCTTCGGCTCCGGGAACGGTCTTGCTATCCATGTGGTAGATCTTGTAGTACCGTCCTCGGGTCCGTGATGTAGATCTTGTCGGTTCCACCCCCGAAGGCCTTGTGGTTTCGTGACGGAGATCTCCGGGTTCGGACTTGCCATGTTGGCGAACTTGGCGTTTGTTGGGTCTTCGCAACACGATCAATTTCTCATCAGGGATTTCAACTAAGAGGTACCACGCTAGGACATGCGATAAGCACATGCACACAGGACATACACGCGTGCCAGCAGAGAGGGCATGAGGTGACGCTCTCGGACATGGGGGCTCGATCAGCGAAGCCGCAGGGCCGAACCAGCAAGGAGGCGCTTGTCCCAGGCGGTTCGTGGAGGAGCAGGAGTGGAGGGAGGTGGCCAGCGACATGGAGGACGGAGGTCGAGCGGGGTGGCTGGGATCAGAGGAAGTAGCGGGGGCAGCTCGGGTGGAGGAACCGTCTCGAGAAGGAGGCAGCCCAGTGAGCTGGACGTTGAGCGGCCCGGTGGTGCTTGTCGGCGTCGGAGGGGAAGCAGAGGAGGCCGTCAGCGGCTTGAGGCGCTGGCGGACATGCAGAAGGGGCGGCGGCCATGGCTCGACGGCGACCATGGAGGGAGGACCTCGGGGACGACGCTTCAAGGGAAGAGGAGGACGGTGCACGGCCTTAGGCTCCTTGAGGTGGCGGGGATTATGGTGGCGGCGGTCGCTGTGAAGCGGTGGAAGAAGCTGCAAGGTGGCTCGGGATTGGGGTCGCGAGGGGAGTGTGGGGTTCTTGCGCGTGCGTGGCGTGGTGCTCCTGGGTGGCGGCGGCAGGTGAGGGACTAGGGGAGGGTAGCAGTTTAGGGTTAGGGTTGGTCACTTAGGTGGGTTGGGCTGCTGGGGTAGTAGTCTGGCTGGCTGGGCCTTTGGCCTGGCCGGCTGACTCCCCCTAAAAAAAATATTTATTTTATTTATTTTCTTTTATTTAAAACAAAACATTGTAAAAGGGTTTTAGATAAATAAAAGATCCGGACAGATCTAGGGTTTCGATTTGAACAATGAGGGGAATATCTAGAAAATAAAATAGGCTTTTGGGAAATAGTTTTAGGCGAATAAATGCATGATGGTGACGATGCTCAAATGCAATGTGGCATGATGACATGAGCATGCGGTCATGATGATGCAATGCACAAAAACAACGCGATTTTCTAGTAGTGGTTTTTGCGGGATGCCACAATTCGACACCACTAACAATGGATCTCGCCCTCGAGATCCGCCTCATGGTACCGGGAAGAAAGGCGGCGATCTGAATCTTCTCACATCGTGTAGATCCTCACGACACCACTAACAAGAGGTCGTTGTCCGTGATCGTCGAGGGAACACTCTGGAAACAAAAGGTCGAAGGTAGAGGTATCAACAAATAAAGCCACCTCTAGCTTCGATAGAACGAGAGAACCATTGCATTCTCATCCACTTCAATGTACACAAGCGAATAGAGTGAGTAGTCGGCATGGGGGCCAATCCATCACGCACCCAAACTATTACTCTGCACAATCAGTAGAAAAGCGTGCAACTATTCTCGGAATCAGACTGAAGATCTTGACAATTGATGTTCAGAAACAAAGGAGTGATGCAGACTCTGCATCGGATCTAGCGTAGATGATGTCGTCGCGTCGGAAAACACCGGAAGGCACAAGAAGGAACAAAGAGAAGTCCACCAGACGAAGGATTCCTCGGATAGCATGAAGACCAGATGTAGCAACACCGTTACCAAAGGAGGAAGCGAAACCCTGAAGGTACGATGGAACCCAACCACGAGAAATCCTGGATTCGAAGAGAGAAAAGAGAGCGGATTCAAAACATGCAGAGGTGAGAGGAGAGCAGCAGAGGGGTAAGGAGTAAAATTAGACCTAATCAGAACTATCCAACCGATTTTGCAAAAATAGGTTTGACACTCTACTTCGGCCGTTAGCTAGGTTATCCTACATTTGGACTTGTGGGTATCGTCGCTGTTGTGCTCGATACCACTCAGTAACACCCTCGAATCGGCCCTATGCAAGTTTGGCGCTTCCCGCCAAACCCGCATAGAAACGATTCAAAGGTGCCCACCATGCACTTGCGTGCGGGTGGAAAACGAAGTAATATCATTACACAATAGTCCTCGATGGAACCCACAAAACATATATATACAACAGCGACTCAAAGAGTCAAGAATACATATATACAATACAAAGATCCAAATCACCTTTAAAACGATACAACGTCCGAGTACGGACAAGATGCAAATTGAGCTAAGAGCCCTGAAGAATAACCAATGGCGTCCATAACCCTGCCCAGGCCAAACCGGAAGGGTAACCCTGCTAACGACGTCGATCTCAAAACCTGCTTAAACAAAAAGGGGTGCCGACAAAGGGCAAAGGAAAAGGAGAGAGCGGTCAGTACTGAGGCCAGTACACGGCGAGACTAGAATTCGGCGGTCCTCGCCTACATAGGTATGGTGGACTGAAGCGGCAGCGCAACATGCACTAACACCCTAAAGAGACTCGATATAACTGTCGGCTACCAGAGAGGGATAAGAAAGTCCTATTCGGAACCATCTTGATACTACCACCAAACATACCCATCCTGGTATTTCCCCCTCGAGACCAAACGAGGAAGTCAACCGAGGAACTCACTCAGTTGGCAGTTTTATTCATTTCGTTATCGTTGCAGCAATTACTAATCAGGTATAGATAATCATCCTGATAGAATAAGTAGTGGGCACTTTTAGTTAATCATTCCGTTGTAGTTGCAACACTTACTAGTCAGATACAATTAGCATGAGATATCCCCAAACCCAGCAGTTGTTGGTACTTTTATTTAGCCATTCCATTGTAGTGAAGCTGATTACTAGTCATATCGGATACAAGTCAAATCATAGCAGTAAACTTTAGTTATAGTTGTCTATGATCGAGAACTGTGCTCCAAGTCGTCCATAACCGCGGACACGGCTTTTCGAAAAGATTTAACCTGCAGGGTGCACCAAAGTATCCACACGCACTTGACCCTTTTGCGGATCGGTTAACATACACCCATCGGTATGTCGGCGGGCCTAAGTCATGACGTTTCCTGGACCCAAAGTAAGTACATGGGGCCACCCACTAAGCTACCCATAGAAGTCGGCCGGTCTCGAGAGGGACTCGGGGTTTGTGGACGGCTATAAACGATCGGGAACGAAAAGATGACGGGCTTGTCGTCTGGTAAACGTGTCACGATCCTAAGCGATCTGGTGCGGTACCTCGCACAATTTAAATTAAGCGATAAAGCATGGCACAAGTGCGGGATAGTAATAAAGCCCCAAACTAATTGTGGCCCCGGTACAATACTTTGAAATCGGTACTAATCGATGGGGTGCCCATACACCCCACCGTGGTTAGCGCTCGATCTCGGAGCAGTGTCAAGAACTCGGGGTCCTGGGACACCAAAGGTGGCGATTAAAATCAAATATTATCTATTACCCACGGTGCCTCTTGCATTTACCTACTTCAATTTTAGTTATTAAACGATAATTAAAGCCATGATCATCTCCAACATTAAACATGCAATACTCCAACAAGCGTGGTACTTGACGACACGCATGACACTTGAGCAAGCGACTACGACGCGCAGGTCCAACTATCTACCAAACAACAGGTAATAGGATGTGTCCAAGGCTATATAAGGCCGCAAGGGATATCACGGGTACGGAAACTAGAGCATCGCAACATAGATAGCAATAGATCAACAGGAGGAAATAAAGACTATAAATGCAAAATAGGTAGAAGGGGAAGGGATGCTCGCCTGAAAAACATTGCCGAAGGTTCATCCGAAGATCGGGTCGACACTCGCATCAACTCATCGGCCTAGTCCGTGAAGAAGCAAAACACTAGCACAAACACCGGATGCACTATTTAATACTACAGCAAAAGATCGGGCATGATGAATGTATGATGTATGACATGGCAAAGGTGCGATGCATTTAGGCCATATTAAGTGGAACCGAGGCCCCGTCAATTAATTAATAGGTTCATGTTATTTAACTACCCCGCAATTTAATTGTTGTCTTAACAGGACAAAACATGGCATCGGTTCGCTACACAAATTTAAATGGAGTTCGGAATGAGACGCAGATATCCCGCATAAACACTCCATATTTAATTTAGGTGAATCACCTAAATGCCCCCAACAACCACATTATGTATGCGAGTATGGCAATTAAATATGCAACAGTTTGATATTACATTTATAAAAATAGGGCTCGAGAAAGGGGTCACACATTAGGGTTCGGAAGATCTTGGTTCCGGGGGTTCGGGGTTCGGTCTCAGGGTTCGACGGGAAGGCAAGGTTCGGTTCGATGAGATCGGTCTTGGCATTCGGGAAGAAGAACTTGGCGTCCGAGAGACGATCTTGTCGCATCCGCGGTCGTCAGGTCGTGTCGTCGGTCTTGTTGTTTCACGGCGGAGATCTTGGTGTCCCAGGTCTCGGCATCTTCGGATCCGAGAGGAAGAACTTGGCGTGTCGGGTTCGGTTTTCTGATCCGAGACGGAGAACTTGGCGATTCCGAGGGTCTTGGTGTTCGACGGGGTTCGGGCGCGCCGGGATCGGTCTTCGAATCCATGTAGTAGACCTTGTCAGTTCCATGTCGACGACCTTGGGGTTCTGCGGTCTTCGGCTCCGGGAACGGTCTTGCTATCCATGTGGTATATCTTGTAGTACCGTCCTCGGGTCCGTGATGTAGATCTTGTCGGTTCCACCCCCGAAGGCCTTGTGGTTCCGTGACGGAGATCTCCGGGTTCGGACTTGCCATGTTGGCGAACTTGGCGTTTGTTGGGTCTTCACAACACGATTAATTTCTCATCAGGGATTTCAACTAAGAGGTACCACGCTAGGACATGCGATAGGCACATGCACATATACAGCGTGCGGCGAGAGAGGGCATGAGGTGATGCTCTCGGACATGGGGATCGAGCATGAAGCTGCAGGCGAACCAAGGAGGCGCTTGTCCCAAGGCGGTTCGTGGAGGAGCAGGAGAGGAGGTGGCGGCGACATGGAGGACGGAGGTCGGCGGCAGGGTGGCGAATCTGAGGCGGCAGTAAGCGGCTCGGGTGGAGGAACCGTCTCGAGAAGGGGCGGCCAGGCGCTGGGCGTTAATGGCCGGTGGTGCTTGTCGGCGTCGGAGGAAGCAGGAGGCGTCGGCGGCTTGAGGCGGGCGTGCATAAGCGGCGGCCATGGCTCGGCGGCGGCCGTGGAGGAGGACCTCGGGGCGGCGCCGAGGAAGAGGGCGGTGCACGGCTTAGGCTCCTTGAGGTGGCGGGATTATGGTGGTGGCGGTATTGTGAGCGGAGGAAGAAGCCGCAAGGTGGCTCGGGATTGGGGTCGCGAGGGTGTGTGGTTGTTGGCGTGCGTGGCGTGGTGCTCTGGGTGGCGGTGAGGTACTAGGGAGGTAGCAGTTTAGGGTTAGGGTTGGTCACTTAGGTGGGTTGAGTCTGCTGGGTAGGGCCTTTGGGTGACTCCTAAAAAATATTTATTTTATTTATTTTCTTTTATTTTAAACAAAACATTGTAAAAGGGTTTTAGATAAATAAAAGATCCGGACAGATCTAGGGTCGATTTTGAACAACGAGGGAATATCTAGAAAATAAAATAGGCTTTTGGGAAATAGTTTTAGGAATAAATGCATGATGGTGAATGCTCAAACAATGCAATGTGGCATGATGACATGAGCATGCGGTCATGATGATGCAATGCACAAAAACAACGATTTTTCTAGTAGTGGTTTTGCGATGCCATTCGGCTAAGCGCGCCCTAACGCCGATCTTGGTGAAAAATTCTGATCTTGGTGCCCGTGACTTTGCGCCGAGAAAGCGCCGCCACGGTTCCTCGCATCACCCTCAAGATGATGTGAATGAACAACTTCCGATCTTGGAGCAGCCAAGAAACTGGCGAGCCAGGTGAGGCTCCACGTTCTTCTCCAAATCCGCTCGCTCTCGATTCTCCACGTCAAGGGCGGACCCAGCCCAAGGCTTCTGGCTCTACTCGCCCATCATCTGGCAAATCAACCTCTTCCAAGCAAACAACTCTAGTCTGCGTTGCGGGTTCTGCTCCTCAGATCCGGCCTCCGACGTCGGCGACAAAGTTCGCTTCAATGGGTAAGGGGGACGAATCCACGGCTGCCAGGTCAGGTGATGACTCCAGGGTTGTTACCCTCCATACTTCCTCGCTTCCTGCTCGACGACCTTTGGGAACCACCACAGCAACGGTCGATTTCTCCTCGGACGCCAAAGTGTCAAGAGCCTAGGTTGGTGAGCCTTACGTGGCTTGAATGCAGCAGGAGGTCAAGACACGTGCGGCAAGAAGTCAAGGTTGGGCCCCAAAGCTATCTCCGACATGACCCAGCAGGCCATTGCTCTGATGGCCCGCGCCGACGAAGTAAATGAGGTAAAGCAACTTCTTACTCTTTTTGCACTGTTGAGTATTTTCTTTATACATATCACCTAGTCCCCGAGGTTGCAGTCGAGTAAGAAACTTACTCGGCTGTAAGCTCTTCAATAGTCACTTAGTCTTTAAATCCTTTACTCCAAGCTTGTATGTTAGAACTTCGATCCCTATCCCTCGAGGTTACTGCCGAGTAAGGAACTTACTCGGCTGTAAGCTCTTAAGCTCTTTGATTCCTTTATGCCAAATTCATGTTAGAGCTTCAATCCCTAGTCCTCGAGGTTACTGCCGAGTAAGGGCTGTAAGCTCTTAAGCTTTTTTATTCGGCAGGTTGCCTGACCTGACTCTTCCTTATTCTCTGTCTTCTTCGATTAGCTCATGCATAATGAGCGCACCAAAGTGCATCAAGCTCTCGTCCTGGCGCATCGCAAGCTCGAACTTGCGTACGAGAAGCTACAGACTGACACCCACGGCCAAGGTAAAATCTTTGCTTTTCCTTTTTTCTTATTCGGTATAATTTTCCTTGGTTTATCTTTTCATTCTTCCTCTCGTTCTTGTTTCGCAGCCACTGCTCAGTCTACCATCAATGATCTTCACTCGCAAATCAACGAGGTCGAGAGTAAATTTCTTGCCTCCCTAAGCCAATAGCTAAAAGTTTTCTGTACTAACAAATATTTGTTCTGAATAAGCAGAGAAGCACCAAGCTGAACTCCAGAAGGAGCGAGATGAGGTGACACTTGGAGTGAAGGTTGCCGAGGAGGAGCTTGAAAGCGAGGCGAGCAGCGAACTTCCAACGCCGAGAAGACCAAGAGGTTGCTCGACGAGGCCGAGTCATCGGTCGAGTCGGCAAACCTGAACTTTGACGCCCTTCAAGCCAAGACCAAGACTTAGCATAACAAACTCGCTGCCATCAACTTCTTTCTTGGTAGTGAGTTCTTACTCTTTTTACACTGTATAAGTCATTATGGACTTCTTTCATCTGCCTTTGTTATTTGCAAACTTTCTCTTTTGCTTATAGAGAATCTTCCTGAGGCCAACATGTTTGCCATCCGAGCCATGAAGAAAGTGAGAGCCGAAGCTGGTGCTACTGCTGACGGCGAGGTGTCCATGGAGGAGCTTCTCGCAGCGGTGTCTGAACGGGTCAAGACCCTCAGATCTTGCAGTGTGGAATTGCTCAAGTCGGCTATCCATGCGTTTTGCATGCTCTGGCTGGATGAAGACCCACTCGAACTCATCGAGCCACTTGCCGACAGATTGCTCCTTACTGAAGATCGGCTAGATCAATGGCGTGAGTCGGCCAGCCGAGCTGCAGCGGATAAGGCTCTCTCCTTCGTGCTTTCATGGTACGAGGACATCAACCTTGATGTTCTTGCTCGCATAAGGGGGATGGCAAATGGCTGAATGACCCGGAGCTGATCAAGAAGCGCCAGGAGCGAGCTTATGCCATGATCGAGTACACCATTGTGCACACTTGGTGTGAAGGTCCTAGCTTCCTCGACCTTGGCGACCCGCTCGTCGAAGTTGCTGATGAAGAGGGTGGCGACAGCAAAGCAACCGAGTCAGATGATCCGGATGACCCGGCCCCGGATGCCCCTGACCCGGCCGATGCTCCAAGCACCACTCCTGCCTCCGAGAATGCTCCTCCGAGTTCTTCTGCTCCTTAGGCCAACAAATACTCAAACTTTTATTAGATCCCAGGTATGCCGGGTACAGATGTAACATACATTGCACTTTAAGTTTGATTTTGCACCTGTCAATGGGCTTTATATATTTGTGTTATGCTCTGGGTGCGAATCACTCAAGGACAAGTCCCCGAGTTTCATTTTACCGTGTCACCTTTCCTTGCCTTTGGCCCTTGTCTACCTTTTTCGGTGTTCGACATTAGGATCTCAAAGTATGAAGGATATAGTTAGCGGGTATGAAACTTGGATAACTTGGTCGAGCTTACTCAACACGTAGTATAACACGACCTGCAGAGAGTTAGGCAAAAACTAAAGCCGACTCGCGTTTCTCCCTTGTACTTATCCGGCGTTCGTGTTTACCCATGTTACATCTTTTTCTCTTGCTTGCCATGAAGCCGTGTTTTCAGACAACAACATAGTCGAAGAGTTGATTTCTTCCGAGTAAACACTACTTGTTCCGATATAAATTTCGGGTATCACGCCAGCCGACGTAAAATAATTGAAATGGAAAACCCAAGGGGTAGTCCCCGAGTCGGTTTTTCGAATCATACCATTTTATTATTAGCACATAGCCGGCAAACACGTCCGACCTATGAGAGTTCGAGTGATACATGCACTGCTTCTTCTAAGTATAGAAGGGACAAAGCAGTGCCACATTCCATGGCCTTTTGGTTTCATCTCCTAACCTGCCCGCCTTGTTCTTTTGTGCTTCACGAGCGTCTATGAGATAGTAGGAATCATTGTGCAATGCTTTGCTTACAATGAATGGACCTTCCCATGGAGGTGATAATTTATGCATTCCCGCTGTGCGCTTCACCATCCTTAGCACCATATATCCTTCTCGAAAAACATGAGGTTGCACTTTCCGGCTATGGTAGCGTCGGAGATTTTGTTAATATATAGCGGATCTGGAGAATGCCAGTTCCCTTGCTTCTTCGAGTAAATCTACTCCATCTTCTCGGGCCTCTTTTACCTCGGCTTCCGAGTATTGCCTTATCCTTGGCGAGTCATATTCTATGTCGGCATGCAAAACTACTTCAGCCCCATATACAAGGAAAAATGGCGTATAACCAGTTGATCGATTCGGAGTTGTTCTTAGGCTCCACAGTACTGAGGGTAGTTCCTCTATCCAACAACCATGTGATCTCTGCAGTGGTTCCATTAAGCGGGGTTTTATCCCGGACAGAACTAAGCCATTAGCTTGTTCAACTTGTCCATTTGATTCTGGATGGGAGACTGATGCTACATCGAGCCTTATTCGGTGTTTCCCACAGAAGCGAGCAAAAGCTCCTTCGGCAAAGTTCGTGCCATTGTCATTTATCACACTGTGTGGGTAACCGTATCTGAGGATTATATCCCTTAAGAATGTGACAGCTGTTTTACCATCCAATTTCTTGATTGGTTTCACTTCTATCCACTTGGTGAACTTATCAATCATGACCAAGATATGAGTCATGCCTCCCCTTGCTGGTTTGAATGGTCCTACCATATCTAGGCACCATACTGCAAAAGGCCAAGTGATTGGTATAGTCTTCAATTCAGACGCTGGTAAATGTGACTTGGACGCATAGTGTTGACAACCACTGCATCTTTCGACTAACTCTTGCGCTTGTGCCAATGCGCTTGGACAGTAGAATCCATGTCGGAATGCCTTGGCTACCAATGCTCTTGATGACGCATGGTGCCCGCACTCTCCTTGATGGATATCCAATAAGATCTCCTGGCCTATCTCTGAGCTGATACAACACTGTAGTACACTTGTCACACTTCGCTTGTAGAGTTCCTTGTTGATTATGGTGTACGCTTTTGCCCTCCATGCTGTTTGCCTTGCCAATGTTTCATCACTCGACAGGGTCCCATCTTTCAAATAGCTGAATATTGGTTGTGCCCACGTTGGTATTAGTGGTTCCGGGTCTGCTTCAACATCAATGTCCATTGGTTCCGTCGACATATGCTCTGCTGACATAACCTGAGGAGTCCCCGAGTGTGATTCGGCGATCCCTGAATTGAATGGATCAGTCCCCGAGTGACTCAAACCTACCCCTGAGTCGATGTCCATTGGCACTGCCTCTGATTCCTGATTCGCCGGGATGACCCTGATTGATTCGGACTCCGGTGAGGATGGCTTCCTGAGATGCACCAACGCTACCCCTGGTGGTATTGCTTGCCTAGATGATCCTAGTTTGGATAGTACATCTGCTACCTCATTTTCTGCTCTAGGAATGTGATGAAACTCACAACCATCAAAATATCCCAAAATTTGTTGTACGTGGAAACGATATAATGCCATGTTTGCGTCCAGCGCATCCCAATGTCCAGACACTTACTGAATCACCAAATCTCAGTTGATCCCTCTTTGGAGATCTGAGCACTATCCCGGCGCCCAGACCCATTCTCGTCTTGGACCCGTCAAAATGCATTTTCCAGTAATTCGGATCTGGCAGTGGCGGTTCATACTGCATTTCCATCCATTCTACAAAGAAATCTGCAACGGCTTGAGATTTTATTGCATCTAGACTATCATATTGTAGAGTGTATGGTGCCAGTTCGATGGCCCATTTGGTGACTCGGCCGCTGGCATCTTTGTTGCCCAATATATCCGAGATAGGTGCCTCGCATATTACCCGGATTGGGTGTTGTTGAAAATAATGTTTCAGTTTCTTTGCTGCCATATATACCCCATATGTCATCTTTTGATAATGCGGGTAATTCTGTTTCGAGATAGAGAGCACTTCGCTCAAGTAATACACTGGTCTTTGGACTAATTTGCCCCTTTCTTCACGTTCAACCACTATTACTGCACTTACAACTCTGTTGGTTGCGGCGACATAGAGCAACATTGGCTCCTTGGATAGTAGTGACGCTAATATTGGTGTTGTTCCCAACATTTTCTTTAATTCATGAAAAGCGCTATCAGCTTGTTGTGTCCATGTGAATTTGTCTGATTTCTTCATCAGCTGATATAGTGGTAGGGCTTTTTCGCCTAGCCGACTAACAAACCTGCTCAACAAGGCCAGTCATCCAGTAAACTTCTGGACATCATTGAGGGTTTTTGGCAATTCCATTCTTTCGATGGCCCTGATCTTTGTCGGGTTAGCTTCGATTCCTCAGCTGGATACAAGAAATCTGAGTAACTTGTCGGCCGGGACACCAAATGTACATTTTTCTGGGTTAAGCTTCATCCGGAATCTTCTCAAGTTTGCGAATGTTTGACGCAAGTCCTCAATTAGAGTATGACTTTGTTTGGTTTTTATTACCACGTCATCGACGTATACTTGAACATTTCTGTCCAATTGATCTTGCAAGCATTTTCGCATGCATCTTTCATATGTTGCGCCTGCATTTCTCAATCTGAATGGCATGGTGCGATAGCAATAAGCCCCGTACGGGGTGATGAAAGCTGTCTTTATTTGATCATTTGGATTAAGTGGAATCTGATGGAATCCTGAATACGCATCCACAAATGACAACAACTCACACCCGGCAGTAGAATCTATGACTTGATCGATCCGAGGCAGAGGAAATGGATCTTTTGGACACGCCTTATTAAGGTTCGTGTAATCAATACACATGGGACATACCACTGCCACGTTTGGGTCATCTTTTTTCTTCTCGACCAAGACTGGATTTGACAACCAGTCCGGGTGCAGTACTTCCATGATGAATCCAGCAGCTAAAAGTCTTACAATATCGGCAGCTATTACTTTCCTCCTATCTTTGGCGAAGCGGCGGAGGGGTTGCTTCACCGGCTTTGCATCTGGCCTTACATGAAGAGAGTGCTCAGCCAGCTCCCTCGGAACTCCTTGCAGATCTTGAGTGGACCATGCAAAGATGTCCCGATTCTCACGGAGGAAGCTGGTGAGCTCGTTTTCCTATTTGTCTGTAAGGCCAGCCCCAATGGTAACTGTGCGCTCTGGGAAAGTTTTATCGACCTGCACCTTCTTGGTTTCCTTGGTAGCTTGAAATGACACACTGCCATGCGGGTTGGTGAGTGCCGGCATGGACATTTGTGCTGCTTTGGCCAATGTTGCCACTTCCAACATCTGACTTTTCTCCTGTGATATGACGAGTGACTCGGCCAGTGAAGATCCGGCTGAGGCACAAGCAATAGATCTTTTGTAATCTCCTTCAACTGTGATCACCCCACATGGGCCTGGCAGCTTCATCTTTAAGTAAGCCATATGGGTAGTAGTCATGAATCTTGCCATAGCCGGCCTTCCGAGTAAGGCATGGTATGAGCTGACCAAATCTACCACCTCGAACTCTATAGCTTTAGTGCGACAGTTCTCTCTGTTGCCGAATAAGACATCGACCCAGATCTTACCAATTGGCTCATAGGACAATCCCGGCATAATACCGTGGAAAGTGGTCTTAGTCAGCTCCGGCATGTTCATGGTAATGCCTAACTTGAGCATTGTATCCTTATACATGATGTTGATGCTACTGCCACCGTCAATCAATACTTTTGAAAACTTGACGTTGATATCTGGGCCCATGAATGTTGGATCCAAAACTAGAGCGTATCCTCCAGGGGTTGGCATAATCTTGGGGTGATCCTTTATGCTCCAAGTTATTTCTTGCTCAGACCAATGCATGTACTTGGGAATTGCCGGCATCGTGGCATTCACTTCCATCATTCATCGCTACTGGCTCTTCTTGTCATTCGGCTCTGTGACAAAGACTACATAGCTCTGGTGATGTTCTCTGTACTCATTTCTGGTTCTATGGACGACATGAGCGTCTTCACCTCTTGGATTGTGCACTTGGTGCACAACTTCTCTTCTTTCTTGATTCTGATACCTCGGCTGCCTGTTTTCATATATGTTATCTACTCCTATTGCTTGAGCGTTTCCTCCTGTAAGTGGTGGAGGGGGAGGTGGTGGCAGCTGCTTATTCGGCGAGTCCACTCTATCTCCTTTCTAAAACCAAGTGCATTGCCTTGTTGTATGATTTGCCGGCTTACTCGAACTAGGCGTGTGAAACTTACACGGCTGATCTAGCATCATATCATAGGTGTATTTTTGTCGGTCCTGATACTGCTTCCTCTGATTGTATGGCCTTTTGCCGTCATTCTTTGGCACCCATTGTTACTGACCATTTGTCCTTTGACGCTGACTGCTTCCAGCATCTGGATGATCCTGACTCACGGTCGCAACCTGAATCGAACCATACATGTAATCCGGCCTCTCGTATCTTCTCTTTCTTCTGTATTCGGATCTTTCCTGGTGCCTTTTTGACCCGGCAACGTCATAGATCTGAGTCTCAGTCATCCCGTCTGCCGACATGAGCAGCGGCTGAGTCGGATCTCCTAACGCATACGAGTCGGCAATTCTTATCGTCTCTACCAGGCTTTCCGGCATATCTCTTTGTAACCTTTGCCACAACACACTTCCATGTCTACATCCTTGTGCAAACCATGCGATTGCTTGTGACTCGATCACCCCTTCACAAGAGTTACGCATCGTACACCACCTTGTGAGGAATTCCCTGTCTGTCTCATTCGGTCTTTGCTTGCATATTGCTAGTTGTTGTGGGCGATTCGGCCTCTTGTAAGTGCTTGTAAAATTGCTCACGAAAGCGTCGTGAAAACCGTTGCAATTGTTGATGCTTCCGGGTGGCAAATTGTTCAACCATACCCAAGCTGGTCCTTCCAGCATCTGCGGCACGTAACGTACTGCCCATCTCAAGTTTCCATGCGGGATCTTTGCAGCGGTTCCATAATCTATGAGCCAGTCTTCTGGCTTTGTACTTCCTTCATACGTTTTCGTCCCTCTGGCCAGCTGGAAATTTGGCACCGGTGGCTCCTTCATGATCCTTGGGCCAAAACACGGTGGACCCTATGGACCTTGTGATTCAATTATCTCTGCCATTTTTATGCGGTCAAGCTTCAGCCTGGCATCATCCGGCTGAAGGTTCCTGCCTCTAAATCTTGCTCCCATCGCTTGATATGCACGATCCGGCAGTTCATACCCGTCATTTACCATAGCCGAGTAACCGTCATTATACTTATTCGCGTTTGGGTCAGCAGGCTGTTGAACTGCTTTTCCCGCGCTTTGCTGTCTTCTTTCCGGCTGAGCTGGTGCGTTATTCGGAGCTGGATTTCCTCCTCCTACCGAGTGAGTTCCGCGCCTAGCATGAGGCGCAAAATTTTGCCCTCCGTTGTCATTTCTCTGCCCAATTTTTTCCCGGTTTTCAATTTCTTGGGGATTATTTCTTTTTGCCCCTTGCGCATGCGCCCGGTTTCCTTGAATCACTATCGGATCATAGGTGACCATCTGGGTGTTTCTTCCAGAATCCACACTTTTTTCTTTTCTCGGCCTGGGCGCCGCTTCGGGTGAGGATGCTGTGTGCCCAGCCGATCTTGCCGGGACAGGAGTCGCCGAGTGAACCAGCTATGACCTCCCTGCTATACCCGGATTTGCTCTGTAATATGCCTCATTCAGCATGCTTGCTGCTTTTACTAACTCATTAACTCATTCTTGCTGCCTTTTCTTTGCTTCCCCCTCCAAGTAGGGTAATTCTGCCATTGCTGCTTCTACTGCTCGCATGTTAACTGCTGCTGTGTTGTACGTTGGACGCATGTCCGTCTCATTGCTGTTCTCCGGTGTTATCTTGGATGTCGCATATGCCAGCTCTTCGTTGAGGTTCCTTCCTCTCAATCTCGTTGCATCAAGCCGGGTCTTTGCGCCCTTGACTCGATTTGCCGAGTTAAGCTCTCGGATGGTGATATCCACGTCCTGCTGTAACTGTGCTAGCTCTTTGGATTTCTTCAGGACTTTTATCCTGGCTTCCTCCAACTCGGCTTGCACACGTGCCGAGTCAGTTGCATGTGTCACCGGCTCTGCCAACTTGTCTATCGCTTCCTGCAGGTCCTTAGCCCTCTTGCTCCTGGCTATGTTCTCTGGTTTTTCCAGCGGCGCCTTCGCTGTTCTTGCAGCCCTTGGCGTTTCCTCATGATTTCCTCCTTCTGCGTTCTCATTCACCACTGGAACTACTGGAGGAGCTATGGGGTTCGGGGCTGTCATCATTACCTCCATGGAGACGAGTTGACGTGGTTTTTCCGCGACGGGAGCCGTTGGAGGATCCGGCGCCAGGACGACGTGCTCAGGATATGCGCGCTCCACGCGCACCGCGACGTAGACCTGGTGCTCGCCGAACTTGATGAAGCGACCACCCCTAGGGAACGTCTTGGCCCCAAAGCAACCCGCGTTGTCGCTGACGAAGTTGAGCGCTCCAAAACTCTGGATGAGGCCGGAGTAGACGCGCTCGCCGGTCTTGGCGATGATGTTGCCTGTCCGGATGAAGACTCCATCAAGCACCTGTTTCTGCCCCCACGGTGGGCGCCAACTGTCGTGGTGGTGGCACGGTAGATGCCATGGGTAGGCTTAAGTTGGGGGCCGAATGGGTGTTTGTGGTCACTGGGGAGGGAGTGCACGGTCGAGCCATGCACGAAGAACAAGAAGAACTCTCCAGACTTGGCAATTCGATTGATTCCCCAAAGATTACAAGTGCTCATTCAGCTATTTAGGCTAGAGTTCACAGAACTAGTTCCTCACTTGGTCCAACCTCCTTCTACTACTGCTATGCCCTCCCTTATATAGTTAGTGCTAGTTAGCTAATACCCCTTTGGGTTCTAGGGTTTACTGTTTGGATCATGGTCCCTACGATATGGGTCGGGTCATGGGCTTGCCCTAAGCCCAGAGGCCCGGTCCACAAAGCTTGACAGCTAACGGTCTTCTAGTACGCTGCTTCTTGTTCTTTTTGGCGTCACGCTATTTCTTTGTACGTCAGCGCGTGCTTTGGGCGTCACCCGGCTCCTTTTATGTCACCCGGCATCGCCCTTCTCTTTTGACCATGCTTTACCATGGTCCCTCCTGAACCTTACTCGGAAAGGTGCCACGTGTCCTTTTTGACTCGGCCCTTCTTCGGTTGACTCGGCTCGTTGGTTCCTGCAAGGGTTACAACTTTGTCTTATGCGGGCCGACATAGTTTGTATGTCGGCTTTCATGCTTATCTTACCCGGCCGTTCTTACCCGGCCTGCTTCATTTTTTACTCGGAGCCAACCCAGCTGCGCTATGTTTCCCCTCTCGTGACCCTACCGGGGGTTATCCCTCCGACAAGTTCCTAGGCATGCTCACATCGGCGATTGGGCTGATCTAAGATCTTGGAACCTTTGGTGTTCTTACCGTAGAATTTTTTTTGTTTTCTATGTTGCGGACCTTTCAACATTTTCATCATCAGTTCGCCTTCTCCTTATCCACCAGAGGTATCGGCAGGAGATCATGATGGCTTCTTTTAAGCCCAAATTATTAATATTTGGATTAGCATTGTCCTCTTTCCGCAACAAAAAAAATAGTACATCTAAACCCGATCTGTCCACACCCATCTTCCTCAATCATTCCGAAAAAACTTAGATCTCTCCATATTGATTGGGATGCGTTGCACTGAAATAACAGATGTGTTAAATCTTCGGCTACTTGATAAAAAATAGGGCAATCACCACTAGTCCCAATATGGCGGTTCACTAGAATAGATTTGAGTGGTATAATCCCATGTAGTGCACGCCATGCAAATATCTTGACTATACAATTTTCAATTGCCAAAGGATCTTCCAAATTGGGTTATGTGTAGAGGATCCAGGTAAAGAGAGGTAAACTTCCATGACCAAATTGATGCCACCATTCCAAGTAATAACTAGACCTGACCGTGTACCTTCCATGCTTCATCGAATTACAGGCGATAAAATCACTAAATCCATTATTGTTTAGGGGGGGTCCTCATGATACAATGTACATCTATTGGGAAAAATAATGTGAAGCGAACCCTCGTCCCAAAGGCTAGTAACTAGATCAATTAGCTCTGCCACTTTGGTATATATGACATCATCTCTAGGCTTAATAATTTTACAGTCTAGACTCGAATGAATCCAATGATCTGTATTGATATTAATATCTTATCCAAGGTATCAAAAAAATATCTTATCCATTGCCTACCCTCTAGATATAACCTCTTTAAAAGGTTGTCAATATTGAAATTTTAAATAAATTGTCTATTCCTTATTTCTATTTTAACAATTCCTGAAAATCCAAGAGGCTCATGTGGCCCATTCATGCATGGTAAGAGGCGGGACAAATATTTAGTCCCACATTTCTATTTGAAGGAAGGTTTCACCGCCTTATAAGAGGGTCTCTTTCACCACTTGGTAAAAGTATAAGAAGGAAAGAGACATACACACGCGCTCCTCCGCCGCCCGCCTCGCCTTGATGCACGCGTCACGGGAATGCCTCGAGCCGAGAGCTTTTTTTTTTCTTTTTTGCAACGCATGAATGGATAATAATCTGAACAGTCTGCATGAGTGGGTGTTTAAGTGGAGGTTGTTCGGCTTGGGTCCTTGCTTGTTCATTTCCTATCCCAACGTCGCCGGTTCGCCTGCCTACTCGTGCATATAAGAGTGAGAGCACACTCATCTCCTCCGACACACTTTAGTACATCACTTCCAATTCCAAAGCATTGCGCTTTCGCTCGGATCTTCCCCAGACCGTCTCGCGCATGCACCATTAGTCGGGAAAATAGGCCTTCAAAGACCCGTCTCTTCGAGTCCTGTAGGAGAGAAGGGCGATAAGTTTTTTGACGAGCGCTACCGCGTGACTACTGACCTTTTCCTCTTCCCCACGAACGCTTTGGACACCAGTGACATCTTTCCCGATGACGACTTCTCCCCGGAGGTCGACGACATCCTCGGCAACATGACTGGCAACAACAACAACTCAACTGGTCCCTCCTCTGGATAGTATGTGTCTCTCTTTCTTCTATTAGAGATTATCTTGCAGATAGTACTTCTAGTCTTTAGCCTAGATATGTGATGTTAATTCTCTCCACTATATTATTTCACTAGTTTGCTTGTTATAATCTTGTATTACCCTCTGTCTATTTGGATAATGTATTTTGTGAGAATATCCATGACTTCAATATTCCACATATTTTATCTACTGCTTTTATCTATTAAATCTTGTGCTAAATTGCTCATATATTCAACAATCCAAAAACCTTATTATAGGCAATTTACCCCAAGTGGCTTTAATGCATCCATGAAGCCACATGTGTTTGAAGGTGTCAATTGCAAGAGACGGCGTGCGAGGGCAGTGCTCTGATTTCAGACCATGAGCTGCTATAATACCATCTATGGTGTACTTGAGGGAGATCTTAATCATGCTCATGAAGAGGCTTTTTTAAAACCTGATACCACTTCCAAGGCTGCCTTGATCAGCATTCTTGGCAACAAATATTATTGATTCATACATGTCATTTAGAAATGGAAAGGATATGTGGGATGCGCTTGAGAGAAAATTTGGAGTCTCTGATGCTGGCAGTGAACTGTATGTCATGGAACAATTCTATGACTATAAGGTAGTTGATGACCGTCACTTGCCAGGGAGATCGAGCACTTCATTTGTGTGTTACCGGACAAGTTTGTTGTCGGAGGCATTATTGCCAAGCTTCCCCCATCATGGAGGAATTTTGCTACTTCTCTGAAGCACAAGAGACAAGAGTTTTCCATGATGGATCTCATTGGACTCTTGATGTGGAAGAGAAGGCGAGAGCAAAAAGACACACATGCTCGAGGTACCGAGGGAGGTTATAATTCCAATCTGGTATAAAAAAATAACTTCCAGCCTCACAAGTTCAAGAACAATGGGCAAGTTTGATGGCAAAGAAAAGTTCGATAAAAAGAACAACGGCAATTTTCATATTTTGAGCAACTGTTCAGATTATTATCCATTCATGCGCGACAAAAATATAGAGAAGCTCTTAGCATTCTCACAACCCCGCGACACGACAAGGACGAGGCGAGGCGAGGCGGGTGGCAGAGGAGGAGGAGGAGGAGCGTGTAGTGAGATCTCTTCTTCTCATGCTCATACAACAGGTGGAAGAGCCCCACTATAAGGTGGTGCAATGTTTCTTCAACTAGCAATGTGGGACTAAATTATCCCACCTCTTGCCATGCATGAATGAGGCAAATGGGTCTTCGGGGTTTTCAGAAATTTATTGGACTAAAAATAATTAGTGGGCTGGGCCACTTATATAAATTGCAACACCAAGCACGCTAGAGAAGCAGCAAGATTTTTGTTCCAAAGCTTTCCTCTGATCGATCAAGGAGTTGTTGTAGCCAGTCAGTGCCCGTGTATCTGACTTCTGTTTCTTTAGGGCGTGCCTAGAACTCTTTGATGGCCTGACAAAGAGCACAAGCCTTTGTGCAAGAGATGACAACATGGTAAGCGTCTTCGGTCTCAGTACCGCAAATGGTGTAGGTGCTATTTAGCTCCAGTGTTCTTTTCCACTTATTCTTTGTTGTTGAAAATGTATCGGTAGCCACCCTCCACCCGAAAAACCGGACCTCGGGTGAAAATTTGGCTTTCTAGATTTTTTTCCAAATTGATCTGTCATCGCTGGGTTGTTGATCGAGCTCTCTCCTCCTCTATTTCTTTGTTTGAGGTTTATGGCTAGGCAGTAAGAACTCTTGAATGTGAAAATTCTATTCCTCTCATAGTGTCACACGATACAGTCGTTGTTCTTAGTGGTTGGGTGATACGTCGGAAACATATCTATAATTTGTGGTGCTCCATGCTTGTTTAGTATCGAATTTGCTTTGCTTTGTATACACTTTGAGGTGTTTTATATATTTTCTGGAACTAACCTATTAACAGGTTGCCACAGTGCTAGTTGCCTGTTTTTTTCTGTTTTTGGTTCCAGAAAGGCAGAAAATCAATATTCTCGGAATTGGACGGGACAAAACCCAAAGTCAATATTTTACCGTGGGCGACACGAAGTCCAGAGGGGAGACGGAGAGGCAAACCAGGGCCACCACACCCTCCTAGGCGCGGGTGGGCCCACCCCGCGCTTGGGTAGGGTGTGGCCCTCCTGGCCGCCTCCCAGCCTCGCCTCTTCGCCTATAAGAAGCCCCCGATACAGAAACCCTAGGCACCCGATCAAAACTCCACGAAACCTTCTGTATCCGCCGCCGTCGTCCCTAGATCGGGGGGATCTGAAATTCTTCCCGGCACCCTGCCAGAGAGGAGATCATCCCAGAGGTCTTCTTCTCCGGTATGATGCGTGAGTAGTTCCACCTTGGACTACGGGTCCATGTAGTAGCTAGATGGTTGTATCTCCTCCTTGTGCTTTCATGTATAGATCTTGTGAGCTCCGTTCATGATCAAGATCTAATCTATTTGTAATCATGCATGTTGTGTTTGCGGGGATCCGATGGATATTGAGATTACTATGTCAGATTGATTAATGGTTTTGTCTATTTGATACTATCATGTCTGTGTTGTTTATGATCTTGCATGCTCTCCGTTGTTAGTAGCTATCTTGGCCAAGTAGTTGCTAGTGACTCCAAGAGGGGTATTTATGCTCGATAGTGGGTTCATGCCTCTAGTTTCTAAGGGAAGTGATAGAAATCTCTTAGGTTGTAGATGTTCTGTTGCCACTAGGGAGAAAACAAGGGTCTCTTGTTTATGGAACAAGTGGATTGTTTACCTTACACACTTTGCTTAAAGCAGTTGTTTGTTACTTGCAACTTAATACTAGAGGGGGTTCGGATGATAACCTGAAGGTGGACTTCTAGTCATAGATGCAGTTGGATGGCGGTATATGTATATTGTTGTATTTCCCAATCGAATCTCATAGGATCTTTTTGTCTGGTATTGCATTGTTATGCATTGCTCAGTTCCTGTCAATTGCCCTGCTGTAATTTGTTTACCTTCATGTCATGTTGTTTATCTAAGGCGAGCACCTCTAGTGAACTTTGGATCCCGGTCCAATCTTTACCATTGATACATCCTTCACTGTTACCTGTTTACTAGATGCAAACCATTACCTTCCACACCATAGATTTAATCCTTTGTTACAGCAAACCGGTGAGCTTGACAACCTCACTAATTCGGTGGGGCAAAGTCTTGAGTTTGTGTTGTGCAGGTTTCCACGTTGCTTGCAATATCTTTGAGACGTTTCCTTCCTCCTACTGGTTCGATAACCTCGGTTTCTTACTGAGGGAAAACTTGCTGCTGTGCTCATCACACCTTCCTCTTGGGGTTTCCAACGAAGCGTCCCACGACAAGTGCTGGGCGACATCATTGGGATCTTGATTTCCAGGATGTGCTCCATGTTAAACTAACTGAAGGGTTCCTGAATCAGCGGGATGTTCTAGTCCTTGGATCCCAGAACCATGAGATGGTTGACCCAACGATCGCGCGAGTTTTTCTTCAGACTCGTGACCTTCAAACCAAAATTTCTAGGCAGCCAGTTGTCTCTAGAGATTTGGATATCTCTACCATTTCCAACTCTTTTGATGATACCCATTTTTAATAGCTCGAGGACGAACTCAATACCTTTCCGGGCAGGGGATGAGTCAAAGGCAAAGACAGCTTCCAAAATGATTCCGTTTGGGTAGTATTTTGCTTTCAATATCTTGGCGTAGAGGCTGTCAGATGTATGTATGAGCACTAGTGAAAGGGCATGTACGCCCCCATGTGTGGTTTTGGTAATTAATGACAATCCCTATGGACTAATGTGCAAATTAAGTTTCACTTGTAGGTTTGTCCATTGGCGTCGCATGGGCCATGTGTTGGTATCAAGGTTGAAAGATGAAGAAATGAAGGAGAAGAAGAAATGTCCAAGGGCTTTGTGCCCATTGGAATCATGAAGAGAGAAGAAGCTTGAAGGTTGATCAAGACAAGTGCAAAGAGTTGAATCTCGATGGATCAACAATCAAGAATGAATGAAGAAGTGCAAGATCAAGATGCACCATCTCTAGAAGATCTTATGCTTGAAGCTTGCCATCCTCGGTGATCATGGATTAATAAAGACAAGTTCGAGGAAGAAGTCTGTGGCATCCCGCAAAACCACTACTAGAAAATCGCGTTGTTTTTGTGCATTGCATCATCATGACCGCATGCTCATGTCATCATGCCACATTGCATTTGAGCATCGTCATCATCTTGCATTTGCTTGCATAAAATTATTTTCGGAAAAACCGGTTCATGTTTTCTAAACGCCCCGTCTTTTATTCAAACGCCAAACCCGGGACTCCGGATTAATTGTTTTGTCAGTTTCGGTTTGCAAGGGCTCTGTTTAAATAAATAAAACTTTTAATTATTTTTAGTGGGGCAGTCGAACGGGCCGAATGACCCGAACGACCACCCCCAGTACAATCGGTCCAGACCAGTTCAAACGGTCCACCCCTTATTTCTAAACCTACCCAACCTATTCTACCCAGCCCCTCTCCACCTCACCCCACCCAATCCCCTCGTGACACCTCACCTCTCTCCCTCTTCCCCCCCAATCCCACGCTGCCACCTCAACCCACCCTCTCTCCTTTTCCCTCTCTCTCTCTCCTAAACCCACCCCCACCCTGCCAGCACACCCCAGCACACAACGCACACATTACACGCCACGCACACGTCGACCACGCACGCCCCCGGCCCCACACAACCCCCACACCGACAGCCTCCCTCGGGATCCCGCGCCCGGACCCATCCCCACGCCCCCGCGTCTCTCTCACCCGCACCCCACGTCCTCTCTCTCCCTCTGTGCCTCCCTCACCGCGTGCTCGCCTGCCCCTGGCCGCCCCCGTACGCTCCCCTTTCCCCCTCCGTCGCGCTCCGCCGGAGCTCCCCACAGGCTCCTGTCCCCGCTTTCCCTCTCTGCAGCCTCCGCTCAGCCTCGCCGCGCTCGCCCCGGCGACCGTCCCGCCTCGTCGGCGCCCCGTCCGCCCAGACGGCTCCCGACCTGCGCCGCCCGCTGCAGCAACCGCCTCCGCCCGTCGCCTCTCCCGCTCCCGTCTGTCACGCATCCTCTCGCGCTCCTCGGCTCCGCCCGAGCCGTCGCGCCTCTCTCACCTCCTGCGGCCCGCTGCGCCCACGCCGGGCCCTCTCTCGGCGCCGCTCCCTCCGTCAGCGGCGCTCTCTGCGGCCGCCGGAACCGAGACCGCCGCTGCTGGCCCCAGCAGCGTCCCCTTGCAGTCGCCCGCCCCGACAGCGTGCTCGGCCGTCCGCGCCAGAGCCGCGCTCCGCCCTCCTCTCCGACCTCCCCTCCGTGCGCTCCACCGGCAGCCTCCCGACGCCGTCGCCGTCAGTCACCTCCGACCACCGCCCTGCAAGCTTCCGCGCCCGCCTCCATCTGCCCGTCACCACCGCCGGTGCCCTCCCCGGTGCTCTGCGCAGCCAGGCCGCGGCAACCCCTCTTCTGCCTCCTCCCTTCGAGCTAGGCCATGTCGCCCGTGCGTCTCCACCTCGCCTCCCTCGCCACCGGTGCCTCCACCTTGCTCATCCCGCGTGGCACAGGTGGTAGCGTCCTCTGCCTCCGTGCAAGCATCGGGCCGCATCAGCCAGAAGACATGGCGACGCGGTGGAAACGCTTGCCGACCAAGGCCGGAACAAGGACCATATCCCGCACGAGGTTAAGATGCCAAGGCCCTCTCATCGACAAGACCTCCATCGCGGACAATCGTAACAAGATCGGCCACATGGTACCCTGCCAAGATCGACATCGGCCGAGCAGATTCGATGAACCCCGGGTGACCATCCGAGTTCGCCAACGACCACAAAGTCGCAGTCCGAAGCTACCCTTCGCGGAACACCAAGGCTTCCTCCCTGGAACCACCATGACCTTCTTCAAGGATCGGAAGAACAAACCACGAAGCTTCGATCGGCGGCGAACCCGTCGACCATCAAGACCCTCGGGATCGCCAAGTTCTCCTTACGGAAGCATCGACGCCCGGACGACAAGATCTACTTCACGGATTCGAAGACCCCGGTACCCGACCCACTCAAGTTCGCCATCGACCCCGAGAACGCCTACCCGGAACAACAAGACCGCCACACAGACGCGAACCCCAAGACCTGAGGCCCCGAACCGAAGGCCGATCCGAAGCGCCAAGACCTCCGGCGAGAAACGGACGATTCGAGAACCGCACCCAAACCTGAAGCACGACAAGATCTACCCCGTTACCGAGAACGATCCCGGAGTCCGAGAACGCTTCCGTCGAACCCGGAACCCCGAGACCAACCCTGAACCCCCGGATCCCCAAGACCGTCGAGACCCTCTAATGTGTGACCTCTTATCCGAGAACCCTATTTTATAGAAGTAATAACAACTTGTTGCATATTAAATTGTTCATCTCGCATGCATATTGGTGTGGTTTGGGGGCCTTATGTCGATTCACCTAATAAATAAATATGGGGTCCATATGCGGGCAAATCTAGTCTCATATTGGCCTCATTTAAATTTGTGTAGCGAACCGGTGCTGTCTTTTGTCATGCTAAAACCACATTTAAATTGCGGGGGTTCTAAACAACTTGAACCATCTAATGGATTGTCGGGACCCCGGTTCCACTTAATACTGCCTAATTGCATCGCACTTCTGCCATGTCATACATCATACATGCATCATGCCGATCTTCTGCCGTTGTATTAAATATTGCATCCGGTGTTCCTTCTAGTGTTTTGCTTTTCGCGGATAAGGCCGTTGAGTTGATGTGAGCTTCGCCCCGATCTTCGGTTGAACCTTCGACAATGTTTTCAGGCGAGCATCTCCCCCTTTCTACCTATCTTACTTTTATAGTATTTATTTCCCTCCTGTTGATCTATTGCTATCTGTGTTGCGATGCTCTAGTTTTGCATCGTGATATCCCTTGCAGCCGTATATTGCCTTGGACACACCCTATTCCCTGTTGTTTGGTAAATAGTTGGACTTACGCGTCGTAGTCGCTTGCTCATGTGCTGTTGCGTGTCGTTCAGTGCCCCAGTTGTTGATGTATTGCCGCATGTTGATGTTGGAGATGATCATAGTTTTACTTATCGTTCACTTTAATTCCTGTTTAACAACTAAAACTGAAGTAAGCAGAGGCATCGGTGGGTGATAGCTAATATTTGGTTTCGAGCCCACTTGTGTCCGTGGGACCCCGAGTACTTGATACTGTTCCTTGATTTATCGCGCTATCCACATCCGGAGGTATATGGGACCCCCGAGCGAGCTCGACTCGATCTTATTTCTTGGGGCCACAAACTAGTTTGAGGTTTTATTTACGATCTGTACTTATGCCATGCTACTTCAGTATTACGATTGTGCGAGGAGCACCTGATCTTGTTAGGATCGTGCACGATTCCATGTGTCGACAAGCCCAGCCACACTTTCGGGTTCCCGATCGTTCCGGCCATCCCCACAACCTTAAGTTCGTCTCGGGCGGCCCGGCCGTTCTTGGTTCTACTTTAAGGGTGGCCCCTGAAATATTTCGAATCCTGTGATTGCTGTCGTGAAAGCCTCGTTGGGTTTTGATTTGGTTTTTCCGAGGTTGATCGGCGTGTGTTGCTATTGGTGCACCCGGCGGGTAAAACTTTCTCAAAGCCGTGTCGCGGATATGGACGACTTGGAGCCGATATCTCGATCATAGACAAGCATAACTAAAGTTTATTGCTGTAAATTTGACTTTATAATGACTAGTAATCAGCTTCACTATAATGGAATGGCTAAATAATACCTACAATTGCTTGTTTGGAGCGTCGCTTGCGACCATTGTACTGACTAGTAAGTATTGCAACTTCTAGCGGAATGGCTTAATAAAAGTACCAACAAGCTGCTGGGTTTTGGGTTTATCTCATGCTATCCAGATGTCGATTAGTAATTGTTGCAACTATAACGGAATGGCTAACTAAAAGTGCCCTTCGCCTACTTTATCGGGATGACTATCTATATTTGACTAGTAATTGTTGCAACGATAATCGAACAAATAAAACGCCAACGTGTGAGTTCCTCGGTTGACTTCCTCGTGTGGTCTCGAGGGAAACGCCAGATGGGTTTGTTTGGTGTTAGTATCACGGTTCGAATAGGTCTTTCTTACCCCTCTCGATCGCCGCCATTGTATCGGGTCTCTATAGGTTGTTCGTGCATCTTTGCTGCCGCTCGATCCACCATACCTATGTGGCGAGGACCGCAATTCTAGACTCGGTGTCTTGGCCTCGATCGACGCTCCTCTTTTTCCTTTGCCCTTTGTCGGCACCCCTTTGTTTAAGCAGGTTTTGAGATCGACGTCGTTAGCAGGGTTACCCTTCCGGCTTGGCCTGGGCAGGGTTATGGACGCCATTGGTTATTCTTCAGGGATCTTAGCCCCATTTGCATCTCGTCCGTAGCTGGACGCTATATCGTTCCCAAGGTGATTTGGATCTTTGTACTGTATATCTGTATTCTTGACTCATGGAGTCGCCGTTATATATATCTGTCTGTGGGTCCCATCGAGGACTGTTGTGTAATGTTATTACTTCGTTTTCCACCCGCACGAAAGTGCCTGGTGGGCACCTTTGAATCGTTTCTATGCGGGTTTGGCGGGTTTTCGCTAAAACTTGCATAGTTTCGATTCTGAGGGTGTTACAGAGTGGTATCAGAGCTCAGCAGTTGCGATACCCCACAAGTCCAGCCTGTAGGATAACCTAGCTAACGGCCGAAGTAGAGCGTCAAAACTATTTTGCAACATCGGTTGGATAGTTCTGATTAGGTCTGATTTTACTCCTTACCCCTCTGCTATTCCCTTCTTACCTCTACGTGTTTTGAATCCGCCCTCTTCCCTTTCTTCGAGTCCAGGAATTCTCGTGGTTGGGTTCCGTCGTACCTTCAGGGTTTCGCTTCCTTCTTTGATAACGGTGTTCTACCATCCGGTGTTCATGCTGCCCGAGGAATCCGTCTACGGTGTTACCATTCTTTGTTCCTTGTTTGTGCCTTCCGGTGTTTTCCGACGCGACGACATCATCTACGCCAGATCCGATGCAGAGTCTGCATCACTCCCTTGTTCCGACCCTCGTTGTCGAGATCTTCAGTCTGATTCCGAGAATGGTTGCACGCTTTTCCACTAATTGTGCAGAGTAATAGTTTGGGTGCGTGATAGATTGGCCCCCATGCCGACTACCCTTTCTATTCGCTTGTGTACATTGAAGTGGATGAGAATGCATCGGTTCCCTCTTTCTACCGGAGTTAGAGGTGGCTTTATTTGTTGATACCTCTACCTCCGACCTTTTGTTCCGGAGTGTTCTCTCAACGAACGGGATCAACGACCTCTTGTTAGTGGTGTCGCGAGGATCTACACGATGCGAGAAGATTCAGATCGCCTCCCTTCTTCCCGGTACCATGAGGCGGATCTCGAGGGCGAGATCCATTGTTAGTGGTGTCGAATTGTGGCATCCCGCAAAACCACTACTAGAAAATCGTGTTGTTTTTGTGCATTGCATCATCATGACCACATGCTCATGTCATCATGCCACATTGCATTTGAGCATCGTCATCATCTTGCATTTGCTTGCATAAAATTATTTTCGGAAAAACCGGTTCATGTTTTCTAAACGCCCCGTCTTTTATTCAAACGCCAAACCCGGGACTCCGGATTAATTGTTTTGTCGGTTTCGGTTTGCAAGGGCTCTGTTTAAATAAATAAAACTTTTAATTATTTTTAGTGGGGCAGTCGAACGGGCCGAATGACCCGAACGACCACCCCAAGTACAATCGGTCCAGACCAGTTCAAACGGTCCACCCCTTATTTCTAAACCTACCCAACCTATTCTACCCAGCCCCTCTCCACCTCACACCACCCAATCCCCTCGTGACACCTCACCTCTCTCCCTCTTCCCCCCCAATCCCACGCTGCCACCTCAACCCACCCTCTCTCCTTTTCCCTCTCTCTCTCCTAAACCCACCCCCACCCTGCCAGCACACCCCAGCACACAACGCACACATTACACGCCATGCACACGTCGACCACGCACGCCCCCCCGGCCCTAGACAGCCCCCACACCGACAGCCTCCCTCGGGATCCCGCGCCCGGACCCATCCCCACGCCCCCGCGTCTCTCTCGCCCGCACCCCGCGTCCTCTCTCTCCCTCTGTGCCTCCCTCACCGCGTGCTCGCCTGCCCCAGACGCCCCGTCGCTTTCCCCTCCGTCGCGCTCGCGAGCTCCCCATGCTCCTGCCCGCTTTCCCTCTCTGCAGCCTCCGCTCAGCCTCGCCCGCCTTCGCCCGGCCGTCCCGCTCGTCCGCCCACGCTCCCGACCTACGCCGCCGCCTCCGCCCCGTCTGCCTCTTCCGCTCCCCGTCGCCGGTCACCGCGCCCTCTCGCCGCTCCCTCCGGCTCCGCCCTGAGCCGTCCGCGCCTCCTCTCACCTCCTGCGGCCCGCCCTGCCCCGCCGCCGTGGGCCTCTCTCCGCGCCGCTCCCTGCCCAGCAGCGCTCTCTGCGGCCCGAGACCGAGACCGCCGCTGCTGGCCCCAGCGTCCCCGGCAGTCGCCCGCGCCGCCCCCAGCGTGCTCGGCCAGCGTCCAGCGCCAGAGCCCGCGCTGCCAGCCCTCCTCTCGGCCTCCCCTCCCTCCGCGCTCCACCCCGGCAGCCTCCCCGACGCCGTCGCCGTCAGTCACCTCCGACCACCGCCCTCTGCAAGCTTCCGCGCCCGACGCCCTCCTTACCGCTGTCGGCCACCTCGCCGGTGCCCTCCCCGGTGCTCTGCGCAGCCAGGCCGCGGCAACCCCTCTTCTGCCTCCTCCCTTCGAGCTAGGCCATGTCGCCCGTGCGTCTCCACCTCGCCTCCCTCGCCACCGGTGCCTCCACCTTGCTTATCCCGCGTGGCACAGGTGGTAGCGTCCTCTGCCTCCGTGCAAGCATCGAGCCGCATCATCCAGAAGACATGGCGACGCGGTGGAAACGCTTGCTGACCAAGGCCGGAACAAGGACCATATCCCGCACGAGGTTAAGATGCCAAGGCCCTCTCATCGACAAGACCTCCATCGCGGACAATCGTAACAAGATAGGACACATGGTACCCTGCCAAGATCGACATCGGCCGAGCATATTCGATGAACCCCGGGTGACCATCCGAGTTCGCCAACGACCACAAAGTCGCAGTCCGAAGCTACCCTTCGCGGAACACCAAGGCTTCCTCCCTGGAACCACCATGACCTTCTTCAAGGATCGGAAGAACAAACCCTGAAGCCTGATCCCGGCGCGCCCGAACCCGTCGAACATCAAGACCCTCGGGATCGCCAAGTTCTCCTTCCGGAAGCATCGACGCCCGGACGACAAGATCTACTTCACGGATTCGAAGACCCCGGTACCCGACCCACTCAAGTTCGCCATCGACCCCGAGAACGCCTACCCGGAACAACAAGACCGCCACACGGATGCGAACCCCAAGACCTGAGGCCCCGAACCGAAGGCCGATCCGAAGCGCCAAGACCTCCGACAGGGAACCGACCAGTTCGCCGAGAACCGCACCCGAACCTGCAGCACGACAAGATCTACCCCGTTACCGAGAACGATCCCGGAGTCCGAGAACGCTTCCGTCGAACCCGGAACCCCGAGACCAACCCTGAACCCCCGGATCCCCAAGACCGTCGAGACCCTCTAATGTGTGACCTCTTATCCGAGAACCCTATTTTATAGAAGTAATAACAACTTGTTGCATATTAAATTGTTCATCTCGCATGCATATTCGTGTGGTTTGGGGGCCTTATGTCGATTCACCTAATAAATAAATATGGGGTCCATATGCGGGCAAATCTAGTCTCATATTGGCCTCATTTAAATTTGTGTAGCGAACCGGTGTTGTCTTTTGTCATGCTAAAACCACATTTAAATTGCGGGGGTTCTAAACAACTTGAACCATCTAATGGATTGTCGGGACCCGGTTCCATATCTTGCCTAATTGCATCGCACTTCTGCCATGTCATACATCATACATGCATCATGCCGATCTTCTGCCGTTGTATTAAATATTGCATCCGGTGTTCCTTCTAGTGTTTTGCTTTTCGCGGATAAGGCCGTTGAGTTGATGTGAGCTTCGCCCCGATCTTCGGTTGAACCTTCGACAATGTTTTCAGGCGAGCATCTCCCCCTTTCTACCTATCTTACTTTTATAGTATTTATTTCCCTCCTGTTGATCTATTGCTATCTGTGTTGCGATGCTCTAGTTTCCGTACCCGTGATATCCCTTGCAGCCGTATATTGCCTTGGACACACCCTATTCCCTGTTGTTTGGTAAATAGTTGGACTTACGCGTCGTAGTCGCTTGCTCAAGTGCTGTTGCGTGTCGTTCAGTGCCCCAGTTGTTGATGTATTGCCGCATGTTGATGTTGGAGATGATCATAGTTTTACTTATCGTTCACTTTAATTCCTGTTTAACAACTAAAACTGAAGTAAGCAGAGGCATCGGTGGGTGATAGCTAATATTTGGTTTCCGAACGCCCACTTGTGTCCCGTAGGACCCCGAGTACTTGATACCTGTTCCTTGATTTATCGCGCTATCCACATCCGGGAGGTATATGGGACCCCCCTGAGCCAGAGCTCGACTCAGTCTTATTTCTTGGGGCCACAAACTAGTTTGAGGTTTTATTTACGATCCTGTACTTATGCCATGCTACTTCTGTATTTACGATTGTGCGAGGAGCACACTGTACTGTTTAGGATCGTGGCACGATTCTGCGGTGTCGACAAGCCCAGCCACACTTTCGGGTTCCCAGTCGTTCACAGCCGTCCCCACAACCTTAAGTCCGTCTCGGAGCCGGCCGGCTTGTTGGTTCTACTTTAAGGTGGCCCCGAAATATTTCGAATCCTGTGATTGCTCGATCGTGAAAGCCTCGTTGGGTTTTGATTTGGTTTTTCCGAGGTTGATCGAGCGTGTGTTGCTATTGGTGCACCCGGCCGGGTAAAACTTTCTCAAAGCCGTGTCCATGATATGGACGACTTGGAGCACGCGATATCTCGATCATAGACAAGCATAACTAAAGTTTATTGCTGTAAATTTGACTTTATAATGACTAGTAATCAGCTTCACTATAATGGAATGGCTAAATAATACTGCCCACAATTGCTTGTTTGGAGCGTCGCTTGCGACCATTGTACCTGACTAGTAAGTATTGCAACTACAACGGAATGGCTTAATAAAAGTACTAACAACTGCTGGGTTTTGGGTTTATCTCATGCTATCTGTATCTGATTAGTAATTGTTGCAACTATAACGGAATGGCTAACTAAAAGTGCCCATTGCCTACTTTATCAGGATGACTATCTATATTTGACTAGTAATTGTTGCAACGATAACTGAACAAATAAAAATGCCAACTGTGTGAGTTCCTCGGTTGACTTCCTCGTGTGGTCTCGAGGGGGAAACGCCAGGATGGGTTTGTTTGGTGTTAGTATCAGTCTGGTTCCGAATAGGTCTTTCTTACCCCTCTCTGATCGCCGCCAGTTGTATCGGGTCTCTATAGGTTGTTCAGTGCATGCTGCCGCTGCCGCTCAGTCCACCATACCTATGTAGGCGAGGACCGCCGAATTCTAGACTCGCCGTGTACTGGCCTCAGTACTGACGCTCCTCTCTTTCCTTTGCCCTTTGTCGGCACCCCTTTGTTTAAGCAGGTTTTGAGATCGACGTCGTTAGCAGGGTTACCCTTCCGGCTTGGCCTGGGCAGGGTTATGGACGCCATTGGTTATTCTTCAGGGCTCTTAGCCCCATTTGCAACTCGTCCGTAGCTGGACGCTATATCGTTCCCAAGGTGATTTGGATCTTTGTACTGTATATCTGTATTCTTGACTCATGGAGTCGCCGTTATATATATCTGTCTGTGGGTCCCATTGAGGACTGTTGTGTAATGTTATTACTTCGTTTTCCACCCGCACGAAAGTGCCTGGTGGGCACCTTTGAATCGTTTCTATGCGGGTTTGGCGGGTTTTCGCTCAAACTTGCATAGTTTCGATTCTGAGGGTGTTACAAAGTCTCCCTATGGTGTATGGGGGAGCAATTCGCAAGTCTTAATCAAGCAAGAGCAATCAAGAAAGGTGTTCCATCTTGATAAGGACAAGATGATCTACATTAAGCTCAAGTGGAATGCTCAAGGCAAATGTATGATCTTGATAGGTTTCTATTTTACCAGACTCTTATAGTTTTGGGAGACCGGGTTTAGGATAGATAGTCGTACTATCAAGAGGGTCTCTCAAGTGAGTAACTTGATTGCATCTTTCGGAGAGATCTCAAACCTTTGCATACATAGCATTATCTTTCTTGGTTGTTGTTCGGATATTGTCCATGTGAGGATCTAGAGCTTGTGGTTATCTTCATAACAAGCTATGGTTCATCAAAAACGGATTTCCCTTGCATATCCTATTGCGCTTTTGATCTTGCGGGTTTTCTGGATCCACACCAAGGAAGATATATCACACATATATACTTGGTATTTTCTCAGTTTTTTTTGTATTCTACTCGTTATTATCTTTCCAACAAAATTGGTTTCATCCTTTTTGGAGTTCGGATGCAAAAGTTATGGCAGTTTTGGCTCCGAAATTTTTCCTGACCGGAACTATCGCTGCCTCACCGAAAGTACCGCTAGGAAAATTTGGCGTCGGTAGTACCGGATGAAGTATCGGGCTAAATTCCAGTGAGCATAGGAATGCTCTCACTACCTGTTCTGTTTTTATGCATATTTACCGGAACTTGGGCCGGTAGTTGGCCGATAGTACTAGTCGAAAGAAGTCATTGGAGCAGCACGACCGGAAGTACCGACCAAGAACCTAAAGTACCGCTCGGGCATAATTGCCACCCGTAGTACCATGTGAAATTCTGGCTCACTTTTTTCTAAGCCTGTGTCCCCCTTCCGTGACCTTTCTGTTTGGACGCATTTATTTGTCGGTACTTGGGCCGGCAGTAGACCGGTAGTACCGGCCAAAAGTTCCGGCCTGTACAACCAGGTCATTTCAACTTCTTTCGAGTCATTGGAGCCGGGACTGACCAGAACTTCTGGTGGCTCACCGGTACTACCGGCCAGGTGCGTTTTGGCCTAAACGGTCAGTTTTGGGAGCCCTTTAAAAGGGTCTCCTCTTTCCCTTCGTGGATGAGCTCTTTGGCCTGTATCTCTCTATCCTCCATTTTTGACCTTGAAGAGCTTGTACTATCCTCTCCTCCTCCTATGATTCTTGCATCTTTTTGAGGAATTTGAGAGAGGAGATCTAGATCCACAACCCCACGAAACCAAATCTCTTCTTTGTGAAGGGATCCTTGCCTAGATCTCAGGCGCCTGAGAATTAGTTATGTCTAAGTCGCTGATGTCATCCTAATATTTGTGCTAATTCTCAGTTGCAACCTAGTTGCAACTCATAAGATTTGTACTAATTCTCAGTTACAATCTAGTTGCAACTCATTAAATTCTCAGTTACACCCGAGTTGCAACTCATATGTAGCACGAATCACGAGGTAAATCAAACGGTGAAAGAGATGACTGAGACTTAAGAAGTTCTCGGGCGCCTGAGAACTAGCAAATCCGTGGAATCTAGATATTGGAGAGTTTTGTGTTCTCCTCTTGTGTTCTTTCTCTCTATAGTGTTTGTAGATTTGGTGGAATTTGGAAGTGAAGGACTTGCCCTTGCATTTGGTGCATAGATTTGAGTTCTCCTCGGAGATTCGGCGAGTACAAGCTTGTGGGCTTGTTACTCATGGGTTCCTAGAACCCTAGACGGTTGTGTGGTTGGTGTGATTACCTTGGGGTCTCCAATTGAGTTGTAGAGAAGCCTCGAGCTTGTAGCCTTTTGTGGCTTTGTTGTTGGGAGCCTCCAATTGAGTTATGGAGATAGCCCCAACCTTGTACGGGTTCGGTGACCGCCCTCAAGTGTCCATTATTGGACATGAGTAGACCTTCGTGGCGAGCTCAAGAGAGAATAGGGTGAGCCTATTATGGCGTCGGTGAGTTACGTGCCTTCATATCTTGGGGTGAGGCCTTGCGTGGCGTTGGGTAGCATTGAGCCACCACACCTCAAGGTAAGCCACTTGTGGCGTTCGAAGAGCATTGCGTCATCGCACCTCTCCAACGGAGACATAGCTTCTTTGGAAGTGAACTTCGGAATAAAAATCACCGTCTCAACATCCATCAGTTATCTCTCAGCCGAGACCTTTACTTATGCAATTTACATTATGATAGCCATCATGCTTAAAATATTATATCTTACTATCACCTTGTTGCTTATATTGCTTAGCATAGGTTGTTGGCACACTTAGTTGAACCTAGTTGTTTTAGATTTTGTGCTCAATAAATTAAACGTTAGTTTTATTTCATATTTATTAGAGCCTAAACCATAATATTTTAAAAGCCTATTTATACCCTCTAGACGACGTCCGTTGCACTTTCAACCAGGCTTGGCGGGTAAGGAGGGCTTGGTTAAAAATGTTGATGTCACGGAAGCCTAGCCCACCTTTGCTTAGGTTTTAACTGACATCCCAGGCTAGCCAGTGAACCCTTCTATGGTCCTTGTCGCCCCACCAAAAGTCACGGATCATTTTTTCAAACTGTTCACAGAATCCAGAGGACATCCCAAAGATGCTCATGATGTAGCTTGGCAGAGCATGAGCCACGACTTTGATTAAACTTTCCTTTGTTGAATGAGACATGAACCTTTCAGCCTAAATTGCGAGTCTCTTGGTAAACCTGTCCATGATCGGTTGGAACAATTCCCCTTTCATGCGGCCATCCGGTGTGGGGATCCCCAAGTACTTTTCTTCAAAAGTAACACCTATGACTCCCAGGGAAATTTTGATCTCATCTTGTATGCTTTGTGGGAAGACGTTGCTAAATAGGATCGAACACTTGTTTGTGCTAATGAGGTGCTTGGTGCATCGCTAGAAGAGGTTCAGGGATTGTGATGACTTGCGCCTCCACCTTTGACGCTTTGAAGAAGAGGAGGAATAGGTTGCAAATACCTAGGGCTCTTCTTGCCACTTTCATGGGGGTGAGACTCCCCCTCGCAACCACGGTTTTTTAGGATACACATTAAAGCTTCACCCACTAGAAGGAGTAGGTACGGGATCAACGGGTCACCCTGCCCGAGGCCCCTCGAGGGGGATAATTGGTCAAGGGTCCTGCCGTTGACACGAACAACGAAATGAACCGATCGGACACACGCCATGGTCCAGCCTATCTAAGTTGAGCAAAAGCCCATTTTCATCACCGCCTTCTCCAAAAAGGTCCAGTCTACTCGATCATAGGCCTTGGAAAGGTCCATCTTGAAGGCGCAGTAGTTGTTGTTTGGGTTCTTGGTTTGTTGGATTTTGTAAAAACCCTCAAAATCAATGATAGCGTTGTCGGTTCTGTGCGGGATGAAGGAACTATGCGTTTATGAGATAATTCTATTCAAGATTGGGCGCAAACGGTTGATTTGCGGCCAAGGGTTGATGCTCTGTATCCAATACGATAGGCCTATGATCGGACCTCGCATATTCCACGTGCTCCCGTACCGTGTCATGGTGTATATCTCTTGTGCCAGAATTAACCACAATTTTATTGAGCGCTCCCGCAATCTACATCTCTTTCATGTGAAAGGATCTCCTATGTAGGCAAGATCTTCCAGATCACAATCCAAGAGGACGTTTTCGGAAATCTTGCATATAGCCTTGTGGACGCAGATTACCACCCTCTTTCTCATGAGAAAAAAGATCTTACCAAAAACTTTTTTTTGAGGGAAACAACTAGGAACAGCTAGGACTCCGTCCTACTGCGAGCTTTATTAATCATACAATAGTTATATCATTAATTAACAAAGATTCAATAAAATTCCGCGGTTCATCTACCCAAAAACTTGATCGGGACTTGCATGATAAAAGGGGTTAGTTCTTATATATAGTATGTACGCACCTGCAACACACGTCTATGCATTGCTCAGTAATGATCCCTCTTGAGACACAACACCCTTCACCTGTCAAAACATTTATAGCAATAAAAAGAATCCCACAGCAAGACAAAACAATCACATAAACAGTTAGTGAGAGGCCTTGGGCGACTCTCGATTTACCAACATCTGCAAACTCTACATCTACACTATTTTCCAAACGGAATACTTCTCCAATCCAACACGTGATGTAGTTATGTTTTGTGTGGTGGAGTTAAGGATTTCCTTCCTTGTCTCTAGTGGCCCTCTACATCGCTCGGGCTCACAACCTTAGTGACTTAGTGTCACGGTCCAAAAAAAAAAAATCCAAATCTAAACATAAACATCAGAAGAAATTTATAGAAATATTTAACCACTCGACAAGCTGCATTTTAATATTTTGAGGATTTAAATAGGTCAAACAGAATCTCGTTTGACCCATTTCTGGGGCCAAACAGAATCCCATGAAACATTGAAGTTAACACAACATTAGCAGCTGCAATAGTATATTTGCTTAACAAAAAAAGGTACAACAGTATACAATTCAAATAGATGTATGCTGGATAAGCAGTACTCCCACTGTTTCAAAATATAAGATGTTTTAGCTTTGTGTATCTATTCTACTTTTAGTATATATAGGTTTATTCATGTTTGGAGTGAATCTATACACTAAAACAAGTCTAGATACATTCTCTTCATAAACCTAAAACATCTTATATTTATTTCAAAACGGAGGAAGTAGTAGTGTAGTATCGCAGGACGCTCGCGGAAGAGTGAATGTCTTGCATCTGGAGAAGAGTCTACACACCAAAACATCCAATCTCAACACCATGCCTGCTCGGATGCTCGGAAACCTTTAAACAGTCAAAACATCCAACTAAAAACTGATGTGTATGTTTCACTTGATGTACTAAAATCAAGGGAAAGGTAACATGCGAAAATTGCATGAAACATATACACTCAACACCCTTGAATCCTTGATGTTTCACCGGCAGAAGATGTGATACACAAAAAGAGGAGAAGTAGAGCACTAAAATTTGCATACCTCGGATGAATTAGGAGAGGAGTACTGGAGCTGGTGCAAGAAACCCCCGAAGGTGAAGGCATAAGGAGGCCCAGGTTGATCTTATGGAGGCAGCGACACCTCACATAGGAGGACTGGGGTGGCGGCGCATCCAGGCTTGGCGGTGGCGAGTCCTAGAATTGCTACAAGTCCATGCGCCGGCAGCGCCATGCAGTGCTAGATGAAGGGGATTTAGCTTGTTCTGCTTGAAGCGTCCATGCTCCATTCCCGCTCGTCGTGATGAGGAGAGCGGAGGCAGCACCGCGAGGTGCGGGCGCGGGGATGAGGATCACAGACCTAGCTCTATTGACGGTTCAATAAGGGGAGAGCAATTAGCGGGCAATTAATTCGTTGGAGCATTAAACATGGATCTTACGGTTATAAAACCGTGTTGAGGTGAGCTCAACATTGGATCGTTATGGGTTATTCGATCAAATAGTATGAATGACTGAGATCAAATGTATCCCAACAAGTTGGTTCTTTTATAAGTAGTAGATAGTAGAGATAGTAGAGATGTGTGTGTTTCACTTGATGTACTAAAATCAAGGGAAAGGTAACATGCGAAATTGCATGAAACATATACACTCAACCCCCTTGATGTTTCACCGGTAGAAGATGTGATACACAAAAAGAAGAGAAGTAGAGCACTAAGATTTGCATACCTCAGATGAATTAGGAGAGGAGTACTGGAGCTGGTGTAAGGAAACCCCGAAGGTGAAGGCATAAGGAGGCCCATGTTAATCTTATGGAGGCAGCGACACCTCACATAGGAGGACTGGGGTGGCGACGCATCCAGGCTTGGCAGTGTCGGGTCCTAGAATTGCTACAAGTCCATGCGCCAGCAGCACCATGCACTGCTAGATGAAAGGGATTCAGCTTGATCCGCCCGCAGCGTCCACGCTCCATTCTCGCTCGTCATGATGAGGAGAGCGGAGGCAGTACCGTGAGGTGCGGCGCGGGGATGAGGATCACAGGATGAGATGCACAAACTAGCACCGTTGACGGTTCAATAAGGGGAGAGCAATTAGCGGGCAATTAATTCGAGCGGGCAATTAATTCGTTGGAGCATTAAACATGGATTTTATGGTTGTAAAACCGTGTTGAGGTGATCTCAACATTGGATCGTTATGGGTTGTTCGATCAAATAGTATGAGAGATCAAATTTATTCCAACAAGTTGGTTCTTTTATAAGTAGACGAGATGCACAACCTAGCACCATTGACGCTTCAATAAGGGGAGAGCAATTGTTGACGGTTCAATAAGAGGAAAGCAATTAGCGGGCAATTAATTCGTTGGAGCATTAAACATGGATCTTACGGTTATAAAACCGTGTTGAGATGAGCTCAACACTGGATCGTTATGGGCTGTTCGATCAAATAGTATGAATGGCAGAGATCAAATGTATCCCAATAAGTTGGTTCTTTTATAAAAGAGATAGACAAGATGCACAACCTAGCACTGTTGATGGTTGAATAAGGGGAGAGCAATTATAATTCGTTGGAGCAATTAGCGGGCAATTAATCCGTTGGAGCATTAAACATGGATCTTACGGTTATAAAACCGTGTTGAGGTGAGCTCAACACTGGGTCGTTATGGGCTCTTCAATTAAATAGTATGAATGGCAGAGATCAAATGTATCCCAACAAGTTGGTTCTTTTATAAAAGAGATATAAAACCGTGTTGAGGTGAGCTCAACACTGGATCGTTATGGGCTCTTCGATTAATAGTATGAATGGCGTTCTTTTATAAAAGAGAAGAGATAGAGATAATAGAGATAGAGATAAGGCGGGAGGTTAATCTTGGTTGTTGGATTAAGATCGTAGGGCCATAGGCAGCCCCCTCCACATGAACCCCCTTAAAACCCCTCTAAATATCTCCCGCCTGTGTGATCGCACCGGTCCTCTCGGCCACCTCTCGCCGACCCGTCGATCCCTGCTCTCGACTTCGACGCCGCTCCAGCACAGGCTTCGCGATTCTCCACCAGAGGCTGCCGGATTCGCCTCCTCGCCGGCGGTTTGAGTCAGGCAATCCGCGCACCGGGGTTGCTTCGCGTCGCTGCCAGCCACCCTCGATCGGGCCGGCATCGGCGTCGGTACGGCCCCGCGCCGCTCCGCCCCCCCGTGAAACCTAGAATCTGCTGCCGACCCGTGACGCAATCAGACGGCTCGCGGCACGTCTCCCGCGATTCCTATATAATAAGGGACCCCCTTACCCAGAAGCGCTCACACAATCGATTAACCGGCCGCTCTAAACTCTCGCGTCCTAGGGTTTGCGCGCGATCTCGACGACAATGGGCGGACGAGCGGTGGTATCCGACGAGGAAGGTAGGCGGTTTCGTTTCTGGTTTCGGGGTTTTCGAGTGGTTTGGTTTCTGGTATCAGCGGAAAGCGGAAATTCATCTGCCCTCAGCTAGGGGAAATCTGTACATTGGACTCAAAATTTGCGTGTGTGTTTTCCTAATGTTAAACTCGGCGCTTTGTTCTAGCAGACGACTTCATCGAGGCCGAGGAGCAGGATCCGAAGCTCTCACATAGGGGAGAAGATGATATGGAAGACCGAGACGATGAGGAGGAGGGTGATGATGTGGAAGAAGATGATGATGACGATGACGAGGAGGAAGGTCAGAAATCGGGCTGTTTATCTTGCTATATACTCCGTATGCAGAATCTGAGTGTTCTTTGTTATAACTACTTTTGCTTGTTTCAACGGTTCTGTTCAATTGCCAGGTTGCTCGATCTTGCATTGATTTGAGTTTTTTTGCAGTTGCCTTTTCTACTTAAATTTATTTTAGTTCTGTGTTCGAGTTAGTACTTAGTTCTGGATTCAAATTAATTTTTCATTGAGCAGAGGGGCAGAATGAGTACGAGAAGGATGGCTTCATAGTGGATGAGGATGAGGATCAAGATGAAGAAGAGGAACAGCAGGAGAGTGATGATGAGAGAAGGAAGAAGAAAAGGAAAAAGAAGAGGTACTGGTTCCTTTTCATACCTCGCTAATAAGAACCATAATACTCCTACATACTTATGTTTCACAAGTTCCTGAAGTGCAATACATGAATGTGCGCAGGGACTCACATGAGTTCAGGCTCGATGACGACGACCTCTTGTTGGTCGCGGAGAATACTGGCAGAGCACCTGCGTCCCCTGTATGCATTGTTTCAGAAAATACTTACATCTGGTATGATCTTTGCTGCTTAATTTTTCAGAGCGTGTTTTATAAGATTGGGTACACTTTGTCTTACTTTAGGTAAACAGACTTAAACGCTTGAAGAAAGCAGCAAGGGAATCTGACACGGGAGAAGCTTCTGGCTTCGTAGACGACGATGGATCCGGAAACGCGTATGCCGAGGAGAATGTTCAGGATGAAATTATTGATGAGGAGGATCAGCAGGCAGATGAAGATGACATTGACGACGTTGACGATTTCATTGTGGACGACGAAATAGACGAGGAAGGACACGTTGTGAAGTACGGTGATTCTTGTCTATATTTTGCGCTAACCGGCTCTGCATCCACATGAAACTAAATCACACACGCACTTTTTTATTCTCGAACTCTCGTCTAAACGCTTTTATTTTGTATATGTTGCAGAAGGAGCAATGCGTTTAAAAGGCCAGTACGGCATGCAGCAGGCGTATCGCAAGCCGCATTGCAAGAGGCCCATGATTTGTTTGGGGACGTTGATGAGCTATTAGCACGAAGAACAAAAGATCTTAAGAGGGCTGCTGCTAATTCTGGCGAATCGAGGGGAAACAGGCTCGAAGATGAGTTTGACCCAATCATTCTTTCAGAGAAGTATATGACACCAAAGGACGAGCAAATTCGGAGAAAAGATATACCTGAGAGGATGCAGGTATAAATACCAGCTGACCAACTTTGTTTGCTGGTGTTGATGTGTTTGATAACGCATATCTCTAACTGACCTCTCTCCTGCCAAATTTGTTTCTCCTCTGGCAGCTGTCTGAAGAATTGACTGGCACAGGGGAAAATTTAACTGAAGCACAAAGAGAAGAAGAAAGTCTGTGGGTACACAGCCAGCTCACTGCTGATGGATTTCTATCCTTTGCTGGCAATGAGCAAGTGAACACAGAGATTGACCAGAAGGACATTCTGAATGTCTTGACCATGCTACATGTCAACAAATTTGAGGTGCAGAAAATTATACTACAAGCTTTTCTTCGCATAATAATTTTTTTGCTTATACTCTGCTTATGTAGTATACATCTTCTATCAACAGATTCCATTCATCGAGATGTATAGGAAGGAGAGTTGTCCGAGTCTGTTAAAGGGCTATTATGCCACTGAACAGAAGAATAAAGAAGTGGAACCTAAAATGAGGTGGTATAAGGTAACTATTCATTACTACACATTTAATTCCTCACCCTTATTTATCATGTATTCGATATCACTGACACAATCCTTGTGTTCTTTTTAGCTGCTTTGGGCTGTTGAGACCTTAGATAGAAAGTGGCTACTTCTTCAGAAGCGTAAGATAGCCTTGAAGGGATACTATCAGAAAAGATTTGATGACGAGAAGCGAATAATAGATAACGTTACAAGGCATGAGCTACGTCAGCAACTCCATGACACTATCGTAGAAGCACTCAAGGATGCAAATTCAGATAAAGAGGTGGATGATGTTGATGCGAAATTCAATCTACATTTCCCTCCCGGTGAAGTTGAAGCTGTAGGTCAGTTAAAGCGACCAAAAAGGAAATCCATGTACACTATTTGTCAGAAGGCAGGGTTACGGGAGGTTGCTAACCAATTTGGGCGGAGTGCTGAGCAGTTTGGCCACCATCTAACTTTAACAATGATACCAGTAGGCAGTCTCAGCTCACAACCTTTCTCTTGAACAAAACTACACACACAACCTGTATTTGACACTTCGTATTCACCTTTTAATTTTCAGGAAGCTGATGAGCTTGAGGGCGGTAAAGATTCTCCCGAAGATGTTGCTTTAAATTTCATATGTGCAATGTTTGAAACACCGCAAGATGTTCTTCGAGGTGCCAGACACATGGTACGCAATATATGTCGCAATATCGACCAATCTTTATAGTATAGAAGCCTCATTTGATTTTAGGCTATCCATTTCATCTGACCAAAATGTTCCTTTATTTATCTTGTTTTTCTCGCAATATCAACCAATCTTTATAGTATATATAGAAGCCTCATTTGATTTTAGGCTATCCATTTCATCTGACCAAAATGTTCCTTTTTCTAATCTTGTTGCTCATGTTATCAGGCAGCAGTCGAGATCGGTTGTGAGCCTATTGTAAGAAAACATATCAGGAGTATCTTCATGGATAAAGCTGTTGTCTCAACAGTCCCCACACCCCAGGGAAATTTGATCATAGATCCACATCACCAACTATCACGTGTCAAGTGGTTGCGAGAGAAACCACTAAACAAGTTTATAGGCGCAGAGTGGCTTCTTATCCAGAAAGGAGAGGACGAAAAACTCCTCAAGGTCACTGTAAAATTAACAGAAGATGCAAAGAAAAAACTCATATCCGAGGCTTGTGAGAATTATCTAAGTGACTGTGTCAGCAAGTCTGCACAGATGTGGGATGAGCAGCGGAAGATGATACTGGACGATGCCTTCTCCAGTTTCCTTCTTCCGTCGATGGAAAAAGAAGCTCGATCTCTGTTGACAGAAAAGGCCAAAAATTGGCTCCGTCTGGAATACGGGAAACAGCTCTGGGACAAGGTTTCAGTTTCTCCTTGGAAGAAGAAGGATGAAGGCGAGAAGGATGATGAGGAAATTGATCTGGATGATGAGCCAGATCTGAGAGTTATGGCCTGCTGCTGGGGTCCTGGGAATCCAGCAACCACATTCGTAATGTTAGATTCATCAGGGGAATTACTGGATGTTCTGTATGCTGGTTCCATAAGTAGCAAGTCTCGTGGTGGTGCCGAGCAAGAGCGAAAGAATGAAGACGAGCAACGAGCTGTGAAGTTTATGACCGATCATCAGCCGCATGTCCTTTGCGTAGGAGCATCCAACATGAACTCCAGACAACTCAAGGAGGCAATTTTTGAGGTATTGTTTGCTCTTGTTTTCTTCGTAAACTGCATACATTATATTCTTTGGACGCTTCCTGCTGTCTGGTTGTCTAGTTTTAAACTTACATCCACCCTTTGTGTAGGTTATTTTCAAGATTGTAGAAGAGCACCCAAGAGATATGAACGAGCAAATCGCAAGTTTGAATAGTATCTATGTTGACGAATCATTCCCTCGCTTGTACGAGAATTCTCGAATATCTTCAGACCAACTGCCTAGCCATTCAGGTGAAGTAAAACATGTTGATTTACTGTTAGCTCGTCTGATCACGAGCCTTCTAAATAACTTGCACTAAATTTCTTCACACCAATTCTTGTGTATAGGCATCGTGAGGCGGGCTGTGGCACTTGGCCGGTACTTGCAGAATCCATTGGCGATGGTTGCGACACTGTGTGGACCTGGAAAAGAGATACTGTCATGGAAACTACACACTCTCCAAGAGTTCCTTACCCCTGAAGAGAAGTATGAAGTGGTCGAGCAAGTAATGGTCGATGCGACAAACCAGATAGGGTTTGATGTCAACCTTTCTGCTAGCCACGAGTGGCATTCTTCAACTTTGCAGTTCGTTGCCGGTTTTGGTCCACGCAAAGCTTCCGCTCTGCAGAAGGAGTTGGTAAGAGAAGGGTCCACTTTTAGTCGCAAGGAGCTCGTAGAGCCTCTAGGCAGGAAAGTGTTCCATAATGCCTCTGGGTTTCTACGTGTTCGAAGGAGCGGCGCGTCAGCAGCTAGTTCTGAAATCATTGATCTGCTTGAGGATACAAGGATCCACCCTGAATCATATGCATTGGCCAATAAATTGGCCAAGGATGTCTATGCCGAGGGCGCACCACGTGAAACAGATGAGATGGATGAGGATGAGCAAGAGATGGCAATTGAGCGCGTAAGACAGAGGCCGGACATGCTTAAACGTCTCAACATGGACGAATACATGAAAAGTATTCCCGAGGAGTTGCGTAAAAGGGAGACATTGCGTGATATAAAGACGGAGTTGCTGTGTGGTTTTTCTGACTGGAGGACCCCCTATGCTGAACCAAGTTCAGATGAGGAGTTCTGGATGCTCTCTGGTGAAACCGAGGACAGCCTATCAGATGGGAGGATTGTTCAAGTAACAGTTCGCCATATACAAGAGAGCCGAATTGTTTGCACTCTTGATTCTGGTTTAAAAGCAATAGTCTTGGGGGACAACTATTCCGATGATGGCTTTGATCCAGAATCGCTGCGGATACGTGAAGGTGATATACTAACTGGCAAAATCAAGAATGTGAATAAAAATAGGTTCCAAGTTTACCTAACATGCAAATCCAGTGACATGAGAAGACCATTATCAACAAGGAATCATGATCCATACTATCACGAACAAGCCATGGTTTCACAGGACGAGCTAGATAAGGCTCGGAAACAAAAGGAACTTGCAAAGAAGAATTTCAAGCCGCGGATGATTGTTCATCCGCACTTTCAGAACTTGACGGCTGAGGAAGCAAAGCAGGTTTGCTAAAATTTTCTCATCCTTCATATCTTCCGTTCCATGATAATGTCTGATCTAATATCTGTTTATTGTAACAGTTCTTGTCAGATAAAGAAGTCGGTGAGAAGGTCATTCGACCTAGTGCTAGGGGGCCTTCATTTTTGACTCTTACTGTGAAATTTTCTGATGGAGTCTATGTGCACAAGGAGATAGCTGAAAGCGGAAAGGATCGTAAAGATATCACGAGTCTGCTTCGCCTTGGCAAAACACTGACCATTGATGGTGAAAGTTTTGAAGATCTTGATGAGGTTGGTGCACAAGATAATTTCAGAAGTAAATTTTTGCTTTAAATTCGTACTCTTTTATTTTTTTCATATAACTGATGGATCCTTTCTTAAAAAATAAATATGCGTAGGTTGTGGACAGATACGTGGATCCATTGGTAGGCCACCTGAAAAGCATGCTCTCTTACCGCAAGTTCAGGAAGGGGCTAAAAGGCGAGGTCGATGCTATGCTAAGAGCAGATAAAGCAGAGAACCCTAACCGAATAGTCTACTCTTTCGGCATATCTCATGAGCATCCGGGCACCTTCATATTAACTTACATCAGGGGCGCAAATCCACACCATGAATATGTTGGGCTATACCCAAAGGGCTTCAGGTTTCGGAAGACTGATTTCAACAGCATTGATCGCCTCGTGTCGTATTTCCAGAAGCATATCGACAGGCCACCTCCTGATGCTGGGATGTCGATGAGAAACGTCGCTGCACTGGTGCCGATGAGAGATTCAGCCTGGGGTTCTGGTGGCAGTGCAAAAGGTCGTGCTGTTTCTGGGGCTGGTTACCGTTCAGTTTTGGGCAGCCCCGGAAGGTCGGTACCGGATGGTGGGAGTGGCGGATGGGGGTCCTGGGGAGGAGGTGGACGGGGCTGGTGAAATCACTGGAAAACTATGAACTATCAGATGACCAGATGTGTTTTTGTCTTATGTTTAGTCGATGGCACTAGCTAGTATAGGAAAAATTAATCTGTTACACTTTGTACGGCCTTATGTTTCAATGTAGTAGTGTTTTAAAACAATGTCTTGTGCTACTGAACCCAACATGTCACTCACAGACTTAGCCTTTTTCATCTCAAGGCATCCACATCTCCTCGAGCAACGCAGTTAGCTTGCATATTCCCTCTGAATATCAACCAACCGGTACAGATCTCCCCTGCTCTGCATCTCCAAGGGGAGGTGCTCCCTGCACATATTTTTCTTGACGTCTGAAAACAAACATAACACAAAAACAGGCGCAAAACCAGCTACAAGAGAAAATAGTATTTACATCTTATACCTTACAGCTTCAATCAAAGACAGGTCAATCTCTCCGATGACGGTTGCTTCCTCGTGTCCTGCTGCTGCCAGGACTTCCCCAAACTGTCACAGAAATGTAAATTAGCAAGCCTCCAGGATGCAAACCTTGGTAGCACTGATCCAAACTATTACAAGGGAGCAAGACTCTGCTTCAGTAATGCATGTCTTACTGGTCCGATGAGACTTGAATGACCCCAGATCATGTATTCCGAATGCGAGTTGGTGTCTTGTGCAGGTGAGCAAGTTGCCACAAATAACTGGAACCAAACAGATTAGGATCGCTTTACAATCGATTTTCAGTACAGTAAGGAATCATTGTAATTCACAGTTAGTAGTGGTAAATTAAGAATTAGCTCGTGCGCTGGATGATGATCACCTGATTGTCAACAGCCCTGAAGCAGTGAAGTGGGCGGTACATAGGGGTGAAAAGAGGGGAAATTTTAGCTAACTATCTGAACAAATAAACCATAGTAAAGAACCGAAGAAAAAAGTGACAGAAAAGCAGAGATGATGGAACCTGGACTTCGGCATAAGGTCCCATAGAAGCTTCCCGGTGCTCATGTTGAAGGCAGAAGGATAGCATATCAAGTGTGCACCTGCATGCATGGTTTGGAAAAGTACTGAATTTTTACTGGACATGCTCTTCTACTGCTTGGCATCAAGAGGACAGTTCATGGTACAACTGTGAAGCATACCTCTTGATCGATACAACATCGCTAGTTCCGGGAAGCGGATATCATGACAAATTCCAATACCGATCCGTCCCACGTCTGTAAGAGAACAGTAGAACGATTTTCATGATGATGCAAATAGATGAGCAAAGAAATGCACACTGCACGAGTAACTAACATTAGGGACCATCGTAAACACTTAGCACTGGTAAGATGCTCTTGGCTTGTGTAAGGGTGAAATCTGATCAAGAATTTCTATGTACACACCTGTATCAACGACGGTAAGTTCTTGTCCAGCAGTGAAGGTATCAGACTCCCTGAAAGTGATGTCTCCAGGGATGTCAATTCCAAACAAATGCAGTTGACAGGTTGATTCAGCCCAGCCATGTTTGAAATTTCCAGGTCAAAATTAGGATGCAAATTAAGCTGACATGAACCAGCAAGCTCCATAGGCTTTACCTTCCTGTGCTTGGCTTTGATCTCTCCGCCAGGTCCGATGACGCAGCAGGTGTTGAAGAGCTGCCCCGAGGATCTCTCCGGTATGGATCCGCCAACTACAGTGATCTTTCTTGCAGCCGCCGCCTCCGACAGCATCGACACCGACGGCGACCCTCCGCCGTCGATGTCCTCGGCGTAGCTCGGCAGGGTCTACATCGCGTAGGGGCAGTTCCATATCTCCTGGAACAGAGCAACATCGACAAAGATGCACGCGTCTTGAGCTCTCCCTTCCTGGTCAATTCTTCAGCTCCGTGGCCAATCGGAAGGGCGGTAAGTAAGTAGCAGAGGGGGGAGGAGGAGGAGGATGGGGGACTTGCCGGCAGGACGACGAGCTTGGCGCCGGCGGCCGCGGCGGCGTCGATGCGGGCGCGCGCGTGGGCGATGTTGCCGTCCTTGTCCGGTGTGACCTGCAGCTGGCACAGCGCGATCTTGTACTGTACAGATGACATATGGGCAGATAGCGAAAAATTAATCGAGCAGGTGTAGAGGCTACTGAACCAAGCGACGGATGGTTCTCATCAGCAAGAACGATGGTGTTCTTTTTTACCTTGTTGGTCTTGGCTTGGAGAGGAGGGGGCGGCCCTATTGAGACTGAGGCAAGAGCCATTGCGTAGAGATTGATGTTGGTGAGGGAAGAAGACAGGCAAGATGTGGTTGCTGAGCACTGACTTCATGTTGGAGCTTCTTCGTGTTGTGCATAGGCGGCTGCTTAGAACATCTCCAAACGAACTCCTAAAATTTAGAGAAGAAACCTACCATTTTTAAGGACCAATTCTTCTTTCTAAAAAAAGTGTTCTTATCCGAGCTCCTATTCTTAACTCACTAAATCATATATTCTACTCGCACTTCAACATTGAGACAAATATAGATAAAAGCATAGATTTAAACATAATTCAAACATAGAGGAGAAACATAGTTCCACTACTGGAGAAGCTCGGTATGCCGAGGGCATATTGCCGTCGGCGTAGCCAGGAAAACCCTCGGCGTACGCTACGCCGACGGCTGCCCTCGGCGTACCGTCCTCGGCGGACCTCTCCCTCGGCGGAAGCGGCCGGCCGTCGGCGTGAGACAAGACCGTCGGCGTAGGTCAACGGCTGACGGCGCCCGTCGGCGTAGAGACGTCGGCGGCGACGTCGACCCGTCACACGGCGATTAACGCGGCGTCGGCTACGCCGGCACCTCGGCGTACTAAGCCACGTGGAGGCTGGTGGGCGGCTGGCAATGCTACGCCGACGGCCTCCCCTCGGCGTCGCCACGTGGAGGCGGCCTGGCCTTGCGCTACGCCCGACGGCCTCACCTCGCACGTGGAGGCGGCGCGGCCTGGCGCGGTACTACGCCGACGGCCTCCTCGGTGTACTCGCCACGTGGAGGCGGCAAGAACGGCTGGCGGCTGGCCCTCGGCGTAGCCTTGACCATTTGGTCACGCTTACCTCCTACGCCGAGGGCAAGGCCGTCGGCGTATCAAATGCACAGTTTTTTTTTGAATTTTTTTGCAGCAGCAGCAACACTCACAGCAGCCATACATCATCATCCATACATCCATACATCATCCATACATCCATGCAATATATATTCCACACCAATTGAAACAAGATCACATATGCCATACATGTATCAACATCAGTCATACAAGATCATCCATACATTAGTCATACAAGATCATCGACATCATCACACATCCCTACAACTCTGGAGGAGACGGGGTGTACCTGAGATCTCCCCTGGTGAAAAGTGGAGACCTCTGCCGAGGGTTGCGTCCAGTAGAAGCAGCAGAAGTGCCACCTGGCGAGGGAGTAGGAGAAGTGTGAAGCTCGGGAGAACCACCTGCAGAATGGCCAGGAGATGGACCATCGTCATGAAGCGGTGTGATATGACGCCCATCGGGCGAGGCGTGGCCAAAGTGCCGGTTCCCAGAAGCTCCCGTTCCCTACATGTTGCCTACATGTTAGCAACTTGCGAGGCAAAGTAAAGCGATAACCAGTGGGTTCGCAAAGAACTTACCGGTGTCGATGCGTAGTAGGTCCTAGCGAAGCTTTCCTTCGATTGCCAAAATGGCATCGGACCTGGCATGGGAGGCACGGGCCCTAAATCTCTATTCGCCGGTTTGAATATTCACCATCATGGCCTGCAAGATAGTTTAGAAGTCAGCCGTAGTACAATAAGCGAAAGTGGGACTTGTATCTTTTGCAAAAATAAAGGTTCGGACTTACATTTACGTGTGCATGTAGATCGCATTCGCCTCGATGTTGCCGAAAGGCCACGATATTCCTCATAAGCGGCATCGTAGCGCGTCTAACTCGAGCTACAAATTCAAATACAAGGAATCTCGTCAAGTTAGCCATGCAGGAACAAAAGTCATAAAGATGATGAAAGCGAAAAACTTACATCCTCGGCGGGCGACGAGGCTGGCCACGAGGCGGGATAGGGGGCCGTCGGCGGGTAGGTAGCCTTGAGACGGTGAAGCTCGTCTTGAGGGTAGGCTTGACCTTCTTATTCGAATCTTGAGGCGTCCATGCTGCAATCAGTGCCCCGACAGGACCAACGACTCCTCGTCGATCTCCGCGTGAATGGGGTCATCCACATGGGGGTGACGAGCCTTCACCATCGTGCTGTAGTTCCCCAAGTCGTTCTGGGCAGTGCCTAAGTACACGGGCAACGAGGGTTGAGGCTCCGAGTAATTGGGCTTCTTCGCGCATCATCTCATAGGCGGCGTCATGAATCACCTCCCCGGGTTGTGCCTCGGCCACCTGTATCGCGAAAAGAAAATATTATGCATATGAACTACAAACATAAGTAGAAATGCACGCAGGTCGTTCCATGTATATACGTACCACCTTCCCCTTGAAGCGGTCAAAGTTGCGGTTTCCCGCGCAGTGCGTTCCACCATCGCCTCGGTTATCCGCGTTCCGCCTCGACAAGGCTGCAAACTCCTCGTCTTCTCTGAGCCACCTCGTCCTAACCAGCTCCTCCCATGCGAGTCGATGCGGCTCGGCCCAATCGGGGATAACCTGAAAATGCAATACTCAACTCCAGACAATGCAATGGCAACTTAGAAGCAATGTAGAATCTCATTGACATTTTACTCACCGACATGTACTCTTCTGGCGTCATCGAGTACTCAGGATTAGGGTTCCTACCGACAATGTCTTCCTTCCTGACCCTCACTCCTGTCATCCCGAAGTGGCTAGCGGCCGTGACCTTGGTTGTACCACACAGGGGTCAACTTCACATGCCCCAAGCAAAGTCCTCTGCGCCTTCTCTGGTCCTCCTCGGCCACACGGTAAAAGCACTTCAATCATGCATAAGATTCATGAGTTAGCACGGTGGGGTCATCAAGTATGAACATAACTCGAGAAATATGCCTTACCCAAAACTTGGTGATGACGGCATCGGCGGTTCGGAAAGCCAGGACGGGTAGTCCGTAGTCCGCCCAAGTGGTAGCTAGATTCCTGTCACCCTCGTGGGTAATGTGATAGCCGGCGAACTTCCTAATCGAGCTCCAACAAGGCTGTTAGGAAGGCGAGGCTTCGTCCCGGAGGAAATGTCCAATTGTTGCACAATAATAAGCGTTAGTACACAATAATTATTTATGACCAACATGAAATAAAATGTTTTAAATTGCCAAATTAGTACACTTACTCAAGGCCATCTGGAATAATAAGGGCTTTCGCCTCCGAGTCCTAGGCTCAAACTTACGTCAGGACTCCCGATTCCCCACGATTCGCAATTTCTTGCCCCACCAACTCGCGGCTAGTGTCGCCTCCGTGTCAGTCCCGCCTCCCTCTCGGTCCTCGCCTCCCTCTCGACTCTGCCTCCTCTGACTGCCTCCCTCTCGGCCTGAAGGCTGCTGTCAGAACAACTCAGAGCCACGTCACGAGCGAGGTGGTGGGTCAAAGTCCACGCCTCCTCCGTGGCACCTCGTCCTCGTCCTCCTCGACCTCGGCCTCGACCCGTCCTCCGCCAGGAGCAAGATCGGGAACGCGGATTGGGATTTGGGCATCTCCCACTCTGTAGCACTTTTCTTGCGCTTGCAAGCATTAAGGACGAACTGGTTGCCTTGTCGCTGCTCATATTGTTCAATCACCTGCATTAAGTAAGAGAAAACAGTTAAGCACAAAGACATAATAAAATGTATACACAAAGAATAAAGGCATAATGCAATTAAGAAAACAGTTAAGCACAAAGACAAAATAAAATGCATTAAAAAATAAATACTCACTATCATTTTCATTCTCATTCTCATTCTCATTCACATTCTCATTCTCATTCTCACTATCACTATCACTATCTTTTGAGTAGAAATCTGGATTCTCATCGAAGGGTGTAGGCTCATCATCGTTGTCATTCTCGGTATGGAGCTTCTCGAGCATACTTATGTCATGTAGATTCACCACTGACTCACCCCGAGTTTCTACATCATTCCCAAGATCCTCAAGATCAACCGGTTCTAAATCAAAGTGTCCGAAATCCTCTTGCTCTTGATAGAAAATTCCCTCGTACGTTAAAGGGTTAATGTTGTTGTAATCGTCCTCGGAGGGAATCAGTAGGTTACCATGTGGCGATACCTGGAACACGACTTCCCAGCCCTGGAGTTCCGCTTTCTGGCATGGGTAGGGCAAATAATAAACTTGGTTGGCTTGGTGAGCAACAACAAAGACGTCGGCTCCGCTATAGGTGGTTGAAGGCCTAACTTCAACTAACCCAATGGAACGGTACTTCTCGGTCCACCCTTGGGTCAAACCGTGGCACTTGAACACAACAAGATTGAGTTCGACATTAAATGCGATTGAAGGTCACTCGTATACATTCTCTAACCTTCCGTAGTAATCAAGGGAATCGGCTCCTTTGGTGAACACCCAGATTTACCGTTTGTGCATTCGGTCGCCCTTTCTGGTGCGTCTCTGTATGGAAGCGAAACCCATTCACATCATACTTCTCATACTTCATGACGACACTATTACAACCTTGGGAAACACATTTTAGCTCATCTGACATCTCAACGTTGGGATCAGCTCCCTACAGGTACAAGAGGAATGTGTTGCGTTCGAGTTACGTGGAATAAGAGCGACAAGTCACATATTGCAAGGTAAGAGGACGGGTTAGAAATTACTTTTCCATAAACCAGACACAAAGTTTTTTTATTTCCGGGAGCACCCTCTTTCAAGAGAGTGTCCAACTCCATGGGAGAGGATCGGGTCCGACCCTTTGTTCATCCGTGAAATCGCTAAGAAGGAGAAAATAATCATTAGACGGAGACCGAGTTACCAGCTGCATAGAGAAATAGGGTGTTCACCATTTTACCTAATGAAATCGACCACTTCCTTCATGTTCATAAGCACATAGAGCATTATGCAATCCTTCTCTTCCTTGACAACCTATATTTTAGTCCTTTACCGCCTTGCCACGGAAATTGGAATAGTTCGAGATTGGGGTCATTCTTGGGCAGGTTGACATTGTAACGAGAGACCGGGTTATGCATAGTGGGAACATCATCGGGCGATGGGTTGTCATGGCGTCTTCCATCTCCGAAGGCATGTTGCTTGACTATGCATGCTTCAATCTTGGCTTTGTTTCCGATTATCTTTCGAATATACTTAAACTCTCTCAATACAAAATTGCAACGAAATTGCATCGCCCCAATAGTGCCTCGTTCGCGAGGTGCACAATGAGATGTGCCATCGGAGTAAACAAACTGGCGGAAAGATCATCTCCAAATTGCATAGCAACTCGGCACTGAACTTGCGACTTCTCAATCACCGGAGGACATATCGCTTAGCACGGAGGTGCGGAAGAAATGGCTCAACTCCAAAGCACTTCGCCATACTTTTTCGGGAGATACCTCGAACCATCACCGGCATCACCGCTCAATCCATATATGATAGTCGTGACTCTTGAGCCCGTTGACTTGTCCCGTCAAAGATTGACTCCTTACTTATATTCGAACAATAACCGTGGAACATCACGACGTATTTGAGCCACCTAAATGACTCCTTCTTTTGGACATTATCAAGGCGTAGTAGGCATGCGGCTTGAACCAATTCTTTCCAGGACGGTGGGAGGCTGCATGTGTAATCTCTTCCTATCACAAAGCTTCTCAACATCAACTCTAGCCTTGACATTATCCTTTGACTTCCCAGAATGTTCGGGACTGTGTGAAAAGGGACTCCCCGACATTCTTTTCGGTGTGCATCACATCGATGTTATGGGGAAGTTCGAGGTCCTTATAATACACGAGATTCGTTAAGGCTGCCACGTGAGTCCAATTATGCGTTACACCATATCCCGCAAATTGATGGCGGTTCGGCGGGCACGAGAGCACGTATCTCGGCATCAACAACTGCACCCTCGAACTTTGGTACCTCTTTTACTTCATGCACAACTTTGCCCTTCTTGAAGTTCTTTCTATCTTCTCTGAACGAATGATTTCTTTTTATGAATGGGAGATACCGAAGTATCTTCTTAGCGACCTTCGACTGCCTCACCTGACCATCATTCCCCTTTATCTCTTCATATCTAGAGGCCTTACAAATGGAGCAGTACTTGTCACCCTCAAACTGTTTCCAAAACAAAAGGCAGCCTTTTGGACAACAATCTATCTTTTCATAATCCATGTTGAGATCCTTCATGAGTTTCTTCGTTTCGTGAAAGGTTTTGGGAAGACAATGCCCTTCGGGCAACATGTTACCACATGTTCTCGGATTAGCTTCAAAGTGAGAACGGGTGGCGGAGTACTGGCACTTGTCGGCTAGACACTGAGAGATGGCATCGAGCTGAGAAATCTTTGCACCCTCGTCAGGCCTCTTAGCCATGCCATCATATCAAGGAAGGCCTTCGCGGTTGGCTCCGGTTCCTCCGGTTCTAGCGGTTCCTCGGTTCGATGATTCCTCCGTGGAGGTGGCGAATCGGCTGGTCGGCATCGATAAGATCATCTAGCATGTTTCTAATCCCATCATGCTCATTGCCATTGAGCGGCGACGCATCACCTCACCTCTCACGTTAAATGCAGAGCAAAGTCGACTTGCGTGACATAGTTAGACATGTACCCATATTGCGGAAGGTGTTTGTACATGTCATCCTTTCCTGACGATGACGCTTAGTGCAATGAGCGAGGGACAAAGTGCGAACCATTGCCTTGAACCACGCGCTAACTCATTCACTAACAAATGAGTGTTCCGTACCCAATCGTCATTTTATTAGTCGCACTAATCGACCCTTGTACATCCACCCATTATCACCATCCTCTTACGCTTTGTTGGGAGACAAACAACAAATATAACATTTTATATCAAGCAGGAGATTAAATGCTTCATATTTTTACGCATTCATCAACCTACATGTCCAATAGGAAAGAGGGTCCTAACCAGCCGGATCCGTAGATTGGGTAAGTTCTCCTGGTTCTACCCGATCCAGCGAAATTTGCGACACCTCGCTGCTCTCCCGATACACGCGTCTCGACAAAAGCCAAGAGGATGTGCATCCGGAGAACAACGAGGAGGCGCCACGAAATCTGTCTCGAATCGAGGTAGAGCCAGGAGAACAAACCCAACTACGAATCCATGACGGCCGATAAAAGCCATAAGCGTTACGGTCCAAAATGCGAGACCACTAATGCATATTAAGTCGCGTAACGCTTACGGTCGATGACGCCTAGGTGACGCTGACAGACTTGGTGATCTAGACACAAAAGAAAACCTAGGTACAAGAGAGCGGATGATTCTCACCCTCGGCGGTAGAGAGTAGTCGATCAACCAGTGTCGAGGTCGGTGACGGAACTTCGGAGGCGGGATCGAGGTGTCACCTACAACATCTCCCATAGCGACGGTCGATCCAAGGATGGTCACTCCCGAAACACTCTGAGTCGTGACATTGACATAAAAGAACACTTTTGTAAGCATGCAACGCACTCACGGCCCTAGTGTGGCTTCTCTCTTCAACGGCCATATGACCAAGCTAGCTTGCTACTAACCAACGGCCTAATCCTAGCAACTCGTGCATGCATATCACTTAACAAATGATATAAACTACTAATAGATGCAACTAATAAATTCTAACAAGATTAACAACAAGATTTAATCTAACAAAATTAACTCTAACAACAAGATTTGCTTCTCTGGGAGTGGAGGAGGTACTGCAGAGGGCCGAGCTCGAGGAGGAGAGCTTGGGAGGAGGTCCGAGCTCGGGAGGAGGGCGAGCTCGGGAAGGAGGGCCGAGCTCGGGGAGGAGGGAGGCGGAGGCTCGGGAGGAGGAAGGGAGGAGGGAGGGGGGGAGGAGGGAGGGAGGAGGGAGGAGGGTCGGGAGGAGGAGGGAGGCGGGAGGCGGGGAGGCTCGGGAAGGGAGGAGGGAGGAGGGAGGAGGAGGAGGAGGAGGAGGAAGGAGGCGGTTGGCGGGAGGAGGAGGAGGAGGAGGAGGAGGAGGCGGTTGGCGGAGGAGGAGGAGGGAGGAGGTGGGAGGGTCGGGAGGAGGCGGTTGGTGGTGGCAGCCGGTTGGCGGTGGCCAGGTCGGGGTCAGGGGGGCCGGGGAAGAGGGTGTGTGGTGAGTGGGTGGCCAGGGTGGGCAGCGGGGGTAGGAAGGGATAAGGCTACGCCGGTGAGGCGTCTGGCAAAGCGTCAGCGTGCAAGTTTTTTTTAGTTATAAATAAAAAATTATTTGGTGTCTCTTGATATAACAAATGAAAATATATTATTTGATGTCTATTATTATAGAAGAAACATGCAAGTTTTCATCTGATTCGGATTCACCTAAACGGGGAGATTCCCCCCTTATACGGGTCCGGCGAAACCCTGATCTCTGTGCACACTCGGATCGTCTACCCCCCTAGACGTTCCTCTGACAGGGGTAGCCAGTAGCTCTCTCTTGTTTTGTGTTTGTTTAGGTCATAGGGTGATGTCAAACCATGTTGGTTCACAAGTTGGGGCACTATCCCGGTTTCACCTCGACGGGAGATTCCACCCTTATACGGGCCTAACCTTCGCCTCTAGGTTAGGCGCATGCATGCGAGGGGGACATGCAAGCACCTATATATACCAACCTCTCACCACACCCACACACACATATGCTAGGGGCACATGCAAGTTTTCATCTCATTCCGATGTTCTCGTGGTCTTCCTCCGGCGAAACCCTAATCTCTGTGCACACTCGGATCGTCTACCCCCCTAGACGTTCCTCTGACAGGTAGCCGGTAGCTCTCTCTTGTTTTGTGTTTGTTTAGGTCATAAGGTGATGTAAAACCATGTTGGTTCACAAGTTGGGGCACTATCCTACCCGGTTTCACCTTGACGGGGAGATTCCCCCCTCATACGGGTCCGGAACCTTCGCCTCTAGGTTAGAGCGCATGCATGCGAGGGGGGACACATGCAAGCACCTATACCAACCTCTCACCACACTCACACACATATTCTAGGGGCACATGCAAGTTTTCATCTCATTCCAATGTTCTCGTGGTCTTCCTCCGGCGAAACCCTGATCTGTGCACACTCAGATCGTCTACCCCCTAGACGTTCCTCAGCGAGGTAGCCAGCGTAGCTCTCTCTTGTTTTGTGTTTGTTTAGTTCATAGGGTGATGTCAAACCATGTTGGTTCACAAGTTGGGGCACTATCCTACCGGTTTCACCTCGACGGGAGATTCCACCCTTATACGCCGGAACCTTCGCCTCTAGGTTAGGCGCATGCATGCGAGGGGACACATGCAAGCACCTATATATACCAACCTCTAACCACACCCACACACACATATGCTAGGGGTACATGCAAGTTTTCATCTCATTCCGATGTTCTCGTGGTCTTCCTCCGTGAAACCACGATCTCTGTGCACACTCGGATCTGCCCCTAGGCGTTCCTCACAGGTAGCCAGGCGTAGCTCTCTCTTGTTTTGTGTTTGTTTAGGTCATAGGGTGATGTCAAACCATGTTGGCTCACAAGTTGGGGCACTATCCTGCGGTTTCACCTCGACGGGAGATTCCACCCTTATCTGGGCCGGAACCTTCGCCTCTAGGTTAGAGCACATGCATGCGAGGGGACACATGCAAGCACCTATATATACCAACCTCTAACCACACCCACACACACATATTCTAGGGGCACATGCAAGTTTTCATCTCATTCCGATGTTCTCGTGGTCTTCCTCGTGAAACCACGATCTCTGCACACTCGGATCGTCTACCCCCTAGGCGTTCCTCCGCAGGGGTAGCCAGGCGTAGCTCTCTCTTGTTTTGTGTTTGTTTAGGTCATAGGGTGATGTCAAACCATGTTGGTTCACAAGTTGGGGCACTATCCTACCGGTTTCACCTCGACGGGAGATTCCACCCTTATCTGGGCGGAACCTTCGCCTCTAGGTTAGGCGCATGCATGCGAGGGGGACACATGCAAGCACCTATATATACCAACCTCTAACCACACCCACACACACATATGCTAGGGGTACATGCAAGTTTTCATCTCATTCCGATGTTCTCGTGGTCTTCCTCATGAAACCACGATCTCTGTGCACACTCGGATCGTCTACCCCCTAGGCGTTCCTCGGCGACAGGTAGCCAGTAGCTCTCTCTTGTTTTGTGTTTGTTTAGGTCATAGGGTGATGTCAAACCATGTTGGTTCACAAGTTGGGGCACTATCCTACCGGTTTCACCTTGACGGGAGATTCCACCCTTATACTGGCCGGAACCTTCGCCTCTAGGTTAGGCGCATGCATGCGAGGGGACACATGCAAGCACCTATATACCAACCTCTAACCACACCCACACACACATATGCTAGGGGCACATGCAAGTTTTCATCTCATTCCGATGTTCTCGTGGTCTTCCTCCGTGAAACCACGATCTCATGCACACTCGGATCGTCACCCCCGAGACGTTCCTCACAGGGTAGCCAGCGTATCTCTCTCTTGTTTTGTGTTTGTTTAGGTCATAGGGTGATGTCAAACCATGTTGGTTCACAAGTTGGGGCACTATCCTACCGGTTTCACCTCGACGGGAGATTCCACCCTATCTGCCGGAACCTTGGCCTCTAGGTTAGGCGCATGCATGCGAGGGGGACACATGCAAGCACCTATATATACCAACCTCTAACCACACCCACACACACATATGCTAGGGGCACATGCAAGTTTTCATCTCATTCCGATGTTCTCGTGGTCTTCCTCCGTGAAACCACGATCTCTGTGCACACTCGGATCGTCTACCCCCTAGGCGTTCCTCGACAGGTAGCCCGGCGTAGCTCTCTCTTGTTTTGTGTTTGTTTAGGTCATAGGGTGATGTCAAACCATGTTGGCTCACAAGTTGGGTCACTATCCTACCGGTTTCACCTCGACGGGAGATTCCACCTCATCTGGTCCGGAACCTTCGCCTCTAGGTTAGAGCGCATGCATGCGAGGGGACACATGCAAGCACCTATACCAACCTCTCACCACACCACACACATATGCTAGGGGCACATGCAAGTTTTCATCTCATTCCAATGTTCTCGTGGTCTTCCTCGTGAAACCACGATCTCTGTGCACACTCGGATCGTACCCCCCTAGGCGTTCCTCCGACAGGTAGCCAGGCGTAGCTCTCTCTTGTTTTGTGTTTGTTTAGGTCATAGGGTGATGTCAAACCATGTTGGTTCACAAGTTGGGGCACTATCCTACCGGTTTCACCTCGACGGGAGATTCCACCCTTACGGGCCGGAACCTTGGCCTCTAGGTTAGAGCGCATGCATGCGAGGGGGACACATGGAAGCACCTATATATAACAACCTCTAACCACACCCACACACACATATGCTAGGGGCACATGCAAGTTTTCATCTCATTCCGATGTTCTCGTGGTCTTCCTCCGGCGAAACCCTGATCTCTGTGCACACTCGGATCGTCTACCCCCCTAGACGTTCCTCTAACAGGGGTAGCCAGTAGCTCTCTCTTGTTTTGTGTTTGTTTAGGTCATAGGGTGATGTCAAACCATGTTGGTTCACAAGTTGGGGCACTACCCTACCCGGTTTCACCTCGACGGGGAGATTCCACCCTTATACGGGCCCGGAACCTTCGCCTCTAGGTTAGAGCGCATGCATGCGAGGGGGGACACATGCAAGCACTTCATGTGGTCGTGGTGAGTGCTATTGAGAACCACATGCGATAATAACACTTACAAACATATAGAAATTTCTCGGGGTGTGAGAAGATTCGCAACGACATTTCATGTGGACGTGTAGACTGCTATTCAGAGGGTACGAAATTATCCAATTAATAAAAAAAAATATAAATAATTGATGCAAATACAAAATATATGAAAAATAGAGAAGGCTACGCCAAGGGTGACCGTCGGCGTACTATTCTGGTACGCCGAGGGTGGCCGTCGGCGTATGCTATGCCAAGGATCGCCGTCGGCCTAACCGAGGGCACCGTTAGCGCGTCGTCCGTGCTGCCGGCATGTGCCACGCGTCCGCTAGCTACGCCGAGGGCCGCCACTACGCCGAGGGTGACCGTCGGTGTAGTGTATGCTACGCCGACGGCTTGTCTACGCCGAGGGCTGGACAGTTGGGCTGGCCTGATGCGGTGCTACGCCGACGGCCCCGACGTTTGGCCGTCGGCGTAGCCGACGGCCGTCGGCGCATCTGGCCATTCCTGCAGTGTTCAAACATACTACTCCCTCTGATCTAAATTAATATACTCAGATTTTTCTAGATTTGCATTTGAGTCCATTAATTTGGATAGGAGGGACTACAACTAAACATATATTAAAACGTTAAACTAAACATATACTAGAACTAAACATAGCTCTAAAATAAACTAGTATTAGAACTCGCATGCGTCGTCTGTGTCGGTGTCACCTCTCCACCTAATCATCCAAGATCCCGAGCCACCTCCCAAACGATAATCGATGTCGTACTCGTCGTCCTCGCCTGAGAGGTCAATGACGGTGGCAGAAGACGGACATGTGGCGGCAGAAGAAGAAATCACAGCAAAGACGGACCAGTGGCACAGGAAGTTCTCACGGAGGAAGACGGACCGACGGCTTGATGTGCGTTGTACTCCTCATACGCGCGCTCGTCCGCTGCTACATGCTCCGGGTAGAGGTTGCGGAGCTCTGCCATGTACGCCTCCCGGTGGCCTCGACCTCAAGGCGTTCCCGAGCCTCACATTCCTCTCACGCCTCGTGTACGGCATGCTCGCGGTTGGGGGGTGGGCGCAAGTCCGACAATTCTCCATCGAACTTGGGGAAGTTCTACTCGTCAGAGTCGCTGCCATGGAGTCGGAGATTTTGAATGTCGTAGGCCCATGTCGCCTGCATCACCGACTGATAGGTTCCTATCCAGATTCGGCGACCGATGTCCCGGTCGTAGATTTTGGCAACCCAGATACCCCACGATTCCGCACAACGCGGTAGTTTTCGTGCGGTGGCGGTAGCGGGAGGAAGTTTGCGATTAGTGGAACTCTGCAGTGCTGCGCGTGGCACTGAATCACTTTGCTGATGGGTGGCGAGGACCGGCGGCGAGAAGATCCGGCCATCTTCGGCGGCGGGGGGGGGGGGGGGGGGGGGGGGGGGTCAAGACTAGACAGCTTCGGAGCGGAAGATGGGGTGGGGAGGGGTGATTTTTTCTCCTCGACATGAACTACGGTTAAAAATAGAATCTGAGGTGGCCAAGGAGTAAAATATTGGTATTCTAATCATGGTAAGGGTTCGGCTAGGTGCGGTTTAGAGGAGAAAATTGTCAAGCTTCATGCACTAGCCAACGCAACCAAAATTCCGTCCGAACTAATGGAAAGGGCTACTGCAATCCACTTATACACTCAACACCCCCTCTCACGTGTGACGGGGAGAAGTCAGCACGTGCAACCAGAAGAGAGCAACGACGCGCGAAACTCACGTATGACTCAAGAGGCATATACATGGACACAGAGGGGTCAACAACAATTTTAGGATAAATTGCGGCCTGAACTCGAGACCAGGCTCGATACCATGTGTCGACGCAGCTTCATGCAACGCAACCAAAATGCAGGCGATGAAAAGAGCTACTACAATCCACTTATACATTTCAACAAAAATTACAATTGTTTCTCCTTTAATCGTTTTTAGAGGTTTAGTTAGAGATGCCCTAACAAGTTTCTTCTATGGAAGATATACACACTAGAGAAAGAGCTTGTTTTACTGGCACCATTAGAGCAGATTGGGTGTTCTTTGCCGTACTGACAAAGACAACGATTAAGCCTTATGTTGCGTCGTGTGCAGGGTATTGGACTTGGACTTGCTTAGGCCTTTTCTTCTCAGAAGCAGGAGAAGGAATAGATTGCGCGCGGAAGGGGGAATCTAAAACCTTACTCCTTGTTTCCCCTCTTTCAGACGGGTTGTTTAACGCTGGTGGTTTTACGCTATTAACTCACGGCTGAAAGATGCATGCTATCAGACACTTAGGATCTTTCTATATTTATAGGGAGGCAATGTTGTTCCTAGTAAACTTTTTCAAGTCTTGTTTTACTAGTGTTTGTAGGAGGTCTGAGCTAACAACACCGGTAGAGCTCATCATATTTATGGACGAGCCCGAGGTGATAAGGCGGCTAAACGGTGGAAAATGGAAAAGGAAAGCGGGAACACATCACACACACGGTTGCAAAGTGATAAGGAAGCTTCTGTTGGTGAAACTGCCGGTTTACTTCACACACACCACGGCGCGGACAGGTGCAAACCTATGGGCGGTCGAATTCTGGGACGTCAGCGATTTTCCGCACAGCACACGGTAATTAAGGGTCTTACATATGCAACGGAAGACCTAAAAGGCCTATTCTAGGGCCTTCTTTTGAAACTTGAAAAGCTTCGACAGAACAGCTTCTTCCAGAACCTCATCTTCAAAATTCGTTCAAACTTCTTAATTAATAGTTTCAATGTCAATTTAAAAGTATAAACAATTTTGACAGATAAGATTCTGGGAGAAGGCTAATCGAATAAACAATGTTCTAGAAAAGAACCTAGTGGTCAACTCGGCCTAATCAAATTATTAGCTGCAACTTCTAGCATTTAAGGAAAAAGCATGTGCTACCTTTACTGAAGTAAGTCAAACATAACGAAATATTTTTTCGTTTTAGCAAGCAACAAAAACATTACTTCGTTCATGCAGTCAACAAAGACTTGTACGTTCCGTCACTTCTCATGGCCACCGTGGTGTTGTATTTGTGAAATTTCTAATTTTGTAGAAGTATTATATTTTTGAGTTTCGATATTTTTTTTAAAAAACCACAGTAAAAGGTTGACGGAAATAGACTTACATCCATTGTTTCTCTGTCACTTGGTCCACCTAGCAGGCTGGCATCAGACTCAGGCCATTTCCGCCTGTCTTTGACCAAGCAAGTCAAACGTTCGGTCTTAATGTGAGCTGTCCTCCACGTTCCGACATTAGTAGTGTCAACTTCGGCGAGCGGCACACAGGATACTCCCTAGGTGAGAACGTATGTGTTATGTAGTCCTCTATATATACATGGACCAACAAGCAAAGCAGGCAAGAGTTAGCCAACAATGGCACCGACACACCCAAGACTGGCGCCCTCCCTCCTACTACTCGCAGCCATACTGTCCGTCGCCGGTCTTGCCACCGCGATCAACTCGTCGGGGTTCACAGGCGGCGTGACCGTGTACTGGGGCAGGAACAAGCACGAGGGCTCTCTCGCCGAGGCCTGCGACACCGGTAGGTACACCATCGTCGTCATCTCCTTCCTCGACGTCTTCGGCCACGGCGAGTACCACCTCGACATCTCCGGCCACGACCCCTCCACCCTTGGCGCCGACATCAAGCACTGCCAGTCGGTGGCCCTCGTGTACCTCTCCATCGGCGGGTTCGGCAGCAACTACTCCCTCCCGACCAACCAGTCCGCGCTCGACCTCGCCGACCACCTCTGGTACACCTACATGGCCGGCCACAAGGCCGGCGTGTACCGCCCCTTCGGCGACGACGTCGAGATCGACGGCATCGACTTCTTCATCGAGCACGGCTCGCCCGACAATTATGACGTGCTGGCCAACCGCCTCTGGAGCTTCAACAAGGGCTTCCGGGCCAGGACGCCCGCGCAGCTGTCGGCCACGCCGCGGTGCAGGTACCCGGACCGCCTCCTCGGCAAGGCGATCGCCACGGGGGTCATTGGGCGTATCAACGTCAGGTTCTACGACGACTCCTACTGCGCCGCGCACTGGCGGCAGGAGTGGGACAAGTGGGCGGCGGCGTACCCGACCCAGGACTACCAGTTATACGTTGCTCTGCCGGCGTCGGAGAAGGTGGTTGGGTACGTACACCTTAAGAGCCTCCACCTCGGCGTGCTCCCGGTGCTGCAGAAGGCCCAGAGCTTCGTGGGGTTCACCATCTGGGATCGCTACTCCGACAGGATCACCAACTACAGCAGCTCCATCGTTCACTGGACTTGATCCATCTTTCCTCGGTTCCTCCGTCCATCCTTCATAGTATGCTCCTCTTCATGTCTCACATGTGTCATACATACAGTACTTAACTACTATATGTACGTAAGTATCGTTGTGAATAAAATGAGACATATCCAAGAATAAAAGAATTATTGTCGAGGTCTGGTTTATATATTAACCGCTTCCTCACGAAATTAGCTTCGCTGAAATTCGGCAAATTTCGCGAAAACAACAGAGCTTACTATGGAATGGAAAAAATGTATACTTCCGATCAAATATCTCGTGTTATTCCAATGCGTTTCGGTCTATTGGTTAAATAGACAAAGGAAAATAGTGTGTAGAAAAACGCCTTTCGAGGTATGTCGGGCAAAGAGTTTCAGGACTAGCGCGTTGGCAAAAGGGAGAGGCAGAAGCATATACAAATTACAAACCCTAACCTAAATAAGAGTCCCCGGCCGCCGCTTCTGACCTAGCCGATGCCAACACCTTCGCCTCTTCTATAGATCGGTTCCCCCTCCTCCAGCCAGTCTCGCCGGCATCGGGAGGGGGTGGGGAACCCGATCTATGGGTGGAGTTTTTAAGAAAAGTAGTGTTTCGACAAGACAAGATTAAGGTTTTGGTAGACATCTTCTTCTTGGCGTCTACGTCAATGGAGATGATATCATCCACAATAAGTGATCTTAGGCCCTTCTTTCGATGACGAGATCTTCTCCGTGTCAATGGTGGTGTTGTAAAATTAAAATTTTATAGGTATGGGTTTTCAAATCTTGATTTGCGAGATTGATCTATGATTTTTTCTCATGATTGCCGCGAGGAGGACTATCCTCGTAATATTTGTCCCGACTGCTATGTCATCGATAATGGAGATTCGTATTCTCGACTCTCCTACAACGTCGACCAGACTGTTCGGTTTCTTTTTCCTGGAATACTTGTGGTGGTTCTATTGCCGGCGTTGATGGATAACTCTTGCACGCAGCGTTGACATTGCGGCTCAAATTAAAATTATGGGAGAACCCTCGTTTGTATTTACAAGTCTATGATTTGAAATATGTGTCATGTTTATTGGGTTTCCGGACAAGTGCAAAATCGTGTCATGGAAGAAAAAGATTCTGAACACCTTCGAGATTTTTTTTATTTTCTTTTAGATTTTATTTTGTAGTCGCTGAGGACAGTTTGTCTATCTCTGCCATGGACTATTTGTTACTATAAATATATATAGTATTGATTGTAAAAAAAACCTAACCTAAATCCGCGAAGGTATGGTTCCAAGGTGTGCAGAAAAATTACAGGAAATGCAGTCGGATACATGGTAATTCTATGGAGATATTGATGTGCAGTTGGATCTGTATTGTACCCTAATTAATAGCAGGGTCAATGTTTTTCTATCGTTTTGGAGAAAAAAAGAAAGATCCAGCAAATTGCTGGCATTCATTTCAGCAAGGGGAAAATTGCAGCACAAGACTCGCACGAACTAGCGGATTGCTCGACTTCCGCGGATGTTCAATCTTGCGAGATATATGCGATTTTGAGTGCTCTCCCGATCTGTCAGAGGCCACCCTAATAAGCTGAGAATGCCGGGCAATGTGGGCAAGAGTTTCAGGATTAGCGCGAGCTGGAGTAATCCAGATCGGCAAGGTAGAAGGGATCAGAACGGGGCAAGAGCTCGTCTCGGATTCGGACATTGGCATACCAAATCCATAAATACGCACAGGAGGATGCAAGTGACACAACATTTAATCCAGCGTAATACCGTTTATTAGTACTCTAGTTCAATAAAAAATTATTTTTTCTAAAACAAAAAATTAAGATTTTAAATAAACGGGGCTTGCGGATGTCATTTAAGTGCTATTTACATCCATAGGCAAGACTTTTATCCAGGAAAGGGGAACTAAATCGGTGAGGCGAGGATCCTTAGAGAGCGCAATCGGCGATGACAGCGGCGCCGCTACGGTACGCGGCGAGCAGGCTCGGTGGTCGGGTGCTCCAGCGCCCAAGGTTCACCCAGGTACGCTGCCAAAATTCACATCTCGATCGATCTATTGGTTGCCAACCTTAGTCAACATCAATTCATGTAACCGCTGCTTGTGCTCACAGTCCTCTCGTCGTTAGGGCATGCGCATTCGTTTAGACGGCTGCTGTCCGTAGGTTTTCTCCACGTCATTGGGAAGGAGTACAATAGCCGATGTTTACAATAGGCCATCTATTTCTCTATCTGTAATGACCGCAGAATCTGGGACTTCAGTTATCGAGATAGGACCCAGGACCAATAGGAACGCTCGAGTTATTTCAGATACAGACTCCTCCTATACAATGGGATGTTGCCGTTGGTTGCGAGCGAATTTTTAGGCATGTAGACCGTCTGGATATCTACCGACGGACTCGTTTTCTCTCTCCCCTCTCTTTCCTCCACGTTAGAAAAAATCCTAGTTGGCAGCCCTTCTAGACAGCTGATGGTGGACTATTGTACACGCCCTTATTAGAAATAGAAGCCTTAACTTTTCGAAATCCGTGCAATGCTGCTAGTACTATAATAACTAAATAATATTAGTAAAAACTACTACTCTGATTAGTCAGTCTAGAGAAGACTTATGTTTGTTTGTGCCAAAAGAACCGTTACAAACCCTCCACTACAGGAAATAACTAAGGCGCCGACGGCCGGCCGGCTACGCCGACGGCCAAATGTCGGGGCCGTCGGCGTAGCTGTCTTCCTGGCCAGCTGACTAGCCTGGCTGTCGGCATAGATGGCGGTGCCGAGGATAGCCGTCGGTGTAGCGTGGCCGTCGGCGTAGTAGAGAGGGTTGTGCCGACGGTGGCCCTCGGCATAGGTACAGCCCTCGGCGTAGCTCCAGTTTAGACACGGCGATGGAAACGGTGTTAGGCAGACACGGCACAGCTCTTTGGAAAATTATGTTTGGTCTGTGCTGACGGCTAGGCCTCCAAATTTTTTCCTTTTATCTCATTATTTTTTGAAAAATCATAACTAAATCATTCTAATTCAGAAAAATACAAATAATATATCAAAATTTGCAGAAAAATAAGATCTATCTATCTACACTCAAATATTACACATTTATAAAAAAATTAAGTGAAACATAAAACATTATATATAGTTTAAAACATGCATCATCAATTCAAAAACGATCCAAACAATATGAAACCTTCGCGTGATGTCATATTATGTGACATAGTTAGAAGAAAATTATCAAACTTGGTATATTGATTATGTCTCAAAAAAACCTTCACAAAATGACCTATCTCGTTCGAGGTTTCTAGGCTTTCGGGTCAAATGACCAATGTTATGGCTAGAATAAAGACATAGTTTGTGATAATGTGTCCATATTGTGCATAAGTGTGCATCATGGGATGGCGAACAATGTTTCAGGAGCAAGTTTTCCTTTTCGTCACACCAAAAATCCGTTTTCCATTTTCCTAGTGCAAAAAACGGATGGTTTTGTGAAGCAACCACCAAATGACTAATTTAAAATATTACCTTCATATTTTTAAAAATACTAGACCACCTTACATGGATAATATTATAACAGGGGATCTCAAACATTTCCGTCTATCCCTGATGAAAAAGACAAATTCCTGCCGAATCGGTAGGAAGTGAGTTAGATATGAACTATAGGTACATGATCGAATGCTCATGATTTTTTACAAAGTTCATTTTTAGGTTCAAAATATGTTGTTTCATCATAGATCCGCTTCAAGTTTAGCGAGTCTCAGCCCCGAGCTAAGAATCTTCATGTCCGTCCTTCGACAAAGTTTAACGATAAAACGGACATCATAAATTCAAAAACGATCCAAACAACGGGAAACCTTCGCGTGGTGTCATATTATGTGACATAGTTAGAAGAAAAAATATCAAACTTGGTATATTGATTATGTCTCAAAAACCTTCACAAAATGACCTATCTCGTTCGAAGTTTCTTGGCTTTCGGGTCAAATGACCAATGTTATGGCTAGAATGAAGGCATAGTTTGTGATAATGTGTCCATATTGTGCATAAGTGTGCATCATGGGATGGCGAACAATGTTTCATGAGGAAGTTTTCCTTTCCGTCGCACCAAAAATCTGTTTTCCATTTTTCGAGTGCAAAAAACGAACGGTTTTGTGAAGCAACCATCAAATGGTTAATTCAAAATACTACCGTCACATTTTTCAACAATACTAGACCACCTTACATGGATAATTTCATAACACGGGTATCTCAAACATTTCCGTCTATCCCTAGTGAAAAAGACAAATTCCTACCGAATCGATAGGAAGTAGGTCAGATATGAACTACAGGTACATGATCGGATGCTCATGATTTTTTTTTAAAATCATTTTTAGGTTCAAAATATGTTGTTTCATCGTAGATCCACTTCAAGTTTAGCGAGTCTCAGTCCCGAGCTAAGAATCTTCATGTCCGCCCTTCGACAAAGTTTAACGATAGTTTAAAACGGACATCATAAATTCAAAAACGATCCAAACAACGTAAAACCTTCGCGTGGTGTCATATTATGTGACATTGTTAGAAGGAAAAATATCAAACTTGGTATATTGATATGTCTCAAAAAAACCTTCACAAAATGACCTATCTCGTTTGAGGTTTCTTGGCTTTCGGGTCAAATGACCAATGTTATGGCTCGAATGAAGACATAGTTTGTGATAATGTGTTCATATTATGCATAGGTGTGCATTATGGGATGGCGAATAATGTTTCAGGAGGAAGTTTTCCTTTTCGTCGCACCAAAAATCCGTTTTCCATTTTTCGAGTGCAAAAAATAGACGGTTTTATGAAGCAACCTCCAAATGGCTAATTCAAAATACTACCGTAACATTTTTTAAAGATACTAGACCAACTTACATGAATAATTTCATAACACGGGGATCTCAAACATTTCCGTTTATCCCTGGTGAAAAAGACAAATTTCTGCCAAATCAATAGGAAGTAGGTCAGATATGAACTACAGGTACATGATCGGATGCTCATGATTTTTTATAAAATCTTTTTTAGGTTTAAAATATGTTTTTTCATCGTAGATCCAGTTCAAGTTTAGCGAGTCTTATGCCCGAGCTAAGAATCTTTATGCGTGCCGTTAACGGGCAAATAAAATTATGATAAGAATCATAGCATAGTTTGTGATAAGTTTATATTGATATCATATTTGGATTCCTCTCATTTTTCTAATCAATTTAGACATATTATTTGCCGAATTCTGATTTACAGATTTAAAGATATTAATTATTCCATATTAAAAAAATACAAAAAAATAAAATAATTATATTTTTATTTAAATTCAATAATATTTTTACTTATTCATTGTTGTTTACTTAAATAATTGCTTGTAATTTCAAAAAATACAACCATGTGACATGATGATATAAGAGTTAATAGGAATGATATCATAGTATTGACAACAATGAATAAATTACTTTGCGGGAAGAGATTATAAAGGAACGAGAAAGTTAAGCGTGCTAGAGCTGGAGTAGTGCTAGGATGAGTGACCGAACGGGAACTTTGACTATGACTGCAATTTAATCAATTATTAACTCTAAATAGTGTTAAAATGATTAAAGTGGGAGATTAAGGAGTCAAACAATTCAAAGATTAAAAAAAATTAAAAACATTAGGCTGGCCGTCGGCGTAGCTCTAGGCTGGACCGTTATAAAAAACGGCCGTCGACTGACACGCGGGGCCCACTAGAAGACGCTATATCTAGGAAAAGGGCTGTGCCGACGAGAACGTACGCCGACGGCCACCGTCGGCACAGCCTGTGCCGAGTGCCGACGCCAATTTGGCGTTGTGCCGACGGCAGCCGGCCATCGGCTTAGCGAATCTTTCATATAGTGCTCACCGCTGACGAGAAGAAAGAGGCTACAAGTTTCGGAGATCAAAGCGAAGAAAGAGGAGCTGTACGATCTCATCGCACGGTGTGAACGGAAGTACGTCGTCGGCGGATCGACAGGCTCACAGAACGGCCAGGTGCTTACCAAGTGGAGCCTAGACCAAACGATCCGCACTGGTACCTACTGTTATACATTATTCATTGCTTGTGCTCGCAATAATCCTACTGAAGAGAAGAAAGAGGCTAGCTACAAGTTTCGTAGCGCAGATCAAAGCGAAGAAATAGGAGCTGTACGATCTCATCGCACGGTGTGAACGGAAGTACGTCGTCGGCGGATCGACAGTCTCTCTAGAACGGCCAGCTGCTTGAGTTTCTCTCTCACCAAGTGGAGCCTAGACCAAACGAGTCGCACTGGTACGTACACATCTCTCTCCCCCTCCAGAGAGTCCAGATTCAGGTGCTCCCTTGTACGGTACTAGTTTTTGGGTTCTAATTTTGCTTTCTATATCATCGCCGTCGCACATTGCAGGAGGTCGTGCCATCGAGTAACAACCATCAACAATTACGTGCATACCTTAGGGTCATTTTGTATTGGATTTGCGATCATGCGTACATTTCTTTACTTGGGCAAGCAAGTAGGAGTAGTATATCCACAAGGAAAAGAATCCAATAAGGCAATAAGGTCAATATCTTGTCTTGTAGACCAGACAGCCAAAGATGAATATCATCTAGCTTCCAGCATCATCTAGCTTCCAGCATGAGTATGGAGTCAGTTAGTGTTTACTCTATTGGGGCGATCTTTGATCGCTTTGTAACACCAAAATGTTGGTGATCTTGATGAAGTGAAAGTTTTCTAGTCTCCATATATACTATGTTTGTTCTAGATGATGGAATGTGGCGTTATGTTTTTTTTGTGTGGTGTTATGCTGATGTGAGCTTCTTCTGTTAGAATATATATACATGTATGGACTAGAGATAGTCTATGACTCTGCATCTTGTACTTAAGGTCTCCACCTATCCCCGTGTACGTCTATATATATTCCCCGTAAGGATCTAATCAATACACAATAAAATATTAGGGTTCTATTTTTTCCACATGGTATCTCTAATTGGAGTTTATATTTGTGATAACCCGAATTTTATACTATCTAAGTTATTGCATTGTGTGATTACTAGGTTTGTTGATAACACAAGCATTGTGCGAGGAGGAGAAGAGCTACATCAAGAGAAACCAGACATGTTGGTAACCAATGTGTGCGCGAGGGAGGAGAGGAAGGCAGGCGCACTAGAGGAGATCAAACAATGTTGATTTAGCCACGTGGCGTGCCAAGACACGTTGGAGGTGCACCGTGGCACATATGGCCTGTATAAGTCGAACCGGATCAGTTCGGGCCAAGATATAGCTGTTTTTAGGCCTGGTTGGGAGGACGCCCCAGCCTCTATAAGTATCCCTACAGCCGTCGTAATTAGAGTTAGATCACGTTTAGATTAAACTAATACATGTTTCGTTGAACTGCTGCAAACATTTGTCTGAAATTATATGTTCCTCTTTGATTCGGTCAGAAATATCTACCATACCTCCACTTTAATTCGATCTGGAGTTTGCTACTGAAAGTTCTCGTGTTTTCTACTGTTTCATTGGGAATTGGTAGATTGCAAACCGCTTCGTGGTCAGCGGCTATGTGCGCAAGTATATGAAGTTGCGAATACCATCTGGATTGAGATCTGTTGCATTGGCAATAGGGAACAGCCGGTGATTCATAGAATCCCACAAGTTATCTCCATCCTAGAAGATCTATCTTCTCGTTGATCACATCGTAGATGATGGTGGATGTAATGAAGATAACTTGTGGGATGATGTGAATCACAACGACTAGAGCAGCTGCCTGAATCACAACAACGGAAAATTGTACTAGTAGTAAATTGCTGGCATTCATTTCATTGGCAAGGGGAAAATTGTACTAGTACAAGACTCGCACGAACCACAACGACGGAGGGAGGACAGTGTTGTGCTACTCCGACGTGTCGAGCAACCGCTGATGGAACAAGGCGCCGCCAAAAGAGGCCGTCGCCGTCGTCATGAATCCTTGCCGCAGCTCGTAGGTGGCCTGATGGGCATGCAAGATTGCAAGAAGCACCCGCTGTGCTGCACCGCCGGGGAGTATTCGGGTTGCTGCACCGCCGGGAGTTTGCGATCGAGAAGCCGAAGGAAATTGCGTAGTCTTGGAGTTAGTGGATGACAAAAGTGTGCTTTGAGATCCGGACTGCCACGCGTCTATCTTTGGAGTTGGTCCACTCTCCACGGTGATCAAGTTTGTGGACCAGGTTCCAGTATAAATTTTTCTCCCGGCAATCTCAGATTATTAGGGTGGCCTCACATATTGAAAGAGTACTCAAAATCACATATACCTCGCAAGATTGAACATATGCTCATATCGAGCAATCCGCTAGTTCCTGCCAGTCTTGTGCTGCCTCTTTTGAGAAATAAATGACTTAAATTTGTGTAGATTCACTATGTATCTAGAAGCGTTTTAGTGTGTAGATACATATGGATCTAGGTAAACCTAGGACACTTATTTTTAGATAGAGGAAAAACTCTTTTACCCTTGCCAATCTTTTGATACTTTTCCTAAAGGATAGAAAAACATTGACCCGCAGTGGAAATACACATCAATATGTCAATTTTATGTAATTTTTCTACACACCATGGAACCATACCTTGCCGATTTTGGTTCGGTTATGTATCTGCTTCGGCAACGTTCCAGTTTTTATTTTGGACCACGCTAGTCCTGAAACTCTTTGCCCAACATACCATGGAAGGCGTTTGTCTACACACCATAGAAACATTGATCCCGCTGGAGTATTTTCTTTTCTCTATTTAACCAATAAACCTAAACATATTGAAATTACAAGAGATATTTTACAGGAAGTATAAATATTTTCCATTCCAGTGTGTGATCCGTTGTTTTCGTGACATTTGCCAAAATTTCAGCAAAACTAATTTCCTTGAGCGGGGAGTGGGTAATATATAAACCAGACCTCGATAATAATTCTATTATTCTTGCACATGTCTCGTTATCACTAGAGGAAAAAGGGCTATCCGTTCGCGACCCCTCGGAGCATTAGTCCCGGTTGCGCCACCAACCGGGACTAATGTTGGCACGCGTCCCGGTTGGAGCAGGCACGAGGCCAGGGGGCATGCGTCCCGGTTGGTAAGTGGGCATGCGTCCCGGTTGGAGCCACCAACCGGGACTAAAGGTTTGGCCACAGCCACGTGGCGTGGCACGCACCTTTAGTCCCGGTTGCTGGCTCCAACCGGGACTAAAGACCCCTGCTGTGGCATCCCGCAAAAACCACTACTAGAAAATCGCGTTGAATTTGTGCATTGCATCGTCATCATCATGCATTGTTTGCCAAAACTATTTTCGCAACACCCGTTTTGTTTTCTAAAACGCCCCCTCTTATTCAAACAGCGAAAACCGGGTCCCCGGAATATTTTGTTTTGGCCGCTATCGGTTTGCAGACGGCCCGTTTAAAACGAATAAAAATTATATTTATTTTAATAGGGGCAGTCGAACGGGCCAATTGACCCGATCGACCACCCCAGAAAAATATAAACGGTCCGCATCTTAATCCTAAAGCTACCCAGTTCCCTACCCACACACACCCTCCACCTCACCCGGGCCAATTGCCATGCGCCACCTCAGCTACCCCCTCTTCCCTGACCAATCCTGGCCTGCCACCTACCCTTCTCTCTCCTCTCTCTCTTACCCCACTTCCCCACCCTGCCAGCACACTCAATCACTCCCCACACACGCGCGTACACAGGGCCAACCGACACGCCCCTCGGGATCCTCCCCGCGGGTCCCACCTGACCGCCCACCCGCGCCCTGGCTCTCTCCACCGTGTCCCCCGTCTTCTTCCTCTGGCTCATCTCCAACCCCGTGCGCGCCCGACGGATCCCGCCGCCCCGGTCCACCAAGTACCGCCGGCGTGCTCCGGACCTCGCCGCAAGCCGCCCCTGGTCCCCCTCCCCGAGCTCCGGTCGCCCCGCGCCTCCCTCGAGTCCGCCGGCCCCCACCGTCCCCTCGCCTCGAGCGCCCCCGAGCCACCGCCGCCGCTCAAGCCCTCCCCTCGCCGGTCCCTGCACACCTCGCCAAGGCCTTCCGCCACCGCTGCCGGGTCCTGTCGCCTCCCGCCGCCACCTTGCCCGCGCCTCCTCCGACAACGCCGCGGCCGGCCGCCCTTCCCACGAGGCCGCCGACGCCGCGTGGTCGCCGCGCCACAGCCTTCCCGCGACCCACGCCTCCGCAAGCGGCCCGCCGTCCTCCGCCCGCCCGCTTCGTCCCGCTCGTCCTGCCCGCTGCTCCGCCTCGTGCCGTCGAGCGCCCGCCTAAGCTCCCCGTTCCTGGTCGCCGTGGTCGTCGCCGGCCCCCTGCGTCTTCGAGTTCGCCGTCATATGCCAAGACCCGCGCGACCTCCGCCCGCCCTCCTCCGCCGCCTCGTCAACCGAGCGTGTCGCCGAACCCGCCCGTCGGGCCCAAGCGCGAGGCCCCTCAGTCCTTCGCTCGCGCGCCACCGCCTCGACCCTCTGCGAGCTCGCCGGTTCGGTTCATGCCACGCCTGGACGGTTGTTGTCTAGGCGGTATCGATGTGCTACTGCCACTACAAGACGCGGGACAATCTCTGCGATACAACGACGACAAACAAGCTCAACCTCTACAGTGGCCGCCACCAAACCAAGTTCGCCATCGAGCCGGAACCCGAGTACGCCGATATGTGATCGAGGGTGGCCGCAAGACCGAGGATCCGGTGACATCGATGCGACAAGGTGATCGTGGAGCGCCGATGACTCCGCCACGTACGCCGAGACCCGAACACGGTGCGCGCCAAGATCGACCGACCGAACCAGAGCTGCTCCGAGACCTCGAGATCGTCATCCGCGTGAGCGGATACGCCATGACCGTCGACATGACCAAGACCACGGATGCGACAAGTACCGCTTCCGGACGCCAAGACCGACCGATCGCCCGGCGACAAGACCCTTGCAACGGCAAGATCGACCCCGTGGGACCCGACAAGACCTGTGACAAGAACAAAGACCGTTCAAGACCTGTACCCGGATCTGGACCCTGAGCCCGAACCGTCGAACCCTGGACCCTGAGACCGGCCCCGGACCCGGAACCCCAAGTTCGTCGAACCCTAACAAGATCTGTCGAACCCTAAAATGTGTGACCCCTTTTCCTCGAACCCTATTTTATAACGTAACAACTGTTGCATATCTAATTGTCATCTTGCATGCATGCTTGTCATGTGGTTTGGGGGCCTTCTGCCGATTCACCTAATAATTAAATATGGGGCCCATATGCGGGCAAATCTAGTCTCATATCGGCCTCATTTAAATTGGTGTAGCGAACCGGAACTATCTCTTGCCATGTTAAAACAACATTTAATTTGCGTGGTGTTCTAAATAACTTGAACCATCTAATTAATTGTCGGGACCCCGGTTCCACTTAATATGACCTAATTGCATCGCATCTTTGCCATGCCATCCATCATGAATGCATCATGCCGATCTTCTGCCGTGTATTAAATATTGCATCCGGTGTTTATTCTAGTGTTTTGCTTCTTCGCGGATAAGGCCGTTGAGTTGATGTGAGCTTCACCCCGATCTTCGGTTGAACCCTTCGGCAATGTTTTCAGGCGAGCATCTCCCCCTTTCTACCCATCTTACTTTTATAGTATTTACTTCCCTCTTGTTGATCTTTTGCTATCTGTGTTGCGATGCTTTAGTTTCCGTACCCTTGATATACCGTGCAGCCCTATATTGCCTTGGACACATCCTATTACCTGTTGTTTGGTAGATAGTTGGACTTGCGCGTCGTAGTTGCTTGCTCAAGTGCTGATGTGTGTCGTCATATGCCACAGTTGCTGATGTATTGCCGCATGTTGATGTTGGAGATGGTTCTAGTTTTACTTATCGTCACTTTATATCTGTTTAACAACTAAAATTGAAATAAGCAGAGGCATCGGTGGGTGATAGAAAATATTTGGTTTCCGAACGCCCACTTGTGTCCCGTAAGACCCCGAGTACTTGATACCTGTTCCTTGATTTTTGCGCGCTATCCACATCCGGGAGGTATATGGGACCCCCCCTGAGCCAGAGCTTGATTCAGTCTTATTTCTTGGGGCCACAACTAGTTTGAGGTGTTTTTACTATCCTGTACTTATGCCATGCTACTTTCTGTATTTAAATTGTGCGAGGAGCACACTGTACTGTTTTGGATGCGGAGTGATTACGCGGTATCGACAGTCCCCGATTGGGGATCTGCTGTCGCTTACAGCCATTGACGCAAACCTTGAGTCCGTCTCGAAGCTTGCTTACTTCGTTGCGGGTATACTCCAAGGGGTGGCTCCCTGAAATATTTCTGAATCCTGTGATTGTTCAGTCGTGAAAGCCTCGTTGGGTTTTGATTTGGTTTTTCCGAGGTTGATCGAGCGTGTGTTGCTATTGGTGCACCCCGGCCGGGTAAAACTTTCTGAAAGCCGTGTCCGTGGATATGGACGACTTGGAGCACAGTATCTCGATCATAGACAAGCATAACTAAAGTTTACTGCTATGAATTTGACTTATAATGACTAGTAATCAGCTTCACTATAATGGAATGGCTAATTAATACTGCCCACAATTTGCTTGTTGGTTGTCGCTTGCGACAATTGTATTTGACTAGTAAGTATTGCAACTACAACGAAATGGCTGAATAAAAGTACCAACAACTGCTGGGTTTTGGGGTTTATCTCATGCTATCTGTACCTGATTAGTAATTGCTGCAACTACCACGGAATGACTAATTAAAAGGGCCCACTGCTTATTTTATCAGGACAATTATCTACACCGGACTAGTAAAGTGCCGCAACTATAACTGAATAAATAAAACTGCCAATGTGTGAGTTCCTCGGTTGACTTCCTCGTTTGGTCTCGAGAAACGCCAGATGGGTTTGTTTGATGATAGAATCGGTTGGTTCGAATAGGTCCTTCTTACCCCTCATTTGGCCTTGATATCGAGTCTCTATAGGTTGTTTAGTGCATCTTTGCTGCCGCTTGATCCACCATACCTATGTAGGCGAGGACCGCCAATTCTAGCCTCGCGTGTCTTGGCCTCGATCGACGCTCCTCCTTTGTTTTTCTGCTTTGCCCTTTGTCGGCACCCCTTTTGTTTAAGCAGGTCTTGAGATCGACGTCGTTAGCAGGGTTACCCTTCCGGCTTGGCCTGGGCAGGGTTATGGACGCCATTGGTTATTCTTCAGGGCTCTTAGCCCCAATTGCTTCTTGTCCGTAGTCGGACGCTCTACTGTTTTCAAGGTGATTTGGATCTTGTATACTATATCTGTATTCTTGACTCATTGAGTCGCCTCTGTATATATATCTGTTCTGTGGGTCCCATCGAGGACTGTTGTGTAATGTTATTACTTCGTTTTCCACCATGCGAAAGTGCTGGGCAAGCACCTTTGAATCGTTTTCTGCGGTTTGGTGAATTTTGCCCAAACTTGCATAGGTCCGATTCGAGGGTGTTACACCTGCCTATAAATCAACTCCCTCTCCCTCACTCACTGCTTTTTCGAATGGTGGAAGGTGTGAGGGGTGTGCTAATTTTTCTCATGCATGCATTGAAGGTGTTTGTTGAAATGTTTGAGTGAAAAATCCGTTGAATTTCTCATAGAACAAAAATATAGAAGGTGTCCGAGACGCACTTGAGCTTTCTCCTCTTTATTTCCCTCGATCGAGGTTAGCAATCTTATCTTTTCTAGGTCATTGATACAATTCATGTCGGTGTGAATTGGTTATTTCACTATTTATGATGTCCTGTTTTTGATAAACTTACTTATATGATGCGAGATGAGCGGTCGGAATGGATGTACGGTGGCGGTAGCCGGGTATATCAAAGGTGGATAAATTTATCGATGTGGCTACGGCAAACAAAGAGAATGGATTTATCGTTGTCCATGTGTTCAATGTCGGAACAACAAGGAGTACTCTTCCTCGAAAATCATTCAGGCCACCACGATTATGAAAGGTTTCATGCCCAACTATAATTGCTGGACCAAGCACGGGGAAAGAGGGGTTATGATGGAAGATGGTGAAGAAGAAGATGATGATAACAACTATCATCATATGTTTCCTGAATACAGTGATACTGCAATGGAAGACAATGGAGAGGAAAGAGGTGAAGAAAGGGCATCAGATGAGCCGGCTGATGAACTTGGTAGGGTCATTTATGATTATGACGCAGTTGCTTCCGATTGCATTGAGGGGGCTTCTACCGGAAAATGTTTGAGTACCCATTGTGAAGTTGTGTGCATTCCTCAATGCAATATCTTAGAAGGTAATCAATCCAGATATTCTGCCAAGGTTACAGAAGGATGTGGTACAATGTCTTGTTAGTTTTGAATTGGTGTTCCCACCATCCTTCTTCAATATTATGACGCATCTCCTGGTTCATCTAGTGGAAGAGATTGCCATTCTCGGTCCGGTATTTCTGCACAATATGTTCCCCTTTGAGAGGTTCATGGGAGTCTTAAAGAAATATGTTCATAACCGTGCTAGACCAGAAGGAAGCATCTCCAAGGGATATGGAACAAAGGAGGTCATTGAGTTTTGTGTTGACTTTATTCCTGACCTTAAGCCGATTGGTGTTTCGACTCATGCATGAGGGAAGACTAAGTGGAAAAGGCACGCTGGGAAAGAAAGCAATGATATGTAGGGACGGGGATTCTTTCACTAAAGCACACTACACAGTTCTACATAATTCCACCTTGGCAGCTTCGTATATCGAGGAACACAAGAATATTATACGCTCCAAAAACCCGAGGAAGCCTGAATCATGGATTATAGATGAACACATGAAGTCTTTCGGTGGTTGGATGCGGACACATCTCTTGAATGACACCACTGTTGGAGATCAACTATACTTGTTGGCCGCGTCACCATCTTCTACTGTATTGAATTTCCAAGGGTACGAAATAAATGGTAATACATTCTACACGATCGCCCAAGATAAAAAGAGCACCAACCAAAATAGTGGTGTCCGCTTTGATGCAATAGACGAGAATGGACAAAAGGACACATATTATGGTTACATAGAGGAGATATGGGAACTAGACTATGGAGTCTCTTTTAAGGTCCCTTTGTTTCGCTGCAAATGGGTCAACCTGAATGGGGAAGGGGTAAAGATAGACCAGTTGTATGGAATGACAACAGTGGATCTCAACAATCTTGGTTATAGAGATGAACCATTCGTCCTAGCCAATGATGTGTCTCAGGTTTTCTATGTGAAGGACATGTCCTCCAGACCGAAAAAAGAAAAAATATGCGAACGAATACATCATATGATGAGCCAAAGCGTCACATAGTTCTTTCAGGAAAAAGAAACATCATGGGAATCGAGGACAAGACAGACATGTCAGAAGATTATAATAAGTTTGATGAAATTCCGCCCTTCATAGTGAAAACTGACCCAAGCATTCCGTTAAGTAAAGAAGATGCTCCATGGTTACGTCTGAAGCGGTCATAAGGAATGACATATGCGAAGAAGTTCATGCTCATATTATGTAACTCTAGTTCATGTCTTTCGCGGTTTGTGGCTTGACCGAAGGATATCTTTCGCGGTTTGTGGCCTTTAGTCCCGGTTTTGTAGTCTCAGTTTTTAATATTAATAAATGTCTTGAGTGTTAGTCCCGTTTTGTGGCTGGACCGGGAGTGCCTCTATGACCAGTTTCTTGGAGATCGGAGGATGGGCTCGTCGGCATCTCCCCAAACTCGTAGTGGTGTCCTCGCTCTCGAAAACCATCTTGCAGCTTGTAACTTCACTAACTAGATCAATCGCCTCAGCTAACTAATTTCACATATTAGAGTGCCTCTATGACCAGATTTCGGGAGATGCCGGAGGCTCGTCGGCATCTCCTGGCCCGCATGGTGTCCCTCTCGAAAACCATCTTGCAGCTTGTAACTTCACTAACTAGATCAATCGCCTCGGAGCTAACTAATTTCACATATTAGAGTGCCTCTATGACCAGTTCTCGAAGATGGGAGGACGGGCTCGTCGGCATCTCCTGAAACAGCATGATGGTGTCCTTCTCTAAAACCATCTTGCAGCTTGTAACTTCACTAACTAGATCAATACGCCTCGAGCTAACTAATTTCACATATTAGGAGTGCCTCTATGACGATTTCTCGGAGATCGGGAGGCCCAGGCTCGTCGGCATCTCCCTGAAACTGGCCGTAGTGGTGTCCCTCCTCTCTAAAACCAACTTGGAGATGCCTCAAACTGGCTGGAGGACTGGACTCACAAGGATGCATATTTATAGTACAAGCAGCTCGGCATAATGTCGACACTCACGACATAATGTCGATACTCACCCCTATTATTAGTGCTGACTCATCTTTAATCCCGGTTGGTGTCTCCAACCGGGACTAAAGGTTCATCTTTAGTCCCGGTTGGTGACACCATCCGGGACAAGGTACAAGCCGCACGACATAATGTCGATACTCACCCCTATTATTAGTGTTGCTCTGGCCACTGCAAGAATCCCTTGATCGCGGTTGGTTTCTCCAACCGGGACTAAATATGAACCCTCTATTTATATAGGCATTTTCCTCTATTTATTAGGTAACACTTAAGACATTTATTAATATTAAAAACCGGGACAAACCGGGACTAGCTAACACTCAGGCCTAAAGCCGCCCCCTTTAGTCATAATCATGCCTAGTCCTATAGTACGCAGCTTCAGGGTCTTCATCGTCGTCGTCATCATCATCGTCATCGTCACCTGCCACTCCGGGGATCCTCAGCCCATCCATGGCATATACTGTTGGAATTATGCCCTAGAGGCAATAATAAAGATGTTATTATTATAATTCTTGTTCATGATAAAGTTTATATTCCATGCTAGAATTGTATTAAGCGGAAACTTTAATATTTGTGTGGTTTGTGAACAACACCGTGTCCCTAGTACGCCTCTATGGACTAGCTCATTGATCAATGATGGTTAAGGTTTCCTAACCATAGACATGAGTTGTCAATTGATAATGAGATCATATCATTGGGAGAATGATATGGTGGATAGACCCAAACAAAGCAGAGCAATTAGATCGTGTCATCGTGTTCGTCTTTGCGAAGCTTTTCCTATGTCAAATATTGTATTCCTTAGACCATGAGATAATGCAAATCCCTGGTATCGGAAGAAAACTTTGAGGTCATTAAACGTCATCCTATGAGAGGGTGATCATAAAGGTGTCTCTCAGGTGATCGGAAAGTATCTGTTGGGTTGTATGTATCGAGATGGAATTTTTCCCTCCCAAGTCGGAGAGATATACTTCGGGCCCACTCGGTAATCGATATCAACACCGCTTGCAAGCATGTGGTTAAGGAGTTAATCACAAAGTGATATCGGATTACGGAACGAGTAAAGTACTTGCTGTGAACGAGATTGAACTAGGTATGACGATACCGACGATCGAATCTCGAGCAAGTAAAATATCGCGAGACGAAGGGAATATATATGGGATTGATTGAATCCTGGCATCGTGGTTCATCCGATATGATCATCGATGAATGTGTGGGAGTCAATATGGGTGCCCAGACCCCGTTGTTGATTATTGATAGAAGATCATGTCCGCATATTCTCAAACCCGAGGTCACACATAACGTGTCTTGACGCTAGGATAGATTGGATAATTGGTTTATGAATTTTTGTTGGTCTCGGATGGGATCCGGGATATCACGAGAGGTTCGGAATGGTCCGAGAATAAGATTCATATAAGGCGATGCAGTTTTGGAGTTGAATTGTTGGGTTAATCGGTATTGCGGAAGCTTCTAGAACCTTCGAAGGGGACCAACGTGGCCCCACCTTCGGGAGGGGCATGGGCCTATGAGGGAGTGTCCTGGCGCATTGGGCCAGGGCACAAGGCCCCATAGGGCCCAGCCGATTCTAGAGAGATTTGACTCGTTTAAATCTGGGATAGAATTTCTAGATAAGGAGAGTTTAAATCATTTAAACTAGAGATAGGATTTCTAGATAAAGGAGAGTTTAAATTGTTTAAACTAGAGATAGGCTTGGAGGAGGGCAGGGCTGGCCCCCCTCTATATAGAGGGGTGGTGCGCCCCCTCCCCCCACACACACCTTCCTCCAAGCCCTAGCAGCCTTGCTACCTTCCTCTCTCCCTCTCGACTGTTTGTAGGCGAAGCCTGCAGAAATTCTCCACCATATACCACGCCGTCGTGTTGTAGATCTAATCTATCTCTCCACCATACTCGCTGGTCCGAGGAAGGAGGAGACGTCGAGGTCTTGCGTGTGCATCTCACGGAGGCACCGCCACTTGTGGTGCTAGATCGGATCGGATCGCGAGGAGGAGAAGCGAGTACGACTACATCACCCACGTCCGACGAACGTTCATGTCTTGAATCTTCAAGGGTATGAAGATCTAATCCAATCTCTCTCGTTGTTTGCATCTCCTAGATTAGATCTTGGCTTTCCCTCTGTTCGATCCGTAGAAAATTTTGATTTACTATGCCGCGAATCCCTTAAGTGGTATCAGAGCTAGATCTATGCGTAGATGTGTTTCACGAGTAGAACGCAACATGGTTGTTCCGGGCGTTGATGTTTTCTGTTGCAAGCCTCTTGTTTGTGTTCTTCTTATGACGCGGGATAGTGAGATTGAAGCGGTCCAGGCCAACCTTACGCGTCGTTCGAGACGCTCCGCACTTGACGTGTGGCTTGTTCCACATGCGGTGGTGGATGTCGGTTTCTCTCACTATAGTTGTCATGGGATTAACACGAGTTTGGCAACCATAATATCACTGTTGTGGCTTTCCGTAGGTAAGAATCGTTCTTAGCATCTACTCCCATAAAGCCACGTAAAACATGCAACAACAAAGTAGGCGTCTAACTTGTTTTGCAGGAGTGTTTTGTGATATGGTATGGCCCAAGATGTGATGTGTATATTGTATGCGATGATCATGTTTTGTAATGTTTCACGACTTGCATGTCGATGAGTACACAACCGGCAGAGCCATATGGTTGTCTATATAATTGTGTATGACCCATGAGTCAACTTCTTATACGCCATGTAATAGCTTTACTTTATCGCTAAGTAGTTAGCAATAGTTGTAGTTGCAATTAGTGGTGGAGGCAATCATGGTGGAGTGATGGAGATCATCTTGGAACGCACAAGATGGAGATCATTCTTGAAGATTGGCTATACCATGTCACATAAAGTTATATGCATGTGATGTTTATCCTTTTATGTATCTTATCATGCTTAGATCATGACGGTAGCATTATAAGATGATTCCTCACTTAAAGATCAAGATAAAAACGTGTTCTCCCCAAGTATGCACCATTGCGAAAGTTCGTGTCCAAGCATCACGTGATGATCGGGTGCTATAGACTCTACGCTCACATACAACGGGTGCAAGCCAGTTTTTGCACACGCGGAAATACTTGGGTCTAACTTGACGAGCCTAGCATGTACAGACATGGCCTCGGAACACAAGAACCGAAAGGTTAAGCATGAGTCATATGAATGATATGATCGACACTTCGTTGTCCACCATTGAAACCACATCTCTTCTCGTGATGATCGGATTAGGTGTGGTGAATTTGGATCGTGTGCACTAAACAACTTGAGGGATGTTGAATTTAGTGGGAGTTCATCTAGTAATTTGATTAATTTGAACTATTTATCATGAACATAGTCTAAATTGTACTTGCAAAAACTGTAGATCACATGGCCAAATCCAACTTCAACTTCAACGTTTTTGCTGAGAAAGAAAAGCTCAGGAACAATGGGTCTAACTTCACCAATTGGTTCCGCAATCTAAGAATCATTCTGTCTGGCGGACAAAAGGACTATGTCCTTGGTAAAGCGTTAGGTGACCCCCTGCAAGCGGTGATGAGAAAGTCTGTCGATCGGCGCAAGAAGATGATTATGGTGTGATTAAGATCACCATGTTGTTTGCTATGGAACCGGAGCTTCAAAATCGTTTTGAAACCTATCTCAGGCCCTTTGAGATTCTCGAGAGCCGAAAACCATGTTTGAGACTCGCCCGAGAGAGATATGAGATCTCCGAGAAGTTCTTGAACCGCAAGATGGAGGAAGGAGTTAGTTAGTGAGCACGCCATAAAGATGTCGGGCTACACTCAACGCTTGAGCAACTGGAATGCACGATTCGGAGGAGCTCAAGATTGATAGGGTTATGCAATCACTCCTCCCAGCTACAAAAGTTTTGTAGTGACTCACAATCAGATTGGTTCCATCGATACGATCACCGAGCTCTTCGCAGTCAAGGCCGCGAGTGGACATCAAAAGGATAATCATGTGTTGATGGTCAACAAGCCCACCTTTAAGAAAGGTAAGAGCAAATAAGCCCTTCAAGAAGGCGGCGACAGCAATGCCCTCGAGAAGAAGCTCAAGTCGGTCCTAAACCGGACCGAGTGATTCTATTGCAAGGACAAGGGTCACTTTGGGCATCGTCTCAAGTACTTAGCGGACAAGAAGGTGGCACCATCAAAGGTATATTTGATATACATGTTATTGATGTTTTCCTTACTAGCCCTCGTTGTAGTGCTGTGTATTTGATACCGGTTCGGTTGCTAATATTTGTAACTCAAAGCAGAGCTACGGAATAGAGGGCGGCTTGCGAGGGATGAGGTGACGATGCGCGTTGGCAACGGATCAAGAGTTGATGTGATGGCCGTCGGCACACTCTCCTTAGTTTTACCTTCCGGATTAGTTTTAAACCTTAATAAGTGTTATTATGTGCCTGCGTTGAGCATGAACATTATTTCTGGATCTTGTTTATTGCAAGACGGTTATTCATTTAAATCGGAGAATAATGGTTGTTCTATTTATATGAGTAACATCTTTTATGGTCATGCACCTATTGTGAATGGTTTATTTCTTCTAAATCTCTAAAGGGATGAAACACACATCCATAACATTGAGGCTAAGAGATGCAAAGTAGCTAGTGATAATACTACTTATTTGTGGCAATCGTCTCAGGTCATATTGGTGTAAAACGCATGAAGAAACTCCATTCTGATGGACTTTTGGAGTCTCTTGATTTTGAATCATTTGACACATGCGAACCATGCCTCATGGGCAAGATGATCAAAACCTCGTTCTCCGGTATGATGGAGCGAGCAACGGACTTGTTGGAAATCATACATACCGATGTATGCGGACCGATGAGTGTTTCGACACGCGGTGGATATCGCTATTTTCTCACTTTTACCGATGACTTAAGTAGATATGGGTATATCTATTTAATGAAACATAAATCTGAAACATTTGAAAAGTTCAAAGAATTTCAGAATGAAGTGGAGAACCATCGTAACAGAAAGATTAAGTTTCTACGATCCGATCGTGGAGGTGAATATTTGAGTTATGATTTTCTCACGCATCTTAAAGCAAGCGGAATCATTTCACAACTCACGCCACCCGGAACACCACAGCGCAATGGTGTGTCTGAACGCCGGAATCGAACCTTATTAGATATGGTCCGATCAATGATGTCTCTTACTGATTTGCCGTTATCATTTTGGGGTTATGCATTAGAAACCGCTGCATTCACTTTAAATAGGGCACCATCTAAATCCGTTGAGATGACATCGTATGAACTGTGGTTTGGTGCTAAACCTAAGTTGTCGTTTCTTAAAGTTTGGGGATGCGAAGCTTACGTCAAGAAGTTGATGTCGGACAAGCTCGAACCCAAAGCGGAGAAATTCGTCTTCATAGGATACCCTAAGGAAACTATTGGGTATACCTTCTATCACAGAACCGAAGGCAAAGTGTTTGTCGCAAAGAACGGTTCCTTTCTTGAGAAGGAGTTTCTCTCGAAAGAAGTGAGTGGTAGGAAAGTAGAGCTAGACAAGGTTGTTGAACCTTCTCTTGAGTTGGAGAGTAGCGCGGCACTTGAAATTGTTCCAGTGCCGCCTGCACCAACAATAGAGGAAGCTAATGATAAGGATCATGAAGCTTCGGACGATGCTGCTACTGAACGTCGCAGGTCGACAAGGTCGCGTGCCCCTCCTGAGTGGTACGGCAACCCTGTCTTAACTGTATTGTTAGTATATGGCAGTGAGCCTTCGAACTATGAGGAAGCGATGATGAGCCCAGACTCTGAGAAATGGCTAGAGGCCATGAAATCCGAATTGGGATCCATGAGCGAAAACCAAGTATGGACTTTGGTGGACCCTCCTAGCGACCGAAAGGCCGTTGAGTGCAAATGGATCTTCAAGAAGAAAACGGACGCGGATGGTAATGTTACCGTCTATAAAGCACGGCTTGTCGCAAAAGGTTTTTGATAAGTTCAAGGTGTTGACTACGATGAGACTTTCTCTCCCGTAGCGATGTTTAAGTCCATTCGGATTTTATTAGCAATTGCTGCGTTTCATGATTATGAAATATGGCAGATGGATGTCAAGACTGCTTTCCTCAATGGCAACATTGATGAAGAGTTGTATATGATGCAACCCGAAGGTTTTGTCGATCCTAAGGATGCTAGTAAAGTATGCAAACTTCAGCGTTCCATTTATGGATGAAGCAAGCATCTCGGAGTTGGAACCTTCGTTTTGATCAAGTGATCAAGAGCTTTGGATTTGTTCCAAATTGCTCTAAGCTTGCATCTACAAGAAAGTGAGTGGGAGCTCGGTGACGTTTCTGGTACTATATGTGGATGACATATTGATTATCGGAAATGACATCAACATGCTTAACGATGTGAAGAGTTATTTGAACAAGTGTTTTTCAATGAAAGACCTAGGTGAAGCTGCTTATATATTGGGCATCAAAATCTATAGAGATAGACAAAGACGCCTGATAGCTTTAAGCCAGAGTACATACCTAGACAAAGTTCTGAAAAGGTTCAGAATGGATAAGGCAAACAAAGGTTCAGTGCCTATGTTGTCAGGTAAGATATTGAGCAAGGCTCAGTGTCCCTTCTGATGAAATGATAGGAAGCTATGAGCAAAGTGCCTTATGCCTCGGCTATAGGTTCCATCATGTATGCCATCTTGTGTACTAGACGGATGTGTCCAATGCTCTTAGTTTGACGAGCAGATATCAAAGTGATCCAAGAGTGGAACATCGGCCGTGAAGAACATCCTAAAGTACCTAAATAGAACTAAAGAAATGTTCTTAGTCTATGGGGGTGATGAACGACTTGTCGTAAAGGTTACGTCGATGCTAGTTTCGACACCGACAAGGATGATTCTAAATCTCAGACGGATACGTTTATATTTTGAATGGAGAAGTGCAAGCAAAGCGTGATCGCGGGATCTGATGAAAGCGGAATACATGGCTGCTGCAGAAGCGTCAAGTGAAGGAGTTTGGATCAGAAACTTCATCACTGAGCTTGGCGTGGTTCCAAGTGCATTGGACCCACTGGAGATATTGTGTGACAACACTGGTGTCATAGCACTCGCTAAGGAACCAAGATATCATCCAAAGACCAAGCATATCAACCGCAAGTTTCATATAATCCGAGATTATATAGCAGATGGAGATCTGAAGATTAGCAAAGTACATACAGATCTGAATGTCGCAGATCCATTGACTAAACCTCTTCCACGTGTAAAACATGATCAACACCTCAGTGCCATGGGTGTGAGATTGTTGCCAAATGTAAACTAGATTATTGACTCTAGTGCAAGTGGGAGACTGTTGGAATTATGCCCTAGAGGCAATAATAAAGATGTTATTATTATAATTCTTGTTCATGATAAAGTTTATATTCCATGCTAGAACTGTATTAAGCGGAAACTTTAATACTTGTGTGGTTTGTGAACAACACCGTGTCCCTAGTACGCCTCTATGGACTAGCTCATTGATCAATGATGGTTAAGGTTTCCTAACCATAGACATGAGTTGTCAATTGATAATGAGATCATATCATTGGGAGAATGATATGGTGGATAGACCAAACAAAGCGAAGCAATTAGATCGTGTCATCGTGTTCGTCTTTGCAAGCTTTTCCTATGTCAAATATTGTATTCCTTAGACCATGAGATAATGCAACTCACGGTATCGGAAGAAAGCTTTGAGGTCATCAAACGTCATCCTATGAGGGGTGATCATAAAGGTGTCTCTCGGTGATCGGAAAGTATCATTGGGTTGTATGTATTGAGATGGAATTTGTCCCTCCCAAGTCGGAGAGATATACTTTGGGCCCACTCGTGTCGATATCAACACCGCTTGCAAGCATGTGGTTAAGGAGTTAATCACAAAGTGATATCGGATTACGAACAGTAAAGTACTTGCGTGAGCGAGATTGAACTAGGTATGACGATACAAGCGATCGAATCTCGAGCAAGTAAAATATCGCGAGACGAAGGAATATATATATGGGATTGATTGAATCACGGCATCGTGGTTCATCCGATATGATCATCGATGAATGTGTGAGTCAATATGGGTGCCTGCACCCTTGTTGATTATTGATAGAAGATCATGTCCGCATATTCTCGAACCCGCAGGGTCACACACTTAACGTATCTCGACGCTAGGATAGATTGGATAATTGGTTTATGAATTTTTGTTCGGAGTCTCGGATGGGATCCGGGATATCACGAGAGGTTCCGGAATGGTCCGGAGAATAATATTTATGTAAGGCAGTGCAGTTTTTGGAGTTCAGAATTGTTCCGGGTTAACCGGTATTGTACCGGAAGCTTCTAGAACCTTCCGGAAGGGGACCAACATGGCCCCACCTTCCGGGAGGGGGCATGGGCCTATGAGGGAGTGTCCTGGCCGCATTGGGCCAGGGGCACAAGGCCCCATAGGGCCCATCCGATTCTAGAGAGATTTGACTCGTTTAAATCTCGGGATAGAATTTCTAGATAAGGGAGAGTTTAAATCGTTTAAACTAGAGATAGGATTTCTAGATAAAGGAGAGTTTAAATTGTTTAAACTAGAGATAGGCTTGGAGGAGGGGCAAGGGCTGGCCGCCTATATATAGAGGGTGGTGCGCCTCCCCACACACACCTTCCTCCAAGCCCTAGCAGCCTTGCTACCTTCCTCTCTCCCGACCGCTTGTAGGCGAAGCCCCTGCAGAAATTCTCCACCATATACACCACGCCGTGTTGTAGATCCAATCTATCTCTCCACCATACTCGCTGGTCCGAGGAAGGAGACGCCGAGGTGCGTGTGCATCTCACGGAGGCACCGCCACTTGTGGTGCTAGATCGGATCGGATCGCGAGGAGGAGAAGTAGTACGACTACATCACCCACGCCCGTTAACGTTCCGCTGTGCGAATATTCAAGGGTATGAAGATCTAATCCAATCTCTCTCGTTGTTTGCATCTCCTAGATTAGATCTTGGCTTTCCCTCTGTTCGCTCCGTAGAAAATTTTGATTTACTATGCCGCGAATCCCTTCATATACCAGGGGCCATTCCAGCCTCGGATTCACGGCGGGTGGGAGAGGGGTCTCCTGGAAGACGATGCCGCTACCGCCGGGACAGTGTGGGGCATGTGGAGGGTGGACTCATGGGCACCGTAGGCGAGGATGGTCTCCCTGGCGATGTAGCGCATCACTTCGATGATAGTACGGTTCGCCCACCACAGACGACGGCCAACTTCGTTGTGGTTCATCGGTGGCGGGCCATCACCCTCGTACCTGGCGAGCTCCCTTTCCCGCCTATTAACGAAGAAGGCATTCCAGGTGTCGTAGTTGTCGGGATCCCACTGGGGATCCATCCGTTGCTCCGGCGTGAGCTCGTGGTAGAAGTGGTTTGTGATGGCCGCCTGGCGTGCGGAACCTTGAGGGACAGGAGGGACAGGAACCCCTCCAAAGACAAAGATCCAGCGGGCGGCGGTACCCGGTGGACAAGGGTAGTTGAGGCGCACGCCTCGGTCTCCTCGAGGTCGAATGGCCCAAGAGGCGTTATCCATTGTTCTAAGAGAGGAAGGTGTGGATGTGGATATCCATGACATGATCACCCTAAATATAGAGGGAAAGGGCGGAAAACTTGGCGTGAAGCTTTGAGAAATGGCGGAATATCTTTAGTCGGTTAGTGACTACATCCGGACTAAAAGCTCTAGTAGAAAGGAAAGGGCGGAAAACTTGGCGGGAAGAGGTGGGAAATGGCGGAAAATATTTTTAGTCCCGTTTGTGACTACATCCGGACTAAATGTGTCGAACAATGATCATGTTTCAAAAAACCGTCACAAAATGACCTATCATGTTCGAGGTTTCATGGCTTTTTCGGTCCAAATGACCGATGTTATGTCTTTGTCAATCACGGCATAGTTTGTGATGTTGTGCCCATATTATGCTTGTGTGTGTACATTGGTATGGAGAACAATGTTGCAGGAGGAAGTTTTCCTTTTGTCGCACGGAAAAGCCCTTTTCCATTTTCCGAGCGCAAAACGGGTCGCTTTGTGAAGTAACCACCAAAATGCCGCTTCGTAATGCTACCGTCCTATTTTCCTAAAATACTAGACCACCTTACATGGACTATCTCCCAACCGGTACATCTCAAACCTTTAGTCCATCCCGTAAAAAGGACAAATGTCTACCGAATCCAGGAAGTGGGTCCGGTTTGTACTACGGTACATGATCTATCGCCCGTGATTTTTGAAAAATCATTTTAGACTCGCAATATGTGGTTTTTCAGAGATCCAATGCAAGTTCTAACGATGCTCGCCCCTATCTTCATGCACACCGTTCGACCATAGTTAGAAATTCAGATAATTCAAAACGGGCATAATAAATTCAAAAAATCCGAACAATGAAAATCCTTTATGGTGTCATATTATGTTACATAGTTGAAAGGAAAAATACTGACTTGGTATATTGATCATGTTTCAAAAACCTTCACAAAATGACCTATCATGTTCGAGGTCTCATGGCTTTGGTCCAAATGACCGATGTTATGTCTTGAATCACGGCATAGTTTGTGATGTTGTGCCCATATTATGCATGTGTGGACATTGGTATGGAGAACAATGTTGCAGAGGAAGTTTTCCTTTTGTCGCACGAAAAGTCCTTTTCCATTTTCCGAGCGCAAAAAGCGGGTCGCTTTGTGAAGTAACCACCAAAATGCCGCTTTAATGCTACCGTCCTATTTTCCTAAAATACTAGACCACCTTACATGGACTATCTCCCAGCCGTACATCTCATACCTTTTCGTCCATCCGGGTAAAAGGACAAATGTTCTGTAGAATCGTAGAAGTGGGTCCGGTTTGTACTATAGGTACATGATCTATCGCCCGTGATTTTTGAAAAATCATTTTAGACTCGCAATATGTGGTTTCTTCAGAGATCCAATGCAAGTTCTAATTGCTCGCCCCTATCTTCATGCACACCGGTTCGACCATAGTTAGAAATTCGGATAATTCAAAACGGGCATAATAAATTCAAAAAAATCCGAACAATGAAAATCCTTTATGGTGTCATATTATGTTACATAGAGAAAGGAAAATACCAGACTTGGTATATTGATCATGTTTCAAAAACCTTCACAAAATGACCTATCATGTTCGAGGTTTCATGGCTTTCGGTCAAATGACCGATGTTATGTCTTTGAATCACGGCATAGTTTGTGATGTTGTGCCCATATTATGCATGTGTGTGGACATTGGTATGGAGAACAATGTTGCGGGAGAAAATGGTTTAGAATTATTTATTTAAATCCAAACACTTTTATGTTTAAATTTTTTCTAAATTCCAAATTAATATTCAAAAATATAAGTTAATTCATTTTAAAAGGTTACATTAATTATTTTTTAAAAATAGAATATGTTTTTGAATTATTTATTCAAATCCATACACTTTTTAAGTTAATACCAGACTTGGTATATTGATCATGTTTCGAAAAAACCTTCATAAAATGACCTATCATGTTCGAGGTTTCATGGCTTTCGGTCCAAATGACCGATGTTATGTGCTGAATCACGGCATAGTTTGTGATGTTGTGCCCATATTATGCATGTGTGTGGAAATTGGTATGGAGAACAATGTTGCAGGAGGAAGTTTTCCTTTTTATCGCACGGAAAAGCCCTTTTCCATTTTCCAACACTCACCCCTATTATTAGTGTTGACTCGTGTTTTGTCCTGGTTGGTGTCTCCAACCGGTACTAAAGGTTCATCTTTAGTCCCGGTTGGTGACACCATCCGGGACAAGGTACACGCCGCACGACATAATGTCGACATAAAAATAGAAAATGGTTTTGGATTATTTATTCAAATCCATACACGTTTTATGTTTAAAGTTTTTCTAAATTCCAAATTGATATTAAAAAAATATAAGTTAATTCATTTTTAATTGTAAATGGTTCATATTTTAAATGGTTACATTAATTATTTTTTAAAACAGAAAATGGTTTTGAATTATTTATTCAAATCCAAACACTTTTTATGTTTAAAGTTTTTCTAAATTCCAAATTAATTATCATTTAAAAAATAATACAAATTTAAACCCCAAAATAAAAAAATAAGGAACAGAGAGAAAATACCTGAAATTTTTTTGAAAATGGGGAATATGTCCGGTTGGAGCCACCAACCGACTAAAGACCCCCCTTGGTCCGCTGAAAATTTTGAGTATAGGTCCGTTGGTGGCTCCAACCGACGATATCCTTTAGTCCCGTTGGAGCCACCAACCGACTAAAGGTCCTTGTTATAATCCTTTAGCCCTTCCTCTTCTTCTTCCCTTCCCCATCACTTCTCTACTTCACCGACGCCTGACAACCGCCCAGACCGATGCCGCTGCCCGCCTGCACGCCCTAACGGCCGCCTCTAGAGCTCCGCCTCGACAGAACCTCTCACCGGCTCGCTTGCCGGGTGCCCTCCCGCCGAATCGAGCACGCCCTTCCTCTCACACCGACGCCGCCGCCGCCGCCATTCACCCTGCTTCAGACCTCCCGCACTTTCCCGTCACTACCTTGAGCACCACGGTGAGCACGCGGATCTCGCCGACCTTTTTTCCCTCTCTCCCTCGCTCTGTGGTCACCGCTCGCCGACGAACTGCAAGCGTCGCCGCCGCTACTCGCCATGCGCCATGCTCCGGTGACCAATCCGAAGTGGCGCCGCCGCCTTTTGGCTCAACGCAACCGCGTGAGTCCAGCGCTGAGACCATGCAGCCGCCTCCTAGCGCCAACCCGCGCCACCGCTGCCGTTGGACGGCGAGCCGATGTGGCGTCAGGTGGCGCCCACGTGTTACTGCGTGGCCTGTGCCCACTGTCGCCCTCTGCCTAGATGCCGCGTCGGTGAGAAATAACCCCGTCCCTCTTGCTTATGTTCACGAGGTGGCCATGGGGCCCTCTATCATCCATCGTGGGTAGGTATGTGCATGTGTAAAAGTTTAACCATCTTTTAATAATTTCAGAAATAATTATAATCTTATAAATTCAATAACTTTTAATCTATAAGTCATAAAAATATGAATAATATATCAAAATGTTCAGAAAAATGAAACCTAGCTATCTAAGCTATAATCATGCATTGTTCAACAACTTAAATTACAAGTTTAATTAGAAGAACAAATCCACCCCTCTCATGTGTTCCGGAGTTTCTCCGAGTTAGAGTTTTCACCCCTCGGAACCCCGATTAAATCGTCGAGCATTTCTTAGGGTTACATTCCAATGCAAATTAACTTGTCATATCATCATACTTGCTTGAGCATTGCAAAGATGCCATGTGTTGATTGTTTTCCTTTCTTTTTGGTGTTTGGATTATTAGGTTTATTATTAGTTAGGTATTATTAGGTTTATTAATTAGTTTGGTACTATTGGTCTTCGGCCCCACTGGTCAGTCACTGTGGGTAGCCCCAGACCCGATTCACATTTTCAAGCAACTTAGGTGCATGTGGGTTCGACGATGTGCCTATCTACTACACGGTTTCCCTTTCTCTTCATTTTTATTATTGTGTATGTATATATTAGGGTTTCTCTGAATTAGGGTTTATATCTCTCAACACCGTACTTAACTTTCTCCTTTAGCCGCTTTGACTTATTTGTTTTTCCACCTATGCAGAAAATATGGACCCACACGTCAGAGACGAAGAAAAGGAAGAGTTGATCCAAGGTGTGATCCGTGGGGAAGATAATTTAGACGTATCAACGTTTGAACAACTCCGTGAGGGTGATCCTCTTTACCGAGTAGACAACTTTTGAGGTTGAAGGTGTTGCCATGAGGGAGAAGGCGATGCCTTGTGTAATCGAGAAGATGACCGCTCCGGCGAGGTGCATGTAATATAAATCAATTCATTATTCAATCATCTGCTATCTATATAGAAATAGTAGCGACGATCTTTCTTCTTTTAGCCCTCCGGATCGAAGGAATCTACTGAAAAGAGCAGACGAGGCCCAACCAAAAAGTTGCAAGACCATGAGAGGTTCAGATCGAAGATGTCATTGAAGACGGCAGCATGACTCCGAAGTTGTCGCAACCAAATTTGTGGCACAATGCGGAGTAATCGTTAGGGACTTAATCCCGATCACCATTAGAAATTGGAATAGGCCTGCTAATGCGGATGAAGAGGGAACATGTTTATTTGTCCCTAACCACGCCAAAGATTTACTCTGGAAGAGGCTCATGGTTAATTTCAAACTACCGAAGATAGAGCTGGATCCAAATGCGGAGGATCCAGTTGAGGACGCCTTACAACATGGGAGAGCCATGGAGGCTAAGGTCAGGGAGTGGGCTTTGAAGAAGATGGCCCAAAGGTTTCACCAATCGGAAGAAAAGATTGCACCTTGACTATGTTGTGAAAAAGAAGACTCGATTTCAAGAATATTCAGTTTGAGAAGATAAAACCATTCGGGATGAGTTTGTGGAATACAAGAAATCGAGAAAAAGCTAAGAAAATGTCCGAAACGAATAAGTTGAATGTCTAAGAAGAAGTATCACCATACTATGGGGCAAGGTGGCTCTGGTTGGCATTCCTAAGTGGGAGAAATTTGAGCAGAACTGCGTGATAAAAATATCACCCGAGATGCAGACGATTGGGTAACGTGCAAGGAATTGGTTTTACGGGCATGAGGGCACGTTGGACTCGGAAGGAGGTGTATATATAACATACGACATAAAGAAGACTCCTTGCCAATCGAGAGGATCGAAAAGCGAAAGGTCGTTAAAGATGGGGACTTCATTCCCGATAGAGAGAATGATGAGCTTACACTGCCCTTGGAAATAAGGAACATGATGGACGAACACGAGGCACAAGAGGCTCCCAATCATGGAGGACTGGGTTTCAAGAGAGGAAGAAATATCTGATAGAAGCCACGAGGAGAAAGGACAGTATGAGCTTGAAGCGAAAGTCGAAAGAGCGAATGCGTTTAATTGAAGAACGATTAAAGCAACAACAAGATGAAATTAACACACTTAAAGAGCAAGTACTACGGCCCATCTCAAAGACACCGCATTCGATGCTACCGCCTATCGAATAATCGAAAAGCGATGTGGCTTCCACCGAGGTCCCGGTGATGACAATGGCGATGCCGATGATGCACCGACGATGGCTCCGTTGGCTACCCAGTGGATGATATCACGTAGATGACACATCGTGAGCTACATGTCAAAGTTGTGAACATATCAATGAAGGTGGCGGGCTATGCCTTACCAATTGGACCCACACCAACTTACCACGCGTCCGTTCCAGAGGGCTACTGTTGTCGGCGTGGATGAAATCATGCCCACCTTTGAGGTTTTGGATCTTCACTACCGCCTTGGTGAAGGGATGATCGTGTTGGGTGACGCAAAAACGCCACCATTCTATGGTCAAGGATTGTATCGTGCTTTGAAATCACACGCCAAGGCCATCTTCGCCGCCTCACCCTCTCCAATGAGGTCGCCGCCACCGAGGCAGCCGTCTTCGCCTCACCCGCTCCGTCGCCTCACCAATCTCCGGTGCAGCCATCGCCAGGGAGCCATCGCCGCGCCTCGGGATAAAAACGTAAGCGCATGCCATCAAGGCCGTAAGCGATCGCGAAACGTAAACAAGAGCCTCTTCCAAAAGTACCAACGGTTCCTCCCAAGAGAGCTTATGACTGTATCAAGAGGAGATCATGCGATCGTTGATGCGAAACGACAATGCGTTTAAGCCGAGGCGACGAAAGAGCGAGTTCCCAAAGACCAAAGAAGAAAAAGCCAAAGTGTTGAAAATGCTAAAGAATCTTCATCAACCCGAGCCAAAGCTGTCATCGACTATGAGTGTTCTATTCTCAAGTTACATGCGCACAAAAAGCCTCAAGAGCGATCGATGCAAGCGGAAATCAGAGCCCAGCTCGGAGAACAAGCAAAACAGACTTGCGCCTCTCAAGGTGATTTCTCAAACCAATGTGGGTCGAGCAAATATGGGGTAAGAGCGGTAAGATGATCCAGAGGTAGTTGCACACGGAGAAGCCGCTGCTCAAGGTATGAGTATTGCCCAAGATTATCCCGCTTAGAGTTCTTCCCGTGAATGAAGTAGCATACCAATACCAAGACGGAAAACCTCTCACAAACTGAGGAGGTAAACAATCTTCCAACAAAAATGCGAAGATTGCATAACTGGTACATGCATGCCACAAGGGCCGGGGCTAACTGGATAGTGCTGAGGGTTACAAAAAAGCATCATGGGAAAGATAAGGATGACATGATATCCATTGAATTTGATGAACTATTTCAATTATTCAATCAAGACGCCTTGGACAAATCGATCATGATTGCCTATTGTTTGTAAGTACTAATTCTGTAATTAATATAGTCTCCAGCTATATTATTTTGTTTATTGCATGTATATAATCATACTGTAATATGCAGAATGAAGATTCTCGAATGTAGCAGAGGACAAATCTATGACATTGGCTTCATTGACCCATATTGGGTTCATGAAGCTAATCTCAAAATAAGCCCCCAGAATACGGAGGATAATATAGTACACGCGTTAAGGTTTCAAGAAACCAAAAGGGAAATACTATTTCCTTACAACTTCCAGTGAGTGTTATTGTCTTGTATACACTTTCTATTTCGCTTACTCGATGTTAAGTATATAATTGATTAGTTCGCATTCGCAGTACCACTATATTCTGTTAATCATTCAACTTGACAAAGGGCGTACTAGTCATGGACTCGAAACATAAACCCCTTGAGACGTGGAAGGACATGCAGATACTTCTCCAGCGGTAATTCTAATCATTACGACACTATATCGGCAACGTTCGTGAATTTTATGATATCAAGTACTTAATAACTTATTTTATTCGTTTTCTACGCCGGGCAGCGCTTGGAAACGGTTCACCAAGAAGGCTAGGGGTGTTTGGAAAGAGGAGCTTACATTTCAACCACTAGATGTAAGCACCACTAGCTATATCCGCGCATATCTTTGATTCTAGTTTTGATACAGTTATTATCATGCTTGATTATTATTTTGATTGAACTCTGTTCTCGTAAAGTGCCTGACGCAGGACCAGGTAACAATCTATGTGGATACTATATATGCGAGTTCATCCGGCAGACGTGCGATGAGAAGGGCAGAAATTTAGAGCAACTCCACGTACGTAAACAATTTCTATAGTTTTTAATTACAATCAAATTGTGTTTAGTTCATATTCATATATGCTGACTCCTTTTTTAAATCAGATCGAACGTCTACGGGACGGTCTTCTGCCAAAGGATCGCATACGAGCAATTCAGGAGGAATTGGCGGGATTCTTGGATGCAGAAGTCCTAAACACACAAGGGGAATACTACTCGGCTGTGTATAGACAATAGGAATTGTAAAAATAGCAACTTTCAAGAAATTGGCCGGTAGCATCGAATAGCAACTTTTGTATGTAGTGCATGAACTCGATCCGTGTATTGAATGTAATGTTGTTATGATGATCTTGTGTAATATAAGGTTCCTTCGTTGATAAGTGCAAAACACTAAATAAACAATAAAACAACCTAAATGAATTCTTGCCGCGGCACAAAAGTGGCGAAAATCTTTGTCGCGGCAACAAAATGTGCCAATGAATTCTTCCGCAGAAATGGGTCAAATCTCTGCCGCGGCAGCAGGTTATCTGAACCGACTAATGCTCCACCCTCGGCCTCGATGTCGCCGCAGTTCCCCATTTGTCCCGGTTGGTGGGGCAACCGAGACTAATGGTTAGAGCTTTAGTCCCGATCGTCCCGGTTGGGCAACCGGGACTAATGGCCCTTACCAACAGGGACGCATGGGCCCTTTTCTACCGGTGTATATTGATCAAAGAAGACACCACAGCACAACATACTATTGTACTTCCGGTAAAATATCTCTTAAACATGTGCGGAAGATTGAGCAATCCGATTCCGCGACTATTGTACTCCCTCCGTTTTAAAATAAATGTTACAAAATTTGATATATCTATATATTAAGTAGTGTCTAGATACATTTAAATTTAGATGAATTTGCGATATCTTTATTTTGGACCATGTTAATTCTTTGCCCGGCATACCTCGGAAGGCGTTTGTTTGCACAGCATGAAAACAATGGCCCTGCTGGAGTATTTTATTTTCTCTATTATTTAACCAATAAACTGAAACATATTGAAATTACACGAGATATTTAACCGGATGTATACAATTTGTTTTCATTCAATAGCACGAGATCCGTTGTTTTTGTGAAATTTGTTGAAATTTCAGCGAAACTAATTTCCTTGAGTGGGCCGGGGGAGTGGGTAATATATAAACCAGACCTGGATAATAATTCCTTTATTCTTGCACATGCCTCATTTTATTCATCAAAGCAGACACCATAGCACAACGATACTTATTTAGTCAATTAATTTATGTATGACACAACACGTCAGACATAAAGAGATACACACATTGTGATCGACACACAAAAGATACACACACACACTGTGATCGATTTGTTTGGATGGACGGAGCAAAGATCGATCAAGTCCACTGAACGATGGAGCTGCTGTAGTTGGTTAGCCTGTCGAAGTAGCGATTCCAGATGGTGAAGCCCACGAAGCTCTGGGCCTTCTGCAGCACCGGGAGCACGCCGAGGTGGAGGCTCTTAAGGTGTACGTACCCAACCACCTTCTCCGACGCCGGCAGAGCAACGTATAACTGGTAGTCCTGGGTCGGGTACGCCGCCGCCCACTTGTCCCACTCCTGCCGCCAGTGCGCGGCGCAGTAGGAGTCGTCGTAGAACCTGACGTTGATACGCCCAATGACCCCCGTGGCGATCGCCTTGCCGAGGAGGCGGTCCGGGTACCTGCACCGCGGCGTGGCCGACAGCTGCGCGGGCGTCCTGGCCCGGAAGCCCTTGTTGAAGCTCCAGAGGCGGTTGGCCAGCACGTCGTAGTTGTCGGGCGAGCCATGCTCGATGAAGAAGTCGATGCCGTCGATCTCGACATCGTCGCCGAAGGGGCGGTGCACGCCGGCCTTGTGGCCGGCCATGTAGGTGTACCAGAGGTGGTCGGCGAGGTCGACGGCGGACTGGTTGGTCGGGAGGGAGTAGCGGTTGCCGAAGCCGCCGATGGAGAGGTAGACGAGGGCCACCGACTGGCAGCGCTTGATGTCGGCGCCGAGGGTGGAGGTGTCATGGCCGGAGATGTCGAGGTGGTACTCGCCGTGGCCAAAGACGTCGAGGAAGGAGATGATGACGATGGTGTACCTGCCGGTGTCGCATGCCTCGGCGAGGGAGCCCTCGTCCTTGTTCCTGCCCCAGTACACGGTCACGCCGCCCTTGAACCCCGAGGAGTTGATCGCGGTGGCCAGGCCGGCCATGGAGAGCATGGCTGCGCCTAGTAGGAGGAGGGAGGCCGGAGGTCTCGGGTGTGTTGGCGCCATTGTTAGCTAACTCTTGCCTGCTTTGCTTAGTGGTGCAGATAGATATAGTGGACTAGAATCCTGTGAGCCGCACGCCGAAGAAGTTGACGCTACAGATGTTGGAACGTGGAGGACAGCTCACATTAAGACCAAACCTTTGACATTCTCGGTCAAAGACTGATGGCAATGGCTGAGTCCCAGCTGGTAGGCGGACCAGTAGAGTAATACGTAATGGATTCTATTTCCGTCAACCTTATCTTGTTGTTTTTTAATATCTTTGTATCGAATCTCGAAAATAGAGTATATTGTACTTCTACTCGTACAAAATTAGAAATTTCACAAATATTACAACCGCGGTGGCCACGAGAAGTGACGGAACGTACAATACATCTTCGTTGCCTGCATTCATGAACGTTCGTCACCCTCCTAGAATTAAAAAGATTGGAAATGTTCATCACCCTTCTAGAATTTCCATCCGCCCTGAATCGATGGTTTTGCCCCTGAGCGTTCATCAGGTAAATAGAAGCCATTGCCACCGCAAAGTGAAACATAATTATTATCGGTGAATCGGAAAAAAAACGTCCCCGCCCACTCCAACCCCATCGACCTGACTCCAGCGAGCTTATCCCCACCGCCGGAGCTTCTCTCGGCCTCACCTCCTCCCCTCCGTACTTCCTCCTCCCCGCGAGCACGCCGCATTCGGGGGCAAACACAACGGCCGCAGATTCCTTGGCTGCAACTGTATAAAACTGAGGTGTTGCTACCAGCTTGTTTGGTATGATGCAGCCTGCATTGGAGAAAATAACCGAGGAAGGAACGGAGGATCGGTCGTCGATGCCGTCCACAACTCGTTGACTCCGTGTGCACCGTGTCTTTATCGTTTTGATCCGGCTAGCACTATGGCACGTCCAGGAATCAGAGGCACTTTTCTTAGAGGCACTTTTTCAAACTGCCTCTAATTGTATCTATTGAGTCACTTCGAAAAATAGTGCCTCCAAATATGAATTTTTAGTGGCAGTTTTAAAAGTGCCACTAACAGTTTATCCTTTTGAGGCACTATTGATAGTGCCTCTAATGTTTTGAAAAATAGAGGCACAGTCCAGTGCCTCTATGCTAAACTATCGGTGGCACTTTGACATGTGCCTCAAAAAGACATAACTTTTAGAGGCATTTTCTGTGATAATGCCACTAAAAGTATATCAACTGAGGCACAATTAGAAGTGTCACAATTGGTTACCATTTAGAGGCACTAAATTATGCCTCTAAATAGTGACCAACTGTGGCATCCCGCAAAACCACTACTAGAAAATCGCGTTGTTTTTGATGCATTGCATCATCATGACCGCATGCTCATGTCATCATGCCACATTGCATTTGAGCATCGTCATCATCATGCATATTAATTTGGCTAAAAACTATTTGCGAAAGACAATCGTTTTCTAAAATTTACCCTCCTTCTATTTCAAATTAAACCCCCGGACGCTTCCGGATATTTTTGTTTGTCTAAAATCTATTTATACAAGCTTATTGCAAAAGTTAAATAAAAATTATATTATTTTAGTGGGGCAGTCGAACGGGCCGAATGACCCGAACGACCACCCCAGAAAAATACAAACGGCCCACCCATAATCCCTAGTCTACCCAACCTAATCTACCCACACCCCCTCCACATCACCCCACCCAATCTCCACCTGACACCTCACCTCTCTCCCTCATCCCCTCCAATCGGCTGCTGCCACCTAGACCCACCCTCTCTCAACCTGCCACCCAACACACCCTGGCCACACAGCCACACACACGCACTCCCACCCACCGACACACACCACGCACTTCCCCCCACTCCCTGGCCCGCCTGGGACCCACCCGACCCAACACGCTACCCACACACGCACCCGCGCGCAGCCAGCACGCCACACGCTCCCCCGGCCCCACGCAGCCTCTCTCTCCCCTGGCGCGTCCCGCGTTCTCATCCCCACGCACGCGCCTCTGCCTCGCCTCCTCTTCCTCTGTTTCGCTCACGGCCGCCGCTTTTCCCACCGCTGCCCCCTCGTCGCTCTCCGCTTCGCCCCATCGCCGCAGCCTCCTCTTCGCCCGCCACCGCCGCTTCGCCGTCGCCTCCCGCCTCACCGAGCCCGCTGGCGCCTCTCCTCGGCTCCGCCCGCGCCGCCGCCGAGCGTCCCCATCTCGCTGCCTCGCCGCCACCCGAGCCCCATCCTCTCCGCCGCCGGAACCCTCTCGCCCGAGCCCGATGATCGCCACCACGACCTCTGCGTTGCCCCGCCCCCCGCGAGCCAAACACTGCCGCTCCTTCGCCATGCCGCTTCCTTCCCCGGCGCTCGCCGCCTTGCAAGACGCCCACGCCCGCCTCCGCCGCCCTCCGCCCCGTGCCCGCCAGCGGCCGCCCGGCCGCCCCGGCGCTGTCTCCCGAGCACCCTCTCCCGTGCCCGCTGGAGGCCTCGCCGACCGCCAAGCTCTGCCGAGCTCGCCCGGCTCCGGCCCGCCTGTCGCCCGAGGCCCTAAGCCGCCGTCGGCCTGCAGCCTCCCGACAGCGCCTCGCCCACGCAGGAGCTCATGAAGCGCCTCCACTGCGGCATGGCCTGCTGGCCTGGTAGAGCATGCGTGCACCAGAGGGTGAACTCCGCTTCGACTTGTGTCGGTATAGTGTTGTGTCAATTCATGTGGGTCCGACGTCCGAAGAACAGGTTCCTCAACATGAATTTGACACTTCGAGATCGACCCCACGAACCCTTGTGCTCGCTCCCGGAACTCGAAGACCGAACACGATGTTCTTTTCCCCGGACCGAAGACCGATCCCGTACCCGACGCAACGCCAAGCAATTCCCTCGGACGCCAAGACCCGAACCCTGTCGAATCCCTCGCAGTGAACGCCAAGATCGCCTCACGGACGCCATGACCTCCTTCAAGGATCCGATGGCCGAGACCCTAAAGACCGATCTAGAGCGCCAAGGCCTTCGCATGGAGTCGGCAAGATCATCCGGTAACACCAAGATCAACTGCGCGGGCCGACAAGAACGACACCGACCCGGAAGAACCCGATGCGCCCCGACACCGAACCAAGTACTTCATCCCGAACGCCTGGACCGTCGACATGACCCGACCACCACGAATGCGACAAGACCTAACCCCGTTATTCGAGAACGTTCCCGCCGAGACCGACCCGTCGAACCCTGGACCCTGAGACCGACCCCAAACCCCGGAACCTCAAGTTCGTCGAGACCCCCTAAAGTGTGAACCCTTTTCTCGAGCCCTATTTTATAAAAGTAATAACAACTTGTTGCATATTAATTGCCATACTCGCATGCATATTTGTGTGGTTTGGGGGCCTTACGCCGATTCACCTTATAATTAAATATGGGGCCCATATGCGGGCAAATCTAGCCTTGTATTGGCCTCATTTAAACTTGTGTAGCGAACCAGTACTATCGTTTGCCATGTTAAAACAACATTTAATTTGCGGGGTATCTGAACAACTAGAACCATATAATTAATTGTCGGGACCCCGGTTCCGCTTAATCTTGCCTAATTGCACCGCACCTTTGCCATGTCATGCATCATACATGCATCATGCCGATCTTCTGTCATTGTATTAAATATTGCATCCGGTGTTTATTCTAGTGTTTTGCTTCTTCGCGAATAAGGCCGTTGAGTTGATGCGAGTGTCGACCCGATCTTCGGATGAACCTTCGGCAATGTTTTCAGGCGAGCATCTCCCCCTTTCTACCTATCTTACTTTTATAGTATTTATTCCCTCATGTTGATCTATTGCTATCTGTGTTGCGATGCTCTAGATTTCGTACCCGTGATATCCCTTGCAGCCTTATATTGCCTTGGACACATCCTACTACCTGTTGTTTGGTAGATAGTTGGACTTGCGCGTCGTAGTCGCGTGCTCAAGTGCTGTTGCGTGTTGTCAAGTGCCACAGTTGTTGGAGCCTTGCCGCATGTTTGATGTTGGTGATGATCATGGCTTTACTTATCGTTCACTTTAATTCCTGTTTAACAACTAAAATTGAAGTAAGCAGAGGCATCGGTGGGTGATAGATAATATTTGGTTTCCGAACGCCCACTTGTGTCCCGTAGGACCCCGAGTACTTGATACTTGTTCCTTGATTTATCGCGCTATCCACATCCGGGAGGATTATGGGACCCCCCTGAGCCAGAGCTTGATTCAGTCTTATTTCTTGGGGCCACAAACTAGTTTGAGGTTTTATTTACGATCCTGTACTTATGCCATGCTACTGTTTTATTTAAATTATGCGGAGCACCTTTGCATCGCTTAGGTAAGCGAGTGTTTTCAGGGTATCGACAAGCCCAGCCACACTTCGGGTTCCTATCGTTCTGTACCATTGTCGCAAACCTTGAGTCCGCCTCGGAGTCAGCTAACTTCGTTGCGGGCTACTCAATGGGGTGGCCTGAAATATTTCTGAATCCTGTGATTGCTTTGTCGTGAAAGCCTCGTTGGGTTTTGATTTGGTTTTTCCGAGGTTGATCGAGTGTGTGTTGCTATTTGTGCACCCCGGCCGGGTTAAAACTTTCTGAAAGCCGTGTCCGCGGTTATGGACGACTTGGAGCACAGTATCTCGACCATAGACAAGCATAACTAAAGTTTATTGCTATAAATTTGACTTTATAATGACTAGTAATCAGCTTCACTATAACGGAATGGCTAATAATACTGCCCACAATTGCTTGTTTGGAGTGTCGCTTGCGGCCATTGTATCTGACTAGTAAGTATTGCAACTACAACGGAATGGCTAAATAAAAGTACCAACAACTGCTGGGTTTTGGGTTATCTCATGCTAATTGTATCTGACTAGTAAGTGTCGCAACTACAACGGAATGGTTAATTAAAAGTGCCCACTGCTTACTTTATCAGGATGATTATCTAAACCTGACTAGTAATTGCTGCAACGATAACTGAATAAGTAAAACTGCCAACTGTGTGAGTCCTCGGTTGACTTCCTCGTTTGGTCTCGAGGGGGAAACACCAGGATGGGTTTGTTTGATGTTAGTATCAGGTTTGTTCCGGATAGGTCCTTCTTAACCCCTTTGATTGCCGCCAGTTGTATCGAGTCTCTATAGGTTGTTTATTGCATGCTGCCGCTGCCGCTTCAGTCCACCATACCTATGTAGGCGAGGACCGCCGAATTCTAGCCTCGCTGCATCGCCTCGATCTTGACGCTCCTCTTTTCCTTTGCCCTTTGTCGCACCCTTTTGTTTAAGCAGGTTTTGAGATCGACGTTAAGGTGGTTACCCTTCCGGCTTGGCTCGGTTATGGACGCCATTGGTTATTCTTCAGGGCTCTTAGCCCCATTTGCATCTTGTCCGTAGTCGGACGCTCTATCATTTTCAAGGTGATTTGGATCTTTGTATATTATATCTGTATTCTTGACTCTTTGAGTCGCTGTTATTTATTATCTGTTCTGTGGGTCCCATCGAGGACTGTTGTGTAATGTTATTACTTCGTTTTCCACCCGCACGAAAGTGCCTGGTGGGCACCTTTGAATCGTTTCTATGCGGGTTTGGCGGGAATCGCTGAAACTTGCATAGGTCATATTCTGAGGGTGTTACACCAACTGTGGCACTATTTGGTGTGTCTCCAATGATCATCCATCTGAGGCACTATGCTGCTCCCTCCAATGTCCAACCAGCTGAGGCACCTGACATTGCCTCAAATGGATGATAATTGGAGGCACTGTCAAACATGCCTCTAAATGGTCATCCATTTGAGGCACTATGAGGTGTGCCTCAAAATGGCCATCCATTTGAGGCACTTTGTGCTGTGCCTCCAAAAGAATAACCAGCATAATCAAATAATCAGAAAACAGATACCACACAGCACATAATTATATACTACTGATTTCATACTGATAATCCAACATAGTACTTACTGCTCCATACTTACAACTACAAAAGTAGTACTTAGTAGTCCAGCATATATAGTACTAGGCAGTCCAACTTAAGTAGTCCATCAGATAATTACATCCAAAATAAGTAGAACTCATAACAGAATTTCTACTTCCACCCAATCAGTACTGTCAGATCTACGCTTTATGGGAGTGCATGAGCATCGGTAACTTACCGTCGACTTGTACCGTAAACAACAAAGATAGCATCATCCTTCTTCATGTTGAAGGCACGCATACCGTCCACCATCCACCGGTTATCATTGCTCTATTGTTTACTCCCATCTTCATCCTCACATCCACACGATCATCTTGACCATGGATTCAACTTGTACGAAGTGGTTCATCAAGAAAGTCCTTGTACTTGGTTGTGAACTCAAGATTAAATTCTGCGTAAGTATCAAGTTTACACAATCATAGCATTCTTTTGGACTCTGTTTCTACCACAATTGTTATTCATGATAAAGTAAATAGCTGCTCACCATTTTGCATTTCTTCTCAATGACGGTGACTCTGTCATCTTGTAGACATAGTACTTTATTGCATACGCCATTGCACCATTCGTCCAGAAACTCAACTTGGCATGGACACAGTAGTATGTCATTTCCAAACATACACTGGTGGTCCCACTCATGTATTCCCTTGTTTTTTGGTCCTGATACAGCACAAATACAACAAATTTTATAAATATTAGTACCATTTCTCAACTACTGTAACAGACTAGATAGTTCAAAGTTTGTATAGATACATACCTCTTAAAACCAAGCCATCATCTTGTGCTGGCATAATTGGCACATAACCATCTGGCACGAACCACTCCGTAGAGGTGTCACTGCCAGAGGTGTCACTGGCAGAGGTGTCACTGCCAGAGCTGTCACTTCCACTAGTGTTGTGGCTTGGGATCAAGCTGCCACTGTCATCTGAGATGTCAATGGCACAGTTCTCACAGGTTCCCATCTAGTATAAAAACAGCATGTAATCAGTAATGCTAAAGCAATGTAATCAGTAATGCTAAAACATGTTCAGGACATGATCAAATAGCAAAACATTCAGAAAGTCAATAATTACATTCTGAATATTCCTAACATTCAGAAAGTTCATAAGGTACAGAACATTCAGACAGTTCAGATCATGCTGAACATTCTGACATTCAGTAATTTCTGAATTTTCTGAACATAGCAAAACAGAAAGATCAGAACATTCAAAAAGATCAGAACATTCAGAATATTCAGAAAGATCAAAAAGATCAGAACATTCAGAAATATCAAAACATTCAGAAAGATCAGAACATTCAGAAAGTTTAGAAAGATCAGAACATTCAGAAAGTTTAGAAAGATCAGAACATTCAGAACATTCAGAAAGATCAGAACATTCAGAAAGTTCGAAGATCGAACATTGAAAGTTCGAAGATCGAACATTCGTAAAGTTCATATTACGAACAATCTTAACAATCTGAACTTTCTGAACATTATGAAATTTCTGAAAATTCAGAACATTTCTTCATCAACAGACCCCTAACCAGAAATAATCATCAACTCTTGACATCAACAAAATTAATCCTAGCAGAACCCTAAACAAAATATAATCTAAGAACAAAACAAATCTAAGAACAGAACTAAGAACATAGATCTAGACAAAGAACATAAATCAAAGAACAAATCTAAGCACCCAAAGATCAGATAGCACGTTAGATCAAACAAGATCAGATAGCAGGTTAGATCAAACAAGATCAGATAGCAGGTTAGACAAAGAACATAAATCTCGAACAAATCTAAGAACAGAACAAATCTAATCTAATAACAAATCTAAGAACAGAACAAATCTAATCTAATAACAACAATATAAACTAAGAACACTAATCTAATAACAACACCAGATCTAGTACAGTAATCTAAGAACACGAGAAAAGATCTATACACTATTCTAAGAGAACCAGAGTACACTAATCTAAGAAGACTAGATCAGATCTAAACAACAGTTCCTAATCAAGAACAGAAAAGATCTAACGAGTAGAATAAAAGAAGAAAGAAGAACAGAATAAGAAAGAAGAATAGAAGAAGAACACGAGAAAAAACAGACAAGATCCTCAGGTGGCGGCGGCGATGGGATTCGCTGGAGGGGTTTCATGTTGGGCGGCGGCCGGCGGCGGTGGAACCCTAACACGAGGAAAGGGAGAGAGTGAGGGAGTGGAAAGTGAGGGAGTGGAGAAAGTGACGGCCGCGGTGGGTGGGTGTGTGCGTATATAGTATGGCCATTTTGCACATTAGTACCTTAGGTTGTTATTAACTTTTCTGTGTCCTTCCACCTCGGCTCCGTAGTTATAGCGATTAGCTGGGACGCCCCTCAGTTAATATTTTAGTTTCCTATTCGTCCCTCCACCCGCGCCACCTTGCACAAACCCCCTCCCCTCTGTTGTCCAATGTATAAGAGAGGCACCCCGCCGCCAGCGCTAGGGTTTGGCCTCCATTTCTCGCGCGTGACCTCTGCATCGTCGCACCACCCGCCGCCGGAGAGCTGCCGATCCTCTCCGTCCGTGCCGCCGCACCATCCACCGCTGGAGAACTGCAGATCCTCACCGTCCGCGCCGCTGCACCACTCGCCGCCAGTCAACCGGAGTTGCAGATCCTCTCCGTCAGCGGCCGCCGCACCACCCGCCGCCAGACAACCACCGCCCGAGCCCGAGCTACAGATCATCTCCGTCAAGGCCGCACCACCGCCGGAGAGCTGCAGATCCTCCGTCCATAGCAGCCTGCAGATCCTCTCCGAGAGCCGGAGAATGCAGAGATCCTCTCCGGAGAGCTGCAGATCATCCATAGCAGCTTCTGCAATGGATCCGCGCGGCCGCACCAACTGGACTGCAGCAGCCACATCCCCTTCTCCCCCTGCGATTTCTCAAGAGCAATCAGATAATTGCAGGTGTGTGCTTTGTATATCTAGTGTGTGCTTTGTATATATAGTATGGTATTTTCATCCATCTAGTGTGTGCTTTGTATATCTGAAATGGTTCATATAATTCATCTGTAATTCTAAACAAAAAATCTGATTTTTACTAATGCTAGAAATAGATCTGAAAATAGTTCTGTAATTGGTTCACTGATGAATATGATTACTACAGAGTCCAAGATGATGAGAGGGATGATAGGCTAATGATCACAATTAGAGGTTTGTTTAGCACCATTTACTTTGTAATCTATGCTCTTGTCATTGATCTATATTTTCGCATCGATGATACATTGTTTGGCATTTGTTAGGACACGGACATTCAGGATTTGATTCAATTGATACAAACTGCATTTTTGGAAATTTGGTTCAAATGAATTACCACCAATTAATGCAGCTAAGAAGCAATGTGGAAGTGCTACCAATGCCTGCAATTAAGAATTATGTTAGCACAATTACATCAACAAATGTCATTCCTTTGGAGGGTTTAATGGTATGTATATATGTTCTGCACATTATTCATATTTTTATCTGTAAGTTCTGCACATTACTCACATTTTTATCTAACAAATTCCAGGAATTCAGTCAAGAGTTTACAAGAAAGTTCCTGATGCAGTTCCTCATGGATGAACACCTCATGAGACATTGTATTCAAGCCAGATCTCAATTGGTTAGTGTAGGTGTGATGCTCAAGTTAGGATCTCCAATAAAGTACTGTAGGATGATTCTTCAGGCTGATGGAAAATCCCAGATCATCCCTCCTGGATGGGCAAAGGTGGTAGAGGCATTTCATCTGAAGGAAGGGGATGTTTGCATGTTCATTTTTACAGATGAAAGAAAACTACCACCAAGACTCAGACATCAGTGGTTCTACCTTAAGCTTGAGATACTTAAAATTGAAGAGTACTACCCTGTCTTATTAAACCCATTCTTACCATTTATCTGAGTATCTCTTATAACATATTTATGCACATCTTTGTAGGTACAGCCCCACTGAGATTCATGAAAGGAGTCTGATTACTACTAGAGGTGTGATTTTCACCTGCAGATGCTTACTATTATACTTGTTTTACTAGAGTTTTTTTGGGTGATGAATAATGCTTTATTTGTCATGTAGGACCTGGTTTTGCTGGTGAAGAATCCTTTGATAATGAATGCATTTTTGCAAACAAGGTTGATTTGACATTCAATCAAGTTATCCAACTGAGAAGCTATGTTGAAGTGCTACCAAGACCTGATATTAAGGAGTATGTGTGGAAAATGACAGAAGAAAACATCATAGCTTCCTTTGATCATGTTCACTGGAGACCTGGAGAAGGAGAATTGGTTAGTAATGTTTGATCATGTTCACTACTAATGTTTACTGTATGGTATGTTTTGATCATAATTGAAATTTCTGTTTTCCAGGTTTTTTCAAAAGAATTCACAAATACTTATCTTTTGAAGTTTCTAAAGCCTGTCTTATGCACAAGAGCTCCCAGGCTTAGGGTTCCTAAAGGATCTGAAGTTATTCTTCTTGCTGTGAACAAGCCAACAATTTCCAAGACTCAGTATTGTAGAATGATGCTAACTGAATCTGGACAAGCAGTTATCTGTTTTGGATGGAAATATGTTGTCAAAACATTTAGTCTGAAAGAGGGAGATGTCTGCTTGTTCAGTTTCAGGGACACTAGGATTATTCCAGTCAAAATTAGGGATCCAGCTGCGTGGATGCAGTTGGTGATAATAAAGCTAGATTAGTACTGAATGGGCCTGGATAGTGTCTGATTAAATGGGCCACATCGTGGGGGAAAACAGTGGACAATGTCTGTTTAAATGGGCCACATCGTGGGGGAAGTGGTGGACGTGGGGCAGTGGTGGACGTGGGGGAGCAGTTTTACATCCCTTTACCTTTAAATAGGAGGAGAAACCTGGCCGGTTTACAATTCTTCTGCGCAGAGCTTTTCTTCTATCCCTTCGACTTTCTGGGTGAGTTCAATTCTGTACACAGATCTTATTATTCTATTTCATTTAATCTGATGCAATCTAATCCTTCTACTACATTTTCAGGTCGCATGTTCTGAATTTCCTCCTTCGACTTTTCAGCTCTCGGGTTCTGAATTTGAACCTGCTATCTGTGATCAACCTGGGTGAATTTTTGTAGGTGAATTAACCTGGATGTTATTTTGTAGGTGATGGATGGCATGACGTGTGCTATCTGTGATCAGCCTGGTGACAATTGTGGCAGATCTAACAGGAGAGCTAATGGATTTGACATTGTCATTAGCCATGGTTTTAGACGTGGTGTAGTAAGTTTTTCTGCTCATTCCCTGCTCATTCCCTAGTAACAGGAGAGCTAATGGATTTGACATTCCCTACTCATTCAAATAGTTTTTGGCAATGGGAACTAAATTATGTTGTTAAACTGTAGTACATTCCCTGCTCATTCAAACAGAGGTTGAACAATTTAGTTCCTGGGAAATGGTTAGTTGCCAAGAACCCAAGATTCAGAAGATTTGATTTATTCTTACAGAAGGATGAGTCAGCTACACTAATATGTGGCCCTTACTAGAGATCATTAGTTAGAGTTTATGACATTGCTGTGGGTGATGTTGTACATTTCCAATGTACTGATGATCCCTTTGAACCTTTAGAGAACTCATTTGACATAACTGTTCATTCCAACAATGTTGAGAAGGATGCAGTTGAAGAAACTGGTATCACAACAATAAGTCATCTTTTTTTCACAATGCATTTTCGAAATAATTAAGGCTAACACATCCTCTCTGATTAGTTGTAGGATATTTGCCTAGACCAATAAGAAGTATCCTCTATAGGACAATCTTCTCAAACATCCACTCCATTAGTGAACAGGACATGGCTGCAATCCTGTTTGGCATTTACAAAGATGTTTTTGTGGAGAAGGAATTTTATGAACCAAAGGATCAGAAACATTTTTGGGTGCACAAGATGGATGATGATAATGTTCACTTCAATGCACTGGTAATTTCCCACAGTTCATATGTTTGACATCTGAAATTATTTTATTTGCATGCAACTAAATCAATTATGGATATTTATTTGTTTTGCAGTACATGCCTACTGAGGCTATAGATGGGTACAAGTACCCAGGTTTTGGCATTGCTCATCTTTCCAAGGATGGACAACTGCTAGGAGAAGAACAAGAAGAGTTCATTGACTGCACCTACTCCATTGCCTGGGACATGGGGCATGTGTGTTTTCAGAATGGATGGACTGATTTCACCAATGCTGCTAACATTGGCAATGAAGCACTTCTTTTGATGAAAGTAGAGCCCATGCAAGAGTTTATTGGTCTTAACTTTGTTGAGATCATCAACTAGGGATCATCTACTAGAGATCATCTAAGTAGTGCTCATGAATTAACTTTGTATCCAGTGTGTTTGTATCCAGTGTGTTTGTATCTAGTTGTGGTTGTGTACCCAGTTGTGTTTGTATCCAGCTATTATTGAACTTATATTATATATCAAGTTTGTGTTTTCTGATCCAGTTGTGTTTGCTTTTCTGAAAATATAGATGCAACAAATCCATACTGCTATTGTGTTAATTTTTCACAATAGCAAGGATAAGTTGTTGCAACAAATTGAATTTTTTTCTACTTGCCACTGCTGTTTTTTAAAATGGATTCAAAAAAGAAACTTCTCTGTATACTTCTTATAGTTGTATGCAACAAATCCATACTAAGGATAAGTTGCTGCAACAAAATGTATTTTTCAAAACACAAAGGCCCAATCAGAGACAAAGTACTCCAACTGTAGGAGAAAGTACTAGGCAAAGGCCCACTCGGCCAAAATATGGGCCAAAATATCTGGAACCGAAGAGACAGAGAGCGCGTGGAGCGTTGGAATATTATAAGGAGGGAACCAAAGGGACAACCTCCCCTCTCTCTCCCATTCGGCAGTTCCCTCTCTCCCACTCGGCAGTTCTACGGTGAGTTCCTATGCAGTTCTTCAGACTTGTTTTCTTATCTTTTCTTCAGAGTTCTCTCTCTAATCTCTTCTTTTTCTTTCCATCCATCTGCAGACTCGGCAGATTGTACGGTGAGTTCTTCAGTTCCTTTGCAGTTCTTCAGATTTCTTCAGAGTTCTCTCTCTAATCTTTTCTTTTTCTTTCCATGCATCTGCAGACTCGGCAGTTCGTACGGTGAGTTCTAATTCCTTTGCAGTTCTTCAGATTTCTTCAGTTCTCTCTCTAATATTTTCTTCTGTTGCTTGATTCTTCCAACCTTCTTCACTTATGTTGCTTGATTCTTCCAACCTTCTTCACTTGTGTTGCTTTAATCTTTATTTTGCGGTTCTGTCCTAATCCCTCTTTCTTCTTGTAATATTACAGTGACCGCAAGATACCCAAAGAAGAAGAACCACTCCTTCATTAGGATTTCTTCTCAGGTAAATCCCTCTTTCTTCTAATTGTTCATCCTCTGCTTGATTAGGCTTTCAAATTAGGGTTTTCATGGAATGTGCGTTTTCCTGATTATGTTCCTGATTAGGGTTGCGTTTTCCTGATTAGGTTTTGTCCTTATTATGTTCCTGATTATGTTCATCAGATTATAAGTGACTGAAATGTGTAGAATGTTCTTTAGTACTGAAATGTGTAGATCTCGGTGGTGGCCGTATCATTAATAAAAATGTTTAGGTTCTGTTACTAATTACTTGCTTAATTTTTAGCAATGGACTGTGCTGTGTGTGGACAACCTGCTCACAACTGTGGTAGGACACAGAGGAGGGCAACCAGCTTCCAGATTGTCATTGTTGATGAGTTTCCATTTGATGGTGTGGTGAGTTTTCACATCCAGACAACAATAGTTTACTTTATGTTATATTCATCCTATAGGTTGGTAAGTTAACTACATTATGTTATGTTCATCCTGTAGGTTGTTCCATGTTCATTTAGGGAGAGACTGAATGATTTCACTCCTAAGAATTGGCTGGTTGCCAATAGCAGTGCAATTAGAAACTATGATCTGTACTTGAAGAAGACTGATGAAAAGACATTGATTTGTGGTCCTTATTGGACGTCATTGTGGAGAGTCTACGACATTGGTCTTGGTGATGTACTGGAATTTGAATATGATCCAGATCCGATTGAGGGTTTGGACAATTTATTCCATGTCACCATTTCCTCAAATGGTGTTGAAAAGTACATCCATGAAGCTCCATGTAAGTTCTTGCTAACAACTACTACTAACTATTTCCTCAACTACTACTAATTTCTTTACATGTACTAGTACTAATTATTTTATTTCTTCTATTTGCTTAGTGATTGGAGATGTCCCTTCTGGAATAAGAAGCATTCTGTACAGGACAATCTTCTCAAACATTCAATCAATCACTGAACAGAACATGGCCACCATCTTATTTGCCATCTACAAAGATGTTCATGTGACAGACCATGAGATCATTGAAAGTAATGATGAGAAGAATTTCTGGGTACACAAGATGAATGAGGAAAACCAAGCATGGGATGCACTGGTAAGGCTTAGAGCTAAATCACTATTCTGTTGTTTCATTCTATGCATGCCTAATGTGTAAAAAAATACTAACTGCGAAATACATGATTATTGCAGTTCATGCCTATTGAGGCTGTACAAGGCTACAGGTACCCAAGACATGGCATAGCACATCTTTCCAGGGAAGGGCAAGACATAGAAGGAGACGAAGATAACTTCATTGCATGTGCCTACTCCATTAGCAAGGAACATGGAGAAGTCATTTTCACCGCAGGGTGGAATGACTTCACATTTGCTGCTGATGTTGGATGGGCTTCAATGCTTGTGATCAAGATAGAACATATGAGTGATCACCTTGGGCTGAACTTTGTTGACATTGTCAACTAAGGAATCAGTTAGTGACAAGGCTAATTTGGAATCAGTTAGTTAACAGATGCTTGTTTAGGTTGTGCTGCAGTTGTTTAAGGAACAATGTCATCAATGTTGTTTTAAGCTTTAGTTATTATGTCCTTATTCTGTAAGTTAACTACTAGTGTTTGTATCACTTGTATTATGCCTGAAATTATATGGTTGTGCTTGTTTTAATGATGTCAACTATGGTTGTGCTTGTTTTAATGTTGTCAACTATGGATGTGCTTGTTTTATTACTTGTTTCATATTCCTGTTTTGTTGATGTCTAGAAGGCCTTCATTGTTCTGAATTCATAAATATTCAGAGACCATGGGCTACTAGACTACATTAGTTTCATAATAGACTACATTAGTTCTACTACTAGTCAACTACTTGTGTAAATTACCAGAGCATTTTGTGCCTGAATTTTGTGCCTAAATTACCAGAGCATTCAGACCATTTTGTACATTTATTCAGAGCATTTTTTCATTTATTACATTTATGCACTGCACACACGTCCTTGGAAGTGGGGGAAGTGGGGAAATGCCAGGTGCTTGCCCCCACGTCCAGGTGCTTTCCTATTTAACATGGTGGTAGTATGGAGTTATTTCTTCTGCCTATGTCGAGTTCTTCTGCCTATGGTGAGTTCATATCTTGTTCTTACCTGAATATTTTTGTTCTGTTTGTGTACTTACATCTGAATGTTTCATGTGTGATGCAGATATCTGATTGTACAACAGGAGCACAAGTTATCCTACAGGTGATTTAGATCATTTGCCTCTTTTCATGTCATCCATGAATGAATTTGTGTTCCATATCTTAATACTTCCATTTTTTTCATAGGAATGGATGAGATGAGTTGTGTTCTGTGCCAGCAACCAGTGCAAAACTATGGCCTCCATTCTGACAGGCGTGTAGTTTCTTTTGATCTGATTATGATGCAGGGATTTGAAAATGGAGTGGTAAGTTATAACATCAGTACAATGGATCTCTTGTTTTTATCTGGAAAGGAGGTGTATAATGACAAACATTCCTCTTGTTTTTATTTCAGGCAGTACCTTGCAAATTCAAGGAACAACTTGAAAAATTTGCAATGTCAAAGAACTGGATGGTGGCTACATGCAGGAACAGGCATGTGTATGACTTCTTCCTGGAGAAAGAAGTGTCAAGAACTACCATCTGTGGACCATACTGGAGTTCCCTTGTTAGGAAATATGATATCCAGCAAGGTGAGGTTGTCTCTTTCAGGTATGTGGAACAGGCCAACAATTTTGATATCACAGTGTCTGAATTTGTGGACAATATGAAGGTTGAGAAGCCTATTGTTGCAGATGGAGGTAAACTGTTTCACAATTTTAACTGTTTTATGTCATGTTAGCTGAAAGACTTGCTATGTTAACTAGTTTGCCATTGTTTACTACTTTGAGCAGGTCTTTACTGTGTGATGCCTGAAATTAGAGCTATACTTCAGAAGACTATTTTCTCAAACATCAGAGAAATTAGTGAGGAGAACATGGCAACCATCAATTATGGTATCTACAAGGTTTTGGCTCTAAAACCAGGGCAAGAACTAGCTGAGGAAGAATTATATGAAAGTGTCAATGAGATGCAGTTTATGGTGCACAAGTATAATCAGGAAAATGTTGAACTAGATGCTTTGGTAACTATCTACTACTTAATTTCTCACTTTTTTTATGCAATGTTTCAGACCTAGTTCTTACACAAGTTGTTACTATGCCAGTACCTTTCTGCAAAAACATTCATAGAAGTTGGATGCCCATGGCAAGGACATTCAAATCTGTTGGCTAGGGAATTTGATGTTCCCTTTGAAGGATGGTACCACATGGAAGATGAAGATGATAGAATTGCATTCACAATAGGATGGCAGCAATTTAGGGAGGAGGCAAATATAGTAGAGGGATCACTGTTGCTGATTGTTGCAGACCCAAGGCATGGTCACATATACCTTGATTTTGTGGAGATTGAAGACCCTTGAAGAACATGATTGAAGACCCTTGAAGAAATTGTGTTTCATTTTAAGTTGTAATGTGTTCTAGTGGACTAGTGTTCTGAACAATGCATCTACTGTAATGTTGGTTTGTAAGTTGAACAATGGTTTGTAATGTTGGTTATCAAGTGTTGATGATTCTCAGTTTTTCAAGTGTTGATCAGTTTCTTGATTTTCTGTTTATCTAGTGTTGATCATTTAATTTTATGTTTAGGAGGCCTTCATTGTTCTGAATTCATAAATATTCAGACCATGGGCAACTAGACTACAATGTTTAGTTTTGCATCTAAAAGTTTAGTTTTGCATCTAAATGTTCAATATTTAGTTTTGCATCTCAATGTCTAGTTTTACAATATTCAACTATGATTATGATTATGAATGTTTAAACTATGATTATGATTATGTATAAACTAGCTAGACAATTACTGTTAAAATAAAATATCACTAGCTAGACAACAATGTAAACTAGAATTCATGCCTGGGTATACAACATGGGTATACCATGGGGAATCGGTAGATTGTGCTATTCCTACTGTACAACCCAATGAATCAGTAGAATTGCCTTTAGGAAGTGATGAGATGGATGAGATGATGTTGGGTTCTCATGATATGTACAACAATAGCTCTTTAGGATCAGATACACAAGTTGACAGTGATGATACTGATGATGACTCTGAAGAAACAGATGAAGAAGCTGAGGCATTCAAAAAGTTAGTTAATGATGGCAGACAAGAATTATATGCATGATGTAAAAAAATTACAAAACTGCAATTTCTTGTGAAGCTGATGAACATAAAGAACACCAGGGGATTAACCAGAGCTACATTTGAAGATGTCTTTGACTATTTAGGGACGTCCTACCATAGTATACAACTCTCCCTATGAATTTGCATGAAGCCAAACAGTACATCAAATCTGGAGGGCTGGGGTATGACACATATGATGCATGCATTAATGACTGCATCATATATAGAGGAGACAATATCAATGCATCTGTCATCAAAGATGTAATGCATCCAGATGGAAGATTGTGAAGGAAATTGGCGGTGGCAAAAGATTTAGCAAGGTTGCTCAAAAGGTGGTCAGGCATTTCCCATTGAAGAAGAGAATTAGAAGATTATTCATGTCAAGCAACACAGCCCCACTTATGAGTTGGCATGTTGATGGTAGGATCAAGGATGGTCTTATGAGGCATCCTGCTGATGCACCAGCTTGGAAGCATTTTGATGCAAAATATGAGTGGTTCAGTAAAGAAGCTAGAAATATTAGGTTTGGACTGGCAACTGATGGTTTCAATCCATTCGGAACTATGAACCTGTCTTACAGCATCTGGTCAATTGTACTGATTCCATACAATCTTCCAGCAGAGAGTTGCATGAAAGAAAACAACTTCATTTTGTCAGTTATTATTCCTGGTAGGAAGGCACCAGGGAAAGACATAGACATTTACCTGCAGCTAGTTGTTGATGAACTGAAAGTGTTATGGAAGGATGGTCTTTGGACTTTTGATTCTCATGTAGGAAGGAAATTCAGGGTGTATGCTGCACTGCTATGGACAATTAGTGACTGGCTAGGCCGGGGAATTCTTAGTGGAGAGAGTATTGTTGTTTGCTCCCACTGCCTGCTGGGTACATGTTCCAAACGTTTAAAACATGGACACAAAGCATGCTACCTGGGTACTAGGATGTTTCTACCTGCAGACCACCCATTTAGGAAGGATAAAGACTCATTTGATGGCACAATCAAGATGGGAACCTCCAATTCAGCCATCGGTCATGAGATTTCGAAATGACAAAAGGCATTCACACCATCTATGGGAAAACACAGAAACAACAAAAGTCTAAGAAGAAAAAGAGACAAAGAGATGAAGGGGAGGAAGATACTGTACTGGAGGATGTGCACACTGTAGAGTCAACATTCAAGAAGAGAAGCATCTTTTTCCAGCTTGAATATTGGGAACATTTGCTGGTTCGACATAATTTGGACTCAATGCATATAGAGAAGAATGTGTTTGATAATATTGTTCACACAATTTTACAAGTGGACAACAGGTCCAAAGATAATGTGAAAGCAAGACTGGATATGAAAAGATTTAAAATCAGAACACATCTCCATGTTGATGAAACTCAAGAGAAACCAGACTTGCCTGAAGCAATGCACTACATGAATTCAGATAATAAGAAGGTATTCTGCTCAGCTGTGAAAAATGCAAGGTTTCCAGTAGACTATGCTTCAAACATGGATGGGAAGGTCAGGTTAGATGAGAAAAAAATAGTTGGGCTAAAAACTCATGACTGCCACATAATTTTTGAAGATGTATTTCCTTTAGCTATAAGTAGAACCATGCATGCCCCTGTTGCTCTTCCACTAATTAATCTTAGCAAGTACTTCAAGAAAGTTTGCTCCAAAGTCATAGATCCTACTGAGATGCAAAAGTTGGAAGAAGAAATTGTTGAAACAATGTGTCAGCTAGTGCAGATTTTTCCACCATCATTCTTTGATATAATGGAACATCTTGTCATCCATCTTGCAAGTGAAGTGTTGATAGGTGGACCAGTGCAATTCAGAAACATGTGGTCTACAGAGATATTTGTTGGGAAGTGTAAAGGGATGGTACATACTAGAAGACATCCTGAAGCATCAATAGCTGAGGGATATATATTTGATGAGAGCTTGGATTTTTGTGCAAGATATCTGGAAAATTCCAACAAAGAGACAATGCATACTGATGATAGCACAACTAGCAGTCCAGACACTAATATATATTTAAGAACAATTGGAAGACAGCTCTCCGCATTTCAAGTAGATGAGCTAGATCACATTTCATGGACACAAGCTCAAAGGCATGTGTTGCTTAGTTATCCAGAAATTACTAGGTTTGCAAATGAGCATATCACAATGCTACAAGCGCATGAAGGAAAAGTAGAAGAGAAGTTGAAGTTGTTCACCACCAACAATTCACGAAATGGTTTATTGAACATGTGCATTCTTTAATGCATAAAGGAGTTGAACTACCACAAGAAGTTGTTCTACTAGCACAAAAGCCTTTCATGATGGTGAAGAAATACAACACTACAAGATTAATGGCTATACATTCCACACAAGAAGCCATTCTGGAAAATCTTCCCAGTGTGATGGAGTTTCAACTACTGCAAAGACATTAAGTTATTCAGTAGATCACACATTAGGAGATGGTCAAATTTGTGGCAGGATCCATGAAATAGTTGAATTGAATTATTCAAACACAGCTAGTGTAGTATTATTCAAGTGTGAATGGGTTAAAGATACTGGAATTAGAGTAGATGAATTTGGAATAACTGAAGTCAACTTCAATCATGTAGACAAAGGGGAAATTCTTTCATCTATGCCATTTATACTAGCTAGTCAAGCAAAACAGGTCTACTATTTGCAAGATCCAATTGATAATGAATGGTTTGCTGTTGTGTCTAGGTAATTTGATATAGTTCTATTGTTTCTTTTGTTTGCTGGTTTGATTCTGTTGAACATGGTAATAAAGTTCTATTGTTTCTTCTGCAGGGACTGCTAACATGGACAGTCAGAGAAGTAGGCTAAATGAGGTTAACATGCAACTGATGAAACTTGGTGTGCCACCAACACAGATAGAAATCAAGAGTGGAGAAATTTTTACAAGATTTCTTGAGGAAGCAAGGATAAAAGGAATATACAAAGAACCAGCAGAAGTAAGAATCTAATTTATGCCATTCTAATTTATGCCATTCTAATATGTGATTTATGTTCCTGTCTTAATTTAGAACAACATGATATATGAAGAAATAGATGTGGTAGAAAATGAGGATGAGGATGATGATGGTAGTGAACAGTATGATAGTGATGCTACTACTCATGATGAAAATGAAGAAGGTGATATCAATCAACAGTTACAGGAAGGTTAGTTTTAGGTTGCCTTCTCCTCTTGTTAATTTAGGCAGTTTATTTGAATATTGTGAAATGGATGACACATTGGTTAATTTAAATACTTGTTACATGACAACAACCGAGAAGTCTGTGAGAGGGACCACTAAGTTGAAAAGATTCTGGAAAGAGTATGATCCAAGAAACAAGATCAGTTTGGAATTTAACAGCAAAGGCCAACCTTGTGGGTTCAAAACTTGCAGGCTCACAAATTTCATTGCTTATTTAGTTAAGGGAAAAGAAATTTCTTTGGCATCTACCAATTGGAGCAAAGTTCCTGAATATGAAAAAGATAAGCTATGGAAGACAGTTAAGGTAAAATCTCTTAAATAAACTGGATTGTAGTTCTGAACTATGTTTTTTGCCTGCAAATTACTAATGTTGCCTAATCAGAACACTTTTGCAGTATTTCTTTGAAATACCAGATTGTTACAAGTGCTGGGTGTTGATATCTGCTAGAAAGAAGTGGAAAGATTACAAGTGCTATTTGAAGAGAAAATTTTACAAGGATGAGTTGTCACTCAAAAGAAACATTGCCAATGGATGCAAATCCAGGATACCTCCTGCTCAGTGGGTTTGGCTATGTAAATTTTGGAGAACACCAAAGTCTAAGGTATACTAAAGTAGCAATGCTGGATATACTATTTTTTTCAACCTGCTTGTGCTAATTCATACTATAGGCATTAATGTATAATTTCTTGCTGTAATGTAGGCATTAAGTATGAAGAACAAAGAGACGAGAAATTGTCAAGCAAATGCAGTTCATACAGCTGGTACTAGAAGTTTTGCAGTAGTACAGGAACAAGAAGTAAGTTAATTGTGGATTTGTTGCATACTTGAATATCTAAAATTTTCAAAGATCACAGTATGATAGTTTTCCATGAATTTCAGGAAATAAAAGAAGGGAGCAAAATATCCAGAGCTCAGCTTTACAGAATTACACATACAAATAAGGATGGGAAACCAGTTGATGAATTTTGCAAGAAAAAGATTGTAAGTAATAATGTAGTATATATTGAATTTTGTGATGTCCACATACATATTATATATTGAAAACTCAATAAACTGTTCTGGGCTACAATGCTGAGCTATCAATACTTCAATAAACCTGCATCCATGTTTGTAATGTTGCAAACATGGATTCAATGTTGTAACTTCTTTTGTCTATCTTCAGTTTGAGTCAATCTTGCAAATATCCATTACATGTTTCTCATTCTTTGTAATGTTGCAAACAGGAAGAGATAAATGTGAAGTTTGTGGACAACCCAAACTTGATACATGAGGAAGCAAATGAGGAAGATTTGTATTCAACATTGTTCCCAAAGGCTAAGAAGTCAAGTAATCATGGATTAGGGCTCACTGTTGGTGGAAAGAACAGTGAGAAGCTGGCTCTGGCTCTATCTGCTCTACATGATGTTACACAGGAAAACAAAAATCTCAGGGGTGTTGTAGAGAAGCTTGTAGAAACTCAGTCAAGTTTGGTAGACAGAAGTGATAAGCTAGAAGATAAGTATTGTCAGATGATGGAGCTATTTCAAACATCACAGAAGAGAATGAAAGAACATATTGAAGAACCTCTTGTTGAAGAATCAGAAGGATTTGACAAGATGAAGAACAGTGGTCAGGAGGAGAAGAAAGCAGTAGATGACAAGAAAAGGAAAAGGCAAAGGGTAGAAGAAAAGATTGGAAATAAAGTTAATCTTGCGAAGAATGAAACTACTGAGGTAAAATAACTACTGCTTGTACATGTGTCAATAAGAAATCCTTGTACGTGTGTTTTTTCTTGTACATTGTAACTCTTGCTGACTAGGAATTTAACTAAATGCAGGTTGCTATGATAAAGAAAATTAAACTAGAGAAAGCTCAAGAGATGAAGAAGTCAAACATTTGCAGCACCATCCCAAAGCCCAGAATAAGTAGAGGAATGAAAGTTGTCTTGACTTCACCAAATTCTTCTAACCTTGCAGCTCTTGGAACAATTCAAACTGCAGATATAAATGCAGTTGGTTTAGATGGAGATCCACTAAGTGATTATGTGGAGGTCATGGTCAACATTGTCTACCGTGATACAACCGTACTGCCTAGACCACTTGGGAGAATGACAAGGATGGGAAATGCGCAAGCTAAGTGCATTCCATGGCCAAGGAATCATGTTAGTATTTCTTAAACTTTGTATGAAAAAAATCTGCTCCTACTCAGTCAAGGTGCTCCTACTCAGTATTTCTTAAATATGTGCAGGTTACATTAAGAGATTTATATGAAAAAAATCTGCAAAACAAAATTAATAGACAAAACTCAGTCAAGGTACCGGTGCCGAGCTAATAAGAAATCTGCCCTCCCAATGTGCATGTGCAGTATGATTATAGAACTCAGCAGTTATCACTCAGCAGTATTGTTTATGCTTCTTCTCCTACTAACATATTGACTCAGCAGGGTACTGGTGCACAAGGAACAACTCTTGAAGCAAATGTTGCTTATGCTTCGCATCGCATCGCTTCTGCTAACACAGTCTCAAATGAATGAAAAGGTATGTTACATATAACGCTGCTCCAAAGAATATCTGAACTGTTTCATGTACTAATACATGAAAAAATGTGCAGCTTCTGGATGAACCAGTTAGCAAAGTAATTGTGGAGGAACCAGTCATGATCCAGGCAAAAGGTAGAGTGAAGAAACAAAATTCCAGAAACCAGAAACAAACTGCTGCTACTGCTACTGCTTCTGCTAACACAGAGTCTCAAATGCATGAAAAGGTATGTTACATGTATTGCTTCTGCTCCAGCAATATCTGAACTGTTTCATGTACTAATACATGAAAAAATGTGCATCTTGTGGATGAACAAGTCATGAGCCAGGAAACAAAGATCAAGAAACCAAGATCAAGAGTACCGAAGCAAACTGCTGCTCCTGCTGCTATAGCTACAACAGATTCGCAATTACTAGACAAGGCAAGTTACAGTTGTAAAATATTACAGTTGATCAAAATATTACACTGACAACACTATAAACTAAAAAATGTGCAGATTCTGGATGAACCAGACATGAGCCAGGCAAAAGTTAGAGAAAAGAAACCAAGATCAAGAGTACAGAAGCAAGATGCTTCTCCTGCTGCTACAGATTCAGTACCACACAAGGTAAGTAAACTCCTAAACTAGTCTGAACAATGCATACTACTGTTGAACTAGCTGCTCCTTCTGTTGAACTAGCTGCTCCTTCTGTTTGATCCTTCTGTTGAACTAGCTGCTCCTTCTGCTCCTTTTGTTGAACTGTTGAACTCAGACAAATCTTAACAATGCAGACTGATGATATTGCATGGTCTCAAACTCAGACAACTCAGACAAGGGATTGCCAAGCAGATGATGATATTGCATGGTCTCAGTTGTAAGATATGGCTGTGAACAATGGTTGTGGGATATGACTATAAGATATGGCTGTGAACAAATGTAAGATATGACTGTAAGATATGTCACTATAAAATATGACTGTAAGATATGACTATAATGTGGTCTGTAATATATGTGGTTTGTAATGTTACTGTAAGATATGACTATAATGTGGTTTGTAATATATGTTAGCCATCACATGCGGGCCACTGTAATATGACTGTAAGATATGACTGTAATATGCTGCTACAGATATGTCACTGTAGTACACATTTGCTTTTGGCTAGGATTTAGAGGCACTATGGATAGTGCCTCAAAAAGCTGGTTTTTTGAGGCACTATGGATAGTGCCTCAAAAAGCTAGGATTTAGAGGCACTATGGATAGTGCCTCAAAAAGTTGGGTTTTAGAGGCACTATGGATAGTGCCTCAAAAAGCTGGTTTTTTGAGGCACTATGGATAGTGCCTCAAAAAGTTGGGTTTTAGAGGCACTATGGATAGTGCCTCAAAAAGCTGGTTTTTTTAGGCACTATGGATAGTGCCTCGAAAAGTTGGGTTTAGAGGCACTCTAATTTGTGTCTTAAGTTGGTTTTTGAGGCACTAGTCATAGTGCCTCAATTGACTAGGATTTAGAGGCATTAGTCATAGTGCCTCAATTAACTATGATTAGAGACACTTTTTAAAACTGCCTAAAAAAACTTTTACCTACACGACCGTCCCCGGCACTTTTTTTAGTGCCTCAAAAACTTAATTGTGGCACTAATTTAACTATTGGAGGCACTTTAGAGTGCCTCTGAATACTATACCTGCCATAGTGTAGGTCCAGAAAGACGGCGTCCCACGTCCTAGGCATGAGGTTTCATACGTGTTTCTGTACTTGCTCAGTTTCGTTAGTCGCCCCGATCGGAAAGGCGAAAAATATTAGCTCGGCCTCATTGTCTTCCCGACTGCACCGCCTCTCAACTAGTCCTATCACCCAAGGAGGCCGCCGAGGCCGGCAGGCGATCGATATTGGAGAACGAGGTATGACATATCGGTGATTCAATTGCCCTCCAGTTCTCCATTACATGTAGTACTTGATCTACAGACTAAGGGTTACATAAAGCGGATGCTCTAATTTTGATTCTTAATATTTATATTACTTATCGGATCTTATTTACTACACATGTGACGGTTGTATTAGCCTAAAGAAGCTTTTCAAAATTAAAATGATTGAAGAATCATTTAAGATCTACTCGTACAATGTTTCAAGAGAGATTAAATGGTTTGGCAATTCTATAGATTACCGAACAAGATTAAAATTGATTTCATAGTCACTAACTTTGCATTCAGGTGACAGTAAGAAAAAGATTATAAGGTAAGAGATATATATCGATTGTTTTCCACATCTATCTCACATGGACGCGTGCATTCGTGTTAGAGTCCACTTGGCCAGTCCAGCACTCAGCCTGCGTTCTGGACGTTCATGGATCACAGCCGAACAATAAGAAGAGAGCCCACTCTATCCTAAAAGGCCGGACTGAAAGGATAAAGGAATCTCTTTCTTATAAGCCGGGTGTGGCTCCTCCCATCCCATCTCCCTGAGAAGCACCTCAGGAAGGCATGGCGATGCTGGCTCTGATACCAGATATTAGCGTCCACTTAGCTAGCCTAGTACTCGACCCACGTTCTAGAAGTTCATGCGCTCATAGCCCAACAATAAGAAGAGAGCCCACTTCATTCCAAAAGTCCGGACTGAAAGGAGGAAGGAAAATCTCCCTTATAGCTAGGTATGGCCTTCTTCCATAGACGAGATGGGACTAAACTTCACGTAGCCTTACCGGTCAACAGCGTCTGGTAAGAGTTTAGTCCCGTCAACAAATCCAAACATGCATCCTAACACGAGCGCCTAGGATGTCCGAGAACTAGCAAATTCGATTTATAAAATATGTTAGTACGAAATCTCCAGGAACAGGGTCAGCTGTGGATTGGCGCTGGGCGCTCAGACCGCTGGAGATGTTCGTTTTCGCTTTGTGGATGTCCAAACACACACACCCTAACACGAGCGCGCACCGGCACGGCACTCCAGCGGCGCAGCCCCCAACCACCCGACGCGGCGGCACATGAGCGCTTTCGAAAGGGGCAGCCACGAGCAGCACGGCACCGTCACCGGCGCGGCGTGGCGTGGGTGGGATTTTGTTCCCGTCTTTTCCGCCGCATTGTCCTGCTACTCCGACTCCCACGTTCTTGCAGCTGCTGGGTGGGTGGTATCGAGAAGGTACCGCGTGCGCGCCGTACGGGACCCAGGGAGCCGATCCTCGATTCGCCCAGGGTGGTGCTCAGGTTTTGCTGCCAGGACGTACGGGAACCAAAGCTGGCAATGTATCGTGGTGGACGGGAACCATCTTTAGCTGGATACTTTTTTTATGAACAATCTTCAGCTGGATACTAGTATATCACCTGGATCGATGTACCTACCTGCGTACTCATCCACCATCCACGTGCAATCCCACTCGACAATTACGAACAATTACGAACAATCTTCAGCTGGATACTTTTTTTATGAACAATTACGAAGCTGCCCTCAATACAACGTGTCCTCAACTCACCCAGGACGGCAGGAGAGATGGATACAGACAGCAAAGCACCAACAGACCAACAATGGTCGTCGATGTCCAAGGTTTTTATTTATTATTCAAAAAGGAATGAGTGCTGGAGCTTTCTAAGCTTTTTACTTTATTATTTCTTTGGTATATCTTGACTTTGGGCCACATCCTGACCTTGACTTGGGAGAGGACGGCATTATAGATTGAGCGCGAGGCACAAACGGAGACGTGAGACCTAGGTAAAGTAAAGGCGTGGTGAACGGTCGGTCGGGGGACCGGACCAGTAAAAACCGGCGCACCAGCTACAGCCTACAGCTGCAGCTGCCTCCCACATTTTCTTTTGCCGGAGTTTCGGAAACGCCCCCGCCCGTCCGTCTCCCCGTTCCCTCACGGCACGACGCTGCGCCACCCCCGTCCGTCAGGCCATCATCACTCGCTCTGCCAGTCCCATACCACGCCCCATTCCTTCCTTCCCGGCGCCGCCGCGCTTCCGACCCAAGCCCTACCTAGTTTTCCTCAACTCGCCGCTGCATCCACCGACGCCCGCGCCGCCACCGGCGGCGCCGATGGATCTCCCGAAATCCAGCGCGAAGCCCGCTGCCGTCTCCAATGGCGACGTCGTCGTCCTCATGCCGCCCGAGCATCCCCAGCCCCAGCAGCAGCAGCAGCAGCCGGTGGAGACGCCCAAAACCCCCCAAAACCCCGAGAAGCCGCCGCCGACCTCGAGCCCCCACCGCCCGCCTCTCCCGAACCCCGACAAGCCGCCGCAGCCGACCTCCAGCCCCTCGCGCCCGCCTCTGCCCCCCGCCTCGGCCGCGCTCCTCCGCCGCCGCTCCTCGATCTCCAAGCCCAAATCGCGCTTCGTGGAGCCGCCGACCCCTCCGGCCCCCTCCTCCACCCACCCCTCCCCAATCCGGCCTTCCGCCGCGCAGACCCCTCGCCCGGCCGCCTCCACCCCGCACACCCCCGGCGACGCCGACGACGACGACGACCTCTTCCGCAGGGACGGCGCGCCGACGCACGCCTCCGCGGCCAGGTGCCGCCGCAGGGCCTGCCTCTCGCTCGAGCTCGCCGTGCTCGTGCTCTTCCTCGCGCTGCTCGTCGTCAGCCTCCTCGTGCACCCGCTCAAGGGCCGCTTCGTATGGGGCCTGGAGATCTGGAAGTGGTGCGTCATGGTCATCGCCGTCTTCTCCGGCCACCTCGTCAGCCACTGGCTCATCGCATTCATCGTCTTCGTCATCGAGCGCAACTTCCTGCTCCGCAACAAGGTGCTCTACTTCGTCTTCGGACTCAAGAGGAGCGTCCAGACCTGCATCTGGGTGGGGCTCGTGCTCGTCGCATGGTCGCAGCTCTTCGACCGCGAGCTCGGACGCCCGCCAAAGACGGCCAGGATCCTCAACCACGTCTCCAGGTTCCTCGCCTCCGTGCTCATCGCGTCCGTTATCTGGCTCGCCAAGACCTTTATCATGAAGTCCATCGCGTCCACCTTCCACCGGAAGGCCTTCTTCGACCGGATCCAGGAGAGCCTGTTCCACCAGTACGTGCTGCAGGCTCTGTCCGGCCCTCCGCTGATGGAACTGGCGGAGAATATTGGCCGGGAGCCAAGCGCGCGGGTCAGCTTAAGCAGGGGGACCAAGGAGGAGAAAGGAACGCCCAAGGTCATCGATGTCGCTAAACTGAGGAGGATGAACCAGGAGAAGATCTCAGCCTGGACCATGAAAGGCCTCATCACCGCCATCCGAAGCTCTAAGCTTTCGACGATATCTCAGAGTATTGAGAGCTTTGATGAGTTTGATGACACGGAACAGAAAGATAAGGAGATAAATAGTGAGTGGGAGGCAAAGGTAGCGGCAAATGCCATTTTCAAAAATGTTGCAAGGCCCGGCTACAAGTAAGGACTCCCTTCTTCTCTGATGAAGACATATTTCAATATGTTGTGTCATTCACCATCGTTAATTTGTTCAGGCACATTGAGGAGATAGATTTGCTGAGGTTTTTCAACAGGGAGGAGGCAGCCTTGGTGCTTCCAATGTTTGAAGGCGCATCAGAGACGGGGAAGATTAAAAAATCTGCTCTCAAAACTTGGGTGGTAATGAAAATCTCAAATGCAATCACAGTTTTTGTTTGTAATATATTTCAGAAGTTGTATGTAGGTTCATTCAGTTGTTCTCTGCTTTTCATTTTAGTTTTATTTCACTTTCAACAGTAATATTTTTTTTAATACGCCCTCCCGGATGAAGGTGGCTGGGTTCCACTATTGATATACCACAATAATGGAACAACAGATAGTTGAAGCTTAGCATCCAAAAATGGAAGGAAATGAAAGGTGCGGGGAAGGATTAGAAAATTGAAAGTTCAGCATCGAAGAACTTGCAGCAGTCATAATTGTGTAGTTTATTTAGCATCTAACAAGTACCAACTCGTATGTTTTCCTGCTAAATCATTATCTTCATAAAATTCGAAGTTCAACATCTAAAACGTCGAAGGGGTGGGGAAGGATAGGGATGTTCGAACTTCGAAGTCAGTATCCAAAAACTTGCCGCAGTCATAATTGTGTCGTTTATTTAGCATCTAACAAGTTATCTTCTTGATATTAACATATTCCCTTTATCAAAGCAAGTTATTTGTTGTCCTGCTTTATCATTATCTTCATTAGGAACGAAATAAATCTATGGTAAAGTAGCAAAATCTGATGTATGTGGTATATTTTGATGTCTTGACATGGATAAATCATATGTATATTTGATTGCTATCTGTTTCACTGCTTGATTATTTTTTTACTCCAGGTTAAAGCATACCTCGACCGCAAGTCACTAGCACATTCTCTAAATGACACAAAAACTGCAGTTAGCCAACTACACAACCTCATGAGAATTCTGGTTATAATTATAATCACCGTTATCACTCTGTTGTTGATGGGCATTGCGACAACCAAGGTTCTAGTTGTCATTTCATCCCAGCTTCTAGTTGTGGTATTCATATTTGGAAATGCCTGCAAGACTGTATTTGAGGCCCTTATATTTGTATTCATCATGCATCCATTTGATGTTGGGGACCGCTGTGTCATTGATGGAATTCAGGTCAGTTGTAGACGGCCCTATTCTCTGTTTTCTTTTCCACTGATCTCCTGGAGCTAACTTTGACGCTGACATGGGTCTCTACTGATAATAGATGACTGTTGAAGAAATGAATATACTGACCACTGTTCTGTTGAAGAATGACAACGAGAAGGTATATTATCCAAACTCTGTGTTGTCGACAAAGCCAATCAGCAATTTTTACCGAAGCCCCAACATGTATGACACCATCGACTTTGCTATTGCTGCTTCAACTTCAATCGAGAGCATTGGAGCTTTGAAATCCAGAATTAAAGGGTAAACCCCTAAGCTTTCTCCATGTTTAATGTACTGCATCTTATTCTGAGCATTGTCGTTAAGCAAAATCTACCGCCAGTACAATGTACGGTTCAGTGTGACTTTTAGAGGTGTGCAGTTGTTTATAAATTAATGAATAATTGAATATGCGGACCTGCATATGATATGAGTTAGCTGAACTTGAATTCATTTTTAATTTTGTCCATGTATGAATTATTTTCTCTTGTTCTCTGGGTTTTCAGATACTTGGAGAGCAAACCAACACACTGGCACCCTATCCACACATTAAACCTGAAGGACATCTTGGACGTGAACAAGATCAACATGTCCTTGTGTGCACAACACACCATGAACTTCCAGAACATCCGGGAGAAGAACATCAGGAGATCCGAGCTTGTCCAGGAGCTGAAGAAAATATTCGAGGAGATGTCCATTCGCTACCACCTTCTGCCTCAAAAAGTGGAGCTTACCTACGCGGGGCCGAACCCATTACCCATATCCGTTTCGCAGGGCGGTTAGGAAGTGTGGTGATTAACACGAAACTGGTGACCTTACCATGGAGGACACGGAGTTTAGCAACTGATGGTTAGCTTTGTACTAGTAGTTTGTACTGGAGCCTTTTTCATCTCTGTACATGCTTAAGCTGTCGCTGTTTAATACTATGTGCTGGATAATGGACGTGTCAGTATCAGCAGCGTATGGTTTGAACTGTGGATTTATGGTAAATGTCGTTGCCGTTCCTTCACCTCTTGTTTTGACGTTTATTATTTGATAGCTGCTTGGTATCCGATACTAGGCCTGAAAGTGTGATCAATCTAAATGTTCATAAGGCTGTGAGACCACCTGAACTTACAAAGAGGTGTTTGCTGGAGTTCACATCTACCTAGAGCTTGCAGTAAACCGGATGAATCCTCTCACATCTACCTAGAGCTTGCTGGGTTATCTGTCCGAGCTCCAGTTCAGAGAGCACTCACCAATCTACTGATGGCGCAGAAATTGCATTGTATAATTCCTATCTAATCTTGCACCATATTACAGACCATTTGGAATGGTCAATATGCTTTGGTGAATTTAGACAGTTAGTCATCATGTTTCGTCCCTTCATTTCTATGGATCCCAGAAAGTAGCAACGTGGGCTGATTATTGCAGTGCTGCTCCATTAGTCGTCAGAAAAGCAATGCAGTAAAATATTGCCAAACCTGGTTAAGCCGATCAAAATCAAATGGAGTACTTGATTAAGCATGCGTGCAAGATACAAGATACTTCTGCATTACAAGATACCGCGTAACACGCCAGGCAGCATTATTCAGCTCGGCCGTGAAGGGGGAGCACGCACGCTAGTCGCTAGCCAACGACGGGGGTCTTGACGACGAGGCCCTGGGACTCCTTGGCGTTGATGAAGACGCGGACGCGCTTGGGGTTGAAGCCCTTGGGCACCTTGAGGCCGTCCGGGAGCACCTCGATGGCGACGTCGGACCGGTCGTGGGCGATCTTCATCACCGCCGGCGTCGCAGGGATGCCCACCACCTCCGGCCACGACGTCCTCGTCGGATCAGCTCCGGCCATCTCAGCGACTGGTTCAGTACGGTGCACGAAGAAGCGCTAGTTATGGTTATCGCAGATGCAGGATGATCCCACGGCTTTTATATGAGCGCAGTAGTATGCCGCCCTTTGCCGAACACCTCGGTTTCGACACCATCTCGCTAGCTGCCTTTTTGGTGTCTTAGGATTACTACATGGATTAAGGATTAAGCAGACCCGTTCAGTAATAAGCCCTGCTGCCGGCGAAGACACCTCTGTTAGGGAACTCAGACCCATTCATGTGAGGCCAATCAGGTCTTACTAGTAGTACTGCAAGGTGCGATGTCGTACAAGCTGCCGTCCTTTGGCAGATCAGGGAGCTCCCGTTTGCCGCTTTGTGGCTGCACAAGACAGCTTCGTCTACAGGGTGGGTTCCATGGGCACATTTTTTTATAAATATATGTATGATCATACCAAGTTTCTATTTTTTTTATAATTTCTGTTTACTAAGGGGAAAAATACATTTTCCTCAACCTCTGAATGTCTTTTTTTGAACCCGTGAACATTTTTTATTTTCTTTTTTTCCGTTTATTTTTTCCTTTTATGTCTCATCTACTAGTGTTCTTCCTTTTTATATTTTAAATTTTATAAGTAAGTATGAATATTTTTTCAAGGTACATAATTTTTTATATGTATGAATATTATGTTTATGTTACTGGAATATTACTTTTGTTGTCCATAAACATTTTTTGTTTCTCGTAAAAGCATGACTATTATTCCATGATATACATTTTTATAAATACATGAACTTTTTTTATAACATGAACATCTTTATAAAACATGTAAGAAAATTCATCACATATAAGAAAAGTTTATTGATGAAATGTGAACTTTTTTTTCTAAATGATTGAACAAGTAGTTTTATATATGTGAATATTTAGTTTTCTACAAACTGCTTTTATAATACTATTAGATTTTTTATTGAGAACTTGTAATACTATTAGGTGAGTTGGAGAATGTACACATGATTTTTGTGATTTGTAAACTAAAAAGCTTATCTCTTGGTGGGGCTCACCAATACAGCGCATGTGCAAAATCATTGAGGTTAAGCTATCCATATTGCACGCTTAAGGCGGCAAATAGGTGCACCCCGTCCATCGACCAGAAAGTTGTCTCCTGTGATGTAAATTTCCATGTTACTTTTATCCTTTTATCTCTATTTTTATTGTACTTTTCTTGTGTTTGACTTGTAGGGTATAAATTTTCTGTATGATATTCTAGCACTTGTTCTTGTTCCCGACATAATCATTTTCTCGATGATAGATAGTTCATGGTGTTTGGAAGGAGGGGCATTGGCGCACATGCAGTTGCAAGAATTTTCTGAAGTTGAGAGATGTCCATTCTTGAGGATGAGAATCAGATGGGTGGCCTTGGTCTTTGGTGCTCATGTCTCTCAACCAGGCGATATGTCTCACTTATTAATTTTTTTCTTAAGTTGCTTTAAATTAAACCCTGCCGTCAAGCTCTAGTGATTTTTGTTTTCATTATTTAACTCTTGTGATTCCCAAGTTGGATTCATTCAACATAATTTGTTGAATAATTTAATTGGTATATGCAAGTGACCTTCGACCGTCTGGATGTGCTTTACTGCAAATTCACGTTTGACCTCTAATATTGTTCGGACATGTATTTTTCAGTCGTAATGTCTACTAGAACAGATTAAAAATTATTATCTCCAAGTTGAACATTCTAAGAGTTTATGCTTTTCCAGACAGAAAATCTGTAATTGCATATTTCAAAAATTGTACAAACTCATAGTACACAATGTGCATCCTTCTACACCCAAAGTTGCATATTTTTTAGCATTTGGTTTGTAACTACATATGTATAGATGGTGCCTTAATCATATCATATATTTCTTTTACTGAGTCTTGGACCAACAGAATACAAGTTCTTGTCAGTGAACTTAGCAAATGGACTAAACAAGGGATGACAAAACCAATGTTCCCGGCAAAAGGGCGTCATGTCCAATGCCTGCAGCCTGCCTGCACGGCTACATGATGTACTAATCTTGTGGATATCATCTAGACAGAGACGCACGCACATCCAACACTATATATACGCATACAGATACCACCCCTTCATCATCACCAGTTCATCTTCATCCAAGGGAGCAATCATTTTCCAGTCAGCTCACTTCGGTCGGCATCCCCTCTTGTTTCAGAAAGTTTTCCGTGTATCTCCGCTAATCCATCTTGAGGATTTATGTGACATTGAGTTAATGCTGTTTTGCAGATTCACCTTTTGAGTCGGAGTAGGGGAGAAATGAGCAAGGCATCTTGGCCGGAGGTGGTGGGCTGGCCGGCGACGGCTGCCGTGACGCAGATCAACGCCGACAGACCTGACGTCGCCATCGAGGTGGTCCCAGCAGGCACCACGGTAGCCCCAGGGTTCAACTCCGAGCGTGTCCGCGTCTTCTTCGACGCCGGCAACTCCCGCGGCCCCGTCACGGCCACCCCCGCTGTCGGCTAGCTCATGGCCTTGCCGCCAGCAGGCGGAGATGAAGGTGAACAAGAAGATATATAATGGAACGGCACACTTGAATAAAAAATCTCATGAAGAACAAAATGTACGGTCTTTGCAGTATAATAATATACTAGCATAATGCCCGTGCGTTGCTACGGGCTATAAAACGAGGATATTATGTTATTGTTTGTCATATGAGATCAAACTATCCATCGCAAGAATTGAGAGCACCTCCATCCCCCTTCGCCTCGCGTTCCATGTTATTCTTGGACGACACCAGGGAACCACAACCGTATTTGCTAGACACCTACGTCACTTCCCTCCTTCCCTTTATCACTGGTAGTTAGTCAACAATGATGACGGGACCTCCTCCTGTGCTCATGGCCTTTGGTCTCTTCATGTGTCCGCCATTATTGTCACAACAAATCTTAAAGTCATATCTAGTCATATGTATCCCTGCTAATTTGTGTGGGTCGGCGACCTCTAATATGCAGGGCCGGGCCTTTGACCTTCAGTAATGGTCGGCTTTAGGGGCTAGTTTATGTTGTTCTGTCTTTGGTCTGCCATTTCATCTTAGAGAGAAATCGATTCCAATATTAGACATCTAGTTTGAAAATATATGGTACTTTAAACAAAATTTAAAATATATATGTTGAATGATGTGGAAGAGAGAAAAGAAAAATCTCCAAAGGAGTCGAGTCAACATGGAAACAATATGTGCCAATTTTAGAGTTGAGACTGCATGGATCAATCGATGAAGAGGCCGGGATATGTTTCTTTTTTAGAAAGACAACTAATCAGTGACAATATTATTTTTGTCCATTGCATGCATATGTCAACATTACAATTGATTCGAATAATCTGGATTAGCATAAGCCCCTGTTATTTTCCATTAAAACACTTGTTAGCCTCCTTGGCTGTCTCACCTTCCATACATGGCCATATATGTTTTCATATGGATCTGAGAAGGACTGACACATCACGCTTTACTGTGACATGTTTCTGATGAGGAGACTCCGATCCTGTATAGCTTTTTTATGCCGCTTGACCGATCGTATAGAGAGGTGTTTGTCTTGGCGAGCCCCGCCTCGGCGAGGAAGGCGGCGACCTTCTTCCGGCAGTCACACTTCAGCTGGATGGCGTTGCCGAGCTCATTGCGCTGTAATCCCTGCAACGACTGTATCTAGTTGAATGACCGAAATGCCCGTGTGTTGCCACCAACATTAATTTTTTGTATCATCACAATTTTTTCACATATGTGGATTCTTCCTTGACAATAGTCCTATAAAATCACCAATAAAACATGATATCAATCGGTACTTTGCAAGTTCAGTTAACTTTGAGATGATAGTTTCCAAGTTAGATTAGTATTTTTATTTACACACTTGGTCATCTAAAGATAATTCTAAGAATATGAAGCGATTGCCATAGTCTTGATATGTTCCTATACTGAAATTATGGCATAAACAAACATCGTTATTATCTATCTGAAGTCTGAACCTTAGGTTAAGTAGTCGATTATTTCCATACATTATGTGCAAGTAGTATCAGGAAACGTCTCTTACTACCCCTAATCCAATGTTGTACCTCATGGTTAGTGAGACAACTTCAATACCTCATGTGCAGGTTCATACATACTCACCTGCATCAGTACGCTCAATTTTTTGAGCATGAACATGCCCTTGCGTTGTCCATCCATGCCTGACGAGAATAGCGTCGCAAGCGCTGATTGACTGATGATATTATGACGGACAACAGAAAGCTGTCCACCACCATAAGAAGAATATGCCGTGGGATCTCACAAAGCGCAGCTGCCAAACTACGCATGTCCAAGTCACCGTGATGAATATTTCAGTGTTCTGTCTAGAGCTTGTGCAAGAGGAGCATGACAGAGCCTCGTTGGACGACAGGTCGCTGACCATAGACGACGCATGCTCAGTATTGACCAGGAACGACTTCAAAGAAGTAAGAATTTGTACGCAAATGAAGAGCGGTGAGCAGGTTGAGGAATGTCTATCTGTCGTACGCTGTCGACGCCCACATCCCTCCCTCATATCGACGACCGCCCGGTCACAGCCACCGCCGGCTGCTGCCTCCTCCCTCGGGGACGTGTCGCCTCTCCTCCTCCTATTGAACACAACTGCATCTCTTGGCCATTTGCGTTGTAGCGAAGGTCATTGCACTTCAGCTGGATGACTTGGTTTCTGAGAGCTTGGGGCTTTGGTGCTCGATATGGCTGGGGATTTGCGTTTGTTTTCTTTTTGCATATGATTTGGGTGGAGTCCACATAGCGTATATATGGATGGAAATCGATCGAGGGGAGTTCTTACAAGATACAGAGTCCCTATCGACCGAGTTGGCATAGGAAGGTTTAACATACGAAAACAACGACCGGCGGATAAAGACCATCGCGGTTAGCTAACATAATAATAGAGGTTGAAAACGTATTTTTGGTGGATGCAAACGTATTTGACTAACCTACCTTAAGGAAAATTAGTAGATAGAGGTTGAAAACGTATTTTTGGCGGATGGAAACGTATTTGACTAACCTATCTCAAGGAAAATTAGTAGATAGATAGCACATGTGCACGTGCGTTGCTACGGTTGATTTTTCTAAAAAAGGATAGAAATGTAGTATAGGTATATTGTTATTCTGGAACAAATACCAGAACAATACCATCTAATTTGAGTGCATACATACAAATGTCATCAAATTAAGCCTTGTTTATTTTTTCTTTGGATGGTAAGATAAGAGGGTAAAATCCCAAGGTATCTTGAGAAGTTGTTTGCTAAACTTTATTTATGTGTAACATTTTTGAAATGTCACTTTTTATTTACATACTTCTCTTGAAAACAAATACATAATCGGTACCTTCACCCATAGTTAAATCTTACCATCATGCCTGAACTTCACCATAGTTAAATCATACCATCATGCCTAAATTTCATTTCTATGTTAGGCCAAGTAGTGTGGACGGAGTTCCGGAGAAGTCGGTAGAACGGCGTGACAGATGGTGTTCTCGATTTAGACTAAGGGTTCTAGAACGGAGAATTCCGCTTGATGCCTCTCCATTACTATGTATCTAGACAAAGCCATGTCACTTTATTTTAGAACGAATGGAGTATATATATGGCTTCTTTATCTTGATGTACAACAGATCTTCATGTTTGTATTTCGTTTTAGTTGAGGCTGCATAACATATGTTGAGAGTTTCCCCCGATGACATGCTCCCCTCTGACCCGTTCAACAATCCGCATGCTCCCCTGACCCGTTCAACAATTCCCGTTTAAATACAGCTAACTTGGCTGTCATGGATCCTGTTATAGCTCACGCCAACATCCATCCAAACTCCAAAGATTAAATTAGGGAGGCATGGCTCCTTCTCCCGTTAGCCCAAGGGATCCATCAGCAACATACTGAATTTAAATTTAATCCACTCGTTAAATTTCAGACCGAACAGGGCTGCTGCTTAATTTAATTCCTTCATTAGATTTCAGATCGATGATTTCCAAGTTGCCTTGTTGATATTCCAGAATATTCCCAACTATATGAATCAGCGGGGCTCAGTGAAAAAGGAGCGAGGTGGGACTATTCAACTCGGAATATCCATGTGTTCTCTCTTTTCTGATATGCAGCCAAGGAATCAGAGCTCTGCGTCGATGCATTGCGTACAGGCCCAGAAAATTTTAGATTCGCCCACTGCGATTAGGCGTTGATTCATCCTGATTCCTGGCGTGGGACAGTGCGGGGAGTAGTGCTCCACCGGCCTCAGCCTCCACCTGCAAGCACCGCCGTCGCGACGACCAGGACGTCCTCCCTGTCACTGCCAAGACCGACTGTAGCCGAGCGTGTGCACCGCCGTCCCTTCTTCCGGTACAGGTCGACATCGACTCCCCTGCCTCCTCTGTTTCGCGAGGCACCGCCACGGCTCTCCTCGGGTCCTCCACGACGTCTGCCGCTTCCTAGTGCATATGCAGCTTGCTCGGGCGTTGAGGTGTAGCTTCCTAGCATGTAGGTGCCCAGATTACCTGCATGCCACTGCCACCTCCTGCATCTAGAATACCTAGCTGCTTGCATCAGATCTGTCACATTTGTGTGCTCCCCACGAACTTCTTGTGCCTGCCGGACAGATGATAGGGGAGACGGGTGAGTGAGGTGCCCGACGACCGGCATCTCCGTGACCAGATCAGACCTTTGCCACACCTCGATTGAGATGAGGGGGGAGGGAGGGATGGGAGGCGGGTCGACCATGGAGGAGGCGGAGGTGACGTACCGATACCGGCGAACCCAGACCCGCAACGCCTCCATTCCCAGAAGCCCGACGACCGGCATCTTCGTGGCCTCGACCTTCAGACTGCTGCCACGCCTCGATTCAGAGATGAGGGGAGGGGAGGGGAGGGGATGGGAGGGCGGGGTCGGCCGTGGAGGAGGAGACGCCCGGGTAGGGGCGTCTGGACCGCCTGACCAGACGTCGTCGCCATGGCCCGGCATGCGGAGGAGGAGACCCACCTCGATTAGGAGATGAGGGAGGGAGGGATGGGGCGGGTCGGCCGTGGAGGAGGAGAGACGCGCCGGGTAGGGGTTTTAAATTCAGTTCCCTTTTAATAACATCGCTTTGTCACTTATGTTTACTGGGTTTTTTACATGATAAATAATAGTAGACATGCCCGTGCAATCAAACGAGAGAAAAAAAAAGTAAGAGCGCCTCCCTCCTAGTCTAGTAGTGCCCTCGTCTCTCTTCCCACCATGCATCGAGGGTTTGCCTCGCAACCCTCCCCGATCCTACATGTCGCCATCTCCCATGTTTCTCCTTCCGTGCCTGTCATAGTTGTCCATGTAAAATTAAAAACTTTTTGATCTTATGATATTCCTACTCTTTAGAATTAGTTTTTTAACCTTTTGGTGGACTTAAATTTTCTTCTATCATCACACGTTTTCTCACGTACTATGAACGAAAAATGTGTCGAGGCATGTTTTTCTTTTTGTTAAAAACTACATTTTGAGGAGCTAATAATGAAAACGTATCAATTGCTTATTTATACTCCACTTAGGAATATGGACGAATTATTCAAATTAATTGACTCATATTTATTAGATTTGGATGTATCTAGACATATTTTCATGCTAGATACGTCCGAATCTAGACAAGATCGAATGGAGTACTTGCCATTATCTCCTTACTAAATCAAATTCAGTTAGTGTCATCTGGTTTATAGTCCGTATCGGTTTATAGTCCGTAATGAAAATACCAAGGACAGATGGAGCTATTCTTGGAGATGACCCGGAAGTCAAAGCTTTGGCCAAAACCGAAAGTGTCGGCTTGGTTGAAAATTATAAACAATCAAACATGCTAAAAAGTAGGCATTTTAGTACTCCCTCCGACCTATATTACTTGACTTAGATTTGTCTAGATTTATATATAGGTTTTCCAAATTTTAAAAAATTCAAGTCAACTAATATGGATGGGAGTACTTTAAAATGACCTCAATTGTCCTATCAAATTCTGGTATGGAGGACACAATCGTTTCTTCGGTTGCTGTTTAGTTACGATCCAAACCAGCCGAGCCGTCCTGCTAAATGTAACATCATGCCGCATGATGTTAGCAGTCATCAATTAATTAGTGAAGGGCATCTACAGAAGTATAGCCTAAATTAGAGAATTGTTTCAACACAAATAAGCCAACCACCGCATAAATCAGTACTTAAAAATCTATTCAGAACAACATCGCATCCATGGCACACAGGACCTTGAAATCCAGCAGCCAAGATAATACGATATCAACAAACTCGAATCAATGTCACATGACAGCACCTTCTATAATTTCAGATAGTCCAGAACTCCACCATGATACTCAAAACCAACGAGGGCAAGTACAATGCCCAGAGTACTAAACGAGTAGGAAACATAAAATTCTTTGATGGTCTGGAGAATCATTTGCACAAAAAATCAACCGTATTTCGGATCTGGAGCATCAAGTTCTCAAGAAATGCATAAAAAATAGAACGAAGAGGCGTTCAGATGAAACAATTGTTTTAAAGAAAAACAAATAACTGGACAGATCTGGTCCCCCACGCCCTCAAAATTCTGGCCCTGTATGTGCCCTGCAGCCGCCGGTGCTTCATGCTCGGCAGCCCTGTCCAAGCAGAGGAGTAGCGAGAGACGCCCGGGAGCGAAGAGACGGCTTGGACTCACCTCCGGCCAGCCCAGATGTGACGCCCCCGTTGAGAGACGCGAGAGGGAGAAGAGACAACATGACCTCAGCAGCATGGCATGGCGCCACGAGGTGGATCCGCGGACGCGTCGGTGCTCGACAGGGGATTGACCCGGAGGAGCAGGGGAGGGGGCGGCAGCCATGGCGAGGCGGAGCCGGTGGAACGAGCGGAGCGATAGAGGAAGGAACCGGTCAGTTTTCAGTTTTGACTTTACGGTGGCAGTGCTAGTAATATCTTTTAACATCAAGGGGCAAAACTGTCCAAATATTGGCGGACGGAAACGTACTTCTGACAAACGGAAACGTATTTGACTAACCTACCTGAGAGAAAATTAGTAGATAGAAGATAGATAGATAGATAGATAGATAGATAGATAGACAGACATTGCCGTGTTTATATAAAGGACGACAGTTGAGGCATAGCCGTTCTTCCAAGCACGTGAGGGTCCATTCAGCAGATACTCTAAACAGTCTTTTATAATCGTTTTCATGCCTTAAACCATTCACAAAACTAACAACATAGTAATTTTCCTGAAAATAAGGATGTTCCTCTCTGATCACAACCATGATTGCTGCCTGACAGAGTGAAATTTCTCCAGAGTCTCATAGATGCTAGCCTGTGCAAATCTATCACAGATTAGCCCGAAAAATTATTCCCATGTGATTTCATTGTGCACCACCCTAAGCCAGTTATCAGCACGATCACTGATGCAAGTTCATTGAATCAGGGAAAATCAATTTTGGACCCTTTTGCGATGTCTTTCATGAATTGAGCAGCTCGTTTAGACTTGTACTGTACAGTTGCAGGTTTTTCAGTAGCAACAGTCATGGCTAATGATGTAGTATGAACTTGTGTTGCTTTGACAGGATTATGCTGTGGTGAACAATCCAAATGAACATGATCTGCTATGGATTTCGGACGAGCATGTATCTCCTGTTCTATCTCATGCTGTTTCAGAAAAACTTCTTGCTGCCTGATAGTGCAACTAGCGGTTGGTGTATAAGGATCAGGGGTGGGCGGACGAGTAATTTTACCTTCGAATCTCTTCAGATATTCATATTCGAAGATGTCAACCTGAATTTGTCGATTGACGGTCTTGATCGCTTGGCGTAAGGTGACATGGCAGCTAGGCTTCTCAGCAGTTCCTCACATCCTCTGTTAGCCACCGGTTGTCATCAGAGTAGTCTTGAGTTGACAGCATCTGAACTGTGCATCGTCAGGGTCCTGACAGGCATGGAGCTACTGGTAGGAGAGGGCTTTCACGGCGAGCTGCTAGTGCAGGCTGGCGACGGCGACGTCCCCGGCTGTTTGTCGATGCTGCTGGCGGTTGGGTCGTTGGCGAGACAGAGGAGAGGAGAGCGGATGGCTGGGGCCGTAAGGGAGGAGAGCTGCTGACCTGGGTGTCGCGTGACGCAATGGTGCGAGGCGGCGGCGGAAAGCGGTGGTGCGAGGCGACAGCAGCGGGATGCGGCGGACATGTGGCGGCGGCGGTGAGGACGACACCATGCGCGCAGAGGTCTCAAACGGGCCTACATGGGCCTCAACCAAGTTCCCCGGCTAAGCTTTTTTGGGCTCTGGCGCGGGACGCGAAATCTAACCTCACCCGCCGCGGCTTTTCTCTGGATTGTTTTAGTACCACACCGGCAGCTTAACAATAATCTGACCAGCTTATCAGGTCGAATGCTGTCAACGACATCGCCAACACGGGATTGCACGGTTGTCAGCTGCGAAAGATGCCAGAGTGCACAAACAAAAGAGGCCACAGAGCCCAACCCGTGACCCAGCACTAAACAGTGCACACGGACGAAAAGATGGCCTCCGTGCCCAGCCGTGACCCAGCACCGATAAGTGCGCACGGTTTAAAAATAATGCAGTGAAAAGATCCCCTATGAGGGCACAATCGTCAAAATAAGCGCAATTGCATCCCCCGTAGTTGGCACGTGCTAGACATTAGCACTTGGCTTTTTGTAAATTTTATATTATTAGTACAAGTAAATTCTAAAATTTCCCATATTCCCACAAAATAATACTACTCACTCTATTTCAAAATAGATGTCTTAGGTTTTCTAAATTTTGGATGAATCTAATTTCAATCGAGATAGCAAAACCGCTCATAATAAGTCATACCAACATTACAACCTTGGAAGAACAAGGAGTAGTGAGAATGCCTTGGACACATGCCACGAGATGGTCGGATGCACACCTCATCTTCACCTTATAACTAGATAATGGTGCCATTTTTACGATAGAACGGTCAGAGTACATGCATTAGAATGATTATAAATAAATAAGTGTTGTTGGCCATGCAATTGCAATAAAATACACCCACAGTCATTATATTTGCCAACGAAAATCACTTTGGTCCTTATATAACGATGAAACTAATGATGCAAAACCATCAGATGCAGAAGATGACCAAGAACACAAAAAGGACCATCAAGCTCGGTAATGACCCCACACAAAAAGTAAACAAGGATGGAAAACATGTAGTGAAAAAAATCCCTGAGGATGAGGAGCATAATTGTTAGAAAAACACAAATGCATCGGTGTGGTGTCATGTGCTAGACATTATCATAACTTTTTTTGTTTCATTTTACCTTTTACCAAAAATTTCTATTAATTAGATCAAATAAACATTTTTTTTGTTTACAAAATTTATATTAATTAGATCAAATAAACGATTATTTAGTTTACAAAATTTATATTAATTAGAAGAACTAAAATTAAAATTCAATATATTAATGCAGGTTTACTACCTAGGGTGATCGCTGTCCATGCATCTGGGCTCGTTGATGTTGTCTCGTGATCCATGCTAAAAAAATGTGACGCAGTCTGTAAATCTTCTAGTAGCGGTGTCCCCGGTCGTTCTAATTTTTTTTTGCCATTCCTCATCCTATGGACGAATAATGCTACTCCACGTCTCCATCGTGGACTCCCATGAACACTGGTCTTGTTGCTCATGCACCCGGGTGCCCGTTCTTGCAGGAAACAAGAGAATGTCGTGAACAGTGGGAGCAGGTACGTTGAGACTGGGTCAACAAGCAAGGGGGTGAGGTGTTTGGGTGTAGGAATGTGCTAGACATTATCACTAAGAATTTCGTTTCAAATTTCTTATTTTTGAAAATAATTTCTACTAATTAGATCAAACAAACATTACTTCTTTTACCACGTTTGTAATAAAACTAGGACAAATAAAATTCAACCATCATGTATGATACATAGCACTCCATCACAAAAAAATGGGTACTTACTAATTTCATGTAACTCAAGTCATGCAACTATCTCTTGCAAGAAAATGCTACACTAACAGTGGCATGTTCATTTGCCCCATGGAGCGCAAAACCGGCGGCGTCACGGGCTCAGATCCTACATCGCCGCATCGAAGAGCCATGTTGGACAGATCATAAAACAACGACCATCGGTCTCCCACGAAGTCCACTTGTGTGTACCGACTCATGTTGAGGAACATGCCTCTATTTTTAGTAGTAACATGCCATTGTTTTTAGTAATGTTAACATGATATAGTTAGTATAATTTCTTGGTCATTTAAAAAAAGTATTATTTCTTGGTCTTTTATATTGTTATTATAGTTAACATGTCATTGTTTTTGGTATACTTAACGACGAGTGATAAAGCTTGCAAGGTATATATTAAACGTGTGACTAGCATTGGCTAGCACGCGTTAAGGAATAACTGAAACTTCTTAATTCACATGGCCAATGTTGACTGTTTCTTTTTAAGTTTTAGCGTGGCTTTATTAATTTAAAGTCAGGCATTTAATGTCATTTATCTAAAAAATGTTGGCTGTTTTATATAACATATTAGACCATGATGGTGTGTCCATTTTAATGTGCAATGGTAGGAATATCCACCGACAAATGGATGCACCCAATACAAAAGAATTTTTTATTGAGTAACTTAAAGATGTAAAACATAGAAGTTAAATTTCTATAAACTAACTATGTATTTGTTAAGAGTTCAATTCAGAATTATATCAGGATGGACCGAGCAAAACATGAGATCTAACCATTGCCCTTTACGTTGAGATCGAATCATCGGTCCTTAAATTAATATCCATAAGCACGAGATTCACCATGTCGCGGCCAAGGAGGCGGTCACGGCGGTGGCCAGCGGCCTCGCGTGAGACCCGCCATGAGGCAGCCGTGATGACGCTGGACTCAACCACGAAGATCGCCGTGCGTGAGCTCTGCCACACTATCGCGACTCACAAGGCGGTGGAAACGGTGGAGCGCGAGCACGCCGCCGAGGCGGCATGCAGAAGAGGACCGCGTGACGGATGTCACCAAGGTGGAGGAGGAGGAGGATGGTGGCGTGGCAGAGACCGAGGCCATGTTCGACACACTGGAGAGGAGCGACGAGCAACAAGCGTTCATCGGTTCCTTCTCCTCCTTGCAGGATGCCGGCTCCAGTAGGCCTCCGGCGAGGCTGACCGGCTAGGAGAGGTCGCATCATAGGGCAGCGGTGATAGACCGTGTCTAGCACAAGCAGCAGGAGCGTCATGCGGCAGAAGAGCATCTAGTGGCGCCAGTGGCGCTAGCTGCGGTGGAGCTCGCCGGGGCGGCACCGACAGAGGAGTGGACCGACCAGGCGGTGAGGGACCACTGGGCGATCGAGCTGGAGAAAGCACTGTCCCTCCGGGATACGGAGCGCCATAGGGAAGCGATCGAGGCGACAAATCGTGGCACCCTAGATGAGTGCCACCGCAACGTCGTCGTCGAACAACACCAGCAATGTGCAATATGGGCGGTGCGGGCAGCGATCAACGGGGCCAAACCCTGCGAGAATGGCGACAAGTAGCCATAGGGATGGCCAATAGTATATGCCTTTTATATTTTGTTTACCTCGGCCTTTTTTTAAGAGGTGGTGTTAAATGTAATGAAAAGCTAGTATTACTATTAATATTTCACTTACATATGGGCCGTACGCTACCGACCGGATGACACTCGCGTGGTCCGCGTGTTGTCCGCTCGATGCAACCGTTGCCCAAATTTGGTGCGCCGATGGGTCGAATCGGATGCGTCGCGCCCACCGCTCGCCTTCGGTCGGACGGGTTTGGACGCGGGAGGACCATTTGGGGCAGGCACTAGAGATGCCGTTACTTTCGAGGAAGGGTGGCACGAGGCAATGGCCATGGAAGTATGGCGTCCTCGGCTCCGGGGGCTTCCATGGTAGCGCCTAAGAGCATCTCCAGTAGTGGTGCTATTGTAGCGCAGCGCTAAAAACCAGTATTTTACGCGGGCGCGCTTTTCCCATGGGCGTATGATATTTTTCCGTGCGCGGACGTTTGCGCTATCCGAGTTCTCTGGTGCTTCATTTGCACATGAGAGTAGATCTTTTAATAAGGAAGCAGATGACCTAACGCTCTCATTCAAAAAAAGATGACCTAGCGCGGCAAGTTGTGTCGTTGCCATTAGGACAACACCTTTGGTTTGTAAATCCGTCTGGAGGCGTTTGTATCCGCGTACTCTGAATTAATAAAGAGTGGATGATTCTAAAAAAACTTAAGGTGGCAAATAAGGGCAACACCGTCCATCGACTAGGAAGTTTCGTCTACTCCATAATGGAAAAAAGGCTGCCGCCTAACTCCTTTTTATTCTTGCCGCTTCTTGGTAAATTTTCATGTTACTTTTCCCTTTTATCTCTATTTTTATTATACTTTTCCTGTGTTCCACCTATAGGGTTCTAAATATGCTGTATGATAACCTAGCACTTGTATTTGTTCCCACCATAATCATTTTTTCTCTCGAGGATAGATAGCCCATGATATTTGGAATGAGCGACATTGGCGCACCTGCAGTTGGAAGAATTTTCTGAAGTTGATAGATGGCCATTCTTGAGGATGAGAATCAGATGGGTGGCTTTGGTCTTTGGTACTCGTGTCTCTTAGCCAGGTGATATATCTTACTTAGTCATTTTTTTCTTAAATTGCTTTAAATTAAACCCTGGCGCCAAGCTCTAGTGATTTTCATTTTTTAACTTTTGTGATTCCTTACTTGGATTCTTTCAACATAATTCGTTGAGATAATTTAATTGGTATATGCAAGTGACCCTCGACCGTGTGGATGTGCTTCACCGCAAATTCAGGTCTGATCTTTAAAATTGACCGGACATGTATTTTTTAGTCGTCAACAATGTCTAGTTGAATAGATTAAAATTTTCTTATCCCCGAGTTGAAAATTCGAAGAGTATATTCTTTACCAAACAGAAAATATGTAATTGCATATTTAAAAAATAATGCAAACTTACAATATGCAATGTGCATCCTTCCACACTCAAAATTGCATATATTTTTTATCATTTGATTTGTACCTCTTAGACACTAGTAAGGTTACAAATGTATAGGTGGTGCCTTAACAATATCATACTTCACTTTTACTGAGTCTTGGACCAACGGACCGCATGTTCTCGTCAGTGAACTAAGCAAATGAACTAAACAGGGGGTGATAAAACCAAGGTTCCCGGCAAAAGGGCGTCATGCCCAATGCCTGCTGCCTGCCTGGATGGCTACATGATAGAGACTCACGCATATCCAACACTATATATACTAGATTTAGGGGTGCGCCTTGGCGCACGATCCCGTTAATTTTGAGCTAATATGAAGATAATATTTGACCGATAATATGTACCAAAACCAATTTGGCTATTATAATTGACAAAAATATGTACCAAATGGCTGTCCATAGAGTGAAGGCTCAAGTTTGATAGATAATTTCAAATGAGATTATAATTCAGTGATGATATGAAGAAATTCAAAAAATATAAGTTGAACACTCAGAACGAACTATAGCCGAAGTTAGATCTAATCTTAAGGTTGGTCTGTGCTGGACAACAAAAGAAATAACATTTATATCAATGGGTAGTAGCAACATCAAAAGGCAGCAGAGTTCTTTGAAACATGGAAACAGTTGGTGTTACATGGTGCCTTCTTCTTTCCACCACCGATGTTCTAAAACTATAAAGAAATAGAAAGTTCGATTTGGTAACTTAAACACCATGCTAGTGGGAGATTGCTAATCATGCAGAGAACGTAGTAGTGTCCTACGACCACACAGTTGGTTGTGTTCTAAAAGTTTGTCTTTTTTCACCAGCGGCATGGAACTTGTAGCACCTGATCATTTGATTCAACAGTAAGGGGCGCAGATTCATGGGATATGGGAGGTGGATTTATTGTTCTAGAAAATAAAATGGAACCAAGCTAAGTGACAAATTCTCCCAGGTGAGGTATATGGTGTAGTTGACCAACGATGATGCAGTCGAAGAGCCTTTTAAAGCCAATGGAAATTTCTTCTTTTCTGCAAGGATAAATGGGGGAGTAGAGAATCAAGTACTACAAAGAATTATTTCTTTAGAACTAAGAAGATGGACAGAGCCGTTGAGAAATCAAGTACAATAAATTACTTTTTCTAGAATAAGAAAATGAAAAGAATACAGGAATAAATGCTTCAAGCATAAGCAAAGATAAATGATGTATCTATCTGTATGGAATTTTCTAGAAATAAACTTCAAACCAATAGGACTTTTTAGTGCTTCTTGTAAACCATGATAACATTTAGTTTTTCTACACAAAAATCTAAAGTTTTTCTTGCAGGTTTTACGGTTTGATTCTTCGGTAACTAAGTAACTCTGAATCTTAAAGCAAGTTTATCTAAATGGTTGCTAAAAGGAGCATTAGGATTCTCCCTTTGCTCGATGCAAATTTAAACTTGACTTCCACACATACTTTATATCTTCGTTATCTATAGATTCTTCTAGAAACAGAAGTACTGAGCTTTGCATGGAGCGATATAGAGAAACAACATTACATACCTTATTTACAAATCGGGTAACCAAGTTGGCAGCATCCTCCTTCACCTTGACAAACCAGGGCCAAGCACTTATATCCAGCGCCATATGGAACTGTGGTTTTGTGGCACGTCTTTGTGATAATAGTGTAGAAGAACTTAGTTTTCTATAGAGAATTAAAACGTTTAGTCATGCTCTAGCACAAATAACACCGATGAACATAATAATACTAATTAATGCATGCACATACATCATGGTCCCAAATATTTAACCAAGTCAGTTCAAGAATGGTCTTTGTCTCTAGATCAACCTGGACATTTATCTTAGCAATAGACCGTCCTACAAGTGAAATGTTTTGAACAACATGAATTCTATTCTTTAACCTATAAAAAGTAGAACAACCAGGAAGTAGGTACAAGAACCACAGAGCTATGGAGATAAATCTAACGCAGGGGCCAAGGAGATGCAGAAAACATACAAGTATAAAATGAAGCAATCTCCTAAAGATCTTAGTCTCAGTAAACTGAAAAAACTTCACCATGGGTACAAATTTAACATGTCTCTAGTAATGTTTAAAGATAAATAAAATAACATGACATTTAGCCAAAAGGAACATAATGGAGCCACAAAATGAGTCCTAGGGAGGTACTAAATTGGTTCTTCGGATATCCAGGAGCTAGCTATGTAAATGATGCTTGCTTAGCACAATAATTTACTCCTTGGTATTGATCAATATAAAACATCTTTAAGAGCTGACATGCAAGTTTGTCTTTCTACGGAGAATCAACTTATTTATTCTATGGATTAAGTCATTCTACAAACAATTCATAGAATTGGTTTTAGATTATAATCTTATGTCTGAAACGCCATCTGTATAAAAAATTCATGTAAATAGGAGAAAGGATGCACATATTCACTACAGGTACAGGGTTGTGATTTGTTTTATCCTGTAAATCGCAACCAATATCCAACGTAATAAGATTGGGAGAATACCTTATACATTAATTTTGGCAACAACATACCCAAGATATTCCTTTTAGAATTAATCATACTGAAAAGAAGACCATGGCCTGAAATATCAATGAAAGTGTAATTTGGGAAAGCCTACCAGAGACAAATAACTGAATGTATTGGTCTCCATACCTTCTAGATTCAGATTAATAAACAGGAGGTTCTAGCAAAGCTAGCAGATAACTCAACACTACTACTTACTATAATAACCATTCTTCCGGTTGTATTTTCAATCCAAGCTCCAAATTGTTAGGAAGAGTTGAATGGGGAAGGCTACATGCTGCATAACAGGGTATAGGATATATAATTTATCATACGGAATTGAAAAGATATAAGTTATTCTTGCTCTGCATCAGCATAAATAATTCATATGAGGAAAACATGTTTGTACCACAGCCTGAATGGTTGGTCACACATGGAGCCACGACAATGAGCGTGAAGGGGGAATTCCACACAACAAGAGCCGAAGACAGTGACTTCCTTCCTAGCAGGTTCATTGTCAACACCTCCTCAATGCTCTTCCACAGTAGAATATTTTATCCAGTTAAAGATTAACCTTAGAGACCTAAGATAGATAGTAATATAGATGTAAAAGCATTAAAAGAGAAGAAAAACTTGGAATTATCATGCCATCATAAACAGAGTCTTTTCATAATGGAATTGAATACAGATTACAAAAGGATCACACACATATCATACCGGAAAAAAGTATCCAACATATGAAAATTTGAAAATCCCGATCGTACATTTGAGCATACAATTTTTCCTAGATATGATGCCTTCAAGCTTCCCCAGAAAGGGATCTAGGCAAACCAGTAACCAAGTATTAAATGGTGAACAATCATAATATCAGGGATACAAAACTAAATGATCCATTTTTGTTAGAACTATCGAAGTACTGCGATGGCACGGCACGCGGTAGGCTGCACTTCTCCCGCCGGTGACCAGACACTCTTACCGGCGACGGCGGTGCGAGCGGCCGGCTACGCGGCTCCCGCATCTAATCAAATAAAACCAGGTACATAACAAAATAGTGCTAATTTATATTAAATTAGAACTAAACATGAGTCAACTTATATCTGAACAATGAAGAAAAAAGAAAATATCCTCATCACTATACAAACAAGACTTCAAATGACAAACCAATATTTCATCATCAAGCGTGAATTTGAAAAGAACCCACAATTAGAAGTAAGTTATAAGACAACTATAAGAATTTTCTAGCGTACAGGTACGAATACATGTACCTTCAGAGTAACAAAAACTATTTGTCTATCATAGTGCAAGAATTCTGAATATGAAGAAATAATTCCCAATAGTCAGTCTTGCTCCTGGACGCAACATAATTAAGAATCACCTAGCAGTAGCAACAAACGTGACACCCAAATATTGTAAGGCCATGATACAGAAGAGATTATTCAAGCATGATTAAAGGAAGGCCATTCTAGACTCTATCTATCCTGCAAACTGAACACTACATTGCCCCTCGCTGCTGAAATAACCTACCATTCCTTAGTAAATGTGATACTCCAGAATAAAATATCATTAGCATCTGGTGCATGTCAAAAGGAACAAAAAGCATATCATCCAAATAGAACCTTTTTTTTACAGCCACTTAACATTTAAAAAATATAGTGAATGGAAAAAAAAGGAAAAGTTAATGAAGGACATAGCATATACCTTGAATGTAGTCCTATATGGTGAACTCGATCACAATTTCCCATACAATGCTGAAAGTGAAACAAATGCCTTATGAGCAATCCAAATTCAGCATCATAGAACGAAAAATAGAAAACTGGGAATAGATCTTTATGACAACACTTGATACCATGCAGTACCTCTATTAAAAATTTATTTCTTGTCCATTCCATATGCTTATCTGCCTTAGCCTCAATCATCACAACCTTATTTTGAATCCTTTTCAGATCCAAAATGCCAAACTACGTAAAACAAAAATCAGGAAGGAACGAACAACATCCCTGCAGGTTTCAACAGACTCCACACCTATAGCTGAAAAAATGGACGAAAACATTAAATAAAGAAAATTCAAGTCTTTTATAATTTCTAATTTCTGCAACAATTGATGGTGTCTGTTTATTTTGTCATTGTAAGTTACCACACACCTGAGCTATTTTACCAAAAAATTAGAACGATCTATACCCACTACCAAGAGCTTGTACCAAGAGCCTCATGCTCAACTGATGTCTAGCTCGAAAAATTAGCAGAAATCACTAATTCATCAAATAACAAATTTAATTTGGACATTTCCATTGGATTGAAGAATCTTAAAGTTACAACCATGACCCATCCATAAGAAGAGCTTAGGCAATGTCAAATTTGTACCTATAATCATCCTGCAACACCTCTAGCGCACCAAAAGAGCATGGACACCTATAGAACAAATATATCTCTGTTCTAAAAGACCCAAAACAAATACATGTTCTTAACAAAAGTGGCGCATTAGAATTATCTATATTCTCACATATAATCATCACGGACAACAATTCCACATTATATTGTCCAATCCAACCCTCATTTACATGGATTTTATTATTAGTCAGTGAATATATACCTGACGATTTTTTGAGTCCCACAGATTTCCCCATAGTGAGAAGTGGAAAGAAGACCAGTAAAATGATATTGTGCTAAAAAAAATAGAAATACAACCAAAGTTAGCAGGAGCATGTTCCATGGTACATATATTAGTGAGTCCACATTGTAGATAAATGTAGCATTCACACTAAACATGAAATGTAATGAAGAACAGAACCTCTAACTTGATAGTAGCTTCATATAGAAAACTTAGTCCTAAATCACAATACAATGTTGAATATCTACGATGCACCGATTCGGCGACACAGATACAGTAGTATATATAAATAAGCAATAAAATGCCATGTATTAAAGACAAAGAGATTTAAAAATACTACCATAATTATTTCCTCTTTTCAAGTGCTCAATGGCTACATGATCATCAATTTCCTGAATCCCCATGGCACTTGCAGAGAATATCTTATGACTGTATTACAATCTGAGATGAACATAACACATGAGTTAAAAAATTAAAAGCAGCCGTCCGTAGCTTGCTTACCCGAGGATACATGCTTCTCAGCCTCGCTGCTTCTGATTCTAACTCAAGATTTGGAATATCAGCAAGTTAGTAGCACTTATTAACCATAACAAATGGGCCTCCTCGTTGGCCTTTACACCATGTACTGTTATGTGTGTATCACATGTACCAATTGAAAATCAAAATTACATATTCGTAGCACTAAAGAACAGCCAAACAGTAAATGAAAATACACATACAGGTTCATGGTTTTCACCAATAAGCAAGCTCACTTAAGTATAACCAATAACACATGTATGGAACAAATGATTGAACATAAGCAAGCGCCTTTTGGCATTTACAGAAAACAACTTCCATGCACGCCTGCAACCTCCCAATAGGGAGAAAAATGTTGTAGATCAGCGGCAAAAAACAGGAAGAGATGTTCAAAGAAGAGGGTGGGGAGTAGCTATACCTGCCGACGATGTGAGGGCGACCTCCTCCATTCCCGAGCCTCCACTTTGGCCTTTCCAGCAGGAGAAGAAGGGGAAGAGGTGAGTACGGACCACCAACGCGCTTAGGAGAAGGCCAGCGGCGGCGGCCAGCTCCTATAGTCCTCTTGAAAGGATACGGATGTCGCCTAGAGGGGGGGTGAATAGGCGATTAAAACTTTTCCTAGAGTGACTCAACAAGGGCGGAATAAAACTAGTGTTTACTTTGTAAAGCACAACCTAGAAACAACTAAGGTTTACCTATGTGCACCAACAACTTATGCTAAGCAATACAAGCAACAAAGTCATAGCAAGATATATATTACTTCAAGCACGAAGGCTATCACAATTTAAAGTGCATAAGTAAAGAGCTCGGGTATAGAGATAACCGAGGCACGCGGGGACACCGATATTTTACCGAGTTCCTCCCAACATGGAGTACGTCTCGTTTGGAGAGGGGGTGGTATCAAACCACCAACGCCACAAAAGGCCTCCCTTATTCTCCGGTGAATCTCACCCCAATGGGATCGATCCATGCTTTCACTATCGGTGCACTTGTCGGTGGCAACCGGAACCTCTCACAAGGTTGGGGCACAACTCCACAACTTAATTGGAGGCTTCCAACAAATGCCACAAAAGGCCTCAACAAATTCCACCAAGGCCACAATGCCACCAAGGCCACAAAACCGTCTAGGGTTCCAAGAACCCAAGAGGGACAAGCTCCAATGAGCAACTCAAACCAAATCCTCCGAGGAGAACTCAAACCGATGCACCAAATGCAAATGGCAAGAAAACCACAAAGGTGTTCAAATCCTTCTCTCCCAAATTCCACCAAAGCTACAAAAGCTTATGGGGAATAAGAGAGGAAGAACAATGGAGGAAATCCACAAAATACCCCAATATCTAGATCTCCTCTTTCAAATCCCTCAAGAATATGCAAGAATCATTGGAGGGATTGAGAGAAAGCAAGCTCAAGAAGGTCAACAATGGAGGGGAAAACTTGCAAGAATGGTTGAGGAACCATTGGGAACAAGGCCCCTTATATAGGTCCCTCCAAAATCCAATCGTTGCAGTCCAAAAACGCGATTTCCGGTACTACCGGACTTTTTCCCGGTACTACCGGACTTTCCCGGCACTACCGTACATTTCCTGGGGTTCCTGGGACTCCAAACGCATTTTCTCTCTGCGCTCCCCGGTACCAAAAAGCGGTAGTACCGGACCGGACCCCGGTACTACCGGATCCTGGTCCGGTACTACCGGTCATCACAGAACGAAAACAGCCATAACTTTTGCATCCGGACTCCGATTTCGATGATCTTGGGCTCGTTTCGAAGAGGACAACAACCTCTATAAGATCATGCAAATAAACATCATATTCCAGCAAGGGAGAATAGATCCAAATGACGAAGTAAAAAACCTTCTACCGCGCTAGGTACTAAAATGCGGTACTACCGCTTTTTGGTACCTAGCCCGGCAGTGGCTTTTGGAAACTTGTCAAAAACCTTCTGCCGTGCTAGGTACTAAAATGCGGTACTACCGCATTTTGGTACCTAGGAGGGCAGTGGCATTTGGCAACTTTCCAAAACCTACTGCCGCGCCAGGTACTAAAATGCGGTACTACCGCATTTTGGTACCTAGGAAAATTCAAACCTCTATAACTTTTGATTGGTAACTCCGATCGACCCGATTCCAATTGCGTTGGAAAAAAGACGACATGGGCTACCCTATGAAAGGTTAAAATATTGGTTATCACCAAGTGAGAATGTATCATGTATAATAATGTTAGATACCTCACTTGGTGAGAAACCGAAAAGCTGCCAAGATCAAAATCGCAACAAGAGACAAACGGAAGATCCGATTTTGATGAACAAGAGCTTGTTATGGAGATTACCACAAGCTCTATATCCTCACATGGATAAGACCAAATAACAACCAAATATGATGATGCAAATATGCAAAGGTTTGAGCTCTCTCCGAACGATGTGATCGAATTACTCATACGAGAGCCCCTCTTAATAGTACGGTTATATATCCTAAACCCGGTCTCACACACACAACGTGAGACCGGCAAAAGGGAAAACCTATCAAGATTATACCTTTGCCTTGAGCATTCCAATTGGACTCGATGTAGACGATCTTGCCCTTCTCAAGATGTAACGCCTTTCTTGATTCTTCTTCATCGATCCTTGATCACCGAGGATGGCAAGCCTGAAACATGAGATCTTCTATAGATGGCGCATTTTGAGCTTGCACATCACATCTTCTTCTCATTTCATCGACATTGAAGCCAACACATGCTCCAAGCGATGCTAATGGACAAATCCTACAAGTATAACTTAATACACACATTATTCCATAAAGATTGTCATTAATTACCAAAACCACACATGGGGCCCAACATGTTCTTTCAATCTCCCCCATTTTGGTAATTGATGACAATCCCTTTAAGAGGGTTTGTATAAGGAATCTTAATGAACAACATGGTAACACCAATATAAAATACTACATAAGTATGTTATATTGGTACCACCACCATATATAGAGAAAACTCCCCCACAATCTATGCATGTGTGATGAACTTGAATTTCATTGCATATATTGCCAATCATTATCATTGGTGGAGTTTCCTCTATATATACCACATGCTAAGCAACAACAAAGATGCAAGAGCATGAAAGGCAAATGCTTAGAAACAAACTCAAAGCATAAACCATTTCCCTTAAACCCTCTAAAACTTCCCCCCATTGGCAACGATTGCCGAAATGGGTGACAAGTTCTAGAAGGCAAATATAGTAATAATTCCTCCAAAGATGTGCCTTCGCACATATCGAATGATGAATACTTGGGAGGGAGTAGAACTATATCGAGGACCCGAAGATTGCAAAAATAAAGTCAAATGATGCAAGCAACTACAAGGTCCGACAAACCAATTTGAAAACAACAAATGAGTCCAAATGGAAACAACAAGATATTATGATATGAGAAAAAGAGTGTTTTAAATAACAAATAGAGAAGCTCCCCAAGATTTGTGCACAATTCAAAATAAATGTATTGGAATACATAATGCACAAATATGGAATCCTTGCTCCCCCATAAGCATTTAAAACACAACAAATGTGAAAGAATGCAAATGAGTATTATTAAATGAAGTAGATGAGCTCCCCAAAGAGCATGCACCAATTATGATAATTGCATTTGGGAACAAGGTGCATAGTCATAGACTCCTCACTCATCCAAATTCATTTAACAATACAAGACATGAAAGAAGAAATATGAGTGTCCGAAGATGCAAACAAGAGGAACAAGCACTCATAGGAAAATAAATTTGGAAGCCACCGAATAATCAAAACAAATAAAAGGTGGTATCCAAGAAATAAATTCTCAACTAAAATTATCTTCTCATATGTGTATATGTTTCTAAGTGGATAACATTACAACAACATATGACCATAAGGAAACAAGAACACACAAGGAAGATATACAATAAAGCCCATGAACGCAAAAATGAAGTCATAACATATATCAATAAGATTTTTGCTTCAAAGCATGGCCAAAGGCTCACATATATATTATTCTACATTAATGAGCTTCAAACACCAACACACTACATATATTACAACTATCACCAAGGGAAAAAGGAGAGAGTTGGAATATATGAAGAAAGGCAACAAGTATCATAAGATAGAATAGACTAGCAAAAATCTCACTATTGCATATGAGAGAAGTTGATGAAATGATAGGCAATAAAATTGCTAAATTGACATATTTGGGATTGGAGGATCATATGCATGATTTTGTATAGTCCCAATTATATGCACTCATCTCAACTTAAACACATATACAATAGAGAGTCCTCTTAAAACCATGGCTAGAACTACAACAATTACAAATACATTAATTCATGCTAGAAGGCAACCGACAAACGGTTGGAATCAAGATATGTGAGCATGAGAAAGAGATACTAGTTACCGAGATATAATTGGTAGGATGTAGAGGATATGAATTCATTAATCATCCCATAGCTTGTCTCAAATTTTCATGTATGCACCACTTCTTCAAAATTGAGAGACAAGCATCCAATATGTCTCCAATGTACCTAAAACACAATTAAGTACAAAATTGTCCCCAAACTTATTGTGTCCAAAGTAGTTAGAGAAACTACAATACATAGGAGAGACTCCACATAATTATGTGCACATTGATATGAAATTGAATTTCATGCACAACTTAGACGATGGGATTTGGTGGAGTTTCCCCTATATATTGGATCAAAGAAAGCAAGCATGCCACATTATAAACATATAGTAAATATGCATGCATAAAGCTTTCAAGAACCAAAAGGAGATACAATTTGAACAAAAACACCAAGTAACTCAAGATTGCACACACAAGAGTGTGACATGACAAACGATGTCCAAATTATATCAAAGAACCAATCCAACACATGAAAGATCACATGTTCAACAAATGAACTAGGCTAAGATCAAAAGAGCAAAAGATAGATAAAAATAAAAATGCTCAAGGGTTTATCTCATTCTAAAAAGGTCAAATCAAGAAACAAGGAATGAGAAAAAACCAACTTCCAACAAAAAGCAAGGTTCCAACAAGAAACCAAACTTCCCAAACTTCTCATGATGGCACAAAATACCAAAACGAAAGGATTGGGCTTCCAAGCACATAAAACCCGATATGGATCAAACAATGAAGCATAAATATGAGTGTTCTAAATAATATAGGAGAGCTCCCCCATAGATAGTGCATTATGTAGGATTTTCCTTTTAAATTCAAAATGCACACAAATGGGATAATCACTTGCACCTACAATAAGTAAAACACAAGAGGATATCAATAAAATAAGAATATCCACGAGAAGCAAGGAAGGCTTGGGAGACAACACAAAACATTTTCTTGGCCAAATATAGAATAAAAATAAGCAAGGCCAAAATGAATATGATTAATAAATTCTACCTTAAATTGAGTACTCATTGTCCAAGGACAAGAAATATTGGGAATAATTTGCCCTAGGTAGTTCATACGGATATCCAAGATCATATACACGCAACAAGAAGCATATAACTAAATATAGGAATTGAGCATGATACTTCAACCAAGACTCTTGGTAGCTTCCAATAGTCACACAATCACTAGTGATTAGAGTAACTTGAAGCAAATGGTTTCCATCCTAATATAAATATCTAAATATGAGAAAACACATACCAAGAACCACTCTCATATACAAGATCCAAAATAAGATCAATAAAGCCAGTTAATCAAATTGGAACTTGTATGAGCAAATGTGTCACATAGGTGCTAGATAATTATCAATATCAATTCTAAGTGACACAACCTCGAATATTCACATTTTCTAGGATTGTAGTATGCACTAAGCATATGACTCCCCCATAATGTGATACTACCATAAAACCAACACGAGGCAAAATGATACAAATAGAGATAATAAATGGACATTATAAAATTAAATTTCTCATGAGAAACATACCACAAAGAGACTATATAATCTTCCAATATAAATACTAGGTGGTATTCCTCATGTACACACATTTTTAGGTTTGTGGAATGCCTAAGCATAACACTCCCCCAAAATGGGATAGTCCATTAATCTCTCACAAGAGCCACATAAGATACCAAATATACCCAAGTAAGGCTCCAATACAAGAAACACACATACATGGTGTGCCACCTAATCATACACAAATATGCTTGATACCTCAAGATAATTAAGTGGAAAGCACAACATGTACAAAAGCATGGAAGATACAAAACCAACACATGCACAAGGGGGCGAGTAACTTTCAATGTAAAGAGTTTAGCATATGTTACCGCAAGGAGGAACATTGGAAATATAATATAATCATGATAATCCAAATGTCTTGGCTTGACAATAATAATTGATGAAGATCCCTCAATTATTCATAATGTAGCCAAGACTCCAATCCCCTCCAATAATACCTATTGATCAAGTTTTGGCTTGTTGGTCCCCAACCAAGTTGGGTCCTAAGAGGTTAGTCACAATAGGCTTGGCAACCCAAATGGTTCTTTTCTTGAATCCACGTTGAGCACCAACAAATTTGGCAAACACATTGCCAACCTCATCCTTACAAAGAGAATAAGCATCATCAATAATGATAGGGTTGGATGAGGAGATACCGATAGTGCATGAGGAAGAAATATGCCCCTTCTCACGGCATATGTAGCAAGTTCTACTCTTGCCATCTTTCTTCTTAGGTGAAGCCACAACTCGAGGGATAGCTCGAGTAGTCCTCTTAGGAAGGGGCCCATTAGTGACTTGAGGTGGATCTTGAGGCCGCTTCCCTTGTTGCTTCACACTAAGAGACTTTTTCTTCAATGGGCAAGATCTAACGTGGTGCCCTTCTTCCTTGCACTTGAAGCAAACAATGTTGGCCGGATTCTTGACTTGATCTTGGTCATTCTTCTTGTTGTCTTTGTGCTTCAACTTGATAGTGGACTTGTTCTTGACATTGGAGTTGAATCCAAGCCCACTCTTGTCATTGGGGGATTTTTGCACACTCAAAATTTTCTTGAGTGTGACCTTACCTTGTTGACCCTTTTTCAAGTCATTCTTCAAAGAAGTGACTTGAGCCTTGAGCTCTTTGATTTCCTCTACATGGTTAGTTTCAATACAAGTACTAGAGGAAGTAGATGCTACATTGTTAGAGCAACAAGGCATGGAATGTAATTCATCACGAGATATAGCATGGTTGTGAGAGGATGAATTACAAGGACTAGCACATGGCAATATAACATTTGGAGTAGATATAGTGCTAATGTCCACATGAGGCCCACTAGATGTTACCTTTGACATGATGGCCTCATGAGCCAACTTTAGCCTACCATGGGAGACTAGGAGATCCTCATGCGAGCTTATCATGGCTTTCTTCTAATTTCCCATAGTTGCTAGTTAGCAAAGCAAGTTGAGCCTTTAGCTCAACATTCTCCTTCAATATAGATGCTTCACAAGAAATAGAGTTAGTAGCACATGCATCATTACTATTAGCAATAGGTGAGGGCAACTTGTCAAGCTCTTTTGAATATGAGGCTTTAAGTTGCTCATGTGACTCGGTGAGTTTGATGAGCTCACCCTTTATGACCCTAGAGCCATTTTTGAGGTGCTCAAAATCCTCAACAAGTTTAGCATAAGCAACTTCAAGTTCATCATTTTTAATCTTGAAGGAGTTAGCCACCGCAAGTTCTCTATCATGGTATTCCTTTACTCTGGATAATTCTAGAGTAAAAGTCTCCTCAAGAGATTCTTTGGTGTTTTGTTCTTCTTCAAGGGAGTCCTTTACTTGAGCAAGTTCATTAGCATATTCACGCTCAATTGCAAACTTTTCACCAATTATGTTTTCTTGCTCCTCAATAAGATCATTGCCTTTGTAGGGGTTCGTAGCATGGAAAACAAAAATTTTCTATCGCATACAAACAAACAAGCCAAGATCTATCTACTAGATTGTAGCAACGAGTCGATGGAATAACTTACCCTCGAAGATTCCAAAGCGGTTAACGAGAGCAGATTCTCGTGGGTGATGTAGTCGTACTCTTTCCGATCTCAAGATCGTGTAGACGATCCTTCCGGCGCTGCGTTAAGCGCTTCCGATCGGTCACACGTTGGTACTCGACGAAGACGTTCCTCTCCCTTGTTCCAGCAGGCGGAGGTTGTAGCACTCTCCGCGATTCGCAAAGACAACGGCGGCGTACGGAAGTAGATGGGAGATCCCGCAGGGCTTCGCCTTAAGCCGGAGCGAGTATGGTGGAGTATGAGAGAGGGCTATTAGTGGTCTAGATATTAGACACACCAATTAGAAGGATCTAAACCGCAGGCTAAAGCAATTAGAAACTCTAAACCAGAACGGCTCTAAACCGGAGATTAGAGGTAGAAACTTGTGTGTCTCAAGGAGGAGCCCTGCCCCTCCTTTTATAGGTGGAGGGGCTAGGCGCGCCAGGGAGGGAGGGAGTCCCTCCAAACCTAGGGCTTGGGCGCCGACTTGGAGGAGAGAAACTCCTCCTCCAAGTTGGTTTCAAACTCCTCTTGCTTGTTTCCCACAGTTTCCTGTTTTCCACAGTTTCCTGTTTTAGCCGTTTGACTTTCAAACTGGCAATTTGACTTTCATGTTTTTGGAACAGCAAGAACACTTAGTACATGATGCAATCATCCAATGACACATTCATGTACCCTCCCCCTTTGGTCTTAGGACAATCCGGAACCTTCTAGAACATTCCCGATGAAAACACCGGAATCATTCCCGAACTCCGAAACGGGACTTTCCTTATATGAATTTTATTCTCCGGACCATTCCGGATCACCTCGTGATATCCCGGATCCCATCCGAGACTCCGAACAACATTCGGTCTCTTTCTCATAATACCATAACTACTCAAAACAACGTCGAATCCTTAAGTGTGTCTCCCTACGGTTCGTGAATTATGCGGACATGATCGAGACACTTCTCCGAACAATAACCAATAGAGGAATCTAGAAATTCATATGGATCCCACATATTTCTACGATTACTTTGCGATCGAATGAACCACTTACATACGATACCAATTTCCCTTTGTCTCACGATAGTTTACTTATCCGAGGTTATGATCGTCGGTGTCTCTGCATACCTAGTTCAACCTCGTTACCGATAAGTACTCTTTTCTTGTTCCCGTGATATGTGATCCCTTGTGAGCCAGTCACATGCTTGCAAGCTAATTGGATGACATTCCACCGAGAGGGCCCAGAGTATATCTATCTGTCATATGGATGGACAAATCCCACTCTTGATCCATGTGTTTCAACCAGTACTTTCCGAACACTCAATGCCACCTTTATTGCCACCCAGTTACGGTGTGGTGTTTGATGTCATCAAAGCATCCATCCGGTAAAGGTGATATGCATGATCTCATGGTCGAAGGAATTAGGTTACTATGTATCAGAAAGCATATAGCAATTGAACTATTGAAATGACTTGATATTTATGCTACGCTTATCTATAGGAGTATGTCCATCACATCATTCTCCTAATGATATGATCCATTGTTAATAACATCTCTATGTTCATGATCGAAACCATGATCATATATTAACCAACAAGCTAGTTTAACAAGAGGCTTTACTAGGGCCTCTTATTTTAGTTTACAAATCACACAAGTATTAATGTTTCCGGTTAATACAATTATAGCATGGTATGTAAACATTTATCATAAGTGTGAAGATATGATAATAACAACTTTATTATTGCCTCTTGGGCATATCTCCAACAGTCTCCCACTTGCACTAGAGTCAATAATCTAGTTTCAAACCTTTGTGTATTCAACACTTATGGTTTTCCTGTTGTTGTATGTACACGATTGCTAGTGGTCAATCGATCTCCGGATCGACACTTCGGTCCGTGTGTAATTGCATGTCTTTGCCTCTACGCATCACTCATTCTCTAATGAGATGGCTTTGTATAAATTTGGTCTTCGGTGTGACCTTTAGCTCTTTGGGGTTAAAACATGTTGATAATATTGTCGCACAATATATCTTCATAGTATTATCCCATGTGAACTACACCTAGTTTGATAACAAACTACTTGACACAAATGCCCTCTTTGTCGCTAAAATAGCAGTCATATACTTAGCCTTTTGTTGTAGTATCTCACAATGTCTTAACTTTGGAACTCATCCAAATCCATTATGGAACTCACTTTCCATTATATTGTGCCACACTTAGTTTAGATTGAGATAAACTTAATTTGTACTTTGTGACAAAACTAGTATCAATGTAGTACTTTTACAATGAACTAACCATCTATTTGTCACTTCTACAAATATTATACTCTTAGTTCTTCCAAAAGATCATAAGAATATCCTTACTATTGTCCAATGATCATCTTACGAATCATTCTGGTATATGCTCACAACATTTAGAGCATAGGACATATCTGGATTTGTACATATCACAAGTATTGATATAAATACTCTTTGTGATTTCATGCATCAAGTATCAATCTATACTTGATTATTTGTTTCACTTTACCAAATGTCAATACACTTGAATATATCATCAACATTGAACTCATTCAATCCTTTCTGTGCGACAAGAACCTTTTCTTGTAGTTTCTATATTGAACTCATTCAATATCTCGTCTATGTATACAGCACAACCATATTAGCGTCTATTAATGCCAAATATTTGGGTTTTGCCTAAGTCTTTCATCGGGATGAAATTCTTAATATGTGTTAATAAAAGATACATTATTTCCAATCAACAATATGTCTTCCACATAATGTATTAGAAACATGTCTTAGCGCTCCCACTTAATTTCTTGCAAATGCAAGCATCTCCATCGTCTCTGATGAACTTTTAAACTCCTTTAATAGTTTCATCACAGTGAAGATTCCAACTCCGCGATGCTCACTTTAACCATTGAAGTTTGCATATGCTTTTAGCATCCTTTTGAATTAACAAAGCCCTATGGACCGTGTTATGCACATGTCCTAGGTAACGATTCTATTAGAAGAACTTGTTTTGTTTATTCAACTACCATATAACAAATTATATGTAGTGGTTGCTACATTAATCCGTCTAGACTAAATATCACTATGAAAGATCAAATCTTGTCATAGTCAACCTTTGAACATTTTGTGAACTCTTTCCCAACATGTCGACTATTTCATAGATGTAAAACATCCATGTCTATTTCTTTATAGATCCAGACACAACTATAAGGTCTTATACCTTTCTCGAGGGTCCTTCAAGTTCAAAACTTGATTTCTCGTGTATGGAACTATCACGGATTTTATGGCTTCAAGCCATTTGACGGAGTCAGGGCCCATCATCGCTTCTTTGCATGTAGTCAGTTCATTATTCTCAAATAATGATTCAACCCTCAAATCTTGGTATTTGATTGTTTACCCGATCTACTTGTTTCAATAGGAACTTAGATCTCCGCTACCACAACCTTTGAGGTACGTGAGCCATGAGCTTTGTTGTCGCTCCGAACACTTTTCGGCCAAGCAACTCGCACATATAGCTAAGGTTCTTTAACCTTATCAAAGTTCTATTGTCCTCCCACTTAACTTTTCACGAAAATTCCTTCCCAAAGAAACTTGACGTTTTAAGTGACAAACATTTTGTCTCCGATGTTATGGAGGATTACTTAAGCTTATTCAAATAACATACAAAGACAAGTTCATCCGACTTTGGTTGCAAACATCTTTCTTATGCAAAGCATACCAATGTTTTAAGAAAGGACAACTTGGTTTTATCCCAAACCATAACTTTATATGGTGTCATTTCAACGGATTATGATGGAGCTCTTTTCAGTGGAAAAACGGTAATCTCTAAAGCTTTTAATCTTTACAATATCATGGCAGTTTTATGAATTATACCTTTGATCTTACCATGTCAAACAAGGGTTAATTACATATCTAACGCTCCATACTCTTATGGTGTTTCGGAAAATGCAAATCCACGAACGATTCCTTAAATCTTAGGTATTATGCTAAACTTGTAACTCAAATATCTTCCTTTATGATCTTATCATAAACTATTTATATTCTTGTTACAATGATTTTGCACTTCATCTTGAAAGTCTTCAAACTTTTCAAATGTTTCATACTTTATCCTTATTAAGTAAATATTCATATATTCACTCAAATTTTGGAGAAAGCATATGAAGTTGAAATCCATCGCTCTTGACTACACATAATGGACTTCATACAACAATATGTACAAGTTCCAATAAGCTAGTCATTCGTTCCCTTTTGGCCTATGAACGAAGTTTTAATTATCTCTAGGAAAGTTTCACAAGCGTCATTTGATCAAAATCAAATAGACTCCAAAATTCCATCCATATGGATTTTCTTCATGTTTTCTTTCCAATATAATTTAAACGGCGATGTCACTTCCTAAGTGATCTTTCAATCAATTTGTCTTTCGACATTTTTAGCACTAGTTTTATGGATGTGATTTCTCCAACGAGATTTGTGAGTCATCCATCTTTTATGGATTACGGTAATTATTTGAACAACCCTTTTGTTCTCATAATACCCGATAAAACAAATCTTGAAGGCAATCTTTGATGTTTAACGAGCAACACAATAACCCTTTATTTGTTCTCGATGAACATCATCACGTATTCTTTTGCTAATTACTTAGGCCATTGTAGTTCATGAATTCTGTTGTTTCGTATGACGATTCATACCAACAAATTCAGTATTAAATACTTAAGAACCACATTGTTTAATAAGCAAAGAATATAGCCATAACATGTATATCATCTATATACTTAAACTGAACAATTCTAGTCTTTTCCTTTCTGCCATATACTTATGAGATTCTCTTTCAATATTTCCTTTTCTGTTTGAAAGAATCTATCAACATCAATAGTGGAGTCATACATATGACATATAGTCCAAAGCGTGTATAATTAAATACCAATGTCTTTGAACTTGCACTTTGAAGTAGATCACCATCATCAAATATTTGGTGTTCTTTCAAATTCCTTTCTTTAGTAATCTCTTGGTGTAGTAAACATTTTACCTACATCAAATATTCACCCTTATCATGGAATCGTCCATGATCAAGCTACTGTTAGCTTATAACGATGAATTATGAGTATAATGTTGCTATCCAAAACCTCTTGGAGGATTAGGACAACAAGTGTCTCCAACCTTTTGCAAATTCTCATCAAATATGAGAACATGACTTTAGCCATATTATACTCTATCATGTTGCAACCAAAACTTCGTTTCAGATATCACAATATCTTCCACACATCATGGTTTCTGAAACAACTCTTTCAGATCCTAGATAACTTTGATATTAAGACAATCCTTTGAATATCAAGAATCATGGAAATAAACATGATACTTATACACTAACACTTGGAATTGTTACTCTTGATTTAATACTAATTATTAAACTTCATGGAGTAAATGGAACTTCTTGAAAGTTTGCAATAGGACTTTTAAACTTTAGATTAACACTTCAAAACAATACGATACCAGTAGTAAAGTAACTAACCAGAATTCTATAGTTCTATCATCTCAATTATAACTAAGCGCAAGGTGGTAAACGGATGCCAATGACTACAACAACTATGCAATTTCACTTCGATTTAGTTTATGATAAATTGAGTTCTAATTAATAATTAAATTAATCTAGGTGAACTCCCACTCAAAACAATATCCCTCACATTGTTTTAGTGATCACACGAACCAAATCCACCACATCAAAACCGATCATCACGAGAGTTGATATAGCTTCAATGGCGAACAATCAACATGTTCATCATATCTACTATATGACTCATGCTCTACCTTTCGGTAATCCGTGTTTCTGAGGCCATGTCTGTACATGCTAGGCTCGTCAAGATCAAACCTTAGTTTCCGCATGAGCAAATCTGGCTTGCTCACGTTGTATACACTTGTAGAATCTAACACACCCGATCATCACGTGGTGCTTCGAAACAACAAGCTTTAGCAACGGTGCTAACTAAGGGTGAACACTTTATGACTTGAAATTCATGTGCATGAGGAATCATCTTATAATGCTACCGCTGCCTACTAAGCAATACAAGATGCATAAAGGATTAACATCACATGCAATTCATAATAAGTGATATGATATGGCCTTTCTTCTTTGTGCTTCCGATCTCCATCTTCAAGCACGAACATGATCTCCATCATCACCAAAGATAGCATCAAGGTCAATGACGCTCCATGGTTGTCGCCCACCAGCTTCAACTATTACAACTACTTTGAATAGACACGCGGTCTTAACAGAATTTAAAGACAACCATATGGCTCCGCCGGTTGCCAACTTACAATAAGGAACATTGCATACATCATATATAATCACAATCATGGCCATATCACATCACAAAGACACCGCAAAACAAAGTTAGACGCCTCTAATTTTCTTTGCATGTTTTACGTGGTTTGGGGCTTTCAATAAGTGTCGTTCTAACTTACGAACAAGAACCACAACATTGATACTAGTATTGTCAATCACCCGTTGTAAATTGAATCTTAACTATGCTAGGAGAAACAGCACCAAGAAAGCCACTTATGCAATACAAGTTGCATGTCAAGCGTGGAGCAAGTCTCATGAACGATGTCATGTAAGGTTAGCCCGGGCCGCTTCATCCCAACATACCGCAAGATGCAAAGTACACAACAAGCAATCGATAATAAAAGCATCAACACCCACAATGACCATTGTGTTCTACTCGTGCAACAGATCTACATATAGACACGGCTCTGATACCACTGTAGGGGTTCGTAGCATGGAAAACAAAAAAATTCTATCGCATACAAACAAACAAGCCAAGATCTATATACTAGATTGTAGCAACGAGTCGATGGAATAACTTACCCTCGAAGATTCCAAAGCGGTTAACGAGAGCAGATTCTCGTGGGTGATGTAGTCGTACTCTTTCCGATCTCAAGATCGTGTAGTCGATCCTTCCGGCCATGCTCCGCAGCGCTTCAAGTCGGTCACACGCTCGGTACTGACGAAGACGTTCCTCTCCCTTGTTCCAGAAAATGGAGGTTGTAGCACTCTCCTCGCGATTCCGGCAGCACAACGGCGTGGTACCGGAAGTAGAGGGGAGATCCCGCAGGGCTTCGCCTTAAGCCGGAGCGAGTATGGTGGAGTATGAGAGAGGGCTATTAGTGGTCTAGAGATTAGACACACCAATTAGAAGGCTCTAAACCGCAGGCTAAAGCAATTAGAAGCTCTAAACCAGAACGGCTCTAAACCGGAGATTAGAGGTAGAAACTTGTGTGTCTCAAGGAGGAGCCCTGCCCCTCCTTTTATAGGTGGAGGGGCTAGGCGCGCCAGGGAGGGAGGGAGTCCCTCCCCAACTCGGCCTAGGGCTTGGGCGCCGACTTGGAGGAGAGAAACTCCTCCTCCAAGTTGGTTTCAAACTCCTCTTGCTTGTTTCCCAGCTTCTGCTTCCACAGTTTCTGCTTTTCCAGTTTCCTGTTTTAGCCGTTTGACTTTCAAACTGGCAATTTGACTTTCATGTTTTTGGAACAGCAAGAACACTTAGTACATGATGCAATCATCCAATGACACATTCATGTACCCTCCCCCTTCGGAGTGCCGGACAATCGGAACCTTCTAGAACATTCCCGATGAAAACACCGAAAATCATTCCCGAACTCCGAAACGGGACTTTCCTTATATGAATCTTATTCTACGGACCATTCCGGATCACCTCATGATATCCCGGATCCCATCCGAGACTCCGAACAACATTCGGTCTCTTTCTCATAATACCATAACTACTCAAAACAACGTCGAATCCTTAAGTGTGTCTCCCTACGGTTCGTGAATTATGCGGACATGATCGAGACACTTCTCCGAACAATAACCAATAGAGGAATCTGGAAATTCATATGGCTCCCACATATTTCTACGATTACTTTGCGATCGAATGAACCACTTACATACGATACCAATTTCCCTTTGTCTCATGATAGTTTACTTATCTGAGGTTATGATTGTCGGTATCTCTGCATACCTAGTTCAACCTCGTTACCGATAAGTACTCTTTTCTCGTTCCCGTGATATGTGATCCCTTGTGAGCCAGTCACATGCTTGCAAGCTAATTGGATGACATTCCACCGAGAGGGCCCAGAGTATATCTATCTGTCATATGGATGGACAAATCCACTCTTGATCCATGTGTTTCAACCAATACTTTCCGAACACTCAATGCCACCTTTATTGCCACCCGATTACGGTGTGGTGTTTGATGTCATCAAAGCATCCATCCGTAAAGGTGATATGCATGATCTCATGGTCGAAGGAATTAGGTTACTATGTATCAGAAAGCATATAGCAATTGAACTATTGAAATGACTTGACCTTTATGCTACGCTTATCTATAGGAGTATGTCCATCACATCATTCTCCTAATGATATGATCCTGTTGTTAATAACATCTCTATGTTCATGATCAGGAAACCATGATCATATATTAACCAACAAGCTAGTTTAACAAGAGGCTTTACTAGGGACTCTTATTTTAGTTTACAAATCACACAAGTATTAATGTTTCCGGTTAATACAATTATAGCATGGTATGTAAACATTTATCATAAGTGTGAAGATATGATAATAACAACTTTATTATTGCCTCTTGGGCATATCTCCAACAGCCTTCTATAGCATAATTCAAGATTTCAAGAAGGTTGGAGGAAGCAAGTTTATTTTTGTAGAGAGCACTATAGACAACCTCTCCCATTTTCTTAATAGAGGTAATATCATACTTACCTCTATAATCATCATTATCATTCTCAACCTCATCATCATCATCATGAGATACAATGGGATTCAAAGAGGTTACCTTTGTTCCCTTAGCCATAAGGCACATGTGAGAACCGGAGGAAGGGGATGATGAGATTGCACTTGAAGCTCTCTTCAAGACCTTGTCTTAGCCCATAGAATCTTCATTTTCCTCTACATGGTTAGCAACACAAGCACTAGAGGAAATAGAAGCATTTTTATCATGGCAACAAGACAACATGAGCATATCATCATGAGATTTGTTCAAGTCATTTCTATATGATATGCAAGGACTATTAACACAAGCATGTGAGGAATTTTTAGTGCTAGAAGTGTTAAGGTCCAAAGATAGATCATTGCAACTAGATAGATATGAGGGATTACAAATAGTGAACACACTATCCATATTGCAATTTCTATCACCACTCACCATATCATTACCTTGTGAAAAATCACATGTTGGTGAAGTGGTAGACGAAGAGAACTCATCTCGACCGGAAGTGGAAGCAAAACAATCATCCTTAATAATGTTGGACTTGCTATATTTATCTTGAAGCTTGGTCCATATCTCACGAGCGCTTGAATAAGGCATGATAGAAGAAAGAACTACATTGCTCACAACATGCACAAGAATTTTAGTAGCTAGAGCATCTATATGAGAGTTCAACTTCTCCTCTAAAGATTCATTTTGGGTATTCATAGGAGAAGAGAAACCCACATATAGATAGCCCTCGATAATTGGGTGAATTTCTCGAAATAAATTAAGCATGCGAATTTTCCAAACATCATAATTTGTGCCATCGAATGTGAGCGTGTCCTTCTGCACTAATGTAACACCCTCAGAATCGGACCTATGCAAGTTTCAGCGATTCCCGCCAAACCCGCATAGAAACGATTCAAAGGTGCCCACCAGGCACTTTCGTGCGGGTGGAAAACGAAGTAATAACATTACACAACAGTCCTCGATGGGACCCACAGAACAAATATATATACAACAGCGACTCAATGAGTCAAGAATACAGATATAATATACAAAGATCCAAATCACCTTGAGAACGATAGAGCGTTCGACTACGGACAAGATGCAAATGGGGCTAAGAGCCCTGAAGAATAACCAATGGCGTCCATAACCCTGCCCAGGCCAAGCCGGAAGGGTAACCCTGCCAACGACGTCGATCTCAAAACCTGCTTAAACAAAAGGGGTGCCGACAAAGGGCAAAGGAAAAGAGAGAGCGGTCAGTACTGAGGCCAGTACACGGCGAGGCTAGAATTCGGCGGTCCTCGCCTACATAGGTATGGTGGACTGAAGTGGCAGCGGCAGCATGCACTAAACAACCTATAGAGACTAGATATAACTGGCGGCTATCAGAGAGGGGTAAGAAAGACCTATTCGGAACCATCCTGATACTACCGCCAAACAAACCCATCCTGGTGTTTCCCCCTCGAGACCAAACGAGGAAGTCAACCGAGGAACTCACACAGTTGGCAGTTTTATTTATTCAGTTATCGTTGCAGCAATTACTAGTCAAGTATAGATAATCGTCCTGATATAATAAGCAGTGGGCAGTTTTAGTTAACCATTCCGTTGTAGTTGCAACACTTACTAGTCAGATACAATTAGCATGAGATATCCCAAAACCCAGCAGTTGTTGGTACTTTTATTTAGCCATTCCGTTGTAGTTGCAATACTTACTAGTCAGATACAATGGTCGCAAGCGACAACCCAAACAAGCAATTGTTGGCAGTTTTATTTAGCCATTCCATTATAGTGAAGATGATTACTAGTCATTATAAAGTCAAATTTATAGCACTACTTTAGTTATAGTTGTCTATGATCGAGAATCTTGTGCTCCAAGTCGTCCATAACATGGACACGGCTTTGAAAGTTTTACCTGCAGGGTGCACAAATAGCAACACACTCGATCAACCTCGGAAAAACCAAATCAAAACCCAACGAGGCCTTCACGACAAAGCAATCACGATTGAGAAATATTTGAGGCCACCCCATTGAGTACACCATAGAACGGTTAGTGACTCGAGACGGACTCAAGGTTTGCGTCAATGGTCAAACGACTGGGAACCCAAAACTGGGCTTGTCGATACCGCGAAACACTCCGCTTTCCTAAGCGATGCAGTGTGCTCCTCGCAATCGTAAATAAAGCAAGAAAGCATGGCATAAGTACAGGATAGTAAATAAAACCTCAAACTAGTTTGTGGCCCCAAGAAATAAGAATGAATCAAGCTCTGGCTCAGGGGGGTCCCATAATCCTCCCGGATGTGGATAGCGCGAAAATTCAAGGAACAGGTATCAAGTACTCGGGGTCCTATGGGACACAAGTGGACGGTTAACAACCAAATAACATCTATTGCCCACCTGTGCCTCTGCTTACCTACTTCAATTTTAGTTATTAAACAGTAATTAAAGTATTGATCATCTCCAACAATAAACATGCGGCAAATACTCCAACAACTGTGGTACTTGGCGACACGCAACAACACTTGAGCAAGCGACTACGACGCGCAGGTCCATCTATCTACCAAACATCAGGTAATAGGAGGTGTCCAAGGCAATATAAGGCTGCAAGGGATATCGCGGGTACGAAAACTAGAGCATCGCAACACAGATAGCAATAGATCAACAGGAGGGAATAAATACTATAAAAGTAAGATAGGTAGAAAGGGGGAGATGCTCGCCTGAAAACATTGCCGAAGGTTCATCCAAAGATCGGGGCGAAGCTCACATCAACTCAACGGCCTAATCCGCGAAGAAGCAAAACTCTAGAAGAAACACCGGATGCAATATTTAATACTATGTCAACAGATCCGGCATGATGCATGTATGATGTATGACATGGCAAAGCTGCGATGCAATTGGGCAATATTAAGTGGAACCGAGGTCCCGACAATTAATTAAACGGTTCAAGTTATTTATCTACCCCGCAAATTAAATGTTGTAATAACAAGGCAAGATAAGTTACCGGTTCGCTACACAAATTTTAAATGAGGCCAATATAAGACTATATTTGCCCGCATATGGGCCCCATATTTAATTATGAGGTGACTCGGCATAAGGCCCCCAAACCACATGACAAGTATGCATGCATGGCAATTAAATGTGCAACAGGTATATATTACATTTTATAAAATAGGGCTCGGGGAGGGAATCACACATTAGGGTTCGGAAGATCTTGGGGTTCCGGGGGTTCGGGGTTGCTCTCAAGGTTCAGATCTGGGGTTCGTCTCAGGGTCCAGGGTTCGACGGGATCGTTCTCGGCAGGAACATTCTCGGACAACGGAGTAGGTCTTGTCGCATCCGGGAAGAAGGACTTGGTTGGCGTCGGGGGCACATCGGGTTCGTCCTGGTCGGTGCCGCTCTTGTCGCATCCGTGGTCTTCGGGTCCGTGTAGACGGTCATGGCGTTCAAGGTGGCGAACTTGGCGTTCCGTGAGGAAGACCTCGTCGCTCCAGGAGAAGATCTTGGGGTCCCGCATCGAAGGCCCTCGGGTCCGGGAAGATCTTGGTGTTCCGATGGACCAGTCTTGTATTTCAGGGCACCGGTGGTTCATTGAATTCTTGCGAGACGTTGACGGACTTGTGTAGGGGTAGGCACGTAGCAGTACCACACTACAACCACATCATCTTATTTTATCAGCACACCTGGAGAGCCCGATGGTGTGGAGCTGCAAGGCAGCGGCGCTCCGGTGGCAAGACGCGGTTAGAGAGGTTGGGGTAGGTGTGGCCTGAGCATGACCACGACGGAAACCGAACGGCGACACGCTGCGGGCTCGCAGAGAACGCGTCCTGCAGGAGGAAGAGGCGAGGGCGGGTCCCACGGCGGCTGCAGTGCCTGGTTCGCAGACGGAGGTGACGACGCGCGGGTCCCGGCGGCTTGGAGCAGAGGAAGAGGGGCGGCCGATAGGGCAGCGCGGCCGAGAAGCGAAGGACGGCGGCGTTGGGGAGGAGCTTGGGGAGGTGGCTCGCGGGATCGCTGGCGGCAAGACGACGCGGAGCAGGGCCGCCGGCGGCTCGGGCTTGCAAGGGTGACCGAGGGAAGGCTTCGGGGAGGCGACGACGGGCGCCTGCGACCACGGCGATTCTTGAGGAGGGCGCCGGGCAGGAGGGAGGAGGCGGGGCTCATGGAGGCGGCAGGCGAGGACCAGGGTGCAGTGGGGGCGGCGAGGAGGTCGTCAGGCGGTAGGGTCAGCGGCGGTTCTTGGGCCGACGCGGAGGACCTCCGGCGGCGGGGAGAGGGAAGGGAAGGGTATGGAGGTGAGGGCGCGGTGGCGCAGGAGGAGGAGGAGCAGAGGCCGGTGGGGGATACGGGGAGGATACGCGGCGGTTGCAGGCGCCAGGGAGAGCGAGGGCGAAGGAGCGGGGTTGGTGGGGGAACGGGCTGAGGGAGAGAGAGGGAGCGGGCAGTGGGGCCGAGGTGGGGCCACGCAGGCAGGTAGGTGGGGATCTGGGTCGGTGGGGTGGTTGTTGACCAGGAGGGAGGCAGGTGGGGGAGTAGGCCCGGGGAGAGAGGGGAGAAGGAGAGGAGGATTGGGCAGGCGCGTGCGTGTGTGGTGCGTGTGTGTGCTGCGGGTGGGGCCGGGCTGGCAGAGAGAGTGGGGAGTGGGGGTGAGAGAGAGGATTGGTGAGGTGGCGGTGAGGAGTGATGAGGTGGAGGGACGGTGAGGTGGCAAGCTGCGGTTGGTGGGTAGACTAGGTTTAGGTAGCAAAGGGTCTAGGTTTTGGGTTTCATTATTTTGTACAATATTTATTTGTTTTGTTTTGTTTGAAATCTTTTTAGCAAAATTTTTTTAGTTAAATAGTTTAGCAGATAATTATGAGACTTTGTTTCAAATAAAAGAAGGGTAATTTTAGAAAACAAAAATAGGCTTATTAAAAATAGTTTCAGACAAACAAATGCATGATGATGACGATGCTCAAACGCAATGCACAAAAACAACGCCATTTTCTAGTAGTGGTTTTGCGGGATGCCACAATTCGACACCACTAACAATGGATCTCGGCCTCGAGATCCGCCTCATGGTACCGGGAAGAAGGGCGGCGATCTGCATCTTCTCGCATCGTGTAGATCCTCGCGACACCACTAACAAGAGGTCGTTGTCCGTGATCGTCGAGAGAACACTCCGGGAAACAAAGGCGAAGGTAGAGGTATCAACCAATAAAGCCACCTCTAGCTTCCGTGGACGGAGTAAAATTGTGGATCCGATTCGATGTACAAGAGCGAATGATAAGAGTAGTCGGATGGTGATCAGTCCATCGCACCCAAACCATTACTCGCACACGAATAGGCGAATTATGCAACCAACTCTCGGAATTAGATCAAGATCTCGACAAGCGAGTTGTTGAAACAAAGGAGTGATGCGAGACTACGCATCGGATCTGGCGTAGATGATGTCGTCGCGTCGGAAAACACCGGAAGGCACGAGAAGGAACAAAGAGAAGTCCACCAGACGAAGGATTCCTCGGATAGCATGAAGACCAGATGTAGCAACACCGTTACCAAAGGAGGAAGCGAAATCCTGAAGGTACGATGGAACCCAACCACGAGAAATCCTAGACTCAAAGAGAGAGAAGAGAGCGGATTCAAAACACGCAGAGGTGAGAGGAGAGCAGCAGAGGGGTAAGGAGTAAAATCAGACCTAATTAGAACTATCCAACCGATTTGCAAAATAGTTTTGACACTTTACTTCGGCTGTTAGCTAGGTTATCCTACAGGCTGGACTTGTGGGGTATCGCAACTGCTGAGCTCTGATACCACTCTGTAACACCCTCAGAATCGGACCTATGCAAGTTTCAGCGATTCCCGCCAAACCCGCATAGAAACGATTCAAAGGTGCCCACCAGGCACTTTCGTGCGGGTGGAAAACGAAGTAATAACATTACACAACAGTCCTCGATGGGACCCACAGAACAGATATATATACAACAGCGACTCAATGAGTCAAGAATACAGATATAATATACAAAGATCCAAATCACCTTGAGAATGATAGAGCGTCCGACTACGGACAAGATGCAAATGGGGCTAAGAGCCCTCAAGAATAACCAATGGCATCCATAACCCTGCCCAGGCCAAGCCGGAAGGGTAACCCTGCTAACGACGTCGATCTCAAAACCTGCTTAAACAAAAGGGGTGCCGACAAAGGGCAAAGGAAAAGAGAGAGCGGTCAGTACTGAGGCTAGTACACGGCGAGGCTAGAATTCGGCGGTCCTCGCCTACATAGGTATGGTGGACTGAAGCGGCATCATGCACTAAACAACCTATAGAGACTCGATATAACTGGCGGCTATCAGAGAGGGGTAAGAAAGACCTATTCGGAACCATCCTGATACTACCGCCAAACAAACCCATCCTGGTGTTTCCCCCTCGAGACCAAACGAGGAAGTCAACCGAGGAACTCACACAGTTGGCAGTTTTATTTATTCAGTTATCGTTGCAGCAATTACTAGTCAAGTATAGATAATCATCCTGATATAATAAGCAGTGGGCAGTTTTAGTTAACCATTCCGTTGTAGTTGCAACACTTACTAGTCAGATACAATTAGCATGAGATATCCCAAAACCCAGCAGTTGTTGGTACTTTTATTTAGCCATTCCGTTGTAGTTGCAATACTTACTAGTCAGATACAATGGTCGCATGGCGACAACCCAAACAAGCAATTGTTGGCAGTTTATTTAGCCATTCCATTATAGTGAAGATGATTACTAGTCATTATAAAGTCAAATTTATAGCACTACTTTAGTTATAGTTGTCTATGATCGAGATCTGCTCCAAGTCGTCCATAACGCGGACACGGCTTTCAGAAAGTTTTACCTGCGGTGCACAAATAGCAACACACACTCGATCAACCTCGGAAAAACCAAATCAAAACCCAACGAGGCCTTCACGACAAAGCAATCACAGATTCAGAAATATTTCAGGCCACCCATTGAGTACACCGTTAACGGTTAGTGACTCGAGACGGACTCAAGGTTTGCGTCAATGGTCAGAACGATCGGGAACCCAAAAGCGGGCTTGTCGACATGAAAACACTCCGCTTTCCTAAACAGTACAGTGTGCTCCTCGCACAATCGTAAATAAAGCAGTAAAGCATGGCATAAGTACAAGATAGTAAATAAAACCTCAAACTAGTTTGTGGCCCCAAGAAATAAGAATGAATCAAGCTCTGGCTCAGGGGAGGTCCCATAATCCTCCCGGATGTGGATAGCGCGAAAATTCAAGGAACAGGTATCAAGTACTCGGGGTCCTACGGGACACAAGTGGACGGTTAACAACCAAATAACATCTATTGCCCACCTGTGCCTCTGCTTACCTACTTCAATTTTAGTTATTAAACAGTAATTAAAGTATTGATCATCTCCAATAATAAACATGCGGCAAATACTCCAACAACTGTGGTACTTGGCGACACGCAACAACGCTTGAGCAAGCGACTACGATGCGCCGGTCCATCTATCTACCAAACATCAGGTAATAGGAGGTGTCCAAGGCAATATAAGGCTGCAAGGGATATCGCGGGTACGAAAACTAGAGCATCGCAACACAGATAGCAATAGATCAACAGGAGGGAATAAATACTATAAAAGTAAGATAGGTAGAAAGGGGGAGATGCTCGCCTGAAAACATTGCCGAAGGTTCATCCGAAGATCGGGGCGAAGCTCACATCAACTCAACGGCCTAATCCGCGAAGAAGCAAAACTCTAGAAGAAACACCGGATGCAATATTTAATACTATGGCAACAGATCCGGCATGATGCATGTATGATGTATGACATGGCAAAGCTGCGATGCAATTGGGCAATATTAAGTGGAACCGAGGTCCCGACAATTAATTAAATGGTTCAAGTGATTTATCTACCTCGCAAATTAAATGTTGTAATAACAAGGCAAGATAAGTTACCGGTTCGCTACACAAATTTTAAATAAGGCCAATATAAGACTAGATTTGCCCGCATATGGGCCCCATATTTAATTATGAGGTGACTCGGCATAAGGTCCCCAAACCACATGACAAGTATGCATGCATGGCAATTAAATGTGCAACAGGTATATATTACATTTTATAAAATAGGGCTCGGGGAGGGAATCACACATTAGGGTTCGGAAGATCTTGGGGTTCCGGGGGTTCGGGGTTGGTCTCAGGGTTCAGATCTGGGGTTCGTCTCAGGGTCCAGGGTTCGACGGGATCGTTCTCGGCAGGAACATTCTCGGACAATGGAGTAGGTCTTGTCGCATCTGGGAAGAAGGACTTGGTTGGCGTCGGGGGCACATCGGGTTCGTCCTAGTCGGTGCCGTTCTTGTCGCATCCGTGGTCTTCGGGTCCGTGTAGACGGTCATGGCGTTCAAGGTGGCGAACTTGGCGTTCCGTGAGGAAGACCTCGTCGCTCCAGGAGAAGATCTTGGGGTCCCGCGTCGAAGGCCCTCGGGTCCGGGAAGATCTTGGTGTTCCGATGGACCAGTCTTGTATTTCAGGGCACCGGTGGTTCATTGAATTCTTGCGAGACGTTGACGGACTTGTGTAGGGGTAGGCACGTAGCAGTACCACACTACAACCACATCATCTTATTTTATCAGCACACCGGGAGAGCCCGATGGTGTGGAGCTGCAAGGCAGCGGCGCTCCGGTGGCAAGACGCGGTTAGAGAGGTTGGGGTAGGTGTGGCCTGAGCATGACCACGACGGAAACCGAATGGAGACACGCTGTGGGCTCGCAGAGAACGCGTCCTGCAGGAGGAAGATGCGAGGGCGGGTCCCACGGCGGCTGCAGTGCCTGGTTCGCAGACGGAGGTGACGACGCGCGGGTCCCGACGGCTTGGAGCAGAGGAAGAGGGGCGGCCGATAGGGCAGCGCGACCGAGAAGCGGAGGACAGCGGCGTTGGGGAGGAGCTTGGGGAGGTGGATCGCGGGCTCGCTGGCGGCAAGGCAAGACGAGCAGGGTCATGCCTTGGCTCGGCAAGGCGACCGGGAAGGCTTCGGGAGGCGACAGCGCATGCGCCACGGTCATGGGAGGAGGGGCGCCGGAGGGAGGAGAGGAGAGGCTGGGCGGAACAGGAGGCGGGACCGGGGTGCGGTGGGGGCGACCGGCGACGAGGAGGTCTTGCAGAGGCGGTAGGGTCCCGCGGCGGCGGTTGCGGGGCCGACGCGGAGGACCTCCGGCGGCGGGGAGAGGGAAGGGAAGGGTATGGAGGTGAGGGCGCGGTGGCGCAGGAGGAGGAGGAGGCAGGTGGGGATCTGGGAGGATCTGTGGCCAGTGCAGGCGCAGGAGAGCGAGGCGGAGCGGGGTTGGTGGGGGAACGGGCTGAGGGAGAGAGAGGGAGGCGGGGCCGAGGTGGGGGCCTGTGAGTGTAGTGGGGATCTGGTCGGTGGTGGTTGTTGACCAGGAGGGAGGCAGGTGGGGGAGTAGGCCCGGGGAGAGAGGGGAGAAGGAGAGGAGGATTGGGCAGGCGCGTGCGTGTGTGGTGCGTGTGTGTGCTGCGGGTGGGGCCGGGCTGGCAGAGAGAGTGGGGAGTGGGGGTGAGAAAGAGGATTGGTGAGGTGGCGGTGAGGAGTGATGAGGTGGAGGGACGGTGAGGTGGCAAGCTGCGGTTGGTGGGTAGACTAGGTTTAGGTAGCAAAGGGTCTAGGTTTTGGGTTTCATTATTTTGTACAATATTTATTTGTTTTGTTTTGTTTGAAATCTTTTTAGCAAACAATTTTTAGTTAAATAGTTTAGCAGATAATTATGAGACTTTGTTTCAAATAAAAGAAGGGTAATTTTAGAAAACAAAAATAGGCTTATTAAAAATAGTTTCAGACAAACAAATGCATGATGATTACGATGCTCAAATGCAATGCACAAAAACAACCCGATTTTCTAGTACCTATGTGCACCAACAACTTATGCTAAGCAATACAAGCAACAAAGTCATAGCAAGATATATATTACTTCAAGCACGAAGGCTATCACAATGTAAAGTGCATAAGTAAAGAGCTCGGGTATAGAGATAACCGAGGCACGCGGGGACACCGATATTTTACCGAGTTCCTCCCAACATGGAGTACGTCTCGTTTGGAGAGGGGGTGGTATCAAACCACCAATGCCACAAAAGGCCTCCCTTATTCTCTGGTGAATCTCACCTCAATGGGATCGATCCACGCTTCCACTATCGGTGCACTTGTCGGTGGCAACCGGAACCTCTCACAAGGTTGGGGCAAAACTCCACAACTTAATTGGAGGCTCCCAACAAATGCCACAAAAGGCCTCAACAAATGCCACCAAGGCCACAATGCCACCAAGGCCACAAAACCGTCTAGGGTTCCAAGAACCCAAGAGGGACAAGCTCCAATGAGCAACTCAAACCAAATCCTCCGAGGAGAACTCAAACCGATGCACCAAATGCAAATGGCAAGAAAACCACAAAGGTGTTCAAATCCTTCTCTCCCAAATTCCACCAAAGCTACAAAAGCTTATGGGTAATAAGATAGGAAGAACAATGGAGGAAATCCACAAAAGACTCCAAGATCTAGATCCCAATATGTTCCCCTCACTTAGAGGAAAGATTGATTGGTGGGAATGTGTAACACCCTCAGAATTGGCCCTGTGCAAGTTTCAGCGAAATTCGCCAAACCCGCATAGAAACGATTCGAAGGTGCCCACCAGGCACTTTCGTGCGGGTGGAAAAACAAAGTAATAACATTACACATCAGTCCTCGATGGGACCCACAGAACAGATATATACAACAGCGACTCAAAGAGTCAAGAATACAGAAATATGGTACAAAGATCCAAATCACCTTGGAAACGGTAGAGCGTCCGACTACGGACAAGAAGCAAATGGGGCTAAGAGCCCTGAAGAATAACCAATGGCGTCCATAACCCGGCCCAGGCCAAGCCGGAAGGGTAACCCTGCTAACGGCGTCGATCTCAAAACCTGCTTAAACAAAAGGGGTGCCGACAAAGGGCAAAGGAAAAAAGAAGGAGCGTCGATCGAGGCCAAGACACGGCGCGAGGCTAGAATTCGGCGGTCCTCGCCTACATAGGTATGGTGGTCTGAGCGGCAGCGGCGGCATGCACTAAACAACCTATAGAGACTCGATACAAATGGCGGCTATCAGAGAGGGGTGAGAAAGACCTATTCGGATCCAACCTGGTACTAGCATCAAACAAACCCGTCCTGGCGTTTCCCCCTCGAGACCAAACGAGGAAGTCAACCGAGAACTCACACGTTGGCGCTTTAATTATTCAGTTATAGTTGTGGCACTTTACTAGTCAGGTTTAGGTAATCGTCCTGATAAAGTAAGCAGTGGGCAGTTTTAGTTAATCATTCCGTGATAGTGGCATCACTTACTAGTCAGATGCAATTATCATGAGGTAACCCCAAAACCCAGCAATTGTTGATACTTTTACTTAGCCATTACATTGTAGTGAAGTGATTACTAATCATATCGGAAACAAGTCAATTTAAAACAAAAACTTTAGTTATAGTTGTCTATGATCGACAACGTGCTCCAAGTCGTCCATAACCGCGGACACGGCTTCGAAAAGATTAAACCTGCAGGGTGCACCAAAGTATCCACAGCACTTGACCCTTTTGCGGATCGGTTAACATACACCCATCGGTATGTCGGCGGGCCTAAGTCACGACGTTCCTGACCCAAAGCAAGCACGGGGGCCACCCCTAAGTACACCATAACGAAGTCGGCCGGTCTCGACGGACTTAGGGTTTGCGATGGTATGGCGACAGTATGCCCCAAACGGGACTGCCGATACCGCGTAATCACTCCGCTTCCTAACAAGATTATGCAGTACCTCGCACAATCGAAATAAAGCAAAGCATGGCATAAGTGCAGATCGTAAATAAAACCTCAAACTAGTTTGTGGCCCCAAGACAATACTTTGAAATCAGGTAATTATCAATGGGGGCCCATATCTCCCCACGTGGTTAGCGCGATCTCGGAACAGATGTCAAGAACTCGGGTCCCACGGACACAAGTGGTGATCGGAAACCAAATCTTACCTATCACCCACCGATGCCTCTGCTTAATTCAATTTTAGTTGTTAAACAGAATTTAAAGTGAAACAATAATTAAAGCCATGATCATCTCCAACGTCAACATGCGGCCATTCTCCAACAATTTGTGGTACTTGACGACAAGCAAAACACTAGAGCAAGCGACTACGACACGCGGGTACAACTATCTACCAAACAACAGGTAATAGGATGTGTCCAAGGCTATATAGGGCTACAGGGGATATCCCGGGAACGAGAACTAGAGCATCGCAACACAGATAGCAATAGATCAACAGGAGGGAAGTAAATACTATAAAAGTAAGATAGGTAGAAAGGGGGAGATGCTCGCCTGAAAACATTGTCGAAGGGATCATCCGAAGATCGGGGCGAAGCTCACATCAACTCAACGGCCTTATCCGCGAAGAAGCAAAACACTAGAAGAAACACCGGATGCAATATTCAATACACGGAAGAAGATCGGCATGATGCATGTATGATGCATGGCATGGCGAAGGTGCGATGCGATTAAGTCATATTAAGCGGAACCGGGGTCCCGACAATTAATTAAATGGTTCAGTTATTTAGATCCCCGCATATTAAATGTGGTTTTAACAAGGCAAGATAAGATACGGGTTCGCTACACAAGTTTAAATGAGGCCGATATGAGACTAGATTTGCACGCATATGGGCCCCATACTTAGTTATTAGGTGAATCGGCATAAGGCCCCCAAACCACAGATATGCATGCGAGATGAATGACAATTTAATATTTGACAAGTTATATTATGTCATAAGATAGGGTTTCGGGAAAAGGGTTCACACATAGAGGTCTCGGCGATCTTGGGGTTCGGGTTCGGGCTCGACAGGTCCGGTCTCGGGTTCGTGGTTGACGAGTTCGGCGAGGTTCGGATCTGGGGTTTCGGGATCGTTCTCGGCCTCCGGGGTCGTGCTCGGATATCGGGGGTAGGTCTTGGCGCATCCGGGGGTTCTCGGTGTCCGGGGAGCAGAACTTGGGTCGGTGCCGTTCTCAGCCATCGCGAAGGTCTTGCGGTTTCTGTGCCTGCGGTTCCATGAAGGCGTGCTTGTCCTCCGTGATGGCGAACTCGATGTCCCGAGAAGATCTAGGCGTTCCGTGTAGACGACCTTGGCGTTCGGGATCTTGACGAGCTTGGCGTCCTTGTAGACGACCTGGTCGATGGTTCTTCTAGCGGTTTTCGGATTGCCGGTGTCGAACTTGGGCTTGGCGCCGATGGTCATCGACGTTCCTCATCGGATCGCAAAACATGTGGCAGCAGATCTTGAGGCGGGCCAACGCCGCTAGGGCCGAATCAAGCGAGCGAGCGGCGGTGGCGAGGCGGCTTGCATGGGCTTGCGAGACGGAGCGGACCACGAGGCCGAGGTCTGGGCGACGCGGTTGCCGGGCCGGCAGCTGAGGCGCCGGAGGAGGCCAGCGGACACCAGGCCGAGGCGCTGCGACTCGCGAGCGGAGCCCGCGGAGGCAGCTGGCCGGCAACAGCGCACGCGAGGTCGGGAGCCAGTTGGCGGCAGGCGGAGAGTGGCTCAGGCGGCCTGGGCGCGAGCATGAGCCGCGCTTGGCGCCTTGCGAGCGGCGAGCCATGAGCGAGGCCGGGACGGCGGGCTGGCGGCAGGGCAGTGGGCCAGCGGAAGCGGGCATGAGGTGGCGAGTTGGAGGAGGTTGCGGAGGAGGAACCGGGACAGGGGTGGCAGGCGGAGGGCCTGGCACAGGGGTCGCATGGGAGAGCCTCGCGTGGGGAGGTCCGTGGCTGCTGGGCGGGCGTCGCGGTTGTCGTGGAGGCGGCTGGGCGTCGGTGGAAGCAGTGGCGAGGCGGAGCGGCGGAGGGTTGAGCGGAGGCGAGCAGGCGAGGGCGGGCAGCAGGCGGGCGGCGAGCGGAGGCGCCAGGAGGTTGACGGCGTGCCTCGCGAGAGAAGGAGGAGAGAAGGCAGGCGCTGGCAGATGGGGCCCTTGAGGCAGGTGGGTCCCAGGGGCGGGACGCTGCAGGAGGTGGGAGGGCCAGGCGGTTTGGGTAGGGTGTGTTGCCAGGGTGGGGGGTCGCTGATTGGTGGGGCCAGCGTGCGTGCGGGGTCCAGGGGCAGGGGAGCAGGGAGGCTGGCGGGTAGGTGAGTGGTGGGTGGTGGCCGCTGTGTGCGTGTGAGGAGGTTGGGGTGGGTGTGGGTCTGGCTAGGGGGTGAGCCGGCTGAGAGGAGAGAGAAGGGAGTTGGGGGGGTACCATGTGGCAGAGTGTGAGTGGGGGAGGAAGAGGAGAGTGAGGTGGCACATGCCTATTGGTTGGGGTGAGGTGGAAGCTGGGGGTGGGTAGAGAGTTGGGTGAGTTTAGGATTTAGAGGGCAGGACGGATGGACCGATTCAAAAACCTGGGGGTGGTCGTTCGGGTCGAACTGGCCCGTTCGACTGCCCCCACTAAAAACAATTTAATATTTATTTTATTTTCAAATATCTTTGTAACAAGTTTTAGACAAACAAAATATCTGGAACATCCGGGGGTTGGCATTTGAATAAAAGTTGGGGCGTTTTAGAAACCAAAACGGGTTTGCGAAAATAGTTTTTGGCAAACAATGCATGATGATGACGATGCAATGCACAAATTCAACGCGATTTTCTGGTAGTGGTTTTGCGGGATGCCACAATTCGACACCACTAACAATGGATCTCGCCCTCGAGATCCGCCTCATGGTACCGGAAGGAAGGTCGGCGTTCTCCGTCTTCTCGCATCATGTAGATCCTCGCGACACCACTAACAAGAGGTCGTTGTCCTGATCATCAAGAGAACACTCCGGAAAACAACGGACGTAGTTAAAGGTAAGGCCACCTCTAACTTCCATGGAAGGGGTAAAATTGCATCGATCCACCATTCTATATACAAAGCAAATGATAAGAGTAGTGGTATGGTCGCGACTCCATCCCGCACTCAAAGCATTACTATGTACACGAATAGACAGGTTATGCAACCACCCCTCAAGATTCAGACTGAAGATCTCAACAAGCGAGGTTCGGATCAAAGGAGTGATGCAGAATCTGCATCGGATCTGGCGTAGAGGATGTCGTCGCGTCGGAAAACACCGGAAGGCTCAAACAAGGAACAAAGAATGATAACACCGTAGACGGATTCATCAGGCAGCTTGAACACCGGGCGGTAGAACACCGTTATCAAGGAGGAAGCGAAACCCTGAAGGTACGACGGAACCCAACCACGAGAAACCCTGGACTCGAAGAAAAGATAAGAAAGCAGATTTAAAACACGTCGAGGTAAGAGGAGAACAGCAGAGGGTAAGGAGTAAAATCAGACCTAACCAGAACTATCCAACCGATTTTGCAAAATAGTTTTGACCCTCTACTTCGACTGTTAGCTAGGTTATCCTACAGGCTGGACTTGTGGGGTATCATAGCCGAGCTCGATACCACTCAGTAACACCCTCGAATCGGCCCTGTGCAAGTTTCAACGAAATTCGCCAAACCCGCATAGAAACGATTGAAGGTGCCACCAGCACTTTCGGGTGGAAAAACAAAGTAATAACATTACACATCAGTCCTCGATGGGACCCATGAGCAGAGATATATACACAATGACTCAAAGAGTCAAGAATACAATACGGTACAAAGATCCAAATCACCTTGAAGCGGTAGAGGCGACTACGGACAAGAAGCAAATGGGGCTAAGAGCCGAAGAATAACCAATGGCGTCCATAACCCGGCCCAGCCAAGCCGGAAGGGTAACCCCGCTAACGTCGATCTCAAAACCGCTTAAACAAAGGGGTGCCGACAAAGGGCAAAGGAAAAAGAAGGAGTCGAAGACGAGGCCAGTACACGGCGAGGCTAGAATTCGGCGGTCCTCGCCTACATAGGTATGGTGGTCTGAGCGGCAGCGGCGGCATGCACTAAACAACCTATAGAGACTCGATACAAATGGCGGCTATCAGAGAGGGGTGAGAAAGACCTATTCGGATCCAACCTGGTACTAGCATCAAACAAACCCGTCCTGGCGTTTCCCCCTCGAGACCAAACGAGGAAGTCAACCGAGGAACTCACACAGTTGGCAGTTTTAATTATTCAGTTATAGTTGTGGCACTTTACTAGTCAGGTTTAGGTAATCGTCCTGATAAAGTAAGCAGTGGGCAGTTTTAGTTAATCATTCCGTGATAGTGGCATCACTTACTAGTCAGATGCAATTATCATGAGGTAACCCCAAAACCCAGCAATTGTTGATACTTTTACTTAGCCATTCTGTTGTAGTGAAGCTGATTACTAATCATATCGGAAACAAGTCAATTTAAAACAGTAAACTTTAGTTATAGTTGTCTATGATCAGACACTGTGCTCCAAGTCGTCCATAACCGCGGACACGGCTTCTCGAAAAGATTAAACCGCAGGGTGCACCAAAGTATCCACATGCACTTGACCCTTTTGCGGATCGTTAACATACACCCATCGGTATGTCGGGGCCTAAGTCACGACGCTCCTGCACCAAAGCAAGCCGGGGCCACCCCACTAAGTACACCATAACGAAGTCGGCCGGTCTCGAGACGGACTTAGGGTTGCGCTAATGGTCAGAAGTTAAAGATGCCCCCAACGGGACCGCCGATACGCGTAATCACTCCGCTTCCTAACGATGCGATGTGCGTACCTCGCACAATCGGAAATAAAGCAAGAAAGCATGGCATAAGTACAGATCGTAAATAAAACCTCAAACTAGTTTGTGGCCCCAGACAATACTTTGAAATCGTAATTATCAATGGGGGCCCATATCTCCCCACCGTGGTTAGCGCTCGATCTCGGAGCAGATGTCAAGAACTCGGGTCCCACGGGACACAAGTGGGCGAAACCAAATCTTACCTATCACCCACCGATGCCTCTGCTTAATTCAATTTTAGTTGTTAAACAGAATTTAAAGTGAAACAATAATTAAAGCCATGATCATCTCCAACGTCAACATCCGGCCATTCTCCAACAATTTGTGGTACTTGACGACAAGCAAAACACTAGAGCAAGCGACTACGACACATGGTACAACTATCTACCAAACAATGGTAATAGGATGTGTCCAAGGCTATATAGGGCCACAGGGGATATCCCGGGAACGAGACCTAGAGCATCGCAACACAGATAGCAATAGATCAACAGGAGGGAAGTAAATACTATAAAAGTAAGATAGGTAGAAAGGGGGAGATGCTCGAAAACATTGTCGAAGGGATCATCCGAAGATCGGGGCGAAGCTCACATCAACTCAACGGCCTTATCCGCGAAGAAGCAAAACACTAGAAGAAACACCGGATGCAATATTCAATACACGGAAGATCGGCATGATGCATGTATGATGCATGGCATGGCGAAGGTGCGATGCGATTAAGTCATATTAAGCGGAACCGGGGTCCCGACAATTAATTAAATGGTTCAGTTATTTAGATCCCCGCATATTAAATGTGGTTTTAACAAGGCAAGATAAGATACGGGTTCGCTACACAAGTTTAAATGAGGCCGATATGAGACTAGATTTGCACGCATATGGGCCCCATATTTAGTTATTAGGTGAATCGGCATAAGGCCCCCAAACCACAGATATGCATGCGAGATGAATGACAATTTAATATTTGACAAGTTATATTATGTCATAAGATAGGGTTTCGGGAAAAGGGTTCACACATAGAGGGGTCTCGACGATCTTGGGGTTCCGGGGTTCGGGGCTCGACAGGGTCCGGTCTCGGGGTTCAGGGTTCGACGAGTTCGGCGAGGTTCGGATCTGGGGTTCGTCGGGATCGTTCTCGGCCTCCGGGGTCGTGCTCGGATATCGGGGGTAGGTCTTGGCGCATCCGGGGGTTCTCGGTGTCCGGGGAGCAGAACTTGGGTCGGTGCCGTTCTCAGCCATCGCGAAGGTCTTGCGGTTTCTGTGCCTGCGGTTCCATGAAGGCGTGCTTGTCCTCCGTGATGGCGAACTCGATGTCCCGAGAAGATCTAGGCGTTCCGTGTAGACGACCTCGGCGTTCGGGATCTTGACGAGCTTGGCGTCCTTGTAGACGACCTGGTCGATGGTTCTTCTAGCGGTTTTCGGATTGCCGGTGTCGAACTTGGGCTTGGCGCCGATGGTCATCGACGTTCCTCATCGGATCGCAAAACATGTAAGCAGGCAGATCTTGAGGCGGGGCCAACGCCGCTAGGGCCACGAATCGGGCAGGCGAGCAGCGGCGGTGGCGGCTTGCAGGGGCTTGCTGGAAGCGGAGCACGCGGGGCAGGGAGGGTCGAGGCCGACGCGTCTGGGCAGCGGTTGAGCCGGGAGCCGAGAGGCTTCGCCGGAGGAGCACGGAGGGGCCCAGGCGGGACTGCCAGGCGGGCTCGACGCGGCACAGGGCCAAAGTGCGGACTCGGCAGAGCCGAGGAGGCGCTGCGTGGCGCATGGAGCGACGCTGGCGGCGCAGCAGCGGGCGACGCGGAGGTCAGTTGGCGCGGAGGCGGAGGTGGCTCGGCGGCAGCGGCGTGCAGGCTCGAGGCGCAGCGTCTTGAGCGGCGAGGAGGCCGGAGGCCTTGCGATGGAGAAGCGAGGCGGGCAGGCTGCTGCGAAGTGAGGCGCAGTGGGCGGCGTGGCACCATGAGGTGGCCGGCGAGGTTGGAGGAGGTTGCGGGAGGAACCGGGGCGGGTGGCCGAGCGGAGGGCTGGCACAGGGGGTCGCCATGAGGAGAGCCTCGCGTGGGGAGGTCCGGCTGGTGCTTCAGGGCGGCGGCGTCGCGTCGAGGTTGTCGTGGAGGCGGTGGCTCGGGCGCGGTGGAAGCAGTGGCGGAGGCGCGAGGTTGAGCGGAGGCGGAGCAAGGGCGGGGCGAGCCGGCGTCCATGGCAGGCGGGCGGCGAGGAGGTTGGGCCTTGGCGTGCCTCATGAGAGAGAGGAGGAGAAGGCAGGTGCGTGCAGATGGGCCCCGCAGGGACGGGTGGGTCCCAGGGGAGGCAGGGGGGCTGCACGCGGAGGTGGGAGGGCCAGGCGGTTTGGGTAGGGTGTGTTGCCAGGGTGGGGGGTCGCTGGTTGGTGGGGCCAGGCGTAAGGGGTCCAGGCGGGAGGCAGGAGGTGGCGGGTAGGTGAGTGGTGGGTGGTGGCACTGTGCGTGTGAGGAGGTTGGGGTGGGTGTGGGTCAGCTAGGGGTGGGGTGAGGAGAGAGAGAGAAGGGAGTTGGGGGGTGCCATGTGGCAGAGTGTGAGTGGGAGGAAGAGGGAGGAGGTGGTGGCACATGCCTATTGGTTGGGGTGAGGTGGAAGCTGGGGGTGGGTAGAGAGTTGGGTGAGTTTAGGATTTAGAGGGCAGGACGGATGGACCGATTCAAAAACCTGGGGGTGGTCGTTCGGGTCGAACTGGCCCGTTCGACTGCCCCCACTAAAAACAATTTAATATTTATTTTATTTTCAAATATCTTTGTAACTAGTTTTAGACAAACAAAATATCCGGAACATCCGGGGGTTGGCATTTGAATAAAAGTTGGGGCGTTTTAGAAACCAAAACGGGTTTGCGAAAATAGTTTTTGGCAAACAATGCATGATGATGACGATGCAATGCACAAATTCAACGCGATTTTCTGGTAGTGGTTTTGCGGGATGCCACAGAATGTAGATCTAGATCTCCTCTTTCAAATCCCTCAAGAATATGCAAGAATCATTGGAGGGATTGAGAGAAAGCAAGCTCAAGAAGGTCAACAATGGAGGGGAAAACTTGCAAGAATGGTTGAGGAACCATTGGGGAAGAAGGCTCCTTATATAGGTCCCTCCAAAATCCAACCGTTGCAGCCCAAAAACGCGATTTCCGGTACTACCGGACTTTTTACCGGTACTACCAGACTTTCCAGGCACTACCGTACATTTCCTGGGGTTCCTGGGACTCCAAACGCATTTTCTCTCTGCGCTCCCCGGTACCAAAAAGCGGTAGTACCGATCGACCCCAGTACTACGGATCTGGTCGTACTACCGGTCATCCTGAGCTAAAACAGCCATAACTTTTGCATCCGGACTCGATTTCGATGATCTTGGGCTCGTTTCAAGAGGACAACAACCTCTATAAGATCATGCAAATAAACATCATAGTCCAGCAAGGAGAATAGATCCAAATGACGAAGTAAAACCTTCTACCGCTTAGGTACTAAAATGCGGTACCGCTTTTTGGTACCTAGCCCGTGATAACTTTGGAAACTTGTCAAAACCTTCTGCAGTGCTAGGTACTAAAATGCCCGCTTGCCAGTACTAAAATGCGGTACTACCGCATTTTGGTACCTAGGAAAATTCAAACCTCTATAACTTTTGATTGGTAACTCCGATCGACCCGATTCCAATTGAGTTGGAAAAAGGACGACATGGGCTACCCTATGAAAGGTTAAAATATTGGTTATCACCAAGTGAGAATGTATCATGTATAATAATGTGAGATACCTCACTTGGTGAGAAACCGAAAAGCTGCCAAGATCAAAATCGCAACAAGATACAAACGGAAGATCCGATTTTGATGAACAAGAGCTTGTTATGGAGATTACCACAAGCTCTATATACTCACATGGATAAGACCAAATAACAACCAAATATGATGATGCAAATATGCAAAGGTTTGAGCTCTCTCCGAACGATGTGATCGAATTACTCATACGAGAGCCCCTCTTAATAGTACGGTTATCTATCCTAAACCCGGTCTCACACACACAACGTGAGACCGGCAAAAGGGAAAACCTATCAAGATTATACCTTTGCCTTGAGCATTCCAATTGGACTCGATGTAGACGATCTTGCCCTTCTCAAGATGTAACGCCTTTCTTGATTCTTCTTCATCGATCCTTGATCACCGAGGATGGCAAGCCTGAAACATGAGATCTTCTATAGATGGTGCATTTTGAGCTTGCACATCACATCTTCTTCTCATTTCATCGACATTGAAGCCAACACATGCTCCAAGCGATGCTAATGGACAAATCATACAAGTATAACTTAATACACACATTAGTCCATAAAGATTGTCATTAATTACCAAAACCACACATGGGGACCAACATGTTCTTTCACCTCTTCCCCACTTGCTCCTGCCTCCTTGCTAATCCCCACGCGCAAGGAGTAGGGAGGAGGAGGATGGATGACAGCGGGGATTGGAGAGAGGAGGAGGACGAGTGAGAAGGGGTGGGGGCGATGGGTGCTGGACCGTGCACCTCGGGCGGTGCAGGGTGGAGAGGAGGTTGGCGGACGACCGCAGGAGGGGAGGAGGAGGCGCACGTTGGGAGGGAGGAGCGACAGGGAGGGGGCGCGCGTGGGTAGCGAGGAGCGACGGGGGCTGCATCGGGAGTGATGGCAGCTAGGGTTTCTATGGGTTGGGATTAGGGAGAGACTGAGGCGGCTAGGGTTTTAACTGGTTTGGGGTGTCATTTATACCTAGCTGTAAAAAAACTAACGGCTCTGATTCACCCCAACACCACCATCCGACGGCCAGCGTCGCAGATCGCTGTGAGAGCCCCTTGACCCCTCACCAATTACATCTTTAGATTTCTTACAGGTGCCACCCCATCATCATCACCAGTTCATCATCGTCATCAACCCAAGGGAGCAATCATTCCTAGTTAGCTCACAAGCTCACATCAGTCTGCATCCCCTCTAGTTTCAGAAAGTTTTATGTGTATCTCCGCTAATCCTTCTTGTGCATTTATGTGACTATGGGTTAATGCTGTTTTGTAGATTCATCTTTTGGGTCGAAAGGAAAAGCTGTCACATCAGTCTGCATTCCTGGCCTTGCCACCAGCATGTGGAGATGAAAAAAAAAAATCTCATGAAGAACAAAATGTACCGTATTTGGTATATAGAGAATATATTACTTCTCGTCTAATTTTCCAAAGAGAAACGTTGCGCTTGAGGCATATCCGTTCTTCCGAGCACGTTAGGGAGCTGAGAGGTCCACCCTTGGAGTATATCCAGAAGAGACTCTAAACGGTCTTTTATAATCGATTTCACGCCTAAAATCATTCAGAAAACTAACAATGTAGTAATGTTCCTGCAAATAAGGATGTTCCTCTCTGATCACACCCATGATTTCCTCGAATTTATCAGTGTAATCAGAAAGTGATAGGGTATGTGACAGAGCGAAATTTCTCCAGAATCTCATAGATGCTAGCCTTGGCAAATCAATCACAGATTAGCCTGAAAAATTATTCCCATGTGATTTCATTGTGCACCAGCTTAGCACTGCGGAGCCAGTTATCAGCACGATCAGTGATGTAATAAGCCTGACAGAGACAATTCGAAGTATTCAGTTACTTGACAAAGGATTTTCTCCATTGAAACAAGGAAAATCAATTATGGGCATGTTTGCGATGTTTTTCATGAACTGAGTCGGCTCGTTTAGACTTGTATTGTACAGTTGCAGGTTTTTCGGTGGCGACAGTCATGGCTAATGATGTGTGAACTTGTGTTGCTGTGGATCATGCTGTGGTGACGTATCCAAATCTACATGATTTCCTGGTGCTATGGATTTTACTGATGTTGTTTAAGTAAAACTTGGTGCTGCCTGGTGTATCAGGATCAGGGGTGGGCGGGTGGCGGGCGACTAATATTCTTTTCCAATCTCTTCAGATATTCGACGATGTCAGCCTGAACTTGATCGTTCTTCACCAGCAAATCCTTCCATGCGGTCCACCTTCGTATGTAGCGCCCGTGCACTGCTTCGATTTGCTCTTGTTTCTGTCGGATGGCACGAGCCTCGTCTCGGAGGGCTCCGATCGATCTCATCCTCGAGCTCCTAGTGTTTGGTACGGGTCGCCATCTTGGTTCAATCGACACGGATCTCGAGCTCTCGACAGGCATGGACCTTGGGGACGGGGTTCCTGAACTCGTGGTGGAGACAAGGGGACGCGGCGAGCTACTGGTGCGGGCTGGCGGCGGCTGGCGGCGGCGAGGTCCCTGGCTGGTTGTCAATTCTGCTGGCGGTTGGGTCGTTTGGGATCCAATGGGTGACCACAGGGCGTCCGTTCCAGATGTCGCCGAGAGAGAGAGAGAGAGAGATACGGCGGCCGGGTGATGTGCTTGCCGCGGCGGGGTGGATTCAGGAGCACATGCCTGAGGAGAGCGGGAGGCTGGCACCGTAGGAGAGGAGGCGCGGGGCGGGGTTGCAGCTGCCGACCTGGGTGCCGCCCGCGGGATGCAATGGTGAGAGGGCGGCGGCGGAAAGCGGTGGTGCCTAGGTCGCGGTGGACATGCTGTTCGGCGGCGGCGACGACAGCGTGCGCGCTGAGGTCTCAATTCTCAAACGGGCCTAGATGGGCCTCAACCAAGTTCCCCCGCTAAGCTTTTTCGGGCTCTGGCGCGGGACGCGAAATCAGCCGTCCGCGACTTTCCTATGGATTGTTTTAGTACCATACCGGCAGCTTAACAATAATCTGACCAGTTTATTAGGCCGAATGCTGTCAACTGCATCGCCAACACGGGGATTGCACGGTTGTCAGCTGCAGAAAGATGCCAGAGTGCACAAACAAAAGAGGCCACAGAGCCCAACCCGTGACCCAGCACCTAACAGTGCACACGGACGAAAAGATGGCCTCCGAGCCCAGCCGTGACCCAGCACCGATAAGTGCGCACGGTTTAAAAAATAATGCAGAAAAGATCCCCTATGAGGGCACAATCGTTAAAAAAAGCGCAATTGCATTCCCCGTAGTTGGCACGTGCTAGACATTAGCACTTGGCTTTTTAGTTTGAATTTCTTTTTTTGGCAAAATTTCTGCTTTAGTACAAGTGAATGCTAAAATTTCAAGGGTTTATGTACCTCGCAATTTTCATTTCCCATATTCACACAAAATAACACTAGTACTAATTTTCAATCAACATAGCAAACTGTTCATAATAAGTCATACAAACATTACAAGGAGTAGGGAGGATGCCTCAAACACATGCCATAAGACGGTGCGATGCACATCTCGTCTTCACAAGGAGTAGGAAGGTCGTGGTACATGCAGTTAGAGCTGTAGTTGTTGTAGCCTCGATGGTGGTAGATGCATCTGGGCTATTGTTGCTATCAACTCCCAAATGGCCCATTTCTTCTGGAACAATGTTGGTGACTCTCTTAAGTACCACCTTGTTAATTGGAACTCCATTAGTAGGAAAAAAGAATATGGTGGTATGGGGATTCAGAATATGAGAGATTATAACCTTTGCCTTTTGTCTTCTTGGATCTAAAGATACCACTTAGATGATAATAAGATTTGGAAATTGGTTGTTGATTACAAATATAATCCGTCCCCCTATATTTTAAGGGCTAGACTTGTCCATTGCTCGCATTTTTGGCAGTGTGTGATGTGGGTTGCATCTGCAGCAAAGGTTGGTTATAAATGGGTTGTTGGTAATGGTACAGTGGTTCTGTTTTGTGAAGATACATGGCTAGGGCATTGCTCGCTTGTCATTCCTTTTTGGGATCTTTATACTATTGTAAATGACTAATGTTGTACTATTGCTGATGTGTGGGATGGAAATAACCTAAAATTTACATCCAGGAGGACGGTGTCTGCTTCTTTGTTTGATAGATGGCTTGAATTGGTAGCTCTTATTCAAACTGTTCGGTTGACTGACAGTGAGGATAAACCTTTATGGCTGTTTCATCCATATGGTACATATTCTATCAAATCTTTTTATGGGTGTTATTAATAATGGTGGGTTATCCATGTACATACATCCGCTATGTGGAAAATTACATGTTTCTCCCAGGATTCATGTCTTCGTGTGGTTGTTGGATAACGACAAACTCCTCACAAGAGACACAAGAGACAATCTGGGTGAAACGTAGGATTGTTGATGATAAATCTTGCTTGTTTTGCAATGAGCATGAGTCAATTCGTCATTTGTTCTTTGAATGTGTGGTATCTAAAGTTCTTTGGCAAACTATCTCTGATATGTTTGGTAAAGAAATTGGTGCTGATTTTGAGTCAGTTGCTAGATGGTGGATTAGTAAGAATAACAACTCTGTTATGAACATTTTTTTCTCGTGCGGTGTTGTGTACCTTGTGGTCAACTCGCAATGATATGTGTTTTCAGGACAAAAGTTGGCCAGGTGTCAAGGAAGTTCTTCAAAGGCTGTGTTCGATGATAAGAAGCTGCCAACCTTTGTCCATGGAGAAAAATTCGAATCTGCTGGATCATGAACGCGGACATGAATCTGCTCCTGCTGGGCGCTGTTGGAAAATATGTTGGCTCGGCACGTGACCTCCTTCGTTGATGGCATCAGGAAAATGCTAGCGAGAGGCTATTGGAAGGCTCGTTGGGCTAAAAATTTCTCTTTAGCGGTTTCCTTTTTGTTTTTTGTTCTAGACATTTCCTAGAAAATATCAGTTGGTTCCTCTGAATTGTAAGCTTCACTGATGAGTGTACGGTTCGGTTTTCTTGTGACTCTTGGTTGCATTTTAATGGAACCAGGGGGCTTTGCCCCTCTTTGTCTAAAAAAGGAGAGTTTGGGAAAAGAAATACATCGGATCGATATACACGGGGTGTGGCATGTGGGTCGATCGGTTGAAAATCTGAAGACGTCATGACGCATATGCCCGGAGGCGGAGGGGATGAACTCCATTGTCGTCTCAGATAACGTCGCGTGTATTTTATTCCATTGTATCATTACAACCACGTATACAGAGTCACCGTTGCCGCGATGACATTGTTGTACACCGGCCGTGAGTCGTTTTACTCGTAGCATACGTCGATCATGCACGCCCTCGCCTAGCTAGCCGATGACTGGGACCTTGGTGACGACGCCGTAGAGGGAGAGGAAGACGCGGACGCGCTTGTCGTTGTAGTCGGGGGTCACCGTGGCGCCCAGCGGGAGCACCTCCACGGCGACGTCGGGCCTGTCGTGCGCGATCTGCGTCGCCGCCGGCGTCGCCATCACGCCCACCAGCTCCGGCCACGACGACTTATCGGGGCTGCCGCCGCTCATCTCCGTCAAGCTTAGCTATAGCTTATTCGTATCAGAGGAAAGCTCGATCGTGATGTGTTCTGGTTCGTGGTCTCGTGGCGCATATTTATACAGGAAGTCCGGGAGAGACAAACTCGGGACAGAAACATTGGGTTCGTCGCACGCACGGTCATATATATGAACACTACTGCTTCCTAGTACATTGTTTGGTCAGTTCACTTCTTTGTTTGCTGGTGGCGCTAGTTACAGCAAGCAGATTGTTGCGATGATTCGTCATAGATACGTGCGTACGACAAAACCATCATTAGGATTAACCGTCGGCAGGTATATGGCGTATAGGATACACCTGTCTTTCATGAAGAATGCAAGCTCCACTTCAGCCGTAGCTTGATCTTCCTTGGAATCTGGAAACAGTTCTGGCCTTCGGAGCAGGAAAAGCAGGTGGGGAAAAACAACAATAGGAGGTGGTGGAAATAAAAGATGGAAATACGAGGTTCTGGGCCGGTTTCTGTTAATTCCAGGAGCCCAGTCGTACGTGCTGATACTTTCTCAGGAAGCCCATGAGTAAGGTGGGTAATTCATTATGTTTGCCCACTTCCGCATGTCCACAACACACGCAAAATAAAAGAACGATCTATAGCGACGGCTTAAAATGCAATTAAACCGTGATAACGGTAAAATGTACACAGCCGATGTTCGTATCAACAATTAGTTATGTGTTTGTTTTTGCTCCACTTGTTCCGACCACAAGTAGTTTGTACACCAATTAAATCTGCACCTTTCATCTTCAACCTCCAGACCGTGTCGATGGCGCGTCGCCGCTGCCGCTCCTCCCTAAGCTGGTCTGACGTTGTTGGTTGCGGACAGGAAGTCGCCGAACGGGTCAAAAGGACCACATTCGTCTCGGAGACGATGAAGAAGGATAAACCGCCGATGAACCTCCTTTACAATTCGAAGATCCCCACGACCAGAAGAAGTTCTTGAGGACCACACCACTCTCACAAGCTCCTCGACATCGCTATCGAGATGGGTCTAAAGCCGGGAAGATCTTATTGGAAGAGACGCCGCCGCCACCACATGAGCATTAAAAACAAGAAAACGGAGCCCTTCCACCGGCGGAGACCTAGATCCACCCCGCCTCCATGGCCCGAAGGTCACATAAGCGAGGCCGATCGGCGGTGCCGCCGACGGGAAGCGACAAAACCATAGCCGCCTTGGCAGGGAGGAGGAGAGGGAGGGCAACGGTTTAGTATAAAGGCAAAGATTGGGGTAAGTGTCTTTAGAAGTTTAAAAAATATGAAAACAGTTTTAGACATACTTCATGATGGATCCTACAAGCATACAAAATCCCTGTATTGTAGGGCTATACAAAAAGTCTGATAAATTCCTCTAAAAATAGTCTGATAAATTTAAATGTTATTTTTTTCAGGAATTTTTTTATTAAATCATAGTAATATTCGCGTCAGCGATTACATGCATGCTCGTGAATCTGTCCAGGATAACTCCTAATCCAGAACTTGGTTTTATCTAAAGATCGACCCATGTGGGCTAAGTTATGACTAACACCATTGAGGTTTCGGTCAATCTTCTTGATCGTTACATCTCTCTTCTCAAAGCAAAGCTTTACACTAATCACGGAATGCACCAGACTTTACCGATCTCTTTCCTTTGACGTAATCATGGCGACGGCAGCCAAGCTATCCATCTCAATATCTATTGGTTCGTTAGACCAATTCAAGGCCAGCTTTAAACCTTCCTCACATGCTGCAAGTTCAGCTTCCAATGCCGACGAGCAATTCAACAAGAATCTGCACGCACTGAACCACACCTCTCCTTCATGGTTGCGCAGTATCATACCCATATTTTGTACAGATAAATTTAAATATTTAAAAACATGTATACTCTTATGGTTATATTTTGTATAGTTCAGAATACAATGTATTTGAAATTCCGAACATTTTAAAATAGTAACAGGATTGGGAGCTAAAGCTGGAAATATATCTCCACTCCATTTTGCAGCAATATATCGATGTGTGCGCTGTACGCACCGGCCGTTCGTCTGGTCCGGGTGGTGGAGCCATGCATGTGCCTTGTTCTGCAGACCGCCGCCCGCACGTCGACCTCACTCGCAATGCCCACTCTCGTATAGCTACGCGTATTCACCGGCAGGTGCTTTCGGTTGCTTTCGACTTTCTATACCTGTTCGCTGGCATGACATGTAGACCCGTACGTACGTACCTGTAATCTGTAATCTAATCGCGTGCACATGCTTCAAATTTCTTATCACTGCACTGGTCATCACGGAGAAGGTGGACCCGGATACATTTGTTCATTTTTGTGCAGGTCGTATTCAGTTATAAATACATTTTGTACAATGTGGCCCTAGGCTTGAGGCTCCAGGCTACACCTACCATGTAATGTGTTTGTTTGAAGATCTATCTTTTGGAGATGGACAAAAATGTTCAAATCTAGCTCGTCAGAATTACAAATTACATTTCCAATTAAGAACTTTTATGTTATTATATCTTATTAACAGAGGTCTAGTGATCTTAACAAATACTAGAACCTAACCAAAATAATTTGGTAATAGTACTATATTATTCTACGGCTTTGCCCCTGTTCACGGAGATGGAGACGATCGACGGCGCGGATAATGGTGCCTCTCCGTGCCTGTGGCCCTGCACCTGACGGTGATGGTGTGCACCGTGACATTGTGACACAGGGATTTACACTACCTTGTTGCTTAATTAATCAGCTCGTTTAATTTCCAAAGTTGCCAAGCGGGGTCTACATTTTCTTGTACACCGATTGAATTTGCACTAGCTTTCAGCACCGTTCCAGTTGGAAGAGAGAGTTTCTCGTGGAAAAATAGAGCCGGATATGGATGATATGGTGTTTTTTCTCACCGGTGTATACAAAATTATTATGAAAAAATCATCAGTTTTTTTTAATTTTCTTTAAGAGATTCAGAAAATTTGTATGAAATCCAGACACTATGTTTCCATGCAAGTTTTCAAGGAAAAAGAATATTTTACGTGACTTGTATAAAAAAGGAAAAAAAAAATATCCGTGGACAATCATGTTGGAGGATCAAATTTTGTCTTTTATATGGGATATAAAATACTTTTTCCCCAAAAAACTTGTGTATATACACATAATGTTCGAGTTATACGAACGGATATTTTTTCTGGACTTTTTAACATTTCAAAATATGGTATCAAATGATACATTTTTTGGCACCTTAGAATCGAATGTGATTCCGGGAGCAAATTATATTGAACTACCACAATTGAGGCTGTCAGTGCAAGTCAATACCGATTCTGATAATTTTCTCTAGAATCTACCAACTCTAGGCCAACCTGTTACAAATCACACTAATATTCGTTTGACACAACTCTAATTGCAAATCTGACCAATAGAGCCCATATGTACGAGCTGAGTTGGCAAAAGCCTGCGTCTGTTTGCTGGCTCCGTATTTGGCTACTCCACCATTCCAATCGGGGCAAGGAGCACACAAGTCCGTGACCAAGCCCCATCCCCGACATGCCTTTAACTGCAAAGATTTCAGCGATCCATGTGGGGACGCGCCGTTCGATTGTTAGCTCCCCGTGCTGGAGCCATGCATATTTCTTTTGTTCTGCACTGCGGGCGTCGATCTCAGGGATTAATCGGCAGGTGTTTTGGGTTTGCTTCGGTCGTTCTAGTTCGCTGGTCTATACGTGCTTGCGTGTATCCAGTGGTCTATACTATACGTGCTCCAGAACGGGATCCATCATCCACCCAGGCTCGCAGACAACCAATTCCGTCACATGCTGCAGTTTTCTTATCATCAGAATGCATGATGAAGGAGATGGACATGGATACATTTGTCAGTTTTGCGCAAGTCCTATTCGGTTATAAAACCACTTTGTATGGTATTATCCAAAACAAAAGGGCTACAGTGGCTCATGTCGAGGTTGCACCTACTTTGCTAAACCCCACGGGCCGAATTTTGACAGACAGTGGAGAAAAACTGGTTCTTTGGTTGCGGCTAGGTTTTGCGGCTACATCGATGCCCACATATGTGTGATGCAGAACACGACACATGGACTGAAAGTACAGTGAGGAAATCTCATAGCACGTACTTATTCTGTTCCAAAATATAAGATGTTTTGGCTTTTATGAAACGAGTGTATCTAGATGCTTTTTAATGTGTAGGTTCGCTCCGGTGTCTAGATGCATTCCTTTCATAAAAGCTAAGAACGGAGGAAGTACAACAAAGTCTCTACCAACACTAATATCCATCCTACCCGAAATATTTGGAATGGGGCACATCTCAACCCAATATAGACCAACAAGTAGAGAGCAAAAAATTGTACTTGCAAGTAAAAAAAATTACGAAATAATTATGTATATACGTATAGTATATTTCAAAATTTAAATGCCTTTTTGTCATCTGTACAAAAATCACAAAATATTCAGTCTGCACATCTCAAGTCCAAATTTTGCAATTTAAACATAACAATGTGTGATCTCCTATTTCCGCACTTTGCAAAATTGCATGCCGTGTTATTTGATTTTTGTAAATGCAAGTTTATACTCTCTATATATCTACGAGTATGCTTATTTTTATATCTACAAATATGACTTTCTTAAGTATGTCCAAATTGGATTTGCTAGTTCTCAGGCGCTCGAGAACTTGCTAAATCCCAGTCACCTCTCTCACCATTGGATATGCCTCATGATTCATGCGATCTAAGAGTTGCATGTTAGTTGTGACCGAGAAAAATGTTCACGCAGAACAACTTTTTTGTTCACGCGATATAAATTTTTTATTCATGCCGCATAAAAAATTTCTCATCACAATGCATGCTGAAGAAGATGGACATGGATACATTTGTCCCTTTTGTAGAAGTCCTATTCAGTTATAAAACCATTTTGTATGGTATTACCCAAAAGAAAAGGGCTACAGTGGCTCATTTCGAGGCAGGCTGTACCTACATTACTAAACCCCGCAGGCCAGATTTTGACATTTAGAACCGATGGCGAACACAGTGGATTTTGACATTTAGAACAAAAGGCTCTACCGATGGTTCTTTGGCTGCGGCTAGGTTTCGCGCCTACATCGATGCGCACATGTGTGTGAATGTGTGATGCAGAACATGACGCATGGACAGAAAGTACAGTAAGGAAGTCTCAGTAGCATGTACAACAAAGTCTCCATCGACACTGACATCTGTCCTACTGGGAAATATTTGGAACGGGGCACATCTCAACCCAATATTGGCCAACAAGCTACAGAGCAAAAAAATTGTACTCCCAAAAGTTTAAAGATATCTTCGTGATCTGTATAAAAATCACAAAAATATTCAGTCTGCATATAAGGTTACAAATTTTGCAACTTAAACATGCCTATATGTGATCTTCTGGTTTCTCTACGTAATAAATTTTTCTGTCGTGTCATATGTATCTATGTGCATGTTTTCTTTTCCTAACTTTAAATCTACAAATATGACTTTCTTAAGTATTTTCAGATTTTGGTTGTTGTTCCTGGGCTTTGGGCTGGGATGATTCTCTAGAGATTTTTTTTGGCTCCCCGGCTCATTATTTGAAAAAAATCGAAAATTGTATTTGCAAGTTTTCAAAAGTGTGGGAAAATATATCTAGATGTAACCAAAGATATATTCCACAAAAAATACAAAATATTAATTTAAAATACTTTGTACTCTGAACTACACGAAAATGACAAAATTGTGGATAGTGCATACATGTTTTCAAATCCCAAGATTTTGTCATTTTTTCGTAGCTCACAATAAAAAAATATGCATTGCGATTGCATACTTGTGGGATATCACATTGACTATGTATATAATTATTTTTAGAATTTTTTGAAACATTTAAATATGATTTTAGAATGTTTTAAACGAAGAGAGCACTGCAACGCGGAAGACATAGACACTTTCCAATCTTTTTTTGCTACAACCACGTATGCCTATATGATCAAGTCTGCAGCTAACAAATCACAATTCACAAAACTCACAACCACAAGACGGAGGTGAGTACACACGCTAGGGCATGTTTGGTAGTTCGCAGCACCTCCGGCCAGGCCATGTCGAGAAGAAATCGGTCCAATTGGATACATGTGTTCTCTTCACGTTGTGACCTGCGCGCTGCTCAATGCAGTCTCCAGCCAAGAACTGCCGAATTAGCAGTTTTCGTGGAGCCAAGGTGGGGAGAGGGCAAAAGGCCCACATGGGTGGCTAGAGGGATGCAACCTTATAAGTGATTGTTTTTCTCTAGACTCTCTTTAATGTTCATCCCAATCACTTGCAATTAGCAGATATAGGTTCTGAATCAAATCAAAATTTATATGAAAAAGATGCTCATTGACAATGGGGTTTTATTTCGACCATCGGCACATAGTTTCATGATCATTATCTTCTCGGATTTGTGGTCAAAGTTGAAGTTTTTCTAAACGAATTTCTTCAGATTTATTGCGTACAATCAACCGTTCGAATTTTTTTAGGGAGTAGCTAGCTTTCTTTATTCCCCACAACTCTCGTGTTGCAACCTTTTTGTTTTGGTAGAGATAGATAAATTTATTTGTAGCTCTCTCAAGTGTACATGAGGTTGAAGATGAACTTGTTCTCTCTCTCTCTCTCTCTCTCTCTCTCTCTCTCTCTCTCTCTCTCTCTCTCTCTCTCTCTCTCTCTCTCAAACATACTATTTTCTAACCTCTTGTAATCAACACACCCATGCTTCGTTTCACAAGAAGCTCTACATGGAAAGATACACGTCGATGATGGGGTTCCATTTTGATCATCGACACCGAGTTTTGTGAACTGTATCTTCTCAGAATCATGGTCAAAGCTGGAGCTTTTTTGGATACTTTTTTCAGTTTCATCAGATTCGACTGGAGGAGCAGGAGCACCATCACTACGGGCCATCGGGCGCCGTGCTCCTACAATGACACCCTCAGATTGTCCCTCTCCCCACTAGCGTTCTACTTCCCACCTGCCTCCGCCACACTATAGCCCATGGCCGTTGACTACAGTGGTGTGTGGTAAATGTGTGTAGTAGAGGCGGTTACGGGATTTTGATAATAGGTATTCAAAGTAATAAAATTGCGAGTGGGAAGCATGTGCGGGTTTGGTTCTAGTAGATTTTCTTCTTCTAGTACATTTTCTACTTCAAGATGGAGTCGTGAAACTTTAATTGAGTCATGGGTTGGTTATTGGGAAGCCTGTGTGGGTTTGCTTATGTTGAATGCGTGATAGACAAATTCAAGCTGAACAATGACTGAATATTCAAGTTACTATGTGCATGCACTTTGTATCTGAATTTTTGTGTAAAAAGTAATGGGTATTCATCCGAATACCCGTGAATTGAGTTGGGCCCACCCCTGGTGTGTAGCATTAGGGTTACCGTGCTTATTGATGGATCAGTGGGCTAGATTGAGCCAACCAATAAATATGATCTTGCGTGGTGAACAATGCGACCAAGACAATCAAGCAAAGTGTATAACAAGTGGTGGAGATAGAGAAGTGATGATCACGGTGCATGGTGGTGTTTCAGCTGCAAAATTACTTATATTAGGGGTTGCACAAATAGCTAATTTACAAAGAAATTCAGTTTTACCCGGTGTCTTGTGCACCCCAAGGCTGCATATGGATCCACCCCTATGTATAACACCCATCTTTTCGCATCCATCTGCGGTGCTGTCTCCTGCTGGGGGGCTGCGTGCAAGTATAATACTTGCTCTGTATGAAAATAAGTGATTTAAATTTGTCTAAACTGACATGTATCTACACACTAAAATCGTGTCTAGAGACATGAGAACATAGACAAATTCAGTTTTAGATTCAGTTTCCTTTTTCGAGTAGCGTACTTACTACTAGTACAGGTATATATGGGTACGTACGTATTGAAGTCGCTGGCGTGCATTGCTCATGTGTGGAAGGACTACGTAAAAATACTAGGCTGGTCCTGGATACATGTGATCCAAATTTGGAACCGGCCTAAAAATCGTATTTCCGAGTCTCCAATTTTTCTGAAACCACGCCAATGCTCTCACGTCGTACATCCAGTCACACGACGGCTCGGCCGGGAACTCCGACGCCGCCGAGCTGCTGCCGCTGCAGTCATCTCCGTCTCCTGATCTTCCGGTTCGCGTCTGCTCGACCGCCGTGGACGGCGCCGCTCCAAGAGGCTTGGACCTGGACGGCGCCGCCGTAGCTGTGGACGAGCTGGGTGAACCGGTGGAAGCAGCGGGCGTGGCTAGTGGCGCGGGCCGACCCTGTGGTGGCTCGTCGCAAGGCCGGTGACTACTGGGCCATTTGCAGGGACTTGACCCAGTCCTCGTCGGACTCGAGAAACGACGCCAAGGCCCTGACGTCGTCCATCCAGTCGAACGGTTCGGCCGGGAACTCCGACGTCGCCGAGCTGCTGCCGCTGCCGCTGCAGCCGTCTCCGTCCTCTGACCCCCCTGCCGGCGTCTGCGCGACCGCGGCCGGGGACGGCGGCGTGGTTTCGCGGCGGAAGAAGAGGCCACCCGTGCACCGCACGGCCTTGGGCGCCCACACGGTCGAGGACGGCTCCGCTCCAAGAGGCTCGGAGCTGGACCTGGACGGCGTCGCCACAGCGGGCGCGGTCGATGAGCCGGAGCCGGTGGGGAGGTCGGGCGTGGCGACGATGATCCTGCTGGGGGCAGGCCGGGCGGCGCCGGGCAGTGAAACCGGAAGCGCCTTCCGTCCGAGGGTGCTGTTCCAGTAGTTCTTGATTTCGTTGTCTGTTCGGCCGGGGAGCCTGCCCGCGATGAGTGACCACCTGTTGCCGAGGAGGCCGTGGAGCCTGACGATGAGCTCCTCCTCGTCGTCGGAGATGTTGCCCCGCTTGATGTTCGGCCGGAGGTAGTTCAGCCACCGCAGACGGCAGCTCTTGCCGCACCGCCGCAGACCTGCATATAAACACCACGCAAATTCAGTGAACATGCTGCCTCGTCTAGCTCGCTCTCCATTAGCAGCAGGAGCACGTACGTACCAGCTTTCTGAGGAACTTCCCTCCATCTGCCTTCGCCGTGGGCCTTGATGTAGGAGGCCAAGGTGTCGTCCTCCTTGCTCGTCCATGCGCCCCTCTTCACCCCTTCCTTCGAGCAGCACGCCCTCCGCCCCATTTCTCCCTCTCCCTCTTCGTGTGCGTCTTGCGTTGGAGAGAGAGGTAGGGAGGGGAGGCGGCCGGGGTTGTTGCGGTATTTATACACGAGCCGACGAGCGAGCCTACGTGGCCCTGTTTATCACCTTCAACGTATGGACACTCTCCTCCGAGTGTTAGATGGACCAAAAGGCTAGGATGCCTCCAAGTGTGCACAGGGAAGTACAGCACGGCCGTTATGTGCAATCGCTGGCTAGATGCGTGAGATCCGTCCAAAAGATTTCTACTTCTGCATAAGAAGCCAATTGCTTCACATATTTTGTATACAATTCATATGAAGTAATGTGGCCTTTTTAGGTCCAACCGAACATTAAGGGCATATACCACTAAAAGTACATACTATGAAGGAAATCAAAAGTGTAGGGGTTTAAGACATCGGTTTTGCTAATTCTCTCAATCTACTAAGAATTAAGTTAGAGCTCGGTTAGATCCTACGATCGGATGTAACTGAGGATTTTTTTTAAGTTATAATTGGTTTGCAACTGAGATTGAAAGATATCACCTAATTAAGCACTAAAGTTCTTAGTCAACCGAGTACTAGACACACCCTTGAGATATCCTAAGTCGTCCGCATATGACCGGCGAAAGTCCACATAGACATTGTGTCCTAATCTTTTAGAACCATATGAGCTATGATTGTGTTATAACCATATGAGATTTGTCTAACATGATTATGGCCACATATATGTAATCTATTTGTGGTGGATATTTGTTTTATACATTTATGAGATAATTATATGAGGCTATAAATTTTTAGTATGTGTTTGGAATATTGATAGATGCATGTGACTAACCCATCATGTATACATATTCTGATCACACTAGTATGCTAGGCATGGGTGGGGGAAGTGTGTGTTAGATGGAGCAAGTACTAGTAACTGGGTAGTGCCAAAAAAATTGGGATCTATTATAGTTTTTACCTTTCTTTTGTTGCCTTACTAGGTAGAATCGAATACTTATATTATTATCATCTAGTGACACAAAATATGACCTGGTTTGTTCAAGATATTATATTAGTTTTGGACATCATGTCAAAATTCTTAAGGCTATACTCTGTTTTATGTTAAATATAGTATTGTGGAGTTTTTTCTTACTAGAGTACGATGGAGAAGTGTTGCATCATCTTTATTATAGGGCATGATGCTCATATGAATGCGAACCAAACACTAACATGAAAGTCCCATCAAGATTTTTGATATCTCTAAGACTATTTTGATCATACCATGTTTATGAGAGAGTAGACAAGTGAACCCATGAAACCTGGACTGTTTTTAATCACAAGAAACATCTTTTACTTGAATTTACTAATTTTTTTATCTTCAGCATTTATTTTTTCCAAAAATAGAAAAACACTTTTACTTCTTAAATTCATTATCAAATACCTGAAAAACAACATTACCTTTAACTTCACATTTAGTTTTATTTTAAGCCCATATGGGGCACCATGGTGCCCAGGAACCAAACTTGTATTTCGTACATATCCGAGATGTACGTACCTAAATTTTACATACCTAAGGCTACATATTTAAAATATACTTATCCAACTTATATGTACCTAGGTATCACATATCTAAGATATACGTACCTAAATTGCATATATAAACACGTATCCTGAATACGTACACCTTAGGTATGCAACATCTTAGATATGTGATACCTAGATATGTGTAACTTAGATATATGATACCTCGATATATGTAACTACGATATGTATACTCTCAGGTATGTGTGGTTCAAAGAAAAACATAACAGTATTGTGTACGGTGCCTGGGCACCAAGGTGCACCAGTCATTTTACATATATATATATATATATATATATATATATATATACTTTATTACTTGCATAATTAGTTTATTTTATTTTATTATTTGCATATTGTCTTTAATTCTAATACAAAGCATTAGTCTATCTTAAAAAAAATCTTCAAGGGTTGTTATCTATCTATTCTTTTAAAATAATTTATCGGTACAAATCTTCGTTGTCAATAGTTATTTGTCGACATTAGTCTATCTTACATAAAAAATTTTGAGGGGCGTTAACTATCTAATACTAATTCTTTGATGACGCGTAATAGTTTGGCGATAATTTTCAATATTAATTTTCAGGGATGTACGATTAGTAATGTTCAATTGTAATTAACTGCCTTGTTCTGCTGTGACTTCAGGGGGTTCTCTTGCGGTAACTTTGGGGGAAAAGAGTAATGCTATATTTACGGAGGGATATTTATGGACTGGTTTTACGCGATGATGTGTCAACACGGGATTTGTATAGAGTTTTATCACTTCCGTGGTTTCAGGTCTGAGAACCACCCACGCATCGGCACGTCGGTCCATAGGTTAGATTCCGTAAGATTCATCCGTAGGTCTATCATTTGGGGGTGGGAAATGCGAGCACGCGCGCGCCGTGCCGCCGTGCCAACCTTTCTAGTTGTCCCTTAAGTTGTGTTCATACAAAGAGGCAAAACAAAGACACAATCTCGTGCAAAGGAATTAACTCGGGTCGTTTCTAGAACTTGTAATATTCTTCATTTCACCGTTTTATTTTCTCCCCTTCTTCTCTATTTTCCACGTTAGAGAGGAATGGCCTGCCCTTATTCTAACTTCGGAGTCTGCAGCGTCGTTGGAGCTGAAAGCTAGTCGATCGGAGACAAATTGCTTAATGGTGATAGCACGTGCGACATCGGAGTAATTATCAACCTTATTAGCTGCCACAGGAACGGCAGGGATTCGCGTCCCGTTGTACGCCGTTCAAGTGCAACGTTAGCGGAGGGCATGTAGTCACGTGCGAATGTACAGAATAATTTCCAGCAATCCTTTTCTTTCGAAAAGAAAAAAAACCAAGCTCCATTAATTTCCCAGCGACACGCTGCTGCATAAATGGACACGGCGAGATCAACGTGGATGACAGTTCCGCCGCAACAGCGCGCGAGTGCAGCTAGCTAGCTAGCACTGGAATGGCTGCTTCGCTACGCTCTACGCTCATTGGAAAAGTACATGGCCCCGCTTAATGCACAGTTTCACTGGCTCACTGCTAACAGTACTGAAATGAAGTCGATTGGTGACGGTATTAATGACAAGGGCATGATGGCAAATCGAAGAAAACAAAAAGGAGAAACCACGTGTTTTTAATTTCCCAGCAACAGTCTTGCAGTACGACGCTGTCTTCCTGCCTAAACCACGCAGCAGGGTGCCTGCAGTGACTACCCTAGTGATTGGTTTTCTGCAGTAAGGGCTTTGGCAAACGGGGGTGGCAGTACCGGGATCTTCAGCTTTGGTGGTGATGTTTGATACTTGGTGAAACCCAAGGTATGTTCTTTAGGATATCTCCACCGGTCGACTCAACCCGTTTGAGAACGTCCGAACGTGCCCGCGTGGACGTGCGTGGTGTTCCACGGCACGATCCATCCAGACGAACGCGTCCGGCTTGATCTATTTGTGCATCAAATCTGAGTAACGTTGCGTCGGTCCACGCGCGGGTGTCCTGCTCTCCATCGCCGCTGCTGGTCCCGCCCGAGGCCTGCCCTCCAGACTGGACACTTCAATGTCGTCGCTTCGGCCTCCGCGTCGACATCCAATGCCGGTCATTTTTAACTGGCCGCCCGCAGCCGTCTTCTCCCACACCACACCGTACTCTTCTCCTTCCCCTTTTCATTCTCCACTACCGGTAGCTAGCCATGTCGACGGCATTGGACCGGGGGGGGGGGGTGTGCAGGGCAACCACCGGGTCCCGGCCATGGACATCGAGGGAGGCGCGGAGGACGCAGCCAAAGCAGCATGCCAACACGCTCTCTCTCTCAATGTCGTCATCGCCCGACGAGGTCGACCCAGTCATCCAGTTCGTCGCGGACATCCACTTCGGCATGGCACGGGACAGGCTGCTCATGCCCCGCAGATTCGTGACGCTATTTGGCGATGAACCGTCCCCTCTTGTCATTCTGCGACAAACAGTTTAAGGACCACTAGGTACTTGGTCGAGGTGCAGTTCGACCACCTTGGCGAGATGTACCTCACCAACTGCTGGGAATGCTTCGCCCGCGCGCACCAGTTCGAAGCGAGAAACATCGTCTTCTTCAAGTACGACGGCGAAGGAAGGCTCGCCGTCAGCGTCTTCGACGACACCATGTGACATCGCTACTACCACTCCGACTCCAACGAGTAGGATATGATGTGTACTCGCCATCTATGAGGTAGCAATATGGGCATCAACCATTTGCAATAAAATATTTTATTTGAGTCTTCAAATATGTTACAAACAACTCTATGACACCATTCTAGCTATGCACCGCCTACGGCACAGGAGGCGGCGCAGGCAGGTTGGTAAGACCTCGTTCTTCCTCGAGAGAGCGGTAGATCGCGTGCTGCGTCTGCAGCTCTTCTTCAGCTTGGGCAAGGCGGAAACACAGGTACGCCTCGTCGGGCTTGGCCCGCACTGCTTCCCTCCCGAATGTCATCACACACTTCTGTGAGCGCTAGACGTCGCTAGTGCTCCGGCAGAAAGACGCGGTCCATCACCTCCCACGAGAAACGCTCGCCGGTGGTCCTGTTGTAGTCATAATGAGAGCGCCGCGACCACAGTGGGATATGGAATATATGCGGGCGCCCTAGAATCTGATGCAACAACACGTCAGGTGCCACCGGCAGGACTTCTCTATCGGCGTCGAGGTTGCTACGGAGCTCGTAAGGCCAACACCGATGGCCAGGCATGGTGGTTTTGTGCTGGGTTGGTGTGGGTCTGGTTGAAGATATCTTGGCGACCTCCCTTTTTTTGGCTGCGCCTGAACGCGGCGGAAAACGCTCAGAACTGACAGGAAGCGGCGGGAAAGGAAGGCGGGAGACAACGGGGCGGCGTGAAGACACTAAAAAAACGCCGGCATTGGCGATGGCCAAGCGCGGGCAGGTGGACGCACCACTAGGCACGATTGACCGGACAGGCCGAACCCCGACCAAAAGCGATCTCGGACCGACCTAAACGGACAGATACAATCATACAGACCATTTAGGTCCAACGGTTGGATCGACACGGTTGAGATGCCCTTACGAGGTGTACCTCACGATGATTTTTGAATGTATTGTTTTGTAATACAGACTCTTTTAGGGTGTGAAAATCTAAAATCTTTGATTATGACAAAGCTATGAATTGTTTCCTTCTCGAATGCGTGACTTGTGGAGAACCTCATTTGAAGTTTGGGTGTTGTTTTTAGTGGTGGTTAGAGTGTTGTTGCTAGGAATGATTGGTCATCGTGGCAGTTTTTTTTACTAGTACTTATTTTGTTTTTTGTTTTTGGCTGCGTGTATTTTTTATGTCTTCAGTTATCTTATTTTTTTTGCTGGGAGTCTTCGGTCATCTTATTGGTGCAGATGCTAGCTGTAATTGGTATCTTCGCGATATTAATACTCTCTCGTTTCCAAAATAAGTGATTTAGATTTATCTAAATACGCATATATTTATATAGTATAAAACATTGATACAAACAAATCTAGTCAAATATATATCAGTTATTTTATGACAGAGAGGGTATATTCCTTTTATCGGAAAAAGTACGACACTGTCAAAGATGTCTATCAGGAAGGCAAGACATGTTTCAGTGCATATGAAAGATGTGGAAGTGGAAAACGATCTTGCTATGTTCGACACCAATCGTGATTACGTGAACGAAAGTTCAATCTGCAGTGGTTTGCATAAACGGTGAAGCTAATTTTTTACGCAAAGGACTTCTCAGGGCCATGTGCTGAAGCTAATCTCCAGCAATCATACCACGTTTTAACACCGTGCCACCGACAGATGCGTAATTCAGCACCAGCTAGCTGCCCGTCGATTCCAAGGTTCTGTAATGTATATAATATAATAAAATAAAGTCAGAGGTTTTACCACCTGGGAGTGACTGAATTAGAGCTGCCTCTCGCGTCTCTGTCGGGGAGGCGCCAGGGCCAACCCTAGTCACCGTCGAACCACATCTCCCCTGAGACCGAAGGTGTGTGGGTGGGGGTGGTGGTGGGGGCAGGGGTAGTGCGGCGGTCGTGCAAAGGTGGGGTGGCACACGGCTCACGGTGATCTGATCCAGGCGACAACGCTGGCTTCCTTCTTCGACGGTGCACGGCGGCGTAGTGGATCTGGGTCCTACCAGGACCCGGCGCAGGCGGCGGCCAGGGCGGAGGTCCCGATCAAGTCTAGGGGCATGTGGCCGATGGCCGTTTCCTCCAGCGTTCGAGGTGGAAGGACATGTTGCATCCTATGGCCGGCATGCATGTGGCCTCCATGGCCAGAGTGGGTCGAGGCCAGATTTTGTTGTATCCTCAATCAAAATAAAGGTGGTTTTCATGCTATTCACATGCACACCACTGAGATGGTGGTCCTAGGGTTCTTATCGTGCCAAGACGGTGGTCTTAGAGCCTGCCCTTGTTGATTTGGCCGATGATGAGATCCGGAAGGCTCCACCAACGATCTTCCTTGGGTGCCTCATTCCTGGAGATGTTGGATCAAATGGAATTTGGTCGAGCGCACACTTGTTTTCTGACCATTCGGTTTCTAGAGAGAGTGATGCGAAGCTACGTTGTTTGTTGCCATCATGAGATATGTCTTTTGTGTTCCATGGTAAAGTCAGAGACAGAGAATATTATGGAGGCTGAGATATGAGGACTATCTTAGTGGTTTTCTAAATAAAATCCTAAATCCCTGTACTAATATTCTAATACTATTATGTTCTTATGCATCTTATGTGGGTATGGTGTTGTTTTCTTTCCCATATGCTGCACTATTTGACTATTTCTTTTCCAACTTGAGTACAAAAACAGAGGGGTAATGTTAATTGTTATAATTGCGACAAGTAAATAACGAAGAACGAAAACGAAATCACAGCAAGGGAACATAGATTTAACGTGGAAAAGCCTCTCCAACAAAGAGAGGAAAAAAACCATGGGCGCCAGCCAGCGAAACTTCACTATATCGGGGAGTGTTGAAAAACGTCGGAGATTTCACAGATGCAACTCATCCCAACCGACAGCTTACAAGAGGTTTATATATCGGTGGAAACCTAGGTCTTCGACCATCTGTACCGTACCAAGCCTCCGGCGACGGGCCTCGCTCCATTCATCAGAAGTTGGCCTATACTTTGTAGAATTTGGATCAACATATAAAAAACTACACCTTGAGACAAATTCCTTCTTGTAGCATCAACAACAACCATGTCCCTGAACAAACAAAGCAAATACTTTCGGCGCCAAATAGCCACTTGGGCTAGTCAAACTTAGCAACAGAAACAAGTTTAGTCATCATATTAGCAGAATTATCATGAGTGCTGATCTTGTATACCTTTAATTTACCTTGAGCAACAATGTCTCTAACAAAATGGTACTTGACATCCGTGTGCTTAGTTCTCTCATGGAACATCTGATCTTTTGTAAGGTATATGGCATTTTGACTGTCACAAAACAAAGTAATACAAGAATCATCTCCACAAATCTCAGCAAATAAACCTTTTAACCAAACAGATTCCTTGCAAGCTTCAGCAATAGCCATGTATTCGGCCTCAGTAGTAGATTGTACAACATCAGCCTGCAACGTAGCCTTCCAGCTAACAGCACAACCACCAATATTAAACACATAACATGTTGGAATTTGATGAGTTTTGGGCTGTTGGCCCATTAGGCAAATTCTGAAATTCTCTTTTGGCCCACTTGTATATGGCAGCATATGGCTGTGCTAGTGGTGCTAAAGTTTAGTCCCACATTACTAGTGGAAGGGGAGTTGGACCACATTAAATAGTAGAGCGTTGCACCACTCACTAAGGTGTGACAAGGAGAGAAGCCGTCGTGCACTCCTCCTCCGACGCCGCCTACCTCGCCACGCCACGCCACGCCTCGTCTCGGCACGACGCGCGCGTCGCGGGTTGCGGGAATCTCACCGAGTTGAGCTTTATTTTGCTGGTTGGAAAAACTAATTATGAGTCATTAACGGACGCATTAATTACAGTTGTTTCCAGTTTTTATGGACGTGGGCTGTTACCGACTCGGACGTGGGATGTGTCCCACGATCTCACTGACCTGCACTATATAAGCGTCTGCGCTAAACCTAATCAGTGAATCAATTCACAACACGCACCTACCTCCAGAACCTTGCGCCGCTGCTTTCGTCTTCCCCATCCTGGCTTGCGGCGTGCACCGCAGATCGGGACAGTAGGCCTCCGGAATCCCTCCTCTCGTGAACCTATACGGGTGAGGGGTGATCAGGTTTTTGGGGAGCGCTCAAGCACGACTACTGGCAACCACGACGTCGTCCGACGAGGAGTTCCCGAACGACAACTTCTTCCCGGACGTCAACGACCTCTTCGGCAACCTCAACATGGGCGACAGCTGTAACACCCTCAGAATCGACCCTATGCAAGTTTGAGCAAAATCCGCCAAACCCGCATAGAAACGATTCAAAGGTGCCCACCAGGCACTTTCGTGCGGGTGGAAAACGAAGTAATAACATTACACAACAGTCCTCGATGGGACCCACAGAACAGATATATATATATAACAGCGACTCAAAGAGTCAAGAATACAGATATAATATACAAGATCCAAATCACCTTGAAAACGGTAGAGCGTCCGACTACGGACAAGAAGCAAATGGGGCTAAGAGCCCTGAAGAATAACCAATGGCGTCCATAACCCTGCCCAGGCCAAGCCGGAAGGTAACCCTGCTAACGACGTCGAGCTCAAACCTGCTTAAACAAAAGGGGTGCCGACAAAGGGCAAAGGAAAAAAGAGGCGTCAAGATCTTGAGGCGATGCAGCGAGGCTAGAATTCGGCGGTCCTCGCCTACATAGGTATGGTGGACTGAAGCGGCAGCGGCAGCATGCACTAAACAACCTATAGAGACTCGATACAACTGGCGGTTATCAGAGAGGGGTGGGAAAGACCTATTCGGATCCAACCTGATACTATCATCAAACAAACCCATCCTGGCGTTTCCCCCTCGAGACCAAACGAGGAAGTCAACCGAGGAACTCACACCGTTGGCAGTTTTATTTATTCAGTTATCGTTGCAGCTATTACTAGTCAAATATAGATAATCATCCTGATAAAGTAAGCAGTGGGCACTTTTAGTTAACCATTCCGTGATAGTTGCAACACTTACTAGTCAGATACAATTAGCATGAGATAAACCCAAACCCAGCAGTTGTTGGTACTTTCATTTAGCCATTCCGTTGTAGTTGCAATACTTACTAGTCAGGTACAATGGTCGCAAGCGACACTCCAAACAAGCAATTGTGGGCAGTATTAATTAGCCATTCCATTATAGTGAAGCTGATTACTAGTCATTATAAAGTCAAATTTATAGCAATAAACTTTAGTTATGCTTGTCTATGGTCGAGATACTGTGCTCCAAGTCGTCCATATCCGCGGACACGGCTTTCAGAAAGTTTTACCCGGCCGGGGTGCACCAATAGCAACACACGCTCGATCAACCTCGGAAAAACCAAATCAAAACCCAACGAGGCTTTCACATTGAACAATCACAGGATTGAGAAATATTTCAGGGGCCACCTTAAAGTAGAACCATAGCCCGGCTCCGAGACGGACTTAAGGTTGTGGGGACGGTGAGCATCGGAACCCGAAAGTGTGGCTGGGCTTGTCGACACCGGAATCGTGCCACGATCCTAAGCGATCTGATGTGCTCCTCGCACAAACGTAAATACATAAGTAGCATGGCATAAGTACAGGATAGTAATAAAACCTCAAACTAGTTTGTGGCCCCAAGAAATAAGACTGAATCAAGCTCTGGCTCAGGGGGGTCCCATATACCTCCCGGATGTGGATAGCGCGATAAATCAAGGAACATGTATCAAGTACTCGGGGTCCTACGGGACACAAGTGGGCGTTCGGAAACCAAATGTTATCTATCACCCACCGATGCCTCTGCTTACTTCAATTTTAGTTGTTAAACAGGAATTAAAGTGAACGATAAGTAAAACCATGATCATCTCCAACATCAAACATGCGGCAAGGCTCCAACAACTGTGGCATTGGACGATGCGCAACAACACTTGAGCAAGCGACTAAGACGCGCAGGTCCAACTATCTACCAAACAACAGGTAATAGGGTGTGTCCAAGGCAATATAGGGCTGCAAGGGATATCACGGGTACGAAAACTAGAGCAACACAACACAGATAGCAATAGATCAACAGGAGGGAATAAATACTATAAAAGTAAGATAGGTAGAAAAGGGGGGGGAGGTGCTCGCCTGAAAAACATTGCCGAAGGTTCAACCGAAGATCGGGGCGAAGCTCACATCAACTCAACGGCCTTATCCGCGAAGAAGCAAATCACTAGAAGGAACACCGGATGCAATATTTAATACTAAGGCAGAAGATCGGGCATGATGCATGTATGATGTATGACATGGCAGCATGCGATGCAATTAGGTCATATTAAGCGGAACCGGGGTCCCGACAATTAATTAAATGGTTCTAGTTGTTTAGATACCCCGCAAATTAAATGTTGCATTAGCAAGACAAAAGCTGGCACCGGTTCGCTACACAAGTTTAGATGAGGCCAATATAAGTCTAGATTTGCCCGCATATGGGCCCCATATTTAATTATTAGGTGAATCGGCATAAGGCCCCCAAACCACATGACAATATGCATGCAAGACAATTAATATGCAACAAGTTGTATTATGTTTAGCATTTATAAAAATAGGGGTTCGGATAAGGGTCACACATAGGGTTCGGCAGATCTTGGGGTTCCGGGGTTCGGGGTCGGTCTCAGGGTCCAGGGTTCGACGGATCGGTCTCGACGGGATCGTTCTCGGATATCGGGGGTAGTTCTTGTCGCTTCCGGGAAGCAGGACTTGGGTCGGTGTCGGGGCGCATCGGGTGCTTCCGGGTCGGTGTCGTTCTTGTCGTCGTGCCGATCTTGTCGGGTCCCACAGGGTCGATCTTGTCGTTGCGAGGGTCTTGTCGGGCCCGCGCCATCGAGTCGGTCTTGGCGTCCGGGGGTGAAGAACTTGTCGCGTCTGCGGTCTCCGGGTCGAAGAACTTGGTACGTCTGGGTTCGGTCTTGAGGTCCGTCATCTTATTCATGTTGAAGATCTTGGGGTTCGGCTCGATTGATGGTGTCGTACTCTAGTTCGGCAGTGATCTTGGTATCTCCACTCGGAGATCTACACACCATTGAATCCCTGAAGAAGATCTTGAAGCCCATCTCGTCACCGATGTCCTTCGGGTGGCCCCACAAGGACATGGGCAGGAGGAGCTCACGACAACCGGGCACACCCACCGCTCACCACCAAAACAAGGAGAAGCTGCACCGAGACGAGATGTTGTTGCATGCGCACACACGCGAGGTGGAGACAACACCTTAGGCAGGCAGAGGACCTCCAGCCATGGGTCAGCAGCATGAGCGAGCCAGGCTCGCCTCTGGGCACTCGTAGCCACGGACAGCGACACTTGGTTGGCGGCGGGCGGCAGCGAAGCGCGGCTCGCGGGAGGCGCTTGATCGGCGAGACGAGGACACCCGATGACGGGTGGGGGCGGGCGGGCAGGCCGCCGGCGGAGGCGCCGCGCCAGCGAAGCGGAAGCGGCGACGCTTGCTTCCGAGGCAGGGCGGAGAAGCAGCGCATCTGCGCGGCGAGGCGGCGGCGGGCGCGAGAGGCGAGGCCGGGAAAGGAGATCGGCGGCGGCCGGGGAGCGGGTCGGACGCGCCAGGAGGTCCGGGGCGGGACGTCGGCGGTGGAGAGGAGAGGCTGGGGCGGCAGGCGAGCCGCCAGGAGGGCGGTCGGCGGGGCGGCGAGAAGGTGAGGGGAGAGGCGAGGGCGATGGCGACGTGGAAAGAGGAGGGTCGGTGGCGAGCGGAGGTGGGGCGAGGCAGGCGAGGAGGCAGCTCGCGGGCGTGCGCCGAGCGGAGGTGGGGAGATGGGCGGCCGGCGGTGGGGTTGGTGGGAGGAAGGGCGCGGGGTGGAAGACGGGGGAGGAGCGGGGCTGGGGCCGCGCGGGTCGGGGTTGGGGCGCGTGCCCAGGTGGTGGGCCAGGGGGGCTGTCGGTGGAGTGGGTTGGCTGTGGGGATCGGGTGCGTGAGTGTGGGGCTGCGTGTGTGGTGTGTGTGTTGTGTGGCCAGGGGTGAGTTGGGAGAGAGAGAGGAAAAAGGAGAGGGGGTGGATTGGTCTAGGTGGCAGCATAGGATTGGTTGGGGCTTTGGGGAGAGGTGAGGTGGCGTTCAGGGATTGGGTGGGGTGATGTGGAGGGGAGGGCTGGGTAGGTTAGTTGGTAGCTGTAGGATTAATGGGGTGGGCGTTTGTATTTTTTTCTGGGGTGGTCGTTCGGGTCATTCGGCCAGTTCGACTGCCCCCACTAAAATAATTAATTAAATTATTTATTTTTAAACAGCGCGTTTGCAATCCGACAGCGGACAAAACAAAATAATCCGGGGACCCGGGTTTCGGTGTTTGAATAAGATGGGGCGTTTAGAAAACAAAGACAGGTTTTTCTGAAAATAGTTTTATACAAGCACATGCAAGATGATGACGATGCACAAATGCAATGTGGCATGATGACATGAGCATGCAGTCATGATGATGCAATGCACAAAACAACGCGATTTTCTAGTAGTGGTTTTGCGGGATGCCACAACAGCTCTGCTGCGGCTACTGCCGCAACCGCATCGTATGTGATCCCAATCTCTCTCTTTCGGATTATGCTAGAGTTTCTAGTTCTATCGTTTGGTGTAGATGTGATAGGTTTATCTTGTATATATGTAATCTGTTCATCTACTTTGTTGATCTGCATGATTGGTTTTAGTATCATTTGTATGATCATGTTTTATTAGTTTATTATTCAGATTAAATCATATGAATTATTGCTTATATTTCCAACAATCTAAAAACCTGATGATAGGCAACTGAATTCCACTAGTGTAGCCGCAGCTACTAGGCCGCCTCCTTTTGATGTCATGCACTATAAGAGATGGCGCAAGAGAGCAGTTCTCTGGTTTGAAAACCTAAACTGCTATAGAGCCACTCTTGGCAAGCCTGAAGGAGAACTTTCTGCTAAGCAGGAAGCGACCTTTAAGAAAGCCGATACCATGTTTATGGCGGCTTTGTTCAATGTTCTTGGAGACAACATTGTTGACCCGTATATGTCATTTGATAATGGAAAGGACGCGTGGGAAGCGCTCGAGGCCAAGTTTGGGGTCTCGGACGCTGGCACTGAGTTGTATGTCATGGAGCAATTCTATGACTACAAGATGGTTGATGAGCGCTCCGTCGTTGAGCAAGCTCATGAGATACAATCACTTGCCAAAGAACTTGAGCAGTTCAAGTGTTCCTTACCAGACAAATTTGTGGACGGTGGCATTATTGCCAAGCTTCCTACCTCGTGGAGGAACTTTTCTACTTCTCTGAAACATAAGAGACAAGAGTTTTCCGTTACGGATCTCATTGGGTCTCTTCATGTGGAAGAGAAGGCGAGAACAAAGGACAAAATTGCTCGAGGATTTGAGGGAGGTTCTACTACCAATTTGGTGCAGAGGAAAAACTTCCAATCCCAAAAATTCAAGAATAAGAACAAAACTGAAGGAAAGGGGGAGTTTGGTGGCAAGAACAAGGCCACGCACTCAACCAACTTCAAGAAGAAAAATGATAAGAGGAAAGGCTCTTGCCACGTCTGTGGTGATCCTGATCATTGGGATCCTAGCTTTCCTAATCTCTTTGACAAGCGTCAACATGGGAATAGCGGCAAGGCCTCTAATGTTGTTATTAGCGATACTGAGATGAAGGATGCTGGGTACGGTATTTTACCTACTATCCTTTCAGTATGTCATTCTCCTGATTGGTGGATAGACACGGGCGCTAATACACTTCCATGTTTTCATCTTATCAGGTCCCAAGGACTTCTTCCGTGCTGATGGGAAACGACTCACGTGCTTCTGTTCATGGTGTTGGTACGGTAAATCTGAAGTTTACTTCGGGGAAGACCGTACAACTGAAGAATGTGCAGCACGTTTCCTCTATCAATAAGAATCTTGTCAGCAGATCGCTTTTATGTCGAGATGGTTTTAAGTTAGTTTTTGAGTCCAATAAAGTTATAATTTATAAGTATGTACAATTTGTTGAAAAGGGTTATGAGTGCGGAGGTCTGTTTCGCTTGTCTTTGTCAGACTCATGTACTAAAGTTATTAATCATGTTTGCAATGATAATGAGTCCAATGTTTGGCATTCACGACTCTACCATATTAACTTTGGTTGCATGACGCGGCTAGCCAATATGAGTTTAATTCCAAAATTTACCACTATCAAAGGTTCTAAGTGCCAAGTTTGTGTGCAAGCAAAGCAACCCCGCAAGTCTCATACGGCTGCGGAACCGAGAAACTTAGCACCACTAGAACTTATACATTCAGATTTTTGTGAGATGAATGGTGTGTTGACAAAAGGTGGAAAAAGATACTTTATGACGTTTATTGATGACTCCACTAGATACTGCTATGTCTATCTTCTGAAATCTAAAGATGAAGCTTTGAACTACTTCAAAAACTATAAAGCTGAAGTAGAAAACCAACTTGATCTTAGAATCAAGCGGCTAAGGTCGGATCATGGTGGAGAGTACTTTTCAAATGAATTTGATTTATTCTGTACGGAACATGGTATTATACATGAGAGGACGCCTCCCTACTCACATCAGTCAAATGGGGTGGCCGAAAGAATAACTTATTTGGTTAACGCCATGTTAGATACATCGGGTCTTTCCAAGAAATGGTGGGGGGGAGGCGCTAATGACTGCGTGTCATGTCCTAAACCGTGTTCCCATAAAGGATAAAACCATGACTCCATTTGAGGAATAGGAAAATAAAAGGCTTAAACTCTCTTACTTACGAACTTGGGGTTGTTTGGCGAAAGTCAATATTCCAATACCCAAGAAGCGAAAGCTTGGAAAAAAACGTTGATTGTGTTTTTCTGGGATATGCTTTTCATAACATTGGCTATAGATTTTTGATAGTAAATCTGAGGTACCCGACATGCATGTTGGTACAATTATGGAGTCGAATGATGCGACTTTCTTTGAGGACATCTTTCCTGTTAAAGGTATGTCTAGCTCATCAAATCAGGAGATGACTAGTTCATCTAGTGAGGAATTTGCTATAATTCCTGAACCCACTATGCCGATAGAACACTCTGATGATCCTATGGAGGATGACAATGAAGCTCCCAAAAGGAGCAAGAGACAAAGGACTGCAAAGTCATTTGGTGATGATTTTATTGTGTACCTTGTGGATGATACTCCCACTTCTATTTCAGAAGCCTATTCATCTCAAGATGCTGACTACTGGAAAGAAGTTGTCCGAAGCGAGATGGACTCCATCTTAGCTAATGGTACTTGGGAAGTCACTGATCGTCCTTATGGGTGCAAACCTGTAGGATGTAAGTGGGTGTTTAAGAAAAAGCTTAGACCTGATGGTACTATTGAAAAGTACAAGGCACGTCTTGTGGCTAAGGGTTATACCCAAAAGGAAGGTGAAGACTTCTTCGATACCTACTCACCTATAGCCAGTCTGACCACTATTCGAGTACTACTATCCTTGGCTGCCTCACATGATCTTCTCGTTCATCAAATGGGCCTTAAGACAGCTTTTCTAAATGGAGAGCTAGATGAGGAAATTTATATGGAGCAGCCTGACGGATCTGTAGTAGATGGTCAAGAAGGAAAGGTGTGTAAGTTAGTGAAGTCTTTGTATGGTCTTAAGAAAGCTCCTAAGAAGTGGCATGAGAAGTTTGAAAGAACTTTAACTGTTGAAGGCTTTGTTGTAAATGAAGCTGACAAATGTGTGTACTATCGCCATGGTGGGGGCGAGGGAGTTATTATGTGTCTCTATGTTGATAACATATTGATATTCGGGACCAACCTTGCTGTTATCGATGAGGTCAAAGAGTTCTTATCTCGCTGCTTTGAGATGAAGGACTTGGGAGTGGCTAATGTAATTTTAAACATCAAGTTACTAAAGGATGACAATGGTGGGATTACACTGCGTCAGTCTCACTATGTGGAAAATATATTGAGTCGCTTCGGGTATAGCGATAGCAATTCTTCTCCAACGCCTTATGATCCGAGTGTGCTACTTCGAAAGAATCGAAGGACTGCTAAAGATCAATTGAGATATTCTCAAATTATTGGCTCGCTCATGTATTTAGCCAGCGCTACTAGGCCTGACATCTCCTTTGTTGTATGCAAACTGAGTAGATTTGTATCAAATCCTAGAGATGATAATTGCCATGCTCTTGAAAGAGTTTTGCGCTATTTGAAAGGCACTACGAGTTATGGTATTCACTATACTGGGTATCCACGGGACTTGAGGGTTATAGTGATTCAAACTGGATATCTGATGCCGATGAGATTAAGGCCACGAGTGGTTATTTGTTTACACTTGGTGGTGGCGCTGTTTCCTGTAAGTCTTGCAAGCAGACCATCTTAACGAGGTCAACAATGGAAGCATAACTCACAGCATTAGACACAGCCACTATTGAAGCAGAGTGGCTTTGTGAGCTCTTGATGGACTTGTTGGAATTATGCCCTATAGGCAATAATAAAGATGTTATTATTATAATTCTTGTTCATTATAAAGTTTATATTCCATGCTAGAATTGTATTAAGCGGAAACTTTGATACTTGTGTGGTTTATGAACAACACCGTGTCCCTAGTACGCCTCTATGGACTAGCTCATTAATTAATGATGGTTAAGGTTTCCTAACCATAGACATGAGTTGTCAATTAATAATGAGATCATGTCATTGGGAGAATGATATGATGGACAGACCCAAATCAAATAGACAATTAGATCGTGTCATCGTGTTCATCTTTGCGAAGCTTTTTCTTATGTCAAATATTGTATTCCTTAGACCATGAGATAATGCAACTCCCTGGTATCGGAAGAAAGCTTTGAGGTCATCAAACGTCATCCTATGAGAGGGTGATCATAAAGGTGTCTCTCAGGTGATCGGAAAGTACCTGTTGGGTTGTATGTATCGAGATGGGATTTGTCCCTCCCAAGTCGGAGAGATATACTTCGGGCCCACTCGGTAATCGATATCAACACCGCTTGCAAGCACGTGGTTAAGGAGTTAATCACAAAGTGATATCGGATTACGAACAGTAAAGTACTTGCGTGAGCGAGATTTAACTAGGTATTCGATGCCAACGATCGAATCTCGCAAGTAAAATATCGCGTGACGAAGGAATATATATATATATATGGGATTGATTGAATCGGCATCGTGGTTCATCCGATATGATCATCGATGAATATGTGGGAGTCAATATGGGTTTCCATACCTTTGTTGATTATTGATAGAAGATCATGCGCATATTCTCGAACCGTAGGGTCACACACTTAACGTGTCTCGACGCTAGGATAGAATGGATAATTGGTTTATGAGTTTTGTTCAAGTCTCGGATGAGATCCAGGACATCACGAGAGGTTCGAATGGTCCAAGAATAAGATTCATATAAGGAAAGCAGTTTTGGATTTGAATTGTTTGAGAATGTTGTGTTATGGAAGCTTCTAGAACCTTCCGGAGTGGGACCAACGTGGCCCCACTTGTCGGTAGGGGGCGTGGACCTACGAGGGAGTGCCCTGGACGCATTGGGCCAGGGTCACAAGGCCCCATAGGCCCAGCCGGCCAAGCCCTAGGGGAAACCCTAGGGAGAGCTTCTAGAAGGGGGGGAACTTGCCCCCCACTCTACCCCATGTGTCCGCCGGCCCTAGGGTTTGGAGGAGGGGCAAGGGCAGCCGACCAGCCCTATATATAAAGAGGGCATGGGCGCACCCTCCCCCCACACCTCCTCAAACCCTAGCCGCCTAGTTGCTGCCCTCCTCTCTCTCCCGATTGCGTGGCGAAGCCCCGTGAAACTCTCCACCTTTGCACCACGCCGTCGTGTTGTAGATCCAATCTATCTCTCCACCCCACTTGCTGGAACGAAGAATGAGGAGACGTCGAGGTGCCGTACGTGTGCATCTCTCGGAGGCGTCGCCACTTGCGGCGTTGGATCGGATCAGATCACGAGGAGGAGAAGGCTAGTATGACTACATCAACCACGTTCCGTTGAATGTTCCGCTGTGCGATTTCTTCAAGGGTATGAAGATCTCATCTATTCCCCCTCGTTGTTTGCATCTCCTATATTAGATCTTGGCTTCCCCGTTCGCATCCGTATAAATTTTTTGATTTACTATGCTGCGAAACCTCTCAGTGGTATCAGAGCTAGATCTATGCGTAGATGTGTTTCATGAGTAGAACGCAACATGCTTGTTGCGGGCGTTGATGTTTTATGTTGCAAGCCTCTTGTTGTGTACTTCTTCTGACGCGGGATAGTGAGATCGAAGCGGTCCAGGCCAACTTTACGCGACCTTGTTCGAGAGACCGGCTCCGCACTTGACGTGTGGCTTGTTCCACACATGCGGCTGGTGGATGCCAGTTTCTCTCACTATAGTTTTCATGGGATTTACACCGGATGTTGGCAACCATAATATCACCGTTGTGGCTTTACTTAGGTAAGAATCGTTCTTAGCTTGTTACTCCCATAAGCCACGTAAAACATGCAACAACAAAGTAGAGGCATCTAACTTGTTTTTGCAGGGAGTGTTTCTGTGATATGGTATGGCCCAAGATGTGATGTATATGTTGTATGCAATGATCATGTTTTGTAATGTTTCACGACTTGCATGTCGATGAGTACACAACCGGCAGGATCCCTATGGTTGTCTTTATAATTGTGTATGACCTGTGTGTCAACTTCTTATACGCCATGTAATAGCTTTACTTTATCGCTAATTAGTTAGCAATAGTTGTAGTTGCTATTCGTGGTGGAGGCAATCATGGTGGAGTGATGGAGATCATGCTGGCACGCACAAGATGGAGATCATTGCGCGGAGATTGGCTATACCATGTCACATAAAATTATATGCATGTGATGTTTATCCATTTATGTATCTTATTATGCTTAGATCGCGATGATAGCATTATAAGATGATTCCTCACTTAAAGATCAAGATAAAACTGTGTTCTCCCCATGTATGCACCGTTGCGAAAGTTCTTCGTGTTCAAGCATCACGTGATGATCGGGTGCTATAAACTCTACGTTCACATACAACGGGTGCAAGCCAGTTTTGCACACGCGGAAATACTTGGGTTTGACTTGACGAGCCTAGCATGTACAGACATGGCCTCGGAACACACGAACCCAAAGGTTAAGCATGAGTCATATGAATGATATGATCGACACTTCGTTGTCCACCATTGAAAGCACATCTCTTCTCGTGAAGATCGGATTGGTGTGGTGAATTTGGATCATGTTCACTAAACAACTTGAGGGATGTTGAATTTAGTGGGAGTTCGTCTAGTAATTTGATTAAGTTGAACTAGTTATCATGAACATAGTCTAAATTGTACTTGCAAATTTTGTAGATCAAATGGCTAAGTCCAACTTCAACTTCAACGTTTTTGCTGAGAAATAAAAGCTTAAGAACAATGGGTATAACTTCACCAACTGGTTCCAAAATCTGAGAATCATTCTCGCTGGCGGACAAAAGGACTATGTCCTTGAGAAAGCGCTAGGTGACGCCCCTGCTGTAGATGCGCCGGCTGATGAGAAAGTTGTTTATCAGTCGCGCAAAGATGAATATGGTGTGATTAAGAGCACCATGTTGTTTGCTATGAAATCGGACCTTCAAAATCGTTTTGAGGAGTTCGTCGGGCCCTTTGAGATTCTTGAGGAACTGAAAACCATGTTTCAGACTCAGGCCCGTTCTGAGAGATATGAGATCTCTGAGAAATTATTCAACTGCAAGATGGAGGAAGGGAGTTCCGTTAGTGAGCCCGCCATTAAGATGCCGGGCTACACTCAACGCCTTGAGAAACTGGACTGCAAGATTCCAGAGGAGCTCAAGATTGACAGAGTTCTGCAATCACTCCCTCCTAGCTACAAAGGTTTTGTAGTTACTCATAATCAGATTGGTTCCCCTGATACGATCACCGAGATCTTCGCTAAGCTGAAAGCTGCGGAGGTGGACATCAAGAAAGATAATCATGTGTTGATGGTCAACAAGCCCCCCAGCTTTAAGAAAGGTAAGGGTGCAAAGAAGCCCTTCAAGAAAGGCAGCGACAAGTGCGTTGCCCCTGCTGAGAAGAAGCTCAAGTCTGGACCTAAGCCGGACACTAAGTGCTTCTATTGCAAGGACAAGGGTCACTGGAAGCGCAACTGTCCGAAGTACTTAGCGGACAAGAAGGCTGGCACCATCAAAGGTATATTTGATATACATGTTATTTATGTTTACCTTACTAGCGCTCGTTGTAGTGCCTGGGTATTTGATACTGGTTCAGTTGCTAATATTTGTAACTCGAAACAGGATCTACAGAATAGACAGCGGCTAGCAAGGGATGAGGTGACGATGCGCGTTGGCAACGGATCAAGATTTGATGTGATGGCCGTCGGAACACTCTCCTTAGTTTTACCATCGGGATTAGTTTTAAACCTTAATAAATGTTATTATGTGCCTGCGTTGAGCATGAACATCATATCTGGATCGTGTTTATTGCAAGACGGTTATTCATTTAAATCGGAGAATAATGGTTGTTCTATTTATATGAGTAACATCTTTTATGGTCATGCACCTGCTATGAATGGTTTATTTCTTCTGAATCTCGAAAGCAATGAAACACACATCCATAACATTGAGGCTAAGAGATGCAAGGTAGATAGTGATAATACGACTTATTTGTGGCACTGCCGTCTAGGTCATATTGGTGTAAAACGCATGAAGAAACTCTATTCTGATGGACTTTTGGAGTCTCTTGATTTTGAATCATTTGACACGTGCGAGCCATGCCTCATGGGCAAGATGATCAAAACTCCGTTCTCCGGAATAATGGAGCGAGCAACGGACTTGTTGGAAATCATACATACCGATGTATGCAGACCAATGAGTGTTTCGACGCGCGGTGGATATCGCTATTTTCTCACTTTTACTGATGACTTAAGTAGATATGGATATATCTATTTAATGAAACATAAATCTAAAACATTTGAAAAGTTCAAAGAATTTCAGAATGAAGTGGAAAACCATCGTAACAGAAAAATTAAATTTCTACGATCCGATCATGGAGGTGAATATTTGAGTTATGATTTTCTCACGCATCTTAAAGCAAGCGGAATAGTTTCGCAACTCACTCCACCCGGAACACCACAGCGCAATGGTGTGTCTGAACGTCGGAATCGAACTCTATTAGATATGGTGCGATCAATGATGTCTCTTACAGATTTGCTATTATCATTTTGGGGTTATGCATTAGAAACCGCTGCATTCACTTTAAATAGGGCACCATCTAAATCTGTTGAGACGACACCGTATGAACTGTGGTTTTGTGCGAAACCTAAGTTGTCGTTTCTTAAAGTTTGGGGATGCGAAGCTTACGTCAAGAAGTTGATACCGGACAAGCTCGAACCCAAAGCGGAGAAATGCGTCTTCATAGGATACCCTAAGGAAACGATTGGATATACATTCTACCACAGATCCAAAGGCAAAGTGTTTGTCGCAAAGAACGGATCCTTTCTTGAGAAGGAGTTTCTCTCGAAAGAAGTGAGTTGGAGAGTAGCGCAGCACCTGAAATTGTTCCAGTGCCGTCTGCGCCAACAATAGAGGAAGCTAATGACAAGGATCATGAAGCTTCGGACGATGCTACTACTGAACGTCGCAGGTCGACAAGGTCACGTGCCCCTCCTGAGTGGTACAGTAACCCTGTCTTGACTATCTTGTTAGTAGACAACAGTGAACCTGAGAACTATGAGGAAGCAATGCTGAGCCCAGACTCTGAGAAATGGCTGGAGGGCATGAAATCCGAATTGGGATCCATGAGTGAAAACCAAGTATGGAATTTGGTGGACCCTCCTAGCGACCGAAAGGCCGTTGAGTGCAAATGGATATTCAAGAAGAAAACGGACGCGAATGGTAATGTTACTGTCTATAAAGCTCGACTTGTCGCGAAAGGTTTTCGACAAGTTCAAGGTGTTGACTACGATGAGACTTTCTCTCCCGTAGCGATGTTTAAGTCCATTCGGATTTTATTAGCAATTGCTGCGTTTCATGATTATGAAATATGGCAGATGGATGTCAAGACTGCGTTCCTCAATGGCAACATTGATGAAGAGTTGTATATGATGCAACCTAAAGGTTTTGTCGATCCTAAGGATGCTGATAAGGTGTGCAAACTTCAGCGCTCCATTTATGGACTGAAGCAAGCATCTCGGAGTTGGAACCTTCATTTTGATCAAGTGATCAAGAGCTTTGGATTTGTTCCAAATTGCTACGAAGCTTGTATCTACAAGAAAGTGAGTGGGAGATCAGTGACATTTTTGGTACTATATGTGGATGACATATTGATTATTGGAAATGACATTGGCATGCTTAACGATGTGAAGAGCTATTTGAACAAATGTTTTTCAATGAAAGACCTAGTGGAAGCTGCTTTTATATTAGGCATCAAAATCTATAGAGATAGACAAAGACGCCTAATAGCTTTAAGCCAAAATACATACATAGACAAAGTTCTGAAAAGGTTCAGAATGGATAAGGCAAAGAAATGTTCAGTGCCTATGTTGTTAGGTAAGATATTGAGCAAGGCTCAGTGTCCAGCTATGGTAAACGATAGAGAAGCTATGAGCAAAGTGCCTTATGCCTCGGCCATAGGTTCTATCATGTATGCCATGCTGTGTACTAGACCGGATGTGTCCAATGCTCTTAGTTTGACGAGTAGGTACCAAAGTGATCCAGGAGTGGAACACTGGACAGCCGTGAAGAACATCCTAAAGTATTTAAATATGACTAAAGAAATGTTCTTAGTCTATGGAGGTGATGAACAACTCATCGTAAAAGGTTACGTCGATGCTAGTTTCGACACCGACAAGGATGATTCTAAATCTCAGACAGGATATGTTTATATTTTGAATGGAGGAGCTGTGAGCTAGAGAAGCTGCAAGCAAAGCATGATCACGGGATCTACAGTAGAAGCGGAATACATGGCTGCTGCAGAAGCGTCAAGTGAAGGAGTTTGGATCAGGAACTTCATCACTGAGCTTGGTGTGGTTCCAAGTGCCTTGGACCCACTGGAGATATTGTGTGACAACACTGGCGCCATAGTACTGGCTAAGGAACCAAGATATCATCCAAAGACCAAGCACATCAACCGCAAGTTTCATATAATTTGAGATTATATAACAGATGGAGATCTGAAGATTAGCAAAGTACATACGGATCTAAATGTCGCAGATCCGTTGACTAAACCTCTTCCACGAGCAAAACATGATCAACACCTTAGTGCCATGAGTGTTAGATTGTTGCCAGATGTAAACTAGATTATTGACTCTAGTGCAAGTGGGAGACTGTTGGAATTATGCCCTAGAGGCAATAATAAAGATGTTATTATTATAATTCTTGTTCATGATAAAGTTTATATTTCATGCTAGAATTGTATTAAGTGGAAACTTTGACACTTGTGTGGTTTATGAACAACACCGTGTCCCTAGTACGCCTCTATGGACTAGCTCATTGATTAATGATGGTTAAGGTTTCCTAACCATAGACATGAGTTGTCAATTAATAATGAGATCATGTCATTGGGAGAATGATATGATGGACAGACCCAAATCAAGCAGAGCAATTAGATCGTGTCATCATGTTCATCTTTGCGAAGCTTTTTCTTATGTCAAATATTGTATTCCTTAGACCATGAGATAATGCAACTCCCTGGTATCGGAAGAAAGCTTTGAGGTCATCAAACGTCATCCTATGAGAGGGTGATCATAAAGGTGTCTCTCAGGTGATCGGAAAGTACCTGTTGGGTTGTATGTATCGAGATGGGATTTGTCCCTCCCAAGTCGGAGAAATATACTTCGGGCCCACTCGGTAATCGATATCAACACCGCTTACAAGCACGTGGTTAAGGAGTTAATCATAAAGTGATATCGGATTATGGAATGAGTAAAGTACTTGCTGTGAATGAGATTGAACTAGGTATTCCGATGCCAACGATCGAATCTCGGGCAAGTAAAATATCGCGTGACGAAGGGAATATATATATATGGGATTTATTGAATCCTGGAATCGTGGTTCATCCGATATGATCATCGATGAATATGTGGGAGTCAATATGGGTTTCCAGACCCCGATGTTGATTATTGATAGAAGATCATGTCTGCATATTCTCGAACCCGTAGGGTCACACACTTAACGTGTCTCGACGCTAGGATAGAATGGATAATTGGTTTATGAGTTTTTGTTCGGAGTCTCAGATGAGATCCAGGACATCACGAGAGGTTCCGAAATGGTCCGGAGAATAAGATTCATATAAGGGAAAGCAGTTTTTGGATTTCGGAATTGTTTTGGAATGTTCGGTATTGTACCGGAAGCTTCTAGAACCTTTGAAAGTGGGACCAACGTGGCCCCACTTATCGGGAGGGGGCATGGTCCTACGAGGGAGTGCCCTGGCCGCATTGGGCCAGGGGCACAATGCCCCATAGGCCCAGCCGGCCAAGCCCTAGGGGAAACCCTAGGGAGAGCTTCTAGAAGGGGGGACTTGCCCCCCACTCCACCCCATGTGGCCGCCGGCCCTAGGGTTTGGAGGAGGGGCAAGGGCAACCGACCAGCCCTCTATATAAAGAGGATAGGGGCGCACCCTCCCCACACACCTCCTCAAACCCTAGCCGCCTAGTTGCTGCCCTCCTCTCTCTCTCTCCCGACTGCGCGTAGGCGAAGCCCTGCCGCAGAAACTCTCCACCTTTGCACCACGCCGTCATGTTGTAGATCCAATCTATCTCTCCACCCCACTTGCTGGACCGAGGAAGGAGGAGACGTCGAGGTGCCGTACGTGTGCATCTCTCGGAGGCGTCGCCACTTGCGGCGTTGGATCGGATCGGATCGCGAGGAGGAGAAGGCTAGTACGACTACATCAACCACGTTCCGTTGAACGTTCCGCTGTGCGATTTCTTCAAGGGTATGAAGATCTCATCTATTCCCCCTCGTTGTTTACATCTCCTAGATTAGATCTTGGCTTCCCCGTTCGCATCCGTAGAATTTTTTTGATTTAGTATGCTGCGAAACCCCTTTGGACTTACCTGTGGTTGAAAAACCAATACCCGCCATCCCGATGAACTGTGATAATCAAACTATGATCGTCAAAGTAAACAGTTCTAAGGATAATATGAAGTCATCAAGGCATGTGAAGAGGAGATTAAACTCTGTCAGGAAACTGAGAAACTCCGGAGTTATTGCATTGGATTATATCCAAACATCTAAGAACCTGGAAGATCCCTTCACAAAGGGTTTATCATGCAATGTGATAGATAATGCATCGAGGGAGATGGGTTTGAGACCGACGCTATGAGTTGATCCCAGTGGCAACCCACTCTATGTGATCGGAGATCCCGTGAATTAGGGTTGGGAGACAAGCTGTTGGTCAGCTGAGAGGAGAGTATCCCCATGTCATATTTACATCTCCATAGAGATGCAGTACTCTCTTAATCTGCATGGCAGGTTGATATTAATCTTAATGTGTTCCAAGTGGCTTTTTATAAGGGGAGATGTTGTCATGCAGAACATCTCTTGAGGAACACACCTATATGAGTCTGACTGTCAAACGTCGCAGTCTGTGAGAGTTGGGTGCTCTGTAATAAACTCATGAAAGGCCCCGAAGTATGACGCATAAGCTCCAAACCGCGGGGAAGCCGACGGCAGCCCTGTACCGGTCTAGATTTTGTGTGAAACTAGCGCGCAGAAAACTTGTAGGTCAAGGCATAGTCCATTATTCAAGTTGCTAGCTAGCGTAGCATGAATTTTAACATGGAAGTTCAACTTAACAGTCTCCACTACACACCGGTATATAAAACAATGTTCTGGAATAAAAGTGATGTGATGTGCCAATGATACTTTGTGGGGGTTGATGAGTTTTGGGCTGTTGGCCCATTAGACAAATTCTGAAATTCTCTTTGGCCCACTTGTATATGACAGCATATGAATATGCTAGTGGTGCTAAAGTTTAGTCCCACATTGCTAGTGGAAGGGGAGTTGGACCACCTTATATAGTAGAGTGTTGCACCACTCACTAAGGTGTGACAAGGAGAGAAGCCCTAGTGCACTCCTCCTCCAACGCCGCCCGCCTCGCCACGCCACGCCTCGCCTCGTCACGACGCGCGCGTCGTGGGTTGCGGGAATCTCGTTGAGCCAAGCTTTATTTTGTTGGTTGGAAAAACTAATTATGAGTCATTAACGGACGCGTTAATTACAGCCGTTTCTAGTTTTTATGGACGTGGGCTATTACCGACTCAGACATGGGTTGTGTCCCACGATCTCCCTGACCTGCACTATATAAGCGTCCGCACTAAACCTAATTAGTGAAACAATTCACAACACGCACCTACCTCTAGAACCTTGCTCCGCCGCTTTCGTCTTCCCCATCCCGGCTTGCGGTGTGCACCGCAGATCGGGACAGTAGGCCTCCAGAACCCCGCCTCTCGTGAACCTGTACGGGTGAGGGGCGATCAGGTTTTTGGGGAGCTCTCAAGCGCAACTAATGGCAACCACGACATCGTCCGACGAGGAGTTCCCGAACGACGACTTCTTCCCAGGCGTCAACGACCTCTTCGACAACCTCAACATGGACGATAACTCTGCTGCGGCTACTGCCGCAACCTCATCGTATGTGATCCCAATCTCTCTCTTTCGGATTATGCTAGAGTTTCTAGTTCTAGCATTTGGTGTAGATGTGATTGGTTTATCTTGTACAGATGTAATCTGTTCATATACTTTGTTGATCTGCATGATTGGTTTTAGTACCGTTTGTATGATCATGTTTTATCAGTTTATTATTCGGATTAAATCATATGGATTATTGCTTATATTTCCAACATAACCTGTGAGGGATCTTCTCTTATCCAAATCGGCAGCAAAATCTGAATCCACATAGCCAACGAGTCTCTCACTGGTCCTGCAAAACTTCAAACAAGCATTGGAAGTGCCAAGAAGGTACCTGAAAACCCAATGAACAGCCTTCCAATGTTCTTTACCAGGATTAACCATGTATCTACTGATCAAACTCATAGCATATGATAAATCAGGATGATAACAAACCATGACATACATCAAAGAACCAACAACACTAGAATATGACACCTTTGACATGTACTCAAACTCTTCATCAGTAGTAGGACATTGAGAAACTAACAATTTAAAATGAGGAGCAATAGGAGTACTAATTGAGTTGGCACCATCCATATTAAAACGATGAAGAACTTTCTTAATGTAACTTTGCTGACTAAGAAATAACAAACCAGATTTTCTATCTCGGGTAATTTCCATACCTAATATCTTCTTAGCAGCATCAAGATCCTTCATCTCAAACTCACTACTTAGGTGTGCCTTCAAAGTAGTGATTTCTTTCATACTCTTGGCAGAAATTAACATATCATCAACATATAGCAGCAAGTATATAGGTGACCCATGAACAAACTAGACATAAACACAACTATCATATTTAGACCTCTCAAAACCATGTGAGATCATAAATGAATCAAACCTTTTATACCACTGTCTTGGAGATTGCTTTAAGCCATAAAGAGACTTCTTTAATTTGCACACAAAATCCTCTTTACGAGGCACTATGAACCCTTCTGGTTGGTCCATGTATATTTCCTCATCAATCTCTCCATGCAGAAAAGCAGTCTTGACATCTAACTGCTCAAGCTCAAGATCACGCATAGCCACAATACTAAAGAAAGTGTGAATGGAACTATGCTTTACAACTGGGGATAACACATCATTGTAATCAATACTTGGAATCTGGCTGAGCCCTTTTGCTACTAACCTTGCCTTGTACCTTGAAGGCTCTTTCGGAGACAAACCTTCCTCTTTCTTGAAGATCCACTTGCGGCGGACCGCCTTCTTTTGTTCAGGTAAGCGCACAACATCACATGTGCCATTTTTCTCAAGCGATTGCATCTCTTCTTGCATAGCAGAAACCCACTTCTTGCGGTCAACGGATGCAATGACTTCATTATATGTAGCAGATTTAGTATCGTTCTCCACCTGTTCAGCACAACTCAAAGCATAATGAACAAGATTACACTCTTAAATTAAATGAGGACGAGGACCACAGTTACGCCTCAGTCTATCAGCAACAATGGACTCATGTGGCTGCTGCAAAACAGTAGGTGAGTGTTGAACAACAAGATCATCAATATTTTCCTCATGTGTATCTTCAACGATAGCATCAGCATATACAGTTTTCTGCAGGTTCTCCACCTGCACACTAACTCCCTCCTCTCCAATAGTAACAAGAGAGGTATCTGATGGCAAGCTATCATGATACATAACAGACTCATTGAAAACAACGTTTCTACTTAGCAAAATCTTTTTAGTTTCAGGATTCCACAGTTTATATGCTTTAACTCCTGAACCATAACCAAGGAATATGCACTTAACAACCCTAGACTCTAACTTTCCATTATCAAAATGAGCATAAGCAGTGCAACCAAAAACTCTCAACTGTGAATAATCAGCAGGCGAACCTGACCATACCTCAATGGGAGTTTTCTTCTCAAGTGGAATAGAAGGTGACCTGTTGATGAGGTAACACGCTGTGTTGGCTGCTTCAGCCCAGAAACATCTATGCATACCTGCATTAGACAACATACAACGAGCCCTCGAGATGATGGTTCTGTTCATGCACTCAGCCAGGCCATTCTGCTGAGGAGTATAGGGGATGGTGTGATGCCTGATCATGCCATCGTTACTGCAAAACTCCTCAAACTCATTAGAACAAAATTTCATACCATTGTCAATACGTAGTACCTTTACCTTCTTCTCAGTTTGCTTTTCAACCATGACTTTCCACTTCTTAAAAGCATCAAAAACTTCAGATTTATGCTTTAGAAAATAAGGCCACACTTTTCTAAAGTAGTCATCAATAATAGTAAGCATGTAATTAGCACCACCAATAGAACTCTTACAGGACGGACCCAAAACATCAGCATGTACATAATCTAATATGCCTTTGGTGGTATGAACGGAAGCATTGAATTTAACTCTTTTATGCTTACCAAAAATGCAGTGCTCACATAACTCAAACTTACTCAAGTTTTAACCACCAATCAGCTCTCTCTTGACCAACTCTGCCATGCCTTGTTCGCTCATATGCCCAAGACACATATGCCACAGATGTGTTTTACCACAATCATCAGAATCATTAGAAGTAATAGCAGCAACAGCAATACAAGGCAAAGTGCTACCTCTAAGAACATATAATTTAGCAGAATTCATATCACCTATCATGTGAATAAGAGAACCTTTTGATACCTTTAGAACTATATGCCCACCAGCGTACTTGTATCCATCAATGTCCATGGTACTCTAAGAGATCAAATTTCTGGCCATGCTTGATATGTGCTTCACCTCACTCAACGTGCGTGTCACACCATCATGTGTCCTGATCTTAACAGATCCAACATCAACAATATAGCATGGGTTATCATCCCCCCCACAAAATCTCCAGTCTGCATAGACTCATATGAACTGAACCAATCTTTGTTACAACAAATATGAAATGAACATGCAGTATCAAGTATCCATTCATCATCACGAGAAGCACAAGCAGCAAAAACAGTTAATCATTCACCATCAAAACTATCAAAAACAACAACAACAACCTTACCAGTACCTTCAGACCTACCTTTCGGTTGGTAAGTTCCGTTTCTTTTCTCCTTATTCTGTAACTTCCAACAATCATCAATAACATGATTAGATTTCTTACAATACCTGCAGAATTTATCCTTTCCCTTGGACTTTGAACAACTTCTACCATCCTTGCTCTTATCTCTGTTGTCATAGTTGTTATACCTCTACTCGGTCCTGCCACGAACCTGCAGAGCCTCAGCCTTGGATGACGTCCCATCTGACCCTACCATAGTTTTCATCTTTTCCCTCTAAATGAGGGTGTCATGTACTTCGGCAAGATTTATTTCATCACGGCTCAACAATATTGTATCACGAAAATGTGTATAGGAACTAGGCAATGAGCATAAGAGTAGAAGAGCTAAATCCTCCTCATCATATTTTACCTCCATAGACTGCAAATCTGAAACAATCTCTTTAAAAACAGATATGACACCTTCTTACAGCCTATGCGAGAATAACTTCATCTTCACATTCATCTTACTGGTTAGATCCTTTGACACACATATCGTTTCTAGTTTTTCCCACATGGCAGCAACAGATTTCATCTCCTATACTTCCTGCAAAATATTATTGGACAGATGAAGTTGAATCAAAGACAAAGCCTTACGATCCTTCTTCTTCTCTTCGGTGGACCATGTTTTAGCATCCTTTTTGTCGAATCCATTCAGCGCTTCATCTAGATCAGAAGTTTGGGCGAGAATCGCCCGCATATTCACCTACCACAAGGAGAATCTGGTGGTGTAATCCAGCTGTGGTAGATCGAACTTCAATGACGACATGTCGCAAACCATAGATTGGCACCTGGGGCTTTGATACCACTTGTTATAATTGCGACAAGTAACTAACAAATAAAAAAAATGAAATCACAGCAAGGGGATACAAATTTAACGTGGAAAAACCTCTCCAACAAAGAGAGGAAAAAACCACGGGCGCCAACCAGCGAAACTTCACTATATCAGGGAGTGTTTACAAACGCCGGGAATTTCACAATGCAACTCATCCCAGTCGGCGGCTTACAAGAGGTTTATATATCGTTACACTCGGCCCAAGCCTCCGGCGACGGGCCTCGCTCCATTCGTCAGAAGTTGGCCTATACTTTGTAGAATTTGGATCAACATATAACATTAATCAATATGATTATGAACTCCAACGAACAACATTTGAAGAAGTGAACCTAGCTCACTTGGTTAGGGAAGTGGATGCACGACCCAGCCACCTAGGTTTAAATCCTCACGGACACGAATTTGGGTTCTTATTATTTAAAAAATCAAAATTGTTGTGGAGGTTTCTGTTGGAGATATGCCCAAGAGGCAATAATAAAGTGGTTATTATCATATCTTCATACTTATGATAAATGTTTACATACCATGCTATAATTGTATTAACAGGAAACATTAATACTTGTGTGATTTGTAAACAAAAAAGAGTCCCTAGTAAAGCCTCTTGTTAAACTAGCTTGTTGGTTAATATATGATCATGGTTTCCTGATCATGAACATAGAGATGTTATTAACAACGGGGTCATATCATTAGGAGAATGATGTGATGGACATACTCCTATAGTTAAGCGTAGCATAAAGATCAAGTCATTTAATATAGTTCATTTGCTATAAGCTTTCTGATACATAGTAACCTAATTCCTTCGACCATGAGATCATGTTAATCACCATCACCGGAAGGATGCTTTGATGACATCAAACACCACACCGTAACTGTGTGGCTATAAAGGTGGCATTGAGTGTTCGGAAAGTATGGGTTGAGGCTCATGGATCAAGAGTGGGATTTGTCCATCCATATGACGGATAGATATACTCTGGGCCCTCTCGGTGGAATGTCATCCAATTAGCTTGCAAGCATGTGAATGGCTCACAAGGGATCACATACCATGGGAACGAGAAAATAGTACTTATCAGTAACGAGGTTGAACTAGGTATGCAGAGATACTGACGATCAAAACCTCGGCTAAGTAAACTATCGCGAGACAAAGGGAAATTGGTATCGAATGTAAGTGGTTCATTCGATCGCAAAGTAATCGTAGAAATATGTGGGAGCCATATGAATTTCCAGATTCCTCTATTGGTTATTGATCAGAGAAGTGTCTCGATCATGTCCGCATAATTCACGAACCGTAGGGAGACACACTTAAGGATTCGATGTTGTGGAGTAGTTATGGAATGATGAGTAAGAGACCGAATGTTGTTCGAAGTCTCGGATGGGATCCGGGATATCATGAGTAGATCCGGAATGGTCCAGAGAATACGATTCATATACAAGGAAAGTCCTGTTTCGGGGTTGGAGAATGGTTCCGGTGATTTCATCGGGAATGTTCTAGAAGGTTCCGGAATGTCTGGCACTCTGGAGGGGAAGGGTACATGAATGTGTCATTGCAAGTTGGAATGATTGCATCATGTACTAGGTGTCATCGCTGTACAAAATAAAGGGTTTAATCAAATCCTAGTTTGAAAAGTCAAACGCCAATTTGAAAAGTCAAACGGCTATTTTGGAAAGTGGAGAAGAAGTGGGAAACCGAGTTGGGGAGGAGTTCCTCCTCCACCGCCGGCCCACTAGGGATCCGAGTTGGGGAGGGACTCCCTTCCCTTGGCCGACGCCTCCCTACACCTATATAAGGAGGGGCAGGGCTCCCCTCCTAGACACACAAGTTGCCTCCCTCTAAACCAAAACCCTAGCCGCAACCTAGGGATTTCTCCCAAGCCGCCGAGTTGGGGCTTCTAATTTCCCTAGCCGCCAGCCTGTCCCCTTCTAATTGGTGTGTCTAAACCCTAGATCACCAAGGCTCCCTCATAGTCCACCATACTCGCTCCGGCTTAAGGCGAAGCCCTGCGAGATCTCCCCTCTACTTCCGGTACCACGCCGTCGTGCTGCCGAAATCACGAGGAGAGTACTACAACCTCCATTTTCTTTGGAACAAGGAGAGGAAGGTCTTCATCGAGTACCAAACGTGTGACCGATCATGGAAGCGCTGCCGAACACGGCACGGAAGGATCGTCTACGCGATCTTGAGATCGGCAAGTGTACGACTACATCACCCACAAGAATCTGCTCTCGTTAATCGCTTTGGAATCTTCAAGGGTGAGTTCCTCTATCGACTCGTTGTTACAATCTAGTAGATAGATCTTGGCTTGTTTGTGTGCATGCGGTAGAATTTTTTTGTTTTCCATGCTACGAACCCCTACAGTGGTATCAGAGCCGTGTCTATATGTAGATCTGTTGCACGAGTAGAACACAATGGTCATTGTGGGCATTGATGCTTTTATTGTCGATTGTTTTTTGTGTACTTTGCATCTTGCGGGATGGTGGGATGAAGCGGCCCGGGCTAACCTTACATGACATCGTTCATGAGACTTGCTCCACGCTTGACATGCAACTTGTATTGCATAAGTGGCTTTGAGGGTGACTGTTTCTCCCAGCATAGTTAAGATTCAATTTACAACGGGTGATTAACAATGCTAGTATCAATGTTGTGGTTCTTGTTCGTAAGTTAGAACGACACTTATTGAAAGCCCCAAACCACGTAAAACATGCAAAGAAAGTAGAGGCGTCTAACTTTGTTTTGCAGGGGTGTGTAGTGATGTAATATGGCCATGATTGTGATTATATTTGATGTATGCAATGTTCCTTATTGTAAGTTGGCAACCGGCAGGAGCCATATGGTTGTCTTTAATTTATGTTAAGACCCGCGTGTCTATTCAAAGTAGTTGTAATAGTTGAAGCCGGTGGACGACAACCATGGAGAAGCGTCATTGACCTTGATGCAATGCCGGTGATGATGGAGATCATGTTCGTGCTTGAAGATGGAGATCGGAAGCACAAGAAGAAAGGCCATATCATATCACATATTATAAATTGCATGTGATGTTAATCCTTTTATGCATCTTGTATTGCTTAGTTCATGACAGTAGCATTATAAGATGATCCCTCAAGCACACAATTTCAAGTTTTAAAGTGTTCATCCTTTGTAAGCACCGTTGCTAAAGCTCGTTGTTTCGAAGCACCACGTGATGATCGGGTGTGTTAAATTCTGCGAGTGTATACAACGTGAGCAAGCCAGATTTGCTCATGCGGAAGCTAAGGTTTGATCTTGATGAGCCTAGCATGTACAGACATGGTCTCGGAACACGGATCACCGAAAGGTAAAGCATGAGTCATATAGTAGATATAATGAACATGTTGATTGTTCGCCATTGAAGCTATATCAACTCTCGTGATGATCGGTTTTGATGTGGCGGATTTGGTTCGTGTGATCACTAAAACAATGTGAGGGATATTGTTTTGAGTGGGAGTTCAACGGCAATATGATTAAAAGTTGAACACTATTTATCATAAATTAAATCAAAGTGAATTTGCATAATTGTTGTAGTCATTGGCATCTGTTTACCACCTTGCGCTTAGTTATAATTGAGATGATAGAACTATAGAATTCTGGTTAGTTACTTTACGAACTGGTATCGTATTGTTTTGAAGTGTTAATCTAAAGTTTAAAAGTCCTATTGCAAACTTTCAGTAAGTTCCGGTTACTCCATGAAGTTTAATAACTGGTATTAAATCGAGAGTGAAAATTCCAAGAGTTAGTGTATGAGTATCATGTTTGTCTCCATGATTCTTGATATTCAAAGAATTGTCTTAATATCAAGGTTATCTAGGATCTGAAAGAGTTGTTTCAGAAACCATGATGTGTGGAAGATATTGTAATATCTGAAACAAAGTTTTGGTTGCAACATGATAGAGTATAATATGGCAAAAGTCATGTTCTCATATTTGATGAGAATTTGCAAAGGGTTGGAGAAACTAGTTGTCCTAATCCACCAAAAGGTTTTGGAGAGCAACATTATACTCGCGATTCATCTTTATAAGCTAAAAGTAGCTTGATCATGAATAATTCCATGATAAGGGTGAATATTTGATGTAGGTAAAATATTTACCACACTAAGAGATTACTAAAGAATGGAATTTGAAAGCACACCAAACATTTGATGATGGTGATCTACTTCAAAGTGCAAGTCCAAAGACATTGGTATTTAATTATACACGCTTTGGACTATGTGTCATATGTATGACTCCACTATTGATGTTGATAGATTCTTTCAAATGTAAAAGGAAATACTGAAAGAGAATCTCATAAATATATGGCAGAAAAGAAAAGACTAGAATTGTTCAGTTTAAGTATATAGATGATATACATGTTATGGCTATATTCTTTGCTTATTAAACAATGTGGTTCTTAAATATTTGATACTGAATTTGTTGGTGTGAATCGTCATACGAAACAACACAATTCATGAACTACGATGGCCTAAGTAACTAGCAAAAGAATATGTGATGATGTTCATCGAGAACAAATAAAGGGTTATTGTGTTGCTCGTTAAACATCAAAGCTTGCCTTCAAGATTTGTTTTATCAGGTATTATGAGAACAAAAGGGTTGTTCAAATAATTGCCGTAATCCATAAAAGATGGATGATTCACAAATCTCGTTGGAGAAATCACATCCATAAAACTAGTGCTAAAAATGTCGAAAGACAAATTGATTGAAAGATCACTTAGGAAGTGACATCGTTGTTTAAATTACATTGGAAAGAAAACATGAAGAAGCTCCATGTGGATGGAATTTTGGAGTCTTTTGATTTTTGATCACATGACGCTTGTGAAACTTTCCTAGAGATAATTAAAACTTCGTTCATAGGCCAAAAGGGAACGAATGACTAGCTTATTGGAACTTTTACATATTGTTGTACGAAGTCCATTATGTGTAGTCAAGAGGGATGGATTTCAACTTCATATGCTTTCTCCGAAAATTTAAGTGAATATATGAATATTTACTTAATAAGTATGAAGTATGAAACATTTGAAAAGTTCAAAGACTTTCAAGATGAAGTGCAAAATCATTTGTAACAAGAATATAAATAGTTTATGATAAGATCATAAAGGAAGATATTTGAGTTACAAGTTTAGCATAATACCTAAGATTTAAGGAATCGTTCCGTGAATTTGCATGTCCCGAAACACCATAAGAGTATGGAGCGTTCGAGATATGTAATTAAACCTTGTTTGACATGGTAAGATCGAAGGTGTAATTCATAAAACTGCCATTATATTTTAAAGATTAAAAGATTTAGATACTACCGTTTTTCCACTAAAAAGAGCTCCATCATAATCCGTTTAAATGACACCATATAAAGTTATGGTTTGGGATAAAACCCAAGTTGTCCTTTCTTAAACATTGGCATACTATGCATAAGAAAGATGCTTGCAACCAAAGTCGGATGAACCTGTCTTTGTATGTTATTTCGAATAACTGTTCCTCCATAACATCGGAGACAAAAGTGTTTGTCACTTAGAACGTCAAGTTTCTTTGAGAAGAAATTTTTCGTGAAAAGATAAGTGGGAGGAAAATAGAACTTTGATAAGGTTAAAAGAACCTTAGCTATATGTGCAAAGTTGCGCAACGCCGAAAAGTGTTCCGGAGGCAGCAACAATGCTCATGGCTCACGTGCCTCAAAGGTTGTGGTTACGAAGGTCAAAGTTTCTATTGAACCAAGTAGGTCGAGTAAGCAATCAAATACCAAGATTTGAGGGTTGAATCATTATTTGAGAATAATGAACATACTACATGCAAAGAAGCGATGATGGGCCCTGACTCCATAAAATGGCTTGAAGCCATAAAATCCGTGATAGTTCCATACACGAGAAGTCAAGTTTTGAACTTGAAGGACCCTCGAGAAAGGTGTAAGACCTTACAGTTGTGTTTGGATCTATAAATAAATAGACATGGATGTTGCACATCTATGAAATAGTCGACATGTTGGGAAAGAGTTCACAACAATGTTCAAAGGTTGACTATGACAAGATTTGATCTTTCATAGCGATATTTAGTCTAGACGGATTAATGTAGCAACCACTACATATAATTTTGTTATGTGGTAATTGAATAAACAAAACAAGTTCTTCTAATAGAATTGTTACCTAGGACATGTGCATAACGCGGTCCATAGGGTTTTGTTAATTCAAAGGATGCTAAAAGCATATGCAAACTTCAATGGTTGAAGTAAGCATCGTGGAGTTGGAATCTTCACCATGATGAAACTGTTAAAGGAGTTTAAATTCGTCAGAGATGATGAAGATGCTTGCATTTGCAAGAAATTAAGTGGGAGTGCTAAGACATGTTTCTAAAACATTATGTGGAAGACATATTGTTGATTAGAAATGATGTATCTTTTCTTAACACATATTAAGAATTTCATCCTGATGAAAGACTTAGGCAAAACCCAAATATTTGGCATCAATAGACGCTAATATGGCTGTAACGAAAGTACATATATGATATATTGAATGAGTTCAATATAGAAACTATGAGAAAGGTTCTTGTCGCACAGAAAGGATTGAATAAGTTCAATATTGATGATATATTCAAGTGTATTGACACTTGGTAAGTGAAACAAAGATTCAAGTATAGATTGATACTTGATGTATGAAATCACAAAGAGTATTTATATCAATCATACTGTGATATGTACAAATCCAGATATGTCCTATTCTCTAAATGTTATGAGCATATACCAGAATGATTCATAAGATGATCATTGGACAATAGTAAGAATATTCTTATGATCTTTTGGAAGAACTAAGAGTATATTATTTGTAGAAGTGACAAATAGATGGTTAGTTCATTGTAAAAGTACTACATTGATACTAGTTTTGTCACAAAGTACAAATTAAGTTTATCTCAATCTAAACTAAGGGTGGCACAATATAATGGAAAGTAAGTGCTATAATGGATTTGGATGAGTTCCAAAGTTAAGACGTTGTGACAGATACTACAACAAAAGGATAAGTATATGACTACTACTATAGCAGCTAAAGAGGGCATTTGTGTCAAGTAGTTTGTTATCAAACTAGGTGTAGTTCACAGCGGGATAATACTATAAAGATATATTGTACGACAATATTATCAACATGTTTTAACCCCAAAGAACTAAAGGTCACACCAAAGGACCAAATTTGTACGAAGCCATCTCATTAAAGAATGAGTGATGCGTAGAGATGCAAAGACATGCAATTACACACGGACCTGGAAGTGTCAGATCCGGAGATCAGTTGACCACTAGCAATCGTGTACATACGACACCAGAAAGCCATAGGTGTTGAATACACAAAGGTTTGAAACTAGATTATTGACTCTAGTGCAAGTGGGAGACTGTTGGATATATGCCCAAGAGACAATAATAAAGTGGTTATTATCATATCTTCATACTTATGATAAATGTTTACATACCATGCTATAATTGTATTAACAAGAAACATTAATACTTGTGTGATTTGTAAACATAAAAGAGTCCCTAGTAAAGCCTCTTGTTAAACTAGCTTGTTGGTTAATATATGATCATGGTTTCCTGATCATGAACATAGAGATGTTATTAACAACGGGGTCATATCATTAGGAGAATGATGTGATGGACATACTCCTATAGTTAAGCGTAGCATAAAGATCAAGTTATTTAATATAGTTCATTTGCTATAAGCTTTCTGATACATAGTAACCTAATTCCTTCGACCATGATATCATGTTAATCACCATCACCGGAAGGATGCTTTGATGACATCAAACACCACACCGTAACTGGGTGGCTATAAAGGTGGCATTGAGTGTTCGAAAAGTATGGGTTGAGGCTCATGGATCAAGAGTGGGATTTGTCCATCCATATGACGGATAGATATACTCTGGGCCCTCTCGGTGGAATGTCATCCAATTAGCTTGCAAGCATGTGAGTGGCTCACAAGTGATCATATACCATGGGAATGAGAAAAGAGTACTTATCAGTAACGAGGTTGAACTAGGTATGTAGAGATACTGACGATCAAAACCTCGGATAAGTAAACTATCGTGAGACAAAGGGAAATTGGTATCGTATGTAAGTGGTTCATTCGATCGCAAAGTAATCGTAGAAATATGTGGGAGCCATATGAATTTCCAGATTCCTCTATTGGTTATTGATCGGAGAAGTGTCTCGATCATGTCCGCATAATTCACGAACCGTAGGGAGACACACTTAAGGATTCGATGTTGTGGAGTAGTTATGGAATGATGAGTAAGAGACCTAATGTTGTTTGGAGTCTCGGATGGGATCCGGGATATCACGAGGAGATCCGGAATGGTCCGGAGAATAAGATTCATATAAGGAAAGTCCTGTTTCGGGGTTGGAGAATGGTTCCGGTGATTTCATCGGGAATGTTCTAGAAGGTTCCGGAATGTCCGGAACTCTGGAGGGGAAGGGTACATGAATGTGTCATTGCAAGTTGGAATGATTGCATCATGTACTAGGTGTCATCGCTGTACAAAATAAAGGGTTTAATCAAATCCTAGTTTGAAAAGTCAAACGCCAATTTGAAAAGTCAAACGACTATTTTGGAAAGTGGAGAAGAAGTGGGAAACCGAGTTGGGGAGGAGTTCCTCCTCCACCGCCGGCCCACTAGGGATCCGAGTTGGGGAGGGACTCCCTCCCCTTGGCCGACGCCTCTCTCCACCTATATAAGGAGGGGCAGGGCTCCCCTCCTAGACACACAAGTTGCCTCCCTCTAAACCAAAACCCTAGCCGCAGCCTAGGGATTTCTCCCAATCCGCCGAGTTGGGGCTTCTAATTGCCCTAGCCGCCGGCCTAGCCTCTTCTAATTGGTGTGTCTAAACCCTATATCACCAAGGCTCCCTCATAGCCCACCATACTCGCTCCGGCTTAAGGCGAAGCCCTGCGAGATCTCCCCTCTACTTCCGGTACCACGCCGTCGTGCTGCCGGAATCACGAGGAGAGTACTACAACCTCCGCTGCCTGCTGGAACAAGGGAGAGGAAGGTCTTCATCGAGTACCGAACGTGTGACCGACTGCGGAAGCGCTGCCGGAACGCAGGGCCGGAAGGATCGTCTACGCGATCTTGAGATCGGCAAGTGTACGACTACATCACCCACGAGAATCTGCTCTCGTTAACCGCTTTAGAATCTTCGAGGGTGAGTTCCTCTATCGACTCGTTGCTACAATCTAGTAGATAGATCTTGGCTTGTTTGTGTGCATGCGGTAGAAAATTTTTGTTTTCCATGCTACGAACCCCTACAGTTTCCTCCATTGCTTTCCTTTAAAAAAACATTTCGATTTTATAGATAGTTAATTTTAGACCTTGCGTAAGCTCAAACATATAAAGGAGCAATAAAATTAAATCCTTTTAAGGATCATGAAAGATACATAACACATCATCAGAAGCTGCATAATAACAACAACGTTATCAATCAAACCAAGGTAGCCAAACAAGCAATCCATTAGCTTTTTCTCTCCTAGCCATCTTATTGAAGAGCCAAAGAATTGAATAAGAAAGGGGAGAGAAAGGATTCTCTGTCTTACTCCTTTCCATCTCTATTAATAAGGACCCGACTTATTTTGGATTTTCACAAAAAAAGGTTCCATTATGTAAATTTGTCCAATCCATTCTACACAAAATATCTCAAAAGCCTTTAGGTATATGATAACTTAGCAAAAAATCCAAATTTACCTTACCCTACTCCTTTTGGAGGTCCGACTTCAAAATAATTCCAGTATGTATTTTAACATGTTCCTTTTCCTGATATTTTTTTATTTATATTGATCAGCTTCTCGCACGATGTTATATTCAAATTGTTAGAACATCTGCAAGCAACTTGTTAATACATCTCAACAGATAAGTAGGCCTATAATGGAGGGTTTTACCAGGTCCAAAAAATTTAGGCAACATGGTTATAATACCATAGTTCAAACGTTGCACATCTAAGTCACCAGTTTGAAAATATGCAAATATATCCATGATGTCACAACTAGCAATTTTTCAAAAATGTTGAGAGAATTCTATTGGAATATTGTCAGATCTAGAAGCCTTATTCACCAAAGCATTTTTTTACTTACTCAATGGGAAAAGGTGTGTATAAAGTCATATCATTATCATATGACACCCTTTCATGGGGTTTCGACATCTTCTCGAGAGTGTTGCAAAGTATGCACACTCGGTGTTGCAAAATGGTGAAATCTTGTTGTGCACTTCCTTATATCTCTCTTCCATAGTAGCATCAACTTCTTTTCTATGCTAGAGGTAAGAGGCAAGCTAGTTTATCCGAGCGGTCCTTTTTTTTTGGAAAAAAACATATATTAATATCACACAGAACCAATTACACACAGTCTCTGCAACAATGTGGCATCCCGCAAAACCACTACTAGAAAATCGCGTTGAATTTGTGCATTGCATCGTCATCATCATGCATTGTTTGCCAAAACTATTTTCGCAAAGCCCGTTTTGTTTTCTAAAACGCCCCCTCTTTATTCAAACGCAAAACCCCGGATGTTGCCGGATATTTTGTTTGTCCAAAACTATCTACAAAGTCGTTGTAACCAAACAAAAATATTAAATTATTTTGGCCGGAGCAGTCGAACGGGCCGATCGACCCGAACGACCGCCCCAGAATTGTTAAGACGGTCCAACCAGCCCCACCGCTTATTCCTACAGCTACCCAGAAAACTACCCACACCCCCTGGCCACCTCACCCCCTCCAATCCTGGAGCGCCAAATCAGCACACCCCTCTCCCTCACCAACCAGGAACCGCCACTTGTCCCTCCCTCTCTCTCCCTCTCAAACTCACACTCCACACACGCTACCGCCTCCCCCACTCACCACCCCACCCCAGGACCCACCGGCCTTCCTCGACCCGGGTCCAACCCTCCTCACCTACCTTCCTGGCCCCACCCTGTTCCCACGCCCCACCTCCCTCAGCCCTCCCACCCGACGCCCATCCCCGCCTACCCCTCCTCGCCTCGCGCTGCAGCGTCAGGCCTCCTCCCACCGACAGCCCCGCTGCCGGTGACCGCTGCCGCTTCCTCTCCCGCCTCCCGCCCGCGCCTGCGCCTTCCCGCCTCGCCGCTGGCCTTCCTCCGACGCCGCCGCCGAGAGCTCCTCGCCCGCCGCCTCCGCTGCCCGCAACCTCCTCTCCGGCGCCCTTCCTCGCGGCGCCGCCGCCAGCTCGGGCAGCTCGCCTTCTCGCGGCATCCGGCGCCCGTCCGCCCGTTGGCCGCTGCTCGCCAGCGCCCGGCGCCATGGCGTCGCCGACCGCCTCGGCCTCCTCCCCGCGAGCGCCTCTCCGACCCGACCTCAGGCCTCCCCACGCCCCGCGCTGCCGCCGTTTCCGAAGCGCCAGGCCCGCGAAGCTTCCTCCGACAAGCCCGCTTCTCACAAGGCTGGCCAGACCCCACGCTGCCAAGGCCCTGGCGTCCCTCCTCCCAAGGCCAGAGCCTCGCCCTCAAGACGCGCTGCCGCCGGACCGAGCTCCCCCGCCCGCCGCCGCAAGGTCGCCGCTGCCGAGCTGGGCTCGCCGGGACCTCGTCGGCGTCCTCCTCTCTCCGAGCAGGCCCTTCGTGCCTCGCCCGCCTCTGCGTGTCCTCGTCGCCGGTGGCGCAGCGCCTCGTCGAGGCCCTCCTCTCGCCGGTGCTAGCAAGCCTGTGCCTCTCTGCACTTCGAGCCTCGGTGGGGGCCACCGTCGCCACGCTTGACGCAGTTCCTTCCTCGGGTTGCCACCTACGGTGGAGTTCCCGACAAGCTCAACTCCTTAGTGGCCGCAACCAACTCAAGTTCGCCATCGAGCCGGAACTCCGAGTACGCCGATATGTGATCGAGGGTGATGCATGCCGAGGATCCGGTGACGTCATGCGACAAGGTGTTCATGGAGCACCGCTGGCGCCATAGGCCAAGACCGAACCAAACCCGATGGCTCGACATGACCTTCCTCAAGGGACGCCAAGACACCGTCGAACCCCGCAGGTCGAACCCCGTGGACCGACAAGACTTTCTTCACGGATTTCAAGACCCCGACATCGAAACGACAAGATCATCGTCATGGAACCCGAATACCACATGTGCGACTAGTACCCCCTCGAGGACGCCAAGTACTGCCTCGGACGCCAAGGCCCGAACCGAAAGAAAAACCAAGATCTACTGCGCGACCCCGACAAGTTCGACACCGTCCAGGGCGAGACCGATGCGCCCCGACGCCACGCCAAGTTCGTCTACCGAGACGCCAAGATCTTCGTAACGCCATGACCGACAACATGACCCGAAGACCCCGGATGCAACAAGATCTACCCCGATCCGTCGAACCCCGAACCCCAGATCCGTCGAACCCTGAGACCGACCCCGAACCCCGGAACCAAGACCGTCGAGACCCTAATGTGTGACTTTTCCTCGATACCCTATTTTTATAAATAATATCAACTTGTTGCATATTTAATTGTCATATCGCATGCATATCATTGGTTTGGGGCCTTATGTCGATTCACCTGATAATTAAATATGGGGCCCATATGCGGGCAAATCTAGCCTTATATTGGCCTCATTTAAACATGTGTAGCGAACCGTTGCCATCTATTGTCTTGCTATACAACATTTAATATGCGGGGGTTTAAACAACTTGAACCATATATTAATTGTCGGGACCCCGGTTCCGCTTAACATGACCTAATTGCATCGCACCTTTGCCATGTCATACATCATGCATGCATCATGCCGATCTTCTGCCGTTGTATTAAATATTGCACCCGGTGTTTCTCCTAGTGTTTTGGTTCTTCGCGGACTAGGCCGATGAGTTGATGCGAGTGTCGACCCGATCTTCGGTTGAACCCTTCGACATGTTTTTCAGGCGAGCATCTCCCCCTTTCTACCTATCTTACTTTATAGTCTTTATTCCCTCCTGTTGATCTATTGCTATCTGTGTTGCGATGCTTTAGTTTTCGTACCTGTGATATACCGTGCAGCCCTATATTGCCTTGGACACACCCTATTACCTGTTGTTTGGTAGATAGTTGGACTTGCGCGTCGTAGTTGCTTGCTCAAGTGCTGATGTGTGTCGTCATATGCCACAGTTGATGATGTATTGCCGCATGTTGATGTTGGAGATGATTCTAGTTTTACTTATCGTCACTTTAATTTCTGTTTAACAACTAAAATTGAAATAAGCAGAGGCATCGGTGGGTGATAGAAAATATTTGGTTTCAACGCACTTGTGTCCCGTAAGACCCGAGTACTTGATACTGTTCCTTGATTTATCGCGCTATCCACATCCGGAGGTATATGGGACCCCGAGCGAGCTTGATTCAGTCTTATTTCTTGGGGCCACAAACTAGTTTGAGGTTTTATTTACGATCCTGTACTTATGCCATGCTACTTTCAGTATTTAAATTGTGCGAGGAGCACATCAGACTGTTAGGATCGGGACACGATTCCGGTGTCGACAAGCCCAACCACACTTTCGGGTTCCCAGTCGTTCACAGCCGTCTACCCAAACCTTAAGTCCGTCTCGAGTCACCGGGCTTCGCTATGATTCTACTTAAGGGTGGCCCCTCAAATATTTGAATCCTGTGATTGTTCACCGTGAAAGCCTCGTTGGGTTTTGATTTGGTTTTTCCGAGGTTGATCGAGCGTGTGTTGCTATTGGTGCACCCCGGCCGGGTAAAACTTTCTGAAAGCCGTGTCCGCGGATATGGACGACTTGGAGCACAATATCTCGATCACAGACAAGCATAACTAAAGTTTACTGCTATAAATTTGACTTATAATGACTAGTAATCAGCTTCACTATAATGGAATGGCTAATTAATACTGCCCACAATTGCTTGTTTGGTTGTCGCTTGCGACAATTGTATCTGACTAGTAAGTATGGCAACTACAACGGAATGGCTGAATAAAAGTACCAACAACTGCTGGGTTTTGGGGATTATATCATGCTATCTGTATCTGATTAGTAATTGTTGCAACTATAACGGAATGATTAACTAAAAGTGCCCACTGCTTATTTTATCAGGATGAATACCTATACCTGACTAGTAATTGCTGCAACGATAACTAATTAAATAAAACTGCCAACCGTGTGAGTTCCTCGGTTGACTTCCTCGATTGGTCTCGAGGGGGAAACGCCAGGATGGGTTTGTTTGATGATAGCCTCAGTTTGGTTCCGGATAGGTCTTTCTTACCCCTCTCTGATTGCCGCCAGTTGTATCGAGTCTCTATAGGTTGTTTAGTGCATGCTGCCGCTGCCGCTTCAGTACACCATACCTATGTAGGCGAGGACCGCCGAATTCTAGCCTCGCCGTGTCGTCCTCGATCGACGCTCCTTCTTTTTCCTTTGCCCTTTGTCGGCACCCCTTTGTTTAAGCAGGTTTGAGATCGACGTCGTTAGGTGGTTACCCTTCCGCTTGGCAGCAGGGTTATGGACGCCATTGGTTATTCTTCAGGGCTCTTAGCCCCATTTGCATCTTGTCCGTAGCTGGACGCTCTATCGTTTCGAGGTGATTTGGATCTTTGTATATTATATCTGTATTCTTGACTCTTTGAGTCGCCGTTATATATATATCTGTTTTGTGGGTCCTATCGAGAACTGTTGTGTAATGTTATTACTTCGTTTTCCACCCGCACGAAAGTGCCTGGTGGGCACCTTTGAATCGTTTCTATGCGGGTTTGGCGAATTTTGCTCAAACTTGCATAGGTCCGATTCTGAGGGTGTTACACAACGCATGACCTATTGGCAATACGGATGCACACAACCAAAAAAAGGAAAATAATACAAAAAAGAAAAGTCCAGTTACAGTAATCTAATCCTTAGTAGCAGTGACACTATCACCACCAAAAACAACACCAGAAGTCTAACTCCTCCAAAAGCGACGCCTCTAAAAAGGAAACAGTGCACAAGCGTTGTCATCGCCCGATCAAAGATCTTAGGTTTTCACCCTGGAGAAAGTCCTCACTCGCAAAACAATGTCTTCTGTAATATCATTATCAGGCACAACCAATGAAGGCCAGACCTTGGGTTTTCACTTGCAGGTAAGACTATGAACTCCCCCTGTGATGTCGCCCTCTCTAACAGACGCTACTGCGAATCACAAATAACCAAGCCTTCTTGGAGCGGTCCTATGTTGTGTACGTGGTATATTTTGTTTGACTGGTTGCACGGTATGCAAAGGTTGAATTTGTTTTCCCCTAGTTCCTTACCGTTTCTTTTCTTTAAAATATAAGTATTTTAGCTTTATGAAGCAAATATATCTAGACCTCTTTTAGTACGTAGGTTTATTTATTTTTGGAACGAATTTACACACTAAAAAAAAGTCTAAAATACATTCTCTTCACAAACCTAAAACATCTTATATTTTGGAACAGAAAGAGTACTAATTATGCCGGCAATATAATTCTAACTAGTTCCATTTACCCCGTTTACAAGGCATACTATGATAAAATTATAGAAAATATATCAGTATATACAATACCACATAAATATTAATTACTAGATCTATTATGAAATATATTCTCACAATGTGCATTTATTGGATATGGTTGAGGTTGGTATGATATATATACTCCGGATTGTGAGAGTACCTTTTCGCTTTTTCCTCTTTTTATACATTTTCATTTACTTGCACGCTTTCTCGTTGAATGGATGCGCAAGATTTGCAGGGATGTGCCCGGTGTTATCTTGTCAGCTCGTCAATTAAAAATGTTTCGATTTCGAATCCAGATCATTTCAAAATGACCGTCAATGACACTCTCACAACTGTCATTGAATGCCGTGTATTACTCCTAAAAACGGGCAGTAGGCTTTAGTATACTACAGTACTTAAAATAAACTTATAGTAGTGGACCTTTGCGAATCACGGAATAAATATTTGAGCTTTTCAGGAATCACGGAATAAACCATTACTCTAATTAGATCTTAGCACAACACGCCGGGGAGGCAGTAGTTTCCTGGGGTAGGATGCCGCAATGGGACACGGAGAAGGGCCTCGACGGCGCTGCGGCGCCGCTGGTGAAGATACTCGACCACAGGAGGAAGTGGGGATGCGCTGTCAACGCCGTGCTCGTCGCCTTCGTCGTCACCGTGCCAGCGATTGCCATCCTCTCTGGCGCCGGCACGAGCGCGTCGGCGGTATGGATCGGCTCCGCCAGCGCCTTCCGTCTAGGTACGTACAGTATTTCGTCTTGTACAGTCCGAGGTACGTTTAATTTCAGGTGTTTCGTGCCGGAGGACATCGACCTGCAGGTGCAGCTGAGGACATGAATGGTGCGACCATGGTGTACTGTAGAATGTAGATGCAGTTCACCACCACCACCTCTGACAGGTTTCTTTTGCGGTGTCTTTGTGGCAGGAGCACACGACAGGCTTCTCGGCGGCCTCCTGGCCGACGACGGCTTCGACGAGCGATCCTGCCACAGCAGGTACCAATTCACCACGTACCGCCGGAACGCCGGCAGGCAACCCTCACCGTACCTCGTCACCAAGCTGCGGCGGCACGAGGCCCTGCAAAGACGCTGCGGCCCGGGCACCGCCGCCTACAGCGACGCCGTGGAGCAGCTCCGGTCGGGGAAGAGCCACGCCGGCACCATCGGGTCGTCTCCGGAGTGCAGGTACCTGGTGTCCATATCGTACCAAGGCCTCGGGAACCGCATCCTGGCCACCGCGTCGGCGTTCCTGTACGCCGTGCTCACCGACCGCGTGCTCCTCGTCGACCCCAGCAACGAGATGGGCGATCTGTTCTGCGAGCCCTTCCCCGGCACGACGTGGCTGCTCCCGCCGGACTTCCCGCTCACAGGCTACACCAACTTCAGCATCGACACCGCCGATAGCTACGCGAACATGCTGAAGAACAAGGTGATCGGTGCTGCCGCGTCGACGGCGGCGCAGCAGCAACTGCCGCCGTTCGCGTACATCCATCTCGACCACGACGCCACCGTGCGAGACAACCTGTTCTTCTGCGACGAGGACCAGAGGGTCCTCCGTGACATCCGGTGGCTGGTGATGAGGACGGACAGCTACATCGTGCCGGGCTTGTTCCTGGTCACGGGCTTCCAGGAGGAGCTCCACATGCTCTTCCCGGAGCCGGACTCCGTGTTCCATCACCTCGGCCGGTACCTGTTCCACCCGAACAACCACGTCTGGGGATTCATCACGCGGTACTACGACGCCTACCTCGCGACGGCGCACCAGCGAGTCGGCATCCAGGTGCGCGTCTTCGGCGACGACCCGGAGTCGCCGGAGCTTCTGCAACAGATCACCACGTGCACGCAGAAGGAAAACTTGCTTCCGGAGTTGCTCGCCGCCGGCCGAGAGCCCGAGGCGGCGGCGGCGGCGTCTGCCAGGAAGTCCAAAGCCGTCCTCGTCACCTCGCTCAAGTCGTGGTACTACGACCAGATCAAGAGCATGTACTGGGAGCACGCCACGGTCACGCGGGAGGCGGTGGGCGTGCATCAGCCGAGCCACGAGAAGTACCAGCGATTCGGCGTCAGGTCGCACGACACCAAGGCGTGGGCCGAGATTTACCTGCTCAGCCTCACCGACGTGCTGGTCACCAGCGGGAAGTCGACGTTCGGCTACGTGGCGCAGGGCCTCGGCGGCCTGACGCCGTGGGTGATGTACAAGCCGGCCAACGGCTCCCTGGTGCCAGACCCGCCGTGCGGCCGGGACGTGTCCATGGAGCCGTGCTTCCACAGCCCGCCCTTCTACGACTGTAGGATCAAACAGGGAGCGGACACCGGGACGATTGTGCCGCATGTCCAGCATTGCAAAGACGTCAGCTGGGGGTTGAAACTTGTTCCCCATGGTGCTTAGTTTCTCAAAAAAAAATTAAAGCAAACCATCTTATTAAAAACCTTCCAGTCCCCTTAGTTATTCTGGTAAGGAAAATAGTACGTCTAAAACTTGCTGCCAAAATCACAGAACTAGTACATCATTTGCGAGCTTGCTAAGAATGAAGCGGGGGGCTCATCGACCCAAGTACAAGAACTAAAAGACACTTTAGCAAGCTCATGAGCTGTAACATCCCAAAAATACTAAATTTAGATCATCAAACACTAACCATCAAGATTAGGGTTAACAAAAACTTTTCTAAATAAAATCATAAATGCATGTATATGTGTATGCATGGATTTTGAATTTCTTTAAAAACCACCTTGTTTGTGTGATCCATTGCTTGTAAAATGTTTCTTAGGTGAAATGAACATCATCTAAAACATTTTCCAAACTTTTCTTAAAGACAAGTAAATCAAAACAAATATATTAAGTGAATGGTCACTTTGACCAATTTAACTACCATGTCTACTTTGGCTGTCTCAAACTTTCAGAACCTAACAGAAACTTTTCTGGATCTTTGCACCCCTTGAATGTACTCATAACAGAGTATCAAGGCCCACTTTGTGATCATCCAGAAACTTTCAAATTCATAGTTTAAATGATAATTCAAAATTGAATCTTCTTCATATGGGAAGATCCTACTTTTTCAAAACCCACTCAAACAAGCTCAACTTTCAAAACCCAAGCATCTGCAGACTCACCGGCACCAATCTAGCAAACCCACCAAAAATCATTTTAAAATTCAAAACTTGATTTCATGCGGCCATTTCATCAAACAGGTTGCAGACGCAAATCAAACAAAACATCAAACACTATAGTGTGCAGTGATTCTTGCCTAACTTGTTCCCTAGTTAGCTCACACACAGCTCAGAAGATCATCTAGAAAGATTAGCCCAACACTAGCACCCCTGTGGGCTTGCCATTGCCATTAATGGTGAACAGCCGAGCACCCCAATGTCACCCCATTGTGGACAGCAAGCTAGAGGAAGAACTAGTCGTGCCAACCTTGTCTAGGAGGCAGCCCACCCAGGGCCGGCCCATGGGGCGGGGCAACGGGGCGCACGCCCTGGGCCCTCAGGCGGCAGGGGCCCCGAGCAGGCTGTATTTCTCTGTTACGGCTACCGAGGAGTCCCATTATTCTAGTCGAAAACATAGAAACGCCATGCTAGAGCCTGCACGACACACCACTAGGAAATAGTAGACCAATTAATTAATGCCTCGACCTTGACTCATCCAATTGATTCCCCTGATGCTCAATTTCCCAGAACAACACCGCCGCTCATGTGACTTATCGAGGTCGCAAGAATTTAGTTAAAAAGAAGGGCCCATCTGTGAAGACCAAGTTTGCTGTTCGTAAATAAATGTACATCTAGCACTTAAAATTTGTTTAAAAAGAGTGTACATTTACAATACCAAGGCACTAAATAAACGTAATTAGCTCCTCGTAGTTACTCCCCCAATTCATCCTCCAATCTCTATTCTTCTCCTCCATATCATCCACCAATCATCGTTCTTCTCTTTTCTTGATATTGATAAAGCCTCATAAAAAAAGAGAGAGAACTAATTTGTCTATTATTTTCTAGATGTACACTTATTTGCGGACGGAGGAAGTACTCATCTGTTGCATCCTCTTCTAAATTCTGCCAAATAGCTCTTTTCTGACTTTTTGCACAAGCCAATGGATTGGAGGGAGTGTTCAAGAGAAAAGGGAAATGGAGAAGTATCCTTCAAATCATCATCTATCTGTTCAGTGTGAGGTCTTTTTTTTCTTGCTGCGGATCCAACTACCAACATCCAGATCAAGCTATATACAGGTGCTTCCATTCCTTGTCTTGGCTTTTTTTATGCAAATCGTGATGACATTCTAGAAAGTATTGTGTCGTTGCAATGTAATGTTCTGCATATGTCTGCAATATACTTTCTTTGCTCGCTAATGTAAGATTTTTTTAGTAAACTAAATTTAACTTGCTTAAATGTCTTATAGAGAACGGATGGAGTAGTAAATATTTATGGAGGAATAGCAATATATTTCCAAAGTCCTTGTGGAACAAGGGCCTCTTGATATAGTATTGCCCTAGGGCCCCTAATATCTATGGACCGGTCCTGAGCCCACCATCCACCGCCACTACCTGTCCCAGCCGCAAGCGTTGCCAAGCCCTGGACCACGCGCACAAGCCGCGCCCAGACCATGCCGAGCGTGCGCCAGAGCGCCACTCTCGACCAGCATCCACAGACCGCGCGCCGCCCACGCCGCGTGCATACACGATCGCCATCAACCCAGGAGACCGCCAGACATCCCCATTTGCCGCCCCGTGCCGCACAGCCACCGCCTGCCGTTGAAGACGCCGCCTCTGCCGCGCAGAGCACCGACCGTTCCAGACCAAACCACACCGCCCCATGCCTCGCGACCATGTCGTTGAGCATCGCCAGGAGACACAACATCGTCCCCTACCCTTGCCCATGACAATAGTCATCGCAGAACGCCTCGACGAGCACACGTCGCCTGGCGGTCCCCTCGCTCGACTATAAATAGAGGCCACCCCCGCACGATTTCTTCACACCATCTCACTCCCCTCTCCTCACTGACCGTGCCACACCGTTCTCAGAGCAAGGCGAGTACCACCTCGCCGGAATTTCACTGAGCACGCCACGGAGAAGAAAGGAGCCAGCGATTGAGCCACCCGTGAGCTGCGCGACCACCCCTGAGTTCGCCATCGACTTCTGCTCGCCCGCCTCGACCGCCAAGTACTCGGTGAGCCCCCACGACCCTCACTGACCGCGCTAGGTTTCGTTCTCGCCGGAGTTGTCTCGCGTCGACGATGACTCCCAGCCGTTAGATTAGAACTAGATCGAACGATCCACGTTGCCCCATACCGCTTCGCCCAGCCCCGTGTCACTGACGAGTGGGGACACCCACTTAAGCAGCCCGCGGGAGCACTGCGCTTAGCAGGCCGGCCCGTTAGAATTTCCCGCGCAGCCCAGTTATTCAAATTAAATCTTTTTCTTTTTCAATTCAAACACACTTCTGTACTCAACTTCAAAAATCAACCCAGATCGATTCAGTGCACCAATTTGAATGAAACCAATTTTGTTGGAAAGGTCTGTGAATGCTGAATCCAAGCCCATTGGATTCAAGTCATTTGGATCTATAGATCACCCCTGGTAAAAATGACAAGGCAGAAGCTTTTATGCATTCAAACATTTTTCAAATTTAAACCATAATAGCTTTTGAGTTGTTTCCAACTCTCAAAAATCACATTTAACCATACCTTTCAGAATATATAGAAATATATAGGTTTACTTGCAGAAATATTGTTCAAGTAATAAAAGAATGCTCCATAAGCATTTCTAGCCACTTTAATTAATTAAAATAAAAGGGTAAAACCTTATTAAATTGTGACACCACTTTAAATCACATTCCCATGGACTACAATATGTGGTGATGACATGTGTCAACATGATCCCATGTTTAGTTTGGAGAATATTAAATCTTAAGTAATTTTTCAATGAGTACAAATTACTTTTCTAAAAATAAAAAGATTTAAACCAAGCCTTAACCTTGTAATGTTAGAGATGATGCTAGATCATCTATAGGACCCTTGTGTGTGATGATTGCAAGTAGCTAAGTATTGTTTGGTGATTGTGTACCTCGTATTTATTCATAGACGCTAGTACCGACCAAGGATACGAGGAGGAAGGAGGATACTACGAAGAGGAAGCCGAGGAGAACTTCAACCACTGCTCTGCACAAGGCAAGCCTAATACTACTAGTTGATTGAGCAAGCTAGTAACTATGCAAGCTTACACTGATATTGATTCAAGCTAACCCTTGCAAGATACCCTACTGATGCCACAAACCCATACTTGTGATATGACTACTATATGCCTTAAGCATATGTGATCATACCCACTTGATAAACCAAATCCTAGTTTTATGTGCAAGCTTCTTACTTTATTTCTTTATCAAAGCTTACTTAGAGTCTACCTAAGAGTTTGGTAGATACTAGACAGTTGTGCTGAAGGTTGCATCAAGAGCATAAAATTTGGCCTAAGCTAGATAACCTTGATGTCATCCTAAGGCATGAGTTTGAACCTAGTTAAAACCCCACTAGTTTGCCACCCCTCATCAGTGCTTACCCCCACCTGTAGATGCTAGTGCTAAGCATAAAACTTGATCAACTTTAGATGGGAATACTTGGTGGAAAAATGGTTATGAAAACCTTGGAATGATGGATCATTCTATTGAAATGTTTTGGACATGTGTTTCCAAACACTTGATGATTTTGGTGATGAAAATGTTGAAGCATGAGCCTTATCCCTTTATAAAACTGATGGTTGTCTGGATGCGATACCATTCCAATTTTATCGTACAACCACAATACCCGAAGATTGGGTAGGGCTTGACTGGAAACTTATATTCCTTAGTATTAGTTCCCTCACGGCCAAGGTCTGAGCTGAGGCTACCTTGTGAAGATTGTCCACATGCAGTACCCAAGATGACAGTTGGTCATGGTTGGGAGGCCAAACTCACGGAGAGGTGCTTATTCTAGGGCGTAATCGAAAGGTTAGGATTGATTATCCGACATCGAGTATGGTGAATTCAGGATTTGTTCCTGACGGATGTATCGAATGTTGTGGTGAAAGTGTACAATCTTTGCAGAGTGTCAAACTATTCGAATAGCCGCGTCCGCGGTTATGGACAGTTGGAGTGGCTATACTGTTCCCCCGTCAGACTTTTCAAAATGACTTGTGAAACGAATTGAGACTTTGACTTGACCACAACAGAGTTGTGACCTGAATTACAAGACCCCACTTAGGAGTTATAAAATTGTGACTAGTTTTGGAACTGAGTAGAGATAAACCTGGCTTTTTGCAAAACAACCCTAGAGCCTACTGTCCTATTATCCAAAAAACCCCTTACGTGTTAGTATTAGTTTGCGAGTACTTAAAGAGTACTCATGGCTTTGTCCCTGGCTATTCCCATGGCCAGACTATGAAGAGGAGTACCTGGAAGATGGACCCCAGGAAGGTTACGAAAACTAGGATCATCTCCCATCGTCAGCATTGCCTGTGACCCTGAAGATGGAGCTTCGCCTATGCTACCGTTATTATTACGTATTCCGCTGCTTGAAGTTGTATTAAGAACTGGATCATGAGATCCCTATTTGTGTAAGAACTTATGTATCGTTGTAACGGATGATGTACTATGGTATCCAATTCTGTTATGTCTCGCAAAAATGGTAATCCTGGGATTGCGATGTATGGCATAACAGGCATCTAGGATTGAAAAATCTGGGTGTTGACAAGTTGGTATCAGAGCCATCCTGGCTATAGGAGACCCTAGTTAGACTGGACGTTGAACCAAAAACTTAGTTTCAAAACCAAAGAAAAACAAATATTTACAAAAACCTATTCTCATTCTTATCTCTTTGATTCTTTCATAAAAATTCATGTTCCTCAAAAACTCTTGCAAAATACCTAAAATTTTGACACACTTGATCACTCTGCTAATCTACTCATCCTCTATTTTTATAGATGGACGTGAAGTACAGCAAGTTTTATCAGTTGGGGAATGGAGGAGACCTTATCTTTGAGAGGGATCTGGATCAGCTTTCGGAACTTCTGGAGCGTCCACACCCCGAGTTCTTCGGAGCTCAGCTCAATGATCAAGGAGGAGAAGATCTGCAGTGGTTAATTGTTGCAAGTCTCCGAGGAAAGATTGAACCTCCCACTGCGGAAGGAATTCAGTTTACCTTAAGAGAGAACAACTGGCTCGATGGACTTGCCAGAGCAATGCAGGAATCTCTCTCCCGTCTGTGTGGGCAGAGCATCAATCAGATCAAGGGTACTCGCTTTGAGTTTTGCCCAAGGCGTGATGCAAATGAACAACCACTGGAAGCCCCATAACACCCCGAGCTGAAGACTCAATTGGACCACCTTAGCTTCGTGATGTATGATCGTCATCAGGAGTTGGACAACTGCCGTGACTATTGCAACCACAAGTCTGCCATCATCAAGACGAAGGATCAGACCATAGCCATGCTAGCAAAGGATCGCAAGTCTCGTCGCCGTCAACTCGACAAGAAGGAGCGCATTATTGCCCGTCTTCGCCACCGCATCTCATCTCTGGAAGGGACCATCCATGAGAGGGACATGCAGTTGGAGGAAAGGGATAATGCCGGAGAGGATCTTCGTGGAGACCCTTACTCTTATCTCAGTGATGACGATGATTTTCTGGAGGATCAGGCCATGGACTTCTTCACCGATGAGGATGATTTCGCCTTCATCGATGATAACGAAGATGATGAAGCCACAGACTCCGAGGAGTAGTAGCACTGAGCACTAGCGTAGTGAGTAGTAGTCGGTCCCACTGTATCGTAGATTTTAGAATGGTTCTTAAAACCATCTGTTTATCCTTGTTGTGGTGTGTGTTGTACTGTGTGCTATGAATGAATGAATGAAAAAGCAAGTTGCTAGAAAAATCTGAGTCAAACCTTTAAAACTTTTCAAAGACCCCAAACCTTAGAAAATTTCCCTCTTTTCTCATGATTCATCTAAATCTTCAGATGCCACGTGGAGGAAGTGGTTTAGCCCCGGATCCGATGTTGCAGATTCTGCAAATGTTGACCTCTGACCGAAGTCGAAGAGCGGAACGTCAAGCCAACCTAGCCACTCTGCAACAGATAGCCCAGCTAGCCCACAACAACCAAGGCCATGGAAATCAGGACAATCATGGATCTAAGCTCAAGAATTTTCAGAATACCAACCCACCTGTTTTCACCAAGTCAGAAGAACCCCTAGACGCCGATGATTGGCTGCAAACCATGGAAAATAACTTAGAAATAGCAGGAGTCGAAGCCAATGAGAAAGTTCTATTTGCCACCCACTATCTAGCCAGAGATGCCAGGGCATGGTGGAACAGTGTTCGTGCCATGACCGGAGGCCTAATGATGACCTGGGAGGAATTCAAGGTCAAGTTTAGCAGAACCCATGTGCCACCAGGTTTGATCAAGAGAATGAGAGACGAGTTCAGAGAGCTGAAGCAAGGGAGGATGACTGTAGTGGAATACCGTGACAAATTTTTGTCATTATCTAGGTATGCCCCAGATGAGATAGACACCGAAGCCAAGAAGAAAGAAAGATTCCTGAATGGTCTGCATGACGAGATGCAGACGGTGTTAGTCAATATCCCCTTTGCTGATATTGAAGCCCTTGTCGATTCAGCCATCCAGATGGAAGGAAAGATCAACCAAGCCAATGAGAACCGCAAGCGTCGTATGATGCATCAACTAGGAACCCATCAGACCCCAAAGTATCGCCCCAACCCATCTCCAGGATTTGCCCCAAGAACCAACAGACCCCCTATGACCCATCCAACCTATCCCAACCGTGGAAACCCTAGGACCGGAGGAAATCACAACAAGCCCGGCAACTCTAGAAATTTCACCCGTGCCCCACCCAAGTTCAACACCAACAATGCTACTGCCAACACCAACACTGCCCCGAGGACTGGAAGCAATGTTGTGCCTGTCGCAGCCAAGGACAAGTCACAAGTGACCTGTTATGACTGTGGAAATAAAGGCCACTATTCCAACGAGTGCCCCAACAAGAAGAATGCTACAGCCCCTAATACCAATGTCCCAGCTCAGCAACAACGTCGTGTCCAGCCAAGAAGGAAATTTGCCCCATGAAATTCACTCAACCGCAATGGCCGTCTTTTTCTCATGCATGCTGAAGAAGCTCAGGAAGCGCCAGACGTCGTGCTGGGTATGTTTTCTGTTAATTCAGTACTTGCAAGAGTGTTGTTTGATTCTGGTGCATCGCATTCATTTGTCACCGAAGAATTTGCCTGCACTAGTAAAATTCAACCAACCAAACTGAAGCATGTTATGATTGTGCAAATCCCCGGATCCACCACCAAGGCTAGACAAATTTGCAAAGCCGTCCCTATCCGAATCCATGGCATAGATTTTTATGCTAATCTAATAGTACTCGGAACTAAAGGTTTGGAAGTAGTACTAGGAATGGATTGTATGTCCAAACATAAGGGATTGATTGACTGTGCCAAGAAAGCCATCACCATGACCAGTACCACTGGAATAACAGTCGAGCATATATCTGAAACCTTACCTCGCCAATTCAAGTGTAACAAGACTCTAGCCCAACCTACCATTGACCAAGTTCGGATAGTCTGTGAATACCCCGATGTATTTCCAGATGTTTTGCCCGGTATGCCCCCAGATCGGGATATCGAGTTTATCATTGAACTAATCCCCGGAACATGATCCATAGCCCAGAGACCCTATAGTATGAACCCATCGGAGTTAGAAGAACTGAAGAAGCAACTGGATTCCATGCTAGAAATTGGACTAATTCAACCAAGTGCGTCACCATGGAGATCACTTGTCTTATTTGTGGACAAGAAAGATGGAGGTAACCGTTTATGTATGGATTATCGAAAGTTGAATGATGTCACCATCAAGAACAAGTACCCCTTGCCCAAGATAGAGGATTTGTTTGATCAGTTGCCCGGTGCCCAGGTGTTTTCTAAGATTGATCTTAGAACTGGCTATCATCAACTCAAGATTTGTGCAGAGGATATTCCAAAGACTGCCTTTACCACCAGATATGGATTGTACGAGTATACAGTCATGTATTTTGGATTAACCAATGCCCCCGCTTATTTCATGAATCTCATGAATAAGATTTTTATGGACTTCCTGGATAAGTTTGTCGTTGTTTTCATTGATGACATTCTAATTTATTCCAAATCAGAATAAGAACATGAGCTACACCTAAGGACCATTCTTGGAACCCTTAGAGAGCATCCGTTGTATGCAAAATTTAGCAAATGTGAATTCTGGTTACAGGAGGTAGGATTCCTCGGTCACATTGTATCAGCAGGAGGAATTGCCGTTGACCCTGCCAAAGTGAAAAATGTAGAAGATTGGCAAGCCCCAACCACTCAAACCCAAGTTCATGCTTTTCTCGGATTGGCGGGATATTACTGCAAATTTGTAGAAGGATTCTCTAGTATCGCGAGACCCATGACTCAATTGCTGAAGAAGGACAAGAAGTTTGAATGGACAGACAAGTGTGAAGCAAGTTTTCAAGAACTCAAGAAGAGATTGATCTCATCCCCAATCTTAATCATGCCGGATATCACGAAGCCCTTCGATGTGTATTGTGACGCATCCAAGATTGGTCTCGGATGTGTGCTAATGCAAGAAGGCAAAGTTATATCTTATCTATCTCGACAATTGAACCAACACGAGCAAAACTACCCAACCCATGACCTCGAACTCGCTGCAGTAGTTCTAGCCCTGAAGACATGGAGACATTACCTGATGGGAAATCGTTGTGAGATTTACTCGGATCACAAGAGCCTAAAGTATATATTCACTCAGAAGGAGTTGAATATGAGGCAGAGAAGATGGATTGAGCTAATCAAGGATTACGACCTGGACATTCACTATCACCCTGGTAAAGCCAATGTGGTAGCCGATGCCCTTAGCAGATTGCCGTGCCGCTTGAACTCCATGATTTTAGAGGAGCAACCAAGTCTGCACAAGGAGATGGAAGATTTTCGAATAGAATTAGTAAGTGAAGGATTTTTGGCTAGCATAGAACTTCAGCCCACTTTGATCAGTCAGATTAAAGAGGCGCAGAAGGGAAATGCTAGTATCGACGGAATCAAGCGTCGTATCGGTACAGGCAAAGTACCCGGATTCACCGAGGACGAAGAAGGAGTTCTGTGGTACAAAGGACGCCTTTGTGTACCAGCAGATTCGGAGTTGAAAGAAGTTATCTTGAAGGAGGCTCATGATACTCTTTATTCTATCCATCTCGGAGGAACGAAGATGTATAAAGATTTGAAAGAGCAATTTTTGTGGCATAAGATGAAGAGAGAAATCGGGAGCTATATCGCTAAATGTGATATATGCCAGCGAGTCAAGGCAGGACATCAAAGACCCGCTAGATTGTTGCAACCTTTGCAAATTCCGGAATGGAAATGGGATTCTGTAGGAATGGACTTTATCACTGGACTACCTACTTCTAGTAGGGGAAATGACTCTATTTGGGTCATAGTGGACAGATTGTCCAAAGTCGCCCATTTCTTGCCCGTCAAAACCACCTATCAGAGTTCGAAGCTAGCGGAGTTGTACATTGCTAGAATAGTTAGTTTGCACGGAGTCCCCAAGAACATAGTATCGGATCGAGGAACTCAGTTTACCTCGAGATTCTGGAAGAAAGTCCAAGAAGGTTTAGGAACCCGCCTAGATTTCAGTACCGTGTATCACCCGCAGACCGATGGACAAACGGAGCGAGTAAACCAAATACTCGAAGATATGCTTAGCGCATGTGTGCTAGAATATGGATCCAAGTGGGAAGACTGTCTGCCGTTTGCAGAATTTTCTTACAACAATAGTTACCAAGCCAGTTTGCAAATGGCCCCATTTGAATTCATGTACGGAAGAAAGTGTCGCACCCCTTTGAACTGGTCGGAAGTAGGAGAGAGTCAGATCTTCGGACCCGACATCATACGAGAAGCAGAACAGAAGGTTCACAAGATTCGTGAGCACCTCAAGACCGCCCAATCCCGATAGAAGAGTTATGCCGACAAGAGACGTCGATACCTCGCCTTCAACATCGGAGATTTTGTTTATCTGAAAGTGTCGCCATTAAAGGGAATGCAGCGTTTCCAACTCAAAGGAAAGTTAGCTCCCAGATATATCGGACCTTTCAAAATTTTGAACCGTCGAGGAGAAGTATATTATCAACTGGAACTACCTGAAGAGATGTCAGCTGTGCACAATGTGTTCCATATCTCATTACTTCGCAAATATCTCGAAGTCCCCGAGAAGACCGAAGTGTTCAAGAATATCGATCATCGGACCATAGAGATCAACAATGAACTGACCTATCCCAAAGTGCCCATCCGCATTTTGGAAGAAGCTTTTCGAACTACCCGAACCCGAAGCATCAAGTTTCTCAAGATTCAGTGGAGCAACCACACAGAAGAGGAAGCTACCTGGGAACACGAAGATCACATCAGGACGGAGTTTCCCGATCTCTTCAAATCCTAGGTAATCTTTTCGTCCTTTTTCAAATCTCGGGACGAGATTTTGTTTAAGGGGGGAAGGTTTGTAACATCCCAAAAATACTAAACTTAGATCATCAAACACTAATCATCAAGATTAGGGTTAACAAAAACTTTTCTAAATAAAATCATAAATGCATGTATATGTGTATGCATGGATTTTGAATTTCTTTAAAAACCACCTTGTTTGTGTGATCCATTGCTTGTAAAATGTTTCTTAGGTGAAATGAACATCATCTAAAACATTTCCCACACTTTCCTTAAAGACAAGTAAATCAAAACAAATATATTAAGTGAATGGTCACTTTGACCAATTTAACTACCATGCCTACTTTGGCTGTCTCAAACTTTCAGAACCTAACAGAAACTTTTCTGGATCTTTGCACCCCTTGAATGTACTCATAACAGAGTATCAAGGCCTACTTTGTGATCATCCAGAAACTTTCAAATGCATAGTTTAAATGTTCAAAATTGAATCTTCTTCATACGGGAAGATCCCACTTTTTCAAAACCCACTCAAACAAGCTCAACTTTCAAAACCCAAGCATCTGCAGACTCACCAGCACCAATCTAGCAAACCCACCAAAAATCATTTCAAAATTCAAAACTTGATTTCATGCGGCCATTTCATCAAACAGGTTTGGACACATCAAACAAAACATCAAACACTATAGTGTGCATGATTCTTGCCTAACTTGTTCCTAGTTAGCTCACACAGCTCGATAGATCATCTAGAAAGATTAGCCCAACACTAGCACCCTCTGGATTGCCATTGCCATTAATGGTGAACAGCACCCCAATGTCACCCCATTGTGGATGACAAGCTAGAGGAAGAACTAGCCGTGCCAACCTTGTCTAGGAGGCACCACCGTCCATCGCCACTACCTGTCCCAAAAAGCGTTGCCAAGCCACGGACCACGCGCACAAGCCGCGCCCAGACCATGCCGAGCGTGCGCCAGAGCGCCACGCTCGACCAGCATCCACAGACCGCGCGCCACCCTCGCCGCGTGCATACACGATCGCCATCAACCCAGGAGACCGCCAGACATCCCCATTTGCCGCCCCGTGCCGCCACCGCCCGCCCGTCAAGACGCCCGCCTAGCAGAGCACCGGCCGTTCCAGACCTAACCACACCGCCCCATGCCTCGTGACCATGTCGTTGAGCATCGCCAGGAGACAAAACACCGTCCCCTACCCTTGCCCATGCCAATAGCCGCCTGTAACATCGCCCCCGACGAGCTCACCATGCGCCCCGACGGTCCCCTCGCTCGACTATAAATAGAGGCCACCCCCGCACGATTTGTTCACACCATCTCACTCCCCTCTCCTCACTGACCGTGCCACACCGTTCTCAGAGCAAGGCGAGCACCACCTCGCCGGAATTTCACTGGAGCCTGCCGCTGCCGGAGAAGAAAGGAGCCAGCGATTGGAGCCACCCCAGGAGCTTCCGCGACCACCCCTGAGTTCGCCGTCGTCGACTTCGTCGTTCACCCGCCTCGCCAACCCTCGGCAGTACCCCGGTGAGCCCCCAGCGACCCTCACTGACCGCGCTAGGTTTCGTTCTCGCCGGAGTTGTCTCGCGTCGACGATGACTCCCAGCCGTTAGATTAGAACTAGATCGAACGATCCACGTTGCCCCATACCGCTTCGCCCAGCCCGTGTCAGCGCGAGTGGGTAAACCCACTTAAGCAGCCAGGAGAACCTGCGCTTAGAAGGCCGCCCGTTAGAATTTCCCGCAGCCAGCTTATTCAAATTAAATCTTTTTCTTTTTCAATTCAAACACACTTCTGTACTCAACTTCAAAAATCAACCCAGATCGATTCAGTGCACCAATTTGAATGAAACAAATTTTGTTAGAAAGGTCTGTGAATGCTGAATCCAAGCCCGTTGGATTCAAGTCATTTGGATCTATATATCACCCCTAGTAAAAATGACAAGGCAGAAGCTTTTCTGCATTCAAACATTTTTCAAATTTAAACCATAATAGCTTTTGAGTTGTTTCCAACTCTCAAAAATCACATTTAACCATACCTTTCAGAATATATAAAAATATATAGGTTTACTTGCAGAAATATTGTTCAAGTAATAAAAGAATGCTCCATAAGCATTTCTAGCCACTTTAATTAATTAAAATAAAAGGGTAAAACCTTATTAAATTGTGACACCACTTTAAATCACATTCCCATGGACTACAATATGTGGTGATGACATGTGTCAACATGATCCCATGTTTAGTTTGGAGAATATTAAATCATAAGTAATTTTTCAATGAGTAGAAATTACTTTTCTAAAAATAAAAAGATTTAAACCAAGCCTTAACCTTGTAATGTTAGAGATGATGCTAGATCATCTATAGGACCCTTGTGTGTGATGATTGCAAGTAGCTAAGTATTGTTTGGTGATTGTGTACCTCGTATTTATTCATAGACGCTAGTACCGACCAAGGATACGAGGAGGAAGGAGGATACTACGAAGAGGAAGCCGAGGAGAACTTCAACCACTGCTCTGCAAAAGGCAAGCCTAATACTACTAGTTGATTGAGCAAGCTAGTAACTATGCAATCTTACACTGATATTGATGCAAGCTAACCCATGCAAGATACCCTACTGATGCCACAAACCCATACTTGTGATATGACTACTATATGCCTTAAGCATATGTGATCATACCCACTTGATAAACCAAATCCTAGTTTTATGTGCAAGCTTCTTACTTTATTTCTTTATCAAAGCTTACTTAGAGTCTACCTAAGAGTTTGGTAGATACTAGACAGTTGTGCTGAAGGTTGCATAAAGAGCATAAAATTTGGCCTAAGCTAGATAACCTTGATGTCATCCTAAGGCATGAGTTTGAACCTAGTTAAAACCCCACTAGTTTACCACCCCTCATCAGTGCTTACCCCCACCTGTAGATGCTAGTGCTAAGCATAAAACTTGATCAACTTTAGATGGGAATACTTGGTGGAAAAATGGTTATGAAAACCTTGGAATGATGGATCATTCTATTGAAATGTTTTGGACATGTGTTTCCAAACACTTGATGATTTTGGTGATGAAAATGTTGAGGCATGAGCCTTAGCCCTTTATAAAACTGATGGTTGTCTGGATGTGATACCATTCCAATTTTATCGTACAACCACAATACCCGAAGATTGGGTAGGGCTTGATTGGAAACTTATATTCCTTAGTATTAGTTCCCTCACGACCAAGGTCTGAGATGAGGCTACCTTGTGAAGATTGTCCACCTGTGCAGTACCCAAGATGACAGTTGGTCATGGTTGGGAGGCCAAACTCACATGAGAGGTGCTTATACTAGGGCGTGTAATCGAAAGGTTAGGATTGATTATCCGCATACTGAGTATGGTGAATTCAGGATTTGTTCCTGACGGATGTATCGAATGTTGTGGTGAAAGTGTACAATCTCTGCAGAGTGTCAAACTATTCGAATAGCTGCGTCCGCGGTTATGGACAGTTGGAGTGGCCATAATGTTCCCCCGTCAGACTTTTCAAAATGACTTGTGAAACGAATTGAGACTTTGACTTGACCACAACAGAGTTGTGACCTGAATTACAAGACCCCACTTAGGAGTTATAAAATTGTGACTAGTTTTGGAACTGAGTAGAGATAAACCTGGCTTTTTGCAAAACAACCCTAGAGCCTAGTGTCCTATTATCCAAAAACCCCCTTACGTGTTAGTATTAGTTTGCGAGTACTTAAAGAGTACTCATGGCTTTGTCCCTGGCTATTCCCATGGCCAGACTATGAAGAGGAGTACCTGGAAGATGGACCCCAGGAAGGTTACGACAACTAGGATCATCTCCCATCGTCAACATTGCCTGTGACCCTGAAGATGGAGCTTCGCCTACGCTACCGTTATTATTACGCATTCCGCTGCTTGAAGTTGTATTAAGAATTGGATCATAAGATCCCTATTTGTGTAAGAACTTATGTATCGTTGTAACGGATGATGTACTATGGTATCTAGTTCTGTTATGTCTCGCAAAAATGGTAATCCTAGGATTGCGATGTATGGCTTAACAGGCATCTAGGATTGAAAAATCCGGGTGTTGACATGAGCTACCTGATTAGCTTCCCTATTACAATGCTCAATAGACACATCACCAAAACCACTCCAAAGGATAATACAGTCATCATCTAAAGATGTAATTGGTGGGGGGTCAAGGAGCTCTCGGGTAAATTAGATTTTACCCGCCGTACGATTAGCCTCCTTAGCCGATGGAAGCCGTAGATCATTTTTTTAGCGCTGCATAAGAACCACGCACAACACACTCTGCCTCGGAAACCCTAGCCGCCTCCCGCTCTGGCGCCCCCTTCTCTTCCCGCGTGCGGCGGCCGGCCAGTGCCGATCCGCCTCCCTGGCCGCCACCCACCCTCCACGCTTTTCTCCTCATGCTCCCACGATATCCTCCTCCCCTGAACTCCTCCTCCCATCCCCTTCCTCTCCCAGTGTGCGGCCATCATCAGTCCCTCCGACGGTCGAGCTTGCCGCGATGTCTCTGCAAGGAACGGCCGGTGGCTCGTGGCAGCAGCACACCACTGCCCACCGGAAGGAGCGGCTGCACTCCATCTCTCCCTGGTGCTCGTGTGTTCTCCCTCTTTCTCCACCTCTATATCTGGCAAAGGTCGCCATCCCTGTCATCCTCGCAAAGGAGGCTGTAACACCCTCAGAATCGGACCTATGCAAGTTTGAGCAAAATTCGCCAAACCCGCATAGAAACGATTCAAAGGTGCCCACCAGGCACTTTCGTGCGGGTGGAAACGAAGTAATAACATTACACAACAGTCCTCGATGGGACCCATGAGCAGATATATATATGACTCAAAGAGTCAAGAATACGATATAATATACAAAGACCCAAATCACCTTGAAATCGGTAGGCGTCCGACTACGGACAAGAAGCAAATGGGGCTAAGAGCCTGAAGAATAACCAATGGCGTCCATAACCCCGAGCCAAGCGGAAGGGTAACCTGCTAACGTCGATCTCAAAACACGCTTAACAAAAGGGTGCCGACAAAGGCAAAGCGAGAAAACAAAGAAGGAGCGTCGATCTTGAGGCCAAGACAGCGAGGCTAGAATTCGGCGGTCCTCGCCTACATAGGTATGGTGGATCAAGCGGCGGCAAAGATGCACTAAACAACCTATAGAGACTCGATACAACTGGCGGTTATCAGAGGGGGTAAGAATGACCTAGCCGGATCCAACCTGAAACTATCACCAAGCAAACCCATCCTGGTGTTTTCCCCTCGAGACCAAACGAGGAAGTCAACCGAGGAACTCACACAGTTGGCAGTTTTATTTATTCAGTTATCGTTGCAGCACTTACTAGTCAGGTTTAGATAATCGTCCTGATAAAGTAAACAGTGGGCACTTTTAGTTAACCAAACCGTGATAGTTGCAACAATTACTAATCAGGTACAGATAGCATGAGATAAACCCGAAACCCAGCAGTTGTTGATACTTTTATTCAGCCATTCCGTTGTAGTTGCAGTACTTACTAGTCAGATACGATTGTCGCAAGCGACAACCAAACAAGCAATGGTGGGCAGTATTATTAGCCATTCCGTTATAGTGAAGCTGATTACTAGTCATTATAAGTCAAATTTATAGCAGTAAACTTTAGTTATGCTTGTCTATGATCAAGAAACTGTGCTCCAAGTCGTCCATATCCATGACACGGCTTTGAAAGTTTTAACCCGGCCGGGGTGCACCAATAGCAACACACGCTCGATCAACCTCGGAAAAACCAAATCAAAACCCAACGAGGCTTTCACGACTGAACAATCACAGGATTCAGAAATATTTCAGGGGCCACCTTGAGTACACCCGCAAGTAAGCTAGCTCGAGACGGACCCCAAAGTTTGTGGGGCGTGATGGCAAGATGCCCCCAAACGGGGACTGTCGATACCACGTAAACGGGTCACAAGCCCTAAACAGTACAGTGTGCGGTACCCCGCACAATCGTAAATAAAGCAGTAAAGCATGGCATAAGTACAGGATAGTAATAAAACCTCAAACTAGTTTGTGGCCCCAAGAAATAAGACTGAATCAAGCTCTGGCTCAGGGGTCCCATATACCTCCGGATGTGGATAGCGCAAAAAACAAGGAATGTATCAAGTACTCGGGGTCTTACGGGACACAAGGTGGCTGTCGTAAACCAAAGATTATCTATCACCCACCGATGCCTCTGCTTAAACAATTTTAGTTGTTAAAGAAAGTAAAGTGAACAATAAGTAAAACTAGAATTCATCTCCAACATCAAGATGCGGCAATACATCAAGAATCGTGGCATATGGCGACACACATGACTTGAGCAAGCAACTACGACGCGCAAGTCCAACTATCTACCAAACAATGTAATAGGGTGTGTCCAAGGCAATATAAGGCTGCAGGGATGTATCGAATCGGAAACTAGAGCATCGCATAACGTATAGCAATAGATCAACAGGAGGAATAAAGACTATAAAAGTAAGATAGGTAGAAAGAGGAGATGCTACTTTGAAAACATTGTCGAAAGGTTCATCCGAAGATCGGCGAAGCTCACATCAACTCAACGGTCCAATCATGAAGAAGCAAAACACTAGAAGAAACACCGGATGCAATATTTAATAAAACGGCAGAAGATCGGCATGATGCATGTATGATGTACGGCGCGGCAAAGAGGCGAATGCATTTAGGTCATATTAAGCGGAACCGGGGTCCCGACAATTAGTTAGGTGGTTCAAGTTGTTTAGAAACCCCGCATATTAAATGTTGTTTAGCAAGACCACAGATGGAACCGGTTCGTTACACATGTTTAAATGAGGCCAATATGAGACTAGATTTGCCCGCATATGGGCCCCATATTTAATTATTAGGTGAATCGGCATAAGGCCCCCAAACCAATGAGATGCATGCGAGATGACAATTAAATGTGCAACAAGTTCTTATTATGTTATAAAATAGGGTTCGAGGAAAAGGGTTCACACATTAGGGGTCTCGACGATCTTGGGGTTTCCGGGGTTCGGGGGTTGGACAGGTCCAGGGTCCGGTCTCGGGGTCCAGGGTTCGACGGAAGCGTGCTCGGTCTCCGGGGGTTAGGGTCTTGTCGCAACGGGAAGCAGGGCTTGGTTGTCGTCGGGGCGATCGGGTCATACAGTCGGTGCCGTTCTTGTCGCCTCTGGGGTCTTAGGGTCGTGTCGACGATCGTGGCGTCCTTGATGGCGAACTCAGGGTTCCGGGCGGAGTACTTGTCGCATAGGTGGCCGTCGGGTCGAAGAACTTGACACTCCAGGGTTCGATCTTGGCGTCCGAGGTTCCTCCGAGTCCGTGGGGCGTCCGAGAAGGAGACCTTGGCGGGTGGTTTCCGTGTAGGAGAACTTGAGGGCGTTGGCGAGCTTGTACGGCAACGGGGTTTCGGTTGTCGGTGTCGGACCCAGGTTGCAGCATCGATGGTTCATCGAGTGGTCTTGGTCGGTGTCGAACATAACTGAGGTCATCGAAGCCAGGCGCAATTACAACGTCCTCACTGCCCATATGCAACCACTGCTACAGGAGCCCGTCTGTACCTTAGAGGCCTTAGGGACAGCAGGCTTGACGACGCAGCCGCGGCTTCGGGACAGACGGCCGGGTTGGTGTCGTGGTCCAGATGGCGACGCCCGGCGGGCGAGCTCTGCGGCGGGGGAGGCGCTCCGCAGCGGCGGCGGCCAACGGGTGGAGGGCACCGGGCGGCGACGGCGCCAGAGGAGCAGGGCAGCGCGATGAGGGCAGGCGGCGGTTGTCGGAGGAGGCGACGCCGGAGGAGCGGGCGTGGTCGCGGACCTTGGCGGAGAGGTGCGGGCGCGGGCCACGGGCGGCAGCGGGAGGGAGAGGTAGAGGTCAGCTGGGAGCTCTGTGGAGAAGATGGATGGCGTCGGCGGAGGGGTCGTCGCGGGAGCTCTGGCGAGCTCGGGCGGAGAGCGAGAGGCGGAGGGGCTGGCCGGAGCTGGTGTGAGGAGACGCTGGCCGGACGCTTGATCGCTCGTCGTGAGGAGAGGCCAGCGGGCCTGGGGTGTGGGGCCTTGGAGATCTGTGATTATGAGGAAGCTTCATGGCGAGGCGGAGGCAGCGGCTTCGCCGGCGGACGGCGTGGTCTGGGGCAGGCGGGCGTGCTGGGCAGGAGGAGGGCTTGAGCACGGCGAGAGGAGAGGCTGCGGGCGGGCTCGTGGCGGTGGAGGAGTGCGGGCGAAGGCGAGCTGACGGAGGCGGTGGTGCGAGCGGTTGGTGAGAGAGAGGCAAAGGAGGAGACAGAGTCGGGGTGGGCCCAGGCGTGGGGACAGGGAGGGGCTCGCCTGGGAGGTGGAACTGCCAGGTGGAGGTTGGATGCGTGGGGCGTGGGCATGTGGGGCTGGCCGGTGGGCCAGGCGATTGGGGTGGGGCTGTTACTGACTGAGCTGGCAGATGGTTGTGGCCACGCGTCAGCGCTGGATAGGTGGGGGTTTGGGAAGGGACGACGTGGCGCTCAGGGGTTGGCCAGGGTGAGGTGGAGAGGAGAGGTGGGTAGATTTCTGGGTGCAAATAGGATTTAGATGGGGTGCGGTGGACCGATTCAAATATCTGGGGGTGGTCGTTCGGGTCGGGTTGGCCAGTTCGACTGCCCCCACTAAAATAATTAATAACTTATCTATTCTTAATTATCTTTTGCAACTAATTTTTGACAAACAAAATATCCGGAACAACCGGGGTTTGGCGTTTGAATAATTGTCGGGGCGTTTTAGAAAACAAAAGCGGGCTTTGCGAAATAGTTTTGGCAAACAATGCATGATGATGACGATGCAATGCACAAATTCAACGCGATTTTCTAGTAGTGGTTTTGCGGGATGCCACAATTCGACACCACTAACAATGGATCTCGCCCTCGAGATCCGCCTCATGGTACCGGAAGGAAGGTCGGCGGTCTGATCCTTCGCGCTTCGTGTAGATCCTTGCGACACCACTAACAATGGTTCATCCTCCATCTTGAAATTGGCGACACCACCAACAAAGGGTCGTTGTTCCTGATCGTCGAGAGAGCACTCCGGAACAAAAGGTCGAAGGTAGAGGTATCACAAATAAAGCCACCCCTAACTTCCGTGGACGGAGTAAATTTGCTGGATCCACTGATTCGACATACAAGAGTGAATGATAAGAGCAGTGGTAGGGTAGCTACTCCATCCCACACTCAAACCATTACTCTGCACACGAATAGGCGGATTAAGCAACCTACTCTCGGAATTAGACTGAAGATCTTCTTAGGCGGTATCCGGAACAAAGATATGATGCCAGCAGAAATCGTATGAAAGACACACTGATTAGGTTCCGCGATGGTTCCATTGGCATGAACAACACATGCTCAAGGTATACTCCAACTTCACCAAAGCTCGTCCTTATCATATGTTTTTCAACGACACTGATATCCGGCAAGGAACACACATAGACAAAGAGCTCAAGAACAAAAGCTTGGAGGAAGGGTACAACAGACAAATTGCAGATTGATGATCGTAGCACCTCCGTTAAAAAGGGAGACAGCGAAACCCTGAAGGTACGACGGAAACCCAACCACGGGAAACCCTGGACTCGAAGAGAGAGAAGAGAGCGGATTTCAAAACACGTAGAGGTAAGAGGAGAACAGCAGAGGGGTAAGGAGTAAAATCAGACCTAATCAGAACTATCCAACCGATTTTCAAAAATAGTTTTGACACTTCTACTTCGGCCGTTAGCTAGGTTATCCTACAGGCTGGACTTGTGGGGTATCGCAACTGCTGAGCTCTGATACCACTCTGTAACACCCTCAGAATCGGACCTATGCAAGTTTGAGCAAAATTCGCCAAACCCGCATAGAAACGATTCAAAGGTGCCACCAGCACTTCGTGCGGGTGGAAGCAAGTAATAACATTACACAACAGTCCTCGATGGGACCCACGAGCAGATATATATATGACTCAAAGAGTCAAGAATACGATATAATATACAAAGACCCAAATCACCTTGAAATCGGAGAGCGTCCGACTACGGACAAGAAGCAAATGGGGCTAAGAGCCACGAAGAATAACCAATGGCGTCCATAACCTTGAGCCAAGCCGGAAGGGTAACCCGCTAACGGCGTCGATCTCAAAACACCTTAACAAAAGGGTGCCGACAAAGGCAAAGCGAAAACAAAGAAGGAGCGTCGATCGAGGCCAAGCACGGCGAGGCTAGAATTGCGGTCCTCGCCTACATAGGTATGGTGGATCAAGCGGCGGCAAGATGCACTAAACAACCTATAGAGACTCGATACAATGGCGGTTATCGAGAGGGGTAAGAATGACCTAGCGGATCCAACTGAAACTATCACCAAACAAACCCATCCTGGTGTTTCCCCTCGAGACCAAACGAGGAAGTCAACCGAGAACTCACGGTTGGCGCTTTATTTATTCGATTATCGTTGCGGCACTTACTAGTCGAGTTTAGATAATCGTCCTGATAAAGTAAACAGTGGGCACTTTTAGTTAACCAAACCGTGATAGTTGCAACAATTACTAATCAGGTACAGATAGCATGAGATAAACCCGAAACCCAGCAGTTGTTGATACTTTTATTCAGCCAATTCATTGTAGTTGCAATACTTACTAGTCATATACAATTATCGCATGGCGACAACCAAACAAGCAATGGTGGGCAGTATTAATTAGCCATTCCGTTATAGTGAAGCTGATTACTAGTCATTATAAGTCAAATTTATAACAAGTAAACTTTAGTTATGCTTGTCTATGATCGAGAATCATGCTCCAAGTCGTCCATATCCGGACACGGCTTTCGAGAAAGTTTTAACCCGGCGGGTGCACCAATAGCAACACGCTCGATCAACCTCGGAAAAACCAAATCAAAACCCAACGAGGCTTTCACGACTGAACAATCACAGGATTCAGAAATATTTCAGGGGGCCACCCCTTGGAGTACACCCGCAACGAAGTAAGCTAGCTCCGAGACGGACCCCAAAGTTTGTGGGGCCGGCGGTAAACGACAGTATGCCCCCAAACGGGGACTGTCGATACCACGTAAACGGGTCACAAGCCCTAAACAGTACAGTGTGCGGTACCCCGCACAATCGTAAATAAAGCAGTAAAGCATGGCATAAGTACAGGATAGTAATAAAACCTCAAACTAGTTTGTGGCCCCAAGAAATAAGACTGAATCAAGCTCTGGTTCAGGGGGGTCCCATATACCTCCCGGATGTGGATAGCGCGCAAAATCAAGGAACAGGTATCAAGTACTCGGGGTCTTACGGGACACAAGTGGGCGTTCGGAAACCAAATATTATCTATCACCCACCGATGCCTCTGCTTATTCAATTTTAGTTGTTAAACAGAAAGTAAAGTGAACAATAAGTAAAACTAGAATTCATCTCCAACATCAGCATGCGGCAATACATCAAGCTGGCATATGGCGACACACATCAGCACTTGAGCAAGCAACTACGACGCATAAGTCCAACTATCTACCAAACAACGGTAATAGGGTGTGTCCAAGGCAATATAAGGCTGCAGGGATGTATGTACGGAAACTAGAGCATCGCAACACAGATAGCAATAGATCAACAGGAGGGAATAAAGACTATAAAAGTAAGATAGGTAGAAAGAGGGAGATGCTCGCCTGAAAACATTGTCGAAAGGTTCATCCGAAGATCGGGGCGAAGCTCACATCAACTCAACGGTCCAATCCGCGAAGAAGCAAAACACTAGAAGAAACACCGGATGCAATATTTAATAAAACGGCAGAAGATCGGCATGATGCATGTATGATGTACGGCGCGGCAAAGAGGCGAATGCATTTAGGTCATATTAAGCGGAACCGGGGTCCCGACAATTAGTTAGGTGGTTCAAGTTGTTTAGAAACCCCGCATATTAAATGTTGTTTAGCAAGACCACAGATGGAACCGGTTCGTTACACATGTTTAAATGAGGCCAATATGAGACTAGATTTGCCCGCATATGGGCCCCATATTTAATTATTAGGTGAATCGGCATAAGGCCCCCAAACCAATGAGATGCATGCGAGATGACAATTAAATGTGCAACAAGTTCTTATTATGTTATAAAATAGGGTTCGAGGAAAAGGGTTCACACATTAGGGGTCTCGACGATCTTGGGGTTTCCGGGGTTCGGGGGTTGGACAGGTCCAGGGTCCGGTCTCGGGGTCCAGGGTTCGACGGAAGCGTGCTCGGTCTCCGGGGGTTAGGGTCTTGTCGCAACCGGGAAGCAGGGCTTGGTTGTCGTCGGGGACGCATCGGGTCCGCCCTGGTCGGTGCCGTTCTTGTCGCCTCTGGGGTCTTAGGGTCGTGTCGACGATCGTGGCGTCCTTGATGGCGAACTCAGGGTTCCGGGCGGAGTACTTGTCGCATAGGTGGCCGTCTGAAGAACTTGACACTCGTGGTTCGATCTTGGCGTCCGAGGTTCCTCCGAGTCCGTGGGCGTCGAGAAGGAGACCTTGGCGGGTGGTTTCCGTGTAGGAGAACTTGAGGCGTTGGCGAGCTTGTACGGCAACGGTTTCGGTTGTCGGTGTCGGACCAGTTGCGCATCGATGGTTCATCGAGTGGTCTTGGTGTGTCGAACATAATCGAGGTCATCGGCGTGCGCAATTACAACGTCCTCACCGCCCATATGCAACCATCGCTACAGAGCCCGTACCTTAGAGGCCTTAGGGACAAAGTGAGCTTGACGACGCAGCCGCGGACGGCTTCGGCCGACGGACGGGTTGGTGTCGTGGGGTCCACGGATGGCGACGCCGGGCGGAGCGAGCTCTTGGCGGCGGGGGGAGGCGCTCCAGCAGGCGGTGGCCAACGGTGGAGGGGGCACCGGCCGACGGCGGGCGCCAGAGCAGGGCAGCGCGATGTAGAGGGCGGAGCGGCGGTTGTCGGAGGCGGCGCGGAGGGAGGGCGTGGTCGCGCCGAGGCGGAGAGGTGCGGCGCGGCGGGCCTGAGGCGGCAAGCGCCGGAGGAGAGAGAGGCACTGGGGAGCTCGCGGAGAAGATGGATGGCGTCGGCGGAGGGGTCGTCATGAGGCGGGCTCTGGCGAGCTCAGGCGGAGCCGAGGAGAGAAGCTGGCCGGCGGAGCTGGTGGCGAGTCTGTGACGCGCGGGCTGATCGCTTCGTCAGTGAGGCCGGAGGAGCGGGCGGGGCCTGGGGGGGTGGGCGCGTCATGAGATCTGTGATTCTGGGAGCATGGCTGGCGAGGAGAGGCGGCTCGCGGGCGGCGACGGCGTGGTGGGGACGGGCGGCGTCTGGGCCAGGGAGGAGGAGGGCTTGAGCACGGCGAGGAGGAGGGCTGCGGGCGGGCTCTGGTGGCGGTGGAGGAGTGCGGCGGGCGAGCGAGCTGCGCACGGAGGAGGCGGTGGTGCACGAGCGGTTGGTGAGGAGAGAGGCAGGCGGAGGAGGGAGACGAGTCGGGGGTGGGCCCAGGCGTGGGGACAGGGGAGGGGCTCGGCCTGGGGGAGGTGGGAACTGGCCAGGGTGGAGGTTGGATGCGTGGGGCGTGGGCATGTGGGGCTGGCCGGTGGGCCAGGCGATTGGGGTGGGGCTGTTACTGGCTGAGCTGGCAGATGGTTGTGGCCACGCGTCAGCGCTGGATAGGTGGGGGTTTGGGAAGGGACGACGTGGCGCTCAGGGGTTGGCCAGGGTGAGGTGGAGAGGAGAGGTGGGTAGATTTCTGGGTGCAAATAGGATTTAGATGGGGCTGGCAGGTCGGACCGATTCAAATATCTGGGGGTGGTCGTTCGGGTCGGGTTGGCCAGTTCGACTGCCCCCACTAAAATAATTAATAACTTATCTATTCTTAATTATCTTTTGCAACTAATTTTTGACAAACAAAATATCCGGAACAACCGGGGTTTGGCGTTTGAATAATTGTCGGGGCGTTTTAGAAAACAAAAGCGGGCTTTGCGAAATAGTTTTGGCAAACAATGCATGATGATGACGATGCAATGCACAAATTCAACGCGATTTTCTAGTAGTGGTTTTGCGGGATGCCACAGAGGCCTGGTGGAGGGTGGAGGGTGTCGCGGTCGTCCTCACCGCTTGCCTGCTTGGGTCGCAGACATCGTCTTCGCCTGGGCAGCACCATGTCAAGAGTGAGGTGTGCAAATATGTCCTACAAATTTGTTTCATTTTCTTATCACGTACTTCCTTTTGGTTTAATATATCCCCTAATCTTTTATCTTTATTTGTCTAGATTCTTCTATGTATGCATACAGGTTATTCAACCGGGCTAGAGCGGGGGAGAAAATGTATGCTTGTACACTTACTTAGAATGAAGTTTAACCATTTTATTCAGTCAAAATATAAGTGTTGTGTGCTGAATCAAATCTGTTAAATAATGTTTTCTATGCTTTCAGATTGATCGTGGTACCAGTATAGCACCAATGCTACAAGCTGTGAGGGTTAAGCTATCAACACGGGTTTAATTTTCTAACACTGACTTTTCCTCAAAATATTTTTGCTGCTTTGGCGGTGAGTAGACGGAACCGTAGTATTCCATTTTGATGATGTTACCATACTTTTGAGCGGTAGAACTTCTCTTGGCTTATCCAGAGGGATTTCTTGCATAAGTTTTTGTTACTTGTAGCTTGTCAAAAAATACAAATGTGAATCTTACCAAGATATGACTTTTTTCTTAGTTCCCTAATGTGTTTTTAGGAATCAAATCACTTGTTGTTTACAAGGATAATAGCTCCCTTTAATTTTACTATTGTGTAGTCTTCATTTTCTCGCCGGATTGAGCAAGCACCCTATGAAAAGAATTTGTGCAAAATCTTCTTTCTGCACAAGCAGGCTCATATGTTGACATGCTTGTGTACATTATGTATAAAAATGGAAATATATCATTTCATTTATAGGTATTTCTACCAATAATGCTTTGCATGACATTACGTGGCCCTCACCTGTTGATATTGCAGGAAGGACATAAGTGCACTAGGCTTCGTTTCATTTTTAGAAATGAGTGGTTGATTGGAGGAAATTGGTTCCAGCAATCCACTAAGAAAAGACAAGGGTTGAATCCTGTATTGGAGGTAAATCATTGGCTTTCTAATTTATTATTATGATGTGACATGGGTGTTGATGGACATTAAGTCTTTATGTAGCATGAATAACCATGTCTTCCGGTGGCGGGTATAACTTGGTAGGACTGGATAACTTAACCTCGGTTCCTACTGTTTATAAGAGTCTTAGCTTGATCTAAATATGTTGTTGCATGTATATGTTCTCCCTTTGTCTAAGATTTATACATAAACCTGCTACTATTGTACAATAAATGATGTTGAGTTATTTCTTATCGATTATTTGTCTTTTGTATCAGCTTGGTCTACCTGTACTTGATGATACAAGTCATACGCCTACCCCATCCACTGGAGTTTCATCACAAAACAGGATACTTCTATGCTTAGTTCTCAGATGAACCATAATAACACTATTTTCCTCAAGGGAAGAACCTAAGACAAGTAAATTCTCAGTGCTCTCACTCTGTCTCCATGCCTTGGTAGAACTTTTTTATGTTTGTCATTCATTTGGATTATGTGTGTTCCCCTTTGCGCCTAGCAGACTTGATTTGTGTGGCAGTAAAGATAGTGTCCATTTCTTTACAAAAATTATTTTTTTATTTGTGTTTTCAGATCTATGGTGTTAGTCTGATGGTTAAGCTTGGATGATACGCTATCGCAAGACGCGTCACATGTCCGTCCTAGCATCGACAAGGCCATCCATCTTTCTTAACCAGATATTTTCACTTTAAGGGCATTGTAAGATCAAGTGGTAAGCTCTTTAATTTTTCCATTCGCACATGACTTAGAATTAATCGCCTATGGATAAATTGTGACCATGTACTAAATGTAGGTGTGATTTGTTTTTGAGATTTCTAAGATATGAAAATTAGAATCTGGAAGATTTCTCTATAAAAGTAGGGTCGGTGAACACCCCCTCGAACTGCCAGTGAAAACATGTCTTCGATAGATAATATCTCTGAGGGGTTCCTTTGGATTTAGAGCACTTTAGTATAGCCAAAAAGGATCTTCGATTAGTTAGACTTATCCTTTTCTAGAATAACTTGTTCTATCATTTGAATTAAGTATTGTCTTCAGGATATCTCTTTTTGTTATTTTGTATCCGATGATTATTCCTTATCAAAGCCATATGTTTTTATTGATAATATTTCAGGCTATGGTCTTATTATCAATATGAGGGCCACTAAAACAACTTTAGTAGTTGTTGCATGTCTGCTTATAATGATTAATCAGTGATTAAGTTGGCATGAGTGGCGTTGGCATCAACATCGGCGATAGAAACTTTCTTCATGTTAGCCTCGACTTCTGATTTTATTAATTTTATATCTCAAGCCATGCCATCTAGGATTTCTAGAGGTTATGTATTTTTAGTACTTTCTTGCGGACTGGTAACAAAGGTAGATAACAATGGCACCTTCGTTTTGTTGCTTTTGGCAAGCTATTTTTTCTTTCCTGTCTGTACTTTTTCACTATCAACCCCATCTTGTCATTTCTTTCTTTTTAGCTGCATATACGGTTTTTATTTGTTGCTGATAAGTACATTTCCTGCCTTATCTTGACACTTCCTTTTATTGCATATGTGTATGTGAACCTGGGTCTTACATGTTGTTTTGTCTAGCCAGTGTCCCTGAAAAAGTGTTTTCCTAACTTACATGTGTGATCCATCATTATGTACAGTGACATCAAAGATATCCATAGTTCAGCTATGCATATGGCTCTGCTCTAGGAATCATCATCACAAAATGGATCTGAAGAGGCAATTACCCGAACAATAGGTACATTTGGTTTCCCTGACCATGAAATAGTCTAAATTAGTAAAATGTGCAAGCATTACCTAGGAACGATGTAGATCATATTGTTGTGATACAGTTGTGGAAGCTTTTTTGTTTCCATTTTCTTGTTTTTGTTTTAGCATTTCACGGAACTTGCATTTCTTGTGGTTTTATTCTATTTAAATGCCCTCACTTTGGATTTTCTCCATTTAAATGCCAGCACTTTGGGTTCTGAGGAGCTACCTCACACTACTATGATTTAAATTTCTTGGTTCCCAGATGAATTCAGTCACGCTACGACTATGCTTTAGTTATATGTGTAAGAACAAATTTGGTTGCTACTACAACACATGATTATATTTTCTGACAAAGGTTGCAGGTGACATGACCCAATTAGGTGTAGAAATTTTGTTATAGCTGCTGTCTCATACTACAGACAATATATATTTCGTTTTATGTAGTCCGCTAATGCATGATCCTGAAATAGTATGAAATCAAGTGAGTTAGTGTGTCTGGACCTGATCATTTTCAAGTGCACATTTATATTGTATTTTTCTAAGAGGGAAAAAGGCTGCATCTCAAAGTTTTATGGTTCACGGCGAGCCAACCGAGGAAGATGAAATAGATGATGAACACGCCTCGACCAACTACTACTACTCAAGGTTTACCAATTATGTTGGAGATATGCCCTAGAGGCAATAATAAATATAGTTATTATTATATCTTTGTATTTATGATAAATGTTTACATTCATGCTATAACAGTATTAACAAGGAAACATTAATACTTGTGTGATTTGTAAACTAAATTAGAGTTCCTAGTAAAGCCTCTTTATAATACTAGCTTGTTGGTTAATAAATGATTGTGGTTTCCCTATCATGAACATTGAGATGTTATGCCCTAGAGGCAATAATAAAGATGTTATTATTATAATTCTTGTTCATGATAATGTTTATATTCCATGCTAGAATTGTATTAAGCGGAAACTTTAATACTTGTGTGGTTTGTGAACAACACTGTGTCCCTAGTATGCCTCTATGGACTAGCTCATTGATCAATGATGGTTAAGGTTTCCTAACCATAGACATGAGTTGTCAATTGGTAATGATATCATATCATTGGGAGAATGATATGGTGGACAGACCCAAACTAAGCGAAGCAATTAGATCGTGTCATCGTGTTCGTCTTTGCGAAGCTTTTTCTTATGTCAAATATTGTATTCCTTAGACCATGAGATAATACAACTCCCTGGTATCGGAAGAAAGCTTTGAGGTCATCAAACGTCATCCTATGAGAGGGTGATCATAAAGGTGTCTCTCAGGTGATCGGAAAGTATCTGTTGGGTTGTATGTATCGAGATGGGATTTGTCCCTCCCAAGTCGGAGAGATATACTTGCCCACTCGGTGTCGATATCAACACCGCTTGCAAGCATGTGGTTAAAGTTAATCACAAAGTGATATCGGATTACGAACGAGTAAAGTACTTGCGTGAGCGAGATTGAACTAGGTATGGCATGCAACGATCGAATCTCGGGCAAGTAAAATATCGCGAGAAGGGGAATATATATGGGATTGATTGAATCCTGGCATCGTGGTTCATCGATATTATCATCGATGAATGTGTGGGAGTCAATATGGGTTTCGGACCCATTGATTATTGATAGAAGATCATGTCTGCATATTCTCGAACCCGCAGGGTCACACACTTAACGTGTCTTGACGCTAGGATAGATTGGATAATTGGTTTATGAGTTTTTGTTCGGAGTCTCGGATGGGATCCGGGACATCACGAGAGGTTTCGGAGTGGTCCGGAGAATAAGATTCATATAAGTCAGTGCAGTTTTTGGAGTTCGGAATTGTTCCGGGTTAATCGGTATTGTACCGGAAGCTTCTAGAACCTTCCGGAAGGGGACCAACGTGGACCCACCTTCCGGGAGGGGGAATGGGCCTATGAGGGAGTGCCCTGGCCGCATTGGGCCAGGGGCACAAGGCCCCATAGGGCCCAGCCGGCCTAGAGAGTTTTAAACTCGAGATAGACCTTCTAGAAGGGGGGGTTTCCTTGCCCCCCACTCCTTATCCTTTGGGGCCGCCGGTTTGGGCTTGGGGGAGGGGCTAGGGATGCCCCCCCTATATATAAAGAGGGGTGGGGGCGCACCAACCCCCCACACCTTCCCCTCCAACCCTAGCCGCCCTGCTGCCCTCCTCTCTCCCTCCCAGGCTTGTGGTAAGCCTCTTTTGAAATTCTCCACCAATTGCACCGCCGTCGCGTTGTAGACCCAACCCATCTCTCCACCATACTTTCTGGACCAAGGAAGGAGGAGGCGTCGAGGTGCTGCCCGTGCGCATCTCACGGAGACATCGCCACTTGTGGTGCTAGATCGGATCGGATCGCGAGGAGGAGAAGCGATGCGACTACATCACCCACGTTAGGCGAGCGTTCATGTCTGAATCTTCAAGGGTATGAAGATCTAATCCAATCTCTCTCATTGTTTGCATCTCCTAGATTAGATCTTGGCTTTCCCTCTGTTCGCATCCGTAGAAAATTTTCATTTACTATGCCGCGAAACCCTTCAGTGGTATCAGAGCTAGATCTATGCGTAGATGTGTTTCACGAGTAGAACGCAACATGGTGGTTGCGGGCGTTGATGTTTTCTGTTGCAAGCCTCTTGTTTGTGTTCTTCTTATGACGCGGATAGTGAGATTGAAGCGGTCCAGGCCAACCTTACGCGACGTCGTTCGCGAGACCGGCTCCGCACTTGACGTGTGGCTTGTTCCACACATGCGGCTGGTGGATGTCAGTTTCTCTCACTATAGTAGTCATGGGATTAACACCGGAGTTTGGCAACCATAATATCACCATTGTGGCTTTCCGTAGGTAAGAATCGTTCTTAGAATCTACTCCCATAAGCCATGTAAAACATGCAACAACAAAGTAGAGGCGTCTAACTTGTTTTTGCAGGGAGTGTTTTCTGTGATATGGTATGGCCCAAGATGTGATGTGTATAATGTATGCGATGATCATGTTTTGTAATGTTTCACGACTTGCATGTCGATGAGTACACAACCGGCAGGAGCCATATGGTTGTCTTATAATTGTGTATGACTTGTGTGTCAACTTCTTATACGCCATGTAATAGTTTCACTTTATCGCTAAGTAGTTAGCAATAGTTGTAGTTGCTATTCGTGGTGGAGGCAATCATGGTGGAGTAATGGAGATCATGCCGGAACGCACAAGATGGAGATCATTGCGCGAAGATTGGCTATACCATGTCACATAAATTTATATGCATGTGATGTTTATCCCTTTTGTGTACCTTATTATGCTTAGATCGCGACAGTAGCATTATAAGATGATTCCTCACTTAAAGATCAAGATAAAAACTGTGTTCTCCCCAAGTATGCACCGTTGCGAAAGTTCGTCGTGTCCAAGCATCACGTGATGATCGGGTGCTATAGACTCTACGCTCACATACAACGGGTGCAAGACAGTTTTGCACACGCGGAAATACTTGGGTCTAACTTGACGAGCCTAGCATGTACAGACATGGCCTCGGAACACAAGAACCGAAAGGTTAAGCATGAGTCATATGAATGATATGATCAACACTTTGTTGTCCACCATTGAAACCACATCTCTTCTCGTGATGATCGGATTAGGTGTGGTGAATTTGGATCGTGTTCACTAAACAACTTGAGGGATGTTGAATTTAGTGGGAGTTCATCTAGTAATTTGATTAAGTTGAACTATTTATCATGAACATAGTCTAAATTTTACTTGCAAATACTGTAGATCACATGGCCAAGTCCAACTTCAACTTAAATGTTTTTGCTGAGAAAGAAAAGCTTAAGAACAATGGGTCTAACTTCACCAATTGGTTTCGCAATCTAAGAATCATTCTATCTGGCGGTCAAAAGGACTATGTCCTTGGGAAAGCGTTAGGTGACCCCCCTGCTACAACTGCGCCGGCTGATGAGAAAGTTGTCTATCAGTCGCGCAAAGATGATTATGGTGTGATTAAGAGCACCATGTTGTTTGCTATGGAACCGGAACTTCAAAATCGTTTTGAAGACTATCCCGGGCCCTTTGAGATTCTCGAAGAGCTGAAAACCATGTTTCAGACCCAGGCCCGTTATGAGAGATATGAGATCTCTGAGAAGTTCTTTAACTGCAAGATGGAGGAAGGGAGTTCCGTTTGTGAGCATGCCATTAAGATGACGGGCTACACTCAACGCCTTGAGCAACTGGAATGCACGATTCCAGAGGAGCTCAAGATTGACAGGGTTCTGCAATCACTCCCTCCCAGCTACAAAAGTTTTGTAGTGACTCACAATCAGATTGGTTCCACTGATACGATCACCGAGCTCTTCGCAAAGCTGAAGGCCGCGGAAGTGGACATCAAAAAGGATAATCATGTGTTGATGGTCAACAAGCCCACCTTTAAGAAAGGTAAGGGAGAAAAGAAGACCTTCAAGAATGGCGGCGGCAAGCGCGTTGCTCCTGCTGAAAAGAAGCTCAAGTCTGGTCCTAAGCCGGACACTGAGTGCTTCTATTGCAAGGACAAGGGTCACTAGAAGCGCAACTGTCCGAAGTACTTAGCGGACAAGAAGGCTGGCACCATCAAAGGTATATTTGATATACATGTTATTGATGTTTTCCTTACTAGCCCTCGTTGTAGTGCACGGTATTTGATACGGTTCGGTTGCTAATATTTGTAACTTTCGAAGCAGAGCTACGAAATAGACGGCGGCTGCGAGGATGAGGTGATGATGCGTGTTGGCAGCGGATCAAGAGTTGATGTGATGGCCGTCGGACGCTCTCCTTAGTTTTACCTTCGGGATTAGTTTTAAACCTTAATAAATGTTATTATGTACTGCGTTGAGCTGAACATTATTTCTGGATCGTGTTTATTGCAAGACGGATATTCATTTAAATCGGAGAATAATGGTTGTTCTATTTATATGAGTAACATCTTTTATGGTCATGCACCTATTGTGAATGGTTTATTTCTTCTAAATCTCGAAAGGGATGAAACACACATCCATAACATTGAGGCTAAGAGATGCAAAGTAGATAGTGATAATACTACTTATTTGTGGCACTGTCGTCTAGGTCATATTGGTGTAAAACGCATGAAGAAACTCCATTCTGATGGACTTTTGGAGTCTCTTGATTTTGAATCATTTGACACATGCGAACCATGCCTCCTGGGCAAGATGATCAAAACCCCGTTCTCCGGTATGATGGAGCGAGCAACAGACTTGTTGGAAATCATACATACCGATGTATGTGGACCGATGAGTGTTTCGACGCGCGGTGGATATCGCTATTTTCTCACTTTTACCGATGACTTAAGTAGATATGGGTATATCTATTTAATGAAACATAAATCTGAAACGTTTGAAAAGTTCAAAGAATTTCAGAATGAAGTGGAGAACCATCGTAACAGAAAGATTAGTTTCTACGATCCGATCGTGGAGGTGAATATTTGAGTTATGATTTTCTCACGCATCTTAAAGCAAGCGGAATCGTTTCGCAACTCACGCCACCCGGAACACCACGGCACAATGGTGTGTCTGAACGCCGGAATCAAACCTTATTAGATATGGTCCGATCAATGATGTCTCTTACTGATTTGCCGTTATCATTTTGGGGTTATGCATTAGAAACCGCTGCATTCACTTTAAATAGGGCACCATCTAAATCCGTTGAGACGACACCGTATGAACTGTGGTTTGGTGCTAAACCTAAGTTGTTGTTTCTTAAAGTTTGGGGATGCGAAGCTTACGTCAAGAAGTTGATGCCGTACAAGCTCGAACCCAAAGCGGAGAAATGCGTCTTCATAGGATACCCTAAGGAAACTATTGGGTATACCTTCTATCACGGAACCGAAGGCAAAGTGTTTGTCACAAAGAACGGTTCCTTTATTGAGAAGGAGTTTCTCTCGAAAGAAGTGAGTGGGAGGAAAGTAGAGCTAGACGAGGTTATTGAACCCTCTCTTGAGTTGGAGAGTAGCGCAGCACCTGAAATTGTTCTAGTGCCGCCTGCACCAACGATAGAGGAAGCTAATGACAAGGATCATGAAGCTTCGGACGATGCTGCTACTGAACGTCGCAGGTCGACAAGGTCGCGTGCCCCTCCTGAGTGGTACGGCAACCCTGTATTGACTGTCTTGTTGGTAGAAGACAGTGAACCTACGAACTATGAGGAAGCGATGATGAGCCCAGACTCTGAGAAATGGCTAGAAGCCATGAAATCCGAATTGGGATCCATGAGCGAAAACCAAGTATGGACTTTGGTGGACCCTCCTAGCGACCGAAAGGCCGTTGAGTGCAAATGGATCTTCAAGAAGAAAACGGACGCGAATGGTAATGTTACCGTCTATAAGAACAAATTTGGTTTCTACTACAACACATGATTATATTTTCTGACAAAGGTTGCAGGTGACATGACCCAATTAGGTGTAGAAATTTTGTTATAGCTGCTGTCTCATACTACAGACAATATATATTTCGTTTTATGTAGTCCGCTAATGCATGATCCTGAAATAGTATGAAATCAAGTGATTTAGTGTGTCTGGACCTGATCATTTTCAAGTGCACATTTATATTGTATTTTTCTAAGAGGGAAAAAGGCTGCATCTCAAAGTTTTATGGTTCACGGCGAGCCAACCGAGGAAGATGAAATAGATGATGAACACGCCTCGACCAACTACTACTACTCAAGGTTTACCAATTATGTTGGAGATATGACCTAGAGGCAATAATAAATATAGTTATTATTATATCTTTGTGTTTATGATAAATGTTTACATTCATGCTATAACAATATTAACAAGGAAACATTAATACTTGTGTGATTTGTAAACTAAATTAGAGTCCCTAGTAAAGCCTCTTTATAATACTAGCTTGTTGGTTAATAAATGATTGTGGTTTCCCTATCATGAACATTGAGATGTTATGCCCTAGAGGCAATAATAAAGATTTTATCATTATAATTCTTGTTCATGATAATGTTTATATTCCATGCTAGAATTGTATTAAGCGGAAACTTTAATACTTGTGTGGTTTGTGAACAACACTGTGTCCCTAGTACGCCTCTATGGACTAGCTCATTGATCAATGATGGTTAAGGTTTCCTAACCATAGACATGAGTTGTCAATTGATAATGATATCATATCATTGGGAGAATGATATGGCGGACAGACCCAAACTAAGCGAAGCAATTAGATCGTGTCATCGTGTTCGTCTTTGCGAAGCTTTTTCTTATGTCAAATATTGTATTCCTTAGACCATGAGATAATCTGACTCCACGGTATCGGAAAGCTTTGAGGTCATCAAACGTCATCCTATGAGAGGGTGATCATAAAGGTGTCTCTCGGTGATCGGAAAGTATCTGTTGGGTTGTATGTATCGAGATGGGATTTGTCCCTCCCAAGTCGGAGAGATATACTTGGGCCCACTCGTGTCGATATCAACACCGCTGGCAAGCATGTTGTTAAGGAGTTAATCACAAAGTGATATCGGATTACGGGAGTAAAGTACTTCGTGAACGAGATTGAAATAGGTATGGCGATGCAACGATCGAATCTCGGCAAGTAAAATATCGCGAGAAGAAGGGAATATATATATGGATTGATTGAATCACGCATCGTGGTTCATCCGATATGATCATCGATGAATGTGTGGGAGTCAATATGGGTTTCCAGACCCCGCTGTTGATTATTGATAGAAGATCATGTCTGCATATTCTCGAACCCGCAGGGTCACACACTTAACGTGTCTCGACGCTAGGATAGATTGGATAATTGGTTTATGAGTTTTTTTTGGAGTCTCGGATGGGATCCGGGACATCACGAGAGGTTCCGGAGTGGTCCGGAGAATAAGATTCATATAAGGCAGTGCAGTTTTTGGAGTTCGGAATTGTTCCGGGTTAATCGGTATTGTACCGGAAGCTTCTAGAACCTTCTGTAAGGGGACCAATGTGGCCCCACCTTCCGGTAGGGGGCATGGGCCTATGAGGGAGTGCCCTGGATGCATTGGGCCAGGGGCACAAGGCCCCATAGGGCCCAGCCGGCCTAGAGAGTTTTAAACTCGAGATAGACCTTCTAGAAGGGGGGGGTTCCTTGCCCCCCACTCCTTATCCTTTGGGGCCGCCGGTTTGGGCTTTGGGGAGGGGCTAGGGATGCGCCCCCCCTCTATATAAAGAGGGGTGGGGGCGCACCAACCCCCCACACCTTCCCCTCCAACCCTAGCCCCCCTGCTGCCCTCCTCTCTCCCTCCCGACTGCTTGTAGGCGAAGCCCTACTGCAGAAATTCTCCACCAGTTGCACCGCGCCGTCGCGTTGTAGATCCAACCCATCTCTCCACCATACTTGCTGGACCAAGGAAGGAGGAGACGTCGAGGTGCCGCACGTGTGCATATCACGGAGGCATCGCCACTTGTGGTGCTAGATCGGATCGAATCGCGAGGAGGAGAAGCGAGTACGACTACATCACCCACGTTCCGAGCGTTTATTGTCTTGAATCTTCAAGGGTATGAAGATCTAATCCAATCTCTCTTGTTGTTTGCATCTCCTAGATTAGATCTTGGCTTTCCCTCTGTTCGCATCCGTAGAAAATTTTGATTTACTATGCCGCGAAACCCTTCAGTTTTTAACAACAAGATCATATCATTAGGAGAATGGTATGATGGACATACTCCTAGCATAAAGATCAAGTAATTTTAATAGTTCAATTGCTATATGCTTTATGATACATAGTAACCTGATTCCTTCAACCATGAGATCATGCTTATCACCATCACCGGAAGGATGCTTTGATGACATCAAACACCACACCGTAACTGGATGGCTATAAAGGTGGCATTGAGTGTTCGGAAAGTATGGGTTGAGACACATGGATCAAGAGTGGGATTTGTCCATCCATATGATGGATAGATATACTCTGGGCCCTCTCGGTGGAATGTCATCCAATTGGCTTGCAAGCATGTGACTGGCTCACAAGGGATCACATATCACGGGAACGAGAAAAGAGTACTTATCAGTAACAAGGTTGAACTAGGTATGCAGAGATACCGACGATCAAAACCTCGGATAAGTAAACTATCATGAGACAAAGGGAAATTGGTATCGTATGTAAGTGGTTCATTCGATCGCAAATTAATCGTTGAAATATGTGGGAGCCATGTGAATTTCCAGATTCCTCTATTGGTTATTGTTCGGAGAAGTGTCTCGATCATGTCTGCATAATTCACGAACCGTAGGGAGACACACTTAAGGATTCGATGTTGTTGAGTAGTTATGGGATGATGAGTAAGAGACCGAATGTTGTTCGGAGTCTCGGATGGGATCCGGGATATCACGAGGAGATCCGAAATGGTCCGGAGAATAAGATTCATATAAGGAAAGTCCTGTTTCAGGGTTGGAGAATGGTTCCGGTGTTTTCATCGGGAATGTTCTAGAAGGTTCCGGAAGGTCCGGCACTCCGGAGGGGAAGGGTACATGAATGTGTCATAACAAGTTGGAATGGTTGCATCATGTACTAGGTGTCATCGCTGAGCAAAATAAAGGGATAAATCAAATCCTAGTTTGAAAAGTCAAACGCCAATTTGAAAAGTCAAACGGCAAGTTTGCTTGGTGGAGGGAGAGTAGGAAACCTACTTGGGGAGGAAGTCCCTCTCCCTCCACCGCCGGCCTTGGAAGCCGAGTTGGGGAGGGACTCCCCTCCCCTTGGCCGCGCCCTCCCACCTATATAAGGAGGGGCAGGGCTGCCCCTCCAAGCACACACCTTGCCCTCTCCAAACCCTAGTCCTAAGCCGCCGGCGCCACCACCTCCTGTTGTTGCCGCCACCTAGGGCAAACCCTAGCCGCCGGCCCTCCTGCAGCCGCCGCCTCCCTAGGGAAAACCCTAGCCGCCGACTTGGGGCAATCCCCTTTCCCTAGCCGCCGGCCTAGCTCCCTCTCCTTGGTGCCTCTAAACCCTAGATCGCCAAGGCCTCTCTCATAGTCCACCATACTCGCTCCGGCTTAAGGCGAAGCCCTACAAGATCTCCCCTCTACTCCCGGTACCACGCCGTCGTGATGCCGGAATTGCGAGGAGAGTGCTACAACCTCCGCTGCCTGCTGGAACAAGGGAGAGGAAGGTCTTCGTCGAGTACCGAACGTGTGACCGACTGCGGGAGCGCTGCCGGAACGCAGCGCCGGAAGGATCGTCTACGCGATCTTGAGATCGGCAAGAGTACGACTACATCACCCACGAGAATCTGCTCTCGTTAAACACTTTGGAATCTTCGAGGGTGAGTTATTCTATCGACTCGTCGCTACAATCTAGTAGATAGATATTGGCTTGTTTGTTTGTATGCGCTAGATTTTTTTTGTTTTCCATGCTACGAACCCTACAAATTACCCGACTGAAAAGGAGCAAGAGGACATATTTGGGCCGACATCAATCTAACCGGGCAACCTTGTACATGTTGTCGTTCCACGGAAGACTCACATTAGCGTCAAGAACAACTCGCTGGTCAGTTCTGTTGTCCTGCTAATAATAGAGTCCTAGATGTGGGTGGTTCAGAAAACCGTCTTTGATAGTCTTTTTGAACCATGTGTGACGAAACTTTCTTTAGTAGTGACTAATACTTTGCTGGATATGCAGATTATCCCCAGCAATTGCGGCCAAGCATATTCACAGGAGTGGTTGAACACATGTAATCATTTGGTAAATTTTTTTGGCCACATGTAATCGCCAAATTGGCCTAAACCATAGACCCTCTTCAGAATCTCATTTAAAATCGTCTATCAAACTTGAGCCTTCTTACTGCAATCAATCATTTGGTAAATATTTTAGCCACTTATAATCGCCAAATTGACTCATAACCAACGGGATCGTGTGCCAAGGCGCACCACTAAATCTAGTATATAGCAGTTGAAGTTGTTGCTGAAAGAACCCATGCTCCATCGTTTCCACCACCTCAACACAATCTGTTTGCATAATGAAGTTATTGCACCCATCCATCGCGCCAAGACAAGACCCTCATGAAACGCATAAGCTTCCGCCATCGGGGCATCCACCACATGGGGTAAGAATAATTGTGGTGCTGCAACACACTGTCCTATGTAGTCTCTAATAACCACTCATGTTACTACTCTCCCGGAGTTCACATCAAAAGCCGCATCAATATTGATCATGAGTTTTCCTTTCATTGGCTTCTTCCATCCATCCTTCTTTTTTGCTTGTGTCTGTTTCGAAGCTCTTATATAGTTTTTAGTCATAAACACTATTGACACTGATGAACATATAGGAGTTTGCACATTTTCACCATGCACTTTTTGTCTCCTCTCCCACCAAATATATCAACCCGCAGTCAAAACCAGTTTTGCAAAACCAATATCATCAAGAGATGTTATCTGACCTCCTCTCATTATAATGTCCTGTACCACAACTGATCCAGATCTACCAAGGTTTAGCAACTCATTCAGTTGATTGGTTATACCCAGGCATCTCCATATCTCTTCCGCTCATGCACAAGTGAATATCATATGCTTAATATCCTCACACCCTACCATGCAAATTGGGCATCCCCCTTCATTACCGATATGTCTATTAGCAAGCACACCCTGAAAAGGAATCATACCATGTAAAACTCTACATCCAAAAATCTTGATTTTACTCGGGACTTCAAGGCTCCATAGTTTATTCCAAACCGGGTTACTTGCACTCTGAGCAATATTTTGATTCCTGTCATGTCTTTGAAATTGATAATCCCATTGACGATAATAGGAAGATCTGACCGTAAATAAACCAATTTTATTGTAGTGCCATGCTACCAGATCGTCTCTCTCAGGTGTCAACGGAATTTGCAAAATTTTGTGAGCATCTATCGGCCAAAACATGGACTCAATCAACTCCGGGTCCCATTGTCCATCTATAGGGTTTACCAAATCACTGACATTTTGGAAAATATTATTACCCTTTGGTGTCATGATATTTAGATTGCGACTTGAGGGTATCCAACTATCCTCCCAGATATTTATTTGAGTACCATCTCCAACCCTCCAGATATAGCCTTTTTTTTAAACATTCCAGCCTAGCCAATATACTTTGCCATGTGAAAGAACTCCCACTCTTCAATTTATCATTGAGTAACCGACCATCTGGATAATACTTTGCTCTTAAAACCCTTAAGCATAAAGATTCTGGTTCACTCAGTAGTCTCCAAACCTTTTTTGCCAACATAGAAAATTAAAACATTGTAAATCTCTAAAACACATACCTCCACATTTCTTTGTAAATCTCTAAAACACATTTCCCACCATGCTTTCCAATGCATATGTTTTTTCTCTTCCTCGTTACCCCACCAAAACTAAGAGATGGCATCAGATATTCCTTTATAAGTGTTTTTCAGAACTTTAAATACCATCATAGCAAAAACTGGTATAGCTTGAGAAATCGCCTTTATTAAAATTTCCTTTCCTCCCAAACTCATCATATTCTCCTTCCATCCACTAATCCTTGCAATAAGACGATCAACCAAATGTCTAAAACATTCAATTTTATCCATTCTGATCAACCAAGTGTCTAAAACACAAGTATAGGGGATCGCAACAGTCTTCGAGGGTAGTATTACCCAATTTATTGATTCGACACAAGGGAATCCAAAGAATACTTGCAAGCCTTAACAACTGAGTTGTCAATTCAGCTGCACCTGGAAATAGTTCTTGCTCATAGAAGTTTATCAGTACCAACAGTTTGTAGTAGCAACAACGGCATCAAAACAGGAGCAATAGTAACAGTAGCAGCAAACAATAGGATATGAGCGCGGTAGGCATAGGGATGGATGGACGGGCACTGCATGGACGAGTCTAAACATGTAACTTTCAAGAACTAGGGCAATTGCAGATACATGAGATAAAGCATCCAAGTACTAAACAATCATAAGCATGTGCTCCATATATAGTCATACGTGCTCGCAATGAGAACTTGCACAACATCTTTTGTCCTGCCAGCCCGTGGCAGCGGGGCCTCTAGGTAACTACTGACAATTAAGGTGCTCCTTTTAATAGAGTACCGAAACAAAGCATTAACACTCCGTGAACACATGTGATCCTCACATCACAGCCATCCCCTCCGGTTGTCCCAATTTCTGTCACTTCGGGGACTTTGGATCCAGACAATGATATGTGTATACAACTTGCAGATAAGATCACAAACAATACTATCATAATGATTTAAAAATAAGTTCAGATCTGAGATCATGGCACTCGGGCCCTAGTGACAAGCATTAAGCACAACAAGTTGCAACAAAGTCAAATAGCACTAATAGAGATACTAGGCACTAATGCCCTAAAAATCTTATTCGATTACATGATAGAACTCGTCCAATCCCTACCATCCCCATAGCCTACAGCGGGGGATTACTCACTCATGGATGAGGGAAACATTGATGGTTGATGGATAGACGTTGGTGATGACGATGGCGATGATCCTCCCCAAATTCCCCGTCTCGGGTGCGAGCGGAGTTTCAGTTCGAATCGCGGCCACGGTGGTGGCGGCGCAATGAAATCTTCGGAAAAACAACGAACCCCCCTCGTTTTTTAGGTCAAGAGGATTCTTATAGGCAAAGAGGGAGGCCGAGGGTGCAGGGTGGCGCACCCCTAGGTATGGCTGGCACGCCGCGCTGACAGTGTGGGCCCCTGTGCCTCCACTCTCTCGTGCTCGCTGCCTGTATCTTTTGGTGAAATAGGATTTTTGGCATATTTTCCGGGATTTTTCCTAATAGTTGATTTTCTACACAAAATCTAGACACCATAGTAATTCTGCTGAAAACAGCGTCAGTCCGTGTTAGTTGTATCCAAATCGCACAAGTTTAGAGGATAAACAATAGCAAAAGTGTTCGGGAAAGTAGATATGTTCTGGACGTATCAACACCCCCCAAGCTTAGCTTATTGCTTGTCCTCAAGCAATTCAGTTGAAAACTGAGTGCGATAAAAGAACTTTCACGAACACATTTGCTTCATATGATGTATATATTCTCAGCACATGAGTAGATTCTTAAACCATTCATAATAAGAAGTATGCAACTAAGTCTACTCAATAGTCATTTAAGCTATAAAGAGAAACCAACTCAATAATAATAAGTAGCGTGGAACATAAACATAAGCAATATTGCAATGCTCATAAAAAGGTATGATAGAGTGGTATCTCGCTTGCCTTTGTTTGTAGAGCACAATATAAATGCCAAGGCACCTCTGAACTTCAAGTGAAGACTAGAAGTAAAGATATCAGAGATACAAGCATCAAAGGCATGACATAATTAACCAAGTTTTGAGACAAACACAAGAATGCCAACTATGCTCTCAAGAAGGTGCTCATAGAATAAGTGGTGACTCAACAAGGAAGTGAAAAGGTTTTGAAAAGTTTGAAAGGCTTCCAAATGTTGAAAGTAAGGTACTCATTAGCTTTGAGATCGCATTTCCCCTATCATAGGCATCTTTATGTGGTTAAGGTGAAAGTGAGGTCCAATATGAGTTATATGCTTAACAGACCATAAACTGGAAATCCCATGTCCCTTGAGTACGAGGGACGCTCCGCATGCTATTCAACTTTAGTTACCTGTAAGTTCTTGTCATTGTAAATACATGCATATCATAGAGAATCGCCAACGGGGTACCCCTTGCACATGATACATGAGTTATCCCGTGATCAAAATGACAAGGCAAGCAGACAATGAGCATCTCAGCGATCTTTTAATTTACTATTTGCATAGATTTTTATTGAGGATGCTTCAGAGAATGCTCATTATGGTGATGCTGCAAGTTTCCACCATGATTAGACATGGCTTAGGCTAGCGGCCTAGGCATTTATCTAACACATATATATACTCCATGAACTCACAAGCTTCCCTTTTATTTCACACCGACGACATCCGCACACAAAAGAGCAAGGTATCAACTAGATATGTATCCATAAGTGTTGAAAGTGTTCCCCGTGACAACACGGTTTTGCTAACTCCCAGCCTATAATTTGCAAGCATATAACTTTCATGGACAGGTCACAATGGTTCAGGATTATTAAGTGCAAGAAATAAAGTGTGCCATCAAGTTCGTGAGAGCTTTACTAACTAACTTTCTCAAAGCAGTCAAACATTTTATTTGGAAGAAAACAAGGCATATTGAATATGCACTGAAATAGCAAATGATGCTAATAGGTAGGTATGGTGGACAATGTTGGCAATATTGGTTTTGGGGAGTTGGAAACACGAGTAGAGCTCATAATCAGTGCAAGTGAAGGCTAGCAATAGAGAGGCAGCAACAAACGAGAGAGCAATAATTGTCATAATCATGCTTGCAACAAAACAGGACTAATTATGGCATGAAAGTGATACAAGAACTCTGAGGCAAAATAAATCATCGAGGCTTACTGGCTATTGTTTAGTCATATGCATGTGTGAGCATGTGCCAAGTCGATTCATATGAAACTTTCAAAGGAGGATACCACAATATCATACCAAAATATGAATAGAACAATGCAAGAAAACATTCATATGACATGCTACAAACTATTAGCAAGCTGGAGCTAATCACAAGAAAGCAATAACTACTAACCATCCATCAGTAACATACACCTTACATGAACAGATTAAGCATGCTCACAATGATGAGTATATGTACAAAAACGAAAACAAATAGAGTTTGTTACTAGCCTCTTACCACACCTCAAGTTGTCTTAATCTTCATTATTGCCCTTCACTTGTGTGACTTAAATAATAACATGAAACCAAAATCCACTAAGGACAGTTGAACCCTGCAAAGAACTCACAAAACCAAAGAAGAACAACAAATATTTTTGGTGTTTTCGATTTTTTTAAAGCAAGCAAACAAAATAAAGCCAAACAAAGCAAAATCTTTTTGGATTTTTCTTTAAGGCAAACCAAAGATAAAAAGCAAAGACACAAACCAATAGAAACAACGAAAATATTTTTTGGTATTTTTGTGTTTTGAGAAAGCAGGAACAAAAACCAAAAAGAAAGCAAAACAATGGATATACAAAGAACCGACGAAACATGATATATAGATGAGTGTGATGTCGGTATACCTCCCCCAAAGCTTAGGCTTTTGGCCTAAGTGGGGCTCAATAGCGCGGGTAGTAACCCCAAGATGGTGGGTCATCATAGGAATGATCATAGTCAGGCGCTTGCGATGAAGAAGAAGACGCGCCCCAATCAAAAGAGGGCTGCTGGTATGAAGACTCTCCCAAGTTGGAGGGCTGAACTGAATCATCTTCAGCATCCTCTCCAACATTCTCCTCTTGCTGGGAGAGCTCCGCCTCGTATGTGTCAAACTCCTCCTCCGTGAGCGACCATCTTTGCCTGTTATCAAAATTAAACAAAGCAGGTGCAGGCAAATAAACTACTTTCTCAGTCCTACCCCCTCTCCAACCATGCTTTGCAAAAGATAATTCATACGGTAAACTTCTCACAGTAGCCCCTAAAGAAACAAAATTATGCTGAACCATGGAATCGAGATCAAGCCTCTCTATGGGGAACCGATAATCCGAATAGTGAGGCTCTAAACCATGGAAAGCTAGCAACCTAGAGGTGATGAGACCTCCACAAATTCCACCCTTCTCGCGGTTAGTGGTAAGACGGTAAGCTATCAAAGCACCCAGGTTATAAGATCTATCCCTATTCAAAGCAGTTGAGATAAAAGCTAGATCAAAAGAAGATAACTCCTAGCAATCTTTCTAGCAAGAACACACTTGGTAATGAAATAGGCAAAATATCTAATGGATGGGAACTGAATGTTCCAAATTTTACCACTTTCCTTCGAGAAATCAAAACCTTGGCAAATTTCAGCATATAAATCCATAAGTGACTTAGGCCTCTCCTTGATCTTCTCACAAGATCCCCAATGAGGTACTCTAATTGCTACACAAAAATCAGCAAAAGGCAGGTCGACAACTAGATTGTATATTTTATAATGAACCATGGGATTAGATGAAGACCAAGTAAACCGGAAGTCCTGCACAACATCCATGGTTAGCTTAACATATTGAAAAGGTTCACCTTCAACAAAGTGTTCCAACTCTGCATTGGTAATCATAGTATGGAAATCCTGGAGGATTCCCGCGGCTCTCATAAATTCATGGCATGGATATATGGAAGGGAAGACTCCTTCCTCACGATGAACTTTCATTGGCTCAGGTACCATCAAATCATATTGATTTAGTGGGTATGCACTCATCTTCCTTTCTAAAAAATTTAGACAAACATCAAACCAAGTGATTTCCAAGTTGATAAATGATGAGAAACTACTATAGGAACTTGCTAGAGGGCGACACATGCATCAAAATGAAATCTCTAAGCATAGAACAAGCATTCAAGCTCACACAACCTGACACCTATAGCAACAACATACTCACGATACAATCTACCAATCACAAATCTAATTGGACAAGTGGAGGAGGCACATACCAAGGAGCAATCCATCCAAAAATCGGCAACAAAGATGGGCTGAGCAAGGAGATCGAAAATCGTGAGAAAAAATAGCAAGAACTCGAGCTTGAGAAAGTTTTCCGTTGTTTTTCGGGAGAGAGAAAGAAGATGGCTGGGAGGAGGCACCTTGGAGGGCCCTAGGTGGGCCACACCCCAGCTAGGCGCCACTTGAGGGCTGGCCGTCCCACCAGGGGTGTGCTGGCCTGGGGTGGCCCCTGGGTCACTCCAGGTGTTCCTCTGCCCCTTTTTTCGAGGAAAAATTTATTTTGAATTTTTCTGGGATTTTTTGGAAAACTTTATTTTTGGCCAATTTTGAGGGTATGAAAATTGATTTTCTCACAGAAATAGTTTTTTTAGAAGCAGCAAAAGCAAACCAAAAACCAAACTACAGAAGTTCTAAGACACTCTAACAAGCAAACAACTAACAAAACCAAAGCTAGCAAAAGAAAAGGCAAAGACTAAGAAGGAGAAAAGCAAAAGAAAGCAAGAATAACCACAGTGAAAACATTGTTTTGTTTATTAAAATCCTTTTGTTAACAAGGTTAATCAAGTCTTGTTACCAAAACAATCTTATATGAAACAAAACTTTGCATTCCACAAGGTGATTATGTTACCTCAAACTTTATAGCAATGGTCCCAATCATAATAGTTTCAAAATTTTCTTGTGGAATGGGAAAATATATTTCTCCAACCTTGATGCTCTCAATATTTTCAATGGAATTCAGGCAATAGATTTTAGCAACCTTCTTGGGGAAATAGACAGTATGCTCTTTGTCATTAATATTGAATGTTACTTTTCCTTGATTACAATTGATGACAGCACATGTAGTATTAAGAAAAGGTCTCCCAAGAATAATAGACATATTATCATCTTCACGCATTTCAAGCACAACAAAATCAGTTAAAACCAAGCAATTATGAGCCACTTGAACAGGAACATCCTCACATATACCAACATGAATAGTAGTTGACTTATCAGCCATTTGCAAAGATATATCAGTTGGTATCAACTTTTCTAGCTGGAGTCTCTTGTAGAGAGATAAGGGCATAACACTAACTCCAGCTCCCAAATCACATAAAGCAGTTCTAACATAATTATTATTATAGAGAAAGGAATAGTTGGTATACCTGTGTAGCATCCCAGTTGTCTAACACCTGTAATGCTACTTGATATAATAATAAAAGGGCCACTTCCAACATATAATTGTTGCATCATCACCATGTCATGCTCATGTCATCATGCCACCTTGCAATTTGAGCATCATATAAAACCCTTTCTTGTTTGGTTCTTATCTCATGTGCATGATTAATTGTAGTTGCCTCTTGATATTGTATTTGGTTCTTGATATATTGCTAAATGCCCAAGTTGAGTTGGGGGCATATCTCTTTATACTCCACCACCTTTCTTTGACCACCTTATAACTCCACCATCCAACTAATATGAGCTTAGCATTTTATTGAGTTTACCTCTAGCTCATGTTGGTTGGTTGGGTTCCACCATAATCTTTTGCTTGGCCTTATTCCAATTTTGGAGATGCAACATAATATTGCCATGAAATGACATTGTCTTTACAAGTGTCAGCAGGGCCTTAAATATTCTGCATGGGCCATGCAAGTATCACCTTGTGCTTGTCTTTGGTTTTATTTGGTTTTGGGGTGGATCATCTCTAGCCCTATCTCTTCTTTTGATTTTGGCCATGTTATTCATGCTTAACACCTAGCACCTCATCTCTCCCTCTCTCTCCCTTTTCCTTGTCTTGATCTTGTGTGATCTTGTCTAAGCAAGCATGATCAAGTAAAGTACCACTCCCTCTATCCTACCCCTCTCTTAAACCTAAACCCTAAGCCACCCCATTCCCCTCTAACCTACACCTAAACCCACCTATTTCAAACCAAACCCTAAGTTGTTTCTATCTTCTCTCCTTTCTAGCTACCTAGCATGGTCACATGAATACCATGCCCCTAGCTCACCACCCCCCTCTCTCTACCTGCTGGACCACCTGGCCGCCCTACCCCACCTAGCTACCACCAAACCAGCCCTAAGGCAAACCCTAGCCCGAGCCTAGCTCCTAACCTAGCTAACTCGAGCTCCTCCCTTCCCTCTTATCTCTCTACCTAGAAGCCCCACACCGAGCCTGCCCTGCCTCCTTGGCCTCGCCCCTGGTCCCACTGAAGCCACACCTTGCCACTGCTGTGGCCTCGCTGCACGTGAGGTGCAAAGGTGCAAAGGAGGGCGTGGTGTTGCGGGTGTCGAGGAAGACACAGATCGTCATGACGCCTCCGTGCCAGCGAGAGGAGGAGCCCAGCACCAGAACCAGCTGAGCAGCGAAACCCTAAGCGCCTCCGTCCATGAGCCGCGCCGATCGTCTGCGTCCCGGCCGTCTGACCCCACCAACACACTCGCGGTGAGCCCTAACCTCCTGCATAACCTCGCCTCTCTGCGTTTCTGGTTGCGCCGCTCCGAGTCGAACACCGTCGATGCCGCCGCTCGTTGCTCTCTGCTCCACCGCGCCTGCGAAGCTTACCTAGCCCATGGCGCACCACGCAGCCGCTGCGGTGAAGGTCCGTCCCAGCTGCGCTTTCGCGTCGAGTTAGCTCAGCGCATACGCTGCCGCTGTCAGCAGGTCTGGAAAGAATGCGATCTGTGGCGTGGTCGTTTTGCACCTACACCCCTCACCTTTTGGAGCGCCAACCCGCGGTCCAGCCTGGCCCATTGTCGGTGTCTGTGGCGTTTTTGCAAAAAGGCTCTCAGGTTATCTGAGAAGCAACCCGCGGTCCCCCCTCCTTCTCAGACTCTGGCGTGTGGGTCAGTAAGCGCCTGGCCCCACATGTCTGTGACCAGGGCTAGAATAGGCTGGGTATAAAAGGCTTCCAGAGTCTGTTTTAAAATTCAAATCTTGTTTAAATTATTTCAAATTCAAATATAATTCAGTTATAAATAACTTTTCCAATATTAATCCAAATAATACAAATGATATATGTTTTGAGATCAGGAAAATGAGAGGATTCCAAATATGCCATTCAATTTGCCTTTTTCACATTTAAAATTCCAAGTTGAATTAAATTACCACAATTGCCACTAGAACTTCAATAATTAATAACTTTTGTTTTATAATTCCAAATTGAACAAATGATATGTCTAAAATGATCAGCTCGACGAGACCTTTCTGTTTATGCTATCCATAACTTCAATTGCAGCATGCATCATATAAATATATAGTGAACAGCAATTGTTATGACAACAAAATGTGATCCAAAACTCCATTAAAATGTTGTTACTTGTCTTCCACACCTCACCATGCCATGCTACCTTATTGCCATATAAATTGTGCATCATTCATCATGGCATGATTGTTTGCTTGACGCATCTTATTCATATGCTTGTGCTCTATATTCATGTTGGCCTTGTTTGTTTGGTTTTTCTCGGATAGACACTGAGCAGGGGTTATACCAAGAGAACCAGGAGCACTACCCAGATCCGTCCCTCGCTTCAACTGAGTTATCAGGCAAGCACTTCCACATGCTTGCATACATACAGTACCTATTGCCTCTATCTTATTCTTGCATCATAGAGTCGCGACTGCATTAAATTGAATCCCAAGTATGCATAGCCTTTACTTTTAAACCCCACCAAGCTTGTTCCTCCATCCCATGAGCCATTACTACAGGAGTGTTTGAGCCATGCGAATCGTAGAACAGCATGTGTAGGGTATGTGAGAGTCTGATGGATAACGAGGTACCTAAACAACTTAACCTGAGTAGTAATGGGATAACTAATGAAAGTGGCACCGGTGAGCAACATCTGCTATTTGGTTTTTCCTGCTCACTTGTGTCCCGTAAGACCCCGAGTACTTGATTCCTGTTCCTTGATTTATCGCGCTATCCACATCCGGGAGGTATATGGGACCCCCGAGCGAGCTTGATTGATCTTATTTCTTGGGGCCACAAACTAGTTTGAGGTTTTATTTACTATCTGTACTTATGCCATGCTACTGTTTTAATTAAATTGTGCGACAAATAGCACCTGTCTTTGTTTAGGATCGGGACACGATTCATGGTGTCGACAAGCCCAGTTTTGGGTTCCCGATCGTTCACGACCGTATACCCAAACCTTGAGTCCGTCTCGAGCTTGCTTACCGTTCTATGGGTCTACTTTAAGGGTGGCCCCTGAAATATTTCGAATCCGTGATTGTTCATCGTGAAAGCCTCGTTGGGTTTGATTTGGTTTTTCCGAGGTTGATCGGCGTGTGTTGCTATTGGTGCACCGGCCGGGTAAAACTTTCGAAAGCCGTGTCCGCGGTTATGGACGACTTGGAGCACGGTTTCGATCATAGACAAGCATAACTAAAGTACCTTTAATCGACTAAGTAATTTGACTAGTAAATAGTGCAACACTCATGGAATGGTTAATAAAATTGCCAACGGATGGGGGTTGTTCGTCCGCTTCCTCGTTGGTAAGGAGGAGGATGGATCTGATGAGATTACCATTATAATCGTTGTTCTTAATTCACGGACATCCTTCTATCATTGGTTAGGCGATGGATAGCGTTTATCTAGAACTGCTAGGGTTTATCTTTCGTTGCAATTGCGTCACCCTGTGTTGTGTCCCCTTTAGAGGCATTAAGACTTGTTGAGTACCCTTAGGGTCTCACACGATAAATTATTGGTTCGGATGGACGGTACCTTCACGGGGACGGATACTGGGTGGAAGAAGCCGAAGATGTGGGCAACGATCGTTCGGTGTAGAGATTCCGGGAACGGGGATCCGTGAGACCTGTAGTTGGGATGTGCTTATTTCTATGGCATCTTATGCCGATTTGCTTCTTATCCGTACTCGAATTTTGTTTGCCGCTTCCGCATGATACTCTGATGTGTGTTGTATGAGGAAGTATCCTAAAATATAGATCTATCTAGGTCATTTGAATCTTGCCGTATGGCGTTGCTATATTTCCTTTCTTTCTAGATGGTATGGCTCTGATGTAGTCTTGTATGGTGGCTTGCATACATACCCACTTGTGTATGTAGTTGATCCCTTCGACTGCCGATTACGCCGCCCGTACAGGTCCCGTTGAGAGGGTAGTGGTTGGGACGTCCGAAAGGACTACCAGTGAGTGGCTTTTGGGGCCCCACCGTACTATTTCAACCACTACCGCTCATCCAGGCTTGTATCTAGGAGCGTAATTCACCGAGGTAGTTACAACCTGGATCACCAAGTTTCTTTGGAACCTTACCATTGAAGGAATAATTATCAAGCAAAGTAGAAATCTCCTCATTAGGAATCTTCCTTTTTTAGAGACAATATCCTTCATATACTTTGAATAAGGAGGCAACTTAATAGTATCAGTCAAAGGAATTTGCAAAAATAAAGTCTTCATCCACTCACAAAACTTGGTGTAGTCTTCTTCCTCCTTTGACTTGTATTTCTTACCTGGAAAAGCCATAGGTTTCTGCACCCAAGGTTCTCTCTTTACCATGTTTATTAGCAATAAAATCTTCCTTAGTGTACCTAGTGTTCTTAGTGTGCTTCTCAGGTTCTTCCTCAACTTCCTCCTTATCAGGAGCATCATTTTTATCATTACCACTCTCAGTTTCAGCATCAGAGACAGATATGCTATTAGGATCTACAGCAGGTTCAAGTGGTTCCTCAACTATTTTGTGTTTATTTGTCTTTCCCTTACGAGGACTACCACTACTTTCACCTTGTTGGGAATCCTGCTCAATTATTTTAGGGTGTTTTTCAGGATATAAAGGATCTTGAGTAGCTATACCACTCCTAGTTCTAATACCATAAGCATGTTTATCTCCTGAGGCATTAACTAGCATATCCTTTTGTGCCTTAGCAAGTTGATCAAGTTGGGTTTGAACCATTTGAAAGTGTTTATGAAGCATTTTAATATCATTAGAAGTTCTTTCCACAATATATTTCAACTCTTTAATAGCTCTAGAGTTTTCCAATAAATGATTCTGAACTTGTTTATTAAAATTACCTTATTTAACAATAAATGTGTCAAGTTCCTCTAGGAATTGATCATGAGGCTTAGCATAGGGAATATCACCTTCATCAAAGTAGACAGAGTGTACCTCAATAGTGGATGATTGGGGAATTGGCTTACATAATTCTTCTATAGGAGGTAGATTCTTCACATCTTTAGCTCTAATACCTTTAGCTTCCTTCATCACTTCATCATTTAATGCAATTACTCCCCTCTTCTTTGGTGTTGGTGTTGGAACTCGTTCAGGCACAACTGGTTCAGGAGTAATAGGCTCAGGTGTATTTAGCTCAGCTAAAGTCCAATCATCATAATTCTTGCTTATTTTAGTCATTAATTCTTCAGCATCTGTAGGAGTTCTTTTCCTGAAAACACAATTGGCAAAACTATCTAGGTATGTCCTAGAATCATCAGTTAGTCCATTATAATAAATATCAAGAAGCTCATTTTTAGGTAATGGACATCCAGGATGTGCATGAATCAAGGCACAGAACCTTGTCCATGACTCAAGCAATTTCTCTTCTCCTCCCTGTTTAAAATCAAAAAGTCTCTGCAAAGCAGCATGTCTAGCACTGGGAGGAAAATATTTCTAGAAGAAAGAAGCAATCAAGCAATCAGGTCTATCAATGGAACCAGGAGGCAATCTATTAAACCAAGCCTTAGCTTCTCCTTTTAGTGAAAAAGGGAAGATCTTAGTAACAAAGTACTTGCGCATCTTAAAATCTTTAGAGAATAAAGCACTCATAGTGGAAAGCTCATTCATATGAGCTACAGCACTCTCATTTTCAGTCCCATAAAAAGGTTCTTTCTCAACAATGTCTAAATAGGATAAATCAAGAGAGAAATCATAATCTTTATCTTTGATATCTATGGGAGAGGTGGCAAACTTAGGATCATAGGACAGATTAGGAATAATGGTACGTCTAGTAAGGAGACTCTTAATAGCACTAGCACCATGTGTGTTTCAGCACTCTTCAACAAATTCATCAGTAAACTCAATGTAGCCATCATTAATATCATAACTCTCTCTAGACTCAGGTGAGCTAACAGGTGTAACAGTGTCTTCACTAGGAGTTTTAGAATTTCCTAGACCAGCCATAGTAGCATCTAGGAAAGGACCTAATGAACCACTCGCATCAAGCACAGTAGAAGTAACATCATGAGTATCAAAAGCAGTTTCAGATTCAACAGTAGTAGCAGTGTGCGTAGCATGAGTATGTGGTGGTGGTGTAACAAGCTTACTTATAATAGACGGTGAATCAAGAGAGGCAGAGGTGTTTAGGACTGTACCTCTTCTTGTAGTGGATGGTAAAATAGGAAACTTTCCATCACAAGACTTCCCCATGATGAAAGGAGTAGCAGTGAACAATAATAGATCCAAGTGAACTTACAAATAAAGCTATGCTTCCCGGCAACGGCGCCAGAAAATAGTCTTGATGACCCACAAGTATAGGTGATCGCAACAGTCTTCGAGGGTAGTATTACCCAATTTTATTGATTCGACACAAGGGGAGCCAAAGAATACTTGCAAGCCTTAACAACTGAGTTGTCAATTCAGCTGCACCTGGATATAGTTCTTGCTCACAGAAGTTTATCAAGAGCAAAGAAGAAAACAGAGCAATAGTAATGAGTAGCAAACAGTAGGATATGAGCGCGGTAGGCATAGGGATGGATGGACGGGTGTTGCATGGACGAGTCTAAACATGTAACTTCAAGAACTAGGGCAATTGCAGATAAATGAGATAAAGAATCCAAGTACTAAACAATCATAGGCATGTGCTCCATATATAGTCGTGCGTGCTCGCAATGAGAACTTGCACACCATCTTTTGTCCCGCCAGCCCATGGAAGCGGGGCCTCTAGGGAACTACTGGCAATTAAGGTGCTCCTTTTAATAGAGCACCGGAGCAAAGCATTAACACTCTATGAACACATGTGATCCACACATCACAGCCATCCCCTCCGGTTGTCCCAATTTCTGTCACTTCGGGGCCTTTGGATCCGGACAATGATATGTGTACACAACTTGCAGATAAGATCACAAACAATACTATCATAATGATTCCATAATAAGTTCAGATCTGAGATCATGGCACTCGGGCCCTAGTGACAAGCATTAAGCACAACAAGTTGCAACAAAGTCAAATAGCACTAATAGAGATACTAAGCACTAATGCCCTAACAATCTTATTCAATTACATGATAGAACTCATCCAATACCTACCATCCCCATAGCCTACAGCGGAGGATTACTCACTCATGGATGAGGGAAACATTGATGGTTGATGCAGAGCCGTTGGTGATGACTGATGAGTGTAGCAGAAATTCGTTGGGAGACCCCAAGCGGAAGGTATGATGTAGTTCAGCAGGAAATTTTCCCTCAGTAAGAAACCAAGGTTATCGAACCAGTAGGAGGAAGGAAACGCCCCAAAGGTGATGCAAGCAATGTGGAGACCTGCACAACACAAACTCAAGACTTTGCCCCAACTAACAGTGAGGTTGTCAATCTCACCGGCTGCTGTAACAAAGGATTAAACGTATGGTGTGGAAGGTAATGGTTTGCAGCAAGTAAAAAAGTAACAGTGGAATATGTATCAATGGTAAAGACTGGACCGGGGTCCATAGTTCACTAGAGGTGATCTCCTTAGATAAACAACATGGCATGAAGGGAAAACAAATTACAGCAGGGCAATTGACAGGAACTGAGCAAGGCATAACAATGCAATACTAGACAAAAAGATCCTATGAGATTCGATTGGGCAATACAACAATATATATATACCGCTATCCAACTACATCTATGACTAGAAGTCCACCTTCAGGTTATCGTCTGAACCCCCTCCAGTATTAAGTTGCAAGCAACAGACAACTGCTTTAAGCAAAGTGTGTAAGATAAACAATCCACTTGTTCCATGAACAAGAGACCATTGTTTTCTCCCTAGTGGCAACATCACATCTACAACTGAAGATATTTCTGTCACTTCCCTTGGAAACTAGAGGCATGAACCCACTATCGAGCATAAATACCCCCTCTTGGAGTCACTAGCAACTACTTGGACAAGATAGCTACTAAAAACAGAGAGCATGCAAGATCACAAACAACACAAACATGATAGTATAAAATAGAGAAAACCATTAATCAATCTGACATAGTAATCTCAATATCCATCGGATCCCCGCAAACACAACATGCAAGATTACAAATAGATTAGATCTTGATCATGAACAGATCTCACAAGATCTATACATGAAAGCACAAGGAGGAGATACAACCATCTAGCTACTACATGGACCCATAGTCCAAGGTGGAACTACTCACGCATCATACCGGAGAAGAAGGCCTCCGAGATGATCTCCCCTCTGGCAGGGTGCCGGGAAGAACTTCAGATCCCCCTGATCTAGGGACGACGGTGGCGGAACCTACAGCAGGTTTCGTGGAGTTTTGATCGGTGCCTAGGGTTTCTTCATCGGGGGTTCTTATAGGCGAAGAGGCGAGGCTAGGAGGCATCCGGAGGGCCCACACCCTAACCAGGCGTGGGTGGGACCACCCGCGCCTAGGGGGTGTGGTGGCCCTGTGCCGCCTCTCCGTCTCCACTCTGGACTTCGTGACGCCCACGGTAAAATATTGACTTTGGCTTTTGTCCCGTCCAATTCCAAAAATATTGATTTTCTGCCTTTCTGGAACCAAAAACAGAAGAAAACAAGCAACTGGCAGTGTGGAAACTTGTTAATAGGTTAGTTCCAGAAAATATATAAATGTTGGGTTTCGATGCATGGTAAATCAAAATTTTCTACGAATGCGAACAAAGGGAAGCCAAGATCTAATCTAGGAGATGCAAACAACGAGAGAGATTGGATTAGATCTTCATACCCTTGAAGATTCACACAGTGGAACGTTCGTTGGAACGTGGGTGATGTAGTCGTACTCGCTTCTCCTCCTCACGATCCGATCCGATCTAGCAACGCAAGTGGCGATGCCTCCGTGAGATGCACACGTGCAGCACCTCGACGTCTCCTCCTTCCTCGGTCCAGCAAGTATGGTGGAGAGATGGATTGGATCTACAACGCGACGGCGCAGTGCAAGTGGTGGAGAGTTTCTGCAGCAGGGCTTCGCCTACACGCAGTCGGGAGGGAGAGGAGGCAGCAGGCGACTAGGCTTGAGGAAGGTGTGGGGGTGGTGCCCAGCCTCTATATATAGAGGGTGGGCGCCACCAGCCCCTCCCCAAGCCTAGGCCGTGACAAAGGAGGGAGTGGGGGGCAAGGAACCCCCCCCTTCTAGAAGCTACAAACTAGGGTTTCCCCTTGTTTGGCCGTCTGGGCCCTATGGGGCCTTGTGCCCCTGGCCCAATGCGGCCAGGGCACTCCCTCATAGGCCCATGCTCCCTCCCGACAGGTGGGACCATGTTGGCCCCCTTTCGGAAGGTTCTAGAAGCTTCCGGTACAATACCGATTAACCCGGAACAATTCCGAACTCCAAAAAATGCACTTCCTTATATGAATCTTATTCTCCGGACCATTCCGGAACCTCTCGTGATGTCTCAGATCCCATCCGAGACTCCGAACAAAAACTCATAAACAAATTATCCAATCTATCCTAGCGTCGAGAGACGTTAAGTGTGTGACCCTTCGGGTTCGAGAATATGCAGACATGATCTTCTATCAATAATCAACAGCGGCGTCTGGAAACCCATATTGACTCCCACACATTCATCGATGATCATATCGGATGAACCACGATGCCAGGATACAATCAATCCATTATATATTCCCTTCGTCTCGCGATATTTTACTTGCCCGAGATTTGATCGTCGGTACCATCATACCTAGTTCAATCTCGTTCACAGCAAGTACTTTACTCGTTACGTAATCCGATATCACTTTGTGATTAACTCCTTAACCACATGCTTGCAAGCGTTGTTGATATCAATTACCGAGTGGGCCCGAAGTATATCTCTCCGACTTGGGAGGGACAAATCCCATCTCGATACATACAACCCAACAGATACTTTCTGATCACCTGAGAGACACCTTTATGATCACCCTCTCATAGGACGACGTTTGATGACCTCAAAGCTTTCTTCCGATACCAGGGAGTTGTATTATCTCATGGTCTAAGGAATACAATATTTGACATAAGAAAAGCTTCGCAAAGATGAACACGATGACACGATCTAATTGCTTCGCTTAGTTTGGGTTTGTCCATCATATCATTCTCCCAATGATATGATCTCATTATTAATCGACAACTCATGTCTATGGTTAGGAAACCTTAACCATCATTAATCAATGAGCTAGTCCATAGAGGCGCATTAGGGACACGGTGTTGTTCACAAACCACACAAGTATTAAAGTTTCCGCTTAATACAATTCTAGCATAGAATATAAACATTATCATGAACAAGAATTATAATAATAACATCTTTATTATTGCCTCTAGGGCATAATTCCAACAGTCTCCCACTTGCACTAGAGTCAATAATCTAGTTTACATTTGGCAACAATCGCACACCCATGGCACTGAGGTGCTGATCATGTTTTACACGTGGAAGAGGTTAAGTCAATGGATCTGCGACATTCAGATTTGTATGTACTTTGCTAATCTTCAGATCTCCATCTGCTATATAATCTCGGATTATATGAAACTTGCGGTTGATATGCTTGGTCTTTGGATGATATCTTGGTTCCTTAGCGAGTGCTATGGCGCCAGTGTTTTCACACAATATCTCCAGTGGGTCCAATGCACTTGGAACCACGCCAAGCTCAGTGATGAAGTTCCTGATCCAAACTCCTTCACTTGACGCTTCTGCAACATCCATGTATTCCGCTTCTACTGTAGATCCCGCGATCACGCTTTGCTTATAGCTTCTCCATCTCACAGCTTCTCCATTCAAAATATACACGTATCCTGTCTGAGATTTAGAATAATCCTTGTCGGTGTCGAAACTAGCGTCGACGTAACCTTTTACGACGAGCTGTTCATCACCCCCATAGACTAAAAACATTTCTTTAGTCCTATTTAGGTACTTTAGGATGTTCTTCACGGCTGTCCAGTGTTCCACTCCTGGATCACTTCGATATCTGCTCATCAAACTAAGAGCATTGGACACATCCGGTCTAGTACACAGCATGGCATACATGATAGAACCTATGGCCGAGACATAAGGCACTTTGCTCATAGCTTCCCTATCATTTACCGTAGCTGGACACTGAGCCTTGCTCAATATCTTACCTGACAACATAGGCACTGAACCTTTCTTTGCCTTATCCATTCTGAACCTTTTCGGAACTTTGTCTAGGTATGTACTCTGGCTTAAAGCTATCAGGCGTCTTTGTCTATCTCTATAGATTTTGATGCCCAATATATAAGCAGCTTCACCTAGGTTTGAAAAACACTTGTTCAAATAACTCTTCACATCGTTAAGCATGTTAATGTCATTTCCAATAATCAATATGTCATCCACATATAGTACCAGAAATGTCAACGAGCTCCCACTCACTTTCTTGTAGATACAAGCTTCGTAGCAATTTGGAACAAATCCAAAGCTCTTGATCACTTGATCAAAATGAAGGTTCCAACTCCGAGATGCTTGCTTCAGTCCATAAATAAAACGATGAAGTTTGCATACTTTATCAGCATCCTTAGGATCGACAAAACCTTCGGGTTGCATCATATACAACTCTTCATCAATGTTGCCATTGAGGAACGCAGTCTTGACATCCATCTGTAGGGGTTCGTAGCATGGAAAACAAAAATTTTCTATCGCATACAAACAAACAAGCCAAGATCTATCTACTAGATTGTAGCAACGAGTCGATGGAATAACTTACCCTCGAAGATTCCAAAGTGTTTAACGAGAGCGGATTCTCGTGGGTGATGTAGTCGTACCCTTTCCGATCTCAAGATCGTGTGGACGATCCTTCCGGCGCTGCGTTCCAAGAGCGCTTCGCAATCGTTCACACGCTCGGTGACATTTAAGACCTTCCTCTCCCTTTTTCCAGCAGGCAGCGGAGGTTGTAGCACTCTCCTCGCGATTTCGGCAGCACAACGGCGTGGTACCGGAAGTAGAGGGGAAATCCCGCAGGGCTTCGCCTTAAGCCGGAGCGAGTATGGTGGATTATGAGAGAAGGCTATTAGTGGTCTAGAGATTAGACACACAAATTAGAAGGCTCTAAACCGCAGGCTAAAGCAATTAGAAGCTCTAAACCAAACGGCTCTAAACCGGAGATTAGAGGTAGAAACTTGTGTATCTCAAGGAGGAGGCCCTGCCCCTCCTTTTATAGGTGGAGGGGCTAGGCGCGCCAGGGAGGGAGGGGAGTCCCTCCCCAACTCGGCCTAGGGCTGGGCGCCGGCTTGGAGGAGAGGAACTCCTCCTCCAAGTTGGTTTCAAACTCCTCTTGCTTGCTTTCCCACGCTTCGCTTTCCCACAGTTTCTGTTTTAGCCGTTTGACTTTCAAACTGGCAGTTTGACTTTCAAGTTTTGGAACAGAAGAACACTTAGTACATGATGCAATCATTCAATGACACATTCATGTACCTCCTGAGTCTTGGGACAATCCGGACCTTCTAGAACATTCCAGATGAAAACACCTAATCATTCCCGAACTCAAACGGACTTTCCTTATATGAATCTTATTCTCCGACCATTCCGGATCACCTCGTGATATCCCGGATCCCATACGAGACCAACAACATTCGGTCTCTTTCATAATACCATAACTACTCAAACAACGTCGAATCCTTAAGTGTGTCTCCCTACGGTTCGTGAATTATGCGGACATGATCGAGACACTTCTCCGAACAATAACCAATAGAGGAATCGGAAATTCATATGGCTCCCACATATTTTCACGATTACTTTGCGATCGAATGAACCACTTACATACGATACCAATTTCCCTTTGTCTCACGATAGTTTACTTATCCGAGGTTATGATCGCTTGTATCTCCGCATACCTAGTTCAACCTCGTATCGATAAGTACTCTTTTCTTGTTCCCGTGATATGTGATCCCTTGTGAGCCACCACATGCTTGCAAGCTAATTGGATGACATTCCACCGAGAGGGCCCAGAGTATATCTATCTCATCATATGGATGGACAAATCCCACTCTTGATCCATGTGTTTCAACCAATACTTTCCGAACACTCAATGCCACCTTTATAGCCACCCGATTCACGGTGTGGTGTTTGATGTCATCAAAGCATCCATCCGAAAGGTGATATGCATGATCTCATGGTCGAAGGAATTAGGTTACTATGTATCGTAAAGCATATAGCAATTGAACTATTTAAATGACTTGATCTTTATGCTACGCTTATCTATAGGAGTATGTCCATCACATCATTCTCCTAATGATATGATCCTGTTGTTAATAACATCTCTATGTTCATGATCAGGAAACCATGATCATATATTAACCAACAAGCTAGTTTAACAAGAGGCTTTACTAGGGACTCTTATTTTAGTTTACAAATCACACAAGTATTAATGTTTCTGGTTAATACAATTATAGCATGGTATGTAAACATTTATCATAAGTGTGAAGATATGATAATAACCACTTTAGTATTGCCTCTTGGGCATATCTCCAACAGTCTCCCACTTGCACTAGAGTCAATAATCTAGTTTCAAACCTTTGTGTATTCAACACCTATGGCTTTCCGGTGTTGTATGTACACGATTGCTAGTGGTCAACTAATCTCCGGATCTGACACTTCCAGGTCCGTGTGTAATTGCATGTCTTTGCGTCTCTACGCATCACTCATTCTCTAATGAGATGGCTTTTTATAAATTTGGTCTTTCGGTGTGACCTTTAGTTCTTTGGGGTTAAAACATGTTGATAATATTGTCGCACAATATATCTTCATAGTATTATCCCTCTGTGAACTACACCTAGTTTGATAACAAACTACTTGACACAAATGCCCTCTTTTGCTGCTATAACAGCAGTCATATACTTAGCCTTTTGTTGTAGTATCTGTCACAATGTCTTAACTTTGGAAATCATCCAAATCCATTATGGAACTCACTTTCCATTATATTGTGCCACCCTTAGTTTAGATTGAGATAAACTTAATTTGTACTTTGTGACAAAACTAGTATCAATGTAGTACTTTTACAATGAACTAAGCATCTATTTGTCACTTCTACAAATATTATACTCTTAGTTCTTCCAAAAGATCATAAGAATATCCTTACTATTGTCCAATGATCATCTTACGAATCATTCTGCTATATGCTCACAACATTTAGAGCATAGGACATATCTGGATTTGTACATATCACAGTATGATTGATATAAATACTCTTTGTGATTTCATACATCAAGTATCAATCTATACTTGATTATTTGTTTCACTTTACCAAATGTCTATACACTTGAATATATCATCAACATTTGAACTCTTTCAATCCTTTCTGTGCGACAAGAACCTTTCTTGTAGTTTCTATATTGAACTCATTCAATAGCTCGTCTATGTACTTCTGGCACAACCATATTAGCGTCTATTGATGCCAAATATTTGGGTTTTGCCTAAGTCTTTCATCGGGATGAAATTCTTAATATATGTTAATAAAAGATACATTATTTCCAATCAACAATATGTCTTCCACATAATGTATTAGAAACATGTCTTAGCGCTCCCACTTAATTTCTTGCAAACGCAAGCATCTTCATTGTCTCTGATGAAATTAAACTCTTTTAACAGTTTCATCATAGTGAAGATTCCAACTCCGCGATTAACAAAACCCTATGGACCGTGTTATGCACATGTCCTAGGTAACGATTCTATTAGAAGAACTTGTTTTTGTTTATTCGACTACCATATAACAAATTATATGTAGTGGTTGCTACATTAATCCGTCTAGACTAAATATCACTATGAAAGATCAAATCTTGTCACAGTCAACCTTTGAACATTTTGTGAACTCTTTCCCAACATGTCGACTATTTCATAGATGTAAAACATCCATGTCTATTTCTTTATAGATCCAGACACAACTGTAAGGTCTTACACCTTTCTCGAGGGTCCTTCAAGTTCAAAACTTGATTTCTCGTGTATGGAACTATCACGGATTTTATGGCTTCAAGCCATTTGACGGAGTCAGGGCCCATCATCGCTTCTTTGCATGTAGTCGGTTCATTATTCTCAAATAATGATTCAACCCTCAAATCTTGGTATTTGATTGTTTACCCGATCTACTTGTTTCAATAGGAACTTAGATCTCATGCCACAACCTTTGAGGTACGTGATCCATGAGCTTTGTTGCTGCCTCGGAACACTTTTCTACCGCAACTCGCACATATAGCTAAGGTTCTTTTAACCTTATCAAAGTTCTATTGTCCTCCCACTTAACTTTTCACGAAAAATTCCTTCCCAAAGAAACTTGACGTTCTAAGCGAAACACTTTTGTCTCCGGTGTTATGGAGGAATACTTATGCTTATTCAAAATAACATACAAAGACAGGTTCATCCGACTTTGGTTGCAAACATCTTTCTTATGCAAAGCATACCAATGTTTAAGAAAGGACAACTTGGGTTTTATCCCAAACCATAACCTTATATGGTGTCATTTCAACGGATTATGATGAAGCTCTTTTCAGTGGAAAAACGGTAATCTCCAAAGCTTTTAATCTTTAAAATACTATGGCAGTTTTATGAATTACACCTTTGATCTTACCATGTCAAACAAGGTTTAATTACATATCTCGAACGCTCCATACTCTTATGGTGTTTCAGGAAAATGCAAATCCACGGAACGATTCCTTAAATCTTAGGTATTATGCTAAACTTGTAACTCAAATATCTTCCTTTATGATCTTATCATAAACTATTTATATTCTTGTTACAATGATTTTGCACTTCATCTTGAAAATCTTTGAACTTTTCAAATATTTCACACTTCATCCTTATTAAGTAAATATTCATATATTCACTCAAATTTTTGGAGAAAGCATATGAAGTTTGAAATCCATCGCTCTTGACTACACATAATGAATTTCGTACAACAATATGTACAAGTTCCAATAAGCTAGTCATTCGTTCCCTTTTGGCCTATGAACGAAGTTTTAATTATCTCTAGGAAAGTTTCACAAGCGTCATTTGATCAAAATCAAATAGACTCCAAAATTCCATTCATATGGAGTTTCTTCATGTTTTCTTTCCATTATAATTTAAACTGCGATGTCACTTCCTAACTGATCTTTCAATCAATTTGTCTTTCGACATTTTTAGCACTAATTTTATGGATGTGATTTCTCCAACGATATTTGTGAATCATCCATCTTTTATGGATTACGGCAATTATTTGAACAACCCTTTTGTTCTCATAATACCTGATAAAACAAATCTTGAAGGCAAGCTTTGATGTTTTAACGAGCAACACAATAACCCTTTATTTGTTCTCGATGAACATCATCACATATTCTTTTGCTAGTTACTTAGGCCATTGTAGTTCATGAATTCTGTTGTTTCGTATGACGATTCACACCAACAAATTCAGTATCAAATACTTAAGAACCACATTGTTTAATAAGCAAAGAATAAAGCCATAACATGTATATCATCTATATACTTAAACTGAACAATTCTAGTCTTTTCTTTCGCCATATATTTATGAGATTCTCTTCAAGATTTCCTTTCGCTTTGAAAGAATCTATCAACATCAATAGTGGAGTCATACATATGACACATAATCCAAAGCGTGCATAATTAAATACCAATGTCTTTGGACTTGCACTTTGAAGTAGATCACCATCATCAAATGTTTGGTGTTCTTTCAAATTCCTTTCTTTAGTAATCTCTTGGTGTAGTAAACATTTCACCTACATCAAAAGTTCACCTTCATCATGGATTTATCCATGATCAAGCTACTTTTAGCTTGCAACGGTGAATCGCAAGTATAATGTTGCTCTCCAAAACCTTTTGGAGGATTAGGACAACTAGTGTCTCCAACCTTTTGCAAATTCTCATCAAATATGAGAACATGACTTTTGCCATATTATACTCCATCATGTTGTAACCAAAACTTCGTTTCAGATATCACAATATCTTCCACCCATCATGGTTTCTGAAACAACTCTTTCAGATCCTAGATAACTTTGATATTAAGACAATCCTTTGAATATCAAGAATCATGGAAACAAACATGATACTTATACACTAACACTTGGAATTGTTACTCTTGATTTAATACTAATTATTAAACTTCATGGAGTAATCGAGCTTCGAAAGTTTGCAATAGGACTTTTAAACTTTAGATTAACACTTCAAAACAATACGATACCAGTCAGAAAGTAACTAACCAATTCTATAGTTCTATTATCTCAATTATAACTAAGCGCAAGGTGGTAAACGGATGCCAATGACTACAACAACTATGCAATTTCACTTTGATTTAGTTTATGATAAATTGAGTTCTAATTAATAATTAAATTAATCTAGGTGAACTCCCACTCAAAACAATATCCCTCACATTGTTTTAGTGATCACTAACCAAATCCACCACATCAAAACCGATCATCACGAGAGTTGATATAGCTTCAATGGCGAACAATCAACATGTTCATCATATCTACTATATGACTCATGCTCTACCTTTCGGTAATCCGTGTTCCTGAGGCCATGTCTATACATGCTAGGCTCGTCAAGATCAAACCTTAGTTTCCGCATGAGCAAATCTGGCTTGCTCATGTTGTATACACTTGTAGAATCTAACACACCCGATCATCACGTGGTGCTTCGAAACAACAAGCTTTAGCAACGGTGCTAACTAAGGGTGAACACTTTATGACTTGAAATTCATGTGCAGAGGGATCATCTTATAATGCTACCGTCATCTACTAAGCAATACAAGCTGCATAAAGGATTAACATCACATGCAATTCATAATATGTGATATGATATGGCCTTTCTTCTTTGTGCTTCCGATCTCCATCTTCTAGCACGAACATGATCTCCATCATCACCGTCATTGCATCAAGGTCAATGATGCTTTTCCATGGTTGTCGTCCACCAGCTTCAACTATTACAACTACTTTGAATAGACATGCGGGTCTTAACAGAATTTAAAGACAACCATATATTCTCGCCGTTGCCAACTTACAATAAGGAACATTGCATACATCATATATAATCACAATCATGGCCATATCACATCACAGCACACCCCTGCAAAACAAAGTTAGACGCCTCTAATTTTCTTTGCATGTTTTACGTGGTTTGGGGCTTTCAATAAGTGTCGTTCTAACTTACGAACAAGAACCACAACATTGATACTAGTATTGTCAATCACCCGTTGTAAATTGAATCTTAACTATTCTAGGAGAAACAGGCACCCGCAAAGCCACTTATGCAATACAAGTTGCATGTCAAGCGTGGAGCAAGTCTCATGAACGATGTCATGTAAGGTTAGCCCGGGCCGCTTCATCCCAACATACCGCAAGATGCAAAGTACACAAGAAGCAATCGACAATAAAAGCATCAACGCCCACAATGACCATTGTGTTCTACTCGTGCAACAGATCTACATATAGACACGGCTCTGATACCACTGTAGGGGTTCGTAGCATGGAAAAAAAAATCTATCGCATACAAACAAACAAGCCAAGATCTATCTACTAGATTGTAGCAACGAGTCGATGGAATAACTTACCCTCGAAGATTCCAAAGTGTTTAACGAGAGCGGATTCTCGTGGGTGATGTAGTCGTACCCTTTCCGATCTCAAGATCGTGTGGACGATCCTTCCGGCGCTGCGTTCGGCAGCTCATGATCGGTCACACGCTCGTACTGACAAGACCTTCCTCTCCTTGTTCCAAAGAAAATGGAGGTTGTAGCACTCTCTCGCGATTTCAAGACAACGGGCGTGGTACCTAAGTAGAGGAATCGCAGGCTTCGCCTTAAGCCGAGCGAGTATGGTGGATTATGAGAGAAGGCTATTAGTGGTCTAGAGATTAGACACACCAATTAGAAGGCTCTAAACCGCAGGCTAAAGCAATTATAAGCTCTAAACCAAACGGCTCTAAACCGGAGATTAGAGGTAGAAACTTGTGTATCTCAAGGAGGAGGCCCGCCCTCCTTTTATAGGTGGAGGGCTAGGCGCGCCAGGAGGGAGGAGTCCTCCCAACTCGGCCTAGGGCTGTCACGGCTTGGAGGAGGAACTACTCCTCCAAGTTGGTTTCAAACTCCTCTTGCTTGTTTCCCACAGCTTCTGCTTCCCACGCTTCTGCTTTTCCACAGCCTGCTTTTAGCTGCTTGACTTTCAAACCGGCATTTGACTTTCAAGTTTTGGAACAGAAGAACACTTAGTACATGATGCAATCATTCAATGACACATTCATGTACCTCCCCGGAGTGCTGGGACAATCCGGACCTTCTAGAACATTCCCGATGAAAACACCTAATCATTCCCGAACTCAAACGGACTTTCCTTATATGAATCTTATTCTCCGGACCATTCCGGATCACCTCGTGATATCCGGATCCCATCCGAGACTCAACAACATTCGGTCTCTTTCTCATAATACCATAACTACTCAAACAACGTCGAATCCTTAAGTGTGTCTCCCTACGGTTCGTGAATTATGCGACATGATCGAGACACTTCTCCTAACAATAACCAATAGAGGAATCGAAATTCATATGGCTCCCACATATTTCTACGATTACTTTGCGATCGAATGAACCACTTACATACGATACCAATTTCCCTTTGTCTCACGATAGTTTACTTATCCGAGGTTATGATCGTCGGTATCTCTGCATACCTAGTTCAACCTCGTAACCGATAAGTACTCTTTTCTCGTTCCTGTGATATGTGATCCCTTGTGAGCCAGTCACATGCTTGCAAGCTAATTGGATGACATTCCACCGAGAGGGCCCAGAGTATATCTATCTGTCATATGGATGGACAAATCCCACTCTTGATCCATGTGTTTCAACCAATACTTTCCGAACACTCAATGCCACCTTTATAGCCACCCAGTTACGGTGTGGTGTTTTATGTCATCAAAGCATCCATCCGGTAAAGGTGATATGCATGATCTCATGGTCGAAGGAATTAGGTTACTATGTATCAGAAAGCATATAGCAATTGAACTATTTAAATGACTTGATCTTTATGCTACGCTTATCTATAGGAGTATGTCCATCACATCATTCTCCTAATGACATGATCCTGTTGTTAATAACATCTCTATGTTCATGATCAGGAAACCATGATCATATATTAACCAACAAGCTAGTTTAACAAGAGGCTTTACTAGGGACTCTTATTTTAGTTTACAAATCACACAAGTATTAATGTTTCCGGTTAATACAATTATAGCATGGTATGTAAACATTTATCATAAGTGTGAAGATATGATAATAACCACTTTATTATTGCCTCTTGGGCATATCTCCAACACCATCTGCCATATTTCATAATCATGAAACGCAGCAATTGCTAATAAAATCCGAATGGACTTAAACATCGCTACGGGAGAGAAAGTCTCATCGCAGTCAACACCTTGAACTTGTCGAAAACCTTTTGCGACAAGCCGTGCTTTATAGACGGTAACATTACCATCCGCGTCCGTTTTCTTCTTGAAAATCCATTTGCACTCAACGGCCTTTCGGTCGCTAGGAGGGTCCACCAAAGTCCATACTTGGTTTTCGCTCATGGATCCCAATTCGGATTTCATGGCTTCTAGCCATTTCTCGAGTCCGGCTCATCATCGCTTCCTCATAGTTCAGAGGTTCACCGTCTTCTACCAACAAGACAAGACAGGTTGCCGTACCACTGGGAGGGGCACACGACCTTTCGACTGCGACGCTCAAGAAAAGATCGTCCAAGCTTCATGATCCTTGTCATTAGCTTCCTCTATCGTTGGTGCAAAGTGACCTTTGGAACAATTTCGGTGTGCGCTACTCTCCAATTCAAGAGAAGGTTCAAGAACCTCGTCTAGCTCTACTTTCCTCCCACTCACTTCTTCGAGAGAAACTCCTTCTCAAGAAAGGAACCGTTCTTCGACAAACACTTTGCCTTCGTGATAGAAGGTATACCCAATAGTTTCCTTAGGGTATCCTATGAAGACGCATTTCTCGCTTTGGGTTCGAGCTTGTCCGCATCAATTTTTGACGAAGCTTCGCATCCCCAAACTTTAAGAAATGACACTTAGGTTTAGCACCAAACCACGAGTTCATACGGTCGTCTCAACGGATTTAGATGGTGCCCTATTTAAAGTGAATGCACGGTTTCTAATGCATAACCCCAAAATGATAACGGCAAATCAAGAAGAGACATCATTGATCGGACCATATCTAATAGGGTTCGATTCCTGCTCGACACACCATTGCGCTGTGGTGTTCCGGGTGGCGTGAGTTGCGAAACGATTCCGCTTGTTTTAAGATGCGTGAGAAAATCATAACTCAAATATTCACCTCCATGATCGGATCGTAGAAACTTAATCTTTTTGTTACGATGGTTCTCCACTTCATTCTGAAATTCCTTGAACTTTTCAAATGTTTCAGATTTATGTTTCGTTAAATAGATATACCCATATCTACTTAAGTCATCGGCAAAAGTGAGAAAATAGCGATATCCACCGCACGTCGAAATACTCATCGGTTCGCATACATCGGTATGTATGATTTCCAACAAGTCCATTGCTCGCTCCATCATTCCGGAGAATGGGGTTTTGATCATCTTGCCCATGAGGCATGGTTCGCATGTGTCAAATGATTCAAAATCAAGAGACTCCAAAAGTCCATTAGAATGGAGTTTCTTCATGCGTTTTACACCAATATGACCTAGACGACAGTGCCACAAATAAGTAGTATTATCACTATCTACTTTGCATTTCTTAGCCTCAATGTTATGGATGTGTGTTTCATCCCTTTCGAGATTTAGAAGAAATAAACCATTCACAATAGGTGCATGACCATAAAAGATGTTACTCATATAAATAGAACAACCATTATTCTCCGATTTAAATGAATAACCGTCTTGCAATAAACAAGATCCAGAAATAATGTTCATGCTCAACGCAGGCACATAATAACATTTATTGAGATTTAAAACTAATCCCGAAGGTAAAACTAAGGAGAGCGTGCCGACGGCCATCACATCAACTCTTGATCCGCTGCCAACGCCGCATCGTCACCTCATCCCTCGCAAGCCGCCTATTCCGTAGCTCTGCTTCGAGTTACAAATATTAGCAACGAACCAAGATCAAATACCTGTGCACTACAACGAGGGCTAGTAAGTAAAACATCAATAACATGTATATCAAATATACCTTTGATGGTGCCACCTTCTTGTCCGCTAAGTACTTGGAAAGTTGCGCCCAAAGGACCCTTGTCCTTGCAATAGAAGCACTCAAGGTCCGCTTAGGACCAGACTTGAGCTTCTTCTCTCAGGGCAACGCGCCGCCGCCTTTCTTGAAGGGCTTCTTTGCACCCTTACCTTTCTTGAAGGTGGGGGGCTTGTTGACCATCAACACATGATTATCCTTTTTGATGTCCACCTCCGCAGCCTTCAGCTTTGCGAAGAGCTCGGTGATCGATGGAACCAATCTGATTGTGAGTCACTACAAAACTTTTGTAGCTGGGAGGGAGTGATTGCAGAACCCTGTCAATCTTGAGCTCCTCTGGAATCTTGCAGTCCAGTTGCTCAAGGCGTTGAGTGTAGCCCGACAACTTGATGGCGTGCTCACTAACGAAACTCCCTACCTCCATCTTGCAGTTAAAGAACTTCTAAGAGATCTCATATCTCTCAGAACGGGCCTGAGTATGAAACATGGATTTCAGCTCCTCGAGAATCTCAAAGGCCTAGTCTTCAAAACGATTTTGAAGGTCCGATTCCATAGCAAACAACATGGTGCTCTTAATCACACCATAATCATCTTTGCGCGACTGATAGACAACTTTCTCATCAGCCGGCGCAGTAGCAGCAGGGGCGTCACCTAACGTATTCTCAAGGACATAGTCCTTTTAACCGCCAGAGAGAATGATTCTCAGATTGCGGAACCAGTTGGTGAAGTTAGACCCATTGTTTTTAAGCTTTTCCTTCTCAGCAAAAACGTTGAAGTTGAAGTTGGACTTAGCCATTTGATCTAGAATGTTTGCAAGTACAAATTAGACTATGTTCATGATAACTAGTTCAACTTTTAATCAAATTACTAGATGAACTCCCACTAAACTCAACATCCCTCAAGTTGTTTAGTGAACACGATCCAAATTCACCAAACCTAATCCGATCTTCACGAGAAGAGATGTGGTTTCAATGGTGGACAACGAAGTGTCGATCATATCATTCATATGACTCATGCTTAACCTTTCGGTTCATGTGTTCCGAGGCCATGTCTGTACATGCTAGGCTCGTCAATTTAGACCCAAGTATTTCCGTGTGTGCAAAACTGGCTTGTACCCGTTGTATGTGAACGTAGAGTCTATAGCACCCGATCATAACGTGATGCTTGGACACGACGAACTTTCGCAACGGTGCATACTTGGGGAGAACACAGTTTTTATCTTGATCTTTAAATGAGGAATCATCTTATAATGCTACCGTCGCGATCTAAGCATAATAAGATACATAAAAGGATAAACATCACATGCATATAACTTTATGTGACATGGTATAGCCAATCTTCGCGCAATGATATCCATCTTGTGCGTGCCGGCATGATCTGCATCACTCCACCATGATTGACTCCACCACGAATAGCAACTACAACTATTGCTAACTACTTAGCGATAAAGTGAAACTATTACATGGCGTATAAGAAGTTGACACACAGGTCATACACAATTATAAAGACAACCATATGGCTCCTGCCGGTTGTGTACTCATCGACATGCAAGTCGTGAAACATTACAAAACATGATCATCACATACATTATACACAACACATCTTGGGTCATACCATATCACAGAAAACACTCCCTGCAAAAACAAGTTAGACGCCTCTACTTTGTTGTTGCATGTTTTACGTGGCTTATGGGAGTAGCATGCTAAGAACGATTCTTACCTACGGAAAGCCACAACGGTGATATTATGGTTGCCAAACTCCGGTGTAAATCCCATGACAACTATAGTGAGAGAAACTGGCATCCACCAACCGCATGTGTGGAACAAGCCACACGTCAAGTGCGGAGCCGGTCTCGCGAACGACGTCGCGTAAGGTTGGCCTGGACCGCTTCAATCTCACTATCCCGCGTCATAAGAAGAACACAAACAAGAGGCTTGCAACAGAAAACATCAACGCCCGCAACAACCATGTTGCGTTCTACTCGTGAAACACAGCTACGCATAGATCTAGCTCTAATACCACTGTAGGGTTATGGGGCATAGTAAATCAAAATTTTCTACGGATGCGAACAGAGGGAAGCCAAGATCTAATCTAGGAGATGCAAACAACGAGAGATATTGGATTAGATCTTCATACCCTTGAAGATTCAGACATGAAATGTTCGCTTTAACGTGGGTGATGTAGTCGTACTCGCTTCTCCTCCTCACGATCCGATCCGATCTAGCACCGCAAGTGGCGATGCCTCCGTGAGATGCACACGTGCAGCACCTCGACGTCTCCTCCTTCCTCGGTCCAGCAAGTATGGTGGAGAGATGGATTGGATCTACAACGCGACGGCGCAAGTGGTGGAGAGTTTCAGCAGGCTTCGCCACACGCAATGGGAGGAGAGAGAGAGAGGCAGGCGACTAGTCTTGAGGGAAGGTGTGGAGTGGTGCACCCCTCTATATATAGAGGGTGGGCGCCAGCCTATCCCTCCCCAAGCCTAGGCAAGGCCAAAGGAGGAGTGGGGGCAAGGAAACCCCTTCTAGAAGCTCCAAACTAGGGTTTCCCCTTGTTTGGCCGGCTGGGCCCTATGGGGCCTTGTGCCCCTGGCCCAATGCGGCCAGGGCACTCCCTCATAGTCCCATGCCCCTCCCGACAGGTGGGACCGCGTTGGCCCCCTTCCGGAAGGTTCTAGAAGCTTCCGGTACAATACCGATTAACCCGGAACAATTCCGAACTCCAAAAACTGCACTGCCTTATATGAATCTTATTCTCCGGACCATTCCGGAACCTCTCGTCATGTCTCGGATCCCATCCGAGAATCCGAAAAAAAACTCATAAACCAATTATCCAATCTATCCTAGCATCGAGACACGTTAAGTGTGTGACCCTTCGGGTTCGAGAATATGCAGACATGATCTTCTATCAATAATCAGCCGGGTCCGAAACCCATTTTGACGCCCACACATTCATCGATGATCATATCGGATGAACCACGATGCCATGATTCAATCAATCCCATATATATATTCCCTTCGTCTCGCGATATTTTACTTGCCCGAGATTTGATCGCTGATGCATCATACCTAGTTCAATCTCGTTCACAGCAAGTACTTTACTCGTTCCGTAATCCGATATCACTTTGTGATTAACTCCTTAACCACATGCTTGCAAGCATTGTTGATATCGATTACCGAGTGGGCCCGAAGTATATCTCTCTGACTTGGGAGGGACAAATCCCATCTCGATACATACAACCCAACAGATACTTTCCGATCACCTGAGAGACACCTTTATGATCACCCTCTCATAGGACGACGTTTGATGACCCCAAAGCTTTCTTCCGATACCAGGGAGTTGTATTATCTCATGGTCTAAGGAATACAATATTTGACATAAGAAAAGCTTCGCAAAGATGAACACGATGACACGATCTAATTGCTTCGCTTAGTTTGGGTCTGTCCATCATATCATTCTCCCAATGATATGATCTCATTATTAATCGACAACTCATGTCTATGGTTAGGAAACCTTAACCATCATTAATCAATGAGCTAGTCCATAGAGGCATACTAGGGACACGGTGTTGTTCACAAACCACACAAGTATTAAAGTTTCTGCTTAATACAATTCTAGCATGGAATATAAACATTATCATGAACAAGAATTATAATAATAACGTCTTTATTATTGCCTCTAGGGCATAATTCCAACAATAAAAACACCTCAAAGTGTAGACAAAGCAGATCAAAGTAGATATTAAACAAGCATGGAGCATCAAAAATTATAGATACGTTTCCAACGTATCAATGACAATGGCGATGATCCTTCCCAAATTCCCCGTCCCGGCAGGGTGCCAGAATGGAGTTTCTGGTTCCGAATCGCGGCTTCTGGTGGTGGCGGTGTAGCGGAACTCTTTCTGTAAAAATGACGAACCCCCTCGGTTTTTAGGTCAAGAGGCTTCTTATAGGCGAAGAGGGAGGCCGAGGGGTTGCTTGGGGTGGCCGTATCCCCTAGGCGCAGCCAGGCCTAGCCCGCGCCTGGAAGGGGTGTGGCCCCCTAGGCCTCCACTCTGTCTCGTACTCTGGCTCCATCGATATTCTGGTGAAATAGGATTTTTGTCATATTTTTGGGATTTTTCCTGATAGCTGATTTTCTGCAAAAAAACTAGACACCAAGGTAATTCTGCTGAAAATAGCGTCAGTCCGTGTTAGTTATATCCAAATCGCACAAGTTTAGAGGAGAAACAATAGCAAACGTGTTCGGGAAAGTAGATACGTTTTGGACATATCACCAACCTTCAAAGCATCATTGAGGAGGGGTAACATCGGCAATGCCCATGGTTATGGACTGATGTTTTCGTGGAAAAGAGAGCGTTGTGGATTTCACCGGCTGATTAGACAAACAAAGAAGTCGATGTAGTCTGATTATTGGAAAAGCTCGGTTACAAAGTCGCTGATTCGCTAGTTGTGATCTAGCTCGTGGCAGATTGCTGAAAAACTAAGGTGCCCTCTCCATCGGGTCCTCCCAGCCTTTATATAAGAGGCTGGGTCCTAGATCCATAGCCAGAAAGGTTACAAGTCTCATCTTCTGGGTGTTGAGGGCACCTCTGGACAGTCTCAACTTGACTATAGTCATATATGACCACCTTATACACCTTTCAAATGTTCTTCTTGAAGGTCAACAAGTAACTGATATTCAGGTCATAAGTTATAGCAAAAGCTAGACAACCTTGATCAAAGAAAGCTTTCTTATTTACATCTTTGATCGTGATGTCCTCTTGGCAGCTAATCGTCGTATTCAGGGTGACCTTGTCCGGGACACTATCCAAATAAGACCTGAATGCATATGGGATAGAAAGCAATCCTAGAGTACGGGGACAAAGGGTCCCCCTGTCTGAGCCTCTTGTCGTACAAACACATCAGTATCCATAGAATTGAATCTAACATTATAATTTACCGACAAAACACACTCCATAATCATATCCACCGATCTCCTGGAGAAACACATCTTAATCATAAACTTCTCCAAATACCTCCATTCAACGCGATCATATGCTTTATGCATATCAAGTTTGACGGCACACAAGCCCTTTTTTCCTTCTTCTTCTTCATAGCATGTATACTCTCATAGGCTAAGAGTATATTATCTGTTATCGTCCTACCAAGAACAAATAAGCTTTGATGATCGCTAATATTATCTGGAATATAAACCTTCAGCCGATTTGCCAACATTTTTGAAATAATCTTGTACACCACGTTGCATAAACTAATCGGCCTTAATTGTGATACCTTATCCGGATTGTCAATCTTGGGAATGATCACGATAGTTGTACTATTCCAACCATCTGGAACAGAAGTATTATTTACTGCACTCTGTACTTATTTTATTAGATCATCACCTAACATGTCCCAAAATCATTTATAAAAAATTGCATGTAGTCCATCCAGACCTAGAGCCTTCAAATCTCCTATACTCCACAACGCCTTTTTTACTTCTTTTGCCGTGAACGGAGGTGTGAGGCCTTTATTCATGTCATTTGTAACAAGTCGATGAACATCAGCCAACACACTGCCGTCTGGTTCTATGATCTCTGTTGCAAACAGATTTGAGAAATAATTGTAGACAACGCCACACATCACATCTCTATCATCCCATTATCATCCACTAGCCCCTTGATTATGTTATGCTTCCTCCTCTTAGAAGCAAAATTATGGAAATAATTTGTATTTCTATCACCATGTTTTAACCAATTCGCTCGAGCTCTTTGCACCCAGAAGATCTCCTCCTTCTCTAGAGTAATTTCAGTTTGTAACTGAATTTCCTTCTCGACAGCCAAAGTTACATCGTTCATTGGACCTCTCCTTAATTTCTCGAGATCCTCTTTCAATTCCTTCACTCTCCTAGACGGGCCCTTTAAAAACTTCTTATCCCAAGTATGCAGTTATGAGTGTACATCATTCACTTTTTGCATCAAAGATGGATCCTCTCCTCTTGCTTTCGCCCTTTCCCAGGGTGATTTCACTATCTCCTCCACAGAATCCTCTTGCAGCCATCGTGCCTCGAATCTCATTGGCCCTTTCATTATCACATGCAAGGTTGATAAGTATTCCGTATCAACTAAAATTGGGCGATGATTAGAATGTGTCGTCTCACTATTAATAAGACTAGAATGTGGAAACAAATTGTTCCAACTATCATTGACCATCCCTCTGTCCAACCTTTCTCTCATATTCCCCCTTCTCCACGTGAAAAGATCTCCTACATATCCCATGTCCTCAAGCTCACAATCCTTCAAAGCATCATTGACGATGGGTAACCTCGGCAATGCCCATGGTTATGGACTTATGGTTTCGTGGAAAATAGAGCGTTGGGAATTTCACCGGCTGATTAGACAAACAAGGAAGTCGATGTAGTCTGATTATTGGAAAAGCTCGATTATAAAGTCGCAGATTCGCTAGTTGCGTTCTATCTCGCGGCAGATTGCTGAAAAACTAAGGTGCCCTCTCCATCGGGTCCTCCCAGCCTTTATATAAGAGGCTGGGTCCTAGATCTGTAGCCGTAAAGGTTACAAGTCTCAACTTCTGGGTGTTGAGGGCACCTCTGGATAGTCTCAGCTTGACTATAGTCATAGATGACCACCTTGTACACCTTTCAAATGTTCTTCTTGAAGTTCAACATGTAACCGATCTTCAGGTCATAAGCTATAGCAAAAGCTAGACAACCTTGATCAAAGAAAGCTTTCCTATTGACATCTTTGATCGTGATGTCCCCTTGGCAGCTAATCGTCGTATTCAGGGTGACCTTGTCCGGGACACTATCCAAATAAGACCTGAATGCATATGGGATAGAAAGCAATCCTAGAGCAGGTGATATCTGCACCTTGCAGGGTGACTCCCTCATCCTAGTGGCCAACATTGGCCGAAATTCCTGTTTTTTAACCTCTTATTGGAGCCATTATTAGCATCCCCCTAGGACGCCAATCTTCAAGCCTGCAAGTAGGAAAAAACATGCTTCACAATGTAAAGAAAGAATATGATCATCCAACCATAACTAGGTCCTCATGGGCAGAACACAAAATAGTTTGAAAGAGTAAGGTATGTTGCCTCATATATGTACATAACATTTCACGGACTACGTAAGTGAACCAAATCGCATGCACAAGTAATATGGCTTGTACACATTACTAGGTTCGATCACCCTTCTTGAAATCATGTTGTGTGAATTTTTAATCTTTGGCATAGCAAACAGAAGAACGATACTAATGCACAATTTTCCTTTTTGGGCAAAAATGTTAGGTATAAATTATTGATAGTTCAAAAAAGTAGAAACATTGCTTCATGTGCAACTGTCCTAAACATTCCAGTTTAGAAAAGTGTAAACATTCTTACATGCGGCATTGAACACACACTTTTTCTAGAGATGGAGTTAGTGAACTTGGTCGAATGCACAAGCATTGTACACAGCACTTGGTTAAATAACTCCATCCTGAAAGTGCATAACACGAACAATTTAAGCGTCGGCAACTCTTAATGCAAGATCTGTTGTCACTTCAAACATAATATGAGTCTAAAATCCTACTCCTAAGAATAGGGGGCCAACAAATGTCCGAACGATACTCCCGAGAACAAAACAGAGTATAAACGCCTAAGCGAAAATACCCTAAAAATGCAGATCTACAATGCATGCCATCGAAAACCCTACCCATAAACACCCAGCTGCAAATCTACTGTCAAAATGCCTCAGATAAGAAGGAACTGAGCTTACCACCATTGTCGATCCAATGCAGCAGATTGTTCAGCACGACGTTGAGGTCATGCGGATCTCCTTCTCTACATGTGTGACTATCGGCGTTGATGGTGAGCAAGAGATTCGTCGTCGACGGTGAAATCGTCGAGGGGCGGGGGGGGGATTAACAGACGAGTGGAGAGGGAGAGGATTGGACGGTGAGGGAATATATGTCGTGTGTTTCAGAAGGGACGCGTCGTCTCCCTCCAGTTGTCAACGCGAGCATCTGGACATTTTTTTTGGCTCGAACGAGCCAGGCTCCAAATAAACGGCCGATTTAGACGTTGTCACTGGGCGTGCCTCTGGGATAGGAATGGAATCGAGTCGAGCCGAGTCGGCTCGTGGCTTGGCTCGGTCAGGTTTGAAGAAAATTCAAGCCGAGCCTGGCTCGGCGCGCTGCACAAATCTTTCTAAAAGTTAGGCTTCGTGGCTCGCTCGGTCCAGCTCGGGGCTCGACTCGGCGGCTCGTCGAGCCCAACATCTAATTCCCCTCCGTGTCTTGAGTCTCCCCGCGATCTCCCTTCCCGTTGCATCTCGATCTGATTCCCCTCTGTCCCTCGAGTCTTCCCTGTCAATCTCCTAATGTCCCGACTCTATCCTCTCCTCTCCCTTGATCAGCGTCGGCCGTCTCCACTACCGCCGACCACCTGCAGTACTTTCACTAGCTGCCCGCGTATGCTCCTCCTGCTCCATTGAGATGCACGCGGCGGCGCACGCCTTTGATTAGTGCCGGGATGCCGGCCCTCAGCAGCTTGCCATCCAAGTGCAGCAGGGATTTGCTCCTACTCATGACAGCTGCTCGTACTGACGTGATGGAATCTGTATGGTGTGTGTCGAGGCCGCAGGTGCATCCCGCGTCTCATGTCTTGCTATGTGTGGATGGATGTGCTAGATTGCATATAGATCTGTTGTTCTTGTGCATTTGATTGGAACTTTTTATCTATACTAGCAGAAGTGTCCATGCGTTGTACCGGGAAAGACCAATCTAATTCGTATGAAAAAATTGTCTTGCCTCGTTTTCCTATCTTGGACGAACCTATTCACAGAGTTATGCCACAACTTAAAATTATTTTCACTACCTATACTCAGATGATTTGTCGATTTTTGGATAAAGCATAAAAATATAGTATCCTCTAATAGTCATAGGGATTTTACGTAAAAGGACATGCGTATTCGTTTGGGAGAGCTTAATAGGGGCGTATGCATTTTTTATTTTATAAACCCGGATTGACACAACATATGATTTCAGATAGTGAAGGTACGTGTCAGTCCAGAGGACGCGCCACCGTGTTTGTCCGCTGGAGGTAAGGTGTCAACTCGGTTGGCTGGCAAGGCCGAGCCCCGCGGCCGTCGTCGATTCCGCCATGGTCCGCCTAGGTCTAGTGGCCGATATTTTATTTATAGGTGCGATCCTAGTACATGCCACTTGGAAACGAAAATATTGGCAGGACTGGTCATACACACATGCATGTGCTCGGCTCATTGTGAGGACCCGAGGACGAACGTGAGAAAGCGAATGAATTTTATCTAAACGGTGGAATTTCCCGAGAAGAACCAACTCCTAGAAGTCAACATGACAAAAAAGTGTTTTTTTTCACTTACTGGTGACATTGGTGGGTAATTTATTTTTTAGTCAAAGGGTAAAGTTGTCCAAAAAAGTATAGGTACTATAAGAAACACGCATTCCTTTATTATTAGGTATAGATTAATTATATATATATATAGGTATAGATATGTTTTCTACATATGCAAATATTCTCTTTTTAATCGAGATGACTATCCTTGTGCTGATCGAGCATTTTGAAATTTGATACACCTACATATAATTTTCTCACTCACTCAAATTTTACATGCCAAACATTATTTTGTTCAGAAATAGCACCTCGGTGCGTGCTGTGGCTGCCCCGCTCGCCCATGAGTGATGAGCTCAGTAATAAAAAACGTGAGGCTGTCTAGGGAAAAAAAATCCATTCGTCGCATTGACTGAGGAAACTAATCCACCGGGACCCACCACCTCTCTCTCTACTTCATATATTTTTTGATCCACGCCTTATCCTGAACCGGGCTTCATCTTCCTCCAGAGCCCCTCTGCATCGAGGCCCGCCGCCGCCTCAGCGCCTCGTCGCCCTCTCCACTTTCCTCGTTGGAGCCTGGCCGCCTTCCGCCGTCCCCTTGCCCATGTCTCCCTAGCAGCCTCACCAACTATCTCTCCCACCCCTCATGTGTCTCCCCTCTGCATCGAACCCCGCCGCCGCCGCACGTGCTCTTCCTGAGCGCCGCTAGCACCTCGTCGCCCTCTTCCTCGTTGGAGCCTGGCCCGCCTTCCGCCGTCCCCGTGCCCACCTCGGTCATTAAATTGCTTTGTGCATCGTTGCGGCCTCTCTCCCCACATCAGTCTAGGCTTGGTAGGGATGCTTATTTGGTTCTCGATCAGCTTGCTGATTCGAAGCACCGTGAGGACCTATATAAACTGGTTGAATTTAGTATACATAAGCGATGTGGGACTATTCGATGGCCCTAGTATCATCTATATGCTTGTAGAGTAGCAGCTTAGAGAAAGAGGCCACGAGGCCACCTGCGCGCGCGAGGGCCCAGTCGTCCATTGATGAAAAGCCCAGGTCAAGTAAATAAAAGAAAAGAAAGAACCGAACCAAAAAAAAAATGAAACGAACTCTCTTCGTGTTGATGAAAATCCCGTAGCGTAGCCGGGTATAACATAGGCGGTGGCAGCTGTGGATAATATATGGCTTTGTAAAAGGGTAAAAGGGTCTAAAATAATATTGGACCGGAAGAAACACTTTGTCCTTTATTATTAAGTATAGATTTACATGTGTTCATATGTGTGTTGGGATAATGCAAATCTGGTATTCCTAATGGTCAAATTCTGACCGAAGTACTTACGAGTAGAGTGTTGTTTGGCAGCATGTACATAAATTATAAAACGATTGCTAGTTCTCCTAGTGTGTATCTCGTTTTCATCTTTTCTTTTGCTCATATACAGATCGGATCAGTGTGTATCTTGTTTTCATCTTTTCTCTTACTCATATACCGCAAATAAGTGCATGTGTTTGTGAGGTATGACACTCTCCGTTAGACCAACACATATATTTGTGTTCTGAACTTATTTTGTATACCACTGTTATTGTTATTTGTACTTTGTATGACTTCTATACTATGTTAGGGATGTATGCATGTTCAAGTGTTGTTTATAGTTGTGAATTGTTTACATTTTTAGTAAAGGTTATGACAAAATTTTAGATTTTATTGAGCCTTCGAGCCGGCTTGCGAGCTTCACCGAGCTGGCTTGTCGAGCCTCGAGCCTTGACAACAAAGTTTAGGCTTGGCTTGTCTACTTCGAGCCGAGCCAAGTTCGAGTCAAGCCTTGTCGAGCCCGAGCCAAGCCTCGAGCCTCGAGCTATGTGTCCACCCCTACTCTGGGATGCTTTAAAACTCATGCCGACTACAACAAGGGGTTCTTGCGGGCATCCACTCGTCCGATTTCGTCGCCCGTCGGCTTTGCCTGGGGAATGCAGGCTACCGAACGCATCTACAATTTCCAACAGCCTACGCCGTTGACTCTAGACTGGATGCAGATCTGGCCATTGTGGGTTTCAGGACAAGTCCGGGTCACTCGTTGTTGGATCTAAAGATGACGGTCGGTGGGACATGGCCCCGGCTATGGATCTTTGCTTGCGATGCTCTTCGGAGGTGTATGCCGATCGCGATGCTGTCCAAGCATGGTGTAGGTGTGCACCTACGTGTAGCGGTGAATCAATCCCATTTTGCTCGGGTGGGGCTGAGGTAGGGTTGGACTTTTTTATTTTTTTCTAATTTTCTATAAATGTTATATGAGTTTTCTTGATGCTCTTCCTCGTGTGGCTACAGCTAGTGGTTTCTATTGTCTAGACAACCTCGTTTGTGAGGTCTTCATCGATCGCCATGAACTCACCGATCGTCCATGGGCGTGTACACATCGATCGGTATCCTAGTTGTTTCCTTGTTTTAAGTATATACAGTATAATACAGTTTGGTGGCTTAAATTCAACTGTTGCATACTCTCTTTCCAGAAATATCTGAATTGAATTTGTCTAGTTTTAAATGTATCTAGACGGATTTTAGGATATAGATATATCCAAATCTAGATAAATTCAAATTAGTTATTCCTAAACAGAGGAAGTATTTATTTTTTGAAACATATGTACTAGTACTAGTTTAGTTTTTTTTTAGAAATGGACGCATTTATTAACATAAATGTTTAATGCTTACACCCGGCCTCTGCATAACTAAGATGCACACAGCCACACGAACGCCAGAACTAGGAAAAAAAATTTAGACAAGCATTACAAAAAGGCACTATCGAGATAATTGTCTTCAATCTAAGGTAGATCAATCCTCAAATCACGCGGTCATCCATATCGGGAGAAAATATCCCTCGTCGTGTCCTCCAATCGCGTATCCCTTCACAAATAAATCGTGAAACTCCATGCGTTGAAGAATAGTAGTACATGATCGGAGGATAGCTATGACTCGATAAATAACCTGCAGAGGAGAAGACACAATGTTATTAAAAATCTTGTCATTTCTACAAAGCCATAGCGACCATATAATGGCAAGCGCTCCCACCCTAAACAGCGATCTGTAATTATCAACAATTCCATGCAACCAATTACCAAAAAGATTGGTTACTGAACATGGAGGAGATAAACCAGAAGCTATTTAGATGAATGACCATATAAAGCAAGCAAATTTGCAATGGAAGAATCAATGACGAATTGTCCCATCACTAGTTTAGTTTTTTTTAGAGGGAATAACTACAGCATGGTGATTCAACCGGTATGACTTAATTAGCTAAGTTGGTCATATAACTGTTATTATCGTTGCCTTATTTAACATGTACTCTCTTCGTTTTAAAATATAAGATGTTTTAGTTAGTGAAGCTAATGTATTTAGACATCTTTTGGTATGTAAATTATATTTACTTTACAAACCTAAACTTATATTCCTGAACCGAGGAAGTATACACTAATAGTACAATAATTTAGTCCTACAAGTTTCCTTTCCCGAAGAAGAAAATCTTCCCACGAGTAAGGGCTTATTTGATTTATAGGATAGGAAAAATAAAGGAATAGGAAAACCATAGGATTGCAATGTCATGTCCACTTCAATCCTATAGGAACCCACATGCACAAAGTTTGTTTGATCCATCAAAGAATTCTAAGAAAGAGCTTTGGGTGGATGTTAGATTTCCTATGCAATCTAGTGCAAAGGATTTCCTAGGAAAGTTTCCTATAGGAATCAATCCTACAAATCAAACAACCACCATAGGAAAATTTCCTATAGGATTTAATCCTACAAATTTTCTATACAAATCCTTTGAATCAAACATGCCCTAAACTTTTCCCAGAATGCTATGTTTTGAGACACACGCCGCTCGGTCTCTGCGTCAAATTATTAGCACGTGGAGATTGGAAGGCGTCCGGACCCGGCCGCAGATAATTGCTCAATGGAGACAGCATGTGTGGTTTGTGACTCACTGGAACAGAGATCCTCATTCCACTGTACTTCGTACAATTATAACATTGGTGTCGAGATCATGTCATGTGCAGTGTACAGTTTTTCAGATTTCCTAAAAAATGACGCATCAAGAGCATGCCTACAACTTCTCAGAAGTTCTTGCAAAAGCTGAAGTAGTAGGAAATCCTGTACTACGAAATTTCAACTTCAAAGGTCTCCCAAATATGATGAACATGATGATCCCAAGTTAGAGGATACGTTGATGACAAACACACCGACCCTTGATAGCACAATCTTTCAGGATCTTTGACAAGTTAAAGTGTGTACTCGATTTCGATCTATCACCATGACCTCACCGACTGTCAGTCTGTGTGTATACGCCGATATCCTAGGAGTGCGCCAATTTAGAGGAGGGGCTACATGGAGCCTATTTTTGAATTTTTGGAAATCGAAATTTTTGAAAATGATGACCACTACCTGCGTGCAAAAAGCCAATGTGAATTATCCGTATTTTGGGTTGTATAAAACTGATAAATTTCTACATTTGAGACGGTAAACAGTGCAAATTCTGAAAATCTTCAGATTTACCAGAATTTACTATTTCGTCCTGAGATTCTGTGGGAATTGTAGAATAATCATTGTCAACATCTAGGATTGTTTTTAGGAACTTTTTGAAACTTCCAAATATCGGTTTCACAGAAATTAGAAAAAAAACTCCATGGAGCCCGTCCTCCAATGTAATTTTCCGGATCTCCTAGCTACTAGTTTGGTTTTGTGAACTACAGGATGGTGATTCAACGGGTCTGGCTTAACTAGCTACATTGGCCACGGAACTGTTACTGCCCCCTTAGTTTGCAGGTGCACACTCTACAATTGCAAATATAAGATAATTTTACCCATTTTCCGGAGAAGAAAATCTCTCCGCGAGTACTTTTTTCCTTGAATGCTTGAAACATACGCTCAATTATTGTATTCAATTGGCACATTGAGAGTGAAAGCCGCCTGGACCCGGCCAGAGATGATTGCTCAATGGAGGTAGCACGTTGGCCATATGAGAAATTAGCTACATTCTGTGACTAGTATTACTGTTCCGTTATTTAACATCTACACTCATAATATACCGATTTACCGGCATAAGAAAATCTCCGCACGGGTATAAACTCTTCATGGAATGCTATGTTTTGAGAGGCACGCTCGGTTCGCTGCATTCTTTTATTTTTTTCGAACCATGCAAGAGCGCCCTGCATTACATGTATCAATGTAGAAGAGGGAAAACCAAACAAAGTGGTTGATTTCTTAAGGAAAGAAGAGGTCGTTGCATTCAATTATTGACACGTTTAGATTGAAAGACATCCGGACCCCAGCAGGAGATAATTTCTCGGTGGTGACAGCTCGTGTGTTTGTGGCACACTGGACAGGGAATCCTCGTTCCACTGTGTACTTCATTCAATTGTAACATTGGTCTGGAGATCATGTCATGTGCAGTATATTTTCGGTAAAAACGTAGTATTTTATTAGACTCATAAGTTTATATTAAGACGATACAATCCAAAGAGTACACCCAACCTCTGCACTACGATAGATGCACATAGCCGATAAGGTAGACAGTAGTAAAGTGAGATGACAAGAAGGGATCTCATAGGCAAAATACAAGTCAAATATGACTTCCAAAAACGCCTATTATATAGGTGGACCAATCCGTTGATTATACGCCTATGGTCATGTGTAGTGTATAGTTTTTCAGAAATCGTAAAATGGCCTACAACTTTTCAGAAGTTCATGAAAAAACTGAAGTCGCAAGAAAGCGGAAAGCCTATACGAAATTTTAACTTCAAAGGTCTCCCAGACATGATGAACATGATGATCCCAAGTTAGAGGACCCATTGATGAAAAACGCACCCACCTTTGGCAGCATAACCCTATAGGATTTTTAACGAGTTACAGTGTGCACTCTCCATCGATCACCATGACCTCACCGACGGTTTGTCCGTGTGACCTAGCTACTAGTCCGAAGTCTGAACTACAGGATTGTGATTCAACGGGACTGGCTTAATTAGCTACATTTGGCCATATAACTGTTACTGCTCCCTTAATTTATGAGGGCACACTCTATGGTTGCAAATAGTACTGTATAAGATATTTTACCAATTTGGTACTCCCTCGAGCAAAATAGATGTCTCCGATTTGTCAAAATTTAGATGAATCTAGACAACACTATTTAGTATTTAGATTTATCCAATTTTTAACAAATCTAAGACATCTATTTTGGAACGGAGGGAGTAGAAGAAGAAAATCTCTGCACGGGTAAATATTTCCATGAATGCTAGTATGTTTTGAAATGTACGCGGAGGGGGTAACTATGAACCTAGCACACGGCGACATGGATCCTTTTGAGAAGGATGTACAGTTTCGTTGCGTGTCAAGACCACTCCTACAACTTTTCAGCAGTTCTTGCTAAATTTAAATGGTAGGGAAGCCCTACAAAATTTCATCTTTAAAGAAGATGACCTTGCAAACATTATCTCTCAAGTCAGAGAATGCATTGACGGAAAACATGCCCATCCTTAATAGCACAATCTTTCACTAGGACTTTTTGACAACTTACTATTAAATCTTCTAGACGTGCCTTCCACATGGTATTTCAGATCTTCCACGGATTTTGTTTTTCGCCAGACTATGCACTTGCTGCTACTACCCTCGATCCGTACCTCGGAGGTTTAGTACCCATCTACTATGGAAATAAATGGACACGCCGACATCAACGTGGGTGGCAATTCTGCCGCAACAGCGCAATAGTCGTCGTTTCACTGCTAACCTGTAGTAGGTGCTAATCATGGACAACAGGACAAGTGTACGAGCTAACCTAATATAGAGCATGCACTGATGCACTACCGCACTGCTAACATCAAAATAAAAGTTGATTGGTGAGTGTCTTAATGCCATGAGCGCGACGGCGGTAATTGGAAAATGAAGAAAAATAGGGGCAAAAAACGAACATCAAAACAGCCTGGGGCGTCTTCTCGTACAGGTATTATCACCAGTGTCTTGATGACATTGTATGCAATCCTAGGAAGAAATTAAAACAAGTAAGCATCTTGCTGCAGGCCTGCAGCCAAAGATAGAACACAGCGCTGTCAAAGATTAGCTGCTGGAGTACGTCGTAAATGATCCCACGACATGGACGAAAAGGCTTCAGTTTGAAAATCAACTCACGTGCTTTACACTAACAGTGCGTCTACAGTTGATTTTAGACCCACACATCTTAATGACATGAGCATGATTGTAATCTGAAGATGAAGGAAAAGGGACAATAGTATCCTTGGAAGAGAAAACGGATTCAGGTAAGCATCTTTGCTACAGCCAACAAGATAGAAGATGTTTCAAAGCGTAATGATAGCTGCTTTGCAGCACGGCTCTGCCAAAGATGACTACCAGTAAGGAAAGGCGTCGTCTCAGGTTTTCACTACAAATGGAAGATTACTATCTCCGTCCTAAAATAAGTGGCTTTTTATTTCCGGACGGAGAAAGTATATTTTTTCGGAAACGGAGGCAAAATCTTTGCTTCAATCTATTAATTAAGGTGGAGTTTGATAAGTTGAAGAAAAAGAAAGAAAAATTAAACCAGATTACTCTCTCGGCATGATTTCAATCAATCGATTTGCGGTCCGGGTAACCCAAAGTTTCGCCTCCTTCCCTTATTTTGTCAAAGATGACCACAGGTGGTGCTTGCTTGTTGTGAAAAACTGCGGAAAAAACAAATAAAAAGGTAATAAAAGCATCGGACCTAACATTGTATAAATCACTTACCAAATCGTCTTGGTTCGGCGAAAATGCACTATTCACAAACTTAAACTGCAGGGAAAACATAGAGAAATTATCAACAAATTTCCAAGATTATGTTGTTGATTGCTGACTCTATTGATCCACTCCAGGTGAATCTATGCACATTCTGACTCTATTGATCCACTCCAGGTAAAATATACACAAAATAATCTGACAAGGTGGACATGTAAAAAAAAAATCTGACAGGGTGGGACATTGTATAATTCAAGAAATGGTACAATGGTCATAAACTCTCACTGTTTCTATGAGAAACGTGTACACTCTACGATTGCAAAAGGGAATGGTCATAGCACGTGCGAGCCAGAGTAAATTATCAACCTAGCAAAGGGACAGCAGACTGCAGGGAGGGGTTACCGTTCAAGAGCAACGCTTGTAGTTGACCAGGTGGCCGGAACTTATGTAAGCCCGGAGCTATGCTCCTTTTATCGGAAAAAAAATAGAACGGTAGTAGGGAAATCAGTCAAAAACATACAAATTTTCGGAAAGCCAAAATGCGTGTGCAAAGCAAATGATGTTTCTTCCAAAAACTGAATATTAGGAAAGCCTGTGTTGTGTAACTAAAGAAAATGCATCGGTACTTTAAGAAAAAATTACGAAATGATAAAGTAGGCAACAAATTGTCACCGGAAAGTCACAGCAACAGCCACAGGTGAGGGATGGATATGCAGGAGCGAGACTGCACACGATTGATCCAGGTTCAGATTTTTGTCGGTGGAGGAAATCCCTACTTCTGTTTGTCGGTGTTATCATCGGATCTCTCAAGAGATTTAGGGTTTCATGTACATGTTACAATGTAGCCCAAGGCTTGTGTCAAACATATTGTAGTAGAAAGGATTAAAAAGAATTGTAGAACATGTCTATTCTGCTACTATCTCACAGATCTAGAACTCACTTTTGCTATCCTGAATTAATGGACACAGCGATATGAACGTGGACGGTAGTTCCGCCACAACACTGCCCGGTTTACTACCAACTCCCGAGCTGCTGCTCAGTGGAAAAGTATGGCCCCGGCCAATACAGAACCTGCAGAGTTGCACTAGCTCACTGCCAACACAAAAAATCAAGTTGATCGACAACTGCCTTAATGACACGAGCACGATGGCAATCGAAGATGAGGAAATTGTACAATCAGATCTTTCGACAGAAAGAAAAAGTCGTAACAAATAGCTGTAGAACAGCACAACACAGTCATAGATGTATACCAGGAAAAAAAGACATCTCGGTTTTCACTGCAGGTCGAAAATGATCTTGATATTGCCATTACCTTGGACATCACATATTCACATGGACCAAATAGCATCCGACTGAAGCTCGGTTCACAGTGCTTTACATTAACAGGTGCAGCTAAAAGTTAATTCTGGCAGCGAAAGGCGTTGCCATGTCTGCTGATGCTAATATCCAGCAGGTATAACTCTTAACCCCATGCCAGCGATGATGCGTAATTGACCACCAGCTGCCCATCGATTCCAAAGTTCTGTGAGTTAAAGAAAAAGATGGTTAAACACCTTTAATCACATACCAAATTTCAATTGCCAGGATAATAAGATTAGCTGCATCAATAATTCATTATAGAGTTCAGCTTGTCTAGTCAGACTTGGACAATAAGATGAAGTCCATTCGCAAGCATAATATTTTTGTACTGCTCCTCAAGACTAATAAAAAGCAGACCAGAAGTTGTTTGTCGGTACATTTTAGGACATGCAAGACCAAAGATGACACAAAATAATAAAAGCATTGATTCTTACATTGTATAGATCCATGATCAGCTCATCTGGGTTCGGTGAAAATGCACTGTTCACGTATAGAAACTGTGGCCAGAAGAGAAAGATTATCAGTAAAATATATACAAGGCATGCTGCTGGCTCTACTGATCCACTCCAGATGAAGTATATTCTTACCACTGTATCCTGGTGAATTTGGCGGCGAAGAAACTCAATTACCTTCGCAAATTTCTCATTTCCACCAATCTGAAAACATATAACTGGGTTAGAAAAGACACTGCAAACACAGCCTGTCAGAATTTCATGTTAGCATAAAAAAATGCTTCATCTCAGTATCATTATTTACTTATTTATTAAAACGAGAAGCAACACATACTCCCACTATGACGAACTTAAGGGCAAATTAACTAGTTGTGAAACCAAAGGTTTCCAACGAAAACACAATAGTCCACAAAACTAAGAACCCGTGCATCTAAAGCTATGATAGATTCACAACTGCACATTGTGATCCTCTAAAAGGCATAATAAATATATCTACTTCACACAAGACTAGTTCAAAAGTAAAACATCACAACCTGCGCTGAAATAATCTGATTGGAATATATCTTGGGGAAACATTGTCAAATCACTTCAAGTTTCTCTTTCAAGGGAATCATCTGAATTACTCCCTGTGGGAAGGGACGAAATTTCTTTGAAGATACTAATGACATGGATATGTAGTAACTATATTAACACCAGTCATAATCCTGATGTATTGGTGTACACGTGTTTCTTGATGGTGTGTAGCAAAAGCTGGTGCTATGCCATCAATCAAAGACTCGAGGAAATTATCCGATCGAATACATCTTGAGGCAACATTGTTGAATTACCATCATTTTTTCTTTTTAGAAAACATCTCAATTTCTACAAGTGGGAAGGGAGGAGAGAATCTTGGCAAATGCTACTGACATGGACTTGTATGAACTATACTAGGAACAATGTGGGTCATAATCTTTGTTTTAGATGGCAGGTCGTAATCCTGATGTATTGGTGTACACATGTTCATAGTTCGTTTGTGCCGAATGCTGGTGCTATGACATCACTCGAAGACTTAATTAGCCAAGTATGCCCTTCCCCATCAACAATCTTTTTCTCCAGTTGGCTAAAATCAAGGACACGTTGCTGCCAGACAGCCCAAGCAAACCACAGATCAGTACGGCACTACTGCTACTACGGCGACGTTGCTTAATTTCCTTACAAATACTACTCCCTCCGATCCATAATAAGTCTAGGCTTATTTAGTACAAGAGTACTACTAATAATTACTTGGTTCCCAAAGATAATTGATGTTCTGTGGCTGGCCGGCTGGCTGCAAGGCCTACGACTAGTAATTGCTTATCCGATCGACCTGACCCTGACAGAAACTAGCGCTCAGATCGCCCAGGCTAAACATGCCAGCACCCTGCGCTAATGCGAGATCTTTCGGCGTGACAGTAACCAGAAGTAGATTTCTGTACTTTCTGGTAGCGTAAGGGAAGCAACGGCGAGGAAAGAAGCCCGCACCTTGAACTTGGACTGCCGTAGCTTCGGCGCGTTGGCGACCGACTGGAAGTTCACCACGACTGCGAATCAGGAAGCGCGAGAGGAGTAAGCGGAGGAAGGACGGATAGGGAGGGAGAGGAAAGGAGTGGGGCGGAAGAAATCAAACCTTTCTTCTGGTTGGGATCGGCGGCCATCGCCGCAGGGGAACGGGCACGGCGGATGGAAGGAAGGAGGAGGAAACTTTCGGGGAGACCCTCGTGAGAAGGGCTCTGTACGACAAGACCCTCGAAGACGGGTTCAGTTTGCGTGCGTCGGGTTTGATGGCGGATGCGGGGAAGAGTATGATTTTGATTGATGGATTTCGTGTCCGACGGGAAGCCGGGCCAGACGGTTTGATGGATTTTGTCTCTATTATAAAGTTGATCTGATCCGGGTAGTATTTGGTTTCTTCAAATATTAATTCCTGTATTATTTGAAGAGGAGCATTTAGATTAAAATAAAAATTACGAATTTAAGATTTTAAGGGATAGATAAAAAAGAAGCATTTAGATTAATAAAATAAAAAATAAGAATTTAAGATTTTAAGGGTTAGGTCAAGGGCATGCATACTGAAAAAAATTCATACGCAATTTTCTAAAAATCAAAATACACATCATTGCAAAGTTGAAATGGTTTTTCTAAAAATCAAAATGTAAAGTAGTAGAGTCGAAAATAATTAAATGTAGTGCAAGAACTCGTAAAATGTAAAGTAGTATGGTAAAAATAATTAAATGGGGTGCAAGCACTCATGCGTGTCTAGCAAAAATAGTGAATTCTCTTTCTTAGGTCAGGTGGCGTTGTCCTTCAACATTTTAAGAAGTCGCGAAAAAAAGAGTTTTCTTAGAGATCTGCGTGAGATTTCATATTAGATTTCAACTGTAATTAGTGGTACTTGAGTAAATAGAATCACCAGCATTGCATTTAGTTTTTGTACTATTTAGGGCTCAGTTTGTATTTTTTTAAGTTACTTGACGTTCTGATTAAATTTTGACTTGGAATCTTGTAGAGTGCGTTTAGAAATATATTTAAAGGATTCAAATTGTATATGTGACACTTCGGGGGAGGGGGGAGGGGGCACGAGTTCCATGGCACACTAAAGTTGCCCTCCTCATTTCTCCTTGAGAAATTTCAACTTCAACACCGATGGTGGTTATGAAATTTCACTATTACCAAACTGAAAGAAGGTGAATTGTCTTTTTTCATAGTGAATTTTGGCTTCTTTTTAAAATATGACATCACATAGTACGCTGGCCAAATCAGAGAAATGCAAGCACCAACATTGGTTCTCCCATAATTTTGATGCGCCGCAATGCCAAGACTGCGTGCATGCGTACATCCATTGAAGTAACCAACCAACATCGGCAAGAGTGCCAACACCAATATTTTAGAGAATAATAACCGAACAGTCTGATCGACGTCGCTAATAAAACGATAGTCGGAATCATCATTGTCAAGGACGTAGCCGCCAGGACAAATATTGTGAGGACAAACCTCGCTGCAACCATGAGAAAAAAAATTAAAATAGATCTGGCGAAGCAAGATCTAAAGACCCATATCTAGAAAACTGTAATCTTCCAACATCATCATTGACATCACGAAAGAGATTTTGTTGTCGAACGAATGACGAAAGATCGCTTATTGTAGATAATGCCATCTTCATTGGGACGAAGATGGCTAGCAAAACCTTAAACCCAATCTAATAAAATCGATACTATTACCAGAAACTCTACTTATAGATCGGGTTCTCCACCCATCCTGACGCCAACGAGGCCGGCCGGAGAAGGTGAACAAATCTATAAAGGAGGAGGCGAGAGGCGGCTGTTTCCGGACGTAGGGTTCTGTTTACAAGTAAAACTTGTTTTCTAGAAGCTGCTCCTAATATTTATTATCCAAACAACCACTAAAATTTGCACACGCTCTTCACGAGCACTTCAACGAGGCCCATTAGTTCAATTTAGCCATGACGGCCCCCGGCGTCATAATTTGGTATTTCTTATACAACGGTTACTGCATCGGCTAGGCAGCACACGAGCACCAATTAGTTTTTCCGGGCCAGCCCAAATACGGTGAGGTTCTTACCTTATCTTTTTATTCCAGTTTTCTGTTTTTCATTTTGTTTTTACTTTTCATTTCTGTATTTATTTTGTTTATATTCTAATTTTTTATGCCCCTTTTTCTTTCCTTGTTTTTATTCATGTTTTCTTCTTTGTAATTTTATAGTTTTTTTAATCAAAATAGTATGCACTTTTTTCTATAATCTATGAATATTTGTTCGAACATTGTAATAATTATTTCATACTGCGTGAACATATGTTCCCTCTTACGAAATTCTTTTTGAAATAAGAATGATCTGTTTAACAGTATGAATATCTTTTCCTTGATGCAAAACTCTAAACAATTATTTTCAAATATGTTAAAAAGTCCTCAACTTGCTAAAATAATATTTTTGACAATATTATTTTAATTTATATTTCAATGTTATGTGAAAAAAACTGATCATGTAAATTGACCACCCTAGATGTGGCCCATTTTAGAAACACTTCAAGGGTTTTGGTGCTACGGGTACCATAGATGTCATAGGTGGTAGGTTGGTTTGAGTTGCTAGGTGAGGGACAACATGGGCCCAAATTGTTGTAGGCAAAGTGTCGTACGTCCAGCTCTGGACGAACCATGTCATAGACCGAACCAAACCAGATGATGGGTGCCGAGGTTTCGGCACCGTCCAGCCGATGGGTGCCGAGGTTCTGGCATCGGCAAAAGAGCTTTCCTCTGTTGGGAGGGGGAATGAGTAGGCACCCAACCTCTCCTCTCACCTTGGGGATTTTTTTTTGGAAAAGAGCATATATTAATATCATAAGATCACTAATTACACTCAGACTCTGCAACAACGCATGCCCTAGCGGCTATACGGATGCACACAACTCCGAAAAAAGAAAAAGAAATTATAAAAAAGAAAAGTCCCGCTACAGAGAACTAATCCTCAAAGAAACGACAGTGACACCATCATAAACAACACCAGTAGTCCTCCACTCCAATAACAACGCCTTCAAGAAGGAAACAGTGCCCAAGCGCCGTCGTTGCCCGACCAAAGGCCATAGGTTTTCACCCTGGAGAAAGTCCATACTCACAAAACAATGTCTTCAACAAGATCATTGTCGGGCACAACCAGCTAAGGCCAGACCTTGGATTTTTACCCTGCAAGATAAGACTGGAAACTCTCATGTGTTGTCTTCCTGCACCAACAGTCGATGCAACGAGTCTCAGATCACGCAGCCAGATCTTCGTCACCACAAGAACAAAAATCACCATCGCTACCCTCAAATTTCCGCTTTCCTGACATTCTCCGCATCTGACATCACCATGGCTCAAAGCATGGCACTTGGTGGGAACAAACAATGAGCTTCGCACGCTCCCTGAAACCAATCGGCGGAAAAACAAGGTGCGCGATCGAATACCTTCCAATCCAGCAATCTCTAGGCATGATACGCCCATGGAGTTCGCCATGAGCCTTCGAACCCGCCTCTCTAGACCAGATCAAGGAGGGCAGACATCAAGCAGATCTTCGTCTTCATGCGAAAGAAATCAAAGGACCACCACCTTTATTAGATCCGACACAGCGATCCCCACACCGTCGGCCGGTTCCCGGAGGACGGATCGAGCAGGCAAAAGGAAGAGAGCCAAACCGGGAACCACCGCAGCAGCGCCGGAGCCTCCGCCCAGCAAGATCCCATCGCCACGCCTTGACCGCTGCCTACCAAGGCACCCCCGCCGAGGGCCGACCTGGCCTAGATGGCCCCAGATCTAGCCCACGCGATGCACCCGCAGACGATCGTCGTCGCAACGAGGCCCCTCCCTACACCACCCGAACCGCCTCCGCTGAGCCACCATGCGCCGCCCGCGACCTCTAGATAGGACAGTTTATATAGTAGTGTGTAGGTGAACACTTTACAAAGAGATATTTTCCCTTGTCTCTATCGTGGGTGGGTTGATTTGGTCCACCCAATTTATGTTCCTTATCTGCAAGCTCTAAAGAGCTCCCAAGCAGCTATTTGGCATGTCGGACACAAAATAGCGCCCAGTCACGCCTCCTAAGGCCGCGTTTTGTTTGACATGACCCAGAAGGTCGTATGACACGCCCATCCGGCCCCTGCACCACAAGGAGCAATTATGGGTGCACCAGACACAAGTTGTGTGCCACGTGAGCCACCCATGGAAGTGACACAGTGTAGCGGTCAACGTTATTTAATGTTGCACCACTGACCGGTCACCCTAATTATAGATGGCAACAGTTCCCCAAGTGGGCGCAGGGTGGCGTCCCATCGTCACTGCAACCGAGGCTTGACAGGTTTTATACAATGGTGTTAATACGTGACACCACCCCTCATTTGCCTTCGGTGTTAAATAGACCTGGCAGACATCGTCCCTCCCCACCCTTCTCGTCTCCATTTCTATCTCTTCTCGCCTGCATGCCTCCAAAATCCCTAGCACACTGTTCCCATGGGCAGCACCGTCACATAGGAGAAGCAGCCGCAAATAGCTTCGGCCCGCGCAACCTCACCATGGAAGAAGTGTGTGAACTGTATCGTGAGTGGGTAGCCGACGATGCTAGATTATCACCTTCCCAGCACCTAGTGGGGTTCGTAGCATGGAAAACAAAAATTTTCTACCGCATACAAACAAACAAGCCAAGATCTATCTACTAGATTGTAGCAACGAGTCGATAGAATAACTCACCCTCGAAGATTACAAAGTGTTTAATGAGAGCGGATTCTCGTGGGTGATGTAGTCGTACTCTTGCCGATCTCAAGATCGTGTAGACGATCCTTCCGGCGCTGCGTTCGTGGCTTCCATGATGGTCACACGTTCGGTACTCAACGAAGACCTTCCTCTCCCTTGTTCCAGCAGGCAACGGAGGTTGTAGCACTCTCCTCGCGATTCCGGAAACACGACGGCATGGTACCAGAAGTAGAGGGGAGATCTCACAGGGCTTCGCCTTAAGCCAGAACGAGTATGGTGGACTATGAGAGAGCCTCGGTGATCTAGGGTTTAGACACACCAAGTAGAAGGGGCTAGGCCAGCACCTAGGGCAACTAGAAGCCCCAACTCGGCGGCTTGGGAGAAACCCTAGGGCGGCGGCTAGGGTTAGGGTTTAGAGAGGGCAAGGTGTAGGTCTTGGAGGGGCAGCCCTGCCCCTCCTTATATAGGTGGAGGGGCGCGCCAAGGGGAGGGGAGTCCCTTCCCAACTCGGCTTCCAAGGCCGGCGGTGGAGGGAGAGGGACTTCCTCCTCAAGTAGGTTTCCTACTCTCCCTCCACCAAACAAAATAGCAGTTTGACTTTTCAAATTGGCGTTTGACTTTTCAAACTAGGATTTGATTTAACCCTTTATTTTGTTCAGCGATGACATCTATTACATGATGCAACCATTCCAACTTGTTATGACACATTCATGTACCCTTCCTCTCTGGAGTTCCGGACATTCCGGAACCTTCTAGAACATTCCCGATGAAAACACCGGAACCATTCTCCAACCCCGAAACAGGACTTTCCTTATATGAATCTTATTCTCCGAACCATTCCGGATCTCCTCGTGATATCCCGGATCCCATCCGAGACTCCGAACAACATTCGGTCTCTTACTCATCACTCCATAACTACTCAACAACGTCGAATCCTTAAGTGTGTCTCCCTATGGTTCGTGAATTATGCGGTCATGATCGAGACACTTCTCCGAACAATAACCAATAGAGGAATCTAGAAATTCATATGGCTCCCACATATTTCTACGATTACTTTGCGATCAAATGAACACTTACATACGATACCAATTTCCCTTTGTCTCACGATATATAGTTTACTTATCTGAGGTTTTGATCGTCGGTATCTCTGCATACCTAGTTCAACCTCATTATTGATAAGTACTATTTTCTCGTTCCTGTGATATGTGATCCCTTGTGAGGTAGTCACATGCTTGCAAGCTAATTGGATGACATTCCACCGAGAGGGCCCAAAGTATATCTATCCGTCATATGGATGGACAAATCCCACTCTTGATCCATGTTTCTCAACCAATACTTTCCGAACACTCAATGCCACCTTTATAGCCACCCAGTTATGGTGTGGTGATTGATGTCATCAAATCATCCTTCCGGTGATGGTGATAAGCATGATCTCATGGTCGAGGAATTAGGTTACTATGTATCAGAAAGCATATATCAATTGAACTATTAAAAATGACTTGATCTTTATGCTACGCTTATCTATATGAGTATGTCCATCATATCATTCTCCTAACGACATGATCTTGTTGTTAACAACATCTCAATGTTCATGATAGGGAAACCACAATCATTTATTAACTAACAAGCTAGTATTAAGAAGAGGCTTTACAGGGACTTCAATTTAAGTTTACAAATCACACAAGTATTAATGTTTCCTTGTTAATACTATTATAGCATGAATGTAAACATTTATCATAAACACAAAGATATAATAATAACTACATTTATTATTGCCTCTAGGGCATATCTCCAACAGTCTCCCACTTGCACTAGAGTCAACTAATCTAGATCACCTGGTAATATACCGAACACCCATGGCAGTTTGGTGTTGGTCATGTTTTGCCCTCGGGAGAGGTTTAGTCAACGGATCCGCCACATTCAGATCTGTGTGTACTTTGCAAATCTTTATGTCACCATCTTGGACATGTTCTCGAATAGCGTGAAAACGTAGCTTGATATGCTTCAGCTTCTTGTGTGACCTTGGTTCTTGCGCATTGGCTATGGCGCCCATGTTATCATAGTAGATAGACATTGGGTCCAGCGCACTTGGAACCACACCGAGCTCTGTAATGAACTCTTTCATCCATATCGCTTCTTGCGAAGCCTCAAGCGACCATGTATTACGATTCGGTTGAAGATCTCGCCATAACGCTTTGCTTTGCACTCCTCCAGCTAATCACTGCACCATTCAAAGTAAATACATATCCAGTTGTGATTTAGAATCATCCGGATCGGTGTTCCAACTAGCATCATGTAACCATTAACAACGAGCTTTCATCACCTCCATAAGAAAGAACCATATCCTTAGTTCTTCTCAAGTACTTAAGGATGTTTTTGATCGTTGTCCAATGATCCACTCTGGATCACTTTGATATCTCGCTAGTTAAACTAACGATATGCAATGTCGGGTCTAGTACATAGCATGTCATACATTAGAGATCCTATGGTCGAGGCATAGGAGTCTTACTCATCCTTTCTCTATCTTCGCCATTCTTGGACTTTGAGTTTTACTCAAGGTCGATATTAGCAACATGGGCAAGAACCCTTTCTTGCTATCTTCCATTCCAAACTTCTTTAGAACTTTGTCCAAATATTTACTTTGTGACAATGATATTAGGCGTCTCGATCTATCTCTATAAATCTTTATGCCTAATATGTAAGCTGCTTCGCCAAGATCTTTCATTGAAAAACTATTATTCAAATATTCCTTGACACTATTAAGAAGGTCTACATCATTCCCAATCAACAATATGTCATCTACATATAGTATTAAGAATGCTACAGAGCTCCCACTCACTTTCTTGTAAATACAAGCTTCTCCATAAGTTTGTATAAAACCAAAACTTTTGATTACCTTATCGAAACGTTGATTCCAACTTCGGGATGTTTGCTTCAACCCATATATGGACCGTTGAAGTTTGCATACCTTGTTAGCGTCTTTAGGATCGACAAAACCTTTGGGTTGCATCATATACAACTCTTCATCAATGTCTCCATTGAGGAGTGTTGTTTTGACATCCATCTGCCATATATCATAATCATAATATGCAGCGATTGCTAACATAATCCTCACAGACTTTAGCTTCGCTACTCGTGAGAAAGTCTCATCGTAGTCAACTCCTTGAATTTGTCGAAACCCTTTTGCGACAAGTCGAGCTTTATAGACAGTAACATTACCATCAGCATCTGTTTTCTTCTTGAAAATCCATTTGTTCTCGACAGCCTTCCGACCATCCGGTAAGTCCACCAAAGTCCATACTTGGTTTTCGTACATGGATCCAATCTCGGATTTCATGGCTTCTTCCCATTTATTGGAATCTGGGCTCATCATCGCTTCCTCATACGTCGCAGGGTCATCGGTGTTGTCCACCAACATGACACTCATAACGGGATCATACCAATCAGGGGTGGTACGAGTTCTCGTTGACCTGCGAGGTTCTGTAGCAACTACAACCGAAGTTTCATGATCATCATAATTAGCTTCCTCTCTTATTGGTGCTGGCACCACAGGAACTTCTTCCGGTGCTGCGCTACTTGCAAGTTCGAGGAAGGTTCGACAACCTCGTTGAGTTCTACTTTCCTTCCAGTCACTTCTTTCGAGAGAAATTCCTTCTCTAGAAAAGATCCATTCTTGGCAACGAAGATTTTGCCTTCGGATCTATGATAGAAGGTATACCCAATAGTTTCCTTCGGGTATCCTATGAAGACGCATTTTTCCGCTTTGGGTTCAAGCTTGTCCGGCTCTAACTTCTTTACATAGGCTTCGCAACCCCAAAATTTAAGGAACGACAATTTAGGTTTCTTCCCAAACCATAATTCATACGGTGTCGTTTCAATGGATTTATATGGTGCCCTATTTAAAGCGAATGCGGCTATTTCTAATGCATAACCCCAAAATGATAGCGGTAAATCTGTAAGTGACATCATAGAATGAACCATATCTAAGAGAGTTCGATTACGACGTTCGGACACACCATTACGCCGTGGTGTTCCCGGCGGTGTCAATTGTGAAAGTATTCCGCATTTCTTCAAATGCTCGCCAAACTCGTAACTTAGATATTCACCTCCACGATCAGAACATAGAAATTTAATCTTCTTGTTACGTTGATTCTCAACCTCACTTTGAAATTCCTTAAACTTCTCGAAAGTTTCAGATTTATGTTTCATGAAATAGATATACCCATATCTACTCAAGTCATCCGTGAAGGTAAGAACATAACGATAACCACCGCGCGATGCTACACTCATTGGACCACACACATCGGTGAGTATGATTTCCAATAAGTCCGTAGCTCGCTCCATCATACCAGAAAATGGATTCTTAGTCATTTTACCCATCAGACATGCTTCACATCTTTCAAGTGATTCGAAATCAAGTGATTCAAGAAGTCCATCGGAATGGAGTTTCTTCATATGCTTCACTCCAATGTGACCAAGACGACAGTGCCACATATAGGTCGAGTTATCGCTCAATTTCAAACGTTTAGCCTCAATGTTATTAATATGTGTATTTCCACTATCGAGATTCAATAAGAATAGACCATCTATCAAAGGTGCATGTGCATAAAACATATTACTCGTATAAATCGAACAACCATTATTCTCGGACTTAAACAAGTAACCGTCTCGCAATAAACAAGATCCCGATATAATGTTCATGCTTAACGCAGGCACCAAATAACAATTATTTAAGTATAAAACTAATCCCGATTGTAGATGAAGAGGTAGCGTGCCGACCGCGATCACATCAACCTTTGATCCGTTTCCCACGCGCATCGTCACCTCGTTCTTCGCTAGCTTCCGTTTATTCTGCAAAGACTGCTTTGAGTTACAAATATGAGCAACCGAACCAAGATCAAATACCTGTGCACTACTAAGTACTAGTGAGATACACATCAATAACATGTATATCGGATATACCTTTCTTCTTGATGTTGCCGTTCTTCAAATCCGCCAAGTACTTTGGGCAATTCCGCCCAATGACCTTCTCCCTTGCGAAAAGCACTCAAGATCGTGCTTAGGTCCAGCCTTGGTCTTCTTCGTCGGTGCGGTAACTTTCTTACCACCCTTCTTGAAGTGTCCCTTTTGCTTAGACTTGCCTTTCTTGAATTTGGTGGTCTTATTAACCATCAACACTTGGTGCTCTTTCTTGATCTCAACCTCTGCAGATTTTAACATGGAGAAGAGTTCTGGCAACTGCTTGTTCATGCTTTGCATATTGTAGTTCATCACAAAGTTCTTGTAACTTGGTGGTAGTGATTGGATGACACGGTAAATCCCCAAAGCATTAGGAATCACTATACCCAAGCTTTGGAGTTTGTTTGCGTGCCCAGACATCTTAAGCACATGCTCACTGACGGAGCTGCCCTCTTCCATCTTGCAGTTAAAGAACTTTTCAGAAGCCTCATAGCTCTCAACTGCCGCGTGAGTCTCAAAGATCAATTTGAGTTCACGGACAATATCATGTGGGTATGAATTCTCAAACCTTTTCTGAAGCTCCGATTCTAAACCATACAAGATAGCACCTCGAATCGTGGAGTCTTGATTCTTCCGAGCGAGGTAAACGTTCTTTACTTCATCAAGAGCATCACCGCAGCGGGTCACCCAAATGATGCATCCAAAGACATAGGTCAAATTACCGGATTGAGGACAATCCTCAAATTGCGGAACCAATCCAAGTTGCTTCCATTGTTTTTCAACTTTTCTTTCTCTAGGAACGCATTAAAATTGATGGTAGGGGCCATTGATCTACAACATATTTGCAATAGTTTAGACTAAGTTTATGACAAATTGAGTTCTAATTAATAGTTAAATTAATCTAGGTGAACTCCCACTCAAAACAATATCCCTCACATTGTTTTAGTGATCACACGAACAAATCCACCACATCAACACCGATCATCACGAGAGTTGATGTAGCTTCAATGGAACAATCGACATGTTCATCATATCTACTATATGATTCATGCTTTACATTTCGGTGATCCGTGTTCGAGACCATGTATGTACATGCTAGGCTCGTCAAGATCAAACCTTAGCTTCCGCATGAGCAACTGGCTTGCTCACGTTGTATACACTTGCGTAATCTAACACACCCGATCATCACGTGGTGCTTGAAACAACAAGCTTTAGCAACGGCTTTACTAAGGGTGAACAGTTTTAGAACTTGAAATTCATGTGCATGAGGGATCATCTTATAATGCTATCGTTAACTAAGCAATACAAGATGCATAAAGGATTAACATCACATGCAATTCATAATATGTGATATGATATGGCCTTTCTTCTTTGTGCTTCCGATCTCCATCTTCAAGCACGAACATGATCTCCATCATCACCGGCATTGCATCAAGGTCAATGACGCTGCTCCATGGTTGTCGTCCACCAGCTTCAACTATTACAACTACTTTGAATAGACACGCGGGTCTTAACATAAATTAAAGACAACCATATGGCTCCTGCCGGTTGCCAACTTACAATAAGGAACATTGCATACATCAAATATAATCACAATCATGGCCATATCACATCACAGCACACCCCTGCAAAACAAAGTTAGACGCATCTACTTTCTTTGCATATTTTACGTGGTTTTGGGCTTTCAATAAGTGTCGATCTAACTTACGAACAAGAACCACAACGTTGATGCTTGAACTATCAAGTGCCCGTTGTAAATTGGATCTATACTATAATGGGAGAGACAGACACCCGCAAAGCCACTTATGCAATACAAGTTGCATGTTGAGCGTGGAGCAAGTCTCATGAACGATGTCATGTAAGGTTAGCCCGGGCCGCTTCATCCCATCATACAGCAAGATGCAAAGTACACAAGAAGCAATTGATAATAAAAGCACCACCACCCATAATGACCATTGTGTTCTACTCGTGCAACAGATCTACATGTAGACACGACTCTGATACCACTGTAGGGGTTTGTAGCATGGAAAACAAAAAATTTCTACCGCATACAAACAAACAAGCCAAGATCTATCTACTAGATTGTAGCAACGAGTCAATAGAATAACTCACCCTCGAAGATTCCAAAGTGTTTAACGAGAGAGGATTCTCGTGGGTGATGTAGTCGTACTCTTGCCGATCTCAAGATCGTGTAGACGATCCTTCCCAAGGCTGCTCGGCAGCGCTTCATGATCGGTCACATCGCTCGATACTGACGAAGACCTTCCTCTCCCTTGTTCCAAAGAAAATGGAGGTTGTAGCACTCTCTCGCGATTCCGGACGACGGCGTGGTACCTAAGTAGAGGGAGATCTCAGAGCTTCAGCCGGGCAGTATGGTGGACTATGAGAGAGCCTCAGTGATCTAGGGTTTAGACACACCAAGTAGAAGGGGCTAGGACGGCGGCTAGGGCAACTAGAAGCCCCAACTCGGCGACTTGGGAGAAACCCTAGGGCGGCGGCTAGGGTTAGGGTTTAGAGAGGGCAAGGTGTAGGTCTTGGAGGGGCAGCCCTGCCCCTCCTTATATAGGTGGAGGGGGCGCGCCAAGGGGAGGGGAGTCGCTCCCCAACTCGGCTTCCAAGGCCGGCGGTGGAGGGATAGGGACTTCCTCCTCAAGTAGGTTTCCTACTCTCCCTCCACCAAACAAAATAGCTATTTGACTTTTCAAATTGGCGTTTGATTTTTCAAACTAGGATTTGATTTAACCCTTTATTTTGTTCAGCGATGACACCTAGTACATGATGGAACCATTCCAACTCGTTATGACACATTCATGTACCCTTCCTCTCCGGAGTGCCGGACATTCCGGAACCTTCTAGAACATTCCCGATGAAAACATCGGAACCATTCTCCAACCGCGAAACAGGACTTTCCTTATATGAATCTTATTCTCCGGACCATTCCGGATCTCCTCGAGATATCCCGGATCCCATCCGAGACTCCGAACAACATTCGGTCTCTTACTCATCATTCCATAACTACTCAACAACGTCGAATCCTTAAGTGTGTCTCCCTACGGTTCGTGAATTATGCGGTCATGATCGAGACACTTCTCCGAACAATAACCAATAGAGGAATCTGGAAATTCATATGGCTCCCACATATTTCTACGATTACTTTGCGATCGAATGAACCACTTACATACGATACCAATTTCCCTTTGTCTCATGATAGTTTACTTATCCGAGGTTTTGATCGTCGGTATCTCTGCATACCTAGTTCAACCTCGTTACTGATAAGTACTCTTTTCTCGTTCCCGTGATATGTGATGCCTTGTGAGCTAGTCACATGCTTGCAAGCTAATTGGATGACATTCCACCGAGAGGGCCCAAAGTATATCTATCCGTCATATGGATGGACAAATCCCACTCTTGATCCATGTGTCTCAACCAATACTTTCCGAACACTCAATGCCACCTTTATAGCCACCCAGTTAAGGTGTGGTGTTTGATGTCATCAAAGCATCCTTTCGGTGATGGTGATAAGCATGATCTCATGGTCGAAGGAATTAGGTTACTATGTATCAGAAAGCATATATCAATTGAACTATTAAAAATGACTTGATCTTTATGCTACGCTTATCTATAGGAGTATGTCCATCATATCATTCTCCTAACGATATGATCTTTTTGTTAACAACATCTCAATGTTCATGATAGGGAAACCACAATAATTTATTAACCAACAAGCTAGTATTAAGAAGATGCTTTACTAGGGACTTCAATTTAATTTTACAAATCACACAAGTATTAATGTTTCCTTGTTAATACTGTTATAGCATGAATGTAAACATTTATCATAAACACAAAGATATAATAATAACTACATTTATTATTGCCTCTAGGGCATATCTCCAACACTCTCCACATAAGTGGTGGTGGCAAGAGATCCACGACCACCATGACATCCTAACAGAGTAGGAGCAAGCGTCTTCTCTATGGGACACCATGAATGATGATGATGGTCATCGTTCTTACGGCAGTGGCGCGAGATGGAGATGTTGCACAACAACAGCAACACTAGGCCACCGCATGTGCAGAACCAGTCTGGGCGCGAAAGGTGGTGCGGTGCATCGGGTCGCTCCCTTGAAGCCATCCTAGCCAGGGCCGGTCCTGAGATTTCAGGGCCCAGGGCGAAACTAAAATTTAGGGCCCCTTGCTAAATATTTTTTGATATACAATGTCAACACCCGGATTTTTAATCCCAGATGCCTGTTATGCCATACATCGCAATCCCAGGATTACCATTTTTGCGAGACATAACAGATTTGGATATCACAGTACATCATCCATTACAAACCATACATAAGGTCTTACACAAATAAGGAAATCATGATCCAGTTCTTAATACAACTCAAGCAGCAGAATAATGTAATAATAAAGATAGCGTAGGCGAAGCTCCATCTTCGGGGTCACAGGTAATGCTGACGATGGGAGATGATCCTAGTTGTTGTAACCTTCCTGCGGTCCATCCTCCTGGTACTCTTCTTCATAGTCTGGCCACGGGAATAGCCAGGGACAAAGCCATGAGTACTCTTTAAGTACTCGCAAAATAATACTAACAAGTTAAGGGGGTTTTTGTAGTAGGACACTAAGATCTAGGGTTGTTTTGCAAAAAGCCAGATTTACCTCTACTAAGTTCAGAAGAAAGAAAGCTAGTTGAAGTTTTATAACACCTAAGTGGGAACTTGAATTTCATATCACAACTCTGTTGTGGTCAAGTCAAAGTCTCAATTCATTTCACAAGTCATTTTGAAAACATCTGACGGGGAACAATATGGCCACTCCAACTGTCCATAACCGTGGACGGGGCTATTCGAATAGTTTGACACTCTGCAGAGATTGTAAACTTTCACCACAACATTCGATACATCCGTCAGGAACAAATCCAGAACTCACCATACTCATTATGCGGATAATCAATCCTAACCTTTCAATTACACGCCCTAGTATAGGCAACTCTCATGTGAGTGTGGCCTCCCAACCATGACCAACTGTCATCTTGGGTACTGCACAGGTGGACAATCTTCACAAGGTAGCCTCAGCTCAGACCTTGGCCATGAGGGAACCCATATTAAGGTATATAAGTTTCCAGTCAAGACCTACCCAATATTCGGGTATTGTGGTTGTACGGTAAAATTGGAATGGTATCGCATCCAGAAAACCATCAGTTTTATAAAGGGCTAAGGCTCCTGCCTCAATATTTTCATCATCAAAATCATCTGGTGTTCGGAAACACATGACAAAACATTTCAGTAGAATGATTCATCATTCCAAGGTTTTCATAACCATTTTCACCAAGTATTCCCATCTAAAGTTGATCAAGTTTTATGATTAGCACTAGCATCTACAACTGGGGTTAAGTACTTAAGGAGGGGTGGTAAAAAAGTGGAGATTAATGAAGTTCAATCTCCTGCCTTAGGATGACATCAAGATTATCTAGCTTAGGCCAAATTTAATGCTCTTTATGCAACCTTCAATTATCTTCCTAGAATCTACAAGTCACTTAAGTACTCTCTAAGAAATAGCTTTGATAAAGAAATAAAGTAGAAAGCTTGCAAATAAAACTAGGATTGGGTATCATCAATTGTGTCTAACCAAGCATGCTTAGTGCATTGCATAGGTTATCTAACTTTCATAACTACAAGTGTTAACTTGCATAGGTCAACTTGGTTAGTAAGGCTTGCCTTGTGCAGATCAGTGGTTGAAGTTCTCCTCGGCTTCTTCTTCGTAGTATCCTCCTTCCTCCTCGTATCCTTGGTCGGTACTAGCGTCTATGAATAAATACGAGGTACACAATCACCAAAAAATACTTAACTATTTTCAATCATCGCACAAAGATGTTCTATAGATGATCTAACATCATCACCTATCATTACAAGATTAAAGCATTTGTCTTATTTATTTTAATTTGAGAAAAGTAATTTCTACTCATTGAAAAACTACTTAAGATTTAATATTCTCCAACTCAAACATGGGATCATGTTGACACATATCATCACCACATATTTCAGTACATGGGAATGTGATTTAAAGTGGTGTCATAATTTAATAAGGTTTAACCTTTTTATTTTAAATAATTAAAGTGACTAGAAATGCCCATGTGGCATTCTTTTATTACTTGATCATTATTCCTGTAAGTAAACCCAAATATTTTTATATATTCTGAAAGGTATGATCAAATGTGATTTTTGAGAGTTGCAATCAACTCAAAAGCTATTATGGTTGAATTTTGAAAAATGTTTAAGTGCTGAAAAGCTTCTGACTTGATATTTTTACCAAGGTTGATCTACAGATCCAAATGATTTGAATCCAACGGGCTTTGATTAAGCATTTAAGTACCTTTCTAATAAAATTGGTTTCATGCAATTTGGTTTACTGAATCGAGCTGGGTTGATTTTTAAAACTAGGTGCAGAACTGAGTTTGAATTAAAATAGAAAAATCTAAATTCAAATGGATGGGCTGCGCGGGAAAGGTTAATGGGACTGCCTAGTGTCACTCCGCAGCGCGGGGCTCAGCTAACAGGGGGGTTCCACCAGTCAGTGGCTCATAAAACGCGAAGCGGTACGGGGCGATCTCGGCCACACGATCTAAATCTAATCGGACGACTACGACTCATCGTCCACGTCGGGCAGCGCCAGCGAGACATAACCCTATCGCGGCAGGTGGGGGTCATGGAAGGCTCACCGGGGCTCAGGCGAGGGTCAGCGATGGGGGTGAACGACGAAGTCAACGACGACGATTCTCCTGGCACCGGCAGCTCCTCCTGGGGCGGCTCCAATCGACGGCGCCTCTCCTCCTCTGCAGCGGCGAACTCCGGTGCAATTTCGGCCACCTGGTGCTCGCCTTGCTCCGGGGGTGGGCGAGGGTGATCAGTGAGAGGTGGGGAACGAACTGGTGTGAAGAAATCGAGCGGGGGAGGACACTATTTATAGTGGCGAGAGGGGACCGACGAGCGTGAGCTGAGCTTTTCGTGGTCGACGGAACAGGCAACTATCAGCGTGGGAGACGGTAGGGGCGGTTCTATGTTCCCTGGCGAAGCTCAACAGTGTGGTGGCGAGGCGTGGGGCGACGCTGATCGGTCGGAACGCTTCGACGCTCTAGGCGGGTTCGACGGGGGTTTTGATGGCGCACAGCGAGCGTGATCCGCGCGGCGGTGAATGGGCATGTCTGGCAGGTCTTTTGGGTGTGGCGATCACTTACGACGCTGGGCGGCGCGGTCCTGGGTGCTGAGTGTGGCGCACGGGAAGCGCTCTCGGCATGGTTGCAGAGGGGTTTGGCATGGCATGGGCGTGTGGTCCAGTGGCTGGCATTGCTCGAGGCTGGGACAAGGAGTGGCGGTGGGGTGCTGGCTAGCTCCCAGACAAGGTTGGCGAGGCTAGTGTGGCCTCTAGCTCGCCGGCGACAACGGGGTGGCAAGTTTTCTCTTGATCACCATTGATGGCAATGACAAGCTCACAGTGATGCTAGAGGTTAATAACTAAGCTAGATGATCTACTAGTTGTTGTGAGCTAGAGAGGGGACAAGGTTGGCCAAATCACTGCTCAAAATAGTGTTTGTGATTTTGTTGATTTGAATCTGCAAGCTGTTTGATGAAATGGCCGCAAGAACTTGAGTTTTGAATTTTGAAAAGATTTTTGGTGGGTGTGCTAGGCATGTGTTGAGGATTCTGTGGGTGCTTGGGTTTTGAAAATTGAACTTGTTTGAGTGGTTTTTGAAATAGTGGGATCTTCTCATATGAGATAGATTCAATTTTAAACTGTCATTTAAATTTAGCATTTGAATGTTTTTGGATGATCACAAAGTGGGCCTTGGTACCTTATTATGAGTACTAACAAGGGGTGCAAAGATCCACAAATGTTTCTGTTGAGTTTTGAAAACTAGAGATTGCCAAACTAGGCATGAGAGTTAATTTGGCCAAAGTGACCATTCACTTTATTTGCTTATTTTGAGTTGTTTGTCTTTGGGAAAAGTTTGGGGATTGTTTAGATGATGTTTATTTCACCTAAGAATCACTTTACAAGCAAAGAAACACAAAACCATGGCAATTCAAAATAATCCAAATGTTAATACACACATATATGAATGCTTTCATATTTTTAGTTGGAGAAGTTTTTGTTAACCCTAATTTTGATGATTAGAGTTTGATGATCCATGTTTAGTATTTTTGGGATGTTACATACACCATATGAAATGATGAAGAACAAATACTTCAAGTATATACATTTGCAATATTCATATAAAAATGACAATGTTTACATATTACCTTAAAAATTTCTCTGTGTATTCCTAAAAGCGAAGTCAATGAAAATGGAATCAATATCTTGTCCAATAACTTCTTCTCGATGCCGGATCATAAATATCCACACTAATTGGTTCCTTATCAACACTGACAGATTTTGTAGGAGATGAATCAAATGCGATATCATGATCACTTACATTGTTATTAGCCGTGTTGATGTCATCGTTATCCTCTGTACCGATATCATCCTCTAGATCAACATTACTCCGTTCCCTAACAAGAACTAGTGCTAACTCAACTGGATTTCTCGAAGTGCTCGTTTTACTCTTTAAAAATTTATGAAAGGATTCTCTCTGTGAGTGAATCAACTTCTGTTCTTCCTTCCTCCTTTTCTTTTTCTTAGCATCGGAATCAGGTGCCGTAACCAATTAACCATACTAAAAATATAAAGAATAACTACTAACTAGAACAAAAATTAAGGGAAACGTTAGACTCTGTAATCGAGATCAAATTTAGAGTTTGGACTGCGACGAATCACTGAGCGAGGCGAGAGGCGAGGCAAGAGACGAGGTGAGGCGATAGGCGACAATCAGCCGATGGGCGATGGCTTGCTGCTTACCACATGTGGGCCTTCCTATGATCGAGAGCGCAACGTCGAGTTGAGGTCGAGGCAGGAACCAGAGGGGACGTGCCTTCATACGATACGATCAAAGAGATCGATAGTTGATCTGATTGTAGGTTACGTATGTGCTGCTGCCGTGATGGACTCCAAATCTGAAACACATGTGTGTGTCTATAAAAGTAGAGCGCCCAATCTAGCCTAATAGAAAACTCGAATTTACTATTTTTCTATTTTTTCTGAGATCCATATATACAACACATATTTAGGGAGGGCCCCCAAAATTTTGGGCCTGGGGCGGCCACCCCTCTGGTCCCCCCTAGGGCCGGCCTTGATCCTAGCCAGTACCAGGCACGACATCCCTCACATGGAGATACCACCGTCGTCTCTACTATGCTGGTGGCAGCCAAGGATGACCTCATTTTAGTCCCAGTCCTCCTCATTGTGCTCCACCGGACCATCACCCTATGACAGGCATGTATCATTGACATGCACGCTATATTTTTGTTGATTTGGTATAGTTTGGATCAATTTGATATATTTTCGTCTTCATAGCTCATCTGTTGTGTCTGGTACCTTGGCACAAACAAGATATACCAACACATTTGTTCGATCTAGGGTTTCGATTGGAAAAGTTTAGCCAGATTCTCTGTTTAGGGTTTATTGGATGCGAAAAAGGGGAATTTTGCACTGTTCGGATTAATCTACAATAGAACATAATAGAAGGAATGAAAGTTTTGAATCTGGTTGTGAGATCGAATGTCTATCATGCACCTTCATTTGGTAGGATCATAGCTTCCGTGTGTATGTGCTATGTACTATGAGGCAACATTCTCTATTTAACCTTTACATGTTGTCGATGATTAAATCTGTAGCATCATGTTTGTGAGGATGAATCTATATTACCTTGAATGGTTCATAACAAACGTTGTTCTGTACTGTTCTTGGTAGTACATATTCATATCCCCACACTACAACACATATTGTGTGCCATAGCGCTTATGAACGCCAAGGCACGCGCCTTGTCGCGCCACTTGTGCTAGAACAACAAAAAAATCCTAAGGGATAATTGAGTCAGCAAAAGTTTTTGGTGATGCTTTTTTAGCTTGGCACATTGTTATTCGCCGAGCTAGCGCTTCCGTGGCGCCACAGATTATGTGCCACACTACATAAGGGGAAGACAACAGAACTTTAGTGCCGTGTCACCTATATCGAGTGCCGTGTATTGTATACCATCAAGTGATTCTAAGAATTAATAACAATAATCGTGATCAAATTGGTTTTGCTAATTCCATTTAAAATGAAAAAAATCCATAACATTGAGATACAATTTCATTTTAATTACAAGATTTGAGCCTCTCTATTTATTACGACATGCAACTCCAAAAAAAAAGAAAAAGAAAACCAATTAAACTAACCTAACCTAATCTAAGGATAAGTGGAGAAATCTACCTACAAATATTCTTGAGCCTCTCTCTATTCTGCTCACACGCTACTATAATGGTATTGAGACTGCCGCATCCACACGGTTGCCATCCTGCGAGCGCCCCGCGATGACGATGTCGCCATGGATCCGAAGATAAATTAGATAAATTATAGAAAGAACGAGAAGGGTGGGGCTGGTCGATCAGTAGATGAGATTAGTATAGAGGATGATGAACAAACCTGCAGATCGAGTATGACAATGTACGAGAAAGGCGAGGCTGATGCGCGTAAGATCTGATGCAGCTAGGCCGCGCAAGGTCGGGAGAGACGATGACCGGGAAAGATCCAGCGTGGCTAGGCCGCGTAAGAACATCCAGGGCTAGGGATCTCTAGATCGCGTCTAGCTAGGGTCACCCAGATGTTGCGCATGGAGATCTAGGATCCGCTCTATGTTGCTCTCTGTGCAGGCAGGTTGGTGGGGGTTTAGATAGTGGGGACTGAAAATGGAATTAGTTGCTAGGATTCCTCTGTTATATAGAGAGCATGTCGTGGTATTGCCGACGAGTACACCAAGGAGGGGTCCTCATAAAGCGTGTTTAGAGAGGTAGGGTAAGGCCGTGAGTTGGCGGGTACGAAGTAACACAGCTTACCGAAATTCAGATCCCACGACGATGGAGGAATCCTACTCCTGCTATAAATCACTATAATGTCAATACACCGAGTTACATGGATTGGTTCACTGTGCGTGATGTTTTAATTGATTCCCTAAAGGCTCCCAGAGGTCCGTCTTAGAAAGGCGCCAGAACCTAGGGTTGTAGGGAAGAGTCCTAGCCGGACACTGATACTAACTAGTCTTTTTGTCTTGCACTCCAAGGCTCCGGGTTGGTCGGTGACTACACCGTAGCCTTCCTTTATCCGGCATAGGCCACCCTTCTGGATCCATCTAACTGGGCCTCCCAGCAGGCCATGGGCCTTGCTACCAACTGTGGGCCACCTAGGGTAGCCGGATTAGAGACATGCAATGGTGATACTCATTTAGCATATCCCTAATAGAGCGGGGAGTCTGGGCCATTTGGGAAAGTGCGGTCCAGGATTTCATTTTTTGGCTTGCGTTTTCTAGAAGGGTCCATAAAGAAAATGATTTATGTCAGATGTGCGGCATCCAAGCATCCACACTTTGTGCTCCTAATCAAATTACAAAGTTAGAATTTAATTGTGAGAGAGGGAAAAACACCAGTGTCCAGCGGTTGCATGAATGATGGGACACACATGTCAGTGAGGCATTTAACGACGCGACGTCGAATGCCTATGTTGGCCAAGCACGACATTAAAACCGTCAGTCTTGTGTACCACCTACCATGACACAAATATCCCGGGGACAATCATTTTGAAGATTAATACTAGTTGTGGACCTGGATGGTGAAGCTGAAGGATGTGAACGACACTGTTTGTCTTGACCAAGGTTGGCCTGGATTCTGCATTTGCCACCAGATCAAGATCGGGTACTTCATTACCTTTAAGATGCTCAAGGGCGACATCTTAAAGGTTATCTCCGACTACAACATGACTGAATTGGATAAGAAGTGCCCGAAGCATGACCCATCCCTTGCTATGATTTACGAGTGAAGGGTTTAGGTGACCTTGTTATGTTGGTATCGGTGTTTATAACTAAGTCATGCTATGAACTTGATAGTACTGTTGTGCTGTTATATATTGCAGTCTGGTAGAATACGTATTGGTCTTATATGGCTTTTACTTGTTCATATATGGCTAGTAAACCTCACCATATGATAAAGGGGTTACCATACCACACTATTAGCCCGTAACCAAGCACAGTGTTATATTCCTTGGAAGTCTAATACAACTCACCTAATGACGAGCATCTATTTTTGTTGGCCTTCTATAACATCCCAGTATTAGCACCTAGAATTATAGAGGACACAGGTTTGTGCATTGCATTCATGCATAAGAAAATCCAGAAAATTTTTGCGCAAAACAAAAAGACCTATAGAGGGATCGAGGTCTCTCTTGTTCTAAAGGAAGAAATAGAGCAAGTGCGACGGATTTTGACATGACCTCTACTGAATATTCATGTTTGAGGGAAAACAATTTAAGTTGAATATTCAAATACTTTATTTGAATTCAAAAGTTAATTGAAAAGAATTAACAATAGAATTGAAATAGTAAATTCTTGAATAAACAAATAGATATCATCATATTCACCATACATTTGAATTATACAAGAATTTGGAATTATTATTTCAAAAACAATAAATATTACATAATATTTAATAATACAAGTGTATAAGAGGTACAACAATTAGTAACTAGTACAATTTATAAAATAAATAAAATAAAACATTTACTTTGTTACAATTAGAATAATCCAAAGTTTACAAAATGGATAAAGAAAACTTCAAGGACTAAGAATAAAAAGAATTTATTTATTACAATTATATTAAAAATTACAATGCTTTCCACCTCACCAAAATAAATAAATAAAAGGGTAAATTACAAAAGAATAAAGTAAAACCCTAAAACTATTTCTAAACTCAAATTCCCATTCATCTCTGGTATCTTCTTTTCTTCATATTCCTTTGTCCCTGCAAAACAGCACAAAAGACAACAAAACAAAAGAAAAAGAAAGAAAATAAAGAGAATTGTTTAGGTGAATGCTACTCTCAGACTGGCAATATGATGCATTGCTGAACACATCATTGAGTATTTCTTTAAAAAGGGGCCAAAGAGTAGTATTTCTTCTTATTCTGGAATATTGCCTCAGACTAGTGCATCATAGGCTGGTACAGGGGCAAGTTTCACCAAGGACAGGTACGTGGCAAAGAGATGATATTCAAACCAGCCGAGCACATCCACAAAGGATCAGCTTCCAGACTAGGAAATATCTGGCAATGGGACAAAACCCCTGGAACAGGCAGGCAGCTTACACACACAGCTGCATGTGATATGCTGTCGATCAAGCAAGGGAAGTGACCAATATAGAAAGAGAAACTGCAGCCACTACTGGGAGAGGTACTGCTCACACATTCATTCTCTCCCAGGACAACACAAGCTAAATCAACTCAAAACACAAGACCACATCACATATAACTCTAGCTTTGGATCTCAGCTAAACAAACCAACCACACCACTAGCCAGATTCCATCTCATCCTTAACTCTGGTTGCTCCCTAAAGCCATCCAAGAGCTAGAACAAGAGGAAAATCAAGGTCAAGCAGCAGCTTCAGTAAAAGAAGGAGCAGTCCAACAAGGAGGATAAGTAATTAGGAAGGAGAAATATAGCTGTAGCAGATCAAGAAGCTCAAGTTTTAGTGAAGCAAGCTACAGAAGAGCAGTAGGTAGAGATCCAGTAGGAGCATACCTCAGCTCATGCATAATATAATTCTGTTGTTTGCACCAATAGAATTAAGGGGAATAAGGGTTGCTCTATTCAACCACCCTGCAACTAGAGTTTGTTTAGGAGGATTAGGAGAATAGTTTTTCCTCTCAGGGCTGCATAAAAATTTTATGCAGGTTCATCCTAGAGGTTTTCCTTAGCACATCATAATATCTGTTCTTATCAAGGCAAAGCCTTAGACTCTTGCATCATAGGCCAGGCCTTGAGATCAAGCACAAAATATGTTCTTATTAAAAAGAAAGTCTCAGACTATGCATCATAGACCAAGATGGTGCTTTCTAGTTTAAAACTAGATAAAAGCAGATCTACTGATGAGCTACTACAGGGCACATTCCAAATCATGGTAGCACCCCTATAGCAGTTCTAGCCTTTATCAGCTTACAAACACAATAAAGCAACTATCAATAATCATTTAAATCATTTTCCTAGCCACCTTTGGTTAGGAATCATTCTAAGAGAATATGTACTATAAGGGACCAAGATCATTACTGAACCATAAGTTCAGTTCATCATATGAACAAAAGTTCCACACCTAGAGACAAACATCTGGTTATTCAAACAATAAACAAGCACACTTTACATTTGACAACACAATTTGTCTAAAATATTGAAAGCATATGATGAGATAGTATGATCATCCAAACCAAGTAGCATATATGCTAAGCAAATTACCTGAAGCATTACATCATTCAGTTATGACAAATAGGAGTATCTACCTCCATCAGCACAACAATTAGAGACTAACTAGAACCTCTACATTACTATCAGATGTTTACAACTAATATAATACATATTCAGAAAAGAAACACAATCTGAGTCATTGAAGGAAGAGTTCAGTTAAGCATGTATGTACACAAAAGTGTAGTAGTACAAGGTGTTCAGGATCCTAACACTGAATTCCATAAGTCTAGAAGTGAACCAATGGTTCAAAGAGGAACTTTGTTTAAATTAAATTCAAGTAAACACCTGAAACTCATCACAGGCCATGGAAAATACAAACTTAAGCATATCACATCATATATCAGTAGATCGTCAAACATTTTCAACAAGAATGTGCTTGGGATAAACCTAGCTCTATACTTAGCACTAGAGTTCATTTATAAGGTACTAGGCCACAGTTTTAGTTCCTAGACTAGTTAAATTATAATGGTTAAATCATACAACATCACGAATAGACTAACCAAAATAAACTGCAGTAAGTACACCATTCCAAAATGATCTATTGCAAATTATTGATGCATAGCATCCATACCAAAACACCTATCAACCACTTAATCAAATCTAGGTCTAACTAAAATCTCAATAACCAGCAATACCTCAGCTACATGACCAATAGGACTAACTAAATCAATTAATTGAGGTGTATCCATGAACATGAGCTTAAACCAAAGCGGAAATTTGAGACTTACCTCACTGTAGTCGATGGAGGAGGAGGAGGAAGTTGCAGTCGACCTCCTCACCAAGGTGAGGGAGGCTACGGTCAGCCATAGCAGCAGTAGCAAATGGTGGTCTGGGTCATGGCGTCGTGGTGAGGAGGGAACCTTGGAGGATTGTCTAGTGGGATAGCGCCGGCCAGCGGCAAAACTGAGAGCCGCCGACAATGGCCGGAAAGGTCTACCAGGCGGCGAGCTAGGGTTTCTCCCGGGGTGAGCGCGCGAGGGTGCTAGGCACCGCAGCGGAGGAGAATCGAGGGAGGAGAGATAGAGAGGCATGGCGTCACCGGGGGACGCCGACGATGGTCAGTGAGGCAGGCGGCGGCAGCAGCATCGCCAGCGACCTGGGGGGTGATCCGTGCGTGCGGGGGTTGAGTGTGTGTGTGTGTGGAGAGGGGTGGACCGAGGGTGAAGGGGTCGAGCATGGTCCAGTTGGGCCAGGACAGCCCATGCTCCCAACCAACGACCCAAGTTGATTAAAAAATGAATTACTAAAATAACCTCCAAATATTTTTAGCTATAGAAAATTACAGAAAAATCATAAAAATATATTTAACATGTTAGAATTATCATAAGAACAAAATATATTTAATAAAACTATAAATTTATTTATTTAAAATAAATATGAAGTAAATAATTATTAACACCATTAAATCCTAAATGAAATTTTATAAAATAAGAAAAAACCCTAAAAATAAATAAAAAATCATTTTTGTATATCAAAATAACTCTACTATTTTATAAAACACTAACTTAGAGTTTTACAAATAAAACATAAAGCAAATATTTAAAGACACTTAATTCTTTGATGAATTTTATAAAAATAAAGATAATACTTAAAAATAAATAAAATTCATTTTTAAGGTCTTGAATAAATATATTACACTATAAAAATATTAAATATATTATTAGAAAAGTCTTTAATATTTTAAATAATAAATCCTTACCTAACACCTATTTTGTGAATTCTTTAAAACAATTCTTAAGTAAGAAATAATCACAATTCTTATAAAACCTTGAGAAATTAGTGTCTTAGTACTAATTCCAAACCCATAACTTGAATTCATAATCAAACTTAAGTATAACTTTTAACTTTAAAATATTCTTTTAAAAATCTTATTAAGAATCCTTTTAAATAAACATTGGGTATCACCCATATATATAATATGGTGAATAATCATTATATCTTAACCACTATTAACATAACTTTAAATTTTAACAAATTACTAAGACCATATAAATATGATTCCATTAAATAAATACATATTCCTTTCATAATAGCAACACAAATTTAATCTAACCATTCACTTAAATAGAAAGTGAATAATTCCACACCTTAGTTATACCTATCATAAATATAAAACTTGGGAGTAATTAAAATATATTACATCTTAAGTTTACTTAACCTTTTAAAGTTAACTTTAGTCTCAAAAGCTTATAAACATCATGTCTAATAAACTACTTATGTTTTTAATTTTATAGTTAACTTTGGTCTATTAAAATTAAGACATAAATCATCTCAAATCCAAACTAATAAATCAGACACCAAAAGACATCGATCATGTCCTATTAACAATGAATATTGTTTAAACCTTATAAAGGAAATATTTTCTTCAAATGTTATTCTTTTTGCCACTTCAAATAAGAATCTTATAATAAGTCCTTCAACTCTTAACAACTCAATCCCAAGGACTTTTATCATAGTCACCACATGACAATTCACCATAATCACATCATATTATACTTTAATTACATATTTTGGATTATTAACACTTAGGTTCCTTATAAAGGTCATTGCTTATAAAGTAAAATTTGAAGATAAACCAACTCTGAAAATAATCACTTGAATTCACCTCACTCAAAGTATTAGGGATTCAATTTGGGAGTTTTACAAAAATGCATAGCATTACTTATGCATAACTGCATATTGCTTCTTTAAACATTAGTCCTTACCGGACCAATGATGTAGATTTCAGATATTGGATCTTATGTCGCCTCAAAGACCGTGAGTGCATAATCTTGCAATCACAAAAGGCAAGTTCACACTTTCTCATGTCCTTTGATTATTTTCTGTAAAGTATTATGCAAATCTAGTGTTTTCATCACCTGCATTTGAAAAAGGATAGAAAACACTATTTTCATAATAATGTGATTATAGGTTATTTACCATGAGGTAATACCCTACTATAAGAGTTCCGGTGGTAAAGGAACATATTACCTAGGACTTAACAACCAATGTCGCCAGTGATTCTTGCGCTGTATATTACGTGTTGACCATGAGATTTGGAATGGGACGGAGAAGTCAGTTGTATCTTTTCCCTCTCGCATGGAGCTGGATGTGCGGGTCGTGGCTGTTATCACTCGTAGCGTGCATATTATTTATGGTAATTCGTAGAGGATATGCATCATATGGGTGGGAGCCCTCAACGTCCCACGATAGTTCCGGCATCTGAACAGTTTGTACTGCCATTGCCGTAATTCAATAGATGGGCTGGCGTACACCAAGGAGACATGCGGGGTCGCGAAGAAGGCAGTGATTGGCTTGGATCTTAGTCTGTGCCTCACACCAAGGAAGTGTGAACGAACCTGCAATTTGGATGTGCAACAAAGCTAAGATCTCTCATGGGTAAAGTGACGCACCTCTGTAGAGTATAAAAACTATAACTTGTTACTCCCTGTTCTAGGAAGGAGCTGCGAACGCGGCGGGAAAGGAACTCCATGAAAGTTCTGGTAAACCCGTGAAGGCTGATGGACATAGTTTTTCAGAATAAAAGCAACCTTTGAAGAAATGTTTACGAAAACTTATTGTTTACGACCACGACCTGCGGGCTATAGCTATAGTGCATCAAACACTCCTTTTCTAGTGAACTTGCTGAGTACGCTCGTACTCAAAGTATCTTCTTAACCCTTGCTAGGTTCTAAAGCCAGTACAGACGACGTCTACATCAAGTTACGCTCCAGGAATCATCATCAGAAGTTAAATCTCTTCAATGGAGTCAAGAAAGTCAACATATACATCAACTCAAGTGAAGACTAAGTTGCTGATTAGATAAGAATAGAATTTCTAGCCATAGAACCCACTTCTGTAGAGTATTGCAATAGCAGCAATGCAAGCCAGTAGTTCATCTACTAGTTTTATAAGTATGGTAGCTATGAGTTATTTATTCCTGATTCTTCTTCATAAGAAGTTTCTTTCTCTCTCTTTAACCTAGAGTGTTCTCTAGATCTTGTGTAAAGAGTTGAGTTGTAACCTATAGTCATGTCTTAGACCTGTTGTGTTTCTGTTGTACTATTCTGAGGGATGTAATACTAGTGAATGGTGTTTCATTGGTGTTATGTCAACGACTATAGTGTACTACATCATGCAGTTGTATGCTGGGTCACCGCAGTTGGTATCAGAGCATATGCTTTGACCTTAGGATTAAAACCCTTTTAGGATCTGTAGGTTGGATAGTGACTATAGGACTATAGGAGCCATCTTGTCTAAACCAAGTATTCTTATGACTCGTGATGAGTATCCACTTGAGGATAAACCTTGTCACACCTAAGTCAGATACTTAAGTCATTCTTTCTTAGGAGTAAATATTTTAACTTTTCTCAGTCTAGTGCTATTTAGTGTCTTCCGAAGGAGACATAAACCACCAAGATATTGTAGGAAAGTGTAAGACATCATAGGGAAGTAGTCTTAATGGTGTAGCCTAACTCTAGAATTCAAGTAGCATAATGGAATTTTATTGTTAGTTGTTAACCAAACACAATGAGATGAAACTCACTAGGATAAATGTTGATGTAATAAGTAGTAATCATGTGGGATTCACTTGAGAATTCTACGTGATGAAGTAAAATTATGATAAGACTTAATGATAGTTTAATGAGAAACAAAGTCATCATGGTTAGATCAAACCCTAAATCATGATGTGTAAGTAGACATAACCAGATCATGGTGAGATTAGCTTCGAAACCATGATGTAGGAGTAAGTATGACAAGTACTTAGTTATTTATCTTGGAGTAGGGGTATGCAAACTACATAGTAGAGTTATGATAGAAGTCATGGGTGCTAAAAATTTCTAATAATCTTTGGTTTTAGTTAACAAATATAATCCGATTAGTCATTTTAAGAGATCATGTGAGGTTAGTTGGCTAATAAAGAAAGGTTGAACATAGTTAATCATTCCAAAGGTGAAACCAAAGGTTAGTCGAAACCAAATTGAGACCACTTTGCTTAAGATTATCCTATTTGCAATTGAGCAATTTGGGTAAATGTTGAGACAAAATATAGTTTGACCCTAAGTTCTAAGTATCACAATGTAAACCTATATGAGGAGGTGTCATATACTACACAACTAAGCCTGAATTCTAGAGATATTATACTCAACTACTATATTCTGGGCTTAGAATATTGTGTGTTATAAGTACCACATTTGGATTTATTTGTTTTTCTTGGATCTTCTTGATTGACTAGATCTGTACATGAAGTTTGACTTGGTGTGCAAATGCATGTTGCAACATCCAGTCACTACTTGATGTTATAGACCTAGATAGAGTAAGGGAATTCGTGTAAGGGAGTGACGAATTTCAAAGACCAAAATGAAGACTTACATGAAGAATGAAGCCAAGTGTAAGGATTATCAACTCAATTTGGAGGATGGATCAAGCTTAGATCCTTATTAGTCAGCAACAAGAAGTGATGAACTTAAAGTTCAATCAAAATAGGTAATTTTGCTAAGAAGTCAATGGAGTAATTATGTAAGTTCATGGAAGTATCATGAATAAATACAAAGAAGTAGCTTTGAAACCAAAATGGTATTCAAGATCTGAAAATTCAGAGAGAATGCCAGTAGTATATCAGAAACCATAGGGTAATATCTACAACCTAGGATGATCCGCAGCTGGTATTTGATCCACAGTTGGTATCTTGTCCGCAGTCGGTGTTGGTTGACATAGTTAACCAGATCTTCTTAGAAGTTGCATAAAGAGTATAAAATTTGGCCTAAGTTAAGTAAGACACAAAGAAGTATAAAAATTGAAAGCAACCGTCATTCGAGACTCTTCACGAAAATTGACCTATGAAAGTGAAAATTTCCACATCATAAGTAAGACAAATAATACTGAAAGATTCACTTCGGAGATCCACAATTGTGTGGATACACCGTACAATCTTTCATAAGACCCTAAATAGATAGTGTATAATCTAAATAGAGACGAACATTCTAATTATGAAGTCGAAGGGTTACTATATAGGCAGTTTAGCGACTATTAGTAAACCCTAAGGGGGAGAGTAAACAATTCGTGGAAGTATTGTTATCTAACTTTTTAAGTAAAGGTTGGAGAGGAAATATTAACTTATGCCAACAGCAAGCCTTATTTTCATAAGGTTAAAAGGAAGTCATTCTTATAAAAGTACTGAAGATAAGAACAAAAGATTTTCTAGAAGCCTAATAAGGTAAAAGCTCGAAGTAATAAAATAGAATAGTCCTAATAAACTAATTCTAAAAGAAACAATTCTTAAGTGATCCTTAAGAGGTAATAAATCACATCCAATTGGACAAGTATATAGGAACAAGAAATTCCGAAGGGTATGAACTAAATGTGTTCAAAACCAATCTTCGGAGGGATTACCAGTGTAAACCATATCATGACAAACAAAGAAGTTAGTCTTTTGGCCACAACTAGAGTTAAATAAAAATTTAAAATTCTGATTTAGTGAGACTTCTTAGACCTTGCATAGTATAGTAAGGAAGTTAGATAATCAAGTACAAGAGTTGGATCAGGATACTTAATCAGGGAAATAAACTAAAGCAGAGGCCCAATTGAAGGATATATATAGTACGGACATAGCCCTAAGGGATTATAGTAAAAGGAACTTTGGAGTATTAGAGACAATAAGTTAAAGATTGTTGAGTATGATGACAATTCAAGAAAAGAATCTGGATATGGAATACTACCATTACTTCCATTAGAGGTTACCATGAAGTGGAGAAATGCAGTAACCAATACAAATTAATTCCTTACTCCGAAACGTGAGAGTTTACGAACTTCGAGGATGAAGTTTATTTTAAGGGGAAGAGTCAGTAACATCCCAGGATTAGCACCTAAAATTATAGAGGACACAGGTTTGTGCATTGCATTCATGCATAAGAAAATCCGGAGAATTTTCACGCAAAACAAAAATACCTATAGAGGGATCGAGGTCTCTCTTGTTCTAAAGGAAGCAATAGAGCAAGTGCGACGGATTTTGACATGACCTCTACTGAATGTTCATGTTTGAGGGAAAACAATTTAAGTTGAATATTCAAATACTTTATTAGAATTCAAAAGTAAATTGGAAAGAATTAACAATAGAATTGAAATAGTAAATTCTTGAATAAACAAATAGATATCATCGTATTCACCATACATTTTAATTATACAAGAATTTGGAATTATTATTTCAAAAACAATAAATCTTAGTCTGGGCCTCACACCAAGGAAGTGTGAACGAACCTGCAATTCGGATGTGCAACAAAGCTAAGATCTCTCATGGGTAAAGTGACGCACCTCTGCAGAGTGTAAAAACTGTAACTTGTTACTCCCTGTTCCGGGAAGGAGCTGCGAACACGGCGAGAAAGGAACTCCATGAAAGTTCTGGTAAACCCGTGAAGGCCGATAGACATAGTTTTTCAGAATAAAAGCAACCTTTAAAGAAATGTTTACGAAAACTTGCATTGCCTACGACCTACGGTCTGTGGCTGTAGCTATAGTGCATCAAACACTCCTTTTCTAGTGAACTTGCTGAGTACGCTCGTACTCAAAGTATCTTCTTAACCCTTGCTAGGTTCTAAAGCCAATACAGACGACGTCTACATCAAGTTACGCTACATGAATCATCATCAGAAGTTAAAGCTATTCAATGGAGTCAAGAAAGTCATTATATACATCAACTCAAGTGAAGACTAAGTTGCTGATTAGATAAGAATAGAATTTCTAGCCATAGAACCTACTTCTGTAGAGTATTGCAATAGCAGCAATGCAAGACAGTAGTTCAGCTACTAGTTTTATAAGTATGGTAGCTATGAGTTATTTATTCCTGATTCTTCTTCGTAAGAAGTTTCTTTCTCTCTCTTTAACCTAGAGTGTTCTCTGTATCTTGTGTAAAGAGTTGAGTTGTAACCTATAGTCATGTCTTGGACCTGCTGTGTTTCTGTTGTACTAATCTGAGGGATGTAATACTAGTGAATGGTGTTTCATTGGTGTTATGTCAACGACTATAGTGTACTACATCATGCAGTGGTATGCGGGGTTATCACACCTTCCTAACAGTATCATGCGAACAACCAAATAGAAAGAAGAATTTGGCTCAATCCCTGATCCGTGTGTGCAGTTTCCGCGCATGCAACTTGCACCATGGAAAAAAGGCGTCTGGACAAGCAAACACGCCATCAAGGGGGCGATTGGTAGGCCGAATGTTGGTAGGTAAGGTTGCATGAGATAAACAAATCATTTTTATGTGGGTGTTGACCCACAAGTATAGCGGGTGTATCATAGTACTTTCGATAAATAGGAGTGTCGATCCCAACGAGGAGCAGAAGGTGTTGACTAGTGGTATGGAGCATAAAATCTCTGTAAATACTTAGCAAACGGATTTTATGGGGTTTTCTGATAAAGCAACAAAACAGAGTGCAAGTAATAAAGACAACGAACAAACGCAGCAAGTGGCTCAATCCTTTCTTAGCAAAGGACAAGCCGGTGAAAATACTTATAAGCACCAAACATTCTCGAGAACACATGTTAATTCTGTCGAGTGCTTTCGCTTCAAGTAACTGAGTACTATTCTTTGGTGTTGTAAGTATTGTGTTGGTGAACCTGTGCTAATGCACCGACCTTACTTGAACTAATACATACTTGTGATTAAACCCCCTGCAAGCATCCGCAACTACAGAAAAGTAATTAAGATATAAACCTAACCACAACCTTAAACTCTGAGATCCTACACTCCCTTGTGCAAAGGTGTCCTAACGGGGGTTCAGGTTTCTGTCACTCCGGTAACCCCACAGTTAGTAGCCAAATACACAATGCATTCCCCTAGGCCCATAAATAGTGAAGTATCATATAGTCGACGTTCACATGACACCACTAGAAGAATAGCATTACAACTTAAATACTAAACCATTGAATAATAACTCAACACAAATCCACTACTAACAACATGACTTCTCCCATGTCCTCAAGAACTAAACGAACTACTCACAAGACATCATATGGATCAAGATGAAAGATGATATGGTGGTGGTGGCGGAGGCCGCAACCTTGTATAAGAACGCCGCCGCCCAACGGAAGGACATGGCGGATATGCGTGTGGCGGTACGGCGGGAGGTGCTGGCGGAGGTGCTGCAGGACCGCTGCCTTGGCAGCTGGGCTGGCGCCGGCGGCCAAGGGTGAAACCTCTGACTAGGACGTGGCCTCTAGCGGCCAGGACAGGGTCAATGCTTAGTTAGGTTAGTACTAATTAACATGGCACTAGTAATTTTGTATGGCCCAAAATAACAGCCAGTAATTCGTGTTTTAGTGTGTATGACACGCAGGCCCAACGGTGGACGCGGGCGGCCAAGGCCGGCGTCCGAGCCTCCACAAACCAGCCACAGGTTTTGGCCCAGTTTACACCGAATCGGACTCCGCCGAGTAGTCCGGTCTGTTTGCGGCGGGCGTTGGGCCTTGGACTTAGTCCGGGAGGACGAGATCAGACGTGCGCGGTCGGCGGAGCGACATGGGGAGGCAGCGGCGGGCGGAGTCGCACGTGGAGACGGCAGTTGCTGGTTATGGGAGAGAGAGGAGTGGGTTTATGGGCTGTTTGTGTGGCTGGTTATGGGAGAGAGAGGAGTGGGTTTACGGACATTGGGTGGATAACAGAAGCTTTCGTCCTTGAGCAAACGCTACGCAAATTTGGACCGTGAATGCGGCGGTGCCTGCGGACCGTTTTCTTTCTATCGTTGGATGCTGCTTTTGCCCATGTTTGCTTGTTATCCACCGTTGGGTATGCTCTAGCTAGCACATGTCCAACCTTTACCAAAATATTCATACGGAAAGAACGTGGCGGAAAACGTTTAAAATTAGCGGGAAGCGACGAAAAAAAAGACGAAAGATGGCGGGCTGTGAAAACACATTGACACTACTCCGGTGTTGATGATGGCCTATTCGTGAAGCGTGGATAGCGATCGGCCGAGTGAGTTGGCACTGTGGAGATGCCTTGCACATGTCCAACTTTCAGCACATTATTCATATTCATGCCGAAAGGAAACGCCAACCTGTCTTGCGTATCCTGAGCAGAGTTGGCACGAGAGCACGACACGGGCTACACGTCGAGACAAGCGGGTGATGGTAGCGAGGTGTACCCGGCGGCGTCAGGCTGAGCATCATGGTCAGTGGAATAATGGCCTCACCTGCGCAAGGCAAGGCGCCTTTTGACCAGCTCGCCGTACCATTGCCAAGCCGCGCCCCGACACTCCCGTCAGCGAGAGCCGCTCACGTGCACGTCGCCAGAGCACGCCCAAGGATTATTTCAAGCTCGATCCAACGATTGCTTCAGGTAGGCAGGTCTCACCTTGTTTTTCTTTCTTTTCCTTGCACATGATAATAATTATTAATCAGGACTCGTCTGTATGCTACTGTAGTAGATATTGATCATCCACTACGGACTACGGTGAAATGCTCGAGTCGAATCGAATCGAATCGAATCGAATCACTGACGTGACAAGCCATGGGAGGCAGGGGATGATCGATGAAGAGTTCGCAGCTCGATCGTAGGCCGAAACGTGCAAGCAAAACCAAAGAAAAAAAGCTAGAGGAGAAATGGCGGCAGCAGCGCCAGTACACTGCACGCTGCTTCCTTCCTTGTGACAATACATGACGTCCAAACTCGAGAGAGGATATTCATGGCGTAGCTTCTGGATGGTCGTTAAACGGAAAAAAGGTTAACACTGAAAGAAACGAAACTGCCCTAGAATCGGATACAAAGACCAAAGCCACACAACTAGCTATCCACGCTTCGTCGATCGCTCGATGAGGCGCAGAATCTGGAACCGCCCGCGGAAGATCGAAGCTTCATCAGCCAGCCACGGGAGACGCCGATGGATTGATTACTCATCTGCGTCATGCATAGATCAATCAGAAAATTGTGCACGAAGGAGAGCTGAGGTAGTGTGTCTCTACCTCTAGGTTAGGTACGTACCATTGCTGAGGTAGCGCGCGGTCGTGGGGATGGACATGGAGAGCTGCGTCTCGTCGCGGTGGCCCATCCCGGCGTACCAGGGCCGCCCCTCGACGCTGTTCTCCTCGCGCGGGCACTCGTCGAAGAAGCGCCGCAGCGGCTTCTCCTCGGTCGTCATCGACGACACCGCGGCAGAGCCCGCGTCCGGCTTGTCCAGGCTCAGGTCGGCGCCGAGAGCCAGGAAGTGCTGCCGCCGCCTCGCCATGGCCTCCGCCTCCTCCATCTCCTGCTGCCTGGACTGCCCGTAACCGTAGCCGTATCCGCTGCCGCCGCTCGGGAAGAGCGGGGAGGCGCAGTACTGCTGCTGCTGCTGCGCCTGCGCGTACCTGTGGTAGGAGGGCGGTGGCGACGGGGCGTCGAGGTGGAGCTGGAGCGGGTTTATCTGAGCCGCGGCGCGGGCGGCGGAAGGGTGGTAGTTGCCGCCGTAGCTGGAGGGAGCGTCGGCGGGCGTCGGTGGCGAGATGGAGAGCGCGGAGGGGCGGTAGGCGGCGGGGGAGGTGACGGAGGAGTTTGAGGAGGAGGACATGGGTTCCACAGGCTTTCTTGAACGGTTCTTGCCGCGGTGCATGTGCCTGTCGCAGTACTTGGACTCCCCGTACGCCTCCCTGGAGCAGCGCCACTTCTTGCCGTCCGTCCGCCGGCACCGCCCGGGCTCCGGGTCCTCCGGCTTGCGCGAGTACTGCGCCCCCATCCCGTAGAGCCCCCACCCGACTGCACGCACGCAAGAATCAGGCGGGGATCCCATGACATGAACCGAATCAAGGCGAGAGAGAGAGAGAGAGCATGTAAATAGCAAGACGAGAGTATACGTACTGGAGGGCTGCGGAGGAGGGTAGCAGCTGGCGAGGGAGGGGGTGGTGTCGACGGCGGTGTCGTGGTGGCGGAGCGGGACGACGAGCTCGTGGGGCACCTGGGAGCCGGCGGCCATGTACTTGTAGATGAGCGCCTGGTGCTCCAGCTCGCGCCACTGCGACGCCGTGAAGAGGCACCTCCCGCCACCGCCACCGCCACCGCCGCCGGCTTGCCCTCTCAGCATCATCGATCTCTCCGTCCTCAAAACACTCAACACCAAAAGTGCGAGCTCAGCTGAGATGGGCAATGCAGTGAAGGCGTTCTAGGCCAGGCTCAAGGTAGATATAGATAGAGAGAGCAAAGGCATGGGTGGAGGTGCAAGGAGTTTTAATGGTCGTTCGTCGCTTGAGGCAGTGTCTGTCAGGAGGACTGAGCTGGGTGAGTCTTGACGGACACATAGGAGTGCAGTGTGGGGTTGGAGGGGTCTGGTGGGAATTAAGGTGAGGTGGTGGGCGTGCAGAGGATGGGTCACTTCGGCCAGTGCTGAGCAGCAGAGCAGAGCCTGCAGCATCCTGCAGCAGCAGCAGCAGGGCAGGCTGTGGCACTGGCACCTGACGCTGCCGCGCGCGCGTGGGTGAGGAAAGAAACCACTCGCTCGCTCGCTCGCGCTGCGCCTGCTGGTGCCGTGTGCAGCAGCGCAGCGCACCCAGAGCCAGGGCCAGGAGGAGGGCAGGATGGCCTGCCTGCCTGCCTGCCTCGCCACAAGGGCGGCAGGTTTTCAACTCTCAAGGCCTGCCAGAGCGGTGGGAAACGGGCTGGTCAGCGGTGATGAGCTATAGCACGCCAGATGCTCTTTGCTGTTCCTGTTCCGCCTTTGCGGTAGCGGTGACAGGTTCAGAACTGAGAACAGGAGCCGGTTTCCTTATTTTGTTTCTGCATACATCCAAAACCGGATGTTTCAAAATTGCGATCGACAAAGTTAGAGCACATTTGTTGGCCCTTTTTAGACCGAAATCCAAAACTAAATACGGATGGAGTTAGTTTTCGACCTGAAAACGTCCACTTTTCTACTCACATTCCCATGCCGTCGTTTTTCGCCCAATTCGGCTTAAATTCGAGCATTTTTTGGCATAGTTTGGCATAATATGAATACAGAGCAATGTTCGGCATAGTTCAGTATGAAATTGACGATAGTTCGGCATGAAATTAAACATGGTTTGGCATACAATAAAAATACAATATATTTCGGCTTAGTTCAGCCAGTTCATGCTCGGCATCTACGTGTTGCCCCTACGTATCTATAGATGCTCAACTAGATCATCCTGCAGCTGTTGATGCGCTATCAAGTCTCGAATCTCCTGACGCGTGGAGATAAGACGTCCTAGATTGGCGGCACCTGATGATCATACTCTGCAAGAGGTCTCTGTCTGTAGTACGGCTCGTTCTGCTCGGTCAAACTCATTGGGTCCTTCCTCTCATCCTCAATGATCATGTTGTGCAAGGTCACACAACAATTTATCACTTCCCACATCTGATCTTTCGACCAGGTCATGGCAGGGAACCGGACAACTGCAAACCTCTATTGGAGCACACCAAATGCTCGCTCCACTTTCTTCCTGCAAGCTTCTTGTTTCTTGAAATACTGAGCATGCTTGGGGAGCATTGGGTTTGAGATAGTCTTCACAAATGTTGGCCATCTTGGATAGATGCCATCTGCAAGATAGCGTCCCTTGTTGTAGTGGTGCATGTTGATCTCAAAGTCCGCAGGGGAAGCAATGACCCTCAACACGCTTGACGAAGACATTTGAGGAGTTGAGGACGTTGATGTCATTTTTTGATCCTGTCAATGCCAAAGGAGTGCCAGATCCAAAGATTATGTGTAGCAACTGCCTCGAGTATCACCGTGCAACCTCCTTTGTGGCCTTTGTATATTCCCTGCCATGCAAATGGACAGTTCTTCCACTGTCTATGCATGCAGTCTAATCTTTCAAGCATCCTAGGAAATCCTCTACTTTCATTGACTGCGAGGATTCGAGCAGTGTCTTCAGCAGTGGATGTTCTCAACTACTGTTTCTCAAACACTACAATCATTGCGCTACAGAACCTGTACAAGCAACCGATGGTGGTGGACTCGGTCATACGGAGATAATCATCGACACTGTCACCCGGTGCTCCGTATGCAAGCAACTTCATCGTCACTGTGCACTTCTGCAGTGAGGAAAACTCAACCATGCCGACGCAGTCCTTATTGCACACGAAGTAAGGGTCGAACTGCCGGATGGCATGCACGATCTCGAGGAAGAGCTTCCGGCTCATCCTGAAATGACGCCGAAACACGGCCTCTTCGTGCAGCGGCTCGTCGACGAAGTAGTTGGTTTACAGCATGCAGTAGCCTTCTATCCTTTGCTTTGCACTTCTGGCGACCCTTCGCCGAGCCTCCACGCTTCAGTGTTGCAGTCTACATGTACAGCTGGGCGAGAGAGGCAAGGATCTACATATGCTCTGCATCTTCGACGACAGCAGCGTTCTCCTCCTCCAACAACACAGCGAACATCTCCTCGTCGTCGGAGTCCATGGCCGAACGGGCAAAATGCCAAACACTTGGCGGGCGAGGTGGCGGGAGCTCGGAGCGAAGCCGAGCTACGGCGAAGTTAGGCGGTGATAGGTGGCCTAGGCTGAGGGGAAAGGGTGCGGCAACGGCGGCGAACCTATATATAGGCTTGGATTCGGCTCCGCGTGGTAGAGCTTCGCCGACGAAGGCATGACGACAGGGGAAGCTCGGGAAAGCTCTTCTCCACGGGAGAGGCGAGTGGTAGTGGGAAATAAGGTTGTCTCACTGACAGGGTTGGCCGATCCGCGTTTTCGCTTCGTCCGGCGTTCCAGGGCGTTCCCGGCGCCCCGGGATCGGCTTGGGATCTCCGGACGAAGTTGGGCCAAATCCGTACAAAACCGATGCCCGGAAACGCGACTGGCCCAATTTTTGACTTCCGGACGAAAAAATCATCCTGAAAACGGTGTCTTAGGAACCCGAGTGGGGATGCTCTTAGAACCTGGACTCTTTGGTTTCGCCGTGAATGTTGTACATGGCGCTTTTTTGCTTTTCAGGGTTCATCGCAAAACAAAAAAAACTTCTCAATATTACATATTGCTTGAGTTGTAGTAGTAACTTGGATATAAAAAGGGTTATACACCTTTTCAGAAAAAAAGGGTTGCAGACCGCTTCCTTGCCTAGTTACACCAAAGCATTAAATATACATCCATCCATCCCTATGTCTACTGTACTCAAATCCTGTTGTTCGCTATGCCTACCACACTCAAATCCTGTTGTTCTCTATCATTAAAAAACTTGTCATTTTTATATAGTCATAGCGACCAAATAATGACAATCGCTTACATCCTAAATAATATTCTGTATTTATCCGTAATTATATGTAACCAATTACCAAATATATTGGCAACAGAGCAGGAATAAGATAAGCCAGAAGCTACTTGGATGATTGATCATATAGAATGAGCGAAATTACATTAAAAACAAATATTTAATTATCTCATACGAATATTTACGTCTTTAATGATATTTTCATCTTCCAGATTTACTATTATCATCAACTCAAATATCAGGTTGTACCAGAGCTCTATATATGAAATCTACCAAAAAATTTCCATTCTCTAGTAAATTATAGCTGAACTCATCAGAATCTTCAGACACATATACTGTGATTAATCTATTTAAAAAATCGTTCCACAATGCCAGCCTCGGTCCAATGAGCTCTCTTCTGAACGGCACATTCATAGGGTTTAGTTCCATAACGTTGGAAAGTGTATCTCCTTTGTGCCGCATAATACTATATAGAGTAGGATATTGTTATCGGAGAGTGATGACCCATAAGTATAGGGTATCGCAACAGTCTTTGAGGGTAGTATAACCCAATTTATTGATTCGACACAAAGGGAGCCAAAGAATATTTATAATCCTTAACAACTGAGTTGTCAATTCAGTTGCACCTGAAAATAGTCTTACTCACAGTAGTTTATCAGTAGCAACAGTTTCGTAGTAGCAATAACAAAGTAACAGTAGCAGTAAAATAAAAGCAGTAGTAACAATAGTAGTAAACAACAAGATTTGAGTGCGGTAGGCATATGGATGGATGGACGGGCGTTGCATGGACAAGATTATTAATGTAATATCAAGATCTAGGGCATTTCCAGATAAATAAGACAAAGCATCCAAGTACTAAATAATCATAGACATGTGTTCCATATATAGTCATATGTGCTCGCAATGATAACTTGCACAACATCTTTTGTCCTGCCATCCCGTTGCAGCGGGGCCTTAAGGGAATCTACTGGAAATTAAGGTACTCCTTTTAATAGAGTACCGGAGCAAAGCATTAAAACTCCATGAACAAACGTGATCCTCATATCACAGTCATCCCCTCCGGTTATCCCAATTTATGTCACTTCGGGGCCTTTGGTTCCGAACAATAATATATGTAAACAACTTGTAGATAAGATCGCAAACAATACTATCATCATGAATCAATAACATGTTCATATCTGAGATCATGACACTCGGGCCCTAGTGACAAGCATTAAGCATAACAAGTTGCAACAATGTCAAAAAGCACTAACAAAGATACTAGGCACCATGCCCTAACAATCTTATTCGATTACATGATAGATCTGATCAAATCCCTACCATCCACATAGCCTACAGCAGGGGATTACTCACTCATGGATGGGGGAAACATGGTTGATGGAGAGGCGTCGATGATGATGATGGCGATGATCTCCTCCAATTCGCCGTCCCGGCAGGGTTCTAGAACGGAGTTTCTGGTTCCAAATCACGGTTTTTGGTGGTGGCAGCGCAGCGGAACTATCTCTGGAAAAACGTCAAACCCCTCGTCGTTTTTAGGTAAAATAGGAGTTTTGGCATATTTTCCAGGATTTTTCCTGAAAGTTGATTTTCTGCACAAAAACTAGACACCAAAGCAATTCTCAAAAGCACGATCCATGTTAGTTGTATCCAAATCACACAAGTTTAGAGGAGAAACAATAGCAAAAGTGTTCGAGAAAGTAGATAAGTTTTGGACGTATCAACTCCCCCCAAGCTTAGCTTATTGCTTGTCCTCAAGTAATTCAGTTGAAAACTGAGTGCGATAAAAGAAACTTTCACGAACACGTTTGCTTCATGTGATGTATATATTCTCAACATATGACCAGTACTTAGAGAATTCATAATAAGGAGCATGCAAATAAGTCTACTCAATATTCATTGCAAGCTATGAAGAGATTCCAACACAATAATAATAAGTAGCATGAAACATAAACATAAGCAACATTGTAATGCTCATAAGATGGTATGATAAAGTGGTATCTCGCTTGCCTTTGATTGTGGAGCAAAACATAAATGTCAAGGCACCTCTAAAGTTCAAGTGAAGGCTAGAAGTAAAGATATCAAAGATACAAGCATCAAAGTCATGACATAATTAACCAAGTTTTGAGACAAGAACATCACACTATGAATGACAACTATGCTCTCAAGAAGGTGCTCATAGAATAAGTGGTGACTCAACAAAAAAGTGAAAAGGTTTTGAAAAGTTTGAAAGGCTTCCAAATGCTGAAAATATGGTACTCATTAGCTTTGAGCTCTCATTGCCCCTATCATAGGCATATTTATATGGTTAAGGTGAAAGTGAGGTCCAATATGAGTTATATGTTTGACAAACCATAATAGAAATCTCATGTCCCTTGAGGATGAGGTCCGCTCCTCATGCTACTCAACTTTAGTTACCGATAAGTTCTTGTCATAGTAAGTATATGCGTATCATAAAGAACCGCCAACAGGGTACCCCTTGCCCAATGATACAGGAGCTATCACATATTAAAATGACTAGGCAAGGAGACAATGAGCATCTCAGCAATATTCTTATTTAACATGGGAAAATGGTGCCTTTTTCTCTCTTTACTCTTTTCTCATCTCTTTTTTATCTCTCCTTTTTTTATACGAAGAATGCTTCATAGATTCCTCACTATGGTGATGCTACAAGTTTTCACCATGATTGGGCATGGCTTAGGCTAGCGGCCCAGGATTTTTTTTAACACATATACATAAATCCATGGACTTACAAGCTCCCTTTTTATTTCACACCGACGACATCCGTAAACAAAAGAGCATGATATCAACTGGATAATATTTACAGGTGTTGAAAGCGTTCCCCGTGATAGCACGGTTCTGCTAACTCTCGGCCTATAATTTGCAAGCATATAACTTTCATGGACAGTCACAATGGTTCAAGTTTATTAAGTGCAAGAAATTAAAGTGTGCCATCAACTTCGTGAGAGCTTTACTAACTAATTTTCTCAAAACAAGAAAACATTTTATTTGGAAGAAAATAAGGCATATTTAATATGCACGGAATAGCAATGATGCTAGTAGGTAGGTATGGTGGACACATTTTGACAAGTTTGGTTTTGGGGAGTTGGAAGCACGAGTAGAGATCATACTCAGTGCAAGTGAAAGCTAGCAATAGAAAGGGAGCGACAAACGAGAGAGCAATAACTATCATAATCATGTTTGCAACAAAACAGAATTAATTATGGCATAAAAGTGATACAAGAACTCTGAGGCAAAATAAATCATCGAGGCTTAACTGACTTCGGTTCAGTCATATGCATGCGTGAACATGTGCCAAGTTGATTCAAATGTAACATTCAAAGGAGGATACCACAATGTCATACCAAGTTATGAATAGAACAATGCAAGCAAACATTCATATGACATGCTACAAATTATTAGCAAGTTGGAGATAATCATAAGAGAGCAAGAACTACTAAGCATCCAATAAATACATACACCTTATATGAACATACTAAGCATGCCCACAACGACGAGTATAAGTACAAAAATGAAGAAAAATAGAGTTCATTACCAGCCTCTTACCACACCTCAAGTTGTCATAAATCATGACAATTGCCTTTCACTTGTGTGGCTTGAATAATAACATGAAACCAAACTCCACCGAGGACCGCTGAACCCTGCAACGAACTTCACAAAACCAAAGAAGAATCAACAATTTTTTTAGTTTTCGATTTTTCAAAGCAAGCGCTCAAAGCAAAAACAAACAAAGCAAAATCTTTTTGGATTTTTCTTATAGCAAACCAAAGCTAAAAATCAAAGAAACAAACCAAGAGCAAAAACAAAAATGTTTTTTGGTATTTTTGTGTTTTGGAAAGTAGAAACAAAAACTAAAAAACAAAGTGAAACATGGATATACAAAGTACCGACGGAACATGATATGTAGATGAGTGTGGTGTCGGTATACCTCCCCCCAAGCTTAGGCTTTTGGCCTAAGTGGAGATCAATCAAAACGCGGGTAGTAACCCCAAGCCGGTGGGTCATCGTAGGAATGATCATAACCAGGCCCTCGCGGTGAAAAAGAAGAAGTGCCCCAATCATAAGAGGGCTGCTGGTATGAGGACTCCCCCATGTTGGAGGGCTAAACCGAATTATCTTTTTCTTCCTCTCCAACATTCTCCTCTTGCTGGGAGAGCTCCACCATGTATGTGTCAAGTTCTTCCTCCGTGAGTGACCATCCTTTCCTGGTGTCAAAGTTAAACAAAGCAGGTGCAGGCAAAGGGACTACTTTCTCAGACTTACCCCCTCTCCAACCACTCTTGAGAAAGGTTATTTCATAAGATAATTCGCTCAGACCAGACCAAGAAGAAACAAATTTATGCTGTATCATGTAATTGAGATCAAGTCTCTCTATGGGAAACTGCAAGTATGAATGATGAGGTGATAAACCATGCAAAGCTAACAAACGAGAAGCAATGAGGCCTCCACAAATTCCACCTTTCTCACGGTTAGCAGCAAGACGAAAGGCTATCAAAGCACCCAAGTTATAAGTCCTATCTCGTTTCAAGGCGGCTGAGATAAAAGCTAGATCAAATGAAGATAATTTAGTAGCAGTTTTCCTAGCAAGAACATACTTGGCAACGAAATAGGAAAAATAACGAATAGATGGGAGATGAATATTCCGAATTTTACCACTCTCCTTTGAGAAGCTACTTCCTTGTAAAATCTCCGCATATAAGTCCATGAGTGGTGTAGGCCTCTCTCTCTAATCTTGTCACATGAACCCCACTGTGGCACTCTGATAGCTGTACAAAAATCATCAAAAGTGAGGTTGACAGCTATATTGTAAATTTTGTAGTGAACCATGGGGTTAGGCAAGGACCAACTAAATCGAAAATCATGCACCACAGACATAGTTAGTTTCACATATTGGTAGGGTTCTTCTCCAACAAAATGGTCCAACCCAGCATTAGAAATCAGAGTTTGGAAATCCTGAAATATCCCTGCAGCTCTCATGAATTCTGGGCATGGATAAATGGAAGAGAAAACTTACTCCTCACGGTGTAATTTCATAATCTATGGTACCCTTAATTCATGTTGACTCAGCTGGTATTCACTCATATTTTTTTCTGAAATTTTTAGACAAACATCAAACCAAGTGATTTTCAAGCTAGTATATGATGGGGAACTACTATAGGAACTTGCTAGAGTGTTAAACATGCATCAAAATGAAATTTATAAGCATAGAAAAAGCATGCAAGTTCACAAAACCTATCACCTAAAGTAGAAAAATACTCAAGATATAATCCACCAATCAAAAATATAATTGGACAAGTAGAGGAGGAACATACCGGAGAGCAATCCCTCAAAAAATCAGTAGCAAAGATGGGCTGAGCAAAGAGATCGAAAATCGGGAGCAAGAATAGCAAGAACTCGAGCTTTGTAAAGTTTTCCGGTGTTTTTCGGGAGAGAGAAAGAAGAGGCATGAAGGAGGCTAAGTGGAGGGCCAGAGGTGGCCCACACTGTGGCCAGCGCAACCTGGTGCAGCCACACCACCGTGGGTGTGTGCCTGGGTGGGTCCCCTGGTCACTCCAGTACCCTCCGCCTTTTTTCATGAAAAATTTAATATGAATTTTCTAGAAACTTTATTTTTGGGCAATTTTGAGGTTATGAAAATTAATTTTCTCGTAGGAAAAGATTTTTAAAAGACACAAAAGCAAACCAAAACTTAAACTACAGAAGTTCTTAAACACTCTAAAAATTAAGCAACTAGCAAAACTAAGATGAACAAGACGAAAAACAAAGATTGTAATGAATAAAGTAAACGTGAGCAAGGATAATCATTGTGAAAACATTGTTTTGTTCATTAAAAATCCCTTTGTTAACAAGGTTGATCAAGTCTTGTTACCAAAACAATTTTATATGAAACAAAATTTTGCATTTCACTAAATGATTATGTTGCCTCAATCTTGATAGCAATAGTCCTAATCATAATAGTTTCAAAATTTTCTTGTGGTATGGGACAATATATTTCTCCAACTTTGATGTCCTCAATATTTTCAATTGAATTCAAGCCATAACTCTTATTAATATTTTTTGGTAAACAGACAATATGATCTTTGCCATTAATATTAAAAGTTACTTTTCCTTGATTACAATTAATGACAGCACCTGCAGTATTAAGAAAAGGTCTCCTAAGAATAATAGACCTATTATCATCTTCAGGCATCTCAAGCACAACAAAATCAGTTAAAACCAAGCAATTATGAGCCACTTGAACAGGGACATCCTCACATATACCAATAGGAATAGTAGTAGACTTATCAGTCATTTGCAAAGATATATCAGTTGGTATCAATTTTTCTAGTTGAATTCTCTTGTAGAGAGAAAAAGGCATAACACTAACTCCTGCTCCCAAATCACACAAAGTAGTTCTAACATAATTATTTCTAATAGAGCAAAGAATAGTTGGAATCATAGGATCCGCAAGTTTCTTTGGAACCTTACCATTGAAGGAATAATTAGCAAGCAAAGTAGAAATTTCCTCATTAGGAATCTTCCTCTTATTAGAAACAATATCCTTCATATACTTTGAATAAGGAGGCAACTTAATAGCATCAGCCAAAGGAATTTGCAAAAATAAAGGTTTCATCCACTCACAAAACTTGTTATATTGTTCTTCTTCCTTTGACTTGTGTTTCCTATTAGGAAAAGGCATTAGTTTTTTAACCCAAGGTTCTCTTTCACTACCATGTTTATTAGCAACAAAATCTTCCTTAGTATACTTAAAATATGTTTGGTTCAACAATTTTCGGCCGGTATAAGATTACAGGGTAACCTGAATACCTTGAACATGTTTGGTTGGGCTGACCCGTAAATAGATTCCCTGTAAACGGATTACAGCCCAGCTAAAATCTGATTCCGCCCACCTCCTTCCGGAAATGGATCGTATTTACCATAGGAAACGACATGGATCAAACCCCTGATCTAGCGATCCTCTGTGCTCTCTTCCCGATGATCCGGCGATCCCCTGCTCTCTGCCCCATGGTCCGGCGATCCCTCAGCTCTGTGCCCTGTTTTTCTCTGTGCACCGGTGCTGATCACCGTCGAAGCAGTAGATCTCCCCCTCATCTTCCTGTCACAAGCAACATGCCGCGGGAGGAGCTGTCATCGGAGGAGCGGCGGCCACCGCCGATCCCCTTCGATGTCCGGTGTAGGCGCCCGCCAATCTCTCCCTCAGCTTCATATATTCCACAAGAAACTCGCCGTAAGGTGCAGTCGCTGTCTCCCTGGAAAAGCACTAGTAGCACGGCGTACTGGTAATGGACACCATTACCGAGTGGAACCAAATAGAAACATGAAAGTCCCATTACAGTGCAATCCCATTGTAGCCTGATTCCTTTCACATTTACGTTACCGCTACCTGAAACAAACACCTTCTTAGTGTTCTTAGTGTTCCTCTCAGGTTCCTCTTCAATTTCTTCCTTATCATGAGCATCATTGTTATCATTACCACTTTCAGTTTCAGCATTAGAGACAGATATACTATTAGCGTCTATAGTGTAGGGTTTGTAGCATAGAACAAAAAATTTCCTACGATGGGAACAACTATGTACCAAGATCTATCTACTAGATACAATCAACGGGCGGATATACATCAGTAGAGAACAAACCCTTGAAGACCGACAAAGCTTAACGAGTTTGAACTCGTGGTTGATGTAGACGATCTCTTGCCGATCTCAAGATCGAGAAGAAGTCCTAGCACCGCAAATCAGCGGCGCATCGTGCTCGCACACACGTCTGAGGCACCGAGAAACCTACGCCTCCTCACTCCAGCGATGTAGCGGAAGCACAACTCTTTCTTGCCGAATAGCCACCGGGAACATGTATCTCGCTAGTCCGAGACCATGGGGGATAAATACTAGAGGGGGGAGAGATTCTTCATGAGGAGGTGTGAGTGAGAGGAGAGGAGGGGGGCTCCTTTTATAGGAGGATGAGGGCACCCAAGGGGGTGGCCGCCGGCCATGGGGGCTTCCCCCTCCCTTCCTTCATTCATGTGGGTGGACACTCCACTCACACAAATGTCTTTCAATTCCCTCCACTCAAAAAACCACTCAAATTCCCATTAAATTTCCACCAAATTTAATGCAAACTCTCATTAAATAAAACTCCTTTTATTTATTCAGAATTTTGTCAATTAATTTAATGACAAACATTCACATATAACCAAGTTAATTGGATAAAACTACCACAATTGAGGCTGTCGGGACGGGTCAGTACTGATTCTGGTAATTTCTGCACGTCAGTACCAACACCTGGACGCCGCAACGCTGATCGCGCTAATTCGAGCTTGAACGCGTTTCTGACGAGCCTGGCCCACGTGCAGAGCTGACGTGGCCAAACGGCCGTTTCCCCGCCATTAGGACAAGACCTGGTTCGACCGCACCTGGGGCTGGGTCTGGACTAGGCCGTCTTCTTCCTCTCCCCAGTCTCGTGTCACTTGCTGCTCTCTCACTCATCTCACTCTCTGCTTACCAGCGATGCCAGCCTCGTTTCAGGCTTCTCAGAAGGACAGGATATTAGCCCGCGTGGACCTGTAAGTGTAGATCTAGGGTTCTTCAATTTGCCATGCTTTTAGTTAGATTTCAGTCGATTGCAGCTCTTATTTAGTTCAGGATAATAAGCTCTAGTAAATCCACAGACATATGCTGCTGTCCTAACCACTGAACCCTAGCTAGATTTGTCCATTTATGTTATTGTTGTGCTTTGTGTTAGGTGCCAGATACTATCTTTGACCCTGATTACAACGGCAGTGATGATGTTCAACTGAGGTGCAAGCATCACAAGCCTCTGCACAAATTTGTTGCTTTCGAAGGATCAGACACTGGAAGGAAATTTCTTGGCTATGGTTGCAAGGTTGGTGGTGTCACTGATTGTAGAATTTGCATTGTTTCATTATCACTGATTGTAAAACATGCTTTGCTTAGTGAATATTTTTGCTTAGGTGATTTATCACAAGCTGTGATTACATATTGCTTAGGTGATTTATCACAAGCTTTGATCATATATTGTGTACTTTGCTTAATTTTCATTTCTATAGTACTAACTAATCTGTACTAACTAATCTGCAGGAGGGCATGTGTGACACATTCCATTGGGTTGATTTGGAGTGGCCACGTACATTGCAGAAAGCTTTGATTAGGCTGTGGGGTATGTATGAGGAAGATAAATACACAAGAATCTTTGGGAATGTGGAGTATGCCACTTCCAATTACCAACTGGTTTTAGAGAAAAAGGATTTGGAGCAAGAGAAAATAAAACTGATGAAAGAACTCAGCTTGACTCTGCCATTGAGTGAGTTGGGCAAAATAAAAACCCATGAACTTGAGCTTGAGAAGGCAAGGAAGGAGAAGGCTATGGCACAAGTGAGCACTTTGAAGGAGGAGAATAAGAAACTTGAGTATTGCATGGGAGATATTTTCAAAGATCTCCAAGAAAAGAAGGAGAAGTTGAGGCAGATCTCAGAGTTGTGTGTTGAATAATTTGCTATTGTATTAAGTAGTTAAAATTGTGTGTTTCTGTCTGTTGAACTAGATCAACAACTTATGTGTTCCTGTTATGTAACATTGGAACAAGTATGTTATTGTATTATGGATGCTTTCTATGTGTGTTTCTGTCTGTTGAACTAGAGCAACAACTTATGTATCCTCTAGATTATTGTGTGTTTTTGTATTTCACTCAATGAAGCATGCACCATTTCACAGTCATGTCCAGAATGATTTATCACAAAATCAAGAATGCATTTCATCACATTCACAGAATCAAGCATGTATCAAATTGACAGAACCAAGCATGCATTTCATGTCCAGAACCAAGCATGCATTACTACATGTCCAGAACATTCACAGCAACTCAGCTGCATCACTTACATTGTTTCCATCATATACTATCATTTCACCAAAAGAGGCAGACATGTGTGGTAAGGCAGATAATACTAATTGTCTATTACAACACATCTCCCAAAATAACTACATGACAACATAGCCACAATTAGTGGTCTGATGGGCCAGCTTGTCCTTCATCACCTAGAACATAGCCACAATTCAAGTAGCTCCATGTTCTGGTCCTCTTGTATGCAGGAGCAGATCCACCTGGAACATCACCCTCTCTCTCTTCCAGCTGATCTTGGAGCAACAAAGCCACCCCTTGGAGTAGCCCTTGCAGTAGCCCTTGTAGCAGCAGGTGGTGGACCAGTTGGTGCAGCCCTTGTAGAAGGTGGTGGTGGAGCAGTTGGTGTAGGATTTGCAGCAGGTGGTGGACCAGTTGGTTTAGGCTACACGGAAGCAAACAAAATCAGTTGGTGTAAAATACACATAAACAAACAAAATAAACCAAACTGATAACTAGATCACTAACCACATGCTTGTTCTTTCTTATCACCAGATCATGCCTCAAAGGTTGTGAGCAGCTGGTGTATCTGTGACCTTGCAGCTTGCAATTAGAGCATGTAATGGTTCCCATTCTTGATGTATCTTTGGGCTTTGGCACCTCAAACTTTCCCTTCCTCCTCTTCTCTTGCTTTCTCCAACTTCCTGCATCCACGGGTTTCTTCCACCAAGTTGACAACATGTGTATCGTCACCTTTAGCATTAGTAACTTGCCACAAACCAACATCTGCAACCCTTGGTGTGCAGAATCTGGAGTGCTTCTTGGCCATTTCTAGCTGCTCACTGAAGTGGGGAGTAATCTCCCATCCTGCCCTAGCAGCACCTACCCTCTTCTCATGCATCCTAGTCATCAGCTTGTCTTTTATCCCTTCAATCATAGTTCTAATAGGTTTCTTCCTAACATATAGAATATATCTGTTGAAGACCTCACTTAGATTGTTCACCACAAGGTCAGTCTTGCAGTTGGTGTCAAAAGCATGCCTAACCCATGTGTGCACTGGGATTGCACTAAGCCACTTCCAAGCAGCCTCACTTTCTTGCTTCAGGTTCTCCATGGCAGCCTCACTTTCTTGCTTCAGGTTCTCCATGGCAGCCTCAAAGCTGCTTTGAAGTTGGAATATATGTGCCTTAGGCAGTATCTTTGAGGTCTAAGAGGAAACACTTGGTTGACAACTGCTATAAGGCCCTAAGTACCAAATTATTTCAAGCATAAGGAGTTTATTAAGTACCAAATTATAAAGTAGCAATTAAATTTAGCATGGACAGTACCTTTTTTCTATCAGACATGAATGTATATCTACCAAACTGTCCTTCTTCTCCACCTAGAGCATACTTGAGCTGAATTAAGAACCAGCACCAATTGGCTTTGTCCTCTTTGGGCACAACAACAAAGGAAATAGGATACATATTATTATTGGCATCTCTGCCTGTTGCAGCCAATATTTGAGCACCAGTGCATAGCTTAACAAAGCATCCATCAAGCCCTAAACAAATATTTGAGCACAAGTTAGACATAAACAAACAAATAAATGGCCTACACACATTAATAAAACATATGCTCACCTATGAATGGCCTACAACCATTAAGAAAACCCTCTCTGGCTCCATTGATACAGAAGAAGAATCCATGGAATGTGGGCCCATGATTAGGATTCTCTAGATTTGGTGCAGGTGTCACTGTTGTGACAAGAGCCCTACTGCCAGGGTTAGAATCAATAACATCTTGGGAAAAATCCCTAAGTCTAACATACTGCTCCCTGTGATCACCCATTATTTCATCTAGAGCCAGATTTATTGCCCTATAGGCCATGTCCTTGTTTACTTCCACACCATGTTGTTGCCTAGCTGCATCTATGAGTGACTAAATTCTTGTATTTGGATCAGACCTAAACATACCTGCATATGTGTGAGCTAACCATTTAGCACTCACCCTTGAACTATCAGTGGTTGTATCACAGGTATGTTGCAACCTCATTTTCCTAATACAAAAGGTCTTCTCACCCTTTATCTCTGAAGCTGTCATATGGAAAGAACAGTCCTTATGGATGCAATGCACAATTATTCTTACATTTGAGTTCCTCCAATATGAGTAGTTCCTGCTTTGAGCAATATGCAGATTAATCAGGGCATCTCTGAATTGTTGCACATTCACAAAGCACATCTTCAAGCATAATTGTTCATGTGGATGCAACCTTCTCTCATCATACCACCTTCTCTCTGGCCTTTTCTTTGCTCTGCTTTTTCTGCGTTTTGGTGGAACCATGATCAATGGTTCAAACATATCAACTTCATCATCCTTAGAAAAACCAGCAGCATTATCTTCATCATCTGATGATGGTATGTACTCTGGTGCTTCTTGTATGGCCACATATGTATGACACCTTGATGTGGGTCCTTTCTTAATAGGAATTTTCTTCTTTTCCTTTGCAGGTTCAGGGGCTGGTACAAACACAGTTGGTGTGTCTTCTTCAGTCACAAACAAGTCTTCAATATCTGTGTCCCCTTCACAGTGCAACAGGGGATCCTGTCTCTTCCTCCTCAGCTCCTCAATTCTCTCTACTAGTTCCATCTGTTCCTTTCTCCTGGACTCTTCTAACTGTTCAATATTAACCTGTCCAATGGCAGCATCCCACCAAGGATCATCATTAGCAATGTCTGGCCCCATGCTGCAATTATCCTCAGAATCAGTCTCTTCAATGGCTATTGCCTTTCCCTTCAACAGCATCTGACTTTCTTGAGTTGGAAGGTAAGTATTTGTGCACTCATCATCAACTATAACAGTGCTACCAGTCTGACTAGTGAAAATGTATCCTTCCTTGTCAACAACATACACAGGTTCACTGTAATCAATAGGGCTAGGTGCATTGCAATCAATAGGGACAGGTTCTTCATATTGCACAATGGCAGATGATGTTGGTTGACTAGGTATGGCTACAGATTTCTTGTTCTTACTAACTTTTCCCCTATTTACAAACAAAGACAACACCTTCCTTGCATCAAAGTGATCTAACAGTTCATAGATATGGTAGTTGTTCTCAACCAATTGATCTACCCCTTGCTTTCTGCAGTAAATAGAATCCCTAAGACTGAACCCCTTCTCCTCAATGATTGCAACTATGTTCATATAAGTAATGTCATCTCTAGAAATTGTTCTCTCTAAATTGTCCACTCCATCAAGATGAATCCTGACCTCCCAAATCTCTGGATCAAGACTACAAAACATATAGCAAGCAAATAGCCATCTCAGCAAACCCTAACCCCTAAATCTAAAATTTCAGAGAGATAAGGAGATAGGGAGATAGGGAGACAGGGAGGAGAGATGAATACGTACTCCACGCCGCCGAGACTGGTCGTCCACCTCTCAGAATCCATTGGGTTAGCCACCCACATCTGCGCCAGCATCGCCGACGCCGTCGATGGCTGAGACGGCCATAGCTCGTCCAGACAATCCATCTGCTCCCTTATGGCTCACTCCCTTATGGATCCCGTGCTCCCGCGGGCTCGTCCAGACCTGCCTTTCTCGCCTGTGCCGCCGCCTCCAGGATTCGCCGGCTCCTCCATCGCTGCCGAATCGAGATTGGGAGAGAGAAAGGAGGAGTGGACACTCAGACTGACTGGGGGAGAGGAAGACCAACCCAGGTGCGGTCAAACCGCACCTGGTCTTGTCCTAACAGCGGGGGAACGGCCGTTTGGCCACGCCAGCTCTGCACGTGGGTCAGGCTCATCAGAAACGCGTTCAAGCTGGGATTAGCGCGATCAGAGTTGCAGCGTCCAGGTGTTGGTACTGACATGCAGAAATTACCAGAATCGGTACTGACCCGTCCCGACAGCCTCAATTGTGGTAGTTTTATCCAATTAACTCCATATAACCCGTTGCTAGTATTTCATTTCACATGCAAAAACACTTTCTGCAATTTCACCAGAAAACCTGTTTCGGTATGTAGTGAAATAAATTCCTGCGCTTGTTATTCTTTCTGGCATGAAACTTTTGCTCCAAATGGTGTCGGTGTCTCTTAAGTGTGTCACCCTACGGTTCACGAATAATGCGGACATGATCAATACCCCTCTCAGATCAATAATCAGAAGTGGGACCTAGAGATCCATACTGACTCCCACACATTCAACGATGGCTTTCTTGTGATCGTGAGAACCTTTTACGCTAGTATCTTAATCCTTTTGTTTCACGATATATTACATGTCCGAGATTCGATCATCGGTATCTCCATACCTAGTTTGATCTTGTTACTGACATGCACTCTTTTCTTGTTCCCGTGATATAATATTCTAGTGATCAAATCACTTGCTTGCAAGCTAATCAATGTGATATCACCGATAGGGCCCAGAGCATATCTATCCGTCATCGGGATGAAAAAAATTCAACTCTCGATCCATGGTCCTCAACATAACACTTTAGTAGTACTGAACCCATCTTTATAATCACCCTATTACGGTGTGACGTTTGATGTTATCAAGATACTCTTCCGGTGTTAGTGATTGACATGATCTCATGGTCTAAGGATTAGGATCACTTCGTATGATGTTATAGCAATATAAACTCAATGACTTTGATCGTAATGCTAAACTTTGGATGAATGTTCATCACACCATTACACTAATGTTGTGACCTCGTTATTAACAACATCCAATGTCCATGATCAGGAAACCTTGATCATCTTCTTAATCAACGAGCTAGTTTATGAGAGAGGCATAACTAGGAACTTTCTGTTTGTTTATTAAACACACATTATTAACTTTTCCGTATTAATACGATTATAGCATGCAAAATAAACATCTATCATATACTTGGAATATACATAATAACCACTTTATTATTGCCTCTCAGGGCATATTCCCTTCAGCCTCCCACTTGCACTAGAGACAATAATCTAGTTACATAGTGATAAATCTAACACCCATGGAGTTCTGGTGTTGATCATGTTTTGCTCTAGGTAGAGTTTTAGTCAACGGATCTGCTACATTGAGATCCGTGTGCACTTTACAAATCTTTATATCTCCATCCTTGACATGCTCGCGGATGGAGTGAAACCGGTGCTTAATATGCTTGGAATTCTTGTGAGACCTTGGTTCTTTGGCATTGGCAATGGCACCATTGTTGTCACAATAGATCACCATTGGGTCCAACGCACTCGCAACCACACCTAGTTCGGATATGAACTCCTTCATCCAAGCGGCTTCCTGAGCTGCTTCCAAAGCAGTAACATATCCGGCCTCCGTTGTTGATCCCGCCACCATGGGTTGATTGGAACTCCTCCAACTAACCGCTCCACCATTCATGAGAAATACGTATCTGGATTGAGACTTAGAGTCATCCGCATCGGTGTAAAATCTAGCGTCGACATAACACTTAGCAAAGAGCTCTTCTTCACCTCCGTACACAAGAAACACATCCTTAGTTCTTCGCAAGTACTTAAGGATATTATTGACCGCTATCCAGTGTTCTGATCCTGGATCAGATTGGTACCTACTAGTCAAACTAATAGCATGTGCCACATCCGGTCTTGTACATAGCATGGCGTACATTATAGAGCCTATGGATAAAGCATAGGGGACTTTGTACATTATCTCTCTTTCTTCCGTCATAGCCAGACTTTGAGTCTTACTCAATGTCTTGCCTTGAAACATAGGTAAGAACCCCTTCTTACTTCCGTCCATTTTAAACTTCTTTAAAATCTTATCAAGGTATGTACTTTGCGATAGCCCTATTAGGCGCCTTGATCTATCTCTATAGATCTTTATTCCAAATATATATGACGCTTCACCTAGGTCCTTAATTGAAAATTTGTTCTTTAGATAACTTTTAACACTGTTTAAAAGATCTATATCATTCCTGATCAACAATATGTCATCCACATATAATATCAGAAATGCCATATTGCTCCCACTCACTTTATTGTACTCCCTCTGACCCATATTAGTTGACTCCAATTTGGATGTATCTAGACAAGTTTTTGTGATAGATACATCCAAATTGAAGTCAACTAATATGGATCGGAGGGAGTAAATACAAGCCTCTCCATAAGTTTGGACAAATCCAAACTCTTTAATCACCTCATCAAAGCGGAGATTCCAACTCCGGGATGCTTGCTTCAGTCCATAGATGGATCGCTGAAGCTTGCACACCTTGTTAGCATCCTTAGGATCGACAAAACCCTTTGGTTGTATCATATACAACTCTTCTTCAATATTGCCATTGAGGAACACGGTTTTGACATCCATCTGCCATATATCATAATCGAAATATGCAGCAATTGATAACATAATCCTAACCGACTTTAGCATCGCTACGGGAGAGAATGTCTCATCATAGTCAACGCCTTGATTTTTTCGAAACCCCTTTGTGACAAGTCGAGATTTATAGACGGTCACATTATCATCAGCATCAGTTTTCCTTTTGAAAATCCATTTATTCTCCACAGCCTTTCGGTCGTGAGGTAAGTCCACCAAGTTCCAAACTTGGTTTTCGTACATGGATTCCATATTGGATTTCATGGATTCTAACCATTTGTTGGAATCTGGGCTCATCATCGCTTCTTCATACGTCCCAGGGTCATCAATTTCATCAACCATGAAATTCATAACAGGATTTCCGTACAGCTCGGGAGATGCACGCGTCCTGCTAGACCTGCGAGGTTCGGTAGTATTTTCTTTTGGAGCTTCATGATCATTATCATTAGTTCCCTCTTAAATTGGTGAAGACAAATCCGGAACGACTTTTGGCGCTGCGCTACTCGCCATACTATGAAGAGAAGGTTCTACAACCTCTTCGAGTTCTACCTTCCGACTACTCACGCCTTTCGCGAGAAACTCTTTCTCTAGAAAGGATTCATTCTTGGCAACAAAAATCTTGCCCTCGGATCTGTGATAGAAGGAATACCCAATAGTTTCCTTAAGGTATCCTATGAAGACACATTTTTCCGCTTTGGGTTCGATTTTATCCGGTTGAAGTTTCTTCACATAAACATCACATCCCCAAACTTTAAGAAATGATAGCTTAGGTTTTTTTTCCAAACCACAATTCATACGGTGTCTTTTCAACGGATTTAGATGGTGCCCGATTTAAAGTGAATGCAGCGGTTTCTAGTGCATAACCCCAAAATGACAACGGCAAGTTCGTCAGAGACATCATAGATTGAACCATATCCAATAAAGTACGATTACGACGTTCCGACACACCATTTTGCTGTGGTGTTCCGGCAGGTGTGAGTTGTGAAACTATTCCACACTCTTTCATATGAGTGCTAAACTCGTAACTTATATACTCACCTCCACAGTCGGATCATAGAAATTTGATCTTTCTATTACGATGATTTTCCACTTCATTCTGAAATTCCTTGAACTTTTCAAAGGTTTCAGACTTGTGTTTCATCAAGTAGATATAACTGTATCTACTCAAATCATCCGTGAAAGCTACAAAATAAAGATATCCACCTCGCATCGACACACTCATTGGACCACATACATAAAAATGTATGATTTCCAATAAATCCATCGCCCGTTCCATTGAACCGGAAAACGGCGTTCTAGTAATCTTGCCCATAAGGCATGGCTCACATGTATCAAATGATTCAAAATCAAGTGATTCCAAAAGTCCATCCAAATGGAGCTTCTTCATGTGTTTAACACCAATATGAACTATACGGCAGTGCCACATATATGCGGATATATCATCATTAAGCTTAATCCTTTTAGCATCAACACTATGAATATGTGTAACACTATTATCGAGATCCAACAGAAATAAACCATCCATCATCGATGCATGACCATAAAAGATTTCATTCATATAAATATAATAACCATTGTTCTCGGATTTAAATGAATAACCACTTCGCATCAAACACGATCTAGATACAATGTTCATGCTCAGAGTTGGCACCAGATAACAATTATTCAAGTTCATTACTAATCCTGACGGTAAGTGGAGAGGTAGCGTTCTGACGGCGATCATATCAACACTTGATCCATTGCTGACACACATCTTGACCTCACCCCTTGCTAGCGGTCACTTGTTCCACAACCCCTGATTCGAGTTACAAATATTAGCAACTGAACCGGTATCAAATACCCAGGTGCTACTGCGAGTACTAGTCAAGTACACATCAATAACATGTATATCATATATACCTTTATTTTCCTTGACGGCCTTCTTGTCTGCCAAATACTTGGGGCAGTTGCGCTTCCAGTGGCCAGTCCACTTACAATAATAGCACTCGGTATTAGACTTAGGGCCAACTCGGAGTTTCTTTTCAGGCACGGCAACCGGCTTGCCGCCCTTACTTCCCTTCCGTTTTCCCTTCTTGTCTTTCTTGAAACTGTAGGGGTTCGTAACATGGAAAACAAAAAAATTCTACCGCATGCACACAAACAAGCCAAGTTCTATCTACTAGATTGTACAAACGAGTCGATAGAAGCACTCACCCTCGAAGATTCCAAAGCGGTTAACGAGAGCAGATTCTCGTGGGTGATGTAGTCATACACTTGCCGATCTCAAGATCGTGTAGACGATCCTTCCGACGCTGCGTTCCGGCAGCCCTTCCGCACTCGGTCGCATGTTCGGTACTCGATGAAAACCTTCCTCTCCCTTGTTCCAGCAGGCAATGGAGGTTGTAGTTCTCCCCTCGTGATTCCGGCAGCACGACGGCGTGGTGTATGAAGTAGAGGGAATATCCCGCAGGGCTTTGCCTAAGCCGGTGCGAGTTATGGTGGATCTAGGTTTTCCCGGTGATCTAGGGTTTAGAAGACCGGGAGGAGGAGGAGGTGTCGGTGGCGGCTAGGGCGGAGGCGACGAACTGGCGGCGGCTGGCGGCGGCGCGGCGACGGCACGGGTGTAGAGGGGCTAGGGATTGTGGTGTTGGGGCAGCCCTCCCACTCTATTTATGAGAGGGGGGAAGCCTTGAGGGAGGGGAGTTTGAAACCACTTCCAAACCCAAGTTGGAAGGACTCTTTCATTCTTTCACTAGGAAACCATTGTTCCAGTTTGACTTTTCAAACCTCCCGTTTGACTTTCAATCTAGGGCTTTAATTCTCTCTCACAAGTGTCCACACCAAGTGACCTAGGATATGATCCAATCATTCCACTTACCCATGACACATTCATGGACCATTCCCCTTCCGGACCAGTGAACCTTCTAGAACCTTCTAGAACCTTCCCGATGAAAACATCAAAAAATTTCCCGAACTCCGGAATCGGACTTTCCTTATATGAATCTTATTCTACGGACCATTCTAGATCTACTCGTGATATCCCGGATCCCATCCGAGACCCCGAAAAACATTCAGTATCCCTACTAACATTCTACATCTACTAAACAACATTGAATCCTTAAGTGTGTCTCCCTACGGTTCGTGAATTATGCGGACATGACCGAGACACTTCTCCGATCAATAACCAATAGAGGAATCTGGAAATTCATATGGTTCCCACATATTTCTACGATTACTTTGTGATTGAATGAACTACTTACATACGATACCATTTTCCCTTTGTCTCACGATAGTTTACGTATCCGAGGTTTTGATTGTTGGTATCTCTGCATACCTAGTTCAACCTTGTTACCGATAAGTACTATTTTATCATTCCCGTGATATGTGATCCCTTGTGAGCCAGTCACATGCTTGCAAGCTAATTGGATGACATTCCACCGAGAGGGCCCAGAGTATATCTATCCGTCATATGGATGGACAAATCCCACTCTTGATCCATGTGCCTCAACCCATACTTTCCGAACACTCAATGCCACCTTTATAGCCATCCAGTTATAGTGTGGTGTTTGATGTCATCAAAGCATCCTTACGGTGATGGTGATTAGCATGATCTCATGGTCGAAGGAATTAGGTTACTATGTATCAGAAAGCTTATAGCAAACAAACTATTGAAATGACTTGATCTTTATGCTACGCTTATCTATAGGAGTATGTGTGTATTACTACAATCGAGATTCAATAAGAATAGACCATCTATCAAATGTGCATGTGCATAAAAAATATTACTCAAATAAATCGAACAACCATTATTCTCGGATTTAAACAAGTAACTGTCTCACAATAAACATGATCCGGATATAATGTTCATGCTCAACGCAAGCACCAAATAACAGTTATTTAAGTATAAAATTAATCCCGATGGTAGATGAAGAGGTAGCGTGCCGACCGCGATCACATCAACCTTTGATCCATTTCCAACGCGCATTGTCACCTCATTCTTCGCTAGCTTCCGTTTATTCGCAAAGACTTTGTTTGAGTTACAAATATGAGCAACCGAACCAGTATCAAATACACAGGCACTACTATGATTACTAGTGAGATACACATCAATAACATGTATATCGGATATACCTTTCTTATTGATGTTGCCGTTCTTCAAATCCGCCAAGTACTTAGGGCAATTCTGCTTCCAGTGACTCTCTCCCTTGCAGTAAAAGCACTCAGTATCAGCCTTAGTCCCAGCATTGGTCTTCTTCACCGGCGCGGTAACTTTCTTACCGCCCTTCTTGAAGTTTCCCTTTTTCTTAGACTTGCCTTGCTTCTTGAATTTGGTGGTCTTATTGACCAACAACACTTGGTGCTCTTTCTTGATATCCACTTTGCAGACTTCAACATGGAGAAGTGTTCTGGCAACGATTTGTCCATGTTTTGCATATTCTAGTTCATCACAAAGTTCTTGTAACTTGGTGGTAGTTTAGACTAAGTTTATGACAAATTGAGTTCTAATTAATAGTTAAATTAATCTAGGTGAACTACCACTCAAAACAATATCCCTCACATCTTTTTAGTGATCACACAAACCAAATCCACCACATCAAAACCGATCATCACGAGAGTTGATATAGCTTCAATGGCGAATAATCAACATGTTCATCATATCTACTATATGACTCATCCTTTACCTTTCGGTGATCCGTGTTCCGAGACCATGTATGTACATGCTAGGCTCGTCAAGATCAAACCTTAGCTTCTGCATGAGCAAATCTGGCTTGCTCACGTTGTATACACTCGCAGAATCTAACACACCCGATCATCACGTGGTGCTTCGAAACAACGAGCTTTAGCAACGGTGCTTACTAAGGATGAACACTTTAAAACGTGAAATTTTGTGCTTGAGGGATCATCTTATAATGCTACCGTCGTGAAATAAGCAATACAAGATGCATAAAAGGATTAACATCACATGCAATTCATAATATGTGATATGATATGGTCTTTCTTCTTGTGCTTCTAATCTCCATCTTCAAGCATGAACATGATCTCCATCATCACCGGTGTGGCGTCAAGGTCAATGGCGCCGCTTCATGGTTGTCATCCACCAGCATCAACTATTACAACTACTTTGAATAGACACGCAGGTCTTAACAGAATTTAAAAGACAACCATATGGCTCCTGCCGGTTGCCAACTTACAATAAGGATCATTGCATACATCATATATAATCACAATCATGGCCATATCACATCACAGCACACCCCTGCAAAACAAAGTTATACGCCTCTAATTTTCTTCGCATGTTTTACGTGGTTTGGGGCTTCCAATAAGTGTCGTTCTAACTTACGAACAAGAACCACAACTTTGATGTTTGAACTATCAAGTGCCCGTTATAAATTAAATCTATACTATGATGGGAGAGACAGGCACCCGCAAAGCCACTTATGCAATACAAGTTGCATGTTAAGCTTGGAGCAAGTCTCATGAATGATGTCATTTAAGGTTAGCCCGGGCCGCTTCATCCCATCATACCGCAAGATGCAAAGTACACAAAAAGCAATTGATAATAAAAGAACCACCGCCCACAATGACCATTGTGTTCAACTCGTGCAACAGATCTACATATAGACACGACTCTGATACCACTGTAGGGGTTCATAGCAAGGAAAACAAATTTCTTTACCGCATGCACACTAACAAGCCAAGATCTATCTACTAGATTGTAGCAACGAGTCGATAGAAGCACTCACCCTCGAAGATTCCAAAGCGGTTAACGAGAGCAGATTCTCGTGGGTGATGTAGTCGTACACTTGCCGATCTCAAGATCGTGTAGACGATCCTTCCAGCGCAGCGTTTCGACAGCGCTTCCGTAGTCGGTCACACGTTCGGTACTCGATGAAGACCTTCCTCTCCCTTGTTCCAGCAGGCAGCGGAGATTGTAGTTCTCCTCTCGTGATTCTGGCAGCACGACGGCGTGGTGTCGGAAGTAGAGGGAAGATCCCGTAGTGCTTTTCCTAAGCCGGTGCGAGTTATGGTGGATCTAGGGTTTCCCGGTGATCTAGGGTTTAGAAGACCGGGAGGAGGAGGAGGTGTCGACGGCGGCTAGGGCGGCGAAGACGAACCGGCGGTGGCGGCGCGACGGCGGCGCGGGTGTAGAGGGGCTAGGGCTTGTGGTGTTGGGGCAGCCCTCCCCCTCTATTTATGAGAGGGGTACAGCCTTGAGGGTGGGGAGTTTGAAACCACTTCCAAACCCAAGTTGGAAGGACTCTTTCCTTCTTCCACTAGGAAACCATTGTTCCAGTTTGACTTTTCAAACCTTCCGTTTGACTTTCAATCTAGAGCTTTAATTCTCTCTCACAAATGTCCACACCAAGTGACCTAGGATATGATCCAATCATTCCAATATGCAATGACACATTCATGGACCATTCCCCTTCTAGACCGGTGAACCTTCTAGAACCTCTCCGATGAAAACATCGGAATGTTTCCCGAACTCCGGAATCGGACTTTCCTTATATGAATCTTATTCTCCGGACCATTCCGGATCACCTCGTGATATCCCGGATCCCATCCGAGACTCCAAACAACATTCGGTATCCCTACTAACATTCCATATCTACTAAACAACATCGAATCCTTAAGTGTGTCTTCCTACGGTTCGTGAATTATGCGGACATGGCCGAGACACTTCTCCGATCAATAACCAATAGAGGAATCCGGAAATTCATATGGTTCCACATATTTCTACGATTACTTTGCGATCGAATGAACCACTTACATACGATACCAATTTCCCTTTGTCTCACGATAGTTTACTTATCCGAGGTTTTGATCGTCGGTATCTCTGCATACCTAGTTCAACCGCGTTACCGATAAGTACTCTTTTCTCGTTCCCGTGATATGTGATCCCTTTTGAGCCAGTCACATGCTTGCAAGCTAATTGGATGACATTCCACCGAGATGGCCCAGAGTATATCTATCTGTCATATGGATGGACAAATCCCACTCTTGATCCATGTGCCTCAACCCATACTTTCCGAACACTCAATGCCACCTTTATAGCCACCCAGTTACGGTGTGGTGTTTGATGTCATCAAAGCATTCTTCCGGTGATGGTGATTAGCATGATCTCATGGTATAAGGAATTAGGTTACTATGTATCAGAAAGCTTATAGCAAACAAACTATTGAAATGACTTGATCTTTATGCTACGCTTATCTATAGGAGTATGTCCATCATACCATTCTCCTAATGATATGATCTTGTTGTTAATAACATCTCAATGTTCATGATCGAGAAACCACGATCATCTATTAACCAACAAGCTAGTATTATAAAGAGGCTTTACCAGGGACTCTAATTTAGTTTACAAATCACACAAGTATTAATGTTTCCGGTTAATACTGTTATAGCATGAATGTAAACATTTATCATAAACACAAAGATATAATAATAACCACTTTTATTATTGCCTCTAGGGCATATCTCCAACAGTCTCCCACTTGCACTAGAGTCAACTAATCTAGATTACATGGTAATATACCGAACACCCATGGCGGTTTGGTGCTGGTCATGTTTTGCCCTCGAGAGAGGTTTAGTCAACGAATCCGCCACATTCAGATCTGTGTGTACTTTGAAAATCTTTATGTCACCATCTTGGACATGCTCTTGAATAGCATGAAAACGTAGCTTGATATGCTTCAGCTTTTTGTGTGACCTTGGTTCTTGCGCATTGGCTATGGCACCCATGTTATCACAATAGATAGACATTGGGTCCAACGCACTTGGAACCACACCGAGCTCTGTAATGAACTCATTCATCCATATCGCTTCTTGTGAAGCCTCCGAAGCAGCTATGTATTCCGATTCAGTTGAAGATCTCGCGACAACGCTTTGCTTTGCACTCCTCCAGCTAACTGCTGCACCTTTCAAAGTAAATACGTATCCAGATTGTGATTTAGAATCATTCGGATCGGTGTTCCAACTAGCATCGGTGTAACCATTGACAACGAGCTATTCATCACCTCCATAAGAAAGAACCATATCCTTAGTTCTTCTCAAGTACTTAAGGATGTTTTTGACCGCTGTCCAATGAGCTACTCCTAGATCACTTTGATATCTGCTAGTCAAACTAACAACATATGAAATGTCGGGTCTAGTACATAGCATGGCATACATAAGAGATCCTATGGCTGAGGCATAGGGAGTCTTACTCATCTTTCTCTATCTTCTGCTGTTGCAGGACTTTGAGTTTTACTCAAGGTCGTATTGGGCAACATGGGCAAGAACCCTTTCTTTCTATCTTCGATTCCAAACCTCTTTAGAACTTTTTCCAAATATGTACTCTGTGACAATGATATTAGGCGTCTCGATCTATCTCTATAAATCGTTATGCCTAATATGTAAGTTGCTTCGCCAAGATCTTTCATTGAAAAATTATTATTCAAATAATCCTTGACACTATTAAGAAGGTCTACATCATTCCCAATCAACAATATGTCATCTACATATAGTATTAAGAATGCTACAGAGCTCCCACTCACTTTCTTGTAAATACAAGCTTCTCCATAAGTTTGTATAAAACCAAAACTTTTGATCACCTTATCAAAACGTTGATTCCAACTCCGGGATGCTTGCTTCAATCCATAAATGGACCGTTGAAGTTTGCATACCTTGTTAACATCTTTAGGATCGACAAAACCGTTGGGTTGTACCATATATAACTCTTCATCAATGTTTCCATTGAGGAACGCCGTTTTGACATCCATCTGCCATATCTCATAATCGTAATATGCAGCAATTGCTAACAAAATCCTCACAGACTTTAGCTTTGCTACCGGTGAGAAAGTCTCATTATAGTCAACTCCTTGAATTTGTCGAAACCCTTTTGCGACAAGTCGAGCTTTATAGACATTAACATTACCATCAACATCTGTTTTCTTCTTGAAGATCCATTTGTTCTCGACAGCCTTCCGGCCATCCGGTAAGTCCACCAAAGTCCATACTTGGTTTTCGTACATGGATCCAATCTCGTATTTCATGGCTTCTTGCCATTTATTGGAATCTGGGCTCATCATCGCTTCCTCATATGTCGCAGGGTCATCGGTGTTGTCCACCAACATGACACTCATAACGGGATCATACCAATCAGGAGTGGTACGAGTTCTTGTTGACCTGCGAGGTTCCGTAGTAACTTCAATCGAAGTTTCATGATCAACATCATTAGCTTCCTCTCTTATTGGTGTAGGCGCCACAGGAACTACTTCTGGTGTTGCGCTACTCTCAAGTTCGAGAGAAGGTTCAACAACCTCGTCGAGTTCTACTTTTCTTCCAGTCACTTCTTTCGAGAGAAACTCCTTCTCTAGAAAGGATCCATTCTTGGCAACGAAGATTTTGCCCTCAGATCTATGATAGAAGGTATACCCGATAGTTTCCTTTGGGTATCCTATGAAGACGCATTTTTCCCCTTTGGGTTCAAGCTTGTCGGGTTGTAACTTCTTTACATAAGCTTCGCAACCCCAAACTTTAAGGAACGGCAATTTAGGTTTCTTCACAAACCATAATTCATACGGTGTCGTTTCAACGGATTTAGATGGTGCCTTATTGTAGGGGTCCCAATCTTTAATAAGATTGATCCCTCCTGTGTTTACAATGCTAGTCCCTGGATCAATAGCTAGCATCCACAGTTTAGATGTAATATCAAGAAACAAGGGTCATAATATAACTTTATAACCAGGAATAACATAATTTTATTACATCAAACATAGCTCATTAGGCTATTACATTACATTGCAGCGGAATAAATATAGTCATGGGTCCTTCATCTTCAAAGTGCCACAGGCATATGTTGGTTGTAGACTTTGTAATCCTAAACAATCAATCTTCACTAAAATCAGTCAAACCTGCAACATACAAGTTACAGCCACAAAGGGTCAATACATTTGAATTGTATTGGCAAGTGATACTATGGTAGTATAGTGGAGTCTATCAACTATATGCATTTGGCTAAGTGGAGTTGAGGCTTGCATTGCTCAAAATAGATTTTTCTTATCATTTTGAACATACTAAGTTTTTGCTTGACAAAATCATTTCCTCAATCAAAGATTTCAAGATCCTTGTACCAAGCCATCTCTCCATCAATGATTTAAGAATTCAAACAACCCTTGTTCAAACCACAAGATTTTAATTTAGAAATTGGAATGATGAGATTCTTGATTGCTCCCATGTCTTGATGCTCAAATTGTCCTTTACCAGGGACATGGCTAAGTACTTAGGTTTTACACTCTGCAGAGGTGGTGCACTTTCCCCACAAGACTTGGTTTCCCAAGACAAGATCTTTCAGAAGCCTTCCCTTAGACCAAGATGGACGCGTTCCAACCTATCAAACACTACCACCCACTGTCCATTTGGCTAAGTTCTTGCAACCTATATGATCATGGCAGAGCCCATATTGCCAAGTGGTTGCACTTGAAGCTTCTCAACATTTGACATCTCAAATCCCTTTGTTTCCTGGGTGGCCATCCACAAGTGAGATACACAAGGTTCCTGGCCTTGTGTAACCACTCAACATAACCCAATCCTTCCATTCCACCCAGGTGATTCATTAACTTAGTTGTTTTATTAAACAAAAACATAAGTCTTCAGACTTAGAATATTTTCCATAGTGTGAATATGTTTTCCACCCATGTTTTCTATTAGCTAGGCTAAGCTTGATAGTAGTAGGAATCTTTAACCTAGGAAAATCCTAATAAGGATTCATCTACTAGGTTTCCTATAGTAAGATCTACACTTAGCAAAATCCATGCAAGTTTTACTTTAGCAAAATCACTAATGCATAGAGAAAGTAATGGGACAAAAGTATGAAGCATCACTTGCCTTTTTGGAAGGAAATGGTAGTTCACTCCTTGATCTTGCTAGTCTCACACTTCACTACAAGTCAAACAAGCAAACACAAATTCAATCTACATTCCAACCAAAGTCAAACAAACAATTCTTCACACACACAAAGTAATGGGATCTAAGTCATGCATGGGAGCATGCACAAGATAGTTTTTATTTTGCAAAGGGGGTCTCTATGGGTTTCTATAATTTTTAATATCCAATTTGGTCATTTACCAAAGTGGCAAAGTCCTTAGCAAGAGGGTTTTGTCCAAAAACTATTTTTACATCCATTCATCATTTCATGTGGTGAAAATTGTTTTTATTAAGGCAAAACTCTTAAGTTGTTCACCAAATGAGTTGCTATTGCAAAACTTGGTGTTTTTGGGTCAGTAGGTTTGGTCCAAACCATCTACTCAAAGTTTTATTCCCATAAACATTTTTATAATAAAAACTATTCCTTTTATTTGGCTAGAAAATGACTTAGTCAAGTAATCTAAACTAAATTTTACAAAAATCATTTCTAACACCAAGGATTGGTTCCTAGGGTCAGTAGGGTCACAACAAACCAATTGGCAAAGGTTTGATCTCAAAATTCATTTTTAAATGATTTTTCTAATGTTAGCAATCACACAAAAGAATCTGCAAAATCAAACAATCTATCAAATACTATTTGCTAAACTAAGGGTAGGGTTGGCTAGGGCTTGTTCTCCTGAATTCATTGATATAAAGTTTGCAAAATTTGGACGTGTGGTTTGAAAGTTACAATGGTTTGAAAATGGCATATCAATCTGATTTCAAAAATCTGTTTTAACTAAACTACTGACACGCGTCACGTTGTTATTAGCTGGTACCGGTTCGGCCGGATCGTGGCTGTGGGGCGTTGGATCTAGTTTGATAAATGCACGGTAGCGTACCTCTTCGCTTAAGTCATCTAATCACCTTGCTCACTGGATCGAACGGTTGCAAACATTCGCACCGAAAGCAGTATTGGCGGTGGTGTGCAATGGCGGCTGACGGGACGAGATGCTCGCGATGGTTCTAGGAAGCGAGGAAGACGGAGGTGCTTACCGTGTTCGTCGTGGCGTGGGAAGCTTCACGTGTCTTCCGCTTGTCTAGGGGTGCGTTGGTGTTGCGAATTCTTGCCGAGCTGCCTGGTTCTCGGTGCGGTCGACGCTGTCGGCGAGGCTACGGGCTCGCTGAAGCAAGCGAAGTGCGTTAGCGCGTCGGTGCTAAGGAGTATGTGAGCATCACTGATTGTCATCGGGAGGTTCGAGCTTACCGGGAAGAGTCGCGGAGAAGGAGGCAGACGGCGGCTGCAGATCGTCGTCGTTGGCGAGGATAGGCGTCCGCGTCGAATGGGTGATACGGGAGGAAGGTGCAGGAGTGGGAGAAAGTTTGGGTGTGCCAGAGAGCAAGGGGCGTGTGGCGGAATCGGTAGTGGAAGTCGTCGGGAGAGGAAGCTCTTGGGTGGTGTGGCAGCCTCGGGCGGAGAAGGAGTGGTGACAGAGGAATGGAGGAGGCGTGGGCGATTAAGACAGTATGGTTGCGGGGGATTAAGGGTGGCGTTAGCAATTGATGCCCGCGAATCAATCTTGGCAACGGCGACGAGAGAAGGAGAAGCGATCATGGGTGGGTGAGAAAGATGAGCAGTGGAAGGGGTCCACTTGGAAGTGAAAGGAGGAAGTGGAGGTGGGGCCGATGTCGGTCGCGATTGGGTAATTCTTGGGTGAAAACGATTGAGGGTGGGAAGAGGAGCTGCTAGGCTAGGGTAGTTGGGCTGGGCTGCACTTTATTTTTATTTCGTCTGCATTTTCTTTTCCTTTTCTAATTTCAATTTCATTTTGAATCTCCAAACAAACAATTCACACTCAAATCAAATCAAACATTCACCAAACTTTGAACTTTGAATTTTGGTTCTGTTTAGCAACATAAACCAAATCCAAAAATAAAATAATATTTTTATATTTAATTTAGGATCCATTTAACAATTAAATAAAATGGATCTTTAGTTAAAAATAGGGTTTGATTTATTTAAATAAAATTTCCATTTGAAATCCAAATCAGTAGGTTTTATTTGTTAATAAAGAATATTTTGAAAACTTGTTTTAAAATAATATAATCCTTTTACTTTAGGGACCATTAATAATTAAATAAAAATGGGTCTTAGTTATTAAATCAAATAGGGTTTGATTTTATTAATAAAATCTTTATTTGAAACTTAAATATTTTGAAAATCAAATTAGTAGGTTTAATTTGGGAAATATATAATATTTGGAAACTTGTTTTTAAAAACAAAATAACCTTTTATTTTGGTATCCATTATTAATTATTATAATAGACTATCATTATTAACTCCAATAGGATTTGTTTTATTGAGATATTTATTTTGAAATCTTAAAACAAGCCCAAATACTTTAGTAGGTTTTTATTAGAGAATATAAAATACTTGGAAAACCTATTTAATATAATTTAATAAGTCTTGATGTTTTTAATTAAAATAGTAAAACCTTTCATAATAAATTTTGATATTAATTCCTTATTATTTTATTTTAAATAAACCTTTGTTATTTTTATTCAAAACAAAATGTTTTAATTCAAAAGCTTGGCCAAGGATTAATTTGGCTTTATAAAATAATCTTTATATATAAATCCATCTTTTCTTTTGAATACCAAATCTTTTATTAAAATATCCAAAATAGTATTTCCAAAATATTTTATTTTCCTTTGTTAATTGTTTTATGTTTTTAAATCCCTTTAGGATTTAATTGTTCAAAATAGGTTTGAATATTCCTATTGGAATTCAAAAAGTTTCTTCTGGCCCTGAAATTCAACAAAGTTTTATTTTATTCATTTATTTTTCACATTACAAGATTTGGAAAAATCTTGGGATGTGACACTTATTTAAAGTGAATGCAGCTGTTTCTAATGCATAACCCCAAAATGATAGCGGTAAATCTGTAAGTGACATCATAGAACGAACCATATCTAAGAGAGTTCGATTACGACGTTCAGACACACCATTACATTGTGGTGTTCTCGGCGGTGTCAATTGTGAAAGTACTTCGCATTTCTTCAAATGCTCGCCAAACTCGTAACTTAGATATTCACCTCCGTGATCAGATCGTAGAAATTTAATCTTCTTGTTACGTTGATTCTCTACCTCACTTTGAAATTCCTTAAACTTCTCGAAAGTTTCGGACTTATGTTTCATGAAGTAGATATACCCATATCTACTTAAGTCATCCGTAAACGTAAGAACATAGCGATAACCACCGCGCAATGCTACAGTCATTGTACCACACACATCGGTATGTATGATTTCCAACAAGTCTGTAGCTCGCTCCATCATACCAGAAAATGGATTCTTAGTCATTTTACCCATCAGACATGCTTCGCATCTTTCAAGTGATTTGAAATCAAGTGATTCAAGAAGTCCATCGGAATGGAGTTTCTTCATACGCTTCACTCCAATATGACCAAAACGACAGTGCCACATATAGCTCGAGTTATCACTCAATTTCAAACGTTTAGCTTCAATGTTATTAATGTGTGTATTACTACAATCGAGATTAAATAAGAATAGACCATCTATCAAAGGTGCATGTGCATAAAACATATTACTCATATAAATCAAACAGCCATTATTCTCGGATTTAAACAAGTAACCGTCTCACAATAAACATGATCCGGATATAATGTTCATGCTCAACGCAGGCACCAAATAACCGTTATTTAAGTATAAAACTAATCCCGATGGTAGATGAAGAGGTAGCGTGCCGACCGCGATCACATCAATCTTTGATCCATTTCCAACGTGCATCGTCACCTCGTTCTTCGCTAGCTTCCGTACATTCTGCAGCACCTGTTTCGAGTTACAAATATGAGAAACCGAACCAATATCAAATACCCAGGCACTACTACGAGTACTAGTGAGATACACATCAATAACATGTATATCGGATATACCTTTCTTCTTGATGTTGCCGTTCTTCAAATCCGCCAAGTACATAGGGCAATTCCGCTTCCAGTGACCCTCTCCCTTGCAGTAAAAGCACTCAGTATCAGCCTTAGGCCCAACCTTGGTCTTCTTCGCCGGCGCGGTAACTTTCTTACCGCCCTTCTTGAAGTTCCCATTTTTATTAGACTTGCCTTGCTTCTTGAATTTGGTGGTCTTATTGACCAACAACACTTGGTGCTATTTCTTGATCTCCACTTTTGCAGACTTCAACATGGAGAAGAGTTCTGGCAACGATTTGTCCATGTTTTGCATATTGTAGTTCATCACAAAGTTCTTGTAACTTGGTGGTAGTGATTGGAGTACACGGTGAATCCCCAAAGCATTAGGAATCACTATACCTAAGCTTTGAAGATTGCTTGCATGCCCAAACATCTTAAGCACGTGCTCACTGACGGAGCTGCCCTCTTCCATCTTGCAGTTAAAGAAATTTTCAGAAGCCTCATAACTCTCATTTGCCGTGTGAGCCTCAAATATCATTTTGAGTTCATGGACAATATCATGTGGGTCATGGTTCTCAAACCTTTTCTGAAGCTCTGATTCCAAACCATACAAGATAGCACACTGAACTGTGGAGTACTGATTCTTCCGAGCGAGGAAAACATTCTTACCTCATTGGTAGCATCAGCTGCAGGCGGGTTACCCAGTGGTGCATCCAGCACATAGGTCAAATTACCAGCATTGAGGACAATCCTCAAATTGCGGAACCAATCCGCAAAGTTGCTTCCATTGTTTTTCAACTTTTCTTTCTCTAGGAATGCATTAATATTGATGGTAGGGGCCGCCATTGATCTACAACATATTTGCAATAGTTTAGACTAATTTTATGACAAACTGAGTTCTAATTAATAGTTAAATTAATCTAGGTGAACTCCCACTCAAAACAATATCCCTCACATTGTTTTAGTGATCACACGAACAAAATCCACCACATCAAAACTGATCATCACAAGAGTTGATATAGCTTCAATGGCGAACAATCAACATGTTCATCATATCTACTATATGACTCATGCTTTACCTTTCGGTGATCCGTGTTCCGAGACCATGTCTGTACATGCTAGGCTCGTCAAGATAAAACCTTAGCTTCCGCATGAGAAAATCTGGCTTGCTCACGTTGTATACACTCGCAGAATCTAACACACCCGATCATCACGTGGTGCTTCGAAACAACGAGCTTTAGAACCGGTGCTTACTAAGGACGAAGATCGTAGAAATTTAATCTTCTTGTTACGTTGATTCTCTACCTCACTTTGAAATTCCTTAAACTTCTCGAAAGTTTCGGACTTATGTTTCATGAAATAGATATACTCATATCTACTCAATTCATCCGTGAAGGTAAGAACATTGCGATAACCACCGCGCGATGCTACACTCATTGGACCATACACATCGGTATCTATGATTTCCAACAAGTCCGTAGCTCGCTCCATCATACCAGAAAATGGAGTCTGAGTCATTTTACCCATCAGACATGCTTCGCATCTTTCAAGTGATTCGAAATCGAGTGATTCAAGAAGTCCATCAGAATGGATTTTCTGTTGGAGATATGCCCTAGAGGCAATAATAAAAGTGGTTATTATTATATCTTTGTGTTTATGATAAATGTTTACATTCATGCTTTAACAGTATTAACCGGAAACATTAATGCTTGTGTGATTTGTAAACTAAATTAGAGTCCCTAGTAAAGCCTCTTTAATAATACTAGCTTGTTGGTTAATAGATGATCGTGGTTTCTCGATCATGAACATTGAGATGTTGTTAACAACGAGATCATATCATTAGGAGAATGGTATGATGGACATACTCCTATAGATAAGCGTAGCATAAAGATCAAGTCATTTTAATAGTTCAACTGCTATAAGCTTTCTGATACATAGTAACCTAATTCCTTCGACCATGATATCATGCTAATCACCATCACCGGAAGGATGCTTTGATGACATCAAACACCACACCGTAACTGGGTGTCTATAAAGGTGGCATTGAGTGTTCAGAAAGTATGGGTTGAGGCACATGGATCAAGAGTGGGATTTTTCCATCCATATGACGGATAGATATACTCTGGGCCCTCTCGGTGGAATTTCATCCAATTAGCTTGCAAGCATGTGACTGGATCACACGGGATCACATATCACGGGAACAAGAAAAGAGTACTTATCAGTAACGAGGTTGAACTAGGTATGCAGAGATACCGACGATCAAAACCTCAGATAAGTAAACTATCGTGAGACAAAGGCAAATTGGTATCGTATGTAAGTGGTTCATTCGATTGCAAAGTAATCGTAGAAATATGTGGGAGCCATATGAATTTCCATATTCCTCTATTGGTTATTGATCGGAGAAGTGTCTCGGTCATGTCCACATAATTCACGAACCATAGGGAGACACACTTAAGGATTCGATGTTGTTGTGTAGTTATGGAATGATGAGTAATTGACCGAATGTTGTTCGGAGTCTCGGATGGGATCCGGGATACCACGAGGAGATCCGGAATGGTCCGTAGAATAAGATTCATATAATGAAAGTCCTGTTTCGGAGTTCGAAAATGATTCTGGTGTTTTCATCGGGAATGTTCTAGAAGGGTCTGGAAGGTCTGGCACTCCGGGAGGGGAAGGGTACATGGATGTGTCATGACAATGTGGAATGGTTGCATCATGTACTAGTTCACTTGGCTGGGCAATATGAAGAGAGAAATCAAATTCAAGTTTGAAAGTCAAACGCCAATTTGAAAAGTCAAATCCGAACATTGCTTGGTGGAGGGAGAGTAGGAAACCTACCTATGGTAGGAGTCCCACTCCCTCCACCCGCCGGCCAAGGAGGATGAGTTGGAGGAGGACTCCCTCCTCCCAAACCGCCTCCCCCACACCTATATAAGGAGGGGTAGGACACCCCTACCCCTCACACCTAAAACCCTAGATCCAGACGCCACCACCCCAAGTGTTGTTGCCGCCACCTAGGGCTCCTCCAAGTCGCCGACTAGGTTTTCCCCAAACCCTAGCCGCCGGCCAAGCCACCACCCTTGGTGCCTATAAACCGTAGATCGCCAAGGCTCTCTCTTACTCCACCATACTCGCTCCGGCTTAGGCAAAACCCTGCGGGATCTTCCCTCTACTTCCGACACCACGCTGTCGTGCTGCCGGAATCACGAGGAGAGTGCTACAACCTCCATTTTCTTTGGAACAAGGAGAGGAAGGTCTTCATCGAAAATACGAGCGTGTGATCGACCATGAGCGCTGGAGCAGCATGGCGGAAGGATCGTCTACGCGATCTTGAGATCGGGAAGTGTACGACTACATCACCCACGAGAATCTGCTCTCGTTAACCGCTTTGGAATCTTCGAGGGTGAGTTCTTCTATCGAATCGTTGCTACAATCTAGTAGATAGATCTTGTCTTGTTTGTGGGCATGTAGTAGAATTTTTTTGTTTTCCATGCTACAAACCCCTATAGTTTCTTCATACGCTTCACTCCAATATGACCAAGATGACAGTGCCACATATAGGTCGAGTTATCACTCAATTTCAAACGTTTAGCTTCAATGTTATTAATGTGTGTATTACTACAATCGAGATTCAATAAGAATATACCATCTATCAAAGGTGCATGTGCATAAAACATATTACTCATATAAATCGAACAACCATTATTCTCGGATTTAAACAAGTAACCTTCTCACAATAAACATGATCCGGATATAATGTCCATGCTCAACGCAGGCACCAAATAACAGTGATTTAAGTATAAAACTAATTCCGATGGTAGATGAAGAGGTAGCGTGCCGACCGCGATCACATCAACCTTTGATCCATTTCCAACGCGCATCGTCACCTTGTTCTTTGCTAGCTTTCGTTTATTCTGCAGCACCTGTTTCGAGTTACAAATATGAGCAACCGAACCAGTATCAAATACCCAGGCACTACTACGAGTACTAGTGAGATACACATCAATAACATGTATATCGGATATACCTTTCTTCTTGATGTTTCCGTTCTTCAAATCCGCCAAGTACTTTGGGAAATTCCGCTTCCAGTGACCCTCTCCCTTGCAGTAAAAGCACTCAGTATCAGCCTTAGGCCCAGCCTTGGTCTTCTTCGCCGGCGCGGTAACTTTCTTACCGCCCTTCTTGAAGTTTCCCTTTTTCTTAGACTTGCCTTGCTTCTTGAATTTGGTGGTCTTATTGACCAACAACACTTGGTTCTCTTTCTTGATCATGGATAAGAGTTATGGCAACAACTTGTCCATGTTTTGCATTTTGTAGTTCATCACAAAGTTCTTGTAACTTGGTGGTAGTGATTGGAGGACACGGTGAATCCCCAAAGCATTAGGCATCACTATACCTAAGCTTTGAAGCTTGCTTGCATGCCCAAACATCTTAAGCACGTGCTCACTAATGGATTTTCCCTCTTCCATCTTGCAGTTAAAGAACTTTTCAGAAGCCTCATAACTCTCAACTGCCGTGTGAGCCTCAAATATCATTTTGAGTTCACGGACAATATCATGTAGGTCATGGTTCTCAAACCTTTTACAAGCTCGATTCCAAACCATACAAGATAGCACACTGTGGATCTTGATTCTTCCGAGCGAGGAAAACATTCTTTACCTCATCGGTAGCATCAGCTGCAGGCGGGTTACCCAGTGGTGCATCCAGCACATAGGTCAAATTACCAGCATTGAGGACAATCCTCAAATTGTGGAACCAATCCACCAAGTTGCTTCCATTGTTTTTCAAATTTTCTTTCTCTAGGAACGCATTAAAATTGATGGTAGGGGCCGCCATTGATCTATAACATATTTGCAATAGTTTAGACTAAGTTTATGACAAATTGAGTTCTAATTAATAGCTAAATTAATCTAGGTGAACTCCCACTCAAAACAATATCCCTCACATTGTTTTAGTGATCACACGAACCAAATCCACCACATCAAAACCGTTCATCACAAGAGTTGATATAGCTTCAATGGCGAACAATCAACATGTTCATCATATCTACTATATGACTCATGCTTTACCTTTCGGTGATCCGTGTTCCGATACCATGTATGTACATGCTAGGCTCGTCAAGATCAAACCTTAGCTTCTGCATGAGAAAATCCGGCTTGCTCACGTTGTATACACTCGCAGAATCTAACACACCCGATCATCACGTGGTGCTTCGAAACAACGAGCTTTAGCAACGGTGCTTACTAAGGATGAACACTTTAAAACTTGAAATTTTGTGCTTGAGGGATCATCTTATAATGCTACCGCCGTGAAATAAGCAATACAAGATGCATAAAATTATTAACATCACATGCAATTCATAATATGTGATATGATATGGCCTTTCTTCTTGTGCTTCCGATCTCCATCTTCAAGCACGAACATGATCTCCATCATCACCGGTGTGGCGTCAAGGTCAATGGCGTCGCTTCATGGTTGTCGTCCACCAGCATCAACTAGTACAACTACTTTGAATAGACACGCAGGTCTTAACGGAATTTAAAACACAACCATATGGCTCCTGCCGGTTGCCAACTTAAAATAAGGATCATTGCATACATCATATATAATCACAATCATGGACATATCATATCACAGCACACCCTTGCAAAACAAAGTTATACGCCTCTAATTTTCTTTGCATGTTTTACGTGGTTTGGGGCTTCCAATAAGTGTCATTCTAACTTACGAACAAGAACCACAACTTTGATGTTTGAACTATCAAGTGCCTGTTGTAAATTGAATCTATACTATGATGGGAGAGACAAGCACCCGCAAAGCCACTTATGCAATACAAGTTGCATGTTAATTGTGGAGCAAGTCTCATGAATGATGTCATGTAAGGTTAGCCCAGGCCGCTTCATCCCATCATACCGCAAGATGCAAAGTAGACAAAAAGCAATTGATAATAAAAGCACCACCGCCCACAATGACCATTGTGTTCTACTCGTGCAACAGATCTACATATAGACACAGCTCTGATACCACTATAGGGGTTCGTAGCATGTAAAACAAAAAATTTCTACCGCATGCACACAAACAAGCCAAGATCTATCTACTAGATTGTAGCAACGAGTCGATAGAAGCACTCACCCTCGAAGATTCCAAAGCTGTTAATGAGAGCAGATTCTCGTGGGTGATGTAGTCGTACACTTGCCGATCTCAAGATCGTGTAGATGATCCTTCCGGCGCTGCATTCCGACAGCGCTGGTCAGTCTGCGTTAAATTTTCGATGAAGACCTTCCTCTCCCTTGTTCCAGCAGGCAGCGGAGGTTGTAGTTCTCCCCTCGTGATTCCGGCAGCACGACGGCGTGGTGTCGGAAGTAGAGGGAATATCACGTAGGGCTTTGCCTAAGCCGTGCGAGTTATGGTGGATATAGGGTTTCCCGATGATCTAGGGTTTAGAAGACCGGGAGGAGGAGGAGGAGGTGTCGGCGACGGCTAGGGCGGCGGCGACGAACCGGCGACGGGGCGAGGCGGTGGCGGCGGCGTGGGTGTAGAGGGGCTAGGGCTTGTGGTGTTGGGGCAACCCTCCCCCTCTATTTATGAGAGGGGGACAACCTTGAGGGAGGGGAGTTTGAAACCACTTCCAAACCCAAGTTGGAAGGACTCTTTCCTTCTTCCACTAGGAAACCATTGTTCCAGTTTGACTTTTCAAACCTTCCGTCTGACTTTCAATATAGAGCTTTAATTCTCTCTCACAAATGTCCACACCAAGTGACCTAGGATATGATCCAATCATTCCACTTACCCATGACACATTCATGGACCATTCCCCTTCCGGACCGGTGAACCTTCTAGAACCTTCTAGAACCTCTCCGATGAAAATATCGGAATGTTTACCGAACTCTGGAATCGGACTTTCCTTATATGAATCTTATTCTCCGGACCATTTAGGATCTCCTCGTGATATCCTGGATCCCATCCGAGACTCAAAACAACATTCGGTATCCCTACTAACATTCCATATCTACTAAACAACATCGAATCCTTAAGTGTGTCTCCCTACAGTTCATGAATTATGCGGACATGACCGAGACACTTCTCCGATCAATAACCAATAGAGGAATCTGGAAATTCATATGGTTCCCACATATTTCTACGATTACTTTGCGATCGAATGAACCACTTACATACGATACCAATTTCCCTTTGTCTCACGATAGTTTACTTATCCAAGGTTTTGATCGTCGGTATCTCTGCATACCTAGTTCAACCTCGTTACCAATAAGTACTCTTTTCTCGTTCCCGTGATATGTGATCCCTTGTGAGCCAGTCACATGATTGCAAGCTAATTGGATGACATTCCACCGAGAGGGACCAGAGTATATCTATCTGTCATATGGATGGACAAATCCCACTCTTGATCCATGTGCGTCAACCCATACTTTCCGAACACTCAATGCCACCTTTATAGCCACCCAGTTACGGTGTGGTGTTTGATGTCATCAAATCATCCTTCCGGTGATGCTGATTAGCATGGTCTCATAGTCGAAGGAATTAGGTTACTATGTATCAGAAAGCTTATAGCAAACAAACTATTGAAATGACTTGATCTTTATGCTACGCTTATCTATAGGACTATGTCCAGCATACCATTCTCCTAATGATATGATCTTGTTGTTAATAACATCTCAATGTTCATAATCGAGAAACCACGGTCATCTATTAATCAACAAGCTAGTATTATAAAGAGGCTTTACCTGGGACTCTAATTTAGTTTACAAATCACACAAGTATTAATGTTTCCTGTTAATACTGTTATAACATGAATGTAAACATTTATCATAAACACAAAGATATAATAATAACCACTTTTATTATTGCCTCTAGGGCATATCTCCAACAGAAACCAGTGGTCTTATTGATCATCAACACTTGATATTCTTTCTTGATCTCCACTTATGAAGTTTTAAGAAGTGATAGAAGCTCAGGGAGAGACATCTTCATGCCTTTCATATTATAGTTCATCACGAAGCTCTTATATCTAGGTGGCAGAGACTGCAGAACATGATGGATTCCTAAGTCAATGGGAATCGTTATTCCCAAGGACACAAGCTTATCGGCGTAACCCGACATCTTGAGTACATGCTCATTTACGGAGTTGTTCTCTTCCATCATGCAGCTAAAGAACTTTTCTGAAGCATTGTAGCTCTCTACAACATCATGTGTGTCGAAAATCATTTTCGACTCACCCATTTTATCAAATGCATTGCCATAATCGAAACGCTTTCTAAGTTCTGGCTCTAGCCCATACAATATGCCGCAATGAACTAAGTTGTGGTCCTCCTGACGAGTCTGATAGAAATTCTTCTCCTCGTCAGGGGCATCATCGAACGGTGGGGGGCCTAGCGGCGCTTCTAGCACATATTGCTTTTGTGCAGTAGAGAGGAGAATCCTCAAATTCATGGCCCATTTGGTAAAGTTGCTACCGTTCGTTGCAAGTTCCTCTTTCTCCATGAACACATTGAAATTAAAAGAAGGTGGTGCCATCTAAAACAAAATTTGTAAAGTTTAGACTAAGTTTATGATAGATTGAGTTCAACTAATACAAATTAAGAATGAACTCCCACTCCAAAACGACATCCCTCGTGCTTTTTTGGTGATTACATAAACCAAATCCACTACACCAAGTCCGATCATCACGTGAGTCGGTGTAGCTTCAAAGGCGAGCATCAAATGAGCATAATATCTACCATATGACTCATGTTTAACCTTTCGGCCCGTGTTCCGAGGCCATGTCTGTACATGCTAGGCTCGCCAAGTAAGAACCTTAGTATTCGCGTGTGTAACTGTTTTACACCCGAAATATGATCGTGGATCCAAGAACACCTGATCATCACGTGATGTCTTGGAGCGACACATAATCAGTGCGTACTTAAGGAAGAACACATTCTTATCTTGATATCCAAATAAGGGATCATATTATTATGCTAATAAAACGCCAAACAAGCAATATAATATGTAATCAAACATCACATGTTTATAAGTGGAATGATATGGTTCTTGCACTCGATCTCCATCATGTGCATCATGGTATGATCACTAGCATACCTCTGTGTGTAAGGCCAAGGTCAATGGAACTTACACGTTATGTGTGTTGTAAGAGTATCAACTCATACTTCTACTTACAACATCACCATATCATGACACTAGCCCATCAATCATCTAAACTAGACGCCTCTAATTTATCCATTGCAAGTTTTATGTGGCTTAGGGCTTTCGAAGATAGAACCGTCCATACCTACGAACATGAACCACAACAAGGATAACTAAATTGTTGACAACTCGTTGCAAATTGGATATTGACTATAGTAGGAGAGACAGACACCCGCTATCCACTTATGCAAAACTAGTTGCATGTCAAGCGTGGAACAAGTCTCATGTGCGAGGACATGTAAAGTTTGTCCGGGCCGCTTCATCCCACTATGCCACCAATATCCAAAGTACAACAAAGAAGCAATAACATGATCATCATCGCCCACATACTCATATGTGTACTACCCATGCAAAGCATCTACGCATAGATCCGGCTCTAATACCACTGTAGGGTTCGCAGCATAGAAAACAAAAAAATTCCTACGATGGGAATAACTATGTACCAAGATCTATCTACTAGATACAATCAACGAGCGGATATACATCCGTAGAGAACATATCCTTGAACACCGACAAAGCTTAACGAGTTTTAACTCGTGGTTGATGTAGACGATCTCTTGCCGATCTCAAGATCGAGAGGAAGTCCTAGCACCGCAAATCAGCGGCGCATCCGTGCTCGCACACACGTCTGAGGCACCGAGCAACCTCCGCCTCCTTGCTCCAGCGATGCAGCGGAAGCACAACTCTTTCTTTCCGAATAGCCACCGGGAAAATGTATCTCGCTAGTCCGAGACCATGGGGGATAAATACTAGAGGGGGAGAGAGATCCTTCACGAGGAGGTGTGAGTGAGAGGAGAGGAGGGGGGCACCCAAGGGGGTGGCCGCCTGCCATGGGGGCTGCCCCCTCCCCTCCTTCATTCATGTGGGTGGACACTCCACTCACACAAATGTCTTTCAATTCCCTCCACTCAAAAAAACCACTCAAATTCCCATTAAATTTCCACCAAATTTAATGCAAACTCTCATTAAATAAAACTCCTTTTATTTATTCAGAATTTTGTCAATTACTTTAATGACAAACATTCACATATAACCCCTTTCTAGTATTTCATTTCACATGCAAAAACACTTTCTGCAATTTCACCTGAAAACCCGTTTCGGTATCTAGTGAAATAAATCCATGCGCTTGTTATTCTTTCCGGCATGAAACTTTTGCTCCAAATGGTGTCGGTGTCTCTTAAGTGTGTCACCCTACGGTTCGCGAATAATGCGAACATGATCGAGACCCCTCTCAGATCAATAATCAGAAGCGGGACCTAGAGATCCATACTGACTCCCACACATTCAACGATGACTTTCTTATAATCGTGAGAACCTTTTACGCTAGTATCTTAATCCTTTTGTTTCACGATATATTACATGTCCGAGATTCGATCATCGGTATATCCATACCTAGGTTTATCTCGTTACTGACATGTACTCTTTTCTCGTTCCCGTGATATGATATTCTAGTGATCAAATCACTTGCTTGCAAGCTAATCAATGTGATATCACCGAGAGGGCCCAGAGCATATCTATCTGTCATCGGGATGAACAAATTCCACTCTCGATCCATGGTCCTCAACACAACATTTTAGTAGTACTGAACCCATCTTTATAATCACCCTATTACGGTGTGACGTTTGATGTTATCAAGATACTCTTCCGGTGTTAGTGATTGGCATGATCTCATGGTCTAAGGATTAGGATCACTCCGTATGATGTTAGAGCAATATAAACTCAATGACTTTGATCGTAATGCTAAACTTTGGATGAATGTTCATCACACCATTACACTAATGTTGTGACCTCGTTATTAAAAACATCCAATGTCCATGATCAGGAAACCTTGATCATCTTCTTAATCAAGTTTATGAGAGAGGCATAACTAGGAACTTTCTGTTTGTTTATTAAACACACATGTATTAACTTTTCCGTATTAATATGATTATAGCATGCGAAATAAACATCTATCGTATACTTGTAATATACATAATAACCAATTTATTATTGCCTCTCAGGGCATATTCCCTTCATATAGCAGGTTCAGAAGATTCTACAACTGTTTTATGTTTTTTTTCTTTCTCTTAGAAGAAGTACCACTATTTTCAGCTTGTTGAGAATCCTGCTCAATTCTTTTAGGATGTCCCTCAGGATATAAGCGATCTTGAGTGGTAGCACCACTCCTAGTTCTAATTTCATAAGCATGTTTATCTCTAGAAGCATTAACTAGCATATCCTTTTGTACTTTAGCAAGTTGATCAATTTGAGTTTGAACCATTTGGAAGTGTTTAACAAGCATTTTAACATCATTAGAAGTTCTTTTCACAACATCTTTCAACTCATTAATAGCTCTAGAGTTTTCCAATAAATAATTCTAAACTTGTTTATTAAAATTACCTTGCTTAACAATAAAGATATCAAGTTCCTCTAAGCATTGATCAGGAGGTTTACCATAAGTAATATCACCTTCATCAAAGTGTTGGAGAGAGTGTACCTCAATAGTGGATGAGTGGGATATTGGCTTACATAATTCTTCTATAGGAGGTAAATTCTTCACATCTTCAGATTTAATACCCTTCTCCTTAAGACATGTCTTAGCTTCCTTCATCACTTCATCATTTAGTTCAATCATTCCCCTCTTCTTGGGTGTTGGTGTTCGGGTTGGTTCAGGCACAGTTGGTTCAGGTATAGTTGGCTCTGGTGTAATTGGCTCAGTTGTAGTCCAATCATCATAATCCTTGCTTATTTTAGACGTTAATTCTTCAGCTTTTGCAGGAGTTCTTTTCCTGAAAACACAATCAGCAAAACTATCTAGGTATGTCCTAGATTCATCAGTTAGTCAATTATAGTATATATCAAGAAGCTTATTTTAGGTAATGGACATCCAGGATGTGCATGAATCAAGGCACAGAATCAAAAAGTTTCTGCAAAACATCATGTCTAGCACTAGGAGGGAAATATTTCTGAAAGAAAGTAGCAATCAGGGCTATCAATGGATCCAGGAGGTAAATTATTAAACCAAGCTTTAGCTTCTCCTTTTAGTGAAAAGGGGAAAAATTAGCAACAAAGTAGGTGTGCATCTTAACATCATCAGAAAATAAGGCACTCATCATAGAAAGCTCAGTCATATGTGCCATAGCCCTTTCATTCTCAGTCCCACAAAAAGGTTCTTTCTCAACAATGTTTATATAGGATAAATCAAGAGAGAAATCATAATCTTTATCTTTAATGTTTATGGGAGAAGTGGCAAACTTAGCATCAGGTAATAGTTTGGGTATAATAGTACATTTCTCAAGGAGACTCTTAATAGCACTAGCACCACGTGTGTTTCGATATTCTTCAATAAATTCATCAGTCATTACAATATAACCATCATTAATATCATGATTTTCTCTAGACTCAAGTGAGCTAACAGGTGTAATAGTATCTTCATTAGGAGTTTTGGTGTTTCCTAATATAGTTCTAGCAATTGTAGCATCTAGGAAAGGACCTAATGAACCACTCTCATCAAGCAGAGTAGAAGTAACATCATGAGCATCAGAAGCAATTTCAGATTCAGCAGTAGTAGCAGTGTGTGTAGCATGTGTATGTGGTGGTGTAACAAGCTTACTTATAACATATGGTGAATCAAGAGCAGCAGAGGTGTTTAGAACTGTACCTCTTCTTGTAGTGGATGGTAATATAGGAAATTTTCCATCACGAGTTTTCCCCATGATGAAAAGGATAGTAGCAAACAATAATAAATCCAAGTGAACTTACAAATAAAGCTATGCTCCCCGGCAACGGCGGCAGAAAATAGTCTTGATGACCCACAAGTATAGGGGATCGCAACAGTCTTCGAGGGTAGTATAACCCAATTTATTGATTCGACACAGGGGGAGCAAAAGAATATTTATAAGTCTTGCTCATAGTAGTTTATCAGTAGCAACAGTTTTGTAGTAGCAATAGCAAAGTAACAGTAGCAGTAAAATAAATCCAAGAGTAACAATAGTAGCAAACAACATGATTTGAGTGCGGTAGGCATAGGGATGGATGGACAGGCGTTGCATGGACAATTCTATTCATGTAATATCAAGATCTAGGGCATTTATAGATAAATAAGAAAAAGCATCCAAGTACTAAATAATCATATGCATGTGTTCCATATATAGTCATACGTTATCGCAATGAGAACTTGCACAATATTTTTTGTCCTGCCATCCCGTTGCAGCGGGGCCTCAAGGGAGACTACTGTAAATTAAGGTACTCCTTTTAATAGAGTACCGGAGCAAAGCATTAACACTCCATCAAAAAACGTGATCCTCATATCACAGCCATCCCCTCCGGTTATCCCAATTTCTGTCACTTCGGGGCCTTTGGTTCCGGACAATAATATGTGTAAACAACTTGTAGATAAGAGCGCAAACAATACTATCATCATGAATCAATAACATGTTCATATCTGAGATCATGACACTCAGACCCTAGTGACAAGCATTAAGCATAACAAGTTGCAACAATGTCAAAAAGCACTAACAAAGATACTAGGCACCATGCCCTAACAATCTTTTTCGATTACATGATAGATCTGATCAAATCCCTACCATCCACATAGCCTACAGCGGGGGATTACTCACTCATGGATGGAGGAAACATGGATGGTTGATGGAGAGGTGTCGTTGATGATGATGGCGATGATCTCCTCTAATTCCCCGTCCCGACGGGGTGCTAGAACGGAGTTTCTGGTTCCAAATCGCGGTTTTTGGTGGTGGCAGCGCAGCGGAACTCTCTCTGAAAAAACGTCAAACCCCTTGTCGTTTTTAGGTCAGAAGGCTTTATATAGGCGAAGAGGGAGGCCGAGGGGTGACCGAGGTGGCCACACCCCTCCCAGGTGTGGCATGGGCTGGCCCACGCGGCCAGGGGGTGTGGGACCCTCGTGGCCCTCCTCCGTCTCATCTTCTGGATCCGTGAATCTTCTGGTAAAATAGGAGTTTTGGCATATTTTCCGGGATTTTTTTTGAAAGTTGATTTTCTGCATAGAAACTAGACACCAAAGCAATTCTGCTGAAAACAGCGTCAATCCGTGTTAGTTGTATTCAAATCACACAAGTTTAAATGAGAAACAATAACAAAAGTGTTCGGAAAGTAGATACGTTTTGACGTATCAGAGTAGCCTAGCCAATATATTTATCCTCCCAAAAACAGTATATGCGATCTATCTTTAATATTAAAGGTACCAAACGCAAGAAATGATTTTTGGAAGCCATTAGCCCAACCCAAAAGTGAGAATCTCTAGGATTTCATAGAACTTGAGACATAACTTTTGAACCAACATATTTCCTCCAATGAATATTTTGCCAAACACCGTCCCCCTGCAACTAGTTTAAAAAGTAATCTACCTAGAAGGGCAGTGTTTTGACCTGTAAGTCATGTATACCAATTCCACCTTGGTATTTTGGTCGGCAAACCACACTCCATTTGACCATTCGATGTTTATTTTTCTAACTATCCCTTTGCCAAAAGTATCTTGATTAGAAATTAATCTGTTTAAGAATCATTTCGGTAATTGGAAAACGAGATCATACACAATACCATATTAGCGAGTACTGAGTTTATGAGTACACGTCTTCCCCCACAGATAGCAATTTTCTTTTCCAACTACTAAGTATTTTATAGTGGCTTTCCTCGGCAATTATCCGTTTAGCGGTAGTGGCTCTCTGATAGTGGATTGGAATATCCAAGTAGTTGATCAGAAAATGACCCTACCCACAGCTAAAGAGTTTGGCATATAGGCGAGCCTCGTCCTGGGCCTCGCCAAAACAATACAACTCAGCTTATATGGAAATTTATCTTTAATCTGGAAAGTTGTTTGAATGTTGACTATATTAATTTTAGATTTTTTTTTGAAATCATGTTCCATAAATAATATTGTATCTTCAGTATATTGAAGAATAGAAAGTCCCCCATCAACAAGATGAGGAACTATCCCCTTAATCTGGCCAACAACCTTTGCTCTCTCCATCAAGATTGCCAACATATCAGTCACTATATTAAATAGTATAGGCGATAGTGGGTCACCCTGTCTCAGTCCTTTCTTTGTCTAGAAGTATTTTCCAATATCTTCATTAACTTAGGGCTTATAGCTCCTATGCGACGTCTTTACATGGAATTGGAAGGAAAGCGACATCGTTGAAAAGAATAGCTCGCATGCGAAGGTTGTGAGGCAGCTAATATCCCAGGGCCACACGGGCCTTAAAACGGTCGTAAGGACACATTTAACTTTGTTCCAATATTAGGGTTAAGCCAAACCGGTTGGTTGGGACAACCAGTCAAACCAACCGCTTCCGACCGAGAGCGCGCGTAACACTGGCTGTAGCTTCCCTGACGGCGGCGGCGGACCTCACCCATCGTTCTCGGCGCCGCCGGCGGCGGCACGGCAATTAATTTAGGCGGCGGCGCTTTCGTTCGACGACGAAGGTGGTGAGTGCCATTTGAAAGCTAATTCCTCTCCCATTCTTCTCAATTCGAGATCTGAGCGTGCCCATTGATGCTAGATTGTGGAGGCGAGGTGTCTTTGAGCGTGGCGAGGAACGATATGGAGCATGGAGAGGGGACTTCTAATCGGTATATCCCGTATCTCTGCACTTAATTTCTCTAAGGTTGAGCTCTTTGTTCGCTTCCGCTAGCTCACAGTGCCCGCCAAAAATAGGGGAGACGATGTTGCGCGCCAAACCTTCGAATTTCGCATCAATTTCTTTCCCTCTAGGGCTGTTTTAGTTGATGGCAGCACGCAGATCATTGAGAGAGACACGGTTGTTAAATGGGAGGTGGAATTAGAATATGTTGATCCCCAAGAGCTAATAAACATGGGAGAGGAGGCAGTAAGAAAAATGGTGGAAAAAATTGGGGATAGTGTGGTTTGGGGCCAAAGCAAGAAGTTTCTTTGTTACGATTTGATGATTGCAAATGTGACTATGTTAGGGTTGAGACAGGGGAACATATAGTTGATGAAATTGATGAGCGAAACGGTTGGACAAGCAAAACTGTTCTGTTTTTAGCAGAGCTCATTGATCCGAAACCTGATTCGAGGGTTGGATATGTGGCCTCGAAGCTGGCTGCTCAGATGGTCGAGGATGATTGGGCTGCACAAAGGAAAGTAATGCCTATACTTACTGAGTTGGAAGTGTTAACAGTGGAGGATGATGATGCTAATGCACAAGGGGAGGCTGTAGATGGTAATGCACAAAGGATTGTAACTGTTGATTGGAATTCAGTTGAGATACATGACCGCACTGATTTGGTCATTGCACCAATAGATGACATTGAAATGGCAAAGCTTTTTGGCATTCCTATAGATGACAGAGACAAGGAGAAGAAGAGGGATGAAGCTGCAAATGATGGTGACAGCCATTTAAGAGATGAAGAGGCAGGTATAGATCTAGAGTTGTTGGAAAATGCTGCAGTTCATGTAGATGATGCACATGATGATGAGCTAGTAACAGTTTATGACAAAGAGGACCCATTATTGAAGTTGGGAGATTGTTTCCAAGCATGGATGAATTCAGGATGTGCTTCAGGACATATGCGATCAAACATGAGTTTGCTACCAAGACTATGTGGGTGATAAAGAAGTTCTATGCAAAATGCATAGGTTATGATGGTGGTGCCAAGCCTTGCAAGTGGTATATATCGCTAGACGCCAACTGATGGAAGGACAATAAGAGTGAATCAAATTCCAAAACCTCATACTTGCATTACAAGTTCTCAAACGATTACAAAGATGACATCACAATTATGGGTTGCGAAAATATCAAGCCCATTTTAGGCACAACACCAAACAACACGCAAAGAGACTGAAAATAGACTTGGAAGCATTACCCCATTAAGCTGAATTATACTACGATGTGGAAGGCAAAGCAAAGGGCAATGAAAGAGCTATATGGTGATTGGGCAAATACCTTTCGAATGCTTTATAACATCAAAGCAGTAGAGAAGAGGTCACTGGCGGTGTTGTGGAGATAGATCTTGAGGTAACGGTGATGGGAAAGTCTTCTTCTCTAAATTCTTCATGGCTTTAAAGCCTTGCATCGATGGCTTCAAAGCGGTTGTCGTCCATATTTGAGTATAGACTCATCTTTCTTGGTGGAAAGTGGAATGGTCAACTAGCGATGCAATGCTTTAGATGGACACAATTGGATGTTCCTGTAGCTATTGGCATGTTTGATGCGAGACAGAGGCATCATGGACATGGCTCATGATGCGATTGAAAAGATGCATAGGGCGATCTCTCCATTGGCGGTGCACACAGATGCATGTAAAGGTTTAGAAAATGCGGTGAAGATTGTTTTCCCTCATCTTTGGCGGAGGAGTGCTTGACCATATGTGGATGAATTTGATCAAAAAATTCAGAGGAGATGATTTTGGACGCATGTGGCCAGCAGCATGATCTTACACCAGGCAGACACATTCATATCACCTTGATAAGATTAAGGCGGCATGCTCTGAGGAGGATAGGATCAAGTTTTGTACATGGTTGGAAACCTACCATTCTCTTTTATGGCACAGGTCTGGTTTTAACATTGCCATCAAATGTGATCATATCAACAATAATTTGGCAGAAAGTTTCAACAACAAAGTGAAGGAGTTAAAAGACTTGCCTGTCCATGACATGGTTGACCAGATCAAGATCATGATCATGAGGTTGTGGGAATTGAGAAGAAGGCTTGGTGATGTTCTTCAAGGAGATAAGCTTCCTGATGTTGTGCGCGGTGGTCAACGAGGCGAAATCTTGCACATTTGCGTGTTGAGAAATCCTCATTGTGGGGTCTTGAAGTCGAGATACAAAGGCGGAAGGAGGCATGTTGTTGACACTCAATTGCATGAATGCACATGCCTTGAGTGGCAACACCTTGGGAAGCCTTGTGAGCATGCCATACTTTTCTTGGCCTCCAAACACAAGCTAAATATGCACCCATATTTGCATGAGTATTATTCTGTAGCAAAATTCAAGGCTGCATATGGAACACCAATTCCGGCACTTATAGATCGTCTCGGTGGCTGAAGTGGACATTCAGTTCTCCTTGTGTCCTCCTTTGATGAAAATAAAATTTGTGGCCCAAGCGAGTAGATTCAAGGCTTGGTTTGAGAAAGGTGGGAGCGACAAGAAGGAAAGAAAGATGAAAAGAAAGATGCCAAGCCAAAAGGTCCCAAAAGGTAACAAGAATAGATGCAAACTCTGTGAAGAACTTGGACACCGAAATGGCTCTACCAAGTGCGAGATACTGCTTTGAAAAGCCAAAGTATGTTCATCCAAAATCTATCCCATTTCTTGTTGATGATTTTTCTCCCCACTAACTTGCTTGTTTTCGGAGGAAGCGTGGAGAAAAGGCCCACCTCTTGTTGTTGACGAATCTGGCCGGTGAAAAGGGAAAGAATCAATGGCCAAAGAAAGAAGAGAACTAACGGATCATGTTTGGTGCTTTTGAGGTGCAATCTGAACTTGTTTTGGAGGATGATGTGCAAACTGTTGAGGCTTTAGGGCACACCGTTTCGATTTGGAAGCTCGGTGCAAAATGAGGGGCAAAATGAGCTGTTGTTGAGGATCTGGTGCAAAATGAGCCTGTTGTTGAGACTACGGTGCAAAATGAGCCATTGTTGAGGCTCGTGCAAAATGAGCACATTGTTGAGGCTCTGGTGTAAACTGACCAAGTTGTTGAGGCTCTGGTGCAAACTGACCATGTTGTTGAGGCTCTGGTGCAAAGTGACCATGTTGATGAGGCTCTGGATCATGATCATGAGGTTGTTGAGGAGGTGCAGGAGGGGAAGGAGACTCTTGGACGTCTTTGTGGGGAGGCGGATGGTAATGGTAAGAAAAAGAAGAGCATAAACCTATTGTGTGGTGTGAAACTTGTGAAGGAGAAGAAAACGAGGGGTAAGAAGAGCAAAAAGAAATAGACATTTGTTATTGTAAACATTTGTTATTGTTGTAAACATTTGACACTTTTTGTTGTAATAATTTGGCACTTGTTGTTGTAAACATTTGTTATTATAATAATTTGTCACTTGTTGATAATTTGGACAAAATTCAAATATGATGGTAAATTTGAATTTCAACATATGTAGCTATGTCACTTTTCTATGTTTATATGAGCTTCCAACGTTTTTCTCATATGTACAATACAACTCATCCTCACCCTGATCCCTTTTGTGAAGTACAACTCACCCTCACCCAAAATGGGGTAGAAATGGGCTCCAAAGCTAGGGTAAACCACCCCATTTCTAAGCAAGTTTTTTTCGACCATTTCTAAAACCAAGTTAGATATTTTTCCTCGAACTATGTCACATAACATGACACCATGCGAAGGTTTTGTATTTTTTGATTTTTTGAATTAGTTATGCACATTTGAATGTCTGGTCAAACTTGAAGGGTTTTCATAAATATTCTTAGCTAGGGATGAGGCTCATAAAACTAGCATTGGATCTCGATGAAATAGCATGTTGTGAACCTAAAAATTATTTTTACAAAAATCATCGATGGAATCATGTACTGTAGTTCATATCTTACCCACTTCCGGTATTCGCAGGATTTGTCTTTTCACGGGGATGGAATAAAAGGTTTGAGATACTCAAGTTGGGAAATTGTACATTCTAGGTGGTCTAGTATTTTTTAAAAATAAGATGTTACCATTTTGAAACTTCAATTTGGTGGTTGCTTCACAAATCCCCCCCTCTTTCGGCACTCAGAAAATAGAAAATGATTTTTCTGTGCGTCGAAAAGGAAAACTTTGTGCTACAACATTGTTAGTCATCCCATTATAGAGATGCATGCCAAATATGGGCACATTATCACAAACTATGCCTTTATTCTAGCCATATCATTGGTCATTTGACCCGAAAGCCAGAAAACCTCGGAGGAGATAGGTCATTTTGTGAAGGGTTTTTTGAAATATGATCAATAGACCAAGTTTGATATTTTTCCTCACAACTATGTCACATAACATGACACCATGCGAAGGTTTTGTATTTTTTTGAATTAGTTATGCACATTTGAATGTCTGGTCAAACTTTTTGAAGGGTTTTCATAAATATTTTTAGCTAGGGGCTGAGGCTCACAAAACTAGCATTGGATCTCTGATGAAATAGCATGTTTTGAACCTAAAAATTATTTTTACAAAAAATCATCAGCATGGAATCATGTACCTGTAGTTCATATCTTACCCACTTTCGTAGATTATTAGGATTTATCTTTTTCACGGGGATGGAATAAAAGGTTTGAGATACTCAAGTTGGGAAATTGTAAATTCTAGGTGGTCTAGTATTTTTGAAAAATAGGATGTTACCATTTTGAAACTTCAATTTGGTGGTTGCTTCACAAATCCCCCCTCTTTCGGCACTCAGAAAATAGAAAATTATTTTTCTGTGCGTCGAAAAGGAAAACTTTGTGCTACAACATTGTTAGTCATCCCATTATAGACATGCATGCCAAATATGGGCACATTATCACAAACTATGCCTTGATTCTAGCCATATCATTGGTCATTTGACCCGAAAGCCAGAAAACCTCGGAGGAGACAGGTCATTTTGTGAAGGGTTTTTTGAAATATGATCAATAGACCAAGTTTGATATTTTTCCTCACAACTATGTCACATAACATGACACCATGCGAAGGTTTTGTATTTTTTGATTTTTTTGGAATTAGTTATGCACATTTGAATGTTTGGTCAAACTTGTGAAACCCCGTTGACTGCATCCTAAACCCCGCTAACCCTAAGGCCGAATGAGGACCGTAGATCTAACCCTAGCGCGACACTGTGGCCGTTCTATCGCGTCTTCTAGAAGGATTCCGTGGGTGGCTCTGGGCGATCCGTGAAAGGGCTTGTTCTGCAACCTGATTGGTTGGCGTCTCTTAGAAGGATTTCGTGGCTAGCTCTTGGCGATCCGTGGGATGGATGATTCTGAAATCTGATTGGCTTCATCGTTTTTACGTGCAACAGCGTGGCATGCGAGCGTGGCAGACGGTTGGACCGAGCGTGGCATGCGAGGGGCGGGCGGGGGGCTGCACCATGCATGCAGCTGCCTAAGCGTCATGATCTAGCTATTTTACGTGCAACAATGCTGCAGGTATATTTACTCCCTCCGTCGCATTAAATAAGTGTACGTGTAACAACTTTCTTCAGTCAAACTTACTCCCCTCAGGTTCATTGTAATAAATGAGACTTTGCATGATACCACATCTATGTTATTTTGCACTACGTAGTAGTAACTTAGACTAGTAACATATGCATGATACCACATCACCTATGTATAAGGTGGAACCTTTGCTATAAGATGGGACCCACACAGCTTATGGAAATGGCTATAAGGTCAAGTTCACCATAAGCTGGGACCCACATGTCTGTTAAAAGTACACACACGCAAGAGAGAGAGGAGAGAGTAAAATAATTGTTTATTGCTTGTGGGCAACCCATAAGCTTGTAGGTCACCTTAAGGAAAATCCTCTAAAGTAAACCTCCACTATGTATATGGATAGCTATATGGACTACTTTTTGGCTTGTGGATAGCCTTATGGACTACATAGTGGATGTCCAAGTGCATTGGAAAGGTAGAAGTACATTTTTTATGGACAAATTTTGAAGCCAAACGTACACTTATTTGTGGACAGAGGGAGTATGCATGTCACTATGACCAGCAGAAAAAATATCAAAATCTAAAATATATAATAAATATAACGTACAGCGTTGGCACACTCCATTGACCGTTTGACCGAGCGTGGCATGCAAGGGCGCTGGGCGGGGCGGGCTGCACCATGCATGCAGCATGCGGGCAGGAGCGGGGGCGGCGGTGCAGGGGTTATAGTATGTCGCATCCTAGATATTTTTTTTCTCTCTTTCGCATTGATCACGCCCGCTTCCCACACGCAACGCAGCGCACGCGTCTCGTCTCGGCGTCTGGGCGGGCTGCACCATGCATGCAGCAGCTGCCCCTAGCGTCGCAGTCTAGATATTTTGCGTGCAACAGCGCTGCCCCATTAAATAAGTGTACGTCGAACAACTTTCTTCAGTCAAACTTACTTCCATCTGGTTCATGCGCCATACAAAAAGTCAATATTACTCCCACCGATTTTTCTTACGTGTGTAAAAACGAACGAGTACCTTCGTACTAGATTCCTGCATTTATTACCAAAGTAAATCAAGGCCAAATTATATTTTCCCTTTTATTTTTCACTGCCAATGAACAACTACCTTGGACGTTTTTTTCTCTCTTTCGCATTAATGCATGCATGCATGCAAGGGCGGGGGCGTCGCATCCTAGCTATTTTTTTCTCTCTTTCGCATTGATCACGTCCGCTTCCCACACGCAACGCACGCGTCTTGTCTCGGCGTCTGCGCCAACGCGACGCTGGATTCCCACGCCGCCCTTCACGCCCCGCCCTCAATAAATAGGCAAAACGCCTTTGCCTCCTCATCTCATCTTGCCCCTCATCTCTTCAACCTCGAGCCCGTCCCTTTGCCTCCTCCCAGCCCCCAAACACTCCGACCATGGCGACCTCCCCTTAGCCTCCTTCCGACACGAAGTAGCGGCGAGGACAACCACCGGACCACTGGCGGTGGTGGGGCAGGGCGCCACGCGCCCAAGCGTGGCAAGAAGAAGAAGTCCCGTCCCGCCTCGGGATCAGGCCCCATCGTCACCCACCCGGGAGTCCCCAACCTCCCGTGGCGACCTCCCTCCAAGCCCTCTTGGGCTAAGGCGTGAAGGAGGAGGCAAAGCGGAGGCTGCTATCGCCAGTGGGACGAGAAGCAGGCCAGCCGCCTTGAAGAAAAGGCGCAGACGGGAGGAGGAGCAACGGAGGCCAATGGCCGGGCTTTCCGGGAGGAGGCTGGAAGCGGGACCAGCGGGAGAGGTGGCGGCGTGGAATGCGGCTGCAAGCACCGCCTCCACCGCCGATGGAGTAGGGGTTAGGGTTTAGGGCTAGCCTGAGGTTTAGGCAGGCGCCTATTCCCTTCTATATTATTGTACTTTTTCTTTTATTGTAATGTTATCGATCCCCTATCTAATATAAGTAATGTTATCCCAATATTATCTATCCC